>CM038145.1:324581754-326024863 GCA_021437245.1 Aegilops speltoides
TTCTGCCGTGCCATATCATGCATACGAGCTAGTTCGATATACCGTAAAATTCTTTCGCACCCCTTTATGTATAAAGTAACGACCAACATACAAAACTGACGCATCCATCTACCATGCTAATCAGTTTTGATATCGAGCGCTCGCGGGTTTCCTGCTAATTAATACTCTAACTCGCATCTATCTTTCCCTGCCCCCTCTTGCTGCTTTTGTAACAAACCGATTAATGGAAGAGAAAGGTGTAGTAGCTCCCGGGTGTCCCTACACCCCCATGAACAGTAAATTCAAGAAAATAGGGGGCAAAAATCTAAAATTCCGTGAATTATTCTCAAAAGTTTTAGGTGCCTACATATTTTCATCGAGAACTATCATCCGATGGGCTCTACAAATAAGAAACAAAATTCAGTGCTCAAAACTATGAGCAATGAAATATCTTTCTTGTGTAGAGCTCCTCAAATGTTTTTTCTACATGTATTCTTGCAAGCACCTACAAAGTTTGAGCATATTTGATGTCACAAAATTTCAGGTTTTTTTATTTTGTTTTCTTTCTTTTTAATTTTTTTACTGTTTATGAGGGTGTAGGGACTCCCCGGGGTTTGCTCGGTTGGAAAAAAACCAGCTCCAATTATTGGTGGGTAAGGGCATCTCCAGCCGTTGCCCCCAGAGGCGTTTTTTCGCCTTTGGGGCTGCTGCAAGATTTAGACCACAGGGACGAAATTTTTCCCAGCCGTCCTCCCACCCAAGACTCATTTCGAGGACGCGTGGCGGCACCGCAGCTCGACACCGTCTCCAGCACCATCGAGGAGAGGAGGGAGGAGGAAGGAGGAGGAAGGGGGCGCCTGGCCGCGCCCGCCCACCCGCGCCATCCGTCTTGGCGCCTCCAGGCCGCCGCCGACGAGGACGGAGAGGAGGAGGAGGAGGAGGAGGGGGCGCCGAGACGCGCCTGCGCCAAGCCTGCTGCTTTCGCGCCCGTGGCCTTTGCCAGGCCAGGCTTCGTGCTGCGCCGCGCCTCCCCGACCGCCGCAGACGAGGATGGAGAGGAGGAGGAGAAGGAGGTGGGGCGTCTTGCCGCCGCCCGCCCCACGCGCCGATCTTTGCCACGCCCGGTCGCCGGACCACAGACGCTCTCCGTGGGAGAGCTCATGGACGGCGGCGACCAGCCGCCTTCGCCGTCCGCGCCAGCGCCGCCCTTCCTCAGCGTGGCGCCGCTCCCTTCTCGCTTCATGAAGCGGCTGAGGAGCTTCGGGTGCTGCCTTCTTCCACGCCTTGCCGCCGGACCACGACGCTTATCACCGGGAGGAGCTCATGGACGGCGGCCACCAAGCGCTGACGCTGCCGTCGCCGCAGACCGTCAAACGCTGGACACGACCCTCGTGGTGCGGTGCAGTCTGCCGTCCGGGAGGAGGAGGTCGGCGCCATGTTCACCCCACCCGCCATAGCTGCTCCGCCTGGCCAAGCGACACCGAGAGGACGCGGCAAGGCGGCGGGTGGAAACCTAACGAGGCATGCTTGAGCCTGCAAGCGGCTTGGGCGGCCGGGTCGGGGCCTCGTCGGCGCGGGAGAGAGGCATGGGAGAGGAGAAAGGGTGAGGGGGGCCCAGATAAAATAAGAGGAGAGAGGGAGGTGGGAGGCTGAGGGTGGGCCAGTTGCATGCAAAAGCTAGCGCCGGTGTTCCCAGCTCGCCCCCAGCGCGTCGGGTTCCGGTTGAGAGCGCCGGCACTAACTTTGCCCAAATCCGGCGCAAATCAAGGCTATGGGGGTGTGACTGGGAGATTATTTTACCGCCGGCATTGCAAAAAGTGGCTTGGGGAGGCGTCTTGGGGGCCCTAGTGGAGATGCCCTAAAACTTTGACTGGATTGCAGGTGAGTACGTAGGTAGACCATGGGCAGGGAGATAGGAGGAGGAGGAGCGCGTGAATATATGCTTTTGGAAAGTGAAGCTGAAGAGCGAAGACAAACGCGTAGTGCAGCTACAGCCCTACGTATGTCTCTACATGGCTCTCCTCGTCAGTAGTACTAGTAGCTAGCTATAGTGTGCTGTGCACCCAGTCCCACTGTAGAACACTGCTCGTACATAGCGTATGCGACTATGCATGCATGTGTAGATGCCGCGCCATGATGGCCTGAAGATGCAGTCTAGCTCGAACCAAATTCGGCCATGGCACACAAAAGCGAGGCAGTGCCCATCATGTGAACGGGGTGTGTCAGTAGCATCATCGAGCGCTGGCTAGCTAGCTGCTGTCGACATGGAGGAGAGCCATGTATTCTGACCATCGCCCCGGACGCACTGTGCGTAGTGTATGTGTACTGGGCTAGCTGGTAGCGATCCATGTGCCTGCTGCTGCATCCTCCGCCGTTTTGAGGAGGAGGATTCTGAATTTCAGGCTATAAAATCCGGCGGGTGAGAATTGTATGGTTCTGCGAGTCTTTGATGCCGACTGAGGATCGGATCCGAGATCAGATCGAGGACCAGCTGCTGGCTAAAGCGACTAGCGCATGCGCATGTGCGGACCCTGCGGTTCAGTGGCGTCTACCGGGACAAATGGGGAGGGAGTTGAAAGGATAATATATGACGAGTTGGGTTGCTCGCACCGTTTTGACCCTTTTGCATATGGGAAATGTTTGTAGCCGGCGGACCGGCTGAAGTTTCGGCCGGTCACGCGCAGATTCGTTAGATGTTTTTAGCGATCTAAGCGCCTGTTTAGCCACACATGGGGAACAAATGCGAGGCTGTTGGGCCCCGCGCACCGCCCGCGACACGCGTGGCTTCTGGCCTTTTCTTATTCCTTCGTTGCTGACTAAAGTCGGTTTGGCTCGTTGAGTACCCGTAAGTGATTCGGATAAGGAGGCTGGAAGGACAGGTGACTCCATCCCGATAGAGGTGGGCCTAGGTTCCCGACGGCCCCTGACTGTTACTATGTGGCGGAGCGACAGGGTAGGGTGAGACCACCTAGGAGAGAGGTGGGCCTGGCCCTGGTCGGCGTCCGTGGTTACTTCAAAATAACATGTTTAACGAGATCTTGGTATTTGATCTGAGTCTGGCCACTGGCCTATACGCACTAACCAACTACGCGGGAACAGTTATGGGCACTTGACGTCGTGGTATCAGCCGAAGCCTTCTTGACATCGGCCGATCGAGCGGCGCTACGGATTGATTGACCGAACGCTCGCTTGTATTAGGGAGGCTAGGTGCGCTTCCGGCCGCCCTCGCAACGTGCAGGTGTGCAATGGGCGATGGGCCCAGACCCCTGCGCCATAGGAGTTAGACCGGCGTGCTGACCTCTTTGTTGTGCCTAGGTGGGGATGCGACGTGTTGATCTTCCGAGGCCGGGCATGACCCAGGAAAGTGTGTCCGACCAAAGGGGATCAAGCGTGTTGGGTTATGTGGTGCACCCCTGCAGGGAAGTTTATCTATTCGAATAGTCGTGTCCCTCGGTAAAAGGACGACTCGGAGTTGTACCTTGACCTTATGACAACTAGAACCGGATACTTAATAAAACACACCTGGACAAGTTCCACGAACAACCCGGTGATCGCTTTTCGCAGGCTGCACGAGGGAGGATCGCGGGTAGGATTATGCTATGCGATGCTACTTGGAGGACTTCAATCTACTCTCTTCTACATGTTTGCAAGACGGAGGCTACGAGCGTAGTCTTCGATAGGACTAGTTATCCCCTCTTATTCGGCTTTCTCGCAGCTTCACCCACCGATTTTGCCTCTTTACACATATACCCATGCATATGTAGTGTAGATCCTTGCTTGTGGGTACTTTGGATGAGTACTCATGGTTGCTTTTCTCCTCCTTTTTCCCCCTTTCCTTTCTACCTGGTTGTCGCAACCAGATGCTGGAGCCCAGGAGCCAGACGCCACCGTTGACGACGACTCCTACTACACTGGAGGTGCCTACTACTACGTGGGCGGGCGGACGACCGGAGTAGTTAGGAGGATCCTGTGCAGAGGCTGCGCCTCTTCGATCTGATCCCGGTTTGTGCTAGACATCTTATGGCAACTTGTTTAACTTATGTGGGTACTCAGATATTGTTGCTTCCACTGACTCGTCTATGATCGAGCACTTGTATTCGAGCCCTCGGGGCCCCTGGCTTGTATTATGATGCTTGTATGACTTATTTTACTTTTAGAGTTGTGTTGTGATATCTTCCCATGAGTCCCTGATCTTGATTGTACACATTTGCGTGCATGATTAGTGTACGATTGAATCGGGGGCATCACAAATATGATGCGTCAAGGATGCCTCCATGCGTGCAATTGCCCATGCCCACATGCCTCGGGTTGCATCGCTCGGGCCTGGCTATGGAAAATGGTTGATTCGGCCATTCCCCTAGAGCCAAGCCCAGAGGTGCTTTAAGCTTCGTGCAGGCTAGTCTTTTTATGCGACCCAACCAACCAAACGGGCCAAATTCTTCCCGCGTGGGCCTGGTTGAGCTTAATGTGAACAACCAAACACGTGAATGGCTGTTAGAATTTCATAATACAAACAGTTATGGACCATTCAAACGGGCCAAATTCTTCCCGCGTGGGCCTGGTTCCAGGGGTCTTGCCAACATCTTCACCTTACTCCTCTTTTCTAGAAACCCCATCTACTCTCGCCACATCTAGGAACAAAATTTGTCCGAAATGCCTTATTACAAATCAGACTAAAATGGTAAAAAAATGCAACATCCTGCAGTAACAAAACATACAATCTTTTTTCACTGCCCAACCTCCGAGTGCCATCTCTACCTTCCTTCTTTGACCTGCCATCTTAGAACCCCAGGTCCACATCTTTCTGCTAAAAATCTCAGCTGTTAGCCGTAGCAGCAATCTTGCTTCCTTGACTTTATTTTCTCATAGCCCTGCCTATGTATCCCAGGACAACACACCATCCAATGAGCAGTTTGCACAATAACACTAGTAGGATCATAAGGGAAAACATTATCAAAGCATGCCTTGTTCCCAGTTTTCCAGATCGCCCACACAACAGTCGTTAAACCTAACCCAAACACCGCTCTATACTTACTAGGAATCCTCATAATCCAGCCACACATATCAGGTACTGAATAGAAGTCCATCTTAAGACCAAATACACAATTCACTACACCCCAAACATATATAGTTAGAGAACAGTGAATAAATAAATGATCTATAGTTTGATTAGCATTGCAAAGCATGCACTTCTCACTACCAGTCCAACCTCTCTCCTACAAGTTATCTTTAGTAAGAATACTATTCCTAAACATTAGCCAAAAAAGATAATTTGATTTTCAAAGGAAAAGGAACATCTAATATGTATAGCTTTGTGGGATGCATCCCCTGAGGGGGTATTTGTTGGGGAACGTAGTAATTTCAAAAATTTTCCTACGCACACGCAAGATCATGGTGATGAATAGCAACGAGAGGGGAGAGTGTTGTCCACATACCCTTGTAGACCCGGCGGAAGCGATCACAACGTAGAGGAAGTAGTCGACGTTCTCCTCGCGATCCGACCGATCCGGCGCCGTTACTCCGCGCCCAGTTCTTGACACACGTGACAGCTCGATGACGTCCCTCGTACTCGATCCAGCCGAGTGTCGAGGAGAGTTCCACAAGACGACGGCGTGGTGGCGATCTTGATGTTTCACCGTGCCGAGGCTTCGCTTAAGCTTCACGACAGTATAACCGAGGTGGAATATGGTGGAGGGGCACCGACACGGCTAAGGAACGATCCGTAGATCTAACTTGTGTGTTCTAGGGTGCCCCCGCCTCCGATATAAAGGAGCAAGGGGGGGGCCGGCCGGCCAAGGAGGCGCTGCCAGGAGTCCTACTCCTCTCGAGTAGGATTCCCCCAATCCTAGTTGGACTAGGATTCCTGAGGGGAGAGAGAGAGAGGGGCGGCCCCTTTCCTAATCCTAGTAGGACTAGGGAAGGGGGGGCGCTGCCACCTAGGGCTGGCCCTTCTCCTTTCCATCGAGGCCCACTATGGCCCATTTACCTCCCGGGGTTCCGGTAACCTCCGTTACTCAGAATAAATTCTGTTTTACCGGAACCATTCCGAACTCCAAACATAGGCTTCCAATATATCAATCTTTATGTCTCGACCATTTCGAGACTCCTCGTCATGTCCGTGATCACATCCGGACTCAACTTCTTCGGTACATCAAAATACATAAACTCATAATAACATCCATCGAAACCTTAAGCGTGCGGACCCTACGGTTCGAGAACAATGTAGACATGACCTAGAACTATTCACGGTCAATAACCAATAGCGGGACCTGGATGCCCATATTGGTTCCTACATATTCTACGAAGATCTTTGTCGGTCGACCGCATAACAACATACGTTGTTCCTTTGTCATCGGTATGTTACTTGCCCGAGATTCGATCGTCGGTATCCAATACCTAGTTCAATCTCGCACGGCAAGTCTCTTTACTCGTTCCGTAATACATCATCTCACAACTAACTCATTAGTTGTAGTGCTTGCAAGGCTTCATGATGTGTATTACCGAGAGGGCCCAGAGATACCTCTCCGACAATCGGAGTGACAAAACCTAATCTCGAAATACGCCAACCCAACATCGCCTTTGGAGACACTGTAGTACTCCTTTATAATCACCCGATTCGTTGTGACGTTTGGTAGCACCAAAGTGTTCCTCCGTAAACGGAGTTGCATAATCTCATAGTTACGAGAACATGTATATGTCATGGATAAAAGCAGTAGCAACATACTAAACGATCGTGTGCTAAGCTAATGGAATGGGTCATGTCAATCAGATCATTCTACTAATGATGTGACCTTGTTAATCAAATAACAACTCTTTGTTCATGGTTAGGAAACATAACCATCTTTGATTAACAAGCTAGTCTAGTAGAGGCATACTAGTGACATATTGTTTTGTCTATGCATTCACACATGTATCATGTTTCCGGTTAATACAATTCTAGCATGAATGATAAACATTTATCATGAAATAAGGAAATAAATAATAACTTTATTATTGCCTCTAGGGCATATTTCCTTGATCTCCCACTTGCACTAGAGTCAATAATCTAGATTACATAGTAATGATTCTAACACCCATGGAGTCTTGGTGCTGATCATGTTTTGCTCGTGGAAGAGGCTTAGTCAATGGGTCTGCAACATTCAGATCCGTATGTATCTTGCAAATCTCTATGTCTCCCACCTGGACTAAGTCCGGATGGAATTGAAGCGTCTCTTGATGTGCTTGGTCCTCTTGTGAAATCTGGATTCCTTCGCTAAGGCAATTGCTCCAAGATTGTCACGAAGATTTTCATTGGACCCGATGCACTAGGTATGACACCTAGATCGGATATGAACTCCTTCATCCGCACTCCTTCATTAGCTGCTTCGAAGCTGCTATGTACTCCGCTTCACATGTAGATCCCGCCACGACGCTTTGTTTAGAACTGCACCAACCGACAGCTCCTCCGCTTAGTGTAAATACGATCCGGTCTGCGATTTAGAATCGTCCGGATCGTGTCAAAGCTTGCATCAACGTAACTGCTTCACGATGAGCTCTTTGTCACCTCCATATACGAGAAACATATCCTTAGTCCTTTTCGTATTTCAGATGTTCTTGACACTGTCCATGATCCACTCGGATTACTTTGGTACCTTCCTGCTAGGCTTATAGCAAGGCACACATCAGTCCGGTACACAAGATCGCATACATGATAGAGCCTATGGTGAAGCATAGGAACATCTTTCATTTTCTCTCTATCTTCTGCGGTGGTCGGGCATTGAGTCTTACTCAACTTCACACCTTGTAACACAGGCAAGAACCCTTTCTTTGCTTGATCCATTTTGAACTTCTTCAAAATTTTGTCAAGGTATGTGCTTTGTGAAAGTCCAATTAGGCGTCTTGATCTATCTCTATAGATCTTAATGCCCAATATGTAAGCAGCTTCACCGAGGTCTTTCATTGAAAAACTTTTATTCAAGTATCCCTTTATGCTATCCAGAATTCTATATCATTTCCGATCAGCAATATGTCATCCATATATAATATCGTAAATGCTCAGAGCTCCCACTCACTTTCTTGTAAATACAAGCTTCTCCAAAAGTCTCAGACAAACCCAAATGCTTTGATCACACTATCAAAGCGCTTATTCCAACTCCGAGATGCTTGCACCAGTCCATAGATGGATCATTGGAGCTTGCACACTTTGTTAGCTCCCTTTGGATCGATAAAACCTTCTCGTTGCATCATATACAACTCTTCTTCCGTAAATCCATTCAGAATGCGTCTTTACATCCATTTGCCAAATTTCATAATCATAAAATGCGCAATTGCTAACATGATTCGGACGGACTTAAGCATCGCTTCGGGTGAGAAGGTCTCATCGTAGTCAATCCCTTGAACTTGCCGAAAACCTTTTGCGATAAGTCGAGCTTTATAGACGATAATATTACCGTCGGCGTCGGTCTTCTTCTTGAAGATCCACTTGTTTTCTATTGCTTGCCTATCCTCGGCAAGTCAACCAAAGTCCATACTTTGTTTTCATACATGGATCCCATCTCGATTTCATGGCTTCAAGCCATTTTGCGAATCTGGGCTCACCATCGCTTCTTCATAGTTCGTAGGTTCATCATGATCTAGTAGCATGACTTCGAAACAGGATTACCGTACCACTCAGTGCGGATCTTACTCGTTGATCTACGAGGTTCTCAGAGTAACTTGATCTCAAGTTTCATGATCAACATCATCAACTTCCTCACTACTTGGTGTAGGTGTCTCGTAAACCGGTTTCTCGCGATTTAACTACTTTCAAGTAAGGGAGAAGGTACTATTACCTCATCAAGTTCCACTTTCCTCCCACTCACTTCTTTCGAGAGAAACTCCTTCTCTAGAAAGGATCCATTCTTAGCAACGAATGTCTTGCCTTCGGATCTGTGATAGAAGGTGTACCCAACTGTCTCCTTTGGGTATCCTATGAAGACACATTCTCCGATTTGGGTTCGAGCTTATCGGGTTGAAGCTTTTTCACATAAGCATCGCATCCCCAAACTTTTAGAAACGACAACTTTGGTTTCTTGCCAAACCATAGTTCATAAGGTGTCGTCTCATCGGATTTCGACGGTGTTCTATTCAGTGTGAATGCGGCCGTCTCTAGAGCATAACCCCAAAATGATAGCGGTAAATCTGTAAGAGACATCATAGATTGCACCATATCTAATAAAGTACGATTCGACGCTCGGACACACCATTACGTTGTGGTGTTCCGGTGGCGTGAAGTTGCTAAACTATTCCGCATTGTTTCAAATGTAGACCAAACTCGAACTCAATATTCACCTCCACGATCGATCGTAGGAACTTAATTTTCTTGTTACGATGATTTTCAACTTCACTCTGAAATTCTTTGAACTTTTCAAACGTTTGGACTTATGTTTCATTAAGTAGATATACCCATATCTGCTTAAGTCATCTGTGAAGGTGAGAAAATAACGATATCCGCCACGAGCCTCAACATTCATCGGACCACATACATCTCAGATGTATGATTTCCAACAAATCTGTTGCTCTCTCCATAGTACCGAGAACGGGTTCGGTCATCTTGCCCATAAGGCACGGTTCGCAAGTGCCAAGTGATTCATAATCAAGTGACTCCAAAAGTCCATCAGTATGGAGTTTCTTCATGTGCTTTATACCGATATGACCTAAACGGCAGTGCCACAAATAAGTTGCACTATCATTATCAATTCTGCATCTTTTGGCTTCAACATTATGAATATGTGTATCACTACTATCGAGATTCATAAAAAATAGACCATTCCTCAAGGGTGCATGACCATAAAAGATATTACTCATATAAATAGAACAACCATTATTCTCTGATTTAAATGAATAACCGTCTTGCATCAAACAAGATCCAAATATAATGTTCATGCTCAACGCAGGCACCAAATAACAATTATTTAGGTCTAAAACTAATCCCGAAGGTAGATGTAGAGGTAGCGTGCCGACCGCGATCACATCGACTTTGGAACCATTTCCCACGCGCGCCGTCACCTCGTCCTTTGCCGGTGTTAAGCAATCCGTAGTCCTGCTTCGAGTTGCAAATATTAGCAATGAACCAAGATCAAATACCAGTGCTATGCGAGCTCTAGTAAGGTACACATCAATAACATGTATATCACATATACCTTTGTTCACCTTGCCATCCTTCTTATCCGCCAAATACTTGGGGCAGTTCCGCTTCCAAAGGACTATCGCTTGCGGTAGAAGCACTCGGCCAGTGCTTAGGTCCGGACTTGGGTTTCTTCTCTGAGCGACAACTTGCTTGCTGTTCTTCTTGAAGTTCCCTTCTTCTTCCCTTTACCTTTCTTCTTGAAACTAGTGGTCTTATTGACCATCAACACTTGATGCTCCTTTTTGATTTCTACCTCCGCAGCCTTTAGCATTGCGAAGAGCTCGGTATAGTCTTTACTAACCCTTGCATATTATAGTTCATCACGAAGCCTTTGTAGCTTGGTGGCGTGATTGAAGAATTACATCAATGACACAATCATCCGGAAGATTAACTCCCAATTGTGTCAAGTGATTGTAGTACCCGGACATTCTCGAGTATGTGCTCACTAATGTAACTATTCTCCTCCATCTTGCAGCTATAGAACTTATTGGAGACTTCATATCTCTCAATCCGGGCATTACTGTTGGAATATCAACTTCAACTCTGGAACATCTCATATGCTCCATGACGCTCAAAACGTCGTTGAAGTCCCGGTTCTAAGCCGTAAAGCATGGCACATCGAACTATATAGTAGTCATCAGCTTTGCTCGCCAGACGTTCTTAACGTCGTCGGTTACATCAAGAAGAGTTCGCACCTAGCGGTGCATCCAGGGCGTAACTCTTACATGCGAGAATGAGGATAATCCTCGAGTTACGGACCCGATCCGTGTAATTGCTACCATCATCTTTCAACTTTGCTTTCTCAAGGAACGCATTAAAATTCAGCGAACAACAAAGACGAGCCATCTATCTACAATCAAACATAAACAAGCAAGATACTATCGGTACTAAGTTCATGATAAATTTAAGTTCAATTAATCATATTACTTAAGAACTCCCACTTAGAAAAACATCTCTAGTCATCCAAGTGATCACGTGATCCAAATCAACTAAACCATAACCGATCATCACGTGAAATGGAGTAGTTTTCAATGGTGAACATCTTATGTTGATCATATCTACTATATGATTCACGCCGACCTTCGGTCTCCGTGTTCGAGGCCATATCTGCATATGCTAGGCTCGTCAAGTATAACCCGAGTATTCTGCGTGTGCAAAACTGGCTTGCACCCGTTGTAGATGGACGTGAGCTTATCACACCGATCATCACGTGGTGTCAGGCACGACGAACTTTGGCAACGGTGCATACTCGGGAGAACACTTCTTGATAATTTAGTGAGAGATCATCTTATAATGCTACCGTCAATCAAAGCAAGATAAGATGCATAAAAGGATAAACATCACATGCAAATCAATATAAGTGATATGATATGGTCATCATCATCTTGTGCTTCATGATCTCCATCTTGCAAAGACCACCATGATCACCATCGCCACCGGCGCGACACCTTGATCTTCATCGTAGCATCGTTGTCGTCTCGCCAAACTTATGCTTCTCGACTATCGCTACCGCTTAGTGATAAAGTAAAGCATTATAGGCGATTGCATTGCATACAATAAGCGACAACCATATGGCTCCTGCCAGATTGCCGATAACCGGTTACAAAACATGATCATCTCATACAATAAAATATAGCATCACGTCTTGACCATATCACATCACAACATGCCCCGCAAAAACAAGTTAGACGTCCTCTACTTTGTTGTTGCAAATTTTACGTGGCTGCTACGGGCTTAAGCAAGAACCAGTCTCACCTCGCATCAAAACCACAACGATACTTCGTCAAATAGACTCCGTTTAACCTTCTCAAGGACCGGGCGTAGCCACACTCGGTTCAACTAAAGTAAGAGAGACAGCACCCACCACCACCTTTAAGCAACGAGTGCTCGCAGCGGTGAAACCAGTCTCGCGTAAGCGTCTGGCGTAATGTCGGTCAGGCCGCTTCATCTCACAATACCGCTGAACCAAAGTATGACATGCTGGTAGGAAGTATGACTTGTATCGCCCACAACTCACTTGTGTTCTACTCGTGCAAAACATCAAACCATAAATACCTAGGCTCGGATGCCCTCGTTGGGGAACGTAGTAATTTCAAAAATTTCCTACGCACACGCAAGATCATGGTGATGAATAGCAACGAGAGGGAGAGTGTTGTCCACATACCCTTGTAGACCCGGCGGGCGATCACAACGTAGAGGAAGTAGTCGACGTTCTCCTCGCGATCCGACCGATCCCGGCCGTTACTCGGGCGCCCGAGTTCTTGACACACGTACAGCTCGATGGCGTCCCTCACTCCGATCCAGCCGAGTGTCGAGGAGAGTTCCACAAGACGACGGCGTGGTGGCGATCTTGATGTTTCACGGCGCAGGGCTTCGCCTAAGCTTGCGACGGTATAACCGAGGTGGAATATGGTGGAGGGGGCACCGCACACGGCTAAGGAACGATCCGTAGATCTAACTTGTGTGTTCTAGGGTGCCCCTGCCTCGTATATAAAGGAGCAGGGGAGGGGCGGCCGGCCAAGGGAGGCGCTGCCCAGGAGTCCTACTCCCTCCGGGAGTAGGATTCCCCAATCCTAGTTGGACTAGGATTCCTGAGGGGAAAGAGAGAGAGGGGCGGCCCCTTTCCTAGTCCTAGTAGGACTAGGGAAGGGGGCGCGCGCCACCTAGGGCTGGCCCTTCTCCTTTCCATCGAGGCCCACTATGGCCCATTTACCTCCCGGGGTTCCAGAACCTCCGGTACTCAGATAAATTCTTTTTTTTCCTGGAACCATTCGAACTCCAAACATAGGCTTCCAATATATCAATCTTTATGTCTCGACCATTTCGAGACTCCTCGTCATGTCTGTGATCACATCCGGACTCAACTTCTTCGGTACATCAAAATACATAAACTCATAATAACTATCATCGAAACCTTAAGCGTGCGGACCCTACGGTTCGAGAACAATGTAGACATGACCTAGAACTATTCACGGTCAATAACCAATAGCGGGACCTGGATGCCCATATTGGTTCCTACATATTCTACGAAGATCTTTGTCGGTCGACAAAGATAACAACATCGTTGTTCCCTTTGTCATCGGTATGTTACTTGCGAGATTCGATCGTCGGTATCCAATACCTAGTTCAATCTCGTTACGGCAAGTCTCTTTACTCGTTCCGTAATACATCATCTCACAACTAACTCATTAGTTGTAGTGCTTGCAAGGCTTCAAAGATGTGTATTACCGAGAGGGCCCAGAGATACCTCTCCGACAATCGGAGTGACAAAACCTAATCTCGAAATACGCCAACCCAACATCCGCCTTTGGAGACACTGTAGTACTCCTTTATAATCACCCGATTCGTTGTGACGTTTGGTAGCACCAAAGTGTTCCTCCGTAAACGGAGTTGCATAATCTCATAGTTACAGGAACATGTATATGTCATGGATAAAAGCACTAGCAACATACTAAGCGATCGTGTGCTAAGCTAATGGAATGGGTCATGTCAATCGATCATTCTACTAATGATGTGACCTTGTTAATCAAATAACAACTCTTTGTTCATGGTTAGGAAACATAACCATCTTTGATTAACAAGCTAGTCTAGTAGAGGCATACTAGTGACATATTGTTTTGTCTATGCATTCACACATGTATCATGTTTCCAGTTAATACAATTCTAGCATGAATGATAAACATTTATCATGAAATAAGGAAATAAATAATAACTTTATTATTGCCTCTAGGGCATATTTCCTTCAGTATTGTCGGGTTCCGAGATATGAGGTATACAAGTATAGTTGTAGAGGATCATACATGTAGTCAAGATTCACGTCTGGACAACAACAACCATAAAAGATGGGTTCATGGACATCATATACTCTTAGAGAGACCATAACAAAGGTCCAGTAATCCCCACATCGGGAAAACACATACAAAGGGGGGAACCGGTGTTCCAACACAAGTTCTAGAGAGGTCGGGTCATGAATTTTTGGCTCATAGATAAATTGCTAAACCTTATGTTTGATCAAACGCTATCAAATGCATACCAAAGATTCCAAGACTCTACACATAATGTGTACTTTATCCAGCACACATCATGCACATCACGTGTGTGTGTGTGGACACAATATGCATCACAACACAAACTCTACGACAGAAAATGTGACATATATAACAACTCTGAAGCGAGTAAGGTTTATAACAACTTAATACAAGAAATGGTCCCAAGACTAAGACAACAATATAACACAAGGGAAACAAAGATATTCCTTAGACGACAAAACTTAACAAATGCCTTAAGAAGGCTATAACAAAGTAGATGGGGCCCAGACCTTTCCGAGACCACTATCTAGGACAAGCATAGCTAATGTCGTAATTCATCATCTTTTTCCAAATGCTACCATATGATTGTAGCTTACGGATCAAAAACATAAATAAAGCAAGATGAGTATGGGTGTACTAGCAATACTTACATTAGAGTAGTAATAGATACACAAGTTATCAATAAGGGCCTTTTTGTGGACTATTTGAATAGAAAGCTAGTTTTATCCAAACTACGCTACTTTAAGTATAGGTGGAATGACTACTGTGTACTTTGCAACAATATGAGGTAGCGTGACTTTGAGTACCATCTAATCTGAACTAACCAAAACGATACATTTCCATGAAACCTCCCTCAACTTACCCATGAGGAAGGAATCCATAGAACTCAGGCTTATCCTGGCAATGTTAAGGTAAAGATTGAAGTTTATCGTCACATAGCACCCACGAGGAAGCAATCCATATCAGTCACATAATTGCAAACACGACTGTTCAAATATATTTTACGTTGTAGGGGTGTACAAGTTTACCTGCATGTGTCAACTGTCTCTTAATGCCTATGAGTAGCACACTTCACGTTGTATGCTGGCATAGGGGGATCGGCCACAACACTTACCTTACACTCAACTCTACTCCATGGAGTTGCCCGCATGAGTTCAAACCGCGATCGTGAGTCCGGTCGAGTGCTCTGATACTGACTCAAACATTGTGTGTAGGGCCAAATCCCGGAGGGGTAGTTCGCCCACTTTGTCACATCCCTATGCCATGCAATGCAACCATACTACTGTTCTTATCCATACATGTGCCGCTAAAGCCCGAACTAGGTGCGACTTTGGCCGGTCTGAGGCAAGTTAGTAGGCCGAGAGGAGAACCATATGACCTCATGTGGTTGTGTGCTCATTCTTGGATCAATGAAATGAGAACTTGGGTCCTAAGAGAGGCGTAAATGAGTCAACCCACCATGCTCTCCAACATGACCCATCATCTTGACCTTTAGTCATGTTTAACCCTGATTAATCCCAACAATCTTACCACATCCCATTATTCATGTTCACTACCAACTGTTATGCATCAAACACATTTGATGGATCATGACTCGATTTGTTAACTAAGCATAAGTAAGGTTGGCAAGTGGCTAATGATCAAGATACTACTAATCATGCTAGGATTACAAGGTTTGTGGATAAAGGGTTACAATGATCAATTCATGCAAAACAATAGGCCTAACAAGTACTTATTATCGATAAAGTAGTAGTTGAAGTGAACGAAATTATAGAGGGGGCATACGAATATAAGTTTTGAAGTAACATGATTCAACATGATCAAAGATTGTTTTGCTTGCCTATTATCAGTGCTTTGGCACTTAGCTCTTGCTCATTGCTCAAGTCATCTCCGGATACTATCCTAGAAGAAGCAAAAAACACTAGAAAGAGCAAAAGAGGCTTTTGCCACTACGAGCAAGATGTCATCATGTTCATGACATGGAATGCAAGGCATGTCAAAGGGTCGTTGAAAATTTACCTAATGCAATAACTAGCTAGTTAAATAAAATCAAAATGCATTAATTATAGCATTTTCCATAACTCCACTAGATATTAAAACAACATTAATGTTGTTTTAACCTAAAATGATATTTCCAGTAGCTTTATCATGAATGCAAATGACATGAACATATTGTTATATTTTCTAAACATTTTGATATAGCATACACATTTTTCTAAGTTGTGGTTCAAATTTATGATTTCTCTATAATTAAAGGTATTTCTGGAATTTCAAAATCATTTCTGATTTACAGATATGTTTAGAAAGACTTTTGTTACTCAGTGGGTGGCTAGCCACAGTCATAGACATGTGGTATTATGTCAATCCTACTCAGCTAAGTCCAACTAACATCTGGGGCCACTACAATTAACATTTTTCCTAAATAGAAAATCATACTAATTAACTAAACAACGGGTGACCCCACCTGTTGTGGCTAACTAACTTAACTAGATGATGCCCCGCGCGTTGCGGCGGGATTTGGTATGAAATAAAAATTTCTCTTGAAGTGAGATAATTGTTCATCAGTATTCTACCAAATCTCTATGTATAAGTTTAAAATTAGAGAAAAATAAAATAAAATATGCATGCATGCCTCACTTGTCATTCATAGAGCACTCAAGTATGAGGCTATGAGCTGCATGCATGCGTCAATTTTTTTTCTTGATTAAAACACTCATAGACAGCAGTTACTACACGCACTTGCATGCATGCGCCAGATACTACATGTAGTTGATGCAACAACTCTCAATGTGTAGATCAGACGCACATTATTGATTGATATAGTATATCCAATGGTTAAATTAATATGGGTGATGTGGCTTAAGGAGAAGCGAGAGATTTCCTATAGTGGGGGCTAGCTATTTAGATATAGAAGATTAACCATAACCCTAATCCAGACTAAGGATTATGTTGGATTTTAACTATGTGTGACCAAAATCCGTGATGTAGACCTGTCAGAAGGCCACGAGGCAATCAGAGTCAACAGGAGCGGGGAAGCCATCCCACCTCTCCTGCATCCAAGGAAGCAAGCCAGAAGACGCAGTGTGGTTGGAGTCGTCGACGATGAGCTCCACATCGGTGGAGGAGTTGTATGGCATGGAGACGTGCTTGGTTGGGTCACGGGAGGACTACCACATCGGTGAGCTACCCACACTACTACAGAACCGAATAGGAGTGACTAGCCAATTCATATCATCATTCATGCGTGAGTGGCCCATATGTGTCTCGGGGTTAATGCTAAATTTATATAAATCACATGCTGAATTTTTTAAAGAAAAATAGTAAAATAGGAACTAAGTTTCAAAATATAATAATAGGGAAACAAAATAACAAAACTAGAAAGAAGAAAGAGGAACATAGAACTTGTTTTCTTCTAACTGATGAGAAAAAAAAGTAAGAATGGAAAAAGAATAAGAAAAACCAAAAAAAAAACCTACATAGCATACGTAACTTATTGCTACTAGGGATCAGACATGCCCCAATCTTAGATACTCCCTCTATTCCAAATTACTTGTGGGTCATTTAGTACAACTTGATATTGAATCAACTTATCAACTACAACTAATAAGGATTGGAAGGCGTACTAGCGTACTGCTACATTGTTTTTTAGTGTAACCTAGAGTAATTCAGCGTACCAACGCGCGGCACGCCGGCACCAATGGGTCAGGCCCACCCAACGCGGAGAGTGACATAGAACCATCCTGCCCGACCTGGGCGTTGGCATTTCCTGTTTGGCGCTGCAGGCGCCGGTTACTATTGTTTTTGCAAACCGGCGCCTGCAGCGGCGATAGCTTATCTTCTTTCCTGTTTGAAGCTCAAGAAAAGGTGCGGCCGTGGGAGATCAAACTCACGATCTGTTCCTCTAGAGCGAAAGATTGCAACCACGGCGCCATCGATCAACTAGTGATTGCTGAGCAGTATTCATTCATTTATTGTTTTTTAAGTCGCGGGAGTCCACCGATTTTGGGAAGCTCCCAGAAGCTTCCAAAGCCGTTTTTTCCCGGTTCGCTCGACATGTCCGGCGCGGTTTTATTCGGGTTTTCTTTTTTGTTTTTTGTCCTTTCTTTATTTTCTTTTTAATACAAATTTTCTTTCTTTTGCATTCCAGATTTTTCAAGTTTATGAACTTTTTTTCAAATGGGATGAACTTTTTTCCAATTCAATGAGCTTTTTTCGAAAATCGATGAACCTTTTTTAGAGATAATTGTTTTTCAAATGGATGAACCTATTTATTTAAATCTGTAAACCATTTTTGATTTCGTTATTTCGTAAGAAAAGAAAAAACTGGCAGTTATTTCCTACCGGATTAATAGAAAAAAAAACAGAACAGAAAAACCGGGCAGCTAGCGAGCGGCCGATCGAGCGACCGAACTCAACAGTAGCAAGCGGAGAGCAACTAATTAACGAGCGCTCCTTCGGGAGCCTCCCAACGATCAGCGCCACTTGGAGCGCTCTTAGCCATTCGCCACGTGTCGCGCTCTGGGCGCTCCCTCTGGATTATTTTTCGCACGCGTTTTCGGCTTTTTAAACGGGGTTTTTTCCCGGGTTTTTTTTTACGTTTTGGTTTTCCATCGGTCTTCCCTAGATTTTCGACCAATTTTTTTAAAATAATTTTTTTGCGCAGAAAAACGCATTTTTTTCCGCGAGAGTCACGGTTTTGTTTTCGCGAGAGGCACGGTTGTGCTTTTGCGAGAGGCACGGCCGTGCCTCTTGAAAACGAAAAAAAATATATTTTTTGTTTTTTTTCCTTTCACGGTTGTGCTTTAGCGAGAGTCACGGCCGTGCCTCCTCGAAAACGAACAAAAAACACGTTTTTTGTTTTAAAAAAATCGCGAGAGGCACGGGCGTGCCTCTTTCGAAAAGGAAAAAAAATGCGTTTTTACTGTTTTTTTTCTTCCACGAGAGGCACGGTTTTGCTTCCGTGAGAGGCACGGTTGTGATTTTCGTCACAGGCACGGACGTGCCTGTTTCGGAAACGGGAAAAGCCCGTGTTCCCGGTTTGGTTTTTTCGTTGGTTTTTTCGTCTGGTTTTTTGTGAAAAAAAGTTCGTCAAAACCAATCAACATGGGATCTAGTTTTGAAGATCTCGACACGAGAAATCCAACGGCGAAAACGGTTCGAGATCTGGACGCACGGTTTAAGAGATAAAACGTTTTGAATAAACGGATCATGTGCGCCACTTATCGCAACCCGGAAAAATTGTAGTGATCTCCGCAAGGAGTACTCCTTAACTAGTGTAGGCTGGCCCATCCGAGCGACGGTACGAGCGCGAGCTCAGTAACGGGCTCCTGTAGAGCTGACCAGGAGCTCCCTGGGCGTCAACTAAAATTATATGAGCTCTAGGTCTATATATCGCCCAATGCGAGGCGGTAGTCCGTCTCGTCCCTGGCGAGCGCTCCACTGGGCTGGCCTTTATTGTAGTACGGGTTTTTAGTGTTTCCTCTGTTTTGCAGGGTTTGGTCAGTTTTTCCCTGTTTTTTTTTTCTTTTTTTCCCTTTGTTTTTCTTCTGCATCCTTTGTTTTTCTTTGTATACATTTTTTTCGTATTTCTTTTTTTCTTTGTTTCTTTCTTGGTCGTCTTTTATCTTTTTTGTTTCTTTATTGGTTTTCTTCAGTTTTTTTTCTCAGTTTTCAACGATGTTCTTTGTTTCTTTCTTGGTTTTCTTCAGTTTTTTAAGGTTCTTTTTTTTGTTCTTTTTCATTACATATTGTGGATATTCCATATACAACAGCGACATTTTTCACACATTTCAATATTTTTCACTAACTTAAAAAAATATGTATTATTGTCTACTTTTTTTCATACACATTCTACACTTTTCATACACATAGGAACATTTGTTACATATATTTAATATTATTCAAATAGATTATTTATCATTTTTCAAATATATGTTTTGATGTCTACTTTTTTCATGCATATTTTACATTTTTGTATACATATGAAACATTTTATACATGTTTAACAATTTCAAATATATTATTAACATTTGTTGAAATATATGTTCTATCTCTACTTGTTCATATACATTGTATATTTTTCATATACACCTAAAACATTTTTATGCGTGTTTATCATTTTTAAATACCCCCTCCGTCGGAAAATACCTGTCGGAGAAACAGATAAAAATGGATGTACTTAAAAAATAAAATACATCTAGATACATCTATTTCTCTGACAAGTATTTTCGGATGGAGGGAGTACATGATTTATATTTTCTCAAACACATGTTTTACCTTACGTATACTTATTATGCATTTTTTGTATATATTAGGAACATTTTTATACATGTTTAATTTTTTAAAATATATGATTAACAATTTTCAAATATATTTTTTGATGTCTACTTTTTCATGCATGCTGTACATTTTTGTATACATAAGAAACATTTTTCTATACATGTTTAACACTACTTTTGCACTACTACACCATTTTTGAAATATTTAATGAACACTTGTAAACAAATGAAACTAAAAACTAAAAAGATAAAGGTCACCAAAACCGGTCAAGAAACGAAAAATCAACTATAAACAAAAAATTGCGTAAGTGTGTTACAAGCGCTAGGCATATATAGTGGTGCGAGCCAGGCTTGGCCCATCTAACGGGGTGCTACAGGCAAGGTGTTACAGGGATCGCACAAAGTGATACATAGACTCTCCCTTGCGTGTTGCACCACATATAAAGAGATGCCCCGCAAGACAACATGAAAACAATCACTAATTAAGGGTACCTTCGAAAAAGTTATCCTGAACTTGATGTTTTTTTGGCAAATGACAGTAGGGGGAAAACCCCTATTGTTTTTTCATATATCTATATAAATGGGGAGTTTATATAGACATATCAACTACATACATGATTGTGCGCACACCAATGGTGTGAGTTGGTAAGAGCCTATATCCAAGCAGAGAAGTAAGTGTGCTTATGTAACCTAGATGATAGATGTACAAAAGGTGATCAGATCAGCTCTATGGGCTACTTTAACCCTATGCTGGAGCAATACCAGATCCTCTTTGAAGCGTTTGAGCCAAGATTCTACACTAGGAGTCAATCATCTGAAGTGCTTATTGTTCCTCTCCTTCCATATGTTGGTCGCGGTCAAGAAGGTTTCAAAGAAGAAAAGGTTTGGCCAAGAGTCCTTTGTTACATGAAGGAGAGTGAGTCGGCAATCGAAGGGTGGCCAGTCAATGTGAATTTTAGCCCAACAGCTCTGACATAATTGGCAGGTGAAGATCATATGGTCCACTGTTTCTTCAATGTGTTGGCTGCATAGGATGCAATTAAAATTATCTCCTATATTATAGTGCCTTCTCTTCAGCATGTTGCGGGTATTGAGCCTGTCGTGGAATAGGAGCCAACCAAAAACCTTGATCTTCATGGTGCATTTTGGTTTCCAGAGTTGACCGTAGGCTTGTTGGGTCTCCACATCACGAAAATAGTTGTTGTAGTAGTCTTTCGGCTTATACTGTGTTGTGCCCCAAACATAGTGTCAAACATCACTGAGTAACAGAGAGGGGGAAATCCCTCTTGATGATGCTTGTATATCACGTATCTCTTCAAGAGCTTGAGGTGAAACTGACTGGTGAAAGGTTTCATGCAGGTTGGTGGTCGCCAGCGCATCAGCCACAGATATATATCTTCATGCACGGCAAACGAGAATGCACGTGGGTGTGAGATCTGTAGTACCTCCTCCCTCCATAAATCTTTCCAAAAGAGGGTCGTCGTCCCATCCACCACCTGTACATAGGAGACCCCTCTGTAGATGTTAGTCCGTTTGGGACATCCCTCCACCAAAATGATCCCATAGGGTCAACGACGTGTGGAATTTTATCAACATAATGATGATGCCAGATGAGGTTGATCCATGGCACATCCTGCCTGTTGAAGAACTTGTGTAAGAATTTAAGCAGCAGGGCCTCGTTGTGAATTTTTCAGGTTGATCACTCCTAACCACGCCCTTTTTTCTTGGGTCGACAGACCATGTTCCATGCAGCTAGGGAGTTACACTTGTCTCTTTGCTCCATTTTCTTAGTCCAAAGGCATCTACGCCTAATTTTATCAAGTATTTCAATGATCTTAGGCGGGAGCTTAAGAGTGCACATAGCAAACACTAGAAGGGATGCGACCATAGCGTTTAACCATGAAAGTTTACCGCCGTATGTCATCATAGCAATGGTGGACGTAAGACGACGTTCCATTTTGCAAACCAAAGGCATAAGTTCTTGAATGGAAGGTCTGGTAGTACCGAGAGGGAGTCCGAGGTAAGTGAAAGGCATCGATCCAACTGCGCAACCAAAGACTCTGGCAAGATTGGCCGTAGCTATAGCATCGAGGTCGGGATCAGTGTGGATTTGTGGAAGTTAATTTTGATTCCAATGGAGGAAGCATAGTCTGATAGGATCTGTTTGACCAGGGTGGCTTGTCGTGTGCATGCAGGAAGGACAATTAGCGTGCCGTCCGCATATTGAAGGACTGGGTAATTAGTCTGCCCGTTGCATGGGAATGGGAGGTTAATTCTGCCCTGTCTGAATGTGGCGTTGATTGCTGCGTGGAGTAGTTCCGCTGCAAGGACAAAGATTAATGGCGATAGTGGATCACCTTGCCTAACCCCGCAGCGGCATTGGAATTTTCGGCCATGTACGCCATTAAGAAGAACGGACGAGCGGCCGAAGGAAAAGAGGCACTTGATCCAAGACATCCATCTGTCATTAAACCCCATATGATGCATGATATTGATCATAGGTTCATGCGCTATTGTGTCGAATGCCTTAGTGAAGTCAAGTTTTAGTAAAATGATTTCCCTACCGGATGCATGACATTGATGAATATAATGGTAAGCCCATGCCAAGCAATCTTCGATGGTTCGTCCCTTAAAAAACCCGTATTGGTTGCAGTGTACCAGCTTGAGGATGATGCGTTGCAGCCGGTTTGCTAATAACTTCATGAGAAGTTTCAGACAACAATTGAGCAGGGTGATCGGTCTGTAATCGTTGATTGATTCAGGCGAGTTAACCTTGGTTATAAGAGTGATGATCCCATCACTGATGCTGGTGATGTCTAGATTCCCCTCATAAAACTGTGAGCAAAGAGAATAGAAGTCATACTTGATGATCGACCAACATGCTTTGGGGAAAGCCCTGCTAAAGCCATCAGGTCCTGGTGCACAATCAAGGGGCATCTCCTTTATTACCCCATCTACTTCTTCATGAGTGAATGGTTCCGTGAGATGGTGAAGATTGACTGCAAGCTGGATGATTGAAGGCAAATCAAACTTCATATCACATTGTGCTGTGGTACCTAATCAATATTTGTATGTGAGATGAAGAAGGGCCTATTTGCCAGGGTGGTCCCCAATCAGTCGGTCATCCTCAGTACGAAAGGAAGCAATGTTGTTCTTACGATATCGTTATGTGGCAATAGCTTGAAAGAACTTAGTGTTCTCATCACCGAATTTGACCCATCAAATAGTACAGTGTTTCTTCCAATAAAGTTTGTTTTTGGAATCATCAGACATCTTTTGTTTTCTAACTCGTCTAGATCTGCCAGGACAACATTACAATTTGTGACCGCAATAGATAGCCGCGAGATGTGTCTACTCCATATCATCAGGGCATGTAGAAGGGCCTTAAACTTGTGACAAAGCGTGGTTGCAGCATTCTTAGAATGAACTTGCTTGTTCACACCTCTTGCACCACTTCCATAAAACTTAGGTGTAATATCTAGTAGGATTCAAAGCGGAAGAGGTTGCTACATGGGATTTTGGTTTCAGTGGTTACCACTCAAGGGATATGATCAGATACAGGTTTGCCGAGGGGTTTAACTAGGGTTTTAGGGTATGCATTTGTCCAGTGGAGGGAGGCAAGAGACCAATCGATCTGTTCAAGGAGGGGGTCAACTTGCATGTTACTCCAAGTATAAGATCTAACTTGGATCGGGAACTCAATGAGTTGTTGCTTGCGTGTAATGTCATTGAAGATGATCATGTCATTCGTGTTCCCCCCAGGTTTGTTTCAGTTGTCATGGGCACGCATATAGTTGAAATCGCCTAGCAATAACCAATCCTGTCCGTTTGGAATATGAACACCATAAAGCCAGGTGGTAAATGCATCCCGATCATCCCCGTGCAAGGACCATAAATATTAGCTAGCGTCCAGGTTTGAGAAGACTGTGTACTGACGAAACTGGTGACTAACGCAAAGATGTCAGGGGACACTACCATACCCGAAAATAGTGAGCTTTTCTAAACAGCAAGGAGACCACCAGAAGCACCACGAGAGGGGACAAAAGTAAATCGGTCAAATTGTTTTGGAAAGCAGGTTTTAATGAAAGCAAAAGTAACATTAGACATTTTGGTCTCTTGCATACAAACGACAACACAGCCACTCGAGATGATCACATTATTGAGAGCTAACTATTTCTTCCCAGAATTTAAGCCTCCGATGTTCCATGAGATCACATTCCAGCAACTCAGAGGAGGCATAGCAGCACAGTAAATCACTCAAGGCTTGACGAGGGAGCTTCTCCCTGTGCTTCTTCAAACGAAGGACCTGTAGCTGACAATGGAGTCAAGGATGTAGCAAGCAGGGATTCAGAGGTAAGCTCAGCTTCAGGAATTGCACACCTATTAATGCTAATAGCTTGCAACGTAGGGATTGTGGTTGGTGGAGGGATCACATCATCCATCTACGGAGCGATGCTTGAAGATCCAATCAAGGGCATCACCCGAGGTTTCACTTTGGAAGTGGTCTGATGTCTACTACACAACCTTCTTCTTGTAGACGTTGTTGGGCCTTCAAGTGCACAGGTTTGTAGGACAGTAGCAAATTTCCCTCAAGTGGATGACCTAAGGTTTATCAATCCGTAGGAGGCTTAGGATGAAGATGGTCTCTTTCAAGCAACCCTGCAACCAAATAACAAAGAGTCTCTTGTGTCCCCAACACACCCAATACAATGGTAAATTGTATAGGTGCACTAGTTCGGCGAAGAGATGGTGATACAAGTGCAAAATAGATAGTAGATATGGGTATTTGTTATCTGAAATAATAAAAACAGCAAGGTAACTAATGATAAAAGTGAGCGTAAATGGTATTGCAATGATAGGAAACAAGGCCTAGGGTTCCTACTTTCACTAGTGCAAGTTCTCTCAACAATAATAACATAGATAGATCATATAAGAAGCCCTCGACATGCAACAAAGAGTCACTCCGAAGCCACTAATAGCACAGAACAAACATAGAGATTATGGTAGGGTACGAAACCACCTCAAAGTTATTCTTTTGGATCAATCAATAAAAGAGTTCGTACTAGAATAACACCTTAAGACACAAATCAACCAAAACCCTAATGTCACCTAGATACTCCATTGTCACCTCAAGTATCCGTGGGCATGATTATACGATATGCATCACACAATCTCAGATTCATCCAACCAACATAAAAGTACTTCAAAGAATGCCCCAAAGTTTCTATCGAAGAGTCAAGAACGTGTGCCAACCCCTATGCATAGGTTCCCAATGTCACAAAACCCGCAAGTTGATCACCAAAACATACATCAAGTGGCACATGATATCCCATTGTCACCACAGATAATCACAGCAAGACATACATCAAGTGTTCTCATGAAAGACTCAATCCGATAAGATAACTTCAAAGGGGAAACTCAATTCATCGCAAGAGAGTAGAGGGGGAGAAACATCATAAGATCCAACTACAATAGCAAAGCTCGGGATACATCAAGATCGTGCCATAGAGGAACACGAGAGAGAGATCAAACACACACTCTCGGTACATACCCTCAAATTTCGAGGGTGAACTACTCCCTCCTTGTCATGGATAGCGTCGGGATGATGAAGATGGCCACCGGTGATGGGATCCCCCTCCGGTAGGGTGCAGGAACAGGGTACCGATTGGTTTTTGGTGGCTACAGAGGCTTGCGGCGGCGGAACTCCCGATCTATCTTCTGTTCTGGAAGTTTTAGGGTACATAGGTATATATGGCTGCAGGGGGTACATCGGTGGAGCTACGGGGGCCCACGAGGTAGGGGGCGCGTCCCCCACCCTCGTGGGCAGCTCGTATCTCCCCTGACGTGCACTCCAAGTTCCCTGGGTTGCTTTCCTTCCAAAAATAACTTCTTGAGTTGATTTCGTTCCGCTTTGACTCCGTCTGATATTCCTTTTCCTCGAAACACTAAAATAGGCATAAAACAGCAAATCTGGGCTGGGCCTCCGGTTAATAGGTTAGTCCCAAAAATAACATAAAAGTGGATAATAAAGCCCAATATTGCCTAAAACAGTAGATAAAGTAGCATGGAGCAATCAAAAATTATAGATACGTTGGAGACGTATCAAGCATCCCTAAGCTTAATTCCTGCTCGTCCTCGAGTACGTAAATGATAAAAAAGAATTTTTGATGCGGAGTGATACTTTGGCATAATTTCAATGTAAATCTTCTTAATTATGATATGAATATTCAGATCCGAAAGATTCAAGACAAAAGTTCATATTGACATAAAAATAATAATACTTCAAGCATACTAATCAAAGCAATCATGTCTTCTCAAAATAACATGGCAAAAGAAAGTTCATCCCTACAAAATCATATAGTTAGGCTATGCTTCATTTTCGTCACACAAAGATGTTCCCAACTTCTATACCCCCGATGACAAGCCAAGCAATTGTTTCATACTCAAATAATCTCAAACTTTTTCAACCTTCACGCAATACATGAGCGTGAGCCATGGATATAGCACTATGGGTGGAATAGAATATGATGATGGGGATTGTGTGGAGAAGACAAAAAAGGAGAAAGTCTCACATTGACGAGGATAATCAACGGGCTATGGAGATGCCCATCAATTGATGTCAACATGAGGAGTAGGGACCGCCATGCAATGGATGCACTAGAGCTATGAATGCTCAACAAAAGAAAACTAGTGGGTGTGCATCCAACTCGCTTGCTCATGAAGACCTAGGGCATTTGAGGAAGCCCATCGTAGGAATATACAAGCCAAGTTCTATAATGAAAAATTCCCACTAGTATAAAAAGACAACTTATGAGACTCACTACATGAAAAACAAGGTGCTACTTTGAAGCACAATATATGAGACTCACTACATTAAGAACAAGGTGCTACTTTGAAGCACAAGTGTGGAAAAAGAGATAGTAGCATTGCCCTTTATTTTATTTTATTTTATTTGGGCCTTTCTTTTTTTCTTTTGGCCTTTCTTCCCCCTTTTTTTGGGCAATGCTCTAATAATGATGATCATCACACTTCTATTGATTACAACATAAGGACCACAACTCGAAACTTAGAACAAGATATGACTCTATATGAATGCCTCCGGTGGTGTACCGGGATGGTGCAATGAGTCAAGAGTAACATGTATGAAAAATAATGCATGGTGGCTTTGCCACAAATACGATGTCAACTACATGATCATGCAATGGCAATATGACAAAAGTAATATATGTCTTGAATATGATGATGGAAGTTGCATGGCAATATATCTCAGAATGGCTATGGAAATGCCATAATAGGTAGGTATGGTGGCTGTTTTGAAGAAGATATAAGGAGGTTTATGTGTGATAGAGCGTATCGTATCATGGGGTTTGGATGCACCGACGAAGTTTGCACCAACTCTCAAGGTGAGAAAGGGCAATGCACGATACCGAAGAGGCTAGCAATGGCGGAAAGGTAAAAGTGCGTATAATCCATGGACTCAACATTAGTCAAAAGAACTCATATACTTATTGCAAAAATTTAGAAGTCATCAAAAACCAAGTACTATGCGCATGCTCCTAGGGGGATAGATTGGTAGGAAAAGACCATCGCTCGTCCCCGACCGCCACTCATAAGAATGCACAAGCCAGGTACACTTCATGTTTCAAATTTGTTACACAACTTTAACCATACGTGCATGATACGGGACTTGCTAACTTCAACACAAGCATTCTTTAAATTCATAATCACCCAACTAGCATGACTTTAATATCACTACCTCCATATCTCAAAACAATTATCAAGTATCAAAATTTTCTTAGTATTCAACACACTCATAAGAAAGTTTCACATATCTTGAATACCAAGTATATTAATATTAAGCAAATTACCATGCTATTAACGACTCTCAAAATAATCTAAGTGAAGCATGAGAGTTCATCTATTTCTTCAAAATAAAACTACCACTACTAGGAAAAGGCCTACTAATGCGCACCAGTTTTGCCTACTAATGACGCACTACTGGTGCGCCATTAGTATCACACCACTAGTATTTTTTACTAATGGTGCACCACTGGTGCGCCATTAGTATCTGGTATACTAATGGCGCACCATGCAGTGCGTCATTAGTATGTAACACCATGCGCCATTAGTATGCCTCCCCGGGGGCCATACATAACCATGTGCTTTGTCATACTAATGGTGCACTCTGTAGTGATGCGCCATTAGTATCCTTTGGCATACTAATGGCGCACCTTGAGGTGATGCGGCATTAGTGTGAATATTAGGTTTTATTTTTTTTACTTTTCTGATTTTTGCACAGGTTACAAAATATATTATTGGATAGAATATAGATAGCAGCACAGAGCAACAGCAGATTCATCGAATACAATAGAAGATTAGTCTCCGAATACAATTCATCATATTAGTCTCCGAATTCAAAAGACCAAACAAAGATAAAACATTACAAGTCTCAAGACTGCGAGTATTGAGTTTGTCTTCACATTACAAGTCGATATCGATCATCTAAACTACCATCACATAGAAGAGAGCTGCGGTCATCACGATGAGCATCATCGCGATCAAACTGGTCTTCATCCGGTTCCTCCAACGCTACCTCCTCTCTCCCGCTAGATAGCGGACGTATCTAGATTCGGCCTCCGCCCTAGTGGTGTACCCTTTATAATCATATCGCTGAAGCGGTGAACCTGTCTCCGACACTCCTCCCGATCGTCGTAGACTCCGGAACCTTACCCTTGTACCACGACATACGGCGACATCTCTATGCACAAGCCAAACAACGCACAATACATAAGCAATATGTAAGTATGCAACAAAAGGATCGGAAGAGAAAAGCAAGACATTAATAGCACGATTCATGGTCCTACTAATAAATAGCATCGATTACATCTAAGTTGAGCATTGTCCAAACCAAAGAGACATCTGAATTCATTAAAGTTTAATTACAACATGAGCCAATCAATGTTTCAGAACTACACGTCACTACTTTCGACTCGACTCATCGGACAGGAGCGTGGATGAAGCCGCCGTCTGTCGTGATGGTCATGAAATCACGGTCGTTGTCAGCCTGCATTTGTAGCGTTCCATCTATCTCACTGTTGGACGGTTGATATCTGAGGAAGAACTGCCCCGAGGTATGAAGGACATCTTGATGGATGATGTCCGCAAACTCCGACTGGATGCGAAAGAATTCTTGTCTGAGGTCCGCGTCCTGGATTGCCGACAAGCTCGCGGCCCAATCTTTGAGATTATCTGGTAGCAGAAGGTGATGATGGTCCCTTACGATCGCCCGCATGTGATGGAGGGCATAGTAGGCATCCTTCGACCGCCCGGTAATTGCTTGACACAGAGAACTTCAGTTGTGTGAGAACATGTGCTTGCCGTGCTTACGAACTGCCTGGTGAAGGTGCATCCAGATTTGGCGTGGCAGGAGAACATCATCAAGAACTTTCTTGACATTTGTGTAGTCTATCTTGGAGTTACGGTTGGGTTGAAATCGTGGCCATGGAATATTTCGGCTTAAGAGGATGAGTGTGCAATGTGTATCACTTGCACGTAACACGGATGTTAAAAAAGAACGATCAAAATCTAAGAAATCATATGTTACAGGCGGTTAAGGGATGACTTACTCGGGAAAGTAAGCCACAAGGAAGTTATACTTATCTGGGTTTGCCAGAATGACGCCTTCGAGGTGTGAACTCGCAACTTGGCGGTCCCCAGTGCTGCTCAAGTGCTTGGCACGCATGTAGAAGGGGTCGACTATCATGATGTCCGGGGTCTTGTCTCTAATGATCCGCATCTCCATACTCAGCGAAAACAGCCGAACGAAGGTGTAGTGCAGCGGATGAAGGTTAAACATAGCAAACATAGCAAAGATGTCATCGTACCCCCGATGTCGCCATCCACAAAGCCCTTGCCCTCTGGCACCTTGGCCACGAAAACCGGGTATGCCACATCATTATCTCTGAGACGCCGCTTCTCCAAAGAAAGAACACTGTCGTGCAGACTCCGCATAGCACCGGTTGCAGCATTGAGCATATTTGTCGGTAGCATCGCCCTACCCGCCACATGCACCCTCCTCGAGATATCCTTAGGTGAAGGTGGCCCGTCCTAAGCACGGATCAAACTCGGTGCCGGCTGGCTCGCACCGGCGCCCTTGTTAGTCGTTCGTTTCCGTCCCTTCTTCTTGATCTCCTATAATGGGACCGAGTTCTGCTCACAGACCGCCTTCTTTAGCGTGTTGGGGCTGATAATATTTCGCACCTCAGCTATCTGAGGCTCGGTGAAGGTGGGAGCTGGAGGCGTCTCCTGAGAACTGAACGCCAGACGACGCCTGTGGCAATTGGATTTCTCTGCCGTACCAGCTAGATCGCGGTCGTCTTGGTTAGGTTCTTGAGAAAGAGGCCCACATAGCTCGTCAGCGTACCCATGTTCGGCAAAGTACTTATCAACTTTGGTAAATGTACCGTCGTCGTTGTCGTCGTCGTCCGGATCCTGTGCCATAGGGATGTCCGGATCCTGTGCCATAGGGATGTCCGGCATAGGGATGTCCGGCAGGTCCGGTAGCATTGCGGCATTCTTGCCATGGCTTGGCGCCGACACAACTGGCGGTCTTGTCTGTGGGGTGGTGTCCCCGGCCCCCAAACGAATCTGGCTCTTCGGCCAAAGCAGGGGCCAGTTTACGCAGGCGCTGAGGGTCATCTCATCTTCTTCGTCGGCCCCAGCGGGTCGAATCAGAGGTAACAACTCGTCGCAGCCTGGCAGCACCCGAACCACTTCAACCCTATACACTGTGGGTGGCATCGGATTACCGTGGAACATGGGGTTGCCCGGTTGAACGATTCTGCCCTTGGCGACATCGACCAACTCGCCGCCCACGGCGCGTAAGAGTGCAAGGAACATCGGTGGCGCCTGCGAAAACATGTAGGGCGTCGAGGATGCCCGATCAAAACAAGGAGATGAAGTCATCGGCCGAGAGGCTTAGTTACCGTGATGCCGTCGAGCTCGGCTAATGTCGAGGCACCACCAACGGCGGGCGCAATGAGCGGAGGGGCGCTTCTCGGCGAGTGCGGCCGCGTACACCGGGTGCATTAAGCTCCAATGCCCGTGCCGGCGCCGGAGACACGAATACCGCCTCTGCCGGAGACACCAATGGTGCTACCGGAGACACCAATGGCGCCGCCTGCGCATTGTGTGAGTTGCTGGCCGTGAAGATGGGAACCGGGGGAGGCCCCTGTTGGCCGCCCGCAATCCACGTCATCAGCCCATGAATCAATGTAGGCACCATGGCATTGAGCTTCGTTCCCAGTTGTTGTTCCACTTGCTCTTGGACAAGCTCCGGAATCCGCGCCACTTGTGCCTTGAGTGCTTCAACCTCGAGCGATTGGCTTTCCGAGCTGGTCTTTTTCTCCTTTCGCCCACCAACGATATAGTATGACGACCATTTTGTGGACAAGCCTTTGCCGGCCACACAACCAGCTGACGTCGGCTTACTGACCTTATCCTTGTTTTTCATTACGTTCAACGCCCTATTTAAAGGGGTGTCAAAAGGGGAGCTCTGAGACGACCCCACGCTACTGCTTTCAGTGTCCTGCGGAAGGAACGTGAACCATTTAGAAATATTGGGGATTAATTAGAATGCAACCATATGGAGCTAATTACGCGGGGGTGTATTCCTTACCAGAACAAGCTCGAGCGCCCTGATCTTCGGATCCGTGGTAAGCTCCTTTGTTACCGGGTCCTCCTTGTACCGGGCCCTGAGAAAGTTCCTGGTCTGCTTGTCACGGTATTTCTCGAAGTGGGGCGGTAGGCCTTGCTCGGCACGCTCCGCGTCCTCCTTGTCCCATATAGGCTCCGCCCCTCTGTAACCGCCGGGATCGATTTGGTGGACCCCTAAGTTCAACTTCCGCATTTCTTTCCCCCACTGACTTGATTCGGAGGTTGCGCTGCTCTCGCACTTGATCTTGAACTCCTTGTACTCATCTTCGCTCATCAAAGGATATTTCGCCTTGATCTTGTCATAACTACCACCTTTGTCAATCATTGCCTTCACCGTGCTTCTCCAAGTAGACAGGGCCGTGCTCATCCTCGTGAGGGCGGTACTGTTCACTTTATTCCCTGAGAGGCGTGTGTTTGCAAACTCAGGGGGGAACTTGTATCGTTCGTGCAGCTTCGTGAAGAGGAGGCTGCGCAAATTCCCGTGGTCCTTATGCCTTAGGTTCTCGGTGTTGATCGAGACGGTGCTCCGGAGAATGAACCCGAGCTAAACCGAGTACCCCTTGACTACTTGTTTGGGCGCCGTTGGATTCCCGTCGGAGTCCACTTCAGAAAATTCCTCCCTGACGGTGCCGAGCACGTTCGGGCGCCGGTCCTTCCGTTGCCTCTTCGGTTGGCTGCCATCTGTGTGTGCGCCGCCATCATCAGTGGTGGCATCCTCGGCGGCGCCATCAGTGGTGTCATCCTCGACGCCACTAGGTGTTGTGTAGTCAGGATTGGTGTCTTCCGCGGCGTCCTCAGAGCGGTGATGTTCTTTCTCCAACTCCTGGGACAACTCCCAGAATTGCTTGCCGCCCGAACCGCCGGCCTCATCGTTGTGGGCCATGTTTCGCTCTAAATAGGAAAAAAGTTTGGTCAAAAAGTTGGTTATTGTCAAGGAACAAGATCATGGTCTCATCATTTAGGGTTTGTCGACACCGAGCCATCCTAAAAGCTAAGCTTTTATCATTTAGGGTTTGTCGACGCCGAGGCACCCTAAAAGCCTAAGTGTACATCATTTAGGTTCTCATCGACACCGAGGCACCCTAAAAGCCAAGGTTTCATCATTTAGGGTTTGTCGACGCCGAGGCACCCTAAATGCTAAGTTAAGTTTTCATCATTTAGGGTTTATCGATGCCGAGGCACCCTAGGTTGGGCCTAATCACTTGGCACTAATCACTTGGCAATATTGCCACCTATGTTGGGTTTATCATCTAGGGTTTACCGATGCTGAGGAGAATTCTAAGTTGGGCCTAATCACTTGGCTCTATTGCCACCTATGGTTTAACGCAGCAAGAATAAAGGGGCAGTTGATCCTACTTAATTAAGTACTAAGATACCCCGGGCCATGCATTAGTAGCAAGTGCCCCATATGTCCGATTTTTAGCAAAGTCATGCTAAAATTCGCGGAAAATTTCAGCATGACCTTTGCTGAAAATAGGACATATGGAGTACTCGAATTTGCTGGAACGGAAGTTAATCGACATTCCGGCAAACTCAAGGGCCTCTCGGGGTACCTGTAAAATCATCACAACACGAAGGGCCTCTCAAGGGCCTCAAGCAGCAGTGGCGTCTCCCAGGACCCCATTTTTTTGCTAAATTTCTTTGAGCAACAATCAGAGCAGAAAATTCAGCATATTTCTATACAACAACACTGTAAAGATGAAGAACAGTTCTACAGCAGCCCATTTATATACAATAGCATCTTTGGTCATACCAATTTCTGAAACAATTCAAATCTGAACTGTATCTCTGGTCATACAAATTTCTGAAACAATTCAAATCTGAACTGTATCTTTGGTCATACAAATCTACGAAACTATACAAATCTGAAATATATATTTGGTCATACAAATTTATGGAACTAATCAAATCTGAACTGTATCTTTGGTCATACAAATCTCGAAACTATACAAATCTGTGGTCATACAAATTTACTGGAACTAATCAAATCTGAATCAGATATCTTGCGTAGGCACCACTACCAAGTGCCATACTCTCGCAAGTGCTATACTATGCAGAAAGGAGGATCATCATACACATATATATATGTATAGCAATTGACAGGAGCTTCATCATTTTTAGTAACAACGATACATATATAGCAATTGGAAGCAAACAGATGTACACATAAGATAAAAATGTAGTGCTGAAAGTTTAATGCTTACAAAAGACTTGCTGAAATAGTGAAAAATATGAAGTCACCAAGCTGGCTAAGAAACTCCCAAAGTCCACTAGCAAATCCAAGATCTAATCCTGTTACACACATCATAACAATTTAAGATAATTAGGATAAGGATAGTAGGAAATGAAAAAGAAAGAGCTCAAAAAACAATCACAACAGAAAAATAATAAAAACATAATCCTAGAAGAAAATAAATCCTAAAAGAAAAGAAATCCTAAAATCTGGAGCAAGTCCTAGCAGTAGTAGTCCAACTAGATGGCCACCACTACTACTCCTATCACTAGAGTAAACAACAGTTGTGTGTTCAACATCTTTACTAACGGTAAATTGGCAGTACTCCATTATCTACTCCTGCAACTTCAACTACAATAACATCCTACAACTACTACAACAACATAAAACTATAATGCAATCATCAAACTGAAACGAGCAAGTGACCGAATTGAGAGGATAATCAGCCATGTTTAATCGTTATCTAGAACAAAACTAGATAATCACTGAAGAATAAAAGGATTTTTCAAAGATTTAAACAATATTCTAGTTTCTGTAAATTACTTTTAATTCGAGTTGGCCAAGTTAATTTGACTAGTCAAAAGGAGAGGTGTGACCCATATGTCATAGGCTTAGATATTTTTAATCCAATTTATCTAACAGTAGGGTCCACATGTCATATACACTAAATCTAATAACCACTAATTAGCCTAACCACCTAAGCCAATTATCCTAAACTATAGCTAAATAACCTAAGGGCCGGCCTATATGCGACAGCAACACCAACGCAACTACTACAAGCGACAACAATTAGCAGAAAAAAGCAGCGGCAGTAGCTTAGCATCAGCATCAGCGGCCAGCAGTAGCAAACAATGACTAAGAGCAGCAGCAGCTAGCGACAACAGAAACAGTGGGCAGTGGCGGAACGGGGTGCGGCCAGGCGACAACGCGCATGGCCGGATGCGGCCCCGGGTGAGCTGGGCGACAGTCGTGTAGGCCATAGCAGCAGTTGCAGGCTGCAGCGCCGCCATCAGGAGCGGACGGCTGCAGGCGGTAGCGCCCCGTGACGAGGAATGGGCGAGGCGGGGTGGCCTTGATGCAGTGCGGCCGGGTGACGATCGAGGCGAGGTCGAGCGATGGGCAGCCGCGATGCAGCCGCGCACGGAGCAAGGCCCGACCATGGCGGATGGTGGTGCGGCTAAATCACAAGGGCGGCGCTACGGGAAGCAAACGACCAAGGGGAGGAGGGGAAACTGAAGAGCATCTCACAGCGATCGCAGAGGAGTAGACGGCGTGGTCGGGGACGGTTCAACGGAGACGAATTTGACGACTACTCGACGGTGAGGCCGCGGTGGCCGGAGGTGGAAGAAGGCGCAGACGCCGTAGACGGTGGAGGCGTCAGTGTCGTAGAGGCGTTGGAGACCTTGCCCTGCGAGACAGGGAAGGGGCCGTCAGCTGCGCAGGCGGGGGGCAAGGGGAGGAGGAGGAGGGGCAAGGGAAGGAGGAGGAGGGCAAGGGAGGAGGAGGGTCGGGGCGTCGGTGTCTGCTGTCGCTGCTCGGCGCTAACGCCGAGGAGGAGTCCGCGAGGTTGGGCGCGGGGCGCGGGGCGGCGGGGGTGGAGTCCGCGAGGGTCGGGCGGCGGGGGGGGGGCGGGGTGGAGTCCGCGAGGGTCGGGGGCGGGGTGGGGCGGGGGGGTGGCGGGGTGGAGTCCGGTGAGGTCGGGCGGCGGCGGCGTGGGTCGGGCAGTGGGGTGGATCTGTGGCGAGGAGAGAGGGTCAAGGGATCTGGCGAGGGAGAGGGAGGATAGCTAGGGGGAAGCTTACTAATGGCGCACCACATGTCGGTGCGCCATTAGAAATCTTTTTTTTATAATAGCAATGGCGCACCCCCCGTCGGTGCGCCATTAGAAATCTTTTTTTAGATAGCAATGGCGCACCACCCGTCGGTGCGCCATTAGTATGTCTTTTTTTAAAAATGAATATGAATATGAAACAGTAATATTTTTTTATAAAAACAGTAATAATTGTTGTTTAACAACAATTGTAGTCTACACTTTTTTATTATTATTTTTTAGAAAATGAATATGAATATGAAACAGTAATAATTTTTTATAAAACAGTAATAATTTTTTAAAAAATATCATCAAATTTGTTACTTGAAAATATCATCGGCGGCGGTGGAGCGGGAGGTGCGGGGGTGCTCGTTGGCGGCAGTGGAGCGGGAGGTCTTGGGGGCCGGGTGCTCGTCGGGCGGTGGAGCGGGGAGGTTCTGGTGGGTCGTTGGCGGTGGAGCTAGCGGGGAGGTCTTGGTCGGATCGAGATGGAGGGGGATCGAGATCGAGATGGAGGGGGAATCGAGATCGAGATGGAGGGGGATCGAGATCGAGTGTCCTCGTGAATTCAAAAAGCAGTGCCCATGAAATTTAAAAATATTCATAGTATCAAAAAGTGCCCATAAAATACAATCAAGAAATGAAGACTACGATTTAAATACAAGCGATCTTAGCTAGCTATCTGTTAACAATCTTCTTGCCCTTCTTTTTCGCAAATGGAGTTCTTCTGTGGAACGGATGCCCTTTAGGTAGGGTGGTCCTGCTTCTTCTTGTGGTGTGTGCTGCTACTTCATCGTCGTCGTCATGTTCGATCTTCGGGTCGCCATACTTGTCGAAGTCTTGCTCATTGGCTACTCCATCCATTCCGATGATCTTCCTTTTGCCTCTCCTCACGACAACACGATTGGGCTTTGACGGGTCGATAATGAAGAAGCATTGGTCCACTTGGGAAGCCAGTACCCATGGCTCATTTTTCGTGGTGACGTTTGCGCCCACGGTCTTGGATTTGGCTTCGGGTATAACCATGGTGGTGAAATACCGGTCTTCTTTTAGGACGCTCTTGGCCCATCTGACACGGAACATCGAGACCTTCTCTCCAGCGTAGCTCAGCTCCCAGATCTCCTCGATCCTTCCGTAGTATCTGTCCTTGTCGTTACCGGTGTAGGATTCCATCGTTACCCCGGAGTTCTGATAACCATCGCTCTTCATGTCCTTGTTCTCGGTGTAGAATGTGTAGCCGTTGATATCGTACGCCTCATAGGTCATCAGGTTGTGCTCGGCGCCCTGTGACAAGGCGAATATGAGTTGTTCTTCCGCGGAAGAATCCTCATGTAAAGGGTACGACAGAAGTTTCTGCTTGAACCAACGCGTGAAACATGAGTTGTGCTCTTTGATTATATCTCCGTCCGTCCTCTGTTGGCCTCGGTCATTGTACGTCTTCTCAATAAAGGTTTTGTGCTCTACCACCCAAGGATCGACCACGTCTATGTGTTGTAGCGCGACTAGGTTTGCTCTTTCAAAGTCGGCGAGTCGACCCTCAAAGTCGACATGCATTTCATGGCGACCCTCATGGTGACCCCATCCAGCGAGCCTGCCGAGGTGCCTGTTGACGGGCAGACCAACGGGGTTCTCGATGCCTAGATAATTCGTGCAGTAGGAGATGCACTCTTCGGTCAGAAAGCCCCTGGCTATACTTCCCTCTGGACATGACATGTTGCGAACGTATCCTTTGATGACACCATTCATCCTTTTGAACGGCATCATGTTGTGCAGGAACGTCGGCCCGAGTTGGATGATATCCTCCATGATATGGACCAGCAGATGCACCATAACGTTGAAGAATGCGGGCGGTAAGTACATCTCAAGCTCGCATAGTATCACCACGATCTCTTCCTATAGCCTTCTGAGTTGCCTCACGCCAATCGACTTCCGAGAGATGACATCAAAAAAGTTGCATAGGCCAAATAGCGTTTCACGGACGTGCGCATCCATGATCCCACGGATTGCAACTGGAAGTATCTGCGTCATCAGCACGTGACAGTCGTGAGACTTCATCCCGCTGAACTTCTGCTTCGCTGGGTCTAGGTATCTGCTTATCTTCCCCGCGTAACCGTAAGGATGTTTTACTCCTACGAGGCAGGTGAAAAACTGCTCGATCTCCTCTTGACTTAGAGTGAAGCACGCGGGAGGGTAGTCATTTCCGGTCTTCTTGGCCTTTTTGCCATTGCGACGACTTTCTGTGTCCTGCTTCGCCTCATCATCATCATCATCATTAGCATGAAGCTCCTGCCTGATGCCCATTGATTTCAAGTCTGCCCTTGCTTTCGCCCATCTTTGGTCCTCTCGGCATGTTGAGCGGGGTACCAGCGCAGACTCTCGCACACGTTCTTCGTGATATGCATGGCATCAAGGCTGTGAGGCACACGATGGATCTTCCAGTACGGCAAGTCCCAGAAAACAGACCTCGTTTTCCATACCTTCAGCAGCGGCTCTGGCGCCTTTCGCTTCTTTCCCTGCTATGGCGCCTTTTGCTTCTTTCCCGGCAGTGGGCAATCTTTCCAATTTTTCAACAGCTCGTCTATTTCCTCGCCGCTCCTCGTACGCGGGCGTCTTCGGGGTTCGGTTTCACCATCAAACAGATCCTTGTGTTTCCTCCATGGGTCATCGTCGCGAAGCCACCTTTGATGTCCCGTGAACATGGTTTTCGAAGACCCGGGATCTCTATCTAGCTGGCGATACGTTGTGTCATCCATGCACCTTACGCATCCAGAAAATCCGTGGACTACCTGCCCCGCGAGATATCCGTAACCAAGATAGTCGTGCACCGTCGTGAGCAGTGCGGCTCTCATAGGGAAATATTCTTTCTCTGCGACGTCCCACGTATTGGCTGGCGTTTTCCATAGCGTGTCTAGCTCCTCTTTCAGCAGCCCCAGATATAGATTGATGTCGTTCCCTGGTTGTTTCGGCCCTTCAATTAGCATACTCATGTGAATGTACTTCCTCTTCATGCACAACCAGGGGGGAAGGTTGTACATCCACACAAACACAGGCCAGGTGCTATGGGTGCTTCTCTGGCTGCCGAACGGATTGACTCCATCGGTGCTCGCGCCTAGCACAATGTTCCTTGGATCCTTCCCAAATTCTGGGTATTCGAAGTTCAACGCTTGCCACTGGCTCGCATCCTTAGGGTGACTCAGCATCTTGTCTTTTTTATTTATCTCCGGATCATTTCCGTCATCTTCCCGCTTCTTCTCCTCCCTATCCGCGTGCCAACGCAGGAGATTTGCTACCTTAGGGTCCGCAAAATACCGCTGCAGACGAGGAGTGATCGGAAAGTACCACACCGATTTTCGAGGAGCTTTCTTCCTCTTCTTGTATCGGGTGACGCCGCACACCGGACATATGGTAGACTCCACGTGCTCGTCCCGATAAATGATGCAATTGTTCATGCACACATGATATTTCACGTGCGGTAAATCCAGAGGACACACGATTTTCTTCGCCTCCTCGGCTGGTCGGGCGGTTGTTCCCCTTGGGAAGATGTTCGTGCGAAATGACATGTTCTCGTCGAAGCATCGTCGGTCATTTTGTGTTTTACCTTCATCTCCGAGCCATGGCGTTACTTTCGGCGGTATCCTCGGGCCTGCATCCTTCATACAATGGAGTAACGCGTCTATCTCCAGTTGATCCAGCTTCTTCTTTCTCTCAAAGCGGCAGCTCTTGCGTTATCCGTGCTTGAGAAGCAGCTCTTGAATATGAGGTCCTGCACCCAGCCTCCATCGTCGTCTGCTACGACATTTTCATCTTCATGATCATGCCCTTCGTCTTGATCTTCCTTATCATCATGTACAGCATCTTCCACATGATGACTGTGTACAGCATCACCGTCGTGATCATGTCCTGGAGATTCTTCATCTTCTCGCCCGCCCTCGCCGCGGTGGTTGTCTTGTTGCCCTTCCTCATTTCTTTCCCGCCCCCCATGGACGACTTCATAGTCATCTTCATCACCTTGCCACCGATAGCCATCCATGAAACCACGCAAGAGAAGGTGGTCCCACACCTGCCCGGAATCCGGGTCCGCAATAAGGCTCTTCAGCTTGCATCTTCGACACGGACATCTTATCTCCGTCTCGTTCTTTTGAAGCATCTCGGCCTTCACGGAGCTCAAAAACCTATTCACGATGCCTTCAGTCATCGTGCGGACCATGGTCGCCTGCGGGTTAGAGCAAAACGATATTTTAGAACCAAGAAAAAATTTGGCATGACCTTTCCTAAAAATAGGACCAAAAAGAATGCATAGTGCCAAAATTCTCGCCGAAACGGAAATGAATCAACATTCCATCAAAATATTGGCAACTATCGCATTTCAAATATCGGTACCTGCAAACGCAAACATATATGCAACACCACAAACATACATAGATCTAGCTAGGCCACAAAAAGTGCATGTGCACGTTGTTGGAGCGAGCTAGGGAGAAAAATGTAGATCTACAACATGAAGATAGCTTTCCCCTTACTTACCTATCAAAAAAGGTAATTTCACCACTTAATTTTGATGAATCTGTGGTGCAAATGAGGTGAGGAGGAGGAGGCAGCCGACAAGCTTGGAGAAGGAGGTGGAGGGAATGAAGTGGGGAAAGTGAGTGGGTATGTGTGGCTGTCCAAAATATCTTGTTGGGGTCCCAGGTTACTAATGGCGCACCACCTGCAAATGCGCCATTAGTAACCCTGGTTACTAATGGCGCACCAGCAGGTGGTGCACCATTAGTAGTTTTGCAAAAAAGTAATATATATATATATCTATACTAATGGCGCACCGTGTCATAGTGTGCCATTACTAGTTTAAACTAGTAATGGCGCACTGTGACACGGTGCGCCATTAGTAGTTTTGCAAAAAAAAAGAATAAAAAAAGAATACAGTACTGGCTCACTCTGTGGCTGGTGCGCCATTACAAGTTAGAACTAGTAATGGCGCACTTCGCTCGGATGCACCATTAGTATGTATGGAAAAATGAAAAAAAATTTATTACTAGTGGCGCACCTTATGCCTGGTGCGCCATTAGTATATAGTAGTGGCGCACTACTTCTCTGGTGCGCCATTAGTGTCCACCCCATCTATAGCCCTTTTCCTAGTAGTGTACCACCATGCTCTAAAAGGTATAAGTGAAGCACTAGAGCAAATGACAAACTACTCCGAAAGATAAAAGTAAAGATCAATGAGTAGTCGAATAATTGTGCAACTATGTGAAGACTCTCTAACATTAATAATTTCAGATCTTGATACTTTATTCAAACAGCAAGCAAAGCTAAAGAAAACTACATTGCAAGGATATCACAACTCATGTGAAGAAGCAAAAACTTAGGCTCAACCGATACTAACCGATAGTTGTTGAAGAAGAAAGGTGCGATGCCTACCGGGGCATCCCCAAGCTTAGATGCTTGAGACTTCTTGAAATTTTATTTTGGGGTGCCTTGGGCATCCCCAAGCTTGAGCTTTTGTGTCTCCTTAATTCCTCTCATATCATGGTTTCTCTTTCTATCAAAAGCTTCATTCACAACAAACTCAACAATGTCGGGGCGGATCTCTACGTGGCCTCGAGCACCTATGGGGCAGGGGGCCCCTTCTAGTCCGGCAGGGGAGCGGAGGGCGTGCGCAGAGCAGATCGAGGTTGGGCGCGCGGGGGAGACGGGCGATTTTTACCCAGCTTCGGGGCTCTCCGGAGAGATAAAACCCCTACTGCTGCTTTGTGCTTGTATTTGATCTTGCTCGTGAGCGCGAGCGTATGGTGGTGTTGCTGGTGTCCAATGGACCGAACCCCTTCTACATGCGCATGGGCCTCCCTTTTATAGTCTGAAGGGGGTGCCAACAGGTGGCAGCGTAGGAAGAGGGGGTAAAACGGTAAAAACGCAGGTTGGTACAACAGTGATCAACAGTGTCCCCTACCTAACTCTGACGGCAGGGGACAAGGGCATTTAATGCCCGTCTGTCGCCCCAATGAGGCGAGACGATTAGGTGAGCCACCGATTGCCACGATGGCGTCTCTGTCGACTCCGCTTGCCACCTTGCTCCGCATGGTTGTGCAACGCCGCCCACGTGCCCTGGGATGGCCTTGGGGTGACACGTTGCTAGATGCTTGTGGAGTTCGGTGGCAGCCTTGCCGCGGCAAGTGCCTTGCCGCGGCCCTTCTCTTGTTGCGCCGGTAAGCTTGCCGGCCGCCGGGCCTTGCCGGGACGCGCGGGGCGTCGCGACAAGTCTTCTGGAGGCGCCTTGGTTGGCCTTCCCGGCAAGCTCCTCTTGTCGGGGCCTTTGTCTTCTTATTTGACACTTTGTTCTTGAATGGCAGTAACAGGAAGTGACGGAGGGTCTTGGTGGGCGTCCGGCAAGCCTTGCCGCGGGGCGCTGCGACCGCCCGTGCACAAGTTCGGGGGACTAAGGTACCCCCTACTTTAGTACACCGATAGGAGCCCCGGGCCTGGGCCATACACGGTGCCGAGCGTTGTTGGGCCAGGCCCAAAACAGTGCACGGGCACGCGTGGCCTGGGTCCACACAAAATTGGACTCCGTGGTCCACCGCGTCATCCCGCAACGGCATGCGTCGATTGCGGCGTCGTGGGAGGTGTGGGTGGTGCGTACGATTTCCAGGGCGTCCATCCCCGTGATCACGGGGCAGTGCGAGGTCACTTCATCCGTCGCCTCAGCTTCGCCTCCCCGCCACGTGGCTCCCATGCGCGTGGGGTCGTGGGCAGCGAAGGTGGGAAACCGAGCCGGCACGGGCGGAGATGGTGGGTCGGCCCCGCTCCTCTGCCCTCCTCGTGCTCCGATTGGCTGAGCGGGGCGGCCGAGCCCCCCACCTCGCTCCTTAAAAAGGGCGGAAGGGGAGCGCAAAAATCCCGCACTTCCTCCTTCTCTTCTTTCTTCAACTTCCGCTACTCTTCCTCCCATCTGCCATGGAGGGAGGGAACCCTGGTCCTTCATCGGTGGCTGCGAGGGTCGCCACCAGGCAGCGCGCCTCTCCCTATCCTGCGCCCGTGGTGGCGGAACCGGCCACGAGGGGAAGAGGGAGGGGACGAGGCCGTGGACGAGGCCGAGGACGTGGCCGGAGCGCTCGGGGAAGAGGCGGCCGGGGCGGTGCGCCACCCTCGTCTCCGCCGGCAGCTCCTCTCCTGGAGGCGGTCCACACCGGGGATGACCCCTGGGAGTTCTTCGTCAAGCTGCGCCGGGCACCTCGTCGCCGCCTCCGGCTCCCGGCTCCGTTTGCGAGCGCGATGGAACCGGACCCGCCCGAGATGTTGGAGTTGCGTATGAGGGGCTGCGGGATCAGCGGCACTCGGGTTAGTGTCGTATCCCCAGCCCCCGGCGTGATGTACTTCGATCGAGGGTGGAAGACGTTCGCCCGCATCCACAGCTTGACGGCGGGGTTTACCCTCCATTTTAAGTTAATGGAGGGCAACCTTCTTGCCGTCAAGGTCTTCGTGGACTCCGGCACCCGGGCGAGATGCTGCGTGGACAGCTCCTCCGACAGCGAAGATTCCCCCTCGAGCGAGAGTGACGAGGAGGGGAGCGACAGCAACGACGACGGCGGCGGTGAGTCTGACTAGGCGTCGGCCGTCGCCTCGCGCGCCACCGGCGACCCCATCATCTGGGTCGCCGGCCCTCTGAACTCCCCGGGGTCGTCTCCTTGGGCGGCTGGCGTAGGGAGGCTGCGGAAGAGGAAGAGGGTGGCGGCAAGGCCGTCAAGTCGAATCTGAGGCGAGGTGCCATCGACAAGATCTTGGACGCCCCGCCGCCCGTCTTGAGCTCGCTTCGGCGCCTCCGTCTCCGCCAAGCTCCTGGCCGGCTCCCGGGGTGTTCTCTTGGTGTCTTCTGGCGCCCGTAGCTCACCTAGGCGCCCCTTTTGCCCTTCCCGGCAAACTTCTCTTGCCGGGGCCTCCTTGACCTACCTCCTGAAGAGAGAAACAGGAGAGGTATTACGGGCATCTTATCTTTTTTTATTTGTAAGCCTTCGGGCCTTAGCTGTATTTAGAACTTGTAATCCTCTCTTTCATGTTTTTCATCCTCTATGGACTTGTACTAAATTGGGATGTTTTTTAATGAAAAGAGGGGAATGCTTGCCGGGTTATATCCTTTACTTGGTTCTGTGCCTTGTATGTTTCCACCCTACGCTTTGAGGAACTTGCGGCGCTAGCACACTTGCTGAGTCTTGAACGTCGGCAGTCCACCGGCGATCTTGTTTCCGCAAGAAACCTTCTCGGGCCAGTTGCAGCGCACTTGTATTGTTGAGCGGGCTCGGAAACAAGGCAAGGGCGCAACTTAACCATGAGTTGGTTCCTCCGCGCACGGGCTTTTCCATACAAGGCACATTCGTTCAAGGACGCGACCTCGCATTCCCCAGTCCATAAGAGGATGCATGACGAGGGATGAAAAACTCATCTGATATCGCAACCTTCGGTGATTCTGGTTTGCCGGGGTTGAATCTTGGCATTTGCAGCCTCCGGCAACTCTGGCTCCGCCGAGACCCAGGTGCCGGTGCTCCTTTCCTTGCCTTTTGTCGCTGACGTCGTGGCTCCGAGGATCCTGACTTGCCGCGAGGGGATTCCGGTACTCGCAGCCCCCAGCAAAACCGGGTCGCCGGGGCCTAGGTGCCGTCGCGTCCTTCTGTTTGTTGCTGTTATTCCAGTCATGAAAACAATTTAGACAGTGCTGCGATAAGTTGTTTTTTGTAGCGTAATTTTTACGTTGGGCAACGCAACGCCATGCTTCGCCCTTTGTATGTTCATACTCTACGCTTTTTAGGGGACTTGCCGGGGCATACACGCTTGCTGAGTGCGGAACATCAGCAGCCCGCCGGCGGTGTTGCCTCCGGCAAGAAGCCTCGTCGGGCTAGTTGCAGCGCGCTTTCATTGTTGAGCGGACTCAAAAACAAATCAAGGGAGCAACTAAGCCGCGGTTAGCTCCTCTGCGCACAAGTTTCTCATACAAGGGACGTCCCATGGCAAGGCTCATCACGTTACTCCCTCTACTCCATTACATCCCTTGTACTTTTTTTACCCTACGCATTTAGGGAACTTGCCGGCGCTAACACACTTGCTGAGTGCGGAACATCAGCAGCCTGCTGGCGGTGTTGTTTCCGGCAAGAAACCTTCTTGGGCGATTGCAGCGACTTGTATTGTTGAGCGGACTCGAAACAAGGCAAGGCGCGAACTTAGCCATGAGTCGATTCCTCCGCCGCACAGTTTTCCATACAAGGCACGAATGCTCAAGGGATATAACTTGAAAAATTTTAAAAATTTAAAAATAACTAGGCTCAAACTTTGGCCACTTAGCTTTTCCGTCTTCTGCGCTCCGGCAAGGCCGCACTTCTCCCCTGGTTTCCTCCCTTGTACGTTTTCACCTTCACGCTTTCGGGGAACCCGCGGGAGCAACATACTTGCTTTGAGTCGCGGAACATCAAGAGTTCGTGGCGGTGTTGCCTCCGGCAGGAAGAACTCGTCGGGCTAGTTGCAGCGCGCTTTCATCGTTGAGCGGACTCAATAATAGATTAAGGGCGCAACTTAGCCGCGACTCGACCCCCCTTCGCGCACAGGTTCTCCATACAAGGTATGGATTTCCAGGGAATACAGCCCAAAAGTTTGAAACTGGCTGCTTTCCTTGCCCTACTGGCCGGCGAAGCTAGATGGCACGTCCTCGACGGCAGCGCAGCACTCTGGAGAGGTGCGATTGCCGGAGCAGACGCCAGAGCTGTTCTTGCCGGGCTCAGTCTTCGGTAGGTCTGCCTTTGCCTTCTTGTACTTGCCGGTGGAGCTCGATGGCGCGTCCCCGACGGCAGCGCAGCACTCCGGAGAGGTGCGCTTGCCGGAGTGGGCACCAGAGCTACTCTTGCCGGTCTTCTTCCCCCGGGGAGCTTCAGCGGCAAGTGGCTCGCGCTCGGCTGCGGCTGCTGCTTCCCGGTAGATCTTGTCGGTGCAGATAAGTGCATCCTTCTTGTCGCCTTGGACAGAAATAACACTTATCGGACCAGGCATCTTGAGCACATTGTAGGCGTAGTGAGAGGCTGCCATGAACTCGGCAAGCACTGGTCGGCCGAGTATCCCATTATAGGGCAATGGGATATCAGCAACATCGAATGTGACCCTCTCTGTCCTGAAGTTCAGCTCGCTGCCAAACGTCACTAGCAACGTGATCTTCCCCTTCGGCTTGCTCCTTCCCGGGTTTATCCCTTGGAAGGTACCAGTCTCTTCGAGCTCGCTATCGGGGATTTGGAGCTTCTTGAGTACTGCGGAGGAAATCAGGTTCAGGCTGGCCCCGCCGTCAACCAACATCTTCGTGACCTTGAGGTTGCGGATCGTTGGTGAGACCAACATCGGCAAGCACCCGACCGCAGTGATGCGATCAGGGTGGTCCTCAACATCGAAGATGATGGGCGTGCTGGACCACTTCAGAGGCTTGCGCGACTCGACGGACGGCTCCGCTGCGTTCACTTCCCGCACCCACTGCTTGAGTTGGCGGTGCGAGGTGTGCAGAGAGACGCCGCCGTCGATGCATAACACCTCTGTTGCCTTCTAAAACTCTTGGTCATCAGTTTCGTCTTCCTCCATCTCATCGTCCTCATCCTGCTCTTCGTCCTTGTCGTGACCACGGGGAGGCCTGTCTCCTCGCCGTGGCTTGGCCTTGCCGCGGTGCCCTCCCCGGGCGGGAAGCTTCTTGCCGGATCCTCCGCCACCTCCCTGGGCTCTCTCCTTGTCGCGGCGCTCGTACTCAGCCCTCTGTAGCTCCGCCATCTGCTCCACTTTCTTGCAGGTTTGGAGGTCATGGCCCTTGGTGCGGTGGATCTTGCAATACTGCTTGCCAGAGCCATCCTGCTTGTCGCCGGCTACCACAGCTTCGCCGGAGTCATCAGCTTTGGCCTTGTCGGAGCCGCCTCCATTGCCGGAATGCTCAACAGCTAGCACTCCTTAGCCTTTCTTTTCCTGTTGTTCCGCCTCCGGTTCTTCCTTGCCGGGGCGACATCCTCACTGTCAGATCCTTCTGCTCCTGCAATCTCTCCGGGGATTTTCCTCCCCTCCTCAGCCCGTGCGCACTTGTCGGCCAGAGCGTAGAGCTCGCTAACATCTCTGATCTTGCACATCGCCATCTCCTCCCTCATCCTGCGGTTACGTACGTTCTGGTGGAACGCGCTGATAACCGCGGCAGGGTGGACGTCTGGGGTGTTGCGCTGCACCTGGCTGAATCTCTGTATGTACTTGCGCAGGGGCTCTCCCTCCTTCTGAACGAGCAGATGCAGATCGCTCTCCTGGCCATGGGGTTTGTGGCCGCCTGTGAAGGCACCGACAAACTGATGACACGGGTCCGCCCATGAAGAGATGGAGCCGTCCGGCAAGTGCATGAGCCAAGATCGGCGTTGGGTTTGAGCACCGGTAAGTAGTTGGCGAGATCTTCTCGTCGCGTCCTCCGGCAGCTCGCACCGCAATGGTGTAGATCTTTGAGGAACTCCGACGGTGTATCCTGCCATCGTACTTCTCGAACGCGTCGCTTGAAGTTCTTGGTTTTGGGCCACTGGACTTGCCGCAGCTCACGGGTGAACGCAGGGCAACCTGCCGCGTACGGCAAGTCGTCTGGTTCCCCTGGCGCATGCATATCGACAGTGGGCCCAGCGCGCTGGTCAGATTGACGTCGCGCTTCCCATCCGCTTCGATCACGAGTGTGGCGTCTTCGTCTTGTCGTTCTTGGAGAACGTGGCGTTGATCACGGCGAAGTTCGCGGGTCCAACGACGCGTGGAGTCGGCGTCGGGTTGGTCCGCCAGCGGTGATCTTAACCTTGGGCTGGGAGTGCACGGAGGTGGCACCCCCAGCGGTCTTGTCAGCGTCGGCTGGCGCCTGGGCGCCCTGCCGGGGCCTTGATGCGCTTGGTTGCCGGGGCTTGTCGCTGTTGGCAAAGCCGATGAGGCTGTATATGGTCATCCTCCAGTCGTCAATCTTGTGTGGCGTCGGAGGGTAATCTAGAAGCAGCTGGGCTCGGGCCAGCGCTTCCTCTGCTGTCTTGGGTGGCGGAGGCGACGAGCGGCGCGAGGAGCGGGATGTGCTCGGACTCCCAACTGGATTGGGAGGGGCAGCACCCTGTCCGGGCGACAGTACCTCACTCGCGCCAAACATGTCTTGGCGCGCATGTCGACTCGAACGTCCCGCGACCCACCAGCTGGGCCTTGCTCCAATGCGAGCACGGTGCTAGGAGCACCGGGGCGTTGTCGACCTTGCACCTCCTGAGAGGGGTGTGGTGTCTGCGCGGTCGCCGACGCTTGCGGGGCCTTGTTCTTGGATCTGGTGACGACGTGAGTCCCACCATCGGCGCCCGCTTCTCCGCCGGCGTCCACTCCACCGCCCGTTTGCTCCGGCGGTGGTGGTAGAATCGATGTAGACGGAGCGGCCACCTCCGAAGGCTTCTTCTTCGGTGGCATGTTGATGAAGGCGTTGATGTAGCGCGCGCGGAGACCGGATCAGATGCTCACGACCTCGATGCACCCCTACCTGGCGCGCCAAAGATGTCGGGGCGGATCTCTACGTGGCCTCGAGCACCTATGGGGCAGGGGGGCCCTTCTAGTCCGGCAGGGGAGCGGAGGGCGTGCGCAGAGCAGATCGAGGTCGGGCGCGCGGGGGAGACGGGCGATTTTTACCCAGCTTTGGGGCTCTCCGGAGAGATAAAACCCCTACTGCTTCTTTGTGCTTGTATTTGATCTTGCTCGTGAGCGCGAGCGTATGGTGGTGTTGCTGGTGTCCAATGGACCGAACCCCTTCTACGTGCGCATGGGCCTCCCTTTTATAGTCTCAAGGGGCGCCAACAGTGGCAGCGTAGGAAGAGGGGTAAAACGGTAAAACGCAGGTTGGTACAACGATGATCAACAGTGTCCCTACCTAACTCGACGGCAGGGACAAGGGCATTTAATGCCCGTCTGTCGCCTAACAAAGGCAACGACCGTTAGGTGAGCCACCGGTTGCCACGATGGCGTCTCTCTCAGCTCCGCTTGCCACCTTGCTCCGCATGGCTGTGCAACGCCGCACCACGTGCCCCTGGGATGGCCTTGGGGTGACACGTTGCTAGATGCGCTGGAGTTTGGGTGGCAGCCTTGCCGCGGCAAGTGCCTTGCCGCGGCCCTTCTCTTGTTGCGCCGGTAAGCTTGCCGGCCGCCGGGCCTTGCCGGGACGCGCGGGGCGTCGCGGCAAGTCTTCTGGAGGCGCCTTGGTTGGCCTTCCCGGCAAGCTCCTCTTGCCGGGGCCTTTGTCTTCTTATTTGACACTTTGTTCTTGAATGGCAGTAACAGGAAGTGACGGAGGGTCTTGGTGGGCGTCCGGCAAGCCTTGCCGCGGGGCGCTGCGACCGCCCGTGCACAAGTTCGGGGGACTAAGGTACCCCCTACTTTAGTACACCGACAAACAAGAACTCGTGAGATAGGTTAGTATAAACCAATGCAAAACCTTATCATTTTCTACTGTAACAAATCACTTAAATTATTATTCAACATTGCTTACTAAATGCCTCTCAATATTTAATACTCCTATCCTCAAATAGAATCATTAATCAAGCAAACATATGCAAACAATGCAACCATAACAGCAATCTGCCAAAACAGTACAGTCTGTAAAGAATGCAAGAGTATCAATACTTTCCTGACTCCAAAAATTGTGAACTAAAATTCCCACTGTAATAAATTTATCAGATCTCAATATGCAAAAATATTCAACATTATACCACTCTCTGACTTTTCGAGGTAATTTTTGCAACAGCGGTAAACTTTCTGTTTTCAAACAGCAACACGTATACTAGCAAAATAAGCATGGCAAAGGCTATCCTTGAATTTCTTATTGAAACTAAATATGCAAAACATTATTCTAAATAACACCAAGCTAATACTAACAAAAGAAAATGATGCTCCAAGCAAAACACATATCATGTGGTGAATAAAAATATAGCTCCAAGTAAAGTTACCGATGCACGAAGACGAAAGAGGGGATGCCTTCCGGGGCATCCCCAGGCTTAGGCTCTTGGTTGTCCTTGAATATTACCTTGGGGTGCCTTGGGCATCCCCAAGCTTAGGATCTTGACACTCCTTATTCCATAGTCCATCGAATCTTTACCCAAAACTTGAAAACTTCACAACACAAAACTCAACAGGAAATCTTATAAGTTCTGTTAGTGAAAGAAAACAAAACCACCACATTGGTACTGTAATTAACTCATTCTAAATTCATATTGGTGTAATATATACTGTACTCCAACTTATCTATGGTTCATACCCTCCGATACTACTCATAGATTCATCAAAATAAGCAAACAACACATAGAAAATAGAATCTGTCAAAAACAGAACAGTCTGTAGTAATATGTATAAAATGTATACTTCTTCAACTCCAAAAATCCTACCAAGTTAGGAAGTCCTAATAAATTCGTGTACCAATCCGGAGCAAAAAGAATCAGATCAGAATCACGTTTGCGTGAATTAACAAAACTAATTTACTGGGTGCATAAGTTTCTGATTTTCAGCAGGATCAACACAACTATCACCGTAAGCCATCCTAAAGGTTTTACTTGGCACTTTATTGAAACAAAAGCTATAAAAAATGATTACTATAGTAGCATAATCATGTGAACACACAAAAACAGTAAGGATAAGTATTGGGTTGTCTCCCAACAAGCGCTTTTCTTTAATGCCTTTCTAGCTAGGCATGATGATGACAATGATGCTCACATAAAAGATAAGAATTGAAACATAATGGGAGCATCATGAAGCATATGACTAGCACTTTTAAGTCTAACCCACTTCCTATGCATAGGGATTTTGTGAGCAAACAACTTATGGGAACGATAATCAACTAGCATAGGAAGGTAAAACAAGCATAGCTTCAAAACTTGAAGCACATAGAGAGGAAACTTGATATTATTGCAATTCCTACAAGCATATGTTCCTCCCTCATAATAATTTTCAGTAGCATCATGAATGAATTCAACAATGTAACCAGCACCTAAAGCATTCTTTTCATGATCTACTAGCATAGAAAATTTACTACTCTCCTCATAAGCAAAATTCTTCTCATGAATAGTAGTGGGAGCAAACTCAACAAAATAACTATCATATGATTTAAAATTAGGATCAAGATGACAAGTTTCATGGTTATCATTATTATTTAAAGCATACGTGTCATCACAATAATCATCATAGATAGGAGGCATGCTTTCATTATAGTAAATTTGCTCATCAAAGCTTGGGGGACAAAAAATATCATCTTCATCAAACATAGCTTCCCCAAGCTTGTGGCTTTGCATATCATTAGCATCATGGATATTCAAGAAATTCATACTAACAACATTGCAATCATGCTCATAATTCACATATTTTATGCCAAGCATTCTATGTAATTCTTCTTCTAGTACTTGAGCACAATTTTCCTTCCCATCATTTTCACAAAAGATATTAAAAAGATGAAGCATATGAGGCATCCTTAATTCCATTTTTTTGTAGTTTTCTTTTATAAACTAAACTAGTGATAAAACAAGAAACAAAAAGATTCGATTGCAAGATCTAAAGATATACCTTCAAGCGCTAACCTCCCCGGCAATGGCGCCAGAAAAGAGCTTGATGTCTACTACACAACCTTCTTCTTGTAGACGTTGTTGGGCCTGCAAGTGCACAGGTTTGTAGGACAGTAGCAAATTTCCCTCAAGTGGATGACCTAAGGTTTATCAATCCGTAGGAGGCGTAGGATGAAGATGGTATCTTTCAAGCAACCCTGCAACCAAATAACAAAGAGTCTCTTGTGTCCCCAGCACACTCAATACAATGGTAAATTGTATAGGTGCACTAGTTCGGCGAAGAGATGTTGATACAAGTGCAAAATAGATAGTAGATATGGGTATTTGTAATCTGAAATAATAAAAACAGCAAGGTAACTAATGATAAAAGTGAGCGTAAACGGTATTGCAATGATAGTAAACAAGGCCTAGGGTTCATACTTTCACTAGTGCAAGTTCTCTCAACAATAATAACATAGGTAGATCATATAACAAGCCCTCAACATGCAACAAAGAGTCACTCCGAAGCCACTAATAGCGGAGAACAAACGTAGAGATTATGGTAGGGTACGAAACCACCTCAAAGTTATTCTTTCGGATCAATCTATAAAAGAGTTCGTACTAGAATAACACCTTAAGACACAAATCAACCAAAACCCTAATGTCACCTAGATACTCCATTGTCACCTCAAGTATCCGTGGGAATGATTATACGATATGCATCACACAATCTCAGATTCATCCAACCAACATAAAAGTACTTCAAAGAGTGCCCCAAAGTTTCTATCGGAGAGTCAAGAACGTGTGCCAACCCCTATGCATAGGTTCCCAATGTCACGGAACCTGCAAGTTGATCACCAAAACATACATCAAGTGGCACATGATATCCCATTGTCACCACAGATAATCACGGCAAGACATACATCAAGTGTTCTCATAAAAGACTCAATCCGACAAGATAACTTCAAAGGGGAAACTCAATTCATCACAAGAGAGTAGAGGGGGAGAAACATCATAAGATCCAACTACAATAGCAAAGCTCGGGATACATCAAGATCGTGCCATAGAGGAACACGAGAGAGAGATCTAACACATAGCTCTTGGTACATACCCTCAGCCCCGAGGGTGAACTACTCCTCCTTGTCATGGATAGCACCGGATGATGAAGATGGCCACGGTGATGGGATCCCCCGTGAGGTGCTTGAACAGGGTCCCGATTGGTTTTGGTGGCTCTGAGGCTTGCGGTGGCGGAACTCCCGATCTATCTTCTGCTCGGAAGTTTTAGGGCACGAGGTTATATGGGTGCGAAGTGCGTCGGTGGAGCTACGGGGCCCACAAGGTAGGGGCGCGCCTGGGGTGGGCGCGCCCCCCCTTGTGGGCAGCCCGTCTCTCCCCGACGCACTCCAAGTTCCCTGGTTGCTTTCCTTCCAAAAATAACTTCTCCAGTTGATTTAGCTCTGTTTTGACTCCGTCGATATTCCTTTTCCTCGAAACACCGAAATAGGCATAAAACAGCAAATCTGGGCTGGGCCTCCGGTTAATAGGTTAGTCCCAAAAATAATATAAAAGTGGATAATAAAGCCCAATATTGCCTAAAACAGTAGATAAAGTAGCATGGAGCAATAAAAAATTATAGATACGTTGGAGACGTATCATGGTCGTACGGTTGTCCTTGACAGAAGGAATCTTGAAACCGTTGTACTTGGTTAAACGCTAACCGCGCCTGACTTCAGTTGTGGAAATAGGAGAGGCTGCTCTGGGACGTCTAGCCCGAGCCATAGACTGAGTTGTACGGGCAACATTGTTAGATTGTAGGGTAGCAAGAGTGTCTTGTGGAATACCAGGACTTGGCATTTCAATATCCTTAGGGAGTTCTTCAATGACAACACAAGATGAAGTGTTCTGGTTAGCCCTGATGGTCTGTTGCTGTGAGAAATTGATACATGTGGAATCATAGGTGACCCTGACAACAACTTCAGTACTGGAATTCCTCAGACCATAACCCTCTCTCCAGGGACCAAAGGAAGCAGTGATAGGTCAAAGAGCATGAAAGAAAAAGTTGTTAAGCTGCTGACGAGGGATTGGGTCATTTAGTAGTATGGATAGAAGCTCATCGCCTTGGGCAGATAGTCCAAATCGGATCCCCTAAGAGTGTATATCCACGGTGACAGACAAGGATTCAGATAGCATATAATTATCCATCACTGCAACGACCAGGGGGGCAGCACATCCATATCAGATTGGGTCGAGCTAGAGTTGTCTAAAACTGTTATGGAGTCATTCCAAGCTTGAAAACCATTGTCAGTGATGTTATCTTCAGGTACCAGGCCATGTTGAACTGTCAGACCTTGCGTTGCGAGCCAAGCCTGATAGTTAACCAGATGAGGTGGCATGGGAGTTAGCTGCGTAGATTGAGGCACTGGCCAATGGCCCCATCCCCCATTATCTTGGACAGCATGAGCTGCATCATGACCTGCATTGTTGCTTGCCGGTGGTGCACCATTCTGAACTAGCCAGCGGTGTACCTGCTACTGGTACTATTGCTCTGCAGTGAGATCAGGCCCAAACTATGGATAGGGGTTACCGTCCAGAGGCAGCGGCTCCTCCCCTTTCGACGGGACCTCTGGAAGCAGACCATTCCAATCATTGCTACACAGAATCATAACCTGAACCATCCAACAATCCTGGCCCCCTCCAAGCTGCCAAACAATGAAGCTCTTGGGGATTAAACGGAGGCGGATGACCCGAGCCTTGCGCAGCACAAACCTGTGATCTTGCCGCGGATTATACCAGGAGACCATAGACCCATACCCCCCAATGCCTTGTTGATGTAGTTATGTGTTTGGTAATCATACAGAAATCCAAAAAACATCAACCAAACTTCCGTACCAAAGGAGGTGGTGCAGCTATTGAGTGCCTCATTGCGAGGGACAAAGGTGACAAGCAAATCCTCTTCTTCTAACTCCATCGGTGTTGCTACTGCCGTATCCCGCATGAAGGAATCAACAAATTCGAAAATCCCAATCCCAAATGGATGATCACTGACCTCGGTGGTGAACAACTAGGCTTCATGGAGGAGCGCGACGATCTGATTGTGGATGGCGTCTCTACGATGCAGGGGAACATAATGACTAGTCTCCACTAGGGCCAGAAAGTTGTGGTTGAGGGGGGCAATGGGGCCAACGACCATGCCTCTGCGCACAAGGCGGTCCGCCGGACCGGGCTCGACGGCAAACCCCGGCGGGAGAAAGGGGACGGGGTTCAGGGGGTAGTTCGCCATGGTCAAGGTGCGAGAGGGTGAGAGCTGCTGCTGGGGTGATGGGACTGGGCAAAGCGGGGGCTTTTTGGTTTTCGAGGTAGAAGACAGAGCGTAAGAGGGGGGACGGGGTGGTTGTGATTCTTTTACTACCCACCTCCATTCCTTCTGAAATTTCAACTTTCTTCAAGATCCCTCCACGTGTCCATAGAATCCACAGGCAGAACAACGGATGGACGGCTTGGATTTACGTATCGGCGGGGGTGCACCTATGGGTTTACCTGAAAATCCGACCGAATTGATCCTAATCTTGTCTATTGATACTTTCCCATTAGATTGTGTTGAATTAGCATGCTTGGGGCAGCCAATGGCTTTGTGACCAGGACTCGACTAATTAATGCATATGAGTCAAGCTTGGCAATTAATTCTGTTGTGTCCCCATTGGAGACATTTTGAGCATAAGGCACCCCAATTAGTGGCAATAACATTGATTTCCTCTTGCGAGTATTGCGCCTGGGATAAATCAGCCTTATGTTGAGCCTTTAGCAAAGGTGGACAAAGATCATGAGGCGGAGCATATTTGAACGCCGAGTTTAAAAAACACAGAGGTAACGGGACATACGGAAAATTCAGGGGCATTTAAATGAACCCAATAAAAGGCATTCAATGACTTGATTCTCCTTCGACTCTGCTTGAGATAAATAATGGTTCATCAAAGTAATGTGATTATTGTCCCTTGTAGTAACCGCTCCTAAACCGTTGCTAGGAGGAATGGAACCAAATTGAATTTGAAGGTGCTACTTTGGACAAATCGATGAAGATGAAGAAGCTTCATGTGCATTCTTGTTTGAAAATTTCCAATTATCTAGTTGAATGAGAACAAATTTACAAAGCTCCCTCAAACAAATATGATCAAGTTGTTCCTTCGAATTCAAAAAGCTAAGAGGAGCTTTCAGGGCTACTGTGTGATGATCGGCGATGTCAACCAATTCCTTATCAACATGCCAATGAGTATCAAGAGAGTGTGCTTTGGCAAAACAACCATTGAACAAATGAAAGTTGCACACAAAATCTGGCCAAATGTGGTCTTTAAGCCCATATATGAAATGTCCCACTTTGTTATTGGCCACCGAAAAATGAAATGATCTTGAAGTGATCTGAGTCACCTTGAAACCCGAGGAGATTCCATTTTTTAAATGAAAATAGGACAATGCATGTGCGGTTCAACGAGATATAAATATTTTTGTACATTAGCTTATGATTTGCATGTCCATATTAATGTGATTGTGTAAATAAATGTTAATTAAATCTTGTTCGTGATTTACCTACTCTAATGTGTTTGTGTAAATAAATGTTTATTAAATCATGCTCGTGATTTACCTTATAGTTTGATGGAAGTATGGTAAGTAAATTAATTAGATTGATTCAAAAGACAAGTAACTAAGGTAACTGATTATCCTACAAGGAGGGTTGGACGAATGGATGGTGGAAAGAAAAATTGAAACATGAAGCCTTATATTCATTTTAAGTACTCCATTCGTTCCTAAATATATAAGTCTTTTTAGAGGTTTCAATATGAACTACATACGGATGTATATAAACATAGTTGAGAGTGTAGATTCACTCATTTTGCTCCGTATGTACTCCATATTGGAATCTCTAAAAAGACTTGTATTTTGGGATGGAGGGCATACAAATGTATATAGACATAGTTTAGAGTGTAGATTCATTCATTTTGCTCCGTATGTAGTCCATTTTGGAAACTCTAAAAAGACTTATTAGGAAGGCGAGAGTAGTGTAGTTAAGAGATAGAGATGTCTCGTGAACCGTGTGTCCAAATTATAAATAATTTTCACCATTGCATTCCTTGCATCAGGGTCTTCAAAACTAGATCACATGTTGATAGATTTTGATGAACCCCTTTTTTTTGCTAAAATTTAGCCCCACAAATCTTACATTCTTAAGATGTTGATCCTCACTACAAAGCATTCTCTCAACATGCACAAAGTCCACATCAGCATGCACGCCATGTCATTGGTTCAATTACTGGCTGATCTTCTGTTTGGGCCGCAGGCATGCCTAATCTTCTGTTTGAGCAGAAGCACAATGAGCCCATCTTTTTTTTCTTATGACACCTTTGTTCCAGGCAGGTGTCCCGTCTCCTCCCCATCTTCTTCATAGCAGCGCCTTCAATTCTACACGACAATTACTCCCCACTCCTAGGAGTTCCCCTCTCCCTTTCCACCTTCTCCATCAAATCCCATTGAATGCATGGGTTTCCTTCTCTTTTGCCTCCTCATGCATTAATAACCCATGCGGTGTATCTCCTGTTTAAGTAGATCTCTAGAACAACAAGCTCCTCGGCCTGCCCCCCCTAACTATGGAGTTCCATTGTCGCAAGCTCAGATCCTCGAGGAGTGCTGCCAAATCAGTTGTTGGCCTGCTCCAGTGGCCTGGAACGTGCTGGCTGCAACCATCCCCGCCGCAGCCCTTAATATGGATAGGGATCACGGGTTCTAGCGATAGGAGCTTGAGAAGGAGAAGCTCGCTGGGATGGTGGTCTTCCATGGGCGATGTGTGTTCCTCTGCTACAAGGTCCTGAGGAATGGCCATCCCACATAGACTCCACAGAATCCGACAGCCTTCCCCGACTCCTTACTTGCGCCATCAAAACCCGCAAGCCCAACTCGAAGAAAAGCGTGAACATCTCTTCTCCTCCTTCCTCTCCCTTGATTTGCTTTTTGATTTCGTGTTTTTTCTATTAGGATTTGTATGCTTCTCCCATGGTAGTCTTATCACCAAGTTCACAGCTTTAACTTAGGTATATAGGATAAAGTCATCAGTGCATACAGAGAGTTCCAGCAACGAAAGCACTGGGACAGAAATGATTCAGTATCACAGGCATTACAAAGAAGCTGCATCAGCAAACATTAACATGAAAGCACAACCAGCGAACAAAAGGCTTCCAATGACACACAACTCATGAAGATGCTACATCCCTATAGTCCTATCCATGTGTTATTTGGTTATTGCTATCCATGTCTTGGGAGAGCTCAAGTTATATACTCCCTCTGTAAATTAATATAAGAGCGTTTAGAACACTAAAGTAGTGATTAAAACACTCTTATATTAGTTTACAGAGGGAGTAATTGTTTGTTAGAGGTTAAAACTTGACATGATCAGGTTACTTTATGTCTTATTACATCTACATATATGGGATTATTTACTTAGTTTGATATGGTTGTAAAGCTTTGCATGTAAACAAAAAAGGGACACAAATTTCAGTAGTGGTAATATAAAGTAAACTGATAACTGTAGAGATATATTTTAGTACCTTTGTATTCCGATCAATAAATTTTGTTTAGTCATCCAATAAGTTACTAAGTTGTTGTTTTGAATTGGTTGGAACATTCAACATATTGTGTATGCTAGAATGGAATTATATACATGCTATATTTTGCAATCAGTAGTAGCAAGAGGAAGGAAACTTCCTAGCCATGCAACCTATTTCACAATCCCCTCTCTTACCAGGTTCTCCCAAATTTCTCCATTCCCAATCTTCATCTACCATATATTTCTTTGGATTATTAATTCAAATTGTTATCCTCCTTGATATGTCTATATTACTCAGAAAATTCATGAACAAATCCCGCAACAACGTGCGGGGCATCATCTAGTTGAACTAACATGTGCTTCCAAAATGCACTACCATGTGCTCACAAGTGAACTAATGTGTGCTGCTACAGAGCTGAATCACAATTGACCTCCCGCGATAAAGAACACATGGCTCCTTGAAGAAGCACAACCGTGTTTTTGAAATGGGCTAACTTATGCTCATCACAGAAGCACAACCATGCTTTAAAAATGAACTAAATTGTGCTCTTGCTAAGTGAAGCACAACTAAGAGGTGAACTAATAAGTGTGCTTTCGAACTGAACTCGCACGCGATTTTTTTCCTGGATTTTTATGTTTTACATTATAATAGGGATTATCTGGTTATTATTATTTTCAACCATTTCCCCTTTTATAATTTTGTTTAATTTCTCTATTTTTCATTTCCTTTTATCTTTCCTTTTTCTTGTTCTTTCCATGTGTTTTCATTATTGTTTCAATATATCTTCTAATTATATGAACAATTTGGTTCATTCCCGTACTTATTTTCCCTATTTTGTTTTCTTTTCTCGTCTTTCGATTCATTTTTTTCATTGTGCACTAATTTTTTTGGATCGTGTACTTTGAAAGGTTCATAGCTTAATATCACATTTAAAACAGTGTTCAACGCATATTATAAAATACTCATCATGTATTAAAATTTTCATTGTCCGTGTACTTACAAAAAAGGCTCACTCTCTCTATTTTTATATAAAAATTATTCATTGTGTATTAAAAATGTTTCATTGTTCAAAAAATTAAGTTCATCATGTACTTCAAAATAGTTCATTGAGTATTACAAATATTTCAACACTTGTTTTGGAAATATTCATCATGTAATTTAAAATATAGTATGAATACTTCTCAATACTCGATATTATTATTTTTAAATATGATACGAGCATTTTTTAAATAAACACCAAAAAATTGATCGCAATGGACTTTTATTAAATATACCATGAAATTTTTTAGACTACCCGATATAGTTCTTAGTATTGGATGATGAACTGTTTTTTAAAATATATGCAACGAATATTTTCTAAACACACTCATGATATTTTGCAAAATATGAATATTGTAAAGATGCGTGACGAATCCGTTTTTAATTACAATTGAACATATTTTCATGAATATTTTTAGATGCCCATGAACTAATTGTAAATTGATAAAATATATTTTTCATAAATATATTTTAACAATATTTTTAAAATCTGTACTATAGGAAGGTTTGTACATTATCCTCACCCCTACCCCCCCCCCCCACGCACACACGTCCCCCTTATGTTGGATTTTCCTCTCCACACCCTCTTGGTTTGGAATAATCTAAATAAAGCCACTACTTTACTTTACTGCAAACCAATTCCTACATTAACTCAATTATTTTTATTAAAGCCATGCCCTACATTAACTCAACTAAATCAAATCAAATCTTACCAAAACCTCAACAAAATAAAAAATCTCTTTCCTCCCTACGCATACCTAAATCAAATCAAAACCTCAACTAAATCAAAACCTTTTCTTGCCTTTCCCTACCCATCCTCGAACCAAATCCAATCTTACCAAGTCTAGAATATGGTGGATGTAAGGTATATGTCCAACACGATTGGTGTTGAACCACTAGAATATATATGCCCCGCTGCAACCCAGGTGTAATTAGCTAGTATATATAAATGGGAGGGGGGGTAGAAACAAGAAGGTAAAAAAACCAAGCAAACATGTCTAGCCTGCACCAGCTAGCAAACTGACATACTGGCTCGGTCTACCCCGCAAGTACATGGGCAAGCCCCCCGTGCAGCTCGCAGAAGGCAAGGTATACACACACATATGTCTAGCCCCCTTCCTCTATCTCTGCATATGTGATGGTGTTCATTTTTTGTCTTAAGAAACACCCTAATCTATTAACCAGATAAACCTTCAAAAATAAGCAAATTACTTCGAAGTCCATGGCAACCACCATTTTATTCCTCTCGAATGGGCCGAAGGCATGCCAGTCGATTGTTTGAGCCAGCTTATCATTATTGATCATTTACAACATTCATTAAGGTCACGGTCATGCCAGACGATCATCCTGTAGAAGAAGCTGTCACAACCTAAAGTGTCCTAAAACTAAGAGATTGGCCTCCATTAATTCTCACATGCCTCACTCTAACACCAGAGGATGCACCGACCTGGCAGGGATCAGGCAAGAGGACCAAGCAACCAAGAGATGCCACAGTAATGCTAACATACCCTGCAAAACTTAGTCTCATCATCTGGAATGGATGTTAGGAATCTACATCGACATCCATCAACACTACTACATATAACACCACAGAAATGGGAAATATCAAGGAAAAAGTTATTCATTGGGCAGAAGTCAATTAATCACTTGACGCTAGAGACACTTAATTGCATGTCGGCGTTGCGAAATGGCTGGAGCAACATACGATAAAAACGTACTTAAAAGTCCCAAAACAAGGAGAAACATGCCTCCTTCCGATCAGGGCCTATCTCACTCCCATACCGACAAAACTAGCTGAAGAGGGGAGAGTGGCAACTTACCAAGGGAGTGATGGCGTAGTGCATCCAAAGAGCGCCTCTCTCTAGGAAATGGTTCATGATAAACCATCTCATAGTTTTCATTATTTTACAGTAAAAAGGACAAAACTCTGCCCACGCACAATTGAGGAAGTATGCGCACCACAAGGCCATGCCCTGATTGTGACACGCCCAACACATTGGTTGTGTCAATGTCGAGGATCTGACAACATGAGATATATGTCCCTAATGCTATCAAACCCCAAGGAATCTTAACATCATCTCCAACAACTCTCTTTTTTGCAATAAATTCCTGATATTAGAGGAGTTGACAAAAAACAGCTCCAATAGCTCCTTTTTTACAATAATTTTTTGGTGATCATCACGAAAACAACCATTTTCACCTATATGGAGGGATAGGTGGCTTCCCCCAATATCATCCCCAATATGGCCACGTCATCAAATTACCTGAAAAGTCACTCCCGCCATCATGCCAGTCTGAAAGTGCAATTGTCACTCAATTACGATTTTGGTGTTGATCACAATACGATTTGCGAGAACTAATGTCGGTTGCTAAGTTTATCTCAGGACATTGGTGTCTCTCCTTAGTCTACGGACATCGGTGACCCCATCTATTCAAAAATGGCAAAATAGGGTGTTCTTCAATGGCTCGAAAAGTTTTTTGGTTACCTTTTGAGTCGTAGGAGCAACCATACTATTTAGAGGGGTTGCAATGATTAGGGGGTTGGGGAACTCAATCAAATTCCATACTTTATCTTCCCCAAATATTTAACAATCTTGGAAGGGTTTCTCAAATAAAGATAATGCTCCATCCAGAGGTCCAGGTGCCCGGAGTCCTTGTGATTTGGGTGCCCGAAGGCCTTGTCCGGGTGCCTGGGTCCCTGGACCCCTGGGTGCTCGGAGTATGCTGTGAATCTCTGGACAGTCCGGATGCCCGAGGTCCTGGATCTCCGAGTGCCCAACCCTCTGCTGTCCCCAATGGCTTATTTTGTTCGGGTGCATGGAGTCTTTGACCCCGGGAGCCCGGGGCAGGCCACGATTCTCCGGGTACCCGGACACCTTTAGTCCCAATGCTCGGAGGTACTCGTGTACAATAACACTGTCTCTTTGAGGGGTATTTATATCAACCCCCTTTCTTCCACCTCTAAACAAAATCTTTGCTCAGGCTTTCCCCCCACAACTTACAAACTCTAAAAGCTCGAGATCTCCATCCTTGTCCACCAAAACTCTCCTATACTTTGGGGATTAGAGGATATTCACCCAGTCTACATTCCTACCAAACCGATTTGTGTTCCCCCGGCTCGTTCATCTTCATCAACTTGTTACTCTTGGGTGTTTGGGCACCTCAGACGGAAGAGGTCACTACGGAGCCACATTCCATTATGGTGAAGCTTCATGTTGTTGTTGGGAGCCTCCAATTTAGTTGTGGAGATTGCCCCATCCTTGCTTGTAAAGGTTTTGGTTGTCGCCTTCAAGGGCACCGCTAGTGGATGCACAACACCTTGCATCGTTCAAGGGCGTGAGAAGAATAAGGTGAGCCATTGTGGCTATTTGTGGCGTAGTGTGCCTACATGATATGTCTCCAAGGTATTTATAATTTTTTATTGTTTCATGTTATTATAATATCAATTTTAAATGTTTTATATGCAACTATATATCTTTTTTGTGACTAACCTAGTAACTTAGTGCCAAGTGCCACTTGTTGTTTTTGCTTGTTTTTGGTTTTCCAGGAAATTAGTATCAAACAAAGTCCAAATGTCATGAAACTTTTTGACGATTTTTTTCTAGACATAAGAGACCATAGAAGCTTCTGGAGGAGACCAGACATGCAACGAGCAGGTGAAAAGGTACCTGGGCGTGCCGAGGGGGGCAGACAAGCCAAAGTACCTTGTGGGCCCCTCGTTCCTCCATTTGACCTAATTCTGCCTCTTCTCTAAAATCAGGAAACCAACAGAGAGCCATCCAAAATACTTTTTTCACCACCGCAAGTCTCTGTTCTTGCGAGATCCCATCTGGAGACATTTTTAGGTACTCTGTCGGAGGAGGAATCATCACAGACCTACGGAGGGGGAATTGATCACAGACCAACAGAGGGGGAATAGTTCTACATCAACATTGCTACTCTTCTGATGATGTGTGAGTAATTTACCACATACCTACGGGTCCATAGCTAGTAGCTACATGGCTTATTCTCTCTCTTTGATCTTCAATACAATGTTCTCCTCAATGTTCTTGGAGAAATATTCGATGTAATCTTTTTTGCGGTGTGTTTGTTGGGATCTAATGAATTGTGGGTTTATGATCATATTACCAATGAATATTTTTTGAGTCCTCTCTGAACTCTTTTATGCATGATTGCTACAACTTTGTATTTCTCTCTGATCTATCTATTTGGTTTGGCCAACTATATTGATTTATCTTGCAATAGGAGAGGTGCTTTGTGATGGGTTCAATCTTGTGGTGCTCTATATCCCGGTGACAGAAATGGACAAGGCACATATGTGTATTGTTGCCATTAAGGATAAAATGATGAGGCTTATTTATATTGATTGAATTTACTTTGTCTACATCATGCCAGCTTGTTTAATGTGTTACTTTGTTCTTTATGAACTTAATACTCTAGATGCATGCTGGATAGCGATCGGTGTGTGGAGTAATAGTAGTAGATGTGATGAACATTGTTTTAAATGCGATCATTGCTTTGGATATCGTCATAACTATGCGCTTTTTTATTCATTGTCCAACAGTAATTTGTTTAGCCACCATATTCTATGTTCAAGAGAGAAGTCTCTAGTGAAAACTATGGCCCCCGGGTCTACCTTTATCATATATTAAAATCCAAAAATGCCTTGCTGCAATTTATTTACAGTTATTTATTTTTTGTTTTTGTTTATCTATGTACCATTACAAGACTTGGTCCTTGCAATTAACCGCTAAGGGATTGACAACCCCTTGATCGCGTTGTGTGCAAGTATTTGTTATTTTATGTGTATGTGTTGTTCACGAGGTCTAGCGTGGTTCTCCTAGTGGATTGATAACCTTTAGTTCTTAACTTAGGTAAAACACTTATCTCTACTGTACTGCATCATCCTCTCCTTTTCGAAAAAATCGCAAAGCAGCTCACAAGTAGCACTACACACCCCTCCAATGGAAACATACCTCACAGGGAACTTCGTAAACACATCATCATCTCCACTCGTGGTTGCTTCTATCCTTTACATCGTGCAATCTACTTTTCTTGCTGTATGTTGCGCTTATCATATAGGTTGTCCACCTTAGTTGCATGTCTAGATAACCTAGTTTCTTGTTAAGCCTAAAATTTGAAAAAGATATCTAGATAACCTAATTTCTTGTTAAGCCTAAAATTTGGAAAGGATATTAAAAATATTTAACCGTGCGCCTATTCACCCCCCTCTAGTCGATCATACCGGTCCTTTCACTCTCTCTGTCCTCCACGACGTTGTGGCACCACCGGCCTCGCGCACCCCCTGCCTTACACGACTTCCGAATAGCAGTCCGCCTCCCCGATGGCTGCCTGCTTGTGCCTCCGTCAACGGTGCGTCGTGCCTCCACCTTCCTGTCGACCTTCGCGCACACACTGACCTCCTTGTCCATGCCGCACACCACCCTTTCCTCGCGCATGCCTGGTCCTCCGCCTCCCCACCACTCCCAGACAGAGGTCGACATAGAGCGGCCCCGCGCCTATCTCCGGGCATGCGCACGTACAACCGTTATTTCAAGCATTTTTTATGTTTAATTCTGAACTTCAAATTTAATTTCACAAATTGTGGATTTGAAATGTTGTTTGGTTATGTGAGTCGCAAATATCATTATTTGAACTATTATTTTGATAGAATGAATATTCATATGTCGTTTATATGCAAGTTTTATAAGAAATAGGAAAAACGCAAATAATTGTAAATAATTGTCGGGGATCTGATAAAGCGTCCATCATAGTAACAGGAAAAAGGTTATTGTGGAGTCCTAATATTTTTTACGGCTATAAGATTTATTCATCAAATGACAGCGATATTGTTTACAATGAAAGATGAAAATCAGGCAGAGTTGTCACAAAATTACAGAGATTTAGATGTATAACACTCCTTCCCCAAACAATCCGCAACTTCATTTGCCTCCCTTTTGCACCAGCAGAATTTAACTATGCCAAAGCCTTTTGAAATCTGAAAACACAATATGATTGTGGCGACATTGGGACCATAATAGTTCTCAGCATCGTTGATAGCATCCATAACTAGGGAAGAATCAGATTCCACCATCACTTTGTTACATCCCAGTTGCTCTGCCAGAAGAAGAGCATTACGAAGAGCAAGCGTTTCTGTGGCTTCCATACCCGGTACGTGTGGTAAAAATCATGTTGCTGCGGCAATGAAGTGACCCCCTTCAGCACCCAGAACTGCACCTGTGGCACATGATGCTGAGTCCTCATTGTATGATGCATCTACATTCAGCTTAGTAAAACCATGAACTGGTTTGCTCCATTTCAGATCTACGTTTACAACCAAAGATGAGATAAAATCAGGAGCGGAGTGCTCTAATGGAAGCTGCAGAGTTCTGTAGGATGTTTGGACTGCTTCTCCTTTGACAGTCTGCCGACGCTGCCACCAGCAATACCATGAAGCGAAAGCCACCAGTTCAGCCTCCGGGTATCAGACTGAATATTGTTGGACTCCTCAAACATTAACTGTTCCATATTGACAGAGTCGGAACGATCACGAGCAACAGTTTGGTTAATCAGATCAACGAGACGAAGCTCTTCCTAGACATGGTTCACCCTACGACATTGAAGTGGTTATTGAGTATTTCTCCTTTAGCTGTTGGAGATGCTACTGGACCACAAATGAAGCGACATCGTGCATGCCCACTTGCCCAGTCAGGAAGCGGATTAGATTACAAACCACACGAGCAGATCTGGATCCTCCGCGGTTCGTAGCAATTGGCTGAAGAACCCGTGTGGCGTACAACTTTGGATCAGAGTATCAGACATGGTGAAAATGCACAAAACTGACCCTTTTTCGAAACACAAAATAACCCCATTCTGAAAATATTTCACAAAGTGATCCTTTTCTATGACCCCCGGGCGTAAGGCGTTATGTTATTTGGCATGACATCCTAGCTTGGGGCGCGATGCTACATGCCAGAACCATGACGCCTTAGTCCGGTTTGTCGTGCTCTTTAGCATGGCGCCCCAGCCCCGGACGTCATGCAAAAGAGGACCATTTTGTGAAATATTTTTAGATTGAGTCCATCTCGTGTTGAACTTTCAGAAAAGGGCCAGTTTTGTTCATTTTCACTTAGACATGAGACTTGTCCGCTAAAGATTCAATGCAGCGTGACAGTGGTACAACGTTTTTGCTGCCGCCGCTAACACTCTTAGCTCGACTAATCACATGTCGAGCTCGACCCAAACACAAACCTACAGGCTACAAGGACAACAACTGAGCGCGAAACGATTCCCGCGTCTGAGTCGCCCAACAGCGAACACGAGATCCGGAGCGAAGTGGCCGACCTGCTCCGTAGGCTCGCGAGTCTCCATTCTCTCGGTTTCCCAGTCGCCACCCTCCGCAAACCGCGAGGCTCCAAGTCAACACTCCCGCACTCCACACGCTTCTCCGCTCCCCGACCACCGTCATGCCACTCCCGTCCACCCCACTCCACCGCCACCCCCTCCTACTCCTCCTCGCCGCCGTCGCCTGCACGGGGCTGCCCGGCGCCGCGTCCAAGCCCACGCTGCTCGAGCCCTGCGCCTCCGCCACGGCCTGCCCCGCGCTGCTCTCCTACACCCTCCACGCCGACCTCAAGCTCGCCGAGCTGGCCGCGCTCTTCGCCGCCGACCCGCTCGCCATCCTCGCCGCCAACGCCATCGACTTCGCCGTCCCGGGCCCGGCCGGCCGCATCCTGCCGGCTGGCCTCGCGCTGCGCGTGCCGGTCCCCTGCGCCTGCTCCGGCGGCGTCCGCAGGGCCACCTCCGTCCGCTACGTCTCCCGCCCGGGCGACACGCTCGCCTCCATCGCCTCGCGCGTCTACGGCGGCCTCACCGCCCCGGACTGGATCAGGGGCTCCAACGGCATCCCCGACGCCGACGGCGCCGTCGACGCCGGGACCGCGCTGCTCGTGCCGCTGCACTGCGCGTGCTTCGGCGGGGTGGACAACGGGGTGCCCGCCGTGTACCTCACGTACGTGGTGGCCAAAGGGGACACCGTGCCGGCAATCGCGAAGAGGTACCAGACCACGGCCACCGACGTGATGAGCGTCAACGACATGGCCACCGCCAACGTCGCCGCCGGGGATATCATCGTCCTCCCGCTGCCAGGTGAGGCGTTCGCGTTGCCTCTTCTTGGAGATCCGGTAATTTTTGTTTTTTGGTTGTTCTGCTTTGGTAAGAGAACTGACAACACCAGTTCAAAAAAAAAAGAGAACTGACAACACTGCACGTACGTAGCTCCGTGGTTGGTTGGTCAGATCCGATGTTTGCAGACAAAATTGGTCGGTACACATTTATATAGTTTACTCACGCACTCTAGTCGTCGTAGTCGACAGACACCGATGCCATTCTGGCAAAAACCATTGTTGTGGCAATCTAGCTCTAGACTAATCGATCATCAGTGTCCATGAACACTTATGCCAGGTTTAGTTGCTGTGTTTGCGCAATTGCACGGGTGCTCCGATCATTGAAAAAGACCGTGCGTGCTTTTCTTCACGGCAGCTTTTGGTCCTGATCAGATCAGACTAACGAATGACAAGAAAAAGACAGCAAAGGAAAAAGCATTCGTCAATCAATGATGACTTTCTCTCTGAATCCTCGTTGCGGCCGGAAGCTGCTTCGGTGCCGTAACTGCACCTGCAGTTGGGTCAATGGCATGTGGGCCAGCCGTCTGTTAGGCCCACATGTCACTGGCCCAACTGCAGGTGCAGTTACGGCACTGGAGCTCAGTCCGTTGCGGCCTGTTCCGCGTGCCGGATTCAGAGAAAACCGGTCGACACATTTTGAGAATCAAGTATGCCGGATTCAGAAACAGACACATGAGCCATTTAAAATCCCCCATAATGAGTCTCGAACAAAAAAAACCATAGTTGCCCTCGAATACAAAGCAACTAGACGTAAACAATTCAGAGGCATACTGGTAGCAGTGCTCTGACTGTCAGTTTTCCTGCCATTTTGTTCATCATGTTACCCCATTTGCCATTGATAAAATGATGGGGTATGCAAACCTCATCTGTCTTTTCTGAAGAAAGCGAGGACAAAATTGGATCCATCACTATTCCCAGATGCTCTGTCAGATCATGGGCTAGCAGGACGTGGATAGCATAGATTTATTAACCAATGACTAGTTTTTTTGACAGTAATTAACCAATGACTAGTTACTATACTTACTAGTCGGCAAACAGGACGAGGATATGCATGATTTCCCACATTGTCCTCATCTCTAATCTTGTCATTGCAACTTACCCTACCATCTCGTTTCAAAAAAAAAAAAACTTACCCTACCATCTGCTGCTTACTGACAATCTGACATGCTTCCATTTCGTGTTCCTGTGCAGCGTGCACCTCGTCGTTCCCCACGTTCACCTCCGACCACGGGCTGGCCGTGGCGAACGGGACCTACGCAGTGACTGCCGACCGGTGCGTCCAGTGCAGCTGTGGTCCGGCCAACTTGGAGTAGGCACCGTCGCGGACCTGCCTTCGTTCAGCGATCTTTTCTTTTTTACCAAGTTTTATTACTGACGCCGCCGCTCGATCCTCGCCGCAGGCTGTTCTGCGTGCCGGCGCCGCTGGCGGACGCGGCGTGCTCCAGCATGCAGTGCGGCAACAGCAGCATGATGATGCTCGGCAACTTCACCCTCGTCATGACCGGCGCCGGCTGCAGCGTCACCTCCTGCGGCTACGGCGGCTACGCCAACGGCACCGTCCTCACCACGTAACTCATTCAGCGCCATGCCATGTCATGTCACCAAGCGAAACTCCATCACCTTCTGCGATTCATTGACAGCTCCGTTTCATCTTTGCGTCTTTCTTTCAGGTTAACCACGGCGCTCAAGCCCCTGTGCCCAGGTATTTTCCCGTAACTGTAACCACTACTCCAGTGCTGGTCGTTGGCTTGGCTCAAACATCGTGCTGTTCTTGTGTGCAGTCCCGCACCAGTTCCCGCCGCTGATCCCGCCGCCGATGTCGTCCTTCTTCGAGACGTACCTCGGCCCTTCACCGGCGCCGATGCCGTCGGAGGCGGGAATCAAGAGTCCGACGGTGGCTGGGACGGCACCAACGGCCAGCCCGGACGCCGTCGCCGGTGCTCCTCCCACGGGCCGGCACTTCAGCGGCGTCTTCAGAGTGCTCGCGCTCTGCCTTGTCACCAAGGTGCTGTGGTGACTGACCACCGAGCAGCCGAACGCGCGTGCGGACGGCTTGCTTCGATTCGAGTTATTATTCTATTTGTACAGGAGCAGCCGGCTCTTTTGCAGGGGCTGCTCTGTGCCAACATTTTCTTGCTGCTCGTCTCATATGTGGTTCTCTGTGAAATTGAAAGCACTCTCGCTGCATTCTCTCTCGTCCAGTTCGTCTGATTCGTTCAACGAGATCAAAATGTAGGAGCGAGCTATTACCATAGCGTAAGCGAAACGAGAAAATGGCTCTCAAACTAGACTTCCAAACAAAATACTGCTAATATTATATGAACAGGTAAAGTGATGATTGTTATGCAATGGAATATACCCCCAAATTTGTTATATTCAAAATCCCTTCAAGGGTAATGCATTAAGAAAGGGCCCCATTAGCCAGTGAGCATTTGTTGTGGGACATTGGCAATTGCAAACGTTTTGTATGGCAAATTCTTCTCAAGCACATGGCAATTTGTTCCAGATTCATGGCAATTTCTGGCAAACAGAGGATTCTGTGTGAAAATTGCCCAGTTCGCTTGAAGAATTGCCATGCTCCTAACACAAAGGTTGCCGCAGAAAACATTCGTTTCGACACGCACCCCCACGAACGTTCGTTTTGCCATGCACCCCAACGAATGTTCGCTGAATAACGTTACCCGTAAAGAAACAGAGAGAAAATTACACAAACACACAATTTTTAGGGCTGAGATAACACAAAACACTAGTAACAAGACACACATAATTGCTTGATTAGTCATTTAATGTGAAATATGACGAGCGGGTCCCACTTTTCAGAGCCAGAAAAGATGGCTTTGATCAGCTCTCTAGACATTTTAACTTTTAAAAAGACAGAGAAAAAACAAAAAACTGCGAAATTTGGTTCAATCTTCATCAATGTTTTCCATTTTTATGAAAACAATCAAGTAATTAAGTCCATCTTCGCGAACCAATCATGAAAATGTTCAACCTATTTTGCCTAGCCGTTTTATAGTTTGGATTTTTTTTGTAAGTCACTCAAGTCACACTCATACAAAAACTTCTCCAGACTTTAAAATGACAATACAATATGGTCTGCAAATTTCCAACATTTATAATTGAGGATGGATTGAATAACTAGATATTTCCAATTTTTTAAAAAGTTGTGAAATTTTGAGCCAAATTTGACCGAATCATATATAATTTGTCTAAAGAATAAAATGGTTCGGTAAAATGGGCTAAAATTTTCTCAGACTGGACAGCGATTTGAATTATTTATTCAAAAAAATCAAAATTTTATGAAATTTACTTAATTTTATTTAGAAATTCTGAGAAAACCCAGTTTTTATATTAAAATTAAAATAAATTAGAGAGCTAAGTTTAGCTCGCCATAATTAGCATTAAGCAGCAAACTAGATAAAGTATGTGTTTTATTAGTACTTAGTCTTGATCACCGTCTTACCAAACTAACGGATATTTCAATCTTGATCATTGTTCTCATTCGCCTGATACTACAGTAGTGTAGAGTAGACTACGATTGAAATTAACACGTGAAGCTTGCGAGGAAAACTAGTTGTTGGTGCAATAATTTGCCTCTTTATGTTTTGGAGATTGTTGTCACAAACAGTATGGGAACTAATGTGTTTTCTAGGGCACATAGAGTGACAAGTATGTGAAGTCATGTGGAGTTTGGTACAAACTCCAAAGATAATCTCCTGCGAGCCAGCAAAAATTATCACTAAAGATTATGTCTGTCGAAAGTGACCCCCAAAAATTGCTAAAGTGAAGCAATTGGTTCAGTGACTGTTCGAAGAAATTGACGGCAACCGAGAAGTTGAAGAAGAAGCAAAGACATAGCATTTGTTTCATTGTTCTTCTTTCTCTTTCTTGAGACATAGGACCACCATACTATTAAGAGAGTTATAGTGTTCGAAGCTTAGAGTTTGCTCATGCTAAACCCAAAACCTATGTGAGTTGAGAGAAATCTCTTTGTGTTCTGAATTTATACTCGCTAGCAAGAGACAAAGTTCCTCTTCACTGTGAGACTTGATTCGGACCGAGGAGTTAGCATTACATGCTCCGCAGGTAATGTTACTGTTGTGCTAAAAACTCCGAGTGTTGGTTATGTGTCGGTAGGGCATTGGCCGAGTGGTCATGTCCAAAATGGTATTTTCCCACCGAAAAGACCGCGACTATAAATAGCCCACCCCTTCCAACGTGCACGGTTGACTTCTCTGTGTGATTCCAAGAAGACTGTGTGAGCACCCCTCTCTGAGTGATTTGAGTTTAAATCCACTGAGAGAAAAAAAATCTAGAGCCAAAAAATTAGATAATGGTTAGCATCACTCGAATCTAAGACTAGTATGATCCGCCTATTAGTCTTAAAAGCTGCGAACTCTCTAGACGGTTAGGTGTCAAGTCTTTCAATAACCAAGAGTAATTGTGGTTCACGAAAACAAAGTATGTGAAGGTTTGGAGATCGCCTCAAGTATCTACCATGAGTGATCGACATTGATTGATGAATCAGTTGTGGAGGGGAATAGGGCGAACGGAGTTTATCTTCTATGCTCAACCACGAACCCCTTGTCAGTGTCAAACCGGCGGATCTCGGGTAGGGGGTCCCGAACTGTGCGTCTAAGGCTAATGGTAATAGGAGGCAGGGGACACAATGTTTACCTAGGTTCGGGCCCTCTCTATGGAGGTAATACCCTACTTCCTACTTGATTGATCTTGATGATATGAGTATTACAAGAGTTGATCTACCACGAGATCGTAGAGGCTAAACCCTAGAAGCTAGCCTATGATTATGATTGTTGTTGTCCTACAGACTAAACTCTCCGGTTTATATAGACACCGGAGGGAGCTAGGGTTACACAGAGTCGGTTACAGAGAAGGAAATCTACATATCCGAATTGCCAAGCTTGCCTTCCACGCAAAGGAGAGTCCCACCCGGACACGAGACGAAATCTTCAATCTTGTATCTTCATAGTCCAACAGTCCGGCTGTCCGAGGACCCCCTAATCCAGGACTCCCTCAGTAGCCCCTGAACCAGGCTTCAATGACGATGAGTCCGGGGCGCAGATTGTCTTCGGCATTGCAAGGTGGGTTCTTCTCCAAATCCCTGAGTACCTGTTGTAACGAGCAGTGTCCGGCTTCCCATTAATGTTGCACTCGTCGGCTTCTGTACCTTAATAATGGTAGTCTCCACGTGTCGAGCGAATGCGAGAAGTCGGGGCATTTTTACATTTGCCACCCTGACCATGTTAGTAAATCATCTATTAAAGAGACGGGGATCTTCAGATCCAAATCACACCATCTTCCCCAAGCGAGGATTCATCAGAGCGCGCCCGAAAAAAACATCCCATCATGGCCGGCCCCCGCAGCTCCTCCTCTCGCTCCCACAGCACTAAGCCAGGTGATTGGGTGAAGTGCACCGTACCCCACGACCTGTTGGTGGAGTGGCAGACCCAGGGGTTTCTCCCGCCTGCATATCTCGCCCCCGTCCGAGCCGGACTAGCCACTTATGATGGCGGGGAGCAAGCAGAGAGTTTCCCCAACCCATCCAGGGGGAGCGAGTATGCCTTATCCCTTACTTGCTATGGGGCCTCGGATTTCCAATCCATCCGTTTCTCTGCGGGCTCTTGGAGTATTACGACCTACAGCTACATAACTTCACTCCTGCCTCCATACTGCACATCGCATGTTATGTAGCTCTTTGTGAGCTATTTCTAGGTTGTTCTGCCTCGTCCCTCGCAATCAGGAGGGATCAATATATCAAGTGGGTGGAGCCGAAATATGGCGCATCGCCGGGACCGGATACCTGTCTGGCACTCCGAAGAAGACATCCGAAGACTGGCCTTCGGAGTGGTTTTATTTAGAGGACGTCCCCCTTCAGGACCCTATCCGGATGGGTCTTCCTGAGTTTACCAATGCCCCATTGAAGAAACGTCATAGCTGGCGCCCCCGGAGCCCCCAGGAGGAAGATAACAGAGAGGTCCTTTATCTGATGGGCAGGATAAAAACGTTGGCCAAATCTGGATTGACAATAATCGAGGTTATGTCAATATGCATAATGCGAGGGGTGCAGCCACTCCAGTATCGGGGGCGTCCCATGTGGCACTTCAACGGAGAGGACGATGCCACCCGCTATGGTCGGAAAGGTCCGGACTCCGCCACCGCCCTGGCGAAAATATTGTCCGATTTGTATAAAGGAGAAGAAGAGGAGTTCATCCGCATTAAGCCACGGGATGGATTTTCCATGTACAACCCCCCAAGCTGGGTGAGCTGCTATCTTTTACTCAACTCTATTCCTTCCCGCATTCTTTCATCATGAATATTTACCTTGCTAATTCATAGCAGGAGCTGCGAAAAGCAGTGAGGGAGGTCCACAGCCCGCCTCCACAGCCAGAGGACCACAACCGGGCCCTCTACCTCGGACTTGAAGAAGATCTGGACATATCTGTGGAGCTCGTCGACAGGATGTTTTACCAGGCAAGCTGTGACAGTGCTTTGGTGGCCATCATAGCTGACTATCCTGGCCTACTCCCTGCATCATATGTAAGTAAATCCGAAGTCCTAACTTCCGAGAAGGATCCCTTCTTTACGCCTTACCCACCGCACACGTATTGCGCTTTATAGGGAAGGCCATCGGGGCGCCGTGCCGAACCTGCGGCGACTCACCAACAAGGGGCGCCCAAGCCAGGTAGGCTTAAAAGGAAGGCGGTCAGGAACAAGACGCCGTCGCAGAGGTATGATTTAAAACCTACTCCGTGATTATCATCTTTAAAATATAACAATGTCCCTTGTCTCCTGGCAGAAAAAGCACCTGCTGGACTGTGTCCACAGATCCTGCCAGCCACGCCTCCACCAGTCGGACTCTAGAGCCAGACTCAAGGGCGGAGGCTAACGTGAGGACAACGCCGGACGGTCCTCCTACAGCGGATGCGGATAGAATATCCCCTACAAATTCCAAAGTGGAGAGCGCTATGAATCACAGGCGTCGACGGGCCGTACTCCGCGACCCTAATTTCTCCGAAGAGGCATTCAATGCCTTCAACTCGGGAGACGCGTACATCCGAGCTACTCAAGGTGGGCTTGCTAGAGCCACAAACCAGTATTTAAAGGATATACGGGTAAGAAAAATCTGATAATTATGTATATCAGTAGCCCATGAGACTTGAAAAAATTGGCACAACTGATTTAAGGATCATTGTATGCATAGATTCTTACAGAGAAGAATACCCATTTGTCTCAAGAGCTGGAGGAGTGCAAAGCCCAGCTGCGGGCCGCACTTGCCGGAATGGAGGAATCCAAGAAGGCCTCGTTTGATAATACTTGTCTCGATCAAAAAGAATGTAATTACGTGTGCCAGTTAGTATTCGGCATGCTCGCAAATCTAACAATAGATTTTGCAGACAATCACTGAGTGAATCCAGAGATCGTACAAGAGGATGAGCAACATGCTCAATGATAGCTAGAGGCTGGCGAGCGTGTGCTTACACGGGTTAGGCGAGAGAAAAACGATCTCCGAGATGCCAATACCCGGCTGGGTGTTGAATTAGAAGATGTTTGGGCCCAGTTTGCTGACTCCGTGAAGGAGAATAAGAGGCTTCAACGTGGCATTTTTAGTAAGTGCTTGAACGAACCTTTATACAGTTCGGCGAAGAAACGGGCTAACAGAGTTATGTCTGTAGGTATGCTGACAGGTCTTCCCGAAGAGGAAATGCCCAGCTCCACAGGCGATCTTCTGCAAGAACTTTCACAACTGCATGAACAAGTTCGGCAGGTGATGCAGGGTATTGCCCATGCCTTGTGGCCATCCGCCTCCCTGCTAGGAGGCATGGGGGAGCTTGTGGAGATGCTCAAGGGAGCACGGCGGCGCTTCCGATTATGAAAAATATCGGACTGCCGACAAGGTGCGAGGGAAGCCTGGGCCATGGTAAAGACGCGGTACACCAAGGTTGATCCGAATCACATGGCCCAGGTCGGACCTGTAGGGTCAGATGGGAAAGTGATTCCCGTTAGTCTGGTATATGACCAGGTAGGATTAGCCGCAAAGTATTCCCAACAGGATTGTAGGCTAGACAGCCTGTTGGATGGTATAGAAGAAAAATTTAGCCAGTCTAAGTGACTGTGTACTTCAGTTGACATATTTTGTCCCTAGCCGGATTGTAAATCATTTGTCATGGCGGACCTTTTCGCTTCAACCTCCGGACCCGACAGTCCGAAGTGTATCCTAATACCCGCTCAGTTATGTAAACCGGGTACGCGTGGAAACTAGGCGTAGGGGTCATAAGTGCTTGAACATACAAGTACCCAACTAGTTATGTTATATTACATGGATAGTAAGCAACATCTTCCAGGGAGAATAGTTCCGTTAAGGGTTCCTTTCCCTGGGTACGCATGCATTAATGTGCATGTCCGAACTGCGAACAGAGACGCATGATATGAAACATCTGGGGGTTTATATTGTAAATAGGTAAGGAACATCTTTTGTTCACCGACCGAATATTCCCTTAAGAACACTAGCTTTCGGCTTCACCCAGTCTGAGGTACACGTCCGGCTGACCCGGCAGTAACAATCGCAGAGGTGCTCCCCTTATGCCCTAGCCGAACTAACGGGAACGTAGGGCATAAACATAGGAGCCAGGCAACCCAGCTTGGCCAAAACTTAAGTCATATCGATGCATATAATGGCGAAAAAAGGTACATATGGAAAAGTGACACATATGTAGTGAGCATAAAGCCCGGAAGATAATTATATTAAGCTTCTGTATAAGAAGACCCCAGTTATAATGAGCGCGCATGGCGCATCAAGATTGTGTAGTCGAGTCACACTTTGAAGCTTTTTAGGGCCATAAAAAAAGAAAGAAAGGAGATATAATTTAAAAAAGGCGGAGGTAAGGAGACGAACACAGAGTTCGGCGCTAGGCGTAGAATCTGCGGAGTCTGGCCGCGTTCCATGGGTTCGGCTCGAGTCGATTATCTGATGCATCACGCAGGCGGTACGCTCCTCCGGTGAGAACTTTATCAATGATGAAGGGACCCTCCCACTTGGGCTTGAGCTTGTCCTTTTCCTTCTCCGGTAGGCGTAGAACGAGTTCGCCAACGTTATAAGTTTTGGCCCGTACTTCTCTGCTTTGATACCTTCGAGCCTGTTGCTGATAGAATGCGGAACGGGCCTTTGCGACATCGCGGTCCTCCTCCAGGGCATCTAGACTGTCCTGCCGATCAAGCTCGGCTTCTCTCTCTTCATACATGCGCACTCGAGGTGAGTCATGAATGATATCGCAGGGGCAATACCGCCTCTGCACCGTACACCATGAAGAATGGTGTGTATCCGGTAGTGCGATTCGGTGTGGTCCGCAGTCCCCATAATACGGAGTCGAGCTCCTCGACCCAGTGCATATCTGATTCCTTCAAGGATCACACTAGTCTGGGTTTGATGCCGCTCATAATAAGGCCATTTCTTTGTTCGACTTGATCGTTTGTTTGGTGGTGATAGACGGAGGCGTAATCGAGCTTAATGCCCATGTGGCGACACCAAGTTTTCACCTCGTCGGCTGTGAAGTTAGAGCCGTTATCGGTGATAATGTTGTGGGGGACACCGTAACGGTGTACAACCCCTGATATGAAGTCTATCACTGGTCCGGATTCGGTCATTTTAACTGGTTTGGCCTCTATCCATTTGGTGAATTTATCTACCATGACCAATAGGTATTTTTTCTTATGGCTTCCTCCTTTAAGGGGTCCTACCATATCGAGCCCCCAGAGCGCAAAGGGCCAAGTTATGGGGATTGTTTGGAGAGCGGTAGGTGGCATATGGCTTTGATTTGCAAAAAAGCTGGCAACCGACGCAATGTTGGACGAGGTCATGTGCGTCTGCTCGGGCTGTCGGCCAGTAGAAACCTGTACGGAAGGCCTTGCTTACAAGGGCCCGAGCTGCGGCATGGTGGCCGCCGAGTCCAGCATGAATTTCGGCCAAGAGCTGTCGCCCTTCCTCTTCGGAGATGCACCTTTGGAGTGGTAACACTTTTCTTATAAAGCTCTCCCTCATGAACTTTGTAGGCTTTAGAGCGCCGCACAATGCAACGTGCCTCATTTTGGTCCTCGGGGACGTCTTGCCTATTTAGGTAGGCTAAGAAGGGTTCTGTCCATGGGGCGATGACAGCCATGGTCACGTGGGCCGAAGGTGTTATTTCGCTGGCGGAGCCTCCGATTATGTCAGTGTGTTCGGGATCTGGGGTTGTGGTCGGATCCGGACTAGTATTGCCGGTCTCCCCTTCCCACACCATGGATGGCTTGAACAGCCTTTCCAAGAAGATGTTAGGTGGGACGGGGTCGCGCTTAGCACCGATGCGGGCGAGGATATCCGCCGCTTGATTGTTTTCTTGGACCACATGATGGAATTCGAGCCCCTCTAACCGAGCTGACATCTTGAGGACGACATTGCGGTAAGCAACCATTTTCAGGTCCTTGGCGTCAAAGTCTCCATTTATTTGAGATATTGTGAGGTTCGAATCCCCACGCACTTTGATGCGTCTCCGTCGTATCTATAATTTTTTATTGTTCCATGCCAATATTCTACAACTTTCATATGTTTTGGCAACCTTTTATACTATTTTGGGACTAACATATTGATCCAGTGCCTAGTGCCAGTTCCTGTCTATTGCATGTTTTATGTTTCGCAGAAACCCCATATCAAACGGAGTCCAAACGGGATAAAAATGAATGAAGAATTATTTTGGAATATTTGTGATTTTGGGGAGGAAGAATCAACGCGAGACGATGCCCGAGGTGGCCACGAGATAGGGGCCCACACCCACTTAAAGTGGGTGTGCCCCCCACCCTCGTGGGCCACCCGTAAGGTGGTTGATGCCCTTCTTTGGCCGCAAGAAAGCTAATTTTTGGAAAACGATCTGGGTGAAGGTTTCAATCCAATCGGAGTTACGGATCTCCAGATATAAAGAAACGGTGCCAGGGCAGAATTCCAGAACGCAGAAACAGAGAGATAGATCCAATCTCGGAGGGGCTCTCGCCCCTCCCAAGCCATGGGAGCCAAGTACCAGAGGGGAAACCCTTCTCCCATCTAGGGAGGAGGTCAAGGAAGAAGAAGAAGAAGAAGGGGGCTCTCTCCCCCTTGCTTCCGGTGGCGCCGGAGCGCTGCCGGGGGATCATCATCATCACCGCAATCTTCACCAACACCGCTGTCATCTTCACCAACGTCTCCATCACCTTCCCCCTTTTATATTCAGCGGTCCACTCTCCCGCAACCCGCTGTACCCTCTACTTGAACATGGTGCTTTATGATTCATATTATTATCCAATGTTGTGTTGCCATCCTATAATGTCTGAGTAGATTTTCGTTGTCCTATTGGTGGTTGATGAATTGCTATGATTGATTTAACTTTCTTGTGGTTATGTTGCTGTCCCATTGTGCCCTCCGTGTCGTGCAAGCGTGAGGGATTCCCATTGTAGGGTGTTGCAATACGTTCATGATTCTTTTATGGTGGGTTGCTTGAGTGACAGAAGCATAAACCCGAGTAAGGGGATTGTTGCGTACGGGATAAAGGGGACTTGATGCTTTAATGCTATGGTTGGGTTTTACCTTAATGAATCTTTAGTAGTTGCGGACGCTTGCTAGAGTTCCAATCATAAGTGCATATGATCCAAGAAGAGAAAGTATGTTAGCTTATGCCTCTCCCACATAATACTTGCTATCGGTCTAGTAAAGTAGTCAATTGCTTAGGGACACTTTCACAACTCCTACCACCACTTTTCCACACTCGCTTTATTTACTTTATTGCATCTTTATCTAAACAGCCCCTATTTTTTATTTACGCGTTCTTTATTATCTTGCAAACCTATCCAACAACACCTACAAAGTACTTCTAGTTTCATACTTGTTCTAGGTAAAGCGAACATCAAGCGTGTGTAGAGTTGTATCAGTGGCCGATAGGACTTGAGAGAGTATTTGTTCTACCTTTAGCTCCTCGTTGGGTTTGGCACTCTTACTTATCAAAAGAGGCTACAACTATCCCGTATACTTGCGGGTTATCAAGACCTTTTTCTGGCGCCGTTGCCGGGGAGTCATAGCGTGGGGTGAATATTCTCGTGTGTTCTTGTTTGCTTTATCACTAAGTAATTTTTATTTGCTGTTCTTAGTTGTTCTTTATCATTAGTTATGGATATGGAACACGAAATACCAAAAAAATTAGGTGTAGATGCTACTCATGGAGATGGGGAACCTCCTAAAACCCTCGATGATCGTTATGTGAAAGATATTATGTACTACTTTAATAATCCTGAGAAAACCCCATTCAACTATGTTATGGGAGTAACGTTGGATCAACGTGAATACTTTAGGGATTATCGCTTGACACAAAAAGGGAAACTATTATGGGATCAAATTTCTATGTTGTGTTGGTATGCTCGGGATTTATGCTTGAGATATGATATTACTTGTTGCTCTAGGATGAAGGCTCCACACCTTCCCTTTTCATGCAAATTTAATGATAATGAAACCTTAGCTTCTTATGCTAATGGTATATATGATTACTATGATGTTGAATGAATTGAAGAATTTGTTGCTTTTAAGGCTGCTTATGAAATTGAATCCTTGTTTGAAAAGTATGAAGCTTTAGATGATGATGTTTATAGGCCTGAAAATCTTGCTATACTTAGACATTGCTATGAAAATTATGAATACAATTACAATATTAACGCATTTATTGAGAAAGTCTCCGCTGTCCAAGAAGAGAATAATATTTTGCAGGAAGCTATGGAAGAAGAAATTGATGAAACTGTAAGCTCACTGGATGAAAAAGATGATGAGGAGAGCGAAGAACAAAAGGAGGAAGAGCGGATTGATCACCCATGCCCACCTTCTAATGAGAGTAACTCTTTAACTCATACATTGTTTAATTCCCCTTCGTGCTTACCGAAGGATGATTGCTATGATGATTGTTATGATCCCGTTGATTCTCTTGAAATATACCTTTTTGATGATGCTTGCTATGCTTGTGGCCAAGATGCCAATATGAATTATGCTTATGGAGATGAACTTGCTATAGTTTCTTATGTTAAACATGAAGTTGTTGCTATTGCACCCATGCATGATAGTCCTTTTATCTTTTTGAATTCTCCAAACTACACTATATCGAAGAAGTTTGTGCTTATTAAGGATTATATTGATGGGTTGCCTTTTACCATTGCACATGATGATTTTGATGAATGTAATATGCATGTGCTTGCTGCTCCTACTTGCAATTATTATGAGAGAGGAACTTTATCTCCACCTCTCTATGTTTCCAATACGATAGAATTGCAAGGAACTGTTTATAATATGCATTGGCCTTTACTATGTGTGCATGGATTGTTCTTTTATGACATGCCGATGCATAGGAAGAGAGTTAGACTTCGTTGTTGCATGATATATGTTACTTTGTGCTCACTACTAAATTACAAATCATTGTTAGTTAAAATTGGCTTTGATATACCTTGGGATCCGGGTGGATTCATTACTTGAGCACTATATGCCTAGCTTAATGGCTTTAAAGAAAGCGCTGCCAGGGAGACAACCCGGAAGTTTTAGAGAGTCATTTATTTCTGTTGAGTGCTTTTATATAGTTTAAAAACAAAAAAAATAAAGAGGGGAACCGAAACCTTTTCAAAAAGGAAAGTGAAAGTGAGAGAGACAAGCATTGTTGAAGTGGGAGAGCTCCTTGAACTTTGTTCATGCTCACGGAAACTTTGTGAATCTTGATTACAGAAACTTTTCATCAAAAATAATTATCCCCTTGTACAATTCTATTGTATTATAAAAAATAATGTGCCAAGGTTTGCCTTTAGGATTGTTTACGATGCTTGTTGGTTTGTACGGTGTAGGACAGAAACTTTGGCTGTAGTGCGAGATTTTACATTTTTATCTGGAAGGTCAAACGGTTCTGATTCTTTTTGCACTGTCTTGCTGTACAACTTGTTTATTTTTCCTAATTTTGGTAGAATTTTTTGTACCAGAAGTATGGTGGATGTTCAGATTGCTACAGACTGTTCTGTTTTTGACAGATTCTGTTTTTGATGCATAGTTCACTTGTTTTGATGAATCTATCAATTTATATCAGTGGATTTAAGACATGAAAAAGTTATATTACAGTAGACGCAATGCAAAAACAAAATATGAATTGGTTTCCAACAGTACTTAGAGTAGTTATTTGCTTTATTATACTAACGTATCTTACCGAGTTTTCTGTTGAAGTTTTGTGTGGATGAAGTGTCTAATCGAGGATGTCTCGATATGAGGAAAAGGAAGAGAGGCAAGAGATCAAGCTTGGGGATGCCCAAGGCACCCCAAGTAAATATTCAAGGAGACTGAAGCATATAAACTCGGGGATGCCCCGGAAGGCATCCCCTCTTTCTTCAACAAGTATCGGTATGTTTTTCGTATTCGTTTTGTTCATGCGATATGTGCGAGTCTTGGAGCGTCTTTTGCACTTAGTTTTCATTTTTCTTTTATGCACCATGCTGGTATGAGATAGTCCTTGGTTGATTTATAGAATGCTCATTGCACTTCACTTATATCTTTTGGGTATGGCTTTATAGAATGCTTCATGTGCTTCACTTATATCATTTGAAGTTTGGATTGCCTGTTTCTCTTTACATAGAAAATGGCCATTTGTAGAATGCTCTTTTGCTTCACTTATATTTGTTAGAGCGTGGGCATATCTTTTGTAGAAAGAATTAAACTCTCTTGCTTCACTTATATCCATTTAGAGAGATGACAGGAATTGGTCATTCACATGGTTAGTCATAATATCCTACATAAACTTGTAGATCGCTGAATATGATATGTTTGATTCCTTGCAATAGTTTTGCGATATAAAGGCGGTGATATTAGAGTTATGCTAGTGGGTGATTGTGGATTAGTAGAAATACTTGTGTTGAGTTTTTTGATTCCCGAAGCATGCACATATGGTGAACCGCTTTGTGATGAAGTTGGAGCACAATTTTATTTATTGATTGTCTTCCTTATGAGTGGCGGCCGGGGACGAGCGATGGTCTTTTCCTACCAACCTATCCCCCTAGGAGCATGCGCGTAGTACTTTGTTTTCAATGGCTTGTAGATTTTTGCAATAAGTATATGAGTTCTTTATGACTAATGTTGAGTCCATGGATTATACGCACTCTCATCCTTCCATCATTGCTAGCCTCTTCGGTACCGTGCATTGCCCTTTCTCACCTCGAGAGTTGGTGCAAACTTCGCCGGTGCATCCAAACCCCGTGATATGATACGCTCTGTCACACATAAGCCTCCTTATATCTTCCTCAAAACAGCCACCATACCTACCTATCATGGCATTTCCATAGCCATTCCGAGATATATTGCCATGCAACTTCCATCATATCATATACATGACTTGAGCATTGATTGTCATATTGCCTTGCATGATCGTAAGATAGCTAGCATGATGTGATGTCATTGCTACGCTAGATCATTGCACATCCTGGTACACCGCCGGAGGCATTCATATAGAGTCATATCTTTGTTCTAGATATTGAGTTGTAAGTAAATAAAAGTGTGATGATCATCATTATTAGAGCATTGCCCCAGTGAGGAAAGGATGATGGAGACTATGGTTCCCCACAAATCAGGATGAGACTCCAGACTTTATGAAAAATAAAAGAGGCCGAAGAAGCCCAAATAAAAAAACAGGCCAAAGAAGCCCACCAAAAAAAGGAAAAAATAAAAAAATAAAAAAATGAGAGAAAAAGAGAGAAGGGGCAATGTTACTATCCTCTTTTCACACTTGTGCTTCAAAATAGCACCATGTTCTTCATATAGAGAGTCTCTTGAGTTATCACTTTCATATACTAGTGGGAATTTTCATTATAGAACTTGTCTTGTATATTCTGATGATGGGCTTCCTCAAATGCCCGAGGTCTTCATGAGCAAGCAAGTTGGATGCACACCCACTTAGTTTTCAGTTTTAGCTTTCATACACTTATAGCTCTAGTGCATCCGTTGCATGGCAATCCCTACTCCTTGCATTGACATCAATTGATGGGCATCTCCATAGCACGTTGATTAGCCGCATCAATGTGAGACTTTCTCCCTTTTTTGTCTTCTCCACACAACCTCCACCATCATATTCTATTCCACCCATAGTGCTATATCCATGGCTCACGCTCATGTATTGCGTGGAAGTTGAAAAAGTCTGAGATTATTAAAGTATGAAACAATTGCTTGGCTTGTCATCGGGGTTGTGCATGATTTGAATGCTTTGTGTGATGAAGATGGAGCATAGCCAGACTATATGATTTTGTAGGGATGAGCTTTCTTTGGTTATGTTATTTCGATAAGACATAATTGCTTGGTTGGTATGCTTGAAGTATTATTGTTTTTATGTCAAATGATAGACTATTGCTTTGAATCACTCGTATCTTAATAATCATGCCATGATTAGACACATGATCAAGATTATGCTAGGTAGCATTCCACATCAAAAATTATCTTTTTTATCATTTACCTACTCGAGGACGAGCAGGAATTAAGCTTGGGGATGCTGATACGTCTCTGTCGTATCTATAATTTTTGATTGTTCCATGCCAATATTCTACAACTTTCATATTCTTTTGGCAACTTTTATACTATTTTGGGACTAACATATTGATCGAGTGCCCAGTGCCAATTCCTGTCTGTTGCATGTTTTATGTTTCGCAGAAACCCCATATCAAACGGAGTCCAAACGGGATAAAAACGGACATAGAATTATCTTGGAATATTTGTGATTTTTGGGAGGAAGAATCGAGACGATCCCCGAGGTGGCCACGAGATAGGGGCCCATGCCCACTTAAAGTGGGTGCGCCCCCCACCCTCGTGGGCCACCCGTAAGGCGGTTGATGCCCTTCTTTGGCCGCAAGAAAGCTAATTTTTGGAAAACGATCTGGGCGAAGGTTTCAATCCAATCGGAGTTACGGATCTCTAGATATAAAGGAAACGGTGCCAGGGCAGAATTCCAGAACGCAAAAACAGAGAGATAGATCCAATCTCGGAGGGGCTCTGTCACGCCCCCGATTAAATCGTACACTAATCCTATACGCAAATGTGTACGATCAAGATCAGGGACTCACGGGAAGATATCACAACACAACTCTAGACACAAATAAAATAATACAAGCTTTATGTTACAAGCCAGGGGCCTCGAGGGCTCGAATACATAAGCTCGATACACAAGCGTTAGCGGAAGCAACAATATCTGAGTACAGACATAAGTTAAACAAGACTTCCTTAAGAAGGCTAGCACAAAAGCAACACGATCGAAGAGGCAAGGCCTCCTCCCTGGGACCTCCTAACTACTCCTGGACGTCGGCGGTCTTCACGTAGTAGCATCCATCGGCGGTGGCATCTGGCTCCAAGGATCCACCATCTGGTTGCATCAACTGGAAAGAAGAAAGAAGGGGGAAGAGGGGTAGCAAAGCAACCATGATTACTCATCCAAAGTACTCGCAAGCATCACATCTATACTAGGTATGCATTTGTATCAAATGGAAGGGTTGTATCTGTGGACTGAACTGCAGAATGCCAGAATAGAGGGGGAAAGCCTAGCCTATCAAAGACTAGCATCTTCACGCAGCTCCGAGCATCTTACATCATGTAGAAGAGTAAAGAATAGCAGTTTATAATTAACATACATGTTGTAACATTAATGCCCAGAGATCCTTCCTCGACTCCCTGCGAGAAAGCAATCCTGGAGCCACATATCTCAAGTATTCATTTGTAGTTGTATAATATCAGGATATAAGTCTGAACGTCCATTACCGTGGACACGGTATTCGAATATATATCTTCCCTGCAGGGTGCACCACATTACCCAACACGCTCGATCACTCTAGCCGGACACACCTTTCTGGGGTCAATGCCTGCCCTCAGAAGATCAACACGTCGTAGCCCTACCTAGGCTCAGCAGAGAGGTCCCCACCGGTCTACATCCTAAGCACTCCGGGGTCTTGGGCCCATCGCTGCAAAGACTCCGATTTGTTGCGCCGTAGGTGAATACCAAGACCGCTTTGATGGCCAAAGACGATCCGACCATGCCGCATCGCTGAACCGACATCCGACAAAGCTTGGTGATACCACGACGCCGAGGCCCATATCTATTCTCACGTGGTGGTTAGTGCGTAAAGGCCAGAGGCCAACTCAGAACAAATACCCAAACCATAGTGTATTATTAGCTTGCGGAGACGAGCAGAGACTCACAATCGAAAGTGACCCCGTCGCCCCATCTCGTGGACTTACGACAAGGGCCTAGAATGCCCGGCCGTGCCACGTCATTATCTTGCGGGTGCTCTCCGGGCCCGCTCGACTTTCCCAAAGGTCTCAAGTAAAGTCAAGGTAAACGTGTGTCCAGACATCAAGGGGAAAACCCGAGGAATCACCCCCGGTGGATTCCACTCAATATAATCATCAAGGTGAACGTAAGAGGGACCACCCTCGAGGTTCACTCTTGAGGTGTTGAACGACAGAGACGTATCGGGAATGGTGAAAGAGGAAATCACCCTCGATGACCACGACCGAATAGCTCGTGATGTGATGTGAGGTGTCGGGCTCTGGTCGTCGATCACGTCGATCGAGGTGTCGATGATGAAGCAGGGGCAACAAGGACAAGGTGGGGGTCACTGATGGATCACTAACCAACCTATACTAAGCAGTTTAGGATAAGCAGGTAAGGTACAATGAGCAGGTACAAAAGCAGGCTATGCATTAGAATAGGAGAAATCAAATATAGTAGCAAAATCTAATGCAAGCATGAGAGTATAGAATGGGCGATATCGGGATGATCAAAGGGGGGGCTTGCTTGGTTGCTCAGACAAGAAGGAGGGTCGTCGTCGACGTAGTCGATCATAGCGGCATCAACAGCCGTCACGGGGTCTACCGAAGAGAAAAGGGGGGGAGAAAACAGCAAATACACGCAAACATATGCATAATATGACAATAAACGATGCTAGAGGTGTTTTAACGCGGCGCTAGGCGATACTGGCGAAGGGGGAAACATCTGGGAAAGTTTTCCTAGTTCCGGACGTCTGTCAGACAGATGAACCGGAGGGGAAAGGTTCAACTTTTGCTATGCTAGAGACGTGTGGCGGACGAATGGACAGCGTATTCGGATTTGTCTCGTCGTTCTGAGCAACTTTCATGTAGAAAAGTTTTTCATCCGCGCTACGGTTTATTTTATATGATTTTTCAAAGTTTAAAACAATTCCCAAATTTATTTTTAATTCAAAAATAATTACTAAAACACTAGATGCACCCAGCACAGTGTACACAAAGTGTACACAGTGACTAATAGGTGGGCCAGGGGGTCCCAGTTGACCAGTCAACGTTTGACTGGTCAACAGGGGGTGGGGCCCTCTGTCATAGGCCCACTTGATTAACCAGCTAGTTATTTAGACTAAGCAAGTAATTAGTTTAATTAAACCTAATTAATTAAGTTAATTAATTAATTAATTATTATTTTTGTATACATTTTAAAAAAACTCTTTTTTTAAGAAAAGGAGGTCGGTGGGGCCTACTGGGCAGTGGCCCATAGGCCAAAACAGGCACAGGCTACCGGGCGCTAGGGCGGGACATGGGTGCACGCCCGAATGCACGGGCGCGGCGGGGCGCCAGCCAGGGGGAAGCGGGAACGCGACTGGGGCTTGCGGCGACCGGAGGTGGAAGGGCCGATGGTGGAGGGCGGCGAGGGGCGATGGCGATGAGATGAGAGCAGCAAAGACAACAAGCGACAGTGGCGAAGGGCGCCGTCCATGCTGACGCACGGGCGACGGCTGAGGCTGGCATGCGGCTGCAGTGGCGCGGCGCAAGGCAGAGGAGGCGCAGGGGAAGCGGGGCGAGGCCGAGCAGCGACGAGCGTGGCCTCGCGCAGTAAGCGCTGGGAGCGAAAGCAGATGCGACGGCGGCGGCAACGGCAGACGGCGGCGATTCTGACGACTCTGACGACGCCCAACGGGAGGAAGAGGGGAAGGGGGAGAGGGCTCACCCTCCGTTGATGGGAAGAGGGGTGGCGAAGTGTGAGGGAGCCGGGTCTGGGAGGTCCAGGGATGACGAGGTGAGGTAGCGGAGTGACGGGGCGAAGGTAGATGACGACGAGGATCCGGCGATGGAGTGGCCTCCGGTGAGGGAGACGTAGTGGTCGACGCAGGATCTCCAGGACTAGCCAGAGGGGCGCGGGGACAACGGTGGCCACGGCGAAGCGAGGTCGTCGACGACGGGCGCGCCGGCCCTTCCTCCAGATCGGCAGAGGGGGAAAGGTGGATCTGGGCGAGAGGGGCGAGGTGAGTGGGGTTGAGTGGGGAGGTTGGGAGAACGAAGAGGCGCGCGGGGGGGGGGGGGCCGCTTTATCCCTCCCAAATTGGCGCCATGAGGTGGTCGGTAACCTCCCTGTGGCGACGCAGGTCGGTTGAACAGGGAGGCAGGTGCGTTGGTCACTGGTGGGCTTGGCCCAGGGAAAAAGGCAGGGGCCTTACCCTTTTTTGCGTTTTCTTTTCTTTATTTACAGAATTTGTCTAGAAATAATTAGGGCTGCCAAAACACTTTTGATAAATGTGGAACTAGGCCATATAAATACTTTGTGAATTATGAAACTGCCACAAAATGTTTCAAGGTATTTGGAAGTGACTAGGTATTTTTAGAATTTAAATAAGGCAAGATAAATGTTGCTGGACCACAAAATAAAATCCCAGGGGAATTTTGGGAACTCAAAAGAGGTTGGTTCCAACATGAAAAATATCCAAGGATTATTTGCCACACATTGAACATTTTAGTTTTCATGTTTGACAAACTTGGATTTTTGACTTTAAATTGAATTGAATTTGAATTATGCTTCGGATAAAATGAGGATTAGTAATAGTAAGAATGATGACCTGGCATCATTAGCAGGAGATTACTATTGCTTAATTATCCGGGCGTCACAATTCTCCTCCAGTACAAGAAATCTCGTCTCGAGATTTAAGGGGTGAAGTAAGGGGAAATACTCGGGAAGGACGAAGCTCAACACAAGATAGGTACCTGGGGGCTATCTCAGTGAACGTGGCACAGAGGCATCTCTCGAGTTGAATTCAAGAGAGTCATCGAGAGCAAGGTAAGAGGGTGCAATAAGAAGCTTCAAGCGGGTAGGCAAGCGTTCGTTGCCTGAAACAGAGGGTGAAAGGGGTTCAGAGCAATGGGAAATAAGTGTTGCGTCTGATAGCAGAATAGATCATTAGGAGGGTGGCTCGTGATTTACATATGAAGCCAAGTGCAAAGAACATTTCAGAGTCAAGGTTGTACAGTAGAGTCAGGTTTCGATCCTGTGGAACAGTGGGTTATGGGCCCACCATGTGGGTTAAAAGCAGGAAGGGTGCTAACAATTGCACGGTCATGATAGAAAGGCCGGTCAGAGGACAACCTGTCAGTTATGTTGGCAACAACATTGGTACCAAGGGCGAGGAACGAAGAGAACCATTTTCCTGCTCGTTAAGACGAGGCGGACCAATAGGCAAAGTTCTCATCCATCGGTGGCTACCGGAATGTCATCAACAATAGTAACAAGGTCTTACTGACAGAGGTGTACACCGAGGTGTTTACATAAGCAGGGAATTATCACTTCTCGGATATGTTAGGTTACAACAAAGGTTAAACAACGCAATGGAGACTTGAATCAGTTATCGGTGTTCTCGAGTACCTAACAACTCAGAACCCGTGGAATTGAATCGGCAAGAATAATAGTTGAAGAAGAACTCATAAGAAGTTATGTAGTTCCGTGATATTCTCAAGATACCAGAGGGTAATACTCGAGGGTATAGCAGAACAGAGGTTGGACGAGTGAAATGATCTGTAGAAGACAAGTAATTCAACTTGTCCTAGAAAGGGGATCAAAGAAGACCAATATGGTCGGAACCACGGTTGCAAAGGACCAAATATATATACGAGATGAACTTATCACAAGGGGATTATTATTATAACAAGAAGCTTCCATGATAAGTTCCACATTGGGTCTATGGGCATGAACACAAGGTTCAAGGTCGACTCCCACTTCTCTAATGCACAACTTTCCATTCACTTCTCGCTTTCGGTGAAGCTCTAGTGTTGATATTTTATCTGGCAAAACACTAGAAGAGTAAGAGTCATGAAGACTCTCGGGTTCAAACAGATTAGGGAAGGCGTAGGTTCAACCCATAGAGGCATCTTAGGAACCTTTCCCACAAACTTCAGGAGTAAAATATCAATCCTGAGAGTAGAGCATGGTTGAGGAAGCAGAAGATACAATTTACCAAAGGCATTATGTATCCGAGGAAAAGCTCACAAGGTTACTTTATATGAAGGATGTTGTCGGATAGAACCCCACAAAGGATCTGGTGGTTCACACGGGATCTTATGTGAGCATCATTACTCAACCAGAAGTAGAAAGAATGCAAGGATATTAGATTATAGAAGCAATTGACTAGTTCAGAGTTGAAATGCAAAGGAATTACGATTTCCAAAATCAAGGGATTAGAAGAAAATGCTCTGACCAAGGATGGTTAAGTTGAATAGGTTTAGGGCACAATCAATGGCAATCTGATTGGCCGAGAACCAGCTCATGTTCGGGAAGACGTCTGAGCCGGAAAGACAATCTATAAGGATCAACTAATGATTGTGACACATACATATCAAATGGAAAGACTCAAGATGATAATGACAAAGGACGTCAATGGATACTGCTAGGCATATGAAATTACTCAGAGTGTAGGCAGGTAAGACTTTCTAGAGCAATAGGAGACAGAGGTCATCGAAAGCTCGGATAGTGTTACCAAGTATCTTATGAAGCATAAGAATAACTGGGGTGAATGGATACTCGATAAGAGCGAGTAATTATCCGAAGGGGTATTCATGCGGCAAGGACTGCAGGGCAGTAAGCATAAAGGATCCTCTAAACATCGAAGAGTATTTCAAGACATCTTGTAATAACAAGAGCAACTGGGGAAGAAGGTATGAACGACAACATAGGTAGTTATGCATAAGGATTTATCGATGGTAGGGATTGCAACGGCGAAGGGCACAAGGGTCTCGAGAAAGCATCGGAGAGTATCTTCAGAATCTTCTGGTGAAGCGGGCCTTCATCTGGAATGAAGGGGCTCCCCGGGAGAAGTATTTACGAGAACCTAGAGTTATAGTTTGCAAAACCATTTAACCCGAATAGAAGAGAGATCAGATTCCCAGAGTATGGATGAGGAATAAAAGATCCTAATACCACCCAATTGGCGACGTGGGCCCGTAAGCCACACAACCATGTTTGTAAAACTGTTTTTCAAAGACTAGACTCAACTTCGGCCAAGGAGTTGGAAAGGGGGATCCTACAGGCAGTCGGATCTGATACCAACTTGTGACGCCCCCGATTCAATCGTACACTAATCATACACGCAAATGTGTACGATCAAGATCAGGGACTCACGGGAAGATATCACAACACAACTCTAGACATAAATAAAATAATACAAGCTTTATGTTACAAGCCAGGGGCCTCGAGGGCTCGAACACATAAGCTCGATACACAAGCGTCAGCGGAAGCAACAATATCTGAGTACAGACATAAGTTAAACAAGACTGCCCTAAGAAGGCTAGCACAAAAGCAACACGATCGAGGAGGCAAGGCCTCCTCCCTGGGACCTCCTAACTACTCCTGGACGTCGGCGGTCTTCACGTAGTAGCATCCATCGGTGGTGGCATCTGGCTCCAAGGATCCACCATCTGGTTGCATCAACCGGAAAGAAGAACGAAGGTGGAAGAGGGGTAACAAAGCAACCGTGAGTACTCATCCAAAGTACTCGCAAGCATCAGATCTATACTAAGTATGCATTTGTATCAAATGGAAGGGTTGTATCTGTGGACTGAACTGCAGAATACCAGAATAGATGGGGAAAGCCTAGCCTATGAAAGACTAGCATCTTCACGCAGCTCCGAGCATCTTGCAGCATGTAGCATAGTAAAGAATAGCAGTTTATAATTAACAAACATGTTGTAACATTGATGCCCAGAGATCCTTCCTCGACTCCCTGCGAGAAAGCAATCTCGGAGCCACATATCTCAAGTATCCATTTGTAGTTGTATAAGATCAGGATATAAGTCTGAACGTCCATTACTATGGATACGGTATTCGAATATATATCTTCCCTGCAGGGATGCACCACGTTACCCAACACGCTCGATCACTCTGATCAGACACACCTTTCTGGGGTCAATGCCCGCCCTCGGAAGATCAACACGCCGCAGCCCTACCTAGGCTCAGCAGAGAGGTCCCCGCCGGTCTACATCCTAAGCACTCCGGGGTCTTGGGCCCATCGCCCATGAAACTCCGGTCGCTATGCGTGGTGAATACCAGCACCGCCTCGGATGGCCAGCATGATCCTACCATGCCGCACTGCTGAACTGGACGTCTAACAAAGCTTCGGCTGATACCACAACGTCGAGGCCCATATCTATTCTCGCGTGGTGGTTAGTGCATAAAGGCCAGAGGCCAACTCCGAACAAATACCCAAACCATAGTGTATTATTAGCTTGCGGAGACGAGCAGAGACTCACGATCAAAAGTTACCCCGTCGCCCCGTCTCGTGGACTTACGACAAGGGCCTAGAATGCCCGGCCGTGCCACATCATTATCTTGCGGGTGCTCTCCGGGCCCGCCCGACTTTCCCAAAGGTCTCAAGTAAAGTCAAGGTAACCGTGTGTCCAGACATCAAGGGGAAAACCCGAGGAATCACCCCCAGTGGATTCCACTCAATGTAATCATCAAGGTGAACGTAAGAGGGACCACCCTCGAGGTTCACTCTTGGGGTGTTGAACGACAGAGATGTATCGGGAATGGTGAAAGAGGAAATCACCCTCGATGACCACGACCGAATAGCTACACTACAGAATTATCATCAGGAGTGCGTTATGAGGGATCACCCTCGGCACTCGATAGTAGCTCTGCAGAGTCGAGCAACTAAACGGGCGTGATGTGATGTGAGGTGTCGGGCTCTGGTCGCCGATCACGTCGATCGAGGCGTCGATGATGAAGCAGGGGCAACAAGGACAAGGTGGGGGTCACTGATGGATCACTAACCAACCTATACTAAGCAGTTTAGGATAAGCAGGTAAGGTATAATGAGCAGGTACAAAAGCAGGCTATGCATCAGAATAGGAGCAATCAAATACAGTAGCAAAATCTAATGCAAGCATGAGAGTATAGAATGTGTGATGTCGGGATGATCAAAGGGGGGGCTTGCCTGGTTTCTCAAACAAGGAGGGTCGACGTAGTCGATCACAGCGGCATCGGCAGCCGTCACGGGGTCTACCAAAGAGAAGAGGGGGGGAGAAAACAGTAAATACATGCAAACATATGCATAACATGACAATAAATGATGCTAGAGGTGTTCTAACACGGCGCTAGGCGATACTGGCGAAGGGGGAAACATCCGGGAAAGTTTTCCCGGTTCCGGACGTTTGTTAGACAGATGAATCGGAGGGGAAAGGTTCAGTTTTTTCCATGCTAGGGACGTGTGGCGGATGAATGGACCGCGTATTCGGATTCGTCTCGTCGTTCTGAGCAACTTTCATGTAGAAAAGTTTTTCATCCGAGCTACAGTTTATTTTATATGATTTTTCAAAGTTTAAAACAATTCCCAATTTTATTTTTAATTAAAAAATAATTGCTAAAACACTAGATGCACCCAGCACAGTGTACACAAAGTGTACACAAGGATCGATAGGTGGGTTGGGGTCCCAGATTGACCACCAACGTTTGACCGTCAGCAGGGGTGGAGCCCTCACATCATAGGCCCATTTGATTAACCAGCTAGTTATTTAGACTAAGCAAGTAATTAGTTTAATTAAACCTCATCAATTAAGTTAATTAATTAATTAATTAATATTTTTATATACATTTTTTTAAAACTCTTTTTTAAGAAAAGGAGGCCGGTGGGGCGCTGGGGCGGGACATGGGCGCACGCCCGAACGCACGGGCGCGGCTGACGAAGGCCGCCGGGGCACCGGCCAGGGGGAAGAGGGGCCGCGACTAGGGCTTGCGGCGGCCGGAAGCGGAAGGGGTCACGGTGGCTGGAGTGGGCAGCAAGGGGCAGATGGCAGTAGCAAAAGAGAGCAGCAGCAACAAGCGACAGAGTAGAGGGGCGCCATCCACGCGGACGCACGGGCGACGGCCGAGGCTGGCGTGCGGCTGAAGTGGCGCAGCGCGAGGCAGAGGAGGCGCAGGGGAAGCGGGGCGAGGCCGAGCAGCGACAAGCGTGGCCTCGCGCAGGCAAGCACGCGGGAGCGAGCAGGACAGACGACGGCATGCAACAGCAGACGACGGCGGCAGTTTACGACGACTACGACGTCGGACGGGGAGGAAGAGGGGAAGGGGGAGAGGGCTCACCCTCCGTTGATGGGAAGAGGGGCGGCGAAGCGTGAGGGAGCCGGGTCGGGGAGGTCCAGCGATGATGATGTGAGGTAGCAGAGCGACGGGGCGAAGGTAGATGACGATGATGATCCGGCGATGGAGTGGCCTCCGGCGAGGGAGACGTAGTGGTCGACGCAAGATCTCCAGGACTAGTCAGAGGGGCGCGGGGACAACGGTGGCCACGGCGAAGCGAGGTCGTCGGCGACGGCACGCCGGCCCTTCCTCCAGATCGGCAGAGGGGGAAAGGTGGATATGGGCGAGAGGGGCGAGGTGAGTCGGGAGGTGGGGAGACCGAGGCGGCGCGCGAGGGGGGGCCTTAGGGCATCTCCACCCGTCTCCCCAGGAAGGCCCCCAAGAGCACTTTTCCAGCGCCGGCGGCAAAAAAAGTTTCCACTCGCGCCCCAGGAGCACAAATATCGCCGGATTTGGCCAAAACTACGGCCGGTGCTCTCATCCCATTCCCAGGATCCCGGGGGGCAGCTGGGGGAGGAGAGAGAGAATTTTGCATGCGGTTGGGCCCGCCGTCAGCCTCCCACTCCCTCTTTCCTCACCTTTTTCTCTTGGCCCACCCACGTGCCTTCCCACAAACTCGGCCCGCTCTCCCCAACCTCTCTCTCTCTCTCGCGGCAGCCTTCCCCAACCTCGGCACTCCCCCTGATGCTCGTCGCGCGCCGCCACCCTGCTCTTCTCGTCATCCAGGTAGTAGTCCCGCGCGCCGCCCTTGCCAGGCTCCCGCCCTCCCGAGCTCCGGCCTCTGCGCCGACCCGCGGCTGGTGCCTGGCCACGACGGAGGAGGCGGACTTCTTGAACTTGAAGGCGGACGCCATGTCCGGGGAAGAGCACAGGTGGGCAGCTCGCGCTGGCCCTGTTCGATGGAAACCCGGTCGGACTGGGAGACGGTGTTGGTCGAGTCGGCGAGCGCTCTCGCAAACCAGCACGGACGGGGCGGCGGCGAACCGAGCCAGGGCGGCGCGAGGCCCGCAGAGCGCGAGGCAAACCGGCGTCGACGGCGCGGGCGCTCGAGGCGAAGTAGCTCAACGGAGAAGAGGCCTCGGCCGCCGTTCGAGTCAACGCGAGCTGGGACTCGAGGATGCGGTCGTGGATGGAGCAGGGCAAGATGGGACGGCGGCTCGACCGCGGTGGAGGCCAGGCGGTCTCGCGGGAGGCCTCGAAGGCAGTTTGGCAGCGGAGGGCGAGCAGGCCGGTGCGGTGGGACGAGCAGGCGCGCGTGGGACGAGCTGCAGGGCGTCTTGGCGCGGCGAAGCTGCGGCGCGCGACCCGGCGAGCAGGCCGGCGGGGGCAACATGGCAACAGCCGCGGCGAGCAGGCCGGCGTGGTGGTGGCGGTGCGGTGGAGTGACGAAGATGAGGTGGTGCAAGGGGGAAGAAGAGATAGAAGTGCTGGGGTGGGGGGATGGCTGGAAGAATCTTCGTCATAGATGTAAAATTTTTCGGGGCCTCCCAGAGGCCAAAAACGCCTCTGGGGGCACAACGGCTGGAGATGCCCTTATCCCCTCCCAGCGTTGGCGCCGGCGAGGTTGTCGGGGTAACCCTCCCCTGTAGCGACGCGGTCGGTTGAACAGGGGAGGCAGGGGTGCGTTGGGTCGGCTGGGTGGGCTTGGCCCAGGGAAAAAGGCAGGGGCCTTACCCTTTTTTTTGCATTTTCTTTTCTTTATTTACAGAAGTTGTCTAGAAATAATTAGGGCTGCCAAAACACTTTTGATAAATGTGGAACTAGGCCATATAAATACTTTGTGGATTATGAAACTGCGACAAAAAGTTTCAAGGTATTTGGTAGTGACTAGGTATTTTTAGAATTTAAATAAGGCAAGATAAATGTTGCTGGACCACAAAATAAAATCCCAGGGGAATTTTGGGAACTCAAAAGAGGTTGGTTCCAACATGAAAAATATCCAAGGATTATTTGCCACACTTTGACCATTTTAGTTTTCATGTTTGACAAACTTGGAATTTTGACTTTAAATTGAATTGAATTTGAATTATGCTTCGGATCAAATGAGGATTAGTAACAGTAAGAATGATGACCTGCAATCATTAGCAGGAGATTACTGTAGCTTAATTATCCGGGCGTCACAGGCTCTCGCCCCTCCCAAGCCATGGGAGCCAAGTACCTGAGGGGAAACCCTTCTCCCATCTAGGGAGAAGGTCAAGGAAGAAGAAGAAGAAGGGGGGCTCTCTCCCCCTTGCTTCCGATGGCGCCGGAGCGCTGCCGGGGGATCATCATCATCACCGCAATCTTCACCAACACCGCCATCATCTTCACCAACGTCTCCATCACCTTCCCCCTTCTATATTCAGCAGTCCACTCTCGCGCAACCCGATGTACCCTCTACTTGAACATGGTGCTTTATGCTTCATATTATTATCCAATGATGTGTTGCCATGCTATGATGTCTGAGTAGATTTTCATTGTCCTATTGGTGTTTGATGAATTGCTATGATTGATTTAATTTGCTTGTGGTTATGTTGCTGTCCTATTGTGCCCTCCGTGTCGCGCAAGTGTGAGGGATTCCCGTTGTAGGGTGTTGCAATACGTTCATGATTCTTTTATGGTGGGTTGCTTGAGTTACAGAAGCATAAACCTGAGTAAGGGGATTGTTGCGTATGGGATAAAGGGGACTTGATGCTTTAATGCTATGGTTGGGTTTTACCTTAATGAATCTTTAGTAGTTGCGGACGCTTGCTAGAGTTCCAATCATAAGTGCATATGATCCAAGAAGAGAAAGTATGTTAGCTTATGCCTCTCCCACATAATACTTGTTATCGGTCTTGTAAAGTAGTCAATTGCTTAGGGACACTTTCACAACTCCTACCACCACTTTTCCACACTCGCTTTATTTACTTTATTGCATCTTTATCTAAACAGGCCCTAGTTTTTATTTACGCGTTCTTTATTATCTTGCAAACCTATCCAACAACACCTACAAAGTACTTCTAGTTTCATACTTGTTCTAGGTAAAGCGAACATCCAGCGTGCGTAGAGTCGTATCAGTGGCTGATAGGACTTGAGAGAGTATTTGTTATACCTTTAGCTCCTCGTTGGGTTCGACACTCTTACTTATCGAAAGAGGCTACAACTATCCTGTATACTTGCGGGTTATCACACTTCTAGGCGTTGGATGCCCATGGAGACTGCCATCTGAAGACCATGCAACAGAGCCTCATATTCGGCTGCATTGTTGGAGTCTGTGTATAGTATTTGGAGTACGTATTGGACTGTATCTTTGGTGGGGGATGTCAGGACGATGCCCGCTCCCAGACCAGCCAGCATCTTAGAGTCGTCAAAGTGCATGATCCAATTGTAGTATGCGCCGTACTCTTTAGGGAGTTCGGCTTCTGTCCATTCAGCGACGAAGTCGCCAGTACTTGTGACTTAATGGCTCGCCGTGGTTTATATATGATGTCGAACGGGAGGAGCTCGATGGCCCACTTAGCAATCCGGCCCGTGGCATCGCGATTATTTATTATATCGTTGAGTGGTACTTCGGAGGTCATCGTGATTGAACACTCTTGAAAGTAGTGTCGTAGTTTCCGGGATGCAATGAAGACCGCGTATGCTATCTTTTGATAATGTGGGTACCGTGACTTGCATGGTGTGAGGACAGTGGATACGTAGTATACCGGCTTTTGAAGCGGGAACTTATGTCCGTCGTCCTCTCGTTCGACAACGAGCACTGCGCTTACAACTTGGTGCATTGCAGCTATATGTAACAGCATGGGTTCGCCGATGTTTGGTGTGGCCAGGATTGGGTTGCTAGCCAAGAGGGCCTTTATTTCTTCCATTCCGGCCGTAGCCGCATCCGTCCACTCAAAGTGTTCGGTGTGTCGAAGAAGGCGATAGGGAGGTAGTGCCTTTTCTCCCAATCGGGAGATAAAGCGACTTAAGGCAGCCACACATCCAGTTAATTTCTAGATTTGCTTCAGGTCTGTTGGGGTAGCCAACTGTGACAAAGCTCGGATTTTAGCCGGATTTGCTTCAATTCCTCTATTGGAAACGATCAAACCCAGGAGCTTTCCGGCAGGAACGTTGAAAACGCAATTTTTCGGATCGAGCTTGATGTCATATGTTCAGATATTGTCGTACGTAAGCCTCAAGTCGTCTATTAATGACTCGACGTGTCTGGTTTTGATGACCATGTCGTCTACGTATGCCTCAACTGTTTTGCTGATTTTTGTTTCCAGGCATGTCTGAATCATGCGTTGATAGGTTGCACCGGCATTTTTGAGCCCGAAAGGCATGGTGTTAAAACAGAAGGGGCCGTATGGAGTGATGAATGCCGTTGCGGCTTGATCGGACTCTGCCATCTTGATCTGATGGTATCCGAAGTATGCGTCGAGGAAGCACAATGATTCGTGTCCTGCAGTAGCGTCGATGATTTGATCGATGCGGGGGAGAGGGAAGGCATCCTTGGGGCAAGCCTTATTGAGGTCCTTGAAATTGACACGTAGGCGCCAGGATTTGTCCTTCTTTGGTACCATCACCAGGTTTGCTAGCTAGTCCGGGTGTTTTATTTCTTTGATGAATTTGGCTTCGAGTAACTTGGCTAGCTCCTCTCCCATGGCTTGTCGTTTAGGTTTTGAAAAGCGTCGAAGAGTCTGCTTGACCGGCTTGGATCCCTTCAGTATGTTTAGGCTGTGCTCGGCCAGCCTGTGTGGGATACCTGGCATGTCTGAAGGGTGCCAGGCGAAGATGTCCCAATTCTCGCGCAAGAACGCCCGCAGTGCAGCGTCTATTGTGGGGTTCAGCTATGCCCCGATGGATGCTGTTTTTGTAGAGTCCGTTGCGTGGACCTGGAATTTGACTATTTCGTCCGCTGGTTTAAAAGAGGTGGACTTGGATCGTTTGTCGAGTATCACGTCGTCCTTGTCCACTATGGAGCGCAATGCTGTTAGTTCTTCGGCCGCGAGGGCTTCGGATAATGCCTCAAGGGCCAGGGCTGCGGTTTTGTTTTCGGCGTGGAGTGCTACGTCCGGATCACTGGCTAGAGTGATGATTCCATTGGGCCCGGGCATCTTGAGCTTCATGTACCCGTAATGGGGTATAGCTTGGAAGCCCGTGAATGCATCCCGCCCTAAAAGGGCATGGTATCCGCTACTGAACGGGGCCACTTGGAATGTGATTTCTTCGGACCTGTAATTCTCCGGTGTGCCGAATACTACATCTAGTGTGATTTTTCCCGCACATCGTGCCTCTCGACTAGGGATAATTCCTCTGAAGATCGTGCTGCTTTGCTCAATGCGGCTCTTGTCTATTTCCATTTTGTTGAGAGTTTCCTCGTAGATGAGGTTTAATCCACTGCCACCGTCCATGAGCACTTTAGTAAGCCGGAAGCCGTCCACAATTGGACTAAGGACCAAAGCGGCTGGTGCTCGGACTGTTCAGAATTGAGGTTCGTCACTGGCATTGAAGGTTATGGCCATGTCGTTCCTTGGGTTTATTGCTGCAATGTGGCAGACTTCGGCGAGGCTGTGGAGTGCTCTCTTGCGCCTGTTATTTGAGGCGAAAGTCTCGAAGACTGTAAATATTGTATTTTTGTTTTTTGCGGGATGATGCTCTGCGGTATCATTAATGAGGAGATCCTCGCCGCTCTTGGCCACCTGCCGAAGTATCCAACATGCTCTAAGGCTGTGTGTTGGTATGGTATCCAGTGTGGTGTGAATTTTGCATGGCCCATTAAGCCATCCCTCCAATACGGTTCCATGCCCTGTAGTGGGCTTTGGTTTCTTTGTAATTGGATCGGGTGACTTGCGAGAGTGCACCCTTTTAGTTCAGACAAGGGGTTTAGTGAGGGCCGGAGGATCCCAGGATTTTGCTTGGTTTTCCAGGCGCTTTCCATCGCACAGTACCTCTATACTATGGCCACCAAGTCAGCGAAGTGTGCTATGTCATGGCGACTTATGGCGTTGAGGATTCCCTTGTCCGTGCAATTTTTGCAAAAGAATGAGATTGCATCTTCCTCGCAACAGTCCTTGGCCTTGCTCATTACAAGGAGGAATCTGGCCCAGAAGTGATGTACTGTCTCTTGGGAATCTTGTCTAATGTGGGAAAGATCGCTTGTATCTAGGTGGGTGGGTAGATTTAAGTCCGAAACCTGACCCGATCTAAGACCCAGGGGCAGAGGAGCTTCCGAACTTAGCAGTTCGGGCTCTGAGATGTTGCCCAATTTTTCTGGCCCACTGTTCGATTCTAAGTTCAGAGCTTGGGTCATGTCCTCCTGCAGACGGGTATCCGGCTCAAAGAGCTCGGGAATCCGGACATAGTTCGTCCTCAAAATATATGAAGAATCGCTGCATTGCTCCTCCACCACCGCTATCTGATGGGTGACCGGCGAAGAGTTAATCTCTCTTTGGTCGGGTTTAAGCCCGATCTGATCATAGTCCGTAGCGACTCCCAAGGCGGCGATGTGATCCAAGAGCTCGTTCAAGGACGAGAGCTCCATTGGATCCATCTGCTTGGTGTATTCCGAGCTGACGTGGAGGCTGCTTTTGATGACCCAAGAAGTCATCGTCGGCACGGCGGCCGAACGGGCGGTCATGACAAAACCGCCTAGTCAGAGAGTTTGGCCTAAAGCCAAAGGCTCCCCCAGAGGTGATGTTGTCCTTGATAACAAGGCGAGCCATCAAGCCTTAACATGACGACAAAGTGGAACTCTCAATGAAAGCACCAATGTCGGTGTCAAAACCGGCGGATCTCGGGTAGGGGGTCCTGAACTGTGCGTCTAAGGCTAATGGTAACAGGAGGCGGGGAACACAATGTTTACCCCGGTTCGGGCCCTCTCTATAGAGGTAATACCCTACTTCCTTCTTGATTGATCTTGATGATATGAGTATTACAAGAGTTGATCTACCACGAGATCGTAGAGGCTAAACCCTAGAAGCTAGCCTATGATTATGATTGTTGTTGTCCTACGGACTAAACCCTCTGGTTTATATAGACACCGGAGGGGCTTAGGGTTACACAGAGTCAGTTATAGAGAAGGAAATCTACATATTTGAATTGCCAAACTTGCCTTCCACGCAAAGGAGAGTCCCACCCGGACACGAGACGAAGTCTTCAATCTTGTATCTTCATAGTCCAACAGTCCGACACAAGTACATAGTCCGGCTGTCCGCGGACCCCCTAATCCAGGACTCCCTCACCCCTCCAACCGGACGTACTCCTTTTGCAGAAGGGCGAGCTAGACTACCAAATCATTCATGGCCATCGAGCAACATTGGCCACTTCTTCACTCTATTTACATTCATTCATCTATTGTGAATTATGTTTTGACCATTTGATTTATTCTCGATGCGTGTGGTAGTTCTCGTTTGATAGTTTTTTCTCATTATTTGTTCAATGTTTATTTCGTTTCTCTACTGGGTTATGAGAGATTTGAAGTTTCCGAAAGAAATTTTAAATCTCCCATTCACCCCCACTCTGGTAGATGTACTTCGTTACTACACTAGTAGCTTGTGACCGGGATCAAACTCTTTGACTAATGAGTTGAGACGAGGTTTAATTTGACCTCGTTAACATAATGAGTTCAACAAGCTACGCTAAGTTTCTGGTTTGAGTCGTCAATAGAAGGATGATGTGATAGGTACCACATTATTGTCATTTTTGAAGTGCACCATGTGGCCTTATGGTGTAAATTGTTGATTCTTGTGGTTTGGAAAGAAAAATATGCACCCATAATATTTATTAGATGGGTATTAATCTGTCCTGAGTGGGAAGAGCATTATCATTTTCTAGCTAGAGAGGTGTCCGGTCATACTCCTTTGATTCTTGACACCGGATCCCATAGTATTACTCAACCCAGTTTTAGGTTTGAAATTTCTAGGATGTTGAGAGAGAGTTTTAAGAATTTTGTTTCAACAATTTGGGATGATCATTGTGAATGGTATAACACTGAACAATGGCAACAGAGACTTAGAACTTTGAGGAGGCAAATTAGGAGGTGGAATAAAAATGTTGATGATGTATATAGAAAATTTAAAATTGACTTACTTGCTCAACTTGACATCATTGATAGAAATTCTAAGATCAATGGTTTGACTGCACATGACCCAAATGAGTAGGAAAAAACTTAGATATGATCTTGGCAAAATTTTGAAACACGGAGAATTGAAGTGGCCTCAAAGATACAAAGAGAAAGAAATTATAGGAGACTACAACACTAGATATTATCATGCCAAAGTTGATGAAAGGAGAAGAAAAATAGGATTATTTCTCTAGATGAAGAGGAAGGGGTGATGAAGGGGAGGAGAATCTTCTCAAATATATCACTGATTTTTGTAAAAAAAAATTGGTGATGCGGATCAAACAAAAAATCACTTTAAATATCTAGGATGCTCACAAAATCTCTAATTTAGAAGCTGAGAAATTAACAGAGCCGTTTTCTATGGAAGAGCTACATTAGTTTTCTAGATGAAGGGGGTGGTTTTCTACAAGAAGCAGAATGATTTTGTGAAGGGGGTTCTTGTGGCAGATTTAGGTAAAGGGGTTAATATGTTGCAAAATGTTGATGATGCTATTTTCCTCTTACAAAATATTGAGGAATGTGCAGAGAATTTGAAATTAATTCTGAGTGCCTAGATGTATAGGTTAACAATCAATTTTCACAAAACTGAATTTTTTCTGTTTGGGCAGGCTATTAAGAAATCCAAAATTTATATGGAAATTTTACTTATGAGGTTTGGGAGATCCCACTAAAATTTTTGGGTTTTGTGTTTCCAATATTAAAACTTTGAACAAACATTTCAGCATGGTAACTAAAAAAGTTGCACAGGGATGTGTGTGCTGGCAAGGAAGGTTATTGAACATTGCTGGGAGAATAACACTAGTCCAATCCTGCTTACTAACGTGCCTCTATATATGATCTCTTTTGTCGGTGTACTAAAGATTGGGCCCTTTAATACCCCATACTTGTGCACGGGCAGTTGCAGCCGTACCCGCGGCAAGGCTTGAAGGGGACAACTGGAAGAAAATATGAGACGACCAAGGAAGCATTCAAGCCAATAGTCAGAAAATAGAAGACCTAAAGCTGGGCTCCTGGCAAGATTCTTGCTGGGATGGTTGCGGATCCCCGGCAAGACTATCACCTTTGAGGTTGAGAGCTCTGACAACATCGACAATGTCAAGGCCAAGATCCAGTAGCGTCTGCGTGGTGGCATGCAGATCTTTATGAAGACTCCCATCAGCAAGGTTTTGCCACCCTACCACCACTCCAGCGCAGCGACTAGCCTGCCGGCCTAGCATTGCAGGCCTCGTCATCCTGTATGCGTGTCGAGATGGGGTGAGGCGGCGACGGACGGGACAGGCTCTTCTTTCGTCCCCAAAAAAGTTAGGGACACATAAACGGTGCATTAAGTGCGTTTGTCCTAAGACGTCAGTGATAAGCATGTACACTGTAGCAACTTTACACCTCCTGTATGCATTTACGCCACTATGGTAGCCCCTTAGATATATAAAAGGAGGCCCAAGGCGATACGGAGAGGGACTTTTGGACTTTCTAGCCCAGTTTGCATGCATAGCAACTAGCCAGAGCTCAAGAACTCTCAATAGACCAATGCATGACTAGGGTTTTATGCTTCTCAGCAGCCTGAACCTGGGTAAATCCCTCGTGTTGATCGTTGGATCTGCTCTTCGTGCACACCTTTTTCCCTGCCGAACTGTAGAAGGGATCCACGTGATCCCATAGGTGTCATTTCCCCGACATTGGATGATGGTATGGACACCAATGGGCGACGTTCAAGTGACATTTTGCAGGAAGGATTACAGCGACGAAAAGCTAAGTTGGGAAACCCGGAGTAAATTTCTATTAAATGCGAAGTTATTTTCCTTGGGCGATTTCGGCTTTTGTATGGAAAACCTGCACGCGAAGGAACCTTGTCATGATTGGTTGCGCCCTTACTCTATTTCAAGTTCGCTCAACAGCTTAAGTGGTTGCACTGAGAATGGAAAGGTACCTTGCCGGCAGCGACACCCCCAACAGGCTGCTAAGGATCCGTACCTCAAAGCGCTCGTGGCAAGGGTGCGCACACTGACAAGTTCCCAACAAAGCGTAGGGTGTATGCCATACAAAGAGAAATCAGACAAGAGAGATAGCATGCATTCATCCAAAACACAACAAGTTATATTACATCAATAGTCGTGACAATTCTAACTTAAAATAGACTGTCTTGGACATGGCTTCGTGGCGGCAAGAAGAAGTGAAGCGGCTAGTCCCTGTGCCCGCCTTCGACGCTCTTGACTTGGTCCACCTTGTCAATGATTGGCGCGACAAGCTCTTTGAGTGCCTTGCGGTCTGCATTCTCCGGCAAGCGGTCAAGAACATTGGCGAGGTCGATGCCGGGATTCCTGTGCACCACCTTAATGAGCACCTTGAGGAGGACGGCCCGGTAGAGTCTGCGTGATTCGTTGGCCAGTTGGGTTGCTTGGCTGAAGTGGAGCAGCTTCAGGGTGTCGATGAGGTCCTCAAAGAACATGGTCATCCTGGCGCTCATAGACACCCTGTCGTCGGAAGAAGAGTTGAAGTTTGGCAGGCCCATGGTGGACAGCTGTGCTGCAAGCCTTTCCGCGACGTCAACAAGGCACTCAATCCAGATTTTCACGCCTTTCTCATAGTCATTGTAGGTGGTGGCAGCGCTCTCGAGCAGCTCCTTCTTGTTATGGAGGTCTTTGGTCAGGGTCTTCTCGCGAGCCCTGCTGCTCTCAAGGGACTCGTTCAACATGGTCAGCTTCAGCTCCAGATCGGCAATGGATTCAGTGGAGGAGAGAGTTTCTTGGTCTTTTTGGATATGGCAGTTTGCATCTCCGCCAAGTCATAGAGAGTTTTCTCTCTGTTATCCTTGAGCGTCGAGATCTCCTTGCCGTGATCCTCCAGATCCGCCTCCAGCTTCTTCACCTTGTCAGCCAGCTCATTCTTGGCGGCCTCTGCAGCTTCGGCGGCATTGATGGCTTCCTTCAGCTTGCCGCTGTGGCCCGAGACCAGAGCGTCAAGTGCTTCTTTGTGCTTCCGATCTAGTTCTTGGGTCCGCTGCGCGAAAAGCTTTTTCAATTTCTTCGTCCTTGTCGCAGAGCTTGGCGGCAAGCGCCTCCTCGCGAGCGGCAAGGTCCTCTTCATGAGCATCAAGACCGACACGGCGTTCTGTTAAGCGAGCCCCTTCTACAGTAGCCTGTTGAGCGGCATCTTCCTCTGCCTTCTCGACGTCAGACTGCTTCAAGAGGAGCTCGTCCCAACTTTGGCTCAGTTGCTCCCATCCAGTCCTCGGATCTTGCCAAGACTCAGTGTACCAACCCTGCATTTGCAAGACGTGACTCTGGAAGTCTTCCTCTGCTGCTTTGACAACTGCTTCCCTGGAGTCCAACTTCTCATTTCAGGTGCGGTGAAGCGCCCAGAGCTTCTGGAAGTTATCGCTCATGGCCTGGAGGAGATGCTCTTCTTTGGATCCACTACTGCTAGCGTGTGGCTCGTCAATGATCTTGAGCCTGGCAGCAGCAATGACTTCCTCGTCAAAAGTCTCTCCTTCGATTGACGCTCTAGTGCGTGTCGTCCCTGGGAGGTTGACGAACAGGTTTTCGCCCACCTTTAGGTATCTCCTTGAGGGGGGGGACTTCAGATGTTGAAGGTTGATCCTCGACAACCGCCTCACCAGCAACTGGGGGCTCCGGGACTGGCGTAGCGCCAGGCGCTCCTGCGGCAGGAATGCTGTCAATACAGTCGTTGGTCTCCTTGCTGGCCCCCAGCAAACCTTCTGGTGGTTTCTTCACACACATCCTTGGCTACCTCGTCAGCAGCAGTTTTGGCGGCTTCGGCGGCAGCATCCTTGGCGGTCTCCTCGATGATGACGTTGGCATCCATTTGTTCCGTCAAGGGAAAATCTGAAAGCCAAGGAGGAGAACCGAGATGAGACCAAAGATGAACTTCAAGACAGAAAGAAAAGAGAGAAAGATCATACAAGAAGAATGACAAGTGCCCAAAAGCAACCTGTGACGAGCTGTTGGGAGGTGGTTCCCCCCCCGGAAAAATTTGTTGCTAGTGTAGGACTGCCAGCGCCCGTACTTGCCGGCTCTTCCTCCACATGAGTGGGCTTGTTAGTGGAAGCCCTTGCCGGGGATCCATCCCTGGGCGGTGTGGTTGAGGGAGGCGACACATCAGGGGCGACCCTCTGCGGCCCTCCTTGCTGTCGTTCTTCTCCTGCAAGCCCGATGATGTTAGCAGTGAAGATGTACACCCCAACGCCCGCCACCGGGAAATGAGTAGTGACTCACGCAGGGGGCTGGGTTGGGGACTGTGTCGTCCGCTGGACTTCGGGTTGATGATCATGCTCTCCGACACACCTGCGGTTCCTGTCGGGGGCTCATCCCCTGTTGAAGTCTTGGCCTTCTTCGCCATCCTTTGTGCCAACGTCTCCATATCTCTGCGGGGACAGGCCAAAGAAAGAACAAATAAGATAAGCAAAACCAGAAACTCAGGGAGAAAGGAGGCGGCAAGACACTTACTCGTCTCTTTCCAGGTCTCTTCTCTCTCCGGACTAAAAGCAGAGAGGTCGTGTAGCATCCATGCGAGGGGGTGGAGAAGGGGACCTGGATCGCTTGGTGGTGGCAGAGGCGGCAGGCTGATGTGGGCCCTCCCTGGTTGCTGGTGTCGTCGTGCGAGCAGCCCCTGCTGCTTTATTTGCTATCGCGGTCGCGCGCCCCGAACGATGTACGGGTTGCTGTTGAGGTTTTTGCCACTACGCAGCCTTGCCGGCCGCCCCCTTGCCAGGAACCTCGCCACTTGAGGGAACTTCCTGGACTGGCTCGCCGACGATGGCTTTCCAAAGAGTATGCCTCTTTTCCCCATGGACGGGGGCTCCTCGTGTAGTTGCTCCTCGGCTGTATCTTTGACAGAAGAGCCCCCGGCAACTGTGCCACTCGCTCCCCGGCAGCTTCCTCCTGCTCTACAAGGTTTCCCTCTTCACTGGCTTCCTCTTCCATGAAGCCAATGTTGCCGGCCTCCATGGCAAGACTCGCCTCCCTGTTGGCGATATATGCTATTTCTTCGTCAGTAGTTGGCGGATGAAGTTCGACTCCTCCCGGATGGCCCTCTTCGACAAGTTGTCAAAGAACTCCTGTGCGTGCTCCATGGATGGCTCGACCCAAGTTCCGTCAAGGTCGTAGGCGTTGAACACTGACATCATGGCGATGATTGAGGACAGAACAAAGTTGTTGCGCCGGGGAATGATGCTTGCCGGCAACTTGTACGACCCTGTCGGCCCTGAATAGCTTGTGGCAGATAGCTGTATGATGCATGATCGTCAAGTTGTTGTTCCAAAACTCCCAGGCTGGTCTCCCTTGTTCTGCAGACGGGCGATGCGGCAGCGGAGGAAATCAACACCGACCATCTCTATCGTGAGCCCGACATCTCTAAGGCGTTTGATCCTGGTGATTGCGATTGTGAGCTTCTTGTCTTGAGGGTCGAGGGCACTCCAATCCTTGCTGCGGGTCAGCCTCGCTTGCCGGGGCGAACAGAACAACTGTGGGTCTTTCTTCGTAATCCAGCACCACTTGCCCCGCCATTCATCCCACTTCTCACAGAAGACCCCGTCTGGGTATATCTCTTTGTTCCACGCCCTAGGAATCCAAGTGATGAAACCATAAAGGGTCTCTCCGGCCTGGATACGGGGGATGAACTAGTGGCGGAAGAGGGATGTATTGGGGGTTACTCCGTCAAAGTTCTCACAGAGGTGGGCGAAGGCTGATATACATGTCACACATTCGACGCAAAATCCAAGAGGGGGAAGCCAAATGTGTACATGATGTCAACAAAGAAATCAGAAAATGGAGGGAAGAGCCTGCAATAAAAGTAGTCAGCAAAGAAGGGGAATTTATCTGGGCCGCCCTCGGTGGAAGCTGGACTCACGCGAGTGGCAGGGTGAGCCTTCGTCTCCCTCGACCACATGCACAAGTACCGCTCCTTCAAGGCATTCGCATCGAGCGTCGGGGTGAAGACGACATGCTCCTTCCACAGCCTCGCCAGTTCGCTCTCCGGAACTTCCTTGCCCTTGCTCGCCTTAGGCACCATGGCGACTAAGGGGGCAGGGCGCCGAGGACAATCAGAGCGCGGCGGCGGTGGACTAATGGGGAAAACTCTGCTTCTAGCTAGAGGAAGAAGATGGTTGTGGTTTCTAGATTGGAATGGGCGAGAGGTAAATGAGAAGCGCCTCTGCGGATTCCTCTTTTTATGGGGAAGGCGCGAGCCTGCCTCTTTACTATTTGATGTGAAAGCATTTTCGCGGGTGTGCTGCTGCTGCTGCTGTTCCATGCATGTAGCCCACATCGCGCACTCAATGCGAATCGTGGGGGGCACCACAGATAAGATGATTACAACAGTTAACCCCTGCCACGCGTGCCTATGCACTGTTTGGGCCTAGCCCAACAACGCCTCGCACCCATGTGGGCCTAGGCCCGGGGCTCCTATCGGTGTACTAAAGTTTGGGCCCTTTAGTACCCCATACTTGTGCACGGGCAGTTGCAGCTGTACCCATGGCAAGGCTTGACGGGGACAACTAGAATCAAATACGAGACGACCAAGGAAGCATTCAAGCCAATAGTCAGAAAATAGAAGACCTAAAACTGGGCTCCCAGCAAGATTCTTGTCGGGATGGTTGCGCAGCCCCGGCAAGACCATCACCCTTGAGATTGAGAGCTCTGACACCATCAATAATGTCAAGGCCAAGATCCAGTAGCGTCTGTGTGGTGGCATGCAAATCTTTGTGAAGACTCTCACCGACAAGGTTTCGCCACCCTGCCACCGCTCCAGCGCAACGACTAGCCTGCCAGCCTGGCATTGCAGGCCTCATCATTCTGTATGCGTGTCGAGATGGGGTGAGGTGGTGACAGACAGGACGGGCTCTTCTTCTATCCCCCAAGAAAATTGGGGACACATAAACGATGCATTAAGTGCGTTTGTCCTAAGACGTCAGTGATAAGCATGTACACTGTAGCATCTTTACACCTCTTGTATGCAATGTACGCCACTGTGGTAGCCCCTTATGCGTATAAAAGGATGCCCAAGGCAATAAGGAGAGGGACTTCTGGACTTTCTGGCCTAGTTTGCATGCATAGCAACTAGCCAGAGCTCAATAACTCTCAATACACCAATGCAGGACTAGGGTTTTACGCTTCTCAGCGGCCCGAACCTAGGTAAAAATCCCTCGTGTTGATCATTGGATCTGCTCTTCGTGCACACCTTTTCCCCTGCTGAACCATACAAGGGATCCACGTGATCCCTTAGGTGTCATTTCCCCGACATCTTTCTACCCTCTTCCTATGGGAGTTCGAAAATAAAAGCTATTTTTATAGAGCTAGGTTAGGTTGGCAAGATGATGAAGACAAGAAAAAGATATCATTTTGTAAACTGGAAATCTTGCTATCAACCAAAAGGATCAGGGGGAACTTGTGATACTCAATCCGAACATCATGAATAAGGCACTGTTGGCTAAGTGGTTATGGAAACTAGAAACTGAAAGTGATATATGGCAAAATGTTCTATTGGGAAAATGTGTCAAAGGTAAATGTATATGTGGGATCAAACATAAAGTGGGAGATTCCCATTCTTGGTCTAGTATTCTGAAGGTAAAAAACCTTTTTTTATAAAAAATGCAAGAAGATTTTGGGAGATGGGAAGAACATTAGATTTTGGGAAGACTGGTGGGTGGGAGATAAACCACTCAAATTGACATACCCTAGGTTGTATTTACTCAGTTTTTATCATGATATTACTGTTGTTGATTCTATTATCAAAGGGTGGAGTGGCTTCACTTTTAGGAGAACTCTCCAGGGTGAATCTCTAGACCGTTGGAATTGCTTGAAAATGTGGTGTGAAGAGGTTACGATGTTTGGAGGTAAAGATCAAATTAGATGGATTCTGACTGCACATAAAAAGTTTTCTGTGAGATCTCTTTATCTCTCTCTTGCTAAATTTGAATGTGGTTCCCCTCAAACATTGTGGAACATTAAATTATGGCTAAGGTCAAAGTTTTTCTTTGGCCGATGACTAAAAAAGCATTTTAACCAGCAATAATCTTTTGAAAAGGGGATCCAACATGAATAAAAATTGTGTTTATTGTGGGAAAAATGAAACAACTGGCCATCTGTTTTTCAATTGCTCTACTTCTAAACTTGTCTGGAGTCTTATGAAATATGCTTTTGGTGTGCATTCCACTCCTGATAATCTTCAGGATTTCTTAGGTAGATGGATCAAACGCTTTTCGAAAAATGATAAGAAATTGGTATTGGTTGGGATAGATGCTATCTTTTGAATGATATGGAAGTGCCAAAATAATATCATATTTGATAGAAAATTTATATCTGATCCCATGAGAATGATCAAACTAATGTGCTCATTGATCCTGGATTGGTCAATTCTTTAGACAATGGAGCAAGGGAGAAAGGTGCCGACGTTGGGAGCAAAAATAGTAGAGCGGGTGGCAAGTGAAGTTTACTGGCCTTCGTAGGGCTGGAGACCGGGAGATCTTTGCATTGGTGTCTAATGAGCTTCCTCCTGCCAGCCTATTGATGATCATCTTCCGAATGGCATACATTCTTTCACTGTTGATGGTACCTCGGCCTTTATCTAGTTCTTGCTTTAGCTATATAATGTTAGGCTGGGATTGTGGACTTTGTTTCTGAATGTTGTGTGGCTGCCCCAATTTCAGTTGATGTTTGATCTGCTTTCCTTTTGCATTAGGATCTTGCATGACCCTTTGAGTTGCTGGGCTGGGGATTCGTTGTAACCCTCGGTCTTGTAAGATAACACGTGGTGTGTGGGTAACAAAAACTAAGCCGGTAGCTGATACATCTTCAAGGTATCTATAATTTTTTATCGTTTCATGCTATTATATTACCAATATTGTATGCTTTATATGTTAGTTTATATCAGTTTTCTAGACTAACCTATTAACTTAGTGCCTAGTGCTAGTTTCTGTTTTTTTGCCTATTTCTTTGTTTCATAGGAAAACCATACCAAACAAAGTCCAAACACGATGACATTTTACGAGGAATTTTTCTGGACCATAAGAGACCCTAGAAACTTTGGAGATGCACCTCACGATGACCGAGGGAGCCACAAGCTCAAGGGGCGCCCCCCTAGGGGCGCCATGTGAGCTTGTGGGTCCCACGTGGCTCCATTTACCTTATTCCTGGCCTATTAATTCCCTAAAATCCAAAAACCACTAAAGCGAGACCCGAAACAATCATTCCACCATCGCAAGCCTCCGTTCTTCCTCAATCCCATCCGGGGGCCTTTTCTGGTACTCTGTCGGAGGGGGGAAACCATCCAGGAGGCAATCTTCACCGACCTTGCTGCCTCCATGATGATGTGTCCATAGTTCCCACGGGACCTAGGGGCCGATAGCAGTAGCTAGATGGCTTTCTCTATATCTTTTTGATCTTCAATAGAATGACCTCTTCGGAGATCTATTTGATGTAATTCTTGCGGTGTGTTTGTTGGGATCCGACAAATTGTGGGTTTATGATCAGATTATTCATTTAAAGTATTGGAGTTTATTCTGAGATATATATATATATGCGATATTATCCTTGTATTTCTCTTCGATCTATCTGTTTTCTTTGGTCAAGTAGATTGTCTTATCTTCAGTTGGAGAGGTGCTCGGTAGTAGGTTCAAACTTGCAGTGTCCTCACGTTGTGACATGAGGATTTGCAAGGCACGTATTTGTCTTGTTGCTACTAAGGGTAAAATGACGAGGTTCAAACATATTAATTGGTCTTACTTTGTCTATGTTATGTCATCATGCTCAAAGCATTACTCTGTTTATTACGAACTTAATACCTTAAGACGCATGATGGATAGAGGTCGAGGAGTGGAATAATAGTAGCAGATGCAGATGGATTTCGGTCTACTTGTCTCGGACGTAATGCCTATATATTGATCATGCCATGAAGAATCATCATAACTATGCGCTATTCTTTCAACTGTCCATCAGTAATTTGTTTATCCACCGTACTATGCTCATAAGAGAGATGCCTCTAGGGAACCTATGGCCCCCGGGTCCATTCACTTTATATTTACTAAAACCCTAAAATGCCTCGTTGTTTTTATTTACTTTTTATTTCTATTTTATTTTATCTATCTATCACTACCATATTTAATCCTTGCAATTGGTGAGAAAAGAGGATCGATAACCCTCTTGCTGTCGTTGGGTGCAAGCATTTGCTTTGTTTGTTTGTGTGTGTGTGTGTGTGTGTGTGTGTGTGTGTGTGTGTGTGTGTGTGTGTGTGCATGTACCATTTATCTCATCTATGTGGTGTCTCCTATTGGTTCGATAAACCTTGGTTCTTGATTGAGAGAAATACATTTTGCTACTTTCCCCAACACCTATCACAAGTAGCAGTAGCTATAGAACTTTGGTTTCTCAATGAAATTGAAGAGGGAGGACACATATTTTTTTTTGATTATTGCATGGATGATACATATAATTATTCACATGTATAGCCACTTTAACGAGTTATTAACGGAGCTAGTAAGTTTTGAATATCTACCTGTTATCTTAAAGAGTCAAGTTGAGATTTTTTGATAAGGGTGGATTTTATTTACTCAAAATGAAACATCAAGAGGATACATATACAATGAGCACACACCTGCTCAGTATACCTAAGATGCACACACCCAATACCAACGCGCTCACACAAAAACTCGTCGGTGAATAGCAAAGTCATCTAAGACCAAAGCTATGCATAGGCAAGGAAAATGAAAAAAGGAACCCCAAAGTGATCGGATCCATGATCGAAAAACTACAACAATGACCATATCCGCACCGACCATCTCATGACACCACACGGACGAGGAGGTTCTTTGATAGGAACACCTTCAGGAAGGGAGTGGCGCTCCATCGCCGCCGTCAACCATTGAAGGTTAGAATCTTTGTTCTCACCCTGAAGAACCAGTCTAAGCATATCCGATCAATGCCTTCAACAAGGTAACGACCTCGTCATTGCGGGGTATAACTAACATAGGTCAGACCTAAGCTTTCACCCGGATGCTCGAGACCGGGTGCTCGAATAGCACCGTGATAATCCTCAAGTGCAGGGAATCATCGTAGCAATTCCCAAAGGTGGAAGTGATAAGTATGGAGTGTCGAACCCACAAGGAGAGGCAAGATCAATATTCCTTCAAGTCTTATCTGCCACTGATACGGCTCTACGTACACCGAACGTTTGCTTCCAACTAGAAACGAGAAATAAACTATGTTGTGGGTATGAAGAGGATAAATTTGTATGATATCGGAGAGCTAAAATTTAAAAGTAGGTGTTGTTATCATAAAGCTAGAATATATTACTAAATATTATAAATAGCGAGTGTGGAATAATGATGGGTCGGTGAGCGGAGTTGTCCTAGGCAATTGTTAATAAGACCGGTAGTCGTCATTGCAATTTCATATGAGGGAGAGGCATAAGCTAACATACTTTCTCTTCTTGGATCATATGCACTTATGATTGGAACTCTAGCAAGCATCCACAACTACTAAAGATCATTAAGGTAAAACCCAACCATAGCATTAACATGCCAAGTCCCCTTTATCCCATACGCAACAATCCCCTTACTCGGGTTTATGCTTCTATCACTCAAGCAACCCACTATAAGCGAATCATGAACGTATTGCAACACCCTGCAGTGGGAATCCCTCACGCTTGCGCGACACAGAGGACACAATAGGACAACACCAAAATAAAACATACACCTCATACCAATCTAGATCATCAATCAACCCAAAGACAAAGGATATCTACTCAAAACATCATAGGATGGCAACACATCATTGGATCATAATATGTGGCATAAAGCACCATGTTCAAGTAGGGATTACAGCGTGGTGCGGGAGAGTGAACTGCGTAAAAGAGATGAGGATGGTGATGTTGGTGAAGACGATCACCGCGGCGATAATTCCCCTCCCGATGGCACTCCGGCGCCACCGAGAGAGAGGAGGAGAGGTTCTCCCCCTTGTGCTTCCTCCTCCCATGGCCTCCCTCTGGATGGGAAGAGGTTCCCCCTCTGGTCCTTGGCCTTCATGGCGATGATGGCCCCTCCGAGATCCTTCCCCATGGCCTCTGGTGATGATGGCCCCCTCCGACAGGGTGCCTGATAGGGCCTAGATTGATTTCTCATGGCTACAGAGGCTTGCGACGGCGGAACTCCCGATCTAGGTTTCTTTCTAGAAGTTTGGGTATTTATAGGAGGGTTTGGCGTCGAGAACAAGTTAGGGGGGCCCTTGAGGAGTCCACGAGGCACAGGGGCGCCCCCCCACCCTTGTGGGCTCCACGGGACTCCTCTCTGATAACTTTTTGTTCCACTATTTTTTATATTTTCTAGAAAATTCTCTGTTGATTTTCAGCGTATTCAGAGAACTTTTATTTCTGCACAAAAACAACACCATGATAGTTCTGCTGAAAACAGCGTCAGTCCGGGTTAGTTCTAATCAAATCATACCAAAAGCATGTAAAAATATTATAAACATGGCATGAATACTTCATAAATTATAGATACGTTGGAGACGTATCACACCGCCATCCATGTCACTTATGTGCTACCACCACCAGTTTTCCATGATCCCAATAGCTACATGCGATGTTCAACTGCCATCGCTGCACAACCATTCCTCTGCGTCAATTCGTCGCCCATAGTTTGCAACTCCCCACTTAAGACAACCACCGAATCTAGAGAGAGGACCCTCATGAAGACCTTTGAATGGTCACCGCAATCTGTGGAGAACCATTGCCACAAACCAGAGTGGTGTAAATGATGGAGCCATAAGATTTGCCATTGCATATGACCTCCAAAGCCATGGCAGCCCCGCCAGCCCACCAGAGCCCCACTGAAGCAGCACCCCAACAGCCAACCACCACCTATCACCATGGACACTGGCGGAGCTAGGGGGACTGGAAGGAGCCATGGCTCCCCCCATGACCCAGCAAGTGTAGTATAATACCCGTATTTTTCTTCAAATTTCAAGAAATTTTGTGAAGATTAGTAATACTTGGCCCCTCCCATCAATACTAACATGCATTTGGCCCCCCTAATTGATTTTTCCTGGCTCCGCCGCTGACCATGGACACGGTGACAACAGCCCTATCCAACTCCAGCTCTGATAGAAAGGGCAGATCGAGCAGACCGCATAACGGCTCAGTACCCAACCACTTCACACGCAGCTCTGGCACCTCCACGACACTACCCATTCCCCTCGCCCCCTAGTAGGGCCTAGCCCATGCTGACATGCGTCACCTCAAGCCAATAGCAACGTCGCATGCTTATGGAAGTTGCGACCGACACACATCTCCCGCCCGTCGTACGTCCGTGCAAGCCAACGGGCGGTCGAGAGCCACACAGATCGAGTCAGCCGCCGATGGGGATCCACTCGACAGCCAACACAAGCGAAGGGTGAGCGTCATTGGAGATGGGGTCGAGGAGGGGTGCTCGTGTGGAACGACCTTGGAGTTAGAGGGGGACACATCACCTGCTTTGAGGAGCCGCCTTCAGGCATAGTTGTGGTGGTGGCGATCAGTGGCAGCTAGGGTTGGAGCGCTTCGATGTCGCCCTACAGGGACACGGGAGCAAGCGCGAGGTCAGATAAGAGTTGCCAAGAGTTTTTTTTGGAACGAAGACGCACGCAGCGCCCGGCCTTAAATTAATAAAGCCACAAGGCAGCATCCACAACAAGTTCCGAAACTTACAAAACAAAATGACAGAAGTTCCACAGGCGCGAAGGCCCGGCAATGCAAAGTTGCAATAAGCTAGCAAATATAACAAACTTAAGCTCTCGTCCAATCATAAGCTAACTCAAAAGATTCAAGCTTGCACTCCTTGTTGCCTCGCTTTCACCGTGCACAGCTTGATCTGCTCCATAATCTCGATCATGCGGTCCTCGTCATGCTGCTTCCCCAATGGCGCCCAAGCCTGTAAGAAAATATGGCATTTGAAGAGAATATCAGCTGGGTGAGCAGGGAACTTGTGTTCAATTGTAATTTTGTTCCGGACCACCCAAATCGACCATAACAGCGCCCCTACACTATGCCACAACAACCTCGCGTTGGCACCCCTATGTGCCTTCAGCAAGTTTAGTAAGTCCTCGCTAGTTTGCGGGTTCCAATTCTGTTTGAATGTCTCCCTAACGGTGCTCCACGCAAATCTAGCTAGACAACACCCGAAAAACACGTGGTTAGCATCTTCCCCGTGGCCGCAAATGGCACAGGACCCGTTCGCCGGGCCATTCCTCTTGGCCACATTATCGGAAGTAGGGAGGCGATTGCGACACAATTGCCACAGGAAAATTTTGATCTTGAGGGGAATGCCAGCCTTCCATAGCCCCCTAGCCATATCTAACACATTCCCTCCGTCAGCTTCATATATAAGGACTTGACCGAGAATTTTTGGGAAGCCGTGAGCTTCCAGGAGATCTCATCCCATTCCTGGATCAGAGTCTGCCCCTCTAGGGCATCTACTAGCACATTCCAGGAAGCGGCCTCGCCGGCCGCCAGTGTCCTGTAGAAGGATATCGCCGGAGGGTGAACCCGAAGGGCGTCGGCAACCGAGATGTTAGTGTTTGTGGCCAGTTGGTATAGCTCCGGGTGTGATTGCCACAGCGGGGTTTGTCCCCACCACAAGTCATGCCAAAAACGCGTGGATGTGCCGCTATGAATGTGAAACTATGCACCCACCGTAAAGGTCGGTCTCACTGCTTGGATCCCGTTCCAAAACGATGAACCCTTCAACTTTGCCTTGAAAAGATTTCCATCCGGGAAATATTTAGCCCGTAGGATATCCGCCCAGAGACCCGACTCGTTTTGGGCAAGGCGACACCACCACTTGGTGAGCAAGGCAACATTCATGAGCAAGTTGTGATCCCCAAACCACCAAACTTTTTTGATCTGCACACTGCAGCCCATTTCACCAAATGATACTTGCATTTCGTCCCAGTTCCTACCCAAAAGAACCTGAACCGCGGGGTGTCAAGTTTGGAATGGACCCAAGAAACATCCCCATCGTAAAGAGGGGGAGAGAGGACAGGCTAGAGTTGATCAAAATAAGCCTAGCGGCTGATGACATAAACCTACCTCGCCAAGGGCTGACCCGATTAGCGACTTTACCGTATAACGGCTCCCATTCAGCTATGGTCAGATTCTTATGCGAAATCGGGAGTCCTAGGTATTTGATTGGGAATTTTCCAATCTTGCAATTAAGCAAATTGGCAATCCGCACACTGTCATGATCTTCCATCCCAATGGTGATCACCTTGCTTTTTTGAAAATTGATCTTAAGCCCCGACAAGATCTCAAAAGCGAGTAGCAACAACTTGACCGACGCGATACTATGCTCGTCAGGTTCGAACATAAGCATCGTGTTGTCAGCGTATTTGAGGTGGGTGACCCCGCCAGGAATGAGGTGGGTGATTAGTCCTTTAATGTGTCCCGCCTCCCTGGCCTTTTTAATCAATGCAGCTAGGGCATCCGCAACAAAATTGAAGATTGGTGGCGAGCTAGGGTCTCCCTGCCGCAGGCCATGTTTGTTGAGGAAGAAATTGCCCATAGTACCGTTGATGGTAACCGCTGTGTGCCCGCTACACACGAGGTGCATGATTCGATGGACGAAACCCGCATCAAAACACTTCTTGATGAGGACCTCACGCACGAACTCCCAGTTCACGCGGTCATTGGGTTTCTCAAAATCCAACTTGAGAAGCACGCCACGCGCTTTGGTGCGTTTAAGCTCATGAACTATCTCTAACAGCGCTAAGGGACCTTTTAAAATGTTATGGTGTTTGAGGAAACCGGTCTGACTAGGACTAATCACACGTTGAGCCACCGGAGCCAATCGAGAGGCATATGCTTTCGCACATATCTTGAAAGGTACGTTGATTAGCGTGATCGCCCTAAAAAGTTTGATGTCGTCGGCCCCTTTCACCTTAGGGATCAAGCTAATGACCCCGTACTTAAGCCGCGAAAGGTCAACCCTACCTAACGCAAAACCGTTTTCACGATCTCGTAGAAAAGATGCTTGAGATGGGGCCAAAATTTCTTGAAAAAATCCACTGGCCATCCGTCCGGACCTGGAGCCGTGTCGGTTTTCATGTCCTGAAGGGCTTTGTCGATTTCTTCCGGAAGGAAAGAGAGAACGAGCCCTTCGTTCTCCTCCTGCGAAACCCGCTTCGCTGGGTCCCATAGATCCTCACAGAGGCACAGAGCTTTTTCCTCGGCCGTCCCTAAAAGGCCTATGAAAAACTCGTAAATGTGAGCCACTATGAGATCGTTGGTTAACAGGAGGCCGTTGTCGGATTGAAGCCGCAGGATAGTACTCTTGCGTTTTCTACCATTGGCAAAAGCGTGGAAGTACCCGTGTTAGCATCTCCTTTAGTAACCCACTTGATGCCGCCCCTACGACGCCAATATCCCTCCTCCGCTCGCAGAATGGCAGGACCTTGTTTTCCAAATCGTATCTATGGGCCCATTCGCCCTCCGAGAAAGTCCGGCGATCTGCCTCCAAATCTAGCGCAGCGACTGCCTCTACAATCCTAGCCCGCTCCTTTTTGCTTTCACTGCCGTGGTTTGCACCCCACCCGCGCAGGAAAGCCCGGAGCTTGCCAGCCGCCGCGGACCAATACTCTGCCGGTCCACGTTGCGGCCCGAGCTGAGCGCAGATCGCAGTCCAGCAATCAACGACCAACTGCACAAACCCCTCGGATTCAAACCACGCTGTTTCAAAGTAGAATCTAGGACCCCTCGGATTCCCTGCTCTACGTTAGCTTTGCCAAGAGTCAAGTTGAGGTAACTTGTTATCTTAACAAATGTTCAAAAAACTTTTTATCTTAACGAGCTCTAACGAGCCGAGTCAAGAGGCTGGAATTCCATCCCTAAACCAGACATACCCCTGAAACTTTATGCATACGTTTTGGATCCAGACACCCGTACAATGACTTGATATGCACACCTCTGGCGAATTCAAAACTGCCCGTGCATCCACATGGCGACATGGCATTGCACGAATGCTTCCTTGATGCAACCCAAGCAAGCCAAGTTGCGAGCTGCCGTGCCCATTACGCATGGGCTCCAGCATCCGAGGGCCAGAAATCAAAATCCGCGCAGAATTCGGTGACGCAAACGCGATTGAATGTTCAAATTGCGGCGTCCCTGGCGTGCCCCGTTGCTCACCTCGATGGAACCGATCCCGGAGGCACCAGTTGCACATGGCTCGGGCCTCACAAACCCTCTCCGTTAGATCGACGCACCTCACTCGCCACCGAATTTTGTACACTGATTGAAGTTCCATATTCGCACGATCGCAGATCTCTATACCTCAAACGCTAGCCAGCGTCGATTCAACGGAGCAAAGAGCCGGACTACCGGAGTATATTTTACCGCGGTGCATCATTGCAGTCCGCAAGTGCCATTTTTTCCATGACCAGGTCACCGTAATTCCCTGCTCTACGTTAGCTTTGTTAATTCACAGCGCCATGGCCAGACCCTTGATTCCTCCGGATCAGTGTCGAGCTACTCATACGCATGTGCATGGAGTGGGCACGGTATATATAACACGAATCCGAGAAGCCTTCACGCTCACTGCATCCCCATCACAGCCGTAGCTTGCCGCGCTCGCCACTGCGCCGCTCCAAAATGGCAAGCATCGCGGCGGTCTTGCTCGTCCTGCTTCCGCTGCTCCTTCCCGCGGTCGTCGCCGCCGCCGCCGCGACGCATCCCGACGGCGGCTTCGGCTTCCAGGCCACGCTCACCCACATCGACGCCGGCGCGGGGTACACGGACGCGCAGCTGCTCTCCCGCGCGGTGCGCCGGAGCAGGTCCCGCGTGGGCGCGCTGCAGTCGCTGGCGACGGCCGCGGACGCGCTCACCGCGGCACGCATCCTGGTGCAGGCCAGCCAGGGCGAGTACCTGATGAGCATGGCCATCGGCACGCCGCCGCGGTACTACTCCGCCATCCTCGACACCGGCAGCGACCTCATCTGGACGCAGTGCGCGCCCTGCATGCTCTGCGTCGACCAGCCCACGCCCTACTTCGACCCGGCGCGCTCCAGCTCGTACGCGAAGCTGTCCTGCTCGTCCCCGATGTGCAACGCCCTCTACTACCCGCTCTGCTACCAGAACACGTGCGTCTACCAGTACTTCTACGGCGACAGCGCCAACACCGCCGGGGTGCTCGCCAACGAGACCTTCACGTTCGGCACCAACGGGACGTGGGTCACCGTGCCGAGGATCGCCTTCGGGTGCGGGAACCTCAACGCGGGGTCGCTCTTCAACGGCTCCGGCATGGTCGGCTTCGGGCGGGGGCCGCTGTCCCTGGTGAGCCAGCTCGGGGCGCCCAGGTTCTCCTACTGCCTCACCTCGTTCATGTCGCCGGTGCCGAGCCGGCTCTACTTCGGCGCCTACGCCACGCTCAACAGCACCAGCACGAGCGACAGCGGGCCGGTGCAGTCCACGCCGTTCATCATCAACCCGGCGCTGCCCACCATGTACTACCTGAACATGACGGGCATCAGCGTCGGCGGCGACCTGCTGCCCATCGAGCCGTGGGTGTTCGCCATCAACGAGGAGGACGGCACCGGCGGGGTCATCATCGACTCCGGCTCCACGATCACGTACCTGGCGCAGCCCGCGTACGACATGGTGCACGAGGCGTTCGTGGCGCAGGTCGGGCTGCCCCTAGCGAACGTCACGTCGCCGGACGACCTGAACACGTGCTTCAAGTGGCCGCCGCCGCCGAAGAGGATGGTGTCGATGCCGGAGCTCGTGCTCCACTTCGAAGGGGCGGACATGGATCTGCCGCTGGAAAACTACATGCTGATCGACGGCGGCACGGGGAACCTGTGCCTGGCGATGGCACCGTCCGACGATGGCTCCATCATCGGCAGCTTCCAGCACGCCAACTTCCACGTGCTCTACGACAACGAGAACAGCTTGCTGTCCTTCATCCCTGCGCCGTGCAACCTCGTGTAGTCATAGCTTTGCTCACGTAGCCACGTTTAGCGCCCCTTCACAATTTCTGTACGTTTTATATATGCATAATTCCGCCATTTTTCATGTCTGTTCTCGTACTAATGTCGTAGATTTGGTGCTTGGCGAGGATCTTAACACTGAGTTGATCATCTGTATCCTATAAGATATTGAATTCATCAGATTCTTGGCTACCTCTGCAAAAGGTCATCAGATGATCACCGGTTGTTTTTTTCCCGAAGAACTAGTAGCAGTGCTGCCTTTCTCATTAGGAGAGTATAGTTATCCATCTGATTACGAACTTGCTTTCATTTTTAATGGTAATGGAACTGGTGCTGATGTCTCTTTGAGTAATAACAGTGACAGCTACCTTGTTTCAAAAAAATAACAGTGAAGCTTTAGAACAGCTGCTGTAATTCAGTAGTTTCTGCCTTTATTTATCCTGACATTCTAATGCTCGTTTTGATCTGCATCAGTGTGAGGGAATAAAAGAAGTTATGGATATGGCCATGTGGGAGCCTGTATATGATAGATCAGCCATCCAAAACCAGTTGGCTTGTAATGATTTAGACACTGATTGGAAAATATTATTGTGAAAGAGATAGTAGCAGTCTAGCAGCAGAAGGCGACTGTAGCATGAAATGCTGATAATATGCCAGCAAGGCAAACGCAACCTACAAAGAGAACTACACAGGAGAAAAATTCTATTGACTTGCTGAGAAACTGGCATATATACACTTGCCAGTAGAGACGACTCGTGGTATTTTTGTAACTCATCCTGGTTTGGTTTCAGAATAGCTGTTGCTGAAGAGGAAGAGATATATGCAAACAATGCTATGAAAGGAAAACCGGACCAAGCACAAATACCATGGAAAATTATCTCCCTATTTCATTGGTGTTTTTCCAATTTTAAAATGTAAAAGAAAAATTAACTCCAGACTTTTAAGCGAAAAAATGGGTTTATATTGTACCTATGCAAGGAGAAATTGCACATGGCAGTCGCAGTGCCCCGAAATGTGGCATTCGTGTGCCAGATCAGACAAGGAAATGGAAAGAATATGTGGTAATTGTTTGTGAATATGTGTCAGATCAGACAGGGAAATGGAAAGAATATATGGTAATTGTTTATGAATATGTGTCAGATCAAACAAGGAAATGGAAAGAATATGTGGTAATTGTTTGTGAATATGTGTCAGATCAGACAAGGAAATGGAAACAACACTTGGATCTATCATATTGACTTCTCCAACGGTCTCATAGTAGACCACGTCCACCAGTTCTCCACACTTTGGGAGAAGATTGACTCGGTCACTCTGGATGAGGACGTGGAGGATTTCATTATTTGAAAATTCACCAAGGATGGATTGTACTCTACTTCCTCGGCTTACAAGGCGTAGTTTGAGGGCCTAACTACGTCAGCCATGGTCATATCGGTGTGGAAGGTGTGTGCTTCTTCGGGGTGCAATTTTTTTGCCTGACTTGTGCTTCAAGATAGAATATGGACATCGGATCGCCTTGCTCGACGTGGGTGGCCCAACTGCGGGCTATGCCCTCTTTGCAAGAAAAGCCCAGAGACGGCAGCCCACTTACTTTTCCAATGTCATTTCACCCTTCATGTGTGGAACGATATTCTTCAGTGGCTTGGCATGGATCACATTCATACTGCTACTTGGTTAGCGAGGGACTCGGTGTGGGAATGGTGGAATGGAAACGTATATCTTCGTTCCGAATCCCCCAAGACGCTTGCCTCACTCATGATGCTAATCTCCTGAGACAGAGTGCAATGCTAGAGTTTTCCGCAACACAGCCGCACCTACGACGGTCGTCGTCAGTAAGATAAAAGAGGAGTTGTCGCTTTGGGTGTTGGCAGGCGCCAAGCATTTGAATATTGTAATGCCGCGAGAGTAGATTTTATTTCTAGCCACTTCGTGGCCTGTCTAGATGTCACGCCCAATATGCGACCCTATCCAAAAGGAACTCGAAGGTCCCACCAAGGATAGACCCGCATATTGAAACGCTTTTGCAAGGTGGATATATCATTACATCAACATTACATAATAGATGGGGATACATACAAAAGGCATACAATGTCACATGAATACATCAATACATCAACCATAAGATCAACATCCGACTACGGATGAAACACAAACAGAAACTCAAACGACATCCACCCTGCTAGCCCAGGCTGCCGACCTGGAACCTATCCCCTGATCAAAGAAGAAGCAGAAGAAGAACTCCAAACAAGCAAACATCGCTCTCGCGTCATGATCATCGCATAACCTGTACCTGCAACTGTTGTTGTAGTAATCTGTGAGCCACGAGGACTCAGCAATCCCATTACCATGGGTATCAAGACTAGCAAAGCTTAATGGGAAAGGAAGGGGTAAGGTGGTCAGGTTGCAGCAGCGACTACGCATATATGGTGGCTAACATACGCAAATAGGAGCGAGAAGAGAAGCAAAGGAACGGTCGTGAAGCTAGCAATGATCAAGAGGTGATCCTGAACACCTACTTACGTCAAACATAACACAGAAACCATGTTCACTTCCCGGACTCCGCCGAGAAGAGACAATCACGGCTACACACGCGGTTGATGCATTTTAATTCAGTGTCCGTGTCAAGTTATCTACAACCGACATTAACAAATTCCCATATGCCACATAACCGCGGGCACGGCTCTCGAAAGTTTATACCCTGCAGGGGTGTCCCAACTTAGCCCATGATAAGCTCTCGCGATCAACGAAGGATATACCTTCTCCCAGGAAGACCCGATCAGTCTCGGAATCCCGGTTTACAAGACATTTCGACAATGGTAAAACAAGACCAGCAAAACCGCCCGATGCGCCGACAATCCCGACAGGAGCTGCACATATCTCTGTTGGGGAACGTAGTAATTTCAAAAAAAATCCTACGCACACGCAAGCTCATGGTGATGGCATAGCAACGAGAGGGGAGAGTGTTGTCCACGCACTGTGAGACCGTAAGCGAAGCGTTAGCACAACGCAGTTGATGTAGTCGTACGTCTTCACGATCCGACTGATCCAAGCACCGAACGTATGGCACCTCCGAGTTCAGCACACGTTCAGCTCGATGACGATCCCCGGGCTCCGATCCAGCAAAGCTTCGGGGATGAGTTCCGTCAGCACGATGGCGTGGTGACGATGATGATGTTCTAACGGTGCAGGGCTTCGCCTAAACTCCGCGACGATATGACCGAGGTGGAATATGGTGGAGGGGGGCACCACACACGGCTAAGGAACGATCCGTAGATCAACTTATGTGTCCTAGGGTGCCCCCCCCCCCGCCCCCGTATATAAAGGAGCCAGGGGGAGGAGGCGGCCGGCTAAGGAGGGCGCGCCAGGGGGAGTCCTACTCCCACCGGAGTAGGACTCCTTCTTCCTAGTTGGAGTAGGAGAAGGGGAAGGAGGAGGAAGAGGGAAGGAAGGGGCGTCGCCTCTCTCCTTGTCCTATTCGGACTAGGGAGGGAGGCGCGCCCACCTCTTGCCTCCTCTCCTCTTCTCCCTTATGGCCCATGAAGGCCCAATAACCCCGGGAGGTTCAGTAACCCCCAAGACTGTAAAATGCCGATTTCATCCGGAACACTTCCGATGTCCAAACATAGGCTTCCAATATATCAATCTTTATGTCTCGACCATTTTGAGACTCCTCGTCATGTCCGTGATCACATCCGGGACTCCGAACAAACTTCGGTACATCAAAACTTATAAACTCATAATAAAACTGTCATCGTAACGTTAAGCGTGCGGACCCTACGGGTTCGAGAACTATGTAGACATGACCTAGAACTATTATTGGTCAATAAAAAATAGCGGAACCTGGATGCCCATTTTGGTTCCTACATATTCTACGAAGATCTTTATCGGTCAAACCGCATAACAACATACGTTGTTCCCTTTGTCATCGGCATGTTACTTGCCCGAGATTCGATCGTCGGTATCCAATACCTAGTTCAATCTCGTTACCGGCAAGTCTCTTTACTCGTTACGTAATGCATCATTCCGTAACTAACTCATTAGCTACATTGCTTGCAAGGCTTATAGTGATGTGCATTACCGACAGGGCCCAGAGATACCTCTCCGACAATCGGAGTGACAAAACCTAATCTTGAAATACGCCAACTCAACATGTACCTTTCAAGACACTTGTAGTACTCCTTTATAATCACCCAGTTACGTTGTGATGTTTGGTAGCACCCAAAGTGTTCCTCCGGTAAACGGGAGTTGCATAATCTCATAGTTACAGGAACATGTATAAGTCATGAAGAAAGCAATAGCAATATACTAAACGATCAAGTGCTAGGCTAACGGAATGGGTCATGTCAATCACATCATTCTCCTAATGATGTGATCCCATATCAAATGACAACACATGTCTGTGGTTAGGAAACATAACCATCTTTGATTAATAAGCTAGTCAAGTAGAGGCATACTAGTGACGTTGTGTTTGTCTATGTATTCACACATGTATTATGTTTCCGGTTAATACAATTCTAGCATGAATAATAAACATTTATCATGATATGAGGAAATAAATAATAACTTTATTATTGCCTCTAGGGCATATTTCCTTCAATCTCGTTCTCAGGGTAACACCGGATGAGACATCCTACGAGTAAAACCAGACCTCGAGTTTCCCCAAGGGGGCCCCGCAGTCTACTCGGTTCGGACCAACACTTAGACAAGCATTGGCCCGGGGGGGCTAAAATAAAGATGACCCTCGGGTTAATTACTCCCAAGGGAAATATAGGTGGTGGTGAGGCAAATGGTAAAACCAAGGTTGGGCCTTGCTGGAGGAGTTTTAATTTATTCAAAGCGAACTGTCAAGGGGGTCCCATAAATCACCCGACTGCGTAAGGAACGCAAAATCCGGGAACATAACACCGGTATGACGGAAACTAGGGCGGCAAGAGTGGAACAAAACACCAGGCATAAGGCCGAGCCTTCCACCCTTTACCAAATATATAGATGCATTAATAATATCAGAGATATGGTGATATCCCAACATAACCCTGTCCACCATGGAGCTATCTTCAACTTCACCTGCAACTAACAACGCTATAAGAGGGGCTGAGCAAAGCGGTAACATAGCCAAGCAACGGTTTTCTAGGAAGGGTGAAAAATGGCAATTTGGGAGGCTTGAAGAGCAAAAGATAGGTAGCGCAGCAAAGCAATAGAACGAAGCAACTAGCATAGCAATGATAGTAGTGAGATCCAGGGTAGCGGTCATCTTGCCTGAAATCCCGCAAGGAAGAAGAACGAGTCCATGAAGAAGATGAAGCCACGAAGACGAACCAAGCGTAGACGAACGAATCCTCACGATCGCAACGAAACGGGAACTATCGAGAAGAAGCACACAACATGGTAAACACACCACACATAGACAAGACATGATGCACAACCAAGCATGATGCATGAGAAAGCTAGATGAGGCTACTCATGGCAAGAGATGATGCAAACAAGAACAATACATCAAGGCAAGTTTAAATGAGGCCGGAAACAACATGTAACAACTCCGGTAAGTCCTCATATGCAAATTTTGAAATTGGTCCAGAACTGAATAAACCTTATGTTCAAGTTGTTAAACAGTAAGTTAAGATGCACCAAGATGATCTACACGAGATTCTAGTCAAGTTACATATAAAGTTTGTTTAATTCGGAGCTACGGCCTAGAAGATATGAGCAAAACAAGTTAAACATGGCATTGATGCAAAATGCACCCAAACATCAAGTAAACACCTCAAAACAAGGATGCAACATGATAATATGAAGCTACATGCAATTATAAGCAAGTTTCATGTAAAGCACACTTAAAATGGAGCAACGGCTCAACACATACACTCTATACAAGTTATCGCAACTGTCCATAACAGCAACTAGGCATCTTGCAAGCATCGAAACAATATGCTACAACACCTCAACATAAGAACAAAAGGCATGGTCATCAAGTACAGGTAAAGCATGACAAAACATGAACACTGAGCTATCTCCAGAAACTACTAGAGCATGCTCAAACACACATGGCAAGATTGCATATATTAACAGTTTCAGACTTAACAGGAATAACAACAGGTTGCAATGCTTAGAGCTATCAAGCAACATGTTACAGGAACTTAACCTGGCAAACAAAGGCATGGCATGAATCTACAAATTGCATAGAAAAAAAGTCTTTTACTGACCATGAGCCAAAAAGGATCAGAAGATATGATGGCACCCATGTAAACATAACAAGTTATATGACAGATTCATACATGGCAGGAACAACGATCAGTAGGCATGTTGGTGAGCTTGAACCACTCACCACAGAGCAATACATGGCATGGCAAGGCAACCAACAGTAAGAATACATGTTTATGAAGCTAAGCATGGCAAGAACAAGTTCATAGAGTACATGGATCACTAACAAAGCTCATGGCAAAACTGAACTTAAAGTTAACAGGCTGACAACAATATTATTTAGCAAGTTTGGAGCAAGATAACAACAAGCTACAGCAGGCTATAAATGCAACCAGGGGAATGAACGGATAGAGAATGACATGTAGAACAAATCATCCTTAGTGAACATCTCCAGATTATGCATGGAATGACTTGTAGCAGCAAGTTAACATAGCATCAAGATATAGCAGAATCAGTCTAGCAAAACTGCAACAGCAAGTATCCTACTTCACGAGCTCGATGCACTCACTACATGACCCACAAAAATACATGGATAGCACCCCTATAAAGATGGCATGGCATACTTCAAAACATATGTAGAGCTCATGCTCATAGGATGCACAAACAAAATGCAACGAAAAAGACAAATCATCAAGTTATAACAGTTTAAGCAGGTTAACATCACATAGCACTCTTTCAACAATGATTAGTGCATCAAGATGGACTCAAATGAACATGATTCAATGGAGCGAAATAAAGTACTCGTTGAGACGAATAATTTGACATATTACACACACGAAACGGAGCAGTATCCAGCAAGTTATGATGCGAAGAACATGGCATGATAATGCAAAATATTTCGGGGACTTGGCCGATTATTACCATCTCAGAAAAGTCAACGGCGGCGCGGGAGACGAGGATGGTCGGAGAAGGGGCCGGGGACGGGCGCGCGCGGCGGATCCGGGCCAGATCTCGCCGGATCCAGCTGGATCCCGGCGATGGAGGGCACGGGGGCGCGGAGGCAAGCTACGGGCGGGCGAGGGACGCTGCCTCCGGCGAGGTGGGAGGCCGGACGGAGGGAGGCCGAGGCGCGGCGCGAAGAGCGCCGCGGCGGCGGCGGCGGCGTGCCGCGCGGCGACGGGCGGCGAGCACGCGGCGCAGCGGGCGGCGGGCGCCTCGTGTCGCGGACGACGAGGCGGGCGGCGCCAGATCCGGCAACCGGCGGCCGGGCAGAGCTGGCGAAGCTCGGCGGCTCGCCGGTCGGAGGCGGGCAGACGGGCGGGGCGGCGGCGAGGCGCGCGAACTGCGGCGGCGGCGGATGGGCTCGGTCTGCGCCCGGGCAGCGGGCAGGCAGCGGCGGAGACGCTGGGGCCACGTGGCGGCTCTCGGTTGGCTGCGGGCGGCGGCACGGACGCGTCCGGTTCGATCCGGACGTGTCCGACGGCGGAGAGGGAGCGGAGCTAGGGTTAGGGGGATTCATCCGCGAAAAATGGAGGGGGGGGACCTATTTATAGGTAGAGGGAGCTAGGAGTCTCCAAATGAGGTGCGGTTTTCGCCCACACGATCGTGATCGAACGACCGAGAGCATGGAGGGGAGTTAGATGGGTTCTGGGCCACTTTGGAGGGGTGTTGGGCTGCAAGACAAAAGGGGTTTCGGGCTGCGTGGTTAACCGTTGGAGTATCAAACAACCTCCAAATGACACGAAACTTGACAGGCGGTCTACCGGTAGTATACCAAGGCCGCTTGGCAAACCTCGGGCCATTCCGAGAAAGTTTAACACCCACTCACAACAAGAGACAAAAGGGGAACGCCGGAGGGCATAGGAGTGCCGGATTGCAAAACGGACAACGGAAAAATGCTCGGATGCATGAAACGAACACGTATGCAAAATGCGATGCACATGACGACATGATATGAAATGCATATGATGACATGGCAAAGTGCAACACGCAAGCAAATGACATGGCAACGACGGCGAATAACTGGCAGACACCTGACGCATCGAATCCGGGGCGTTACACTAGACCTTCTTCTTAATCAATGAAATGGCAATTTTTTTGCCTTGTTTCAAATTTTTATTGTTTGTGAATGCACATGGACTCGTGATTGTTAGTAGATAAATTGCATCATTTGGTCAACAGCGATCAAGGGTCCAAGGGAAATATATAAAGTAACAGTACTACTTGTTTGCTGTTTTGCAAGCACTAACTATAAGATATTAAAAGTTCGGATACTTTTGTGTGAAAAAGTAAGGATAATTTAGTCCTCAACGGAAGCATGAAGCGCTGATTTAAACTAGCACAAATGCACAATCATGCACTGCTGACTGAAAATAGAATTCCGCACACGTCAGGACTGTCGGATTTCTTGAATCTGCTGCACAACATCGGACATCATCGGTCTCCTCGTTTCATATCTGTGGCAGCAATCCAGGGCGAGCCCCAGGAGCTCCATCATTTCCTCCTCTTGGCCGTCCTTTTGCTGCTCCAGGAGCTCCTTGTCGAACACCTCCGTTGTCCATTCCTCACGAATCACATTAGACACCCACCTCATCAAATTAGAAACCCCTCGGCTTGGTCCTGGAAACCTGCCGGTGAGCAGCTCTAACAACAGAATGCCGAAGCTGTACACGTCGGCCTTCTGGGAGACGGACCATTTATGGCCAGCGATCTCAGGATCGCTGTAGGCCGATAATTCGCTGGGCCGGCTGACGAGTGCTGTCAGGCCATGCTCCGATATGCAAGCATCGTAAGTGCTGGTGAACAGAACGTTGGAGGATTTGATATTACCATGGCAGCTCGATGGCCCGGCTGAGTGGATAGACGCAACACCCTGCGCCGCAGCGTAGGAGATGGCCAACCGCTGCTCCCAGCCCAGCAGAGCCTGGCCAGAACCCCGCTCTCCTTCAGACACACCACGAACCGGTGATTAATCAAAAGTTTTACGTACAACTCAAAAGAAACGGCAGGCGCAGGCTAGCAATGCATTCATATTACCGTGGAGCGCTTCTGATAGGCTGCCCATGGGCATGTTATCATACAATAGCAGCTTGTCATCACTGCTATAGTGATAACCCCGCAGCGGCGTCATGTGCTCGTTCCGGATGTCACCAATCGCCGTGACGCGCTGCTCAAACTGCGCCCTCCGCAAGTGCACGCCCTTGAGCCTCTTGACCACCAGCTCGGCTCCACTCTCAAATTTGGCCCTGTAGGTTGTCCCGACTGTGCCTGTGCCCAGAATTTCAGGAACCGCTTCAAGAAGGTCCTTCAGCTCCAGCTTAAGAGCTGTCTCTGTCGAGCCAAAGCCCACAATCATTTCGCTACTGCTTGGTTTGTTTTTCCTTCCCCAAGAGAACGGAGACAGCCATTGTTGTCCCTGGTGTGGAGTTTCCGCCAGTTTGTGAAGACGCATTGCCACAGATAACATATCAGGGCGCTTGTCGGTTTCCATGGCCAAACATTCACCTGCTAGCTTTCCAATCTCTTCGATAGTCTTCATGTCAATTCGGTTTGCAATTTCAGGATCAAACATCTCTTTCACTCCTCTGGTCCCTTTTGCAAGAGCTTGAGTAAAAGTTTCGACTAAGCTGATTCCCACATTATCTGTTCTTGCCTTTTTTCTCGTGATCAGTTCCAAGAGGACAACCCCAAAACTATAAACATCGCTCTTTGCCGTGAGCCGGCCACTCAGAGCAAACAAAGGGTCCATGTAACCTACACTCCCTATCACATTTTCAGTGTACAGAGTGTTATCAGTGTTGACTAGTCTTGATATTCCAAAATCTGATAGTTTTGCTCTGAGTTTGTCATCCAAAAGTATATTAGCAGGCTTGATATCACCATGAATTACCTGAGTATACATTTGAGAATGCACATATCCCAATGCCTCTGCACACTCTATGGCAATTCTTAGTCGTGTTTCCAAAGTGATGGGTATCCTGTTGTGGTGAAGGGCATCACTGAGGTTTCCTTTAGGAATATACTCTGTGACCATCATTAGGGCATTTTCGTCTACACAGTAGCCGATCAGTCTGACTACATTCCTGTGGTTGATTTCACGATGAACAGTTAACTCTTTGGCAAAGTTTTCTTTTGGATTGTGGATAAACCTCTTGACTGCAACCATACTTCTGTCATCAAGAACTCCTTCGTAAACTACTCCAAAGGCCCCTCTCCCAAGTTCAGTGTTGTAGTTGTTGGTAATTCTTTTTATCTCATTTTCTGTGAAGCATTTTACATCATGATTGCTGTGTGCAATCCATTTTGATCTATCACTTCCTTGGATTAGTTCTCTTAACACTTGTTCTCGATGATCCATTTTTCAAAGTAATAACTGGGAACTCCTCTGCTAGCCTTGACTAAAATGTTGAGACAACCTAACCTAAACATAGCTTGTTAGTGCTACAGTTCAATTCAAGTAACATATATAATGAAAAAAGTAAGAGTGCTCAATCTGCATGTGCAAATGAACGGTTGGTGTTTGTAGCCATAATAGATCCCTATTGATAAACATCCATGTTGATTATACTTCGTCAGAGTTACTTTAATCATGAAGTATCTCCTCTAGCTATGATTGGGGCAGATCAGTTCAACTATAACCAAACTAGATTTCAGATTCAGAAATTTGCACACAATTGTAGAAAATCAATATTTTTTATTGAGAGTTTTTACAGTACCCAGGTACTCCCTAAGGAGATGTGGGAGTACCAAATATATCCAACCATCCATCTATTGGAGTATTTTAGACCTTTTGAGTTGGCTAATTAGTTTTGACTTCTATTCCATCTGAATCAACCACATCAGGCCGCCGCGATTGCACTGTTTTTCCCCATTGTGGTAGCGGCTGGAGCGTTTGTCTTCCCCATCGTTGCCGCCCTCGTGAGATGGATATCGATTTGCTCAGCGTATCAATACATGAACAATTAAATCAAGAAATACTACTAGTACCATCCGTGAATTCCTGTTAACTGCATACTAATTGAACTGGCGTTGTAGGAGGACTGTGTGCCTCCCCAGACAACCATGATGGGCCAGTATCATGGAGTTCCCCGACGAATTCATGTAGGCGCAGCCAACGGCGGCGGCTATTGACATGCACATCACCATCTTTTTATTATTAGACATCATTGGTAGAGGAAATATACCATTTTGAAATATATATTTGGGAGCGTGTAAAAGTGATCTTCATTGCTACACTTAGGTTGAAGACTTTCAAGGGTAGCTTTGCTTAAGCCTTGAAGATATAACTACGATCATTTCATATCACACGAAAGGAAACAGGGAGGAACCGACTGAAGCATATAACTTAAGAATTAGAGAATCAAAGTGCTACTCTCTTGAAAAAATTCACTGGCGAATCTCTCAAAATTGTAAGAAGATGTGCACATCGATGGTTGAGCCCAACATACCTCTTAATGATAGACGCAGCAACACCACGTATGAATCATCTTTTTCGTACTTTGCTGCACGCATCGCCATGTAATGGAAGTGGAAGAAAGAACAGATAGTTACTTTATTTCATGAGTTGCCAACTTGTTCCTCCATGGTCAACTGCCAGAACAACAAGAAGAAGGAGAATAAGAAGAAGGAGAAGAAGAAGAAGCATGGGGTGTCTTATCTGTGAAGGTTGAGGCACTTTAATGACAACTACTCTCGTCTACCCAATAATTAAAACTGAGACACATTCTTTCTGTACTTTTCAAATGCATAACAGTTCCAGTAAGTAACCTATCATTCAATAACAATTAGTCATGCCATACCACTCATTTGTTCCTCTAATTTCCAGTGGCGAGTTTTTTCTTATAACAAACCTTCACGTTGACTTATGATTTAACTCTACCAGGACTGGAGGCCTCGCCGCGGCCCTTTTGCCCCTCACTCGCTGCTTCATTCGACCACCATATTAATTGGGAGTTTGACGCCTGGGATTGGATCATTTACCGCATTAGATAATTTGCCCCGCTTTAGTTTGGCTTAGATGATTTGCCACATACTCCCTCCGTCCAAAAATACTTGTCATCAAAATGGACAAAAATGGATGTATCTAGAACTAAAATACATCTAGATACATCCCCTTTTATTCATTTTGATGACAAGTATTTCCGGACGGAGGGAGTACTACTTTGATTTCTTGACCATTTGCCCTATTTTTATTTAAAGATCCAGCATTACTGGCATTCATTGTTTTACCAGGAGAGCAGATGGAACATTGTTGATCAAGTGATCGAAGGAGGAAAAGAGAAGATGAAAAAAGAAAGAAAAATGGGACCGCCTGGAACTCAGCTGAATGAGATTTAATTTGGTCTCAGTCAGCTGATGTCAGGCTGACGTCATCGTGTATTACGTGCGTCGTCTAGTTTTCTCGGTAGGCCAGTTTTCTTCGTACGTGCGTTGTCTGGGTAGCAAATATGGGCTCCTAGTGGGCTGCTCTGTGTGTCCATGGTCTTGCCTCTCTTCTTTTCTATCCTGTGTGTATGTGTTTTCATGCATTTGGAACAAAAAAAATGCCTTTTTAATGAAAAATATATATGAAAACACTCATATTTGAGCATATCACGATCCTACCACCATTCACAGATAAGCATATCATGAGTCGATTGCCACACGCTTTTTCTATTTGTCTTATAACTACTACTTCCTCCGTCCCATAATGTAAGATGTTTTTTGACTCTAGACTAGAGTCAAAAAACGTCTTACATTATGGGACGGAGGGAGTATGTATTAGACTCGTATATTACGAGCTTGCTGAGCCCAACCTTTTTTTAAATGAAAACTGACAAAGTTGCATAATTAGCTAGCGTGAAAATAATATTGCACTTTTTTGGAATCACAAAAATATTGCACTTGAGCAGTACAAAAAAGTGACTGTAATATAACCGGAAGAAAACTAGTGTATAAAACGGCCCATAGAATGAATGATTTAATTGTATTGGCGTGCAAGTACTAGGAAAGAAATGTATACATCTAGACAATAATAATTATCGTCAAAAAAAATACAACGCGAATCCGCGTGGTTGCGTGTCCAGTTCTGAAAAAGGAAAAACAATTGTATCCAACGGACTCTGTGCTTCTGGGCCTTTGTCCTGTGGGCCTTTTTGGGTGGTTTGTTTTGGGTTGTCTGCCTCTTAGCAAAAATGTTATTTAAGAAAAAGAAAAGAGAAAAGAAGATGAGGGCCCAGTGTACAGACAAGAGAAAAGCCGCTGAGTTGTGGTCACGCCACACGTCTTGCGGGTGCACTTGGGTGTGTTGAGTTGAGGTTGCGGCCGGGGCGGTTGCAACTACAAAAAAACTTGTGAGTGAACTGTCGAATTCCAGCTAGGCTAGTTAAACGTACAAACACCACAAAGTTGGAAGTTCTAAGCTAGACAGAGGCTCCTAGTTGCATATCAGTTGTCAAATTGCGATTGTCACAGAAACAAAGAACAAAACATGGTTGATGGTGGGCTTGCAATTGGGAGCGAATACGGACTAGCCCCCGAGTTGTGAATACACGATTGACTTCAACTTCGGCGATTAGAAACTACATCCATCGAGTTGCAAGTCGGGGGTGGAATTACGAAACGACACACAAAAAATAGACCAGTTGCAAAGTCCATTGTCGAGTTGCAAGTGGCATCGAGTAAAACACCCCCAGTTGCAAGTCGATGGTCACGTTGCAAGTGGCATGTGGGCCCCATAGTTGCGAGTCGATGGTGAACTTTCAACTCGGACAATTACGGAAATAACACACAAAAAACAGACCATTTGCTAGTCGAGGGTCGAGCTGCAAGTGGCATGCAGGCCCCACAGTTGCGCGTCGATGGTGGAGTTGCAATTGAGGCAATTACAAACTACACACAAAAAGCCCAGTTGCAAGTTGATAGTTTACTTGCAAGTGACATGCGGGCCCTCGCAGTTGTGATTCGACCATGGACTTGTAACTGGGGCAATTACGAAACAACACACAAAAAACAACCCAGTTGCAAGTCTAGGGTCGAGTTGCAAGTGACATTGAGTAAAACACCACATTTGCAAGTCGAGGGTCTACTTGCAAGTGACATGCGAGCCCTTGCATTTGCGATTCGACCCTGGACTTGCAATTGGGGCAATTACGAAACAACACACAAAAATAGCTGAGTTGCAAGTCTAGGGTTGAGTTGCAAGTGACATCGAGTAAACACCCCCCAGTTGCAAGTCGAGGGTCTACTTGCAAGTGACATGCAGGCCCTCGCAGTTGAAATTCATCCATGGACTTGCAACTGGGGCAATTACGAAACATCACACATAAAACAGACCACTGCAAGTCCAGAGTTGAGTTGCAAGTCGCATAGAATAAACACCCCCAGTTGCAAGTCAATGGTCGATTGCAAGTGGTATGTGGGCCCCACAATTGCGAGTCAATGGTGAACTTGCAACTGGGACAATTACAAAAACAACACACACAAAATAGACAGTTGCAAGTCAAGGTTGACTTGCAAGTGGCATCGAGTAAACACCCCCAACAACAACAACAACAACAACAACAACAACAACAACAACAACAACAGCAACAACAGCAACAACAGCAACAAACAACCAACAACATGGCAGTGACATGCGGGCCCTCACAGTTGCGAGTCGATAGTGGACTTGCAATTGGGGCAATTACGAAACAACACACAAAAAACAGCCTAGTTGCAAGTCCAGGGTTGAGTTGGAAGTGACATCGAGTAAACACCCCCAGTTGCAAGTCGGTGATCCACTTATAAGTGACATGTGGGCCGCATAGTTTCAAGTCGTTGGTGGACTTGCAACTAGGGCAACAACAACAACACACAAGACCAGTTGCAAGTCGATGGTTTACTTGCAAGTGACATGCGGGCCCTCGCAGTTGCGAGTCGATGGTGGACTTGCAACTGGGGCATTTACGAAACAACACACCAAAAACTGCCTAGTTGCAAGTCCAGTGTTGAGTTGCAAGTGACATTGAGTAAACACCCCCAGTTGCAAGTCGATGGTCCACTTGCAAATGACATGCCGATCCTACAGTTGCGAGTCGATGGTGGACTTGCAACTAGGGCAATTACAAAACAACACACAAAAACAGACCAGTTGCAAGTCCAGGGTTGAGTTGCAAGTGACATCGAGTAAACACCCCCTAGTTGCAAGTCGATGGTCCACTTTCATGTGACATGTGGGCCCCACAGTTGCGAGTCGATGGTGTACTTGCAACTGGGGCAATTACGAAACAACACACAAAAAACAGACCAATTACAAGTCCAAGGGTGAGTTGCAAGTGACGTCAAGTAAACACCCCTAGTTGCAAGTCGGTGGTCCACTTGCATATGACATGTGGGCCTCACAATTGCTTGTATTTCATCGAGGAAACCAAAGGTGCTTGTATTTACAAGGAAGTAGGTGCTAACAAAAAAATGGAACCGATTCCATCGACGTCGACAACCCTTCCCCCGACCCCTAGTTGCAGTCGCATTATATGTCCTATAGTTGCGCTGGCGTGTGCTGAGTTGCAATTGCCCTCGGGTTGGAGCGATTGCAACTACAACAAAAAGACCTAACAAAAAAATTGGAACCGATATCATTGGCGCCCACAACCATCCCCCTGACCTCCGGTTGCGGTCACATTATATGTTTCATTTGCGGTTGGGTGTGTTGAGTTGCAATTGCGTTCAGGTTGGAGTAGTCGCAACTACAACAAAAAGACCTAACAAAAAATAAAAAAGAAACCGGTTTCATCGGCGCCGACGACCCTCCCAATCCCCCCCCCCCCGGTTGCGGTCACATTATATGACCTGCAGTTGTGCTTGGGTGTGCTGAGATACAATTATGCATGGGTTGGAACGGTTGCAACTACAACAAAAATCCTTAAACTAAAATAAAAATGCAACCGAATTCATCGGCGTCGACCCCGAACCCATGGTTACGGTCACATCATATGTCATGGAGTTACGCTTGGGTGTGCTGAGTTGCAATTGCGTTCGGGTTGGGGTGATTGCAACTACAACAATAAAAAAAGCTTCATCCGACAGTTTAATTTTATCCACACCGACGTATAATATTAGTGAAGGGAACAAAGATTTATCTAGTTGTACATTTCAAACTTAAGAAAACCTCATCAAATTTTAAAGAATAATAGCAAAAAACGCATCTAACTAGAATTAGTTACAAGTTTTTACAAATAAAGAATAAAAATAACAAAAAGTAAAAAATGAAAAAGAAAAGAGAAATCAAATGATAACAACAAAAGAACGCAGCCAAAAAAGGAAGAAACATTTGTCACGGTAATTGAGAACGGCAGGGTTGCTTTTCCTACTAACATACACACACAAAAAAAGAGCTGACAAAGAAAAAAGACATGAGTGTGGACTATGGTAGTTGGCGCCTGGTAATGCGTTGGTGTATCGCTGCAGCGTGGACAAACGGAGCGACGAAACGAAACAACTTGGGCTCCCGCGCTCGCGTGGCTCCGTGCGAAAAAACAGCACACACGAATCTCAACACCTCAAGATCGGATGGTCAAGGTGAAGGAAATATGCCCTAGAGGCAATAATAAAGTTATTATTTATTTCCTTATTTCATGATAAATGTTTATCATTCATGCTAGAATTGAATTAACCGGAAACATGATACATGTGTGAATGCATAGACAAAACAATATGTCACTAGTATGCCTCTACTAGACTAGCTTGTTAATCAAAGATGGTTATGTTTCCTAACCATGAACAAAGAGTTGTTATTTGATTAACAAGGTCACATCATTAGTAGAATGATCTGATTGACATGACCCATTCCATTAGCTTAGCACACGATCGTTTAGTATGTTGCTCTGCTTTTATCCATGACATATACATGTTCCTGTAACTATGAGATTATGCAACTCCGTTTACGGAGGAACACTTTGGTGCTACCAAGCGTCCACAACGAATCGGGTGATTATAAAGGAGTACTACAGTGTCTCCAAAGGCGGATGTTGGGTTGGCGTATTTCGAGATTAGGTTTTGTCACTCCGATTGTCGGAGAGGTATCTCTGGGCCCTCTCGGTAATGCACATCACTTAAGCCTTGCAAGCACTACAACTAATGAGTTAGTTGTGAGATGATGTATTACGGAACGAGTAAAGAGACTTGCGGTAACGAGATTGAACTAGGTATTGGATACCGACGATCGAATCTCGGGCAAGTAACATACCGATGACAAAGGGAACAACGTATGTTGTTATGCGGTCGACCGATAAAGATCTTCGTAGAATATGTAGGAACCAATATGGGCATCCGGTCCCGCTATTGGTTATTGACCGTGAATAGTTCTAGGTCATGTCTACATTGTTCTCGAACCGTAGGGTCCGCACGCTTAAGGTTTCGATGGCGATGTTATTATGAGTTTATGTATTTTGATGTACCGAAGAAGTTCGAGTCCGGATGTGATCACGGACATGACGAGGAGTCTCGAAATGGTCGAGACATAAAGATTGATATATTGGAAGCCTATGTTTGGAGTTCGAATGGTTCCGGCTAAAACAGAATTCTACCGAGTACCGGAGGTTACCGAACCCCGGGGTAAATGGGCCTCGGTGGGCCTCGAGGGAGAAGAGGAGGGCCGGCCAGGGGTGGCGCGCCTCTCCCCCCAGTCCGAATAGGACAAGGAGGCGGCGCCTCTCCTCTTTCCCCCCCCAAACCTAATCCAACTAGGAAGGGGGAGTCCTACTCCCGTGAGGAGTAGGACTCCTCCCGCCGCCTCTCTAGGCCGGCCGGCCTCCCCCTCCCTCCTTTATATACGGGGCAGGGGGCACCCTAGAACACACAAGTTTGATCTACGGATCGTTCCTTAGCCGTGTCGGTGCCCCCTCCACCATATTCCACCTCGGTTATACCGTCATGAAGCTTAGGCGAAGCCTGCTACCGGTGAAACATCAAGATCGTCACCATGCCGTCGTCTTGACGAACTCTCCCTCGACACTCGGCTAGATCAGAGTATGAGGGACGTCATCGAGCTGTCGTGTGTCAAGAACTCGGGGCGCTCGAGTAACGGCGCCGGATCGGTCGGATCGCGAGGAGAACGTCGACTACTTCCTCTACGTTGTGATCGCTTCGCCCGGGTCTACAAGGGTATGTGGACAACACTCTCCCCTCTCGTTGCTATTCATCACCATGATCTTGCGTGTGCGTAGGAAATTTTTGAAATTACTCGTTCCCCAACAATGGCATCCGAGCCTAGGTTTTTATGGTTTGATGTTTTGCACGAGTAGAACACAAGTAAGTTGTGGGCGATACAAGTCATACTACCTACCAAAGATGTCATACTTTGGTTCAGCGGTATTGTGAGATGAAGCGGCCTGACCGACATTACGCATACGCTTACGCGAGACTGGTTTCACCGCCACGAGCACTCGTTGCTTAAAGGTGACCGTGGGTGCTGTCTCTCTCACTTTAGTTGAACTGAGTGTGGCTACGCCCGGTCCTTGAGAAGGTTAAAAGCGGAGTCTATTTGACGAAATATCGTTGTGGTTTTGATGCGTGGGTGAGACTGGATCTTGCTTAAGCCCGTAGCAGCCACGTAAAATTTGCAACAACAAAGTAGAGGACGTCTAACTTGTTTTTGCAGGGCATGTTGTGATGTGATATGGTCAAGGCGTGATGCTATATTTTATTGTATGAGATGATCATGTTTTGTAACCGAAGTTATCGACAATGGCGAGGAGCCATATGGTTGTCGCTTTATTGTATGCAATGCAATCATACCTGTAATGCTTTACTTTATCACTAAGCGGTAGAGATAGTCGTAGAAGCATAAGATTGGCGAGGCGACAACGATGCTACGATGGAGATCAAGGTGTCGCGCCGGTGGCGATGGTGATCATGGTGGTCTTTGCAAGATGGAGATCATGAAGCACAAGATGATGATGACCATATCATATCACTTATATTGATTTGCATGTGATGTTTATCCTTTTATGCATCTTATCTTGCTTTGATTGACGGTAGCATTATAAGATGATCTCTCACTAAATTATCAAGAAGTGTTCTCCCGGTATGCACCGTTGCCAAAGTTAAATCGTGCCCGGACACCACGTGATGATCGGGTGTGATAAGCTCTCGTCCATCTACAACGGGTGCAAGCCAGTTTTGCACACGCAGAATACTCGGGTTAAACTTGACGAGCCTAGCATATGCGAGATATGGCCTCGGAACACGGAGACCGAAAGTTCGAAGCGTGAATCATATAGTAGATATGATCAACATAAGATGTTCACCATTGAAAACTACTCCATTTCACGTGATGATCGGTTATGGTTTAGTTGATTTGGATCACGTGATCACTTAGATGACTAGAGAGATGTCTTTCTAAGTGGGAGTTCTTAAGTAATATGATTAATTGAACTTAAATTTATCATGAACTTAGTACTGATAGTATCTTGCTTGTTTATGTTTGATTGTAGATAGATGGCTCGTCTTTGTTGTTCCGTTAAATTTTAATGCGTTCCTTGAGAAAGCAAAGTTGAAAGATGATGGTAGCAATTACGGATTGGGTCCGTAACTTTGAGGATTATCCTCATTGCTGCACGTAAGAGTTACGTCTGGATGCACCGCTGGGTGCGAACTGCTTCTTGATGCAACCGACGGCGTTAAGAACGTCTGGCGAGCAAAGCTGATGACTACTCTATAGTTCGATGTGCCATGCTTTACGACTTAGAACCGGGACTTCAACGGCGTTTTGAGCGTCATGGAGCATATGAGATGTTCCAGAGTTGAAGTTGATATTCCAACAGAATGACCGGATTGAGAGATATGAAATCTCCAATAAGTTCTATAGCTGCAAGATGGAGGAGAACAGTTACATTAGTGAGCATATACTCGTAATGTCCGGTATTACAATCACTTGACACAATTGGGAGTTAATCTTCCGGATGATTGTGTCATTGATGAATTCTTCAATCACGCCACCAAGCTACAAAGGCTTCGTGATGAACTATAATATGCAAGGGTTAGTAAAGACTATGCAGAGCTCTTCGCAATGCTAAAGGCTGCGGAGTAGAAATCAAGAAGGAGCATCAAGTGTTGATGGTCAATAAGACCACTAGTTTCAAGAAGAAAGGCAAAGGGAAGAAGAAGGGAACTTCAAGAAGAACAGCAAGCAAGTTGTTTGCTCAGAGAAGAAACCCAAGTCCGGACCTAAGCACAAACTGAGTGCTTCTACCGCAAGCGATCGTCACCGAAGCGGAACTGCCCCAAGTATTTGGCGGATAAGAAGGATGGCAAGGTGAACAAAGGTATATGTGATATACATGTTATTGATGTGTACCTTACTAGAGCTCGCATAGCACTGGTATTTGATCTGGTTACATTGCTAATATTTGCAACTCGAAGCAGGACTACGGATTGCGAACAACGGCAAAGGACGAGGTGACGATCGCGTGGGAAATGGTTCCAAAGTCGATGTGATCGCGATCGGCACGCTACCTCTACATCTACCTTGGGATTAGTTTTAGACCTAAATAATTGTTATTTGGTGCTGCGTTGAGCATGAACATTATATCTGAATCTTGTTTGATGCGAGACGGTTATTCATTTAAATCGAGAGAATAATGGTTGTTCTATTTATATGAGTAATATCTTTTATGGTCATGCACCCTTGAGGAGTGGTCTATTTTGATGAATCTCGATAGTAGTGATACACATATTCATAATGTTGAAACCAAAAGATGCAGAGTTGATAATGACAGTGCAACTTATTTGTGGCACTTGCCGTTTAGGTCATATCGGTGTAAAGCGCATGAAGAAACTCCATCTTGATGGACTTTTGGAGTCACTTGATTATGAATCACTTGGCACTTATGAACCGTGCCTTATGGGCAAGATGACCGAACACCGTTCTCGGTACTATGGAGAGAGCAACAGATTTGTTGGAAATCATACATCTGAGATGTATGTGGTCCGATGAATGTTGAGGCTCGTGGCGGATATCGTTATTTTCTCACCTTCACAGATGACTTAAGCGGATATGGGTATATCTACTTAATGAAACATAAGTCTGAAACGTTTGAAAAGTTCAAAGAATTTCAGAGTGAAGTTGAAAATCATCGTAACAAGAAAATTAAATTTCTACGATCGATCGTGGAGGTGAATATTTGAGTTCTGAGTTTGGTCTACATTTGAAACAATGCGGAATAGTTTAGCAACTCACGCCACCGGAACACCACAACGTAATGGTGTGTCGAGCGTCGTGTCGCACTTTACTAGATATGGTGCGATCTATGATGTCTCTTCAGATTTACCGCTATCGTTTTGGGGTTATGCTCTAGAGGCGGCCGCATTCACCTGAATAGAACACCGTCAAAATCCGTTGAGGCGACACCTTATGAACTGTGGTTTGGCAAGAAACCAAAGTTGTCGTTTCTTAAAGTTTGGGGATGCGATGCTTATGTGAAAAAGCTTCAACCCGATAAGCTCGAACCCAAATCGAATGTGTCTTCATAGGATACCCAAAGGAGACAGTTGGGTACACCTTCTATCACAGATCCGAAGGCAAGACATTCGTTGCTAAGAATGGATCCTTTCTAGAGAAGGAGTTTCTCTCGAAAGAAGTGAGTGGGAGGAAAGTGGAACTTGATGAGGTAATAGTACCTTCTCCCTTACTTGAAAGTAGTTAAATCGCGAAAACGGTTTACGAGACACCTACACCAAGTAGTGAGGAAGTTGATGATGTTGATCATGAAACTTGAGATCAAGTTACTACTGAACCTCGTAGATCAACGAGTAAGATCCGCACTGAGTGGTGCGGCAATCCTGTTCGGAAGTCATGCTACTAGATCATGATGAACCTACGAACTATGAAGAAGCGATGGTGAGCCCAGATTCGCAAAATGGCTTGAGGCCATGAAATCGAGATGGGATCCATGTATGAAAACAAAGTATGGACTTTGGTTGACTTGCCCGAGGGTAGGCAAGCAATAGAAAACAAGTGGATCTTCAAGAAGAAGACCGACGCCGCGGTAATATTCTCGTCTATAAAGCTCGACTTGTCGCAAAAGGTTTCGACAAGTTCAAGGGATTGACTACGATGAGACCTTCTCACCCGTGGCGATGCTTAAGTCCGTCCGAATCATGTTAGCAATTGCCGCATTTTATGATTATGAAATTTGGCAAATGGATGTAAAGACGCATTCTGAATGGATTTACGGAAGAAGAGTTGTATATGATGCAACGAGAAGGCTTTATCGATCCAAAAGGAGCTAACAAAGTGTGCAAGCTCCAATGATCCATCTATGGACTGGTGCAAGCATCTCGGAGTTGGAATAAGCGCTTTGATAGTGTGATCAAAGCATTTGGGTTTGTCTGACTTTTGGAGAAGCTCAGATTTACAAGAAAGTGAGTGGGAGCTCAGTAGCATTTCGATATTATATGTAGATGACATATTGCTGATCGGAAATGATATAGAATTCTGGATAGCATAAAGGGATACTTGAATAAGAGTTTTTCAATGAAAGACCTCGGTGAAGCTGCTTACATATTGGGCATTAAGATCTATAGAGATAGATCAAGGCGCTTGATTGGACTTTCACAAAGCACACACCTTGACAAAATTTTGAAGAAGTTCAAAATGGATCAAGCAAAGAAAGGGTTCTTGCACGTGTTACAAGGTGTGAAGTTGAGTAAGACTCAATGCCCGACCACTGCAGAAGATAGAGAGAAAATGAAAGATGTTCCTATGCTTCAGCCATAGGCTCTATCATGTATGCAATCTTGTGTACCAGACCGATGTGTGCCTTGCTATAAGCCTAGCAGGAGGTACCAAAGTAATCGAGAGTGGATCATTTGGACAGCGGTCAAGAACATCTGAAATACCGAAAAGGACTAAGGATATGTTTCTCGTATATGGAGGTGACAAAGAGCTCATCGTGGCAGTTACGTTGATGCAAGCTTTGACACCGATCCGGACGATTCTAAATCGCAGACCGGATCGTATTTACACTAAGCGGAGGAGCTGTCGGTTGGTGCGGTTCTAAACAAAGCGTCGTGGCGGGATCTACATGTGAAGCGGAATACATAGCAGCTTCGAAGCAGCTAATGAAGGAGTCGGATGAAGGAGTTCATATCCGATCTAGGTGTCATACCTAGTGCATCGGGTCCAATGAAAATCTTCGTGACAATCTTGGAGCAATTGCCTTAGCGAAGGAATCCAGATTTCACAAGAGGACCAAGCACATCAAGAGACGCTTCAATTCCATCCGGGACTTAGTCCGGTGGGAGACATAGAGATTTGCAAGATACATACGGATCTGAATGTTGCGCACCGTTGACTAAGCCTCTTCCACGAGCAAAACATGATCAGCACCAAGACTCCATGGGTGTTAGAATCATTACTATGTAATCTAGATTATTGACTCTAGTGCAAGTGGGAGATGAAGGAAATATGCCCTAGAGGCAATAATAAAGTTATTATTTATTTCCTTATTTCATGATAAATGTTTATCATTCATGCTAGAATTGAATTAACCGGAAACATGATACATGTGTGAATGCATAGACAAAACAATATGTCACTAGTATGCCTCTACTAGACTAGCTTGTTAATCAAAGATGGTTATGTTTCCTAACCATGAACAAAGAGTTGTTATTTGATTAACAAGGTCACATCATTAGTAGAATGATCTATTGACATGACCCATTCCATTAGCTTAGCACACGATCGTTTAGTATGTTGCTACTGCTTTTATCCATGACATATACATGTTCCTGTAACTATGAGATTATGCAACTCCCGTTTACCGGAGGAACACTTTGGGTGCTACCAAACGTCACAACGTAACTGGGTGATTATAAAGGAGTACTACAGTGTCTCCAAAGGCGGATGTTGGGTTGGCGTATTTCGAGATTAGGTTTTGTCACTCCGATTGTCGGAGAGGTATCTCTGGGCCCTCTCGGTAATGCACATCACTTAAGCCTTGCAAGCACTACAACTAATGAGTTAGTTGTGAGATGATGTATTACGGAACGAGTAAAGAGACTTGCGTAACGAGATTGAACTAGGTATTGGATACCGACGATCGAATCTCGGGCAAGTAACATACCGATGACAAAGGAACAACGTATGTTGTTATGCGGTCGACCGATAAAGATCTTCGTAGAATATGTAGGAACCAATATGGGCATCCAGGTCCCGCTATTGGTTATTGACCGTGAATAGTTCTAGGTCATGTCTACATTGTTCTCGAACCGTAGGGTCCGCACGCTTAAGGTTTCGATGGCGCTTATTATGAGTTTATGTATTTTGATGTACCAAGAAGTTGAGTCCGGATGTGATCACGGACATGACGAGGAGTCTCGAAATGGTCGAGACATAAAGATTGATATATTGGAAGCCTATGTTTGGAGTTGAATGGTTCCGGCTAAAACAGAAATTCTGAGTCTTAGGGAGGTTACGGAACCCCGGGGTAAATGGGCCTCGGTGGGCCTCGAGGGAGAAGAGGAGGGCCAGCCGGGGGTGGCCGCGCCCTCTCCCCAGTCCGAATAGGACAAGGAGGCGGCGCTCTCCTCTTTCCCCCCCCCCAAACCTAATCCAACTAGGAAGGGGGAGTCCTACTCCGGTAGGAGTAGGACTCCTCCCGCCGCCTCTCTAGGCCGGCCGGCCTCCCCTCCCTCCTTTATATCTGACGGGGCAGGGGGCACCCTAGAACACACAAGTTTGATCTACGGATCGTTCCTTAGCCGTGTCGGTGCCCCGTCCACCATATTCCACCTCGGTTATACCATCGAAGCTTAGGCGAAGCCTGCGCCGGTGAAACATCAAGATCGTCACCACGCCGTCGTCTTGTGAAACTCTCCCTCGACACTCGGCTGGATCGAGTCGAGGGACGTCATCGAGCTGTCGTGTGTCAAGAACTTCGGGCGTCGGATAACGGCGCCGGATCGGTCGGATCGCGAGGAGAACGTCGACTACTTCCTCTACGTTGTGATCGCTTCGCCGGGTCTACAAGGGTATGTGGACAACACTCTCCCCTCTCGTTGCTATTCATCACCATGATCTTGCGTGTGCGTAGGAAAATTTTTGAAATTACTACGTTCCCCAACACAAGGATGTGAATGAGAGCAATTTGTTTCTCAGCTAGTTGAGTTTTAGCAAAACCGAAGAAAAATACCCGGAGGCAGAGCAGCTAATCTGACTCTCACGGTGGATTCCCGAAGGGGCTCTCCGGCTCTCCAAATTTTTTGCTCCCGCGAGGTGCCATAATTCAAGCGTGACTTGTTGACTGGCAAACGCAATCTACAAAGAGAACTACACAGGAGAAAAATTCTATTGACTTGTTGATAAACTGGCATATATAAATTTACAAGTAGAGATTGTAAAAACTACGATGGTGGAAGCGTATGCTATCTCGCGGGGACGCGTACGTGTTATATAATCATCAACGAGTACAAGGATCGGCAGGTGGTTGGTAGTCTTGACCCATACTCCAAGCTATACATGAGATGAGATCATATCTACTCTAACCACCGCCTAGATTACGATATGTTACAAGATTAAATGCGCTATCGTACATGTCACGGCTACAAACCTATCTGTTAACATCCTCCCTCAATCTTAACGTATCAAGGTTTAGATTGTTCTGAAAACTTGAGCTGTCGAACTTGCGGTGGCTTAGTAAAACCATCGGCTACTTGATCTCCGGTTGGTATAAACCTTATCTCCAACTTCTTCTGAGCAACTCTTTCACGAACAAAATGTAAATCAATTTCGATATGTTTTGTTCTTGCATGGAACACAGGATTTGCAGAAAGATATGTTGCTCCTAGATTATCACACCATAAGCGTGACACATGTGGCTGTACACACCCAATTCATCAGCGGTGTTTCCACCCACATTACCTCGGCCGTAGCATTTGCTAATGACTTATACTCTGCCTCGATCTTTGGATCTTGAGGCAGTTTGCTTGCTTCTTTGCTTGCCATGACACAAGATTGGGACCAAGGAATCTTGCAAAGCCTCCTGTGGACTTCCTATCATCTGGACACCACGCCCATCGCATCGGAAAGGCGCTCACCGTGGTTGACGGAGACACGCAAATGCTTAGTCCTATTCCCTTGCTGCCTGAACATACCTCGGTATTCTCTTCTGTTGTCGGTCACGAGAGAAGTTGGTGCATGCAAAACCGACAAACCTTATTAGCGAGAAAGATATATCAGGCCTTGTCAGTGTGAGATATTGAAGTGCTCCAACTATACTTCGATATTTTGTCCCTTCTTCTGAACTTAGTAGCGTACCCTCATTCAATGACAGTTTTTCTGTAGTTGACATGGGTGTACTAGAAGGTTTACAATCCTTCATCCCTACACGGCTCAAAATATCAGAAGCATATTTCTCTTGAGTGAGTAAAATACCATCTTGTATCCTTTTAACTTCAATGCCTAGGAAATAGTGTAATTCTCCCAAATCTTTCAAAGCAAACTCACTTTTCAAATTCTTTAGCAAAGCTAATGTGGCATCTTGCGAAGAACTTGCTACAATTATGTCATCAACATAAATAAGCATGTATATAATCACCTTGCCCTTCTTGAAAAAGAATAGTGAAGTATCTCCCTTTGATGGACAGAATCCAAGCTGTTGTAGCTTAACACTCAACCTTGAATACCATGCCCTTGGTGCCTGCTTTAAGCCATACAAGGCTTTATCCAACCTACATACATGATTAGGTTTGGATGTACTCTCAAAACCTGGTGGCTGCCGCATATAAACCTCTTCCTCGAGAACGCCATGTAGAAACGCATTCTGAACATCCAATTGGCGAAGATTCCATCCTCACAACAAAGCAATAGATAGAACAAGTCGATAGTAGCAGCCTTCACTCTTTGGATGAAGGTGTCCTCATAATCAATACCATAACGTTGTTTGAAGCCCTTAGCTACTAGTCTAGCTTTGTATCTATCTATTGTTCCATCTACCTTCTTTTTAATTTTATATACCCATTTACAGCCTATAATGTTCCTCCACGGCTTTGGTGGAACTAAGTGCAGTGTTGTTCCTTACTAAAGCATCATATTCAAAGACGCTGTAGCATTTTTCCAATTTTTATCATGCAATGCTTCAAGTACGTTTTGTGGCTCACCAGTGGCTGCAAAATTTGCAAACTTGAAATGTTTATCGTACCTGACCGTGCCATCCTTGAGCACTAATGGTTTGGTAATACCTCGCTGTGATCGAGTGACTCGCGTCGTTATGGTTGGAGTAGCCACAGCAGATCCAGTACCAGCCACAGAGGATCCCGTACCTCGTACTGACGCAGAAAGCGGCGGTGGCGAATCTTCCTGGTTATCCGCGCGCCCACGCTGCTGCGGATCTGCGGCGCTGTCGGCTGGTGACAACGACCCACCGCCGCGGGCCCGCGCGGGACCGCTGGAGTTATCATTGCTCTGTGGGGCCGCCGTCCCTGCCCTAACCGCTTCTTGGCGCGCGTCGCGCGTGGCAACCGAACGAATCGCCCCGCCCGTCGGGTATCGACGCGCGGACTCCGTGGCGCGCGCTGACGCGCCAGACCCACGCGGTGTTGGCGGCGGCGAATCGTTCCTGGGATCCGCGCTGGTCCCGCCTGCCTCTGTCCGAGATCTCTCGGGATTGGCGCTGTCAGCCGGATCTGCTTCGTGTCTAGCGCCTGTACATCTCTGTTGCTGCATAAAATCATAGTGTGTAGCACTGTTTTTTTCACTGTTTTCATTAGTACAGGCCTCATTAGTGGAAGGATTAGGATTATTAAACACATGATCATCAGCATGAGATTCACCCCCGTGATCAGAAGGGTTTAACAGCTCCGGAGAGAGTAACAAGATTTCAGCACGAAGGCGAGCACCGGCATTTGGGTGGAGACTAGCAAAAGGAAAAATATTTTCATCAAAGATCACATCTCTGGAAATATAAACACGTCCAGTAGATATGTCAAGGCACTTAAACCCTTTGTGGAGATTGCTATACCCAAGGAAAGCACATTGCTTGGAACGAAATTGAAGTTTGTGATTATTGTAGGGCCTAAGGTTCGGCCAACAGGCGCACCCAAAAACCCTGAGGATGGAATAGTTGGGTTTTTCATGGAATAGTTTTTGAAAGGGTGTTTCAAACTTGAGGACTTTGCTAGGAACTCGGTTTATCAAATAGGTTGCAGCAATGAAGGCCTCATCCCAAAATTTCAAAGGCATAGAGGCTTGAGCAAGAAGGGATAAACCCACTTCGACAATATGTCTATGTTTTCTCTCTGCCGACCCATTTTGTTGGTGAGCATGAGGGCACGAGACATGGTGGGATATACCTATTTTGGTAAAGAAGGAGTTCAACTTTTCATACTCCCCTCCCCAGTCTGTTTGTAGAGTAAGGATCTTACGATCAAATTGACGTTCTACTAGATGTTGAAAATCATGAAATTTTTGGAACACCTCAGACTTGTGTTTGATCAAGTATATCCAAGTGAATTTACTGAAATCGTCAATGAAACTCACATAATACTTTTTTCTCCCTACTGTTTCAACAGCAGGACCCCAAACATCGGAAAACACAAGTTCTAATGGAAACTTTGATTCACTTATTGACTTGGGATAAGGCAACCGGTGACTTTTGCCTTTTTGGCATGCGTCACATACAGAATCTTTATTGAACGAATTTGCACACGGGAGATTATTCTTGCTAATGACTTTGCTAACAATAAGAGGAGATGGATGGCCTAAACGCCGGTGCCACCTATCCAAAGATAGTTTTGTGGCACTGAGCATGTGCTTCTTGGCGTCGGATCCCGTGTGCCTAACTGGGTAGAGTCCTCTTCTACCCCTGCCTCGAAGGAGCACCTTCTTCGTTCCCTGTTCCTTGACAAGAAAAGAATGGGGATGAATTTCAACAAAGGAATTATTGTCAATAGCAAGGCGACTAGCGGAGATTAGACTTTTGTTGGCTTGTGGTACATGAAGGATATCATTTAAAAGAAGATCACGTTCAGGAGTATGGATTGCTGAATGACCAATATGTTTAATAACCATACCTGATCCACTGGCAGTATGAATCTGTTCGTTTCCAGTGTAGCGATCTTGCACGGTCAGCTTCTCCAAGTCTCCTGTGATGTGGTCGGTGGCACCACTATCCGGTACAGATTCGTGTCCACCCCATACTTCTTTGTGCGGCAAGGTTGGTGACTTCTCCTCCATGCCCCGATGCGACTCATCGTACCGCTTCCAACACTTCGGGCTGGGTGGCCCATCTTGCCACATATCCGCATTGGACCCTTGGAGCAGAGGCGTTGTTGTTGTTGTAGTTGCCCCGCTGTTGTTGTTGCCGTGTCACGCCGCGCCTCCGAGTTTGAGTAGCCGCCGCCGCCCGCCGCCATGATCACCACCATTGCCGCCTTGGCGGCGACCATGTCACCACCGCCCGCGCCGTGTCGGCGACCTCGGGTGGCTGCGTTGGCGAGGATTGAGACCCTCCGCCCGAAGATTGAGCCTTGTTTCAAAGCTCGGCGATTGCGAAACAGTTACGCCACGGTCACGGCTCCACCGGGAACACATGGCGAGACCACCGGTCGAAATCTTCGCCGAGCCCGCCAAGATGTGGGAGGCGATGTCGTCGTCGTCCACCTTCTTCCCCGCAGCGATCAATTCGTCGCGAGGGACTGATCTTCCGGCGTGAGTCGGTGATGGATGAGTTGCCCTTCGCAGATTGGCGAGGCGATCTTGGCGTTTGTGGTGCAGGAGCGGGTGTGGGATGCAAGCATCCCTTCCACCGTGTTCGAGCTCGGCAGCGATGTGGCATGGCGCAACTTGGATAGCTATCTCACGCGGAAGTGTCGTCAGGAGATAGGAGAAGACTTGTTGGTCTTGGGCATACCAGGTTTGGAAAGCAGGGTTCGGCCCTTTCACCGTCGTCTTCCCGTCTGACGACGCCACATCGATCTGCATGGGTGGCGGCGGTTGCTCGACGTCGATGTACTTGGCCATCTGTGCTCCTCGGATGGCCGAGAGCACCGTAGCCCGCCACATAGCCTGGTTGCCCTTCGTGAGCTTCTCGGTGGCGGCGTGTGCGAACGGCGAGGATGGGAAGGAACTTGAGGACGCCATGGAGTTGTTCGAGGATGGCTCTGGTTACCATGTAAAAACTACGATGGTGGAAGCGTATGCTATCTCGCAGGGACGCGTACGTGTTATATAATCATCAACGAGTACAAGGATCGGCAGGTGGTTGGTAGTCTTGACCCATACTCCAAGCTATACATGAGATGAGATCATATCTACTCTAACCACCTGCCTAGATTACACGATATGTTACAAGATTCGTACGCTATACGTACATGTTACGAAGCTACAAACCTATCTGTTAACAGAGATGACTTGTAGTATTTTTGTACCTCATCTTGGTTTGCTTCCGGAATAGCTGTTGCTGAAGAGGAAGGGATATACAAGCAATGATATTAAAGGACGGGACCAAGCACACATACCAGGAAAAACCATCTCCCTAGTTTATTGGTGTTCTTCCAATTCAAAAATGTTTTTTTTTTAAATTCCAGACTTTTAAGGGAAATGGGCTAGATTGTACTTATGCAAGGAGAAGTTGCAGTGTCCCGAAATGTAACATTCGTGTGTGAGATCAGACAAGGAAACAGTAAGTATATGTGATTGTTGGTGAATGCACATACACGTGATTGTTAGTAGATCAACTGCATCATTGGGTCAACAGTGACAAGGGGTCCAAGGGAAATACTCCCTCCGTCCTAAAATAAGTGTCTCAACATTAGTGCAACTTTGTACTAAAGTTAATATAAAATTGACATTTATTTTAGGATCGGAGGGAGTATAAAGTAACAGTACTAGGTTGCCCTTTCGCAAGCATTAACTCAGAGTATTAAAAAATCACATACTTTTGTCTGAAAAAAGAAAGGATAATTTAGTCTTCAACACAAGCATGATGCGCTGATTGAAACTAGCAGATTTGTAACACAAGCATGCACTGCTGACTGAAACTAGAATCATACTATTTCTTCAGACACAAGACGACACAATCTTCAGGTATGAACCTAATCTGCAAAAGAAGCTATCAGTGGGATAGGCCCTTGAGGCCTTGACAGATCACAGAGATGCTTCTTCTGAAAGGGCATCTACCCCATCAGGAAAACAACAGTCGAAAGGGTCGGCAACAGACAAGTCATGGGAGTCCAAATACCTATTGCAATGAAAATAACTAGTTCCGAAGTTCAATCGAGCCTCTTGAGAAGCTCTGTTCTCCACTTTTAGCAGACTGAGTTGATCAGTCATCCAATTCTTGTCGATGTAAATCTTCTTAGATATTCCAAATTTGATTTCCTTTACCACTTTTGCATTCAAAACAAAGAACTTGGCAAAGCCAATATCTTCCTTACCGCCTTGGTAATTCTTCAACACTAGTACTTTGAGATGGCTCTCGATGCATTTGATTGGATCTACTGGGTCATACTGATGCACATTTTTCATCTCTACCACATATGTGTCCCACTGTGAAAGGACACAAAAAACATATGTTAAAATAATTGTTAAGTTGGCTTTATTACATGACAATTCAATTTTCATTTTGAGATTGAAAGCAAAACAAGATGAATACTCAGTTACTCACAATGACATAGAGCTTTTCCAAGCAGGGGAAGCATCTGAGGATGCCAAGAACCGCATTCAAATCTGGGCCATGGAACTGGAGAGCCAAAACTTTTACACTGTACATTGGGTTTTCCAAGCTCGATGGGATTAATCCCTGAAGAAAACAATGGATATTAAAAAAAATCTCCAAAATAAATTGTCAGGCAAGAGTCTAGAGACTGGAGGTGCTACCTGGAAAACTAGATTGGGGATCTCAATTTCTAAGATGCGGGGAGACAAAATACCCACTATCTCCAGTTTAGGTGCTCTAACTACCCGGATAGTCTCGCCACCTAAGCCCGGAGAAGGTAACAGCAACCTTTCAAGGCGAGGGGCCTCCATAACGACCAATTCTGCTTCGTGTTCAAACACACAATCGATAACGATGATCCTGAGAGTTGGTGAGCTGATGCTGAGGCAAGACAGCTCACGAGTCCCCGACAGATGTAAATTCTCCAGGACATGGCAGCGAGAGAGCACCCGAGACAAGACATCCTCCGAGATGGAAACATGGCATAGCTTGAGCTGCTTGAGGAGGGGTAAATTCAGTGAAGGTGCCACCTCCGAAAATATATATTAGAGCACATGCATCCAGGCCCTCTCTATCTAGCCATCCATTTCCTGCTTTAAGATTTGTGCAAATACGTTTCTTTTTTTTGTTTCTCCCACATAGAATATATCTTGAAGTTCAAACCTATACAGCGTGGCAAAGCTTTCTGAGTAGAATCTAGGATAAATCGTTCAGATTTTTTTGTCAAACATAAATATACAAAATACGTTTTGTTTGATTAAAAAATCATATTTTTAGTATTTATGTCGGACAAAAAATTCTGAAAGATTTATCCTAGATTCTAATTAGAAAGCTTTGCCATCCTGCATAGGTTTCAACTTCAAGATATGTTCTATGTGGGAGAAGCAAAAAAGAGAAAATTTCATATAGAAACTTAGTTGTGTCACACGGATCTTAAAGCGATATTGGAGAGCTAGGATAGCAGGGCCTGGGTGCAGGTGCTCTAAAAATCCACGTCCGTGCCACCTCCCTTGGAAAATGGCAGGTGCCAATGCTGAGCAAGAGGAGGGTTGATGCTAAGCGGAGCACGGACGGTGGCATATGTTCCAAGAGCAAGAAGCTGATGTCGAGCTCCTGAAGGTTGTCAAGGGCTCGGGAATGGAACCAGTTCTCGATCTGAGCGGCATCTTCAGCGTGCCCTTTTCCAGATCCGCGGAGGTGGATGAAGAGGAAGGCGAAGCGGCGGGCGGGGCCAGGGTGTTCCGACAGGATCCTGGAGACGACGGAGAGGCCGTCGAACTCGTCGTCGAGATTGAGAGGCGAGGAGCGCCAGAGGGGACGCCATCTCCGGGCGATGGCCTGCGTGCGGGCGCGTCCTTGGTGGGGAGGAGGGAGATGATGGTTTCGAGGATGGCGTCGGGAAGGTCGCCGATGAGATCGCCGTGGCGGATGACGTTGTCGTCGCAGACGCTATCACGCGCCCGTTTCTGTGACCTGGGCCCGGTCGCTTCATCGGATGCGCTCCTCTTGGGTGCGGGTGCGGCAGCCTCCTCCTCCGCCGCCATCCCCTTCAGGGCGGCTGACGGGCTGAGGAGTCGGGCGGCGTTGCTGCCCCCCGCCCGTGGATCGGAATGAAACGATCACGACTCACGAGCCTAGTCTCCAGCTTAGGCTATCGGGCTGGACTGGGCCGGCGCATTTCTTGTCTATACACTAGTAGAAAAGGGGACAAAGGTTCAGCCCGGGTCAGCCCATTAGTCCGGTTCGATCGAACCGGGACCCATGAAAACATGGACCGGTTAAGTGAGCCCTAGGGGCGGCCGACCACGTGGGCCATTGGTCCCGTTCGTCTAGACCTTTTGGTCTCGGTTGGTGGGACGAACCGGGACCAATGGGCCTGGCTCCTGGCCCATCACCATTGGTCTCGGTTCGTCGGGACCAATGATATGCCTATATATACCATGCCAAAATAAAAGAGAGGCGCAATGCTCACCTGCACGTTGCTTAGCTTCAGGCCAACGTGCAGGTGAGCATTGCGCTTCTCCCTTCATCGTCTCTACACTTAGGGCTTATAAACCGCTGCGAGTGCCTCTCGCTTGGCGAGGTGTGACTAAAAAACAGTTGCAGAAAGAATCAACTAAAAAACTCTTTTACCGGTTCATGCCACGAACCGGTACTAAAAGGTGCTCGTGGGGCCCCAGTCTTAAAACCTGTACCAAATAAAATGCCTTTGTAACAGCCATAGAACTGGTACTAAAGGAATCAACTAAAAAGCTTTTATAAACCTCTAGTATTATTGAAACTAAAATTATATAGAATTTTGTTACAAACTTTAATAGCAAAAAGAATTATCATAAAAGAAAATAAATAAGTAATTAGAATTCTGTTCAAAACATTAAAAGCAAAAAGAATTATCATAAAAGAAAATAAATAAGTAATTAGAATTTTGTTACAAACTTTAATACCAAAAAGAATTATCATAAAAGAAAATAAATAAGTAATTAGAATTCAGTTCAAAACATTAAAAGCAAAAAGAATTTTCATAAAAGAAAATAAATAAGTAATTAGAACTTTGTTACAAACTTTAATAGCAAAAAAATTATCATAAAACAAAATAAATAAGTAATTAAAATTTTATTACAGACTTTAATAGCAAAAAGAATTATCATAAAAGAAAATAAATAAGTAATTAGAATTCTGTTCAAAACATTAAAAGTAAAAACAATTATCATAAAAGAAAATAAATAAGTAATTAGAATTTATTACAAACTTTAATAGCAAAAAGAATTATTGTAAAAAAATAAGTAATTAGAAACAAAAAAAGCAAAAAAACTGGGAAAAATTAAAAAAAGTGCCACCTACAGGGCCACCACGGCCTGCATACGACTAGAAACCCATTACTAGGGCCAGGATGCAGGCCCATGATAAACTTGATAGGCCCACAAGCATAGAGTGATTTTAGTCCGTAAGCTGCAGAGAGAGGAGCTCAAGTGGTTGGTTCGGCGGGGCTTATAAACCACTCCGAGCCCTCTCGGCTAGCGAGGTGGGACTAAACATAGCACCGCACCGCGCCAGTTCAAAGACACGACCTTTGGTCCCGTGGTGGCACCAACCCATTGGTCGGTTGGTGGCACCAACCGGACAATCTCTCTTTGTCGGTTTGTGGCACCAACCGACCAAAGTTCTCTGTTTCCGCCCTTTGGGCTCTTGAAAAAGGCCTTTGGTCGGTTGGTGCCACCAACCGAGACTAAAAATGCATTGGTCGGTTGGTGCCGTGAACAGGACCAATGCTCTACTATATAAGCACACTCGCGAAAATTTGGTTCGATTCGTTCTTTCCCGCGCCTAACGCCGCCAAGCTTCCGTCCGTCTCCGCCTCGCCGTCGCCGTTCGCCGCCCGCCCGCCCGCCCGCCCGCCTTACGCCCGTCGCCGCGCCGCCCGCCCAGCGCCGCACCTCGCCGTCGTCGTCGCCGTCCCCGACACCGTCGGCGTGAGCAACTAATTTAATTTGATGTTAGTAGTAGTTAATTTAGATGTGTAGTTAATTGAGTTAGATTTTGTTAGATTTTTTTAGATTTTTTTTGTAGTTTATAGATTTTTTTGTTAGATGTGTAGTAATTTAGATGTGTAGTTCATAGATTTTTCTGTTAGATTTTTTTCATATTGTGTAATTAATTTGTTCATATTGTGTTAGATTTTTTTTCTATTAATAGATATTTTTGGTGATATTATTGTTGAATATGCATCTTTGTATGTTCATATATATGGAAAGATCGAATATGTCAAAAAATTTATAATTTTTTCTGTTCACAGAATTTTTATGTTTTTTTCTGTTGTAATTTTTTTCATAGAATTTTGATGATTTTTTTGTTCATAGTATTTTCTTTGTCAATTTATTGTGTATGTATAGGAATTGTGAATGATATAAGTCATTTATGAATATGTTCATATTTAGAATAGAGGAAAAAGGAAAAATAAGAAGAGAAAGTGTTTAATATAATTAGTTAGAAAAATAATAGAACTATAGTTAAACTAGTTTATTTTTAGTAAGTACTACTTTATTTTATTTATAGTAAGTGCTTCATATATAGTTGAACTAGCTAGTTGATTTAATAAACTACTTTATTTTACTATATATAGAAGTAATTTGTTTTTAGTAAGTACTACTTTATTTATTTATAGTAAGTGCTTAGTAGTTGAACTAGTTGATTTAATTAATAAAACTACTTTATTTAACTATATATAGAAGTAGTTCCCGATCGGCGTCGGCGATGCCTATCCCACATCCTCGTAAATAAATCGACTCGGCGGTGGAGGCCTGCTTGATCGAGGCCATGTTAAGGACCTGGCTCCGCCGGCTGGTATTGGGAGGTGCTACCTTCGGGGACATAGGTTGGTGAGGAGGCAGCCGTTGTTGACCCGATCCTTGTTTGGTGGCGGTCGCGTGGGCGATGGCGGTGCCGAGGCTTCCGACACCACGGAGGTGGTGCGTCACCGTGTCGGCGAGGAGGGCGAAACACGTTCGTCGCTACATGGTTGCATTGGAGGCAGGTTCGACAATACAGGCAGGTTCTTGAGGATCTCACCGGAGCTATGATCTGTGATGGTTCCTTATCTTTGGGTGTCCACCGCCATGACGACGATACCCGTCGGGCACTACAGTTCTAGCTGTATTAGTGATGCTATATGTATGATAGTATTGTGATAATATTTGACGATGTACGGACACAAGAGATGATGTACTTTTGCTTATAATTGAATGCATGCTAATTTAAATACTACTTTATTTTATGATTTGGTTTTGCTTATTGAATGCTCATATTGGGAAAGTACTCCTACTTTGAATGCTAAAATATGAGAGCACTATGCAGAAATCTAGGAGCGCCCTCCATCATTGAAATGTCATACTCGGACGACGAAAACCGCCCGGGGGAGTGCGACTGGTGCCACGACGACCGAGGTATGTGCGACAGGTTCATTGAGCTGGATGAAGATCGACGCTTCAGCATTAAGCTCGAGGAGACCTTCAATGTTCATCTGATGCATAGCATTTATTTATAGTTTTTTCGTAATTAAGCACGACTTCAACTATTTTAACGTGTATTTTTCATCTTTTCCAATTCGACTAGCTTATCCCATGCTATGCAATACGCTATGTCTTGGAGAGGATGGGTTTTGAAGACCATGAAAATATGGAAACCAGAAAAATTCTCCTAAGGACCCATCATGATGTGGATTTTAAAGTAAAGCTGTACAATGCTGAGAGTGTAACCCATTTTGGTTGCAAAAATTGGGAAGCACTTTGCAAGATGTATGGTTTTGATGAGGGTATGCTTGTCACCATGGATCTTGGTGATCCTACAATCGAGCAAGACAATATGGAGATTTGGGTCCTTGTGGATACACATTCAATTCTTCCCCCATGTGAGCTTAACATAGTTATTAAGTAATTTATATTATTTATTTCAAAATAGTTGACAGCTTATTTCCATTGACAGCTTATTTTCATTCTTCAAAGAATGTGCAGAAGATGGTAGACAAAACCCACTACACCGATGGCTCCGAATTAACTTATAAGGAGAAAAATCATCTGATCGCATTTTGTACTAATCTTGAGAATTACAATGTCTACAATCGAACTCCTCAACATTATGGTCAATATGTGCCACTAGTGCACATGTTGAACTACGGTAACTACCATGGAGATACCCTGGTAAGATTTTTTACTATTACGACATCCGTGCATCTTTTTGCATACTTCTAAAACTAGTACATCATTGCTAACTACGAAGTTATTGCTATGTTTTTCAACAGATAATCCCGAATGATTGTGTGCCTCATCTGATGTATACGCATGGTAGCCTTTATGTTTTGAACATACAACCAGGTCGTCCTACGAATCTCAACCATACCGGATTTCTAAAAGAAGTGGAGACATGACAATCAAAGAATGGAAAAAAATGTATGGACAGTCGTAAGGAGCTTCTTGGAAGCAAAAGGAAGCGAAGCACAAGAATTGGAGACAGGATGATCTCCATTCTTCATAATGGAGAGTCAGGGTCTATATTGTTTTATGATATTTTACCTTAAGGGTGTTTAGGTCCTACCTGATACTGATGATCATGTGCTAAGAACAATTATGTAGGGTTGGGTTCGATGACTATGAGGATGATGATCGTATGACTTATTATTAATAACGAGTACAAGTTGTATGATGATGCATGATTAGTAGGACTTGTTATTATATATGATGATGTATGCGAGCATGCATGAGTTATTATATATCAGCGGGTGAAATGAACATAGCAGTAGCGTTGGTAAACCAAGGACGAAGATATAAGAGAGGACACTTCTCTCTTTTAGCTAGCTAATAACAACCTAAAAATAACCCCCAGAACCCCTAAACCATCCACTTTTTTTTTAAAGAAAAGAAAGAAAAACCTCAGCTCCAGCCAACTGCTGACGCATGGAAGCCTTTTGGTCCCGGTTTATGTCACCAACCAGGACCAAAGGCCCCCCTGCCTGGGCTGCCCGTAGCGGCCACGTGGATGCCCATCTGTCCCGGTTCGTGTAAGAACCGGGACTAAGGGGGGTAGGTATTAGTAACGACCCATTAGTCCCGGTTCAAGAACCGGGACTAAAGGCCCTTACGAACCGGGACAAATGCCCTGTTTTCTACTAGTGATAATTGATACTGTTTCATTCGAATTAATTCCCTGACTCCTGTTTTTTTTCATGGTAAAACGTGTCTCATTTATATCATAAGGATCATAGTATAAGCCACGTACAAACCGACCCGTCAAAACAAAAAAGACAGCAAAACGCTAGCCTTTGCACAAAGGAACAACAACTAAGAAGTAAAACTACAATCAAGACCGAAGAAACCTTTGAACTTGACACCAACGCCCTTCACAGGCTCTGGGACCACCATAGCAGCCAGCCAGCCACCAAAGAAAACAATGATGGATCACCTTCACATCCGAGCTCGAAGCGGCTCCGTCGCTGATATGCAGCTTTCGGACCTTGAAAGTGGTTCACCAAAAGCGAAACCATTACCATTAAATGAATCAGACCGGGGCAACACCCTAGACACGCCATCGAACTCCAGATCTGGCACCCCCACACGACTAAGACGTCGAAGGAGAAAACCATACGTACCATCCATGAACCATGAACCCAACACACGATCCACCATTTTTCAGATGCCGCCGATGCAGACCATAATCTGAGCAATCCCACACCCGCCAGATAAGGATCCGAAGATTAGGAAGTCAGCATGCGGTTCAACCGCCCCCTCCGAAGGGGGAGGTCGGGTTGCACCTTCCGTCACCGAAAACACGAGCCCTAGAACCGACATAGCGTGTAGGTGAACAAGGTTAGGGAGGTAGCAGGGTAGAGAGCCGACGAGGGGGGATGGCGCTCGACGCCGCCGACTAGCCAAGAACCGGAAGGTGATACAGTTATGAGCTGTCGGAGGGGGTGCAACAACTCGAGGGACAAGGCCAAAAACCACGCTGGCAGGGGACACCATCAAGCCATGGACGACTCGAGAATGCATGTTCATGGCCGTCGCGTGACCGAAGCGGTGCCGGCAAGAATCCACCACGAAGCTTCAACCATATACCAAGAGGAACCACCCAGTGGCGGAGCTAGCATTTGACAACAGGGTGGTCCACCTCAAAAAAATTGACAACAAATATGACATGTGAGTGTTGTAACTAATTTCCAATAGCACATAGAAATATATCAATATGGTCTTACAAATAAACTAAAATTCACATTCAAGTCTCGGTTTTGCATAAAAAAGGCCTACATAGGACATACCTTGAGAAGTTAAAAGAAGAATTTACTTCAATAATTTTGCAATAAGAATTTACTTTCTATCAATCATAATGACACAACTGAATAGAAAATGATGTGCTAAATTATATGTTTGTTCGTCGGTTCATGTTCATGTATTGTCTTGGACGATTGCACAACATAACAAATAGAAGCAATGCAAATTGGTTCATGGGTTAATTTGGGGAGGTTTCATGGCTGATAAGATCTGCGCTTCCTGGGTTTTGTCCTTTTATAGCAGTGTATCCGAACTGATCTGGACAAGGTTCCTCACCAAGCCATGCTTGTAGATCTGATGTCTTTATAATTAATCTGACGAAATTTCTTACTCGTGCAACTAGTTGTTCTCCGATTAAATTGTTCTATCTACTATATGTCCATCAATCTACTATTGCTCCGTGCCCTCATTCAATAGATAAAGATCTCAGTCGCCGCAAACCCTAAAGCAAAAATTGTGGAATTGAGGAATGGAATGGATGAATGGCACCTCAAATCAGGCCAAGCTAATGCAGGGGCGCCCGGAGGCCGGGGCAAGGGCAGGGTCGCTTCGGGAGGCGGTAGCACGGCTGGCGCCAAGAGCCGGGCAGTCCGCGGGCGCGGCGGAGAGGCAGGAGCGGAGGAACCTCGTGGGCAGCTGGGCGTCCGGCGACCGGTGAGGGTAGGGAGGCAGGTGGAGACGGGGCGGCCGACGGCTGGGCGGCTGGCAGAGTCTCGCGCGCGTCCGTTTATGTGTGCGTGCTGCATCTCCCCTGTGTCTGGCGGGGTTGGATTTTTGTTGGGTCAGAGTGTGTGCTGGGCTTGTTTTTTCCTTCTCTGGACCATCTCTACATTTTTATAGATATACAGGCCGGTACAAAATTCCAGGGTGGGCCTGTAGCTCCGCTACTGGAACCACCGTGACCAAACACCCGCAAAAGTCGTTGATGCAGCTTGGAGGAGGCGTTGTCGAAGACAGAGGGCGCCCTGCACTGGGCAGGACCGAGCCTCGGCCACCTCCTCGCAAGGGCCTCGTGCGCCCCCCACGAGCAGCAACGCGAAGAGGAAGTTGCGTCGACGCAGGAGAAGCACCCATGGGCATGGCCGCGTTACCACGCTGGACCGGCAATGTAGGATGCAATAGTTGGAGGAGCCACCCGTGGTGCACCATATTAAATCTGGGAAGTATGGGGTTTGGCACGAGGGAGACAAAGTCACCCCGCCGCCACCATCCCCGGGCGTAGCATGGCTTCGCCGGCCGGTCGGTGGCGGCGATACTAGGCGGCGGTTAAGGGTTTCCTCGTATCGCCAAACGCGAGCGATACGGGGGGCGGGAACTCTCCGCCAACCCCCCTTGAGCTGAAAATTGTGTGAAGATCACACATAGACATAGGATGGAGCACTTGGACGGATTAATAAGCTGAAAGTAGTGGGAAGATGATATCTAGCTGATGCTGATGGCCGGTTTCATCCTCGACCTATGCAGTCGTGTACCGCACCCTCATTCAACTTGCATCAACGTCACACCCGCCAACATTCCACTATGCAGAGGGTAAGGCATAATCCACTTCCTGTGATGCTTTGTCTAGTGCCTTAGTTCAGTAGGCTGCAAGCCAAGCATAATGCACCATCACAGGAAGTGGTAGCCCGACACGGCGGAGAGACATGCTGTCAATTGGATTTCTTGCGCGCTCCATTCTTCCTGGAAGCCCAGATTAGGTTCGAATTAGATCCGGACATCGAATATCTGGGCTCTTCTTGCAGGAATCCGGCGGCGCGCATTGCTAGGGCCCGAGCATCTCGCACCGGCAACCTTATCTATGCGGAGTTCCCCGCTAAGTTCGGTGGTCACATCAAGAATTTCAGCCGTGATCTTAGTGGTGCCTGCGGTCGATGAGGTACAGGTCGCCAAACTCTCCCTCGCTCGGCTCCACACACCGAGCGATCCATCGGTGATGCCAAGAGCATTCCCCTACTTTGGTGCTTCGTCCACCATTGACAAGAGAATTTTCTAAAGCCGCCCAGACCATCATCGTCTTGGCCCTCGCAAGGTTGCTTTCGTGCGTCCGATGCGTGTTTGCGTCCGGGCGGTGCAGGAAGGAATAAATCGTTCGTGCGTGGATGGATATATATGCGTCGCCTTGCCGCGCGAACTTGAGATACCAATTCGTTCGGGAGCTGGCTTGCTTGATCGTGGAGGGCAGCATGAATCAGGCATTGGTGGCGCTGGCGGTGCCGCTGCTCCTCGCCGCGTCGCTCTACGCCTCGACGCCGCCGGACACGGCCGAGGCCTTCGCCGGGGACGTCCGCGTCCGCCTGACCCACGTGGACGCCGGGAAGCAGATGTCCAGGCGCGAGCTGATCAGGCGCGCCATGCAGCGCAGCAAGGCGAGGGCGGCGGCGCTCTCCGTGGCTAGGAGCGGCAGCGGCCGCGTCGCCGGCAAGAGCGCGCGGCAGCAGGGGGAGCAGCAGCAGCAGCCCGGCGTGCCGGTCCGCCCGTCCGGCGACCTCGAGTACCTCATCGACCTCGCCATCGGCACGCCGCCGCAGCCCGTGTCGGCGCTGCTGGACACCGGCAGCGATCTCATCTGGACGCAGTGCGCGCCGTGCGCGAGCTGCCTCGCGCAGCCGGACCCGCTCTTCACCCCGGCCGCGTCGTTGTCGTACGTGCCCATGCGCTGCTCCGGCCAGCTCTGCAACGACATCCTGCACCACAGCTGCCAGAGGCCGGACACCTGCACCTACCGCTACAATTACGGCGACGGGACGACCACGCTGGGCGTCTACGCCACCGACCACTTCACCTTCGCGTCGTCGTCCGGGGAGAGGCTCAGCGTCCCGCTCGGGTTCGGCTGCGGCACCATGAACGTCGGCAGCCTGAACAACGGCTCCGGCATCGTCGGCTTCGGCCGGGACCCGCTCTCGCTCGTGTCCCAGATGTCCATCCGGCGCTTCTCCTACTGCCTCACGCCCTACACAAGCACCAGGAAGAGCACCCTCCAGTTCGGGTCCCTCTCCGACGGCGTCTTCCACGGCGACGACGCCGCCACCGGCCAAGTCCAGACCACGAGGCTCCTGCAGAGCCGCCAGAACCCGACCTTCTACTACGTCCCGTTCACCGGTGTGACGGTCGGCACTCGGCGGCTGCGGATACCGCCCTCGGCGTTCGCCCTGAGGCCCGACGGCTCCGGAGGGGTGATCGTCGACTCGGGCACGGCGCTCACGCTGTTCCCGGGGGCCGTGCTCGCGGAGGTGCTGAGGGCGTTCCGCGCGCAGCTGGGGCTGCCGTTCGCGAACGGCAGCAGCCCGGACGACGGCGTCTGCTTCGCGACGCCGATGGCCGCAGGCGGGGGGAGGCGCGCGTCGGCCGCGGGGGCGGTGGTGGCGGTGCCGAGGATGGTGTTCCACTTCCAGGGCGCGGACCTCGAGCTGCCGCGCCGGAACTACGTCCTGGACGACCCGAGGAGGGGGAGCTTGTGCATCCTCCTCGCCGACTCCGGGGACTCGGGCTCCACGATCGGCAACTTCGTGCAGCAGGACATGCGCGTGCTCTACGATCTGGAGGCGGAGACCCTGTCGTTCGCTCCGGCGCAGTGCTGATGCGCGCGGAAGCGGCATGCGACCGAGGACGTCCATGTGTGTATCAAAGCATATGTGTGTCATTTATGGTAGCGCGCGCATGCATCAAATGGGAGCATGTGCCTCAAGGGAAGTTGTAATAAGTTTAGCTAGTAGTAGGATTTAGGAAAGGTTAATAAATGACCAATGTTTTGTTAGTACCTCTATTTTCTCTTGTGAGATGTTTTCTTACGTCTTGTGAAGCAACGGCTTCAAGAATGACTGTGGGTACACAGTTATGGCCAACAAAAAACCTTTGTGTACAGTAGGGCAATTTTTTCACTCCTAGTGCATGCAGTCCATGCTTCCGACCATACCCGGAAACCAACTTTGCTCTTCAATTGTAAGTAATCTAGCAACATCTTCAGCATTCGGAGATCTCAGGTACTAACCCCCAAAGACCTCGACAAATCTTCTGAGATTATCTAAAGCGGTGGACTTAGCTAGCCGACAATACTCATCCGTAAAATCAGCTGATATCACATAAGCTAGGATTCAAAATACTGAGGTCAACTTTTGATAAGGATGTAAACCAGGAACACCAGCACTATTTCTTCTCAGGGAAAATAGCTATCATGTGCCTCCTCTATCGCATTTGTGCTATGGGCAGAAAAAAAAGGGATGAATTCTATACCTGTGATGAAAACCTTAAATGAGAGATGAAGAGCGACTACTATGGTGAAAACAAAACAAACGCACCAGTTTCATACCTGTTGCGAAACATCCTTGTGGTGATGGTACAGTTCTGTGCAAACTAGCCTTGTGGAGGTCCTGAAAGCATTCCGCAAAATCGCACTGAAGAGATTGACGTCCCGGTTGTGAACCTCCGTGTCGTGGAGCATCCAACTGGGCTTGTTCTTCCTCTGCTACGATTGCAGCCATCATGAGTTCCTCGTCTTCGGAGGAGGAATCTTCGCAAAATTGTGGGGCCAAACTTCGACGGCGACTTATTTCATTGTAGAGATATGGTGAAAGAGAAGTAGGAGAGGAGGCAGAATCAGGATTGTTAGAGATATGAGGGGTGATCATGTATATATATAGCTGAATACTAGTCGTTGATAGTTATGAAATATTATTAAAATATGGAATAAGGTAGAGTTTAGGGGAACTGCCGGAGTTGAGCCACTTTTAGGGGAGAAACTTTTCAGGGGAGTCCCTGGTTTTGAGATATAGGGAAGAAATTGTAGGGAAACTGCTGAACTTGCTCTTACTTGCTCTTACGCCAACACCACCAGGGTCAATAAGACATACCAAACTTTCCATTTTGAGGAAGTTATGTATGCTATGCACTTTCTAATTTCGGAAAGTTCCATTTTCTTGCAGATTGTGTTAAAGCATGTACCGACTTTTAGAAAAAAAAATTGTGTGCCAAATTTTAGAAATATCAATTTGAACTTTGATCAAAGTTTTAGGATTTTCAACTATTATAAATTTGGAAAAACATATATTTTGAATCTTTTGTACTTTCAGGAAATTGCAGCGTTCGCAAAGTTGAATTTGTAAACCTGAACTTCCAAAAATTTAAACTTGTAATTTTTTGAACTTTCAATTTTTTTTTGAGATGTTGACACATGAGAAAGAAAGCAGGGGAAGAAAGAAATACGCGAGTGCCCACCGATAAAGAGAGATAGATGGAAAGTCATATGGTGGGCTTTTGGCCTATCCCAACGCCTCCGCGGTCCCTAGTGTATCAAGGTTGATCACGAGCACGTCTAACCATGTATGGAAGGCATTTCTCATTGCTCGTGTCTCTTAAGTTTTGGTAAAAATGTGTGCTAGTTAAATTTTTGTTACAATCATGATAATTCTACCAATCGAGATTCAACAACCAAATCTACCCAAAGTGAATCACAATCGCACTAGTAGTGTGCAATTTATCGAGACCATGACATGGCACACATGAACTGCAAATAAGTTGTGTTTATGTCATATAGGGGCGACAAAATCAGACGACACCATGATCCAAAAGTTTGCTCCATATAAATTCTTGATTTTCTAATCCTCAAATGTTTAAAAATATAATCTGAGACATGGGTGAGGTGTCCGATCGCGGCAACCTCCGCAAGATTGAGTTAGGACCTCGTTGAAGACAAGGATGAGGGTTGATGGTTGGGTGAAGAGGGAAGGGCCTTCGTCATTGCCGATGAGACCTTGCCAGGACCTCGTCAGAGGTAGGAACGATGCGCCATCAGAGGAGGGGCAGTGGCGTACAAGGAGGAAGATGACGCCCGACCATTTTTAAGTGAATATCTGGATTGTATTAGTTAAGGAAATCAAGTACAAACTAAATATCCAGATCTGGGACATTTGTCCTTATTTTTACAGAGAAAACTTAGAAATGCATCTAAGCCCTCAAGAAAATCCATCTGAACAGATTTTGTCACTGCTTACTTGGTCACCACCACATCACCTGAGGAAAGAACGAAGATGAGAAGAGTAACAATTGTGTCGTCCACACAAATGTATAGAGGAAAACTCTTCGATGCCTAACCGTTGGATGGTTAGAAGGACAGTGGTATCTCGAGTCCATCAACGTTCAAGTCCTGGTGCTCGCATTTTCCTGAATTTATTTCAGGATTTTCACGATACACGTTCAGTGGGAGGAGACGTTCCCATCGACTACGACGCGCCTACGGTGATTTCGTAAATCACAAGATGATATGCCGGTTGAGTCTCTCGAGGTTGCTCATAGAGGTAGAGTGTGCGTGTGTGCGTTCATAGAAGTGATTGTATGTACGTATATATGAGTGTTTGCCTCTATATTGTCTTAAAAGAATCGACTTACAGTGGTAAACCTTTTTGATCCGGTCATTACGGAGGAGATGAATGCCAAACTGTGTGAAGCTTTTTCGGACAAGGAGATTAGTGATGCACTATTTCAGATTGGGCCTCTAAAGGCACCTGGGCCGGACGGGTTCCCGGTGAGGTTTTTTCAGCGTCATTGGGGCACAGTGAAAGATGACATTATTGCTGCAGTCAGACAGTTTTTCATATCGGGGGTAATGCCGGAGGGGGTAAACAACAACACCATCATGCTCATCCCAAAGGTTGACAACCCCCAACGTTTATCAGAGTTTCGGCCCATTAGCTTGGGTAACGTGATTTACAAGATCATCTCCAAGTGTTTGGTGAACCGGTTGCGACCACTACTTGGCGACATCATCTCTGAGGAACAGAGCGCTTTCGTCCATGGAAGACTCATTACGGATAATGCGTTCATTGCCTTTGAATGCACTCACTATATTAAACAGGAGAAGGACCCTGACAAAGCTTATTGTGCCTACAAGCTAGATTTGTCCAAGGCGTATGATCGTGTAGATTGGACTTTCCTTGAGCAAATGATGAGAAGATTGGGCTTCGCGGATCGGTGGGTGATATGGATAATGACTTGTGTCACCTCGGTCCGTTATTGTTGCAATGTTAATGGAGCTCTATCAGATTCATTTGCACCGTCGCGTGGGCTGCGGCAAGGAGATCCCCTCTCCCCGTTCTTGTTCCTTTTCGTGGCAGAAGGGTTAGCGGCAATCTTGAAACAACAGGTCAATTCTCAGCAGCTGACACCGTTACGGGTCTGCCCACATGCACCTGGCATCTCACATCTCATGTTTGCAGACGATACTTTGCTGTTTTTCAGAGCAACCGAGCAGGAAGCTTCTCATGTCAGGGCCGCACTTGCCACCTTTGCTCAAGCCACGGGTCAGCTTATCAACCCGCAAAAATGCTCCATTCTCTTTGGTGAGCATTGCCGGAGAATAGACCAGGATGCAGTGGTATTATAATTGGAGGTGCAACAAATTAGCTTCGAGGAATGCTACTTGGGTTTACCCACGCCAAACGGGCGCATGTCCAAGGGCATGTTCCAAAACCTCCAGCAGAAATATATGAAGCGTATGGTGGAATGGGATGGCAATCAACTTGCGCAAAGCGGAAGAGAGGTCCTCATTAAATCCATTGCACAGGCTATTCCAACGTATATCATGAGCGTTTTTAAGCTACCGGCGGCCACCTGTGAAGATCTTATGCGGATGATCCGTAACTTCTTTTGGGGAGTAGAGAAGGGGAAGAGAAAGATGCACTGGCAGGCATGGATTCATCTAATCAAGCCCAAGGCGCAAGGTGGACTGGGCTTCTGAGACCTACGACTTTTTAATCAGGCACTTCTAGCATGCCAAGTTTGGAGGCTACTTATAAACCCTGACAGCTTGTGTGCCCGGTTATTGAAAGCACGCTACTGCCCGCATGGTAACTTGGAGGATATTGTTTTCTCGACATCGGCCTCAGTTACTTGGCGAGCAATTCAACACAGGCTTGAGCTCCTGAAGAAGGGATTGATCTGGCGCATAGGCGATGGACGAGCGATCAGGATATGGCACGATAGCTGGATTCCCAGGAATGGGTGCGGGAGGCCTGCTACCCCCCAAGGAATATGCCGGGTGCGGCGTGTATGTGACTTGCTGGATGACCATGGAGCATGGAATATGGACTTGGTTTGGAGCATTTTTTTACCGGTCGACGCGGAGGTGATTGCAACAATTAAAACCTTTCCTAGGTTGGGTCCAGACATGCTTGCATGGGAGCCGGAACGCAGCGGGGACTTCACCGTGAGGAGTGCTTATCGACTTGCTCTCGAGGATCATCTTCGGTTCTCTTGATCAAGGGCGAAAGGTGGCACCGGACGGGCGACGAGCCGTCTGGGCTTTTATTTGGAGGTGCCCTACTCCTCCTAAGGTTCAAATCTTCACCTGGCGGTTTCTCACAGATTGTCTACCCACTTGGGTGAATAAATGCCGTCGGGGCCTGGAGGTTTCTGACAAATGCCCTCTCTGTGCTTTGGAGCCGGAGGACACGTTCCATATTTTTTGCAGATGCCCAATGGCGGTTGCACTCTGGCAGGTCATGGCGGACCAATGGAGAATACCTGTTGTCACCTCCTTCCGTCGGACGGGGACGGAGTGGCTTGCCCAAGCCCTATGTGAGCTGCCGGACACGGAGAGGATGGAGCTCATGATGACATTGTGGCGCTGCTGGTATGTTCGAAATGAGATGGTGCACCACAAGAAGCCACCACCAATCGAAGCGTCCAAGAACTTCCTCATCAGCTACGTTGATTCATTGGTGGGCGTTCAGAACTCTCCTCATGCGGATCCAGTCAAGGGGAAGCAGGTGGTGGACGCTGTTAGCCACTCCCGGCCCATGCAGCACGAGACTCCTGCTCCAACCACGTCGCTGCGCTGGTCTCGACCGGCGACGGGGTGGGTGAAGCTCAACGTCGACGGCTCCTACAATGCCACCAGTGGAGAGGCTGGTACAGGCATGGTCCTCCGGAGCGACACGGGCGATATCATTTTTTCTTCATGCAGAGAACTCCGGACGTGCTTCGATCCTCTGGAAGCCGAGCTGCAGGCCTGCATGGAGGGGCTCAACTTGGCACTTCAATGGACCCCTTTGCCTATTGAGATGGAGACAGACTGCACGGTGGCGGTACATGCAATACTAGCGCCGACGAGGGATAGATCTCGTTTTGCCTTGCTTGTTGATCCGGTTAGGCGTTTGATGCTAGGAGGAAGGGAGGTTAAGCTAGTTCATATCCATAGAGAACAGAACGGTGTGAGTCATTATCTTGCAAACTTTGGTAGAGTTCATAAACGTACGGTTGTGTGGTTGGGATCTGGACCAGATGAGGTTCCAGACTTATGTAATGCCGAGGCACTTTATGTGTGAGAAATAATTTTTCTTTCACCCGCAAAAAAAAAGAGAATCGACTTAGGACAAAAGAAAATTCAAATGCCTGATTTATTTATTTTTGAACTTGGAAATTTAATTCCAGTTAACCACTGTGCTGAGCAAGATCGTCGACAATCAAGTCTCATATAAAAGTAAGAGCAACACCCGACCATACGGAGTGGGACCAAAAATTGAGCCAACGAACAATCTAGTAACCTTCCATAAACTCTCTCCACCCCCCCCCCCCCCCCCCACACACACACACTGGGCACTAATCCTGGCGCAGTTACTTTGTTCCACTTCCACCTCAGCCCGTAAGATAAATTACCTACAAACTGTACCTAGGTGTAGCAAAAGCTCGCTTGGGACACATGCACCATCTTCGATCCGTTTATTCGTTTTTAAGTTGGGACGTGCACTTTATTCGTCCGTACCCCTTACATCAGCTAGTCGCGCCGGCGGCCACGAGTAGGTCATGCATCCGACCAAGTGATGTTGTACTCGCCGACCTCCTCCCCGGTGATGCCCAGCGCATCCCAGACCGCCTGGGAGGCGTCGACGACGTTGTTGCGGCACGGCGGCTGGAAGGCGTGCTCGCGGTCGCACCCGTTCACGGTGTCGCACTCGTCGACGACCTTGGCTAGCACGGACCTGCCGTTGGCCCGGATCCGTATGTTCTTGCCGCAGCGGGAGCCCCCGCTGTACCACCCCGTGGACAGCGCCACCACGCGCTCCGAGCTGCGGTGGAACGCGCCGTCGCACTCGGACGGGTCCCCGCCGTCGCCGCCCTCGTCGAAGTCGTTCAGCGTCATGACCGCCCGGGTGGACGAGGAGACCGGCGGCGAGCACCTGTACGTCGGGTACGCCTGCCCGGCCTTGCAGCAGTCCTGGCACGGGTGGCTCTGGGTCGGCCGGAGCGTGCCGCTCGGCCCGCAGCCAGCGCCGGCGGCGGTGAGCAGCAGGTGGCTCGCCGCTACCGCGAGCAGCAGGAGGCGGCTGGTGGACCTCATCAGCATCTTTGTGAGGTTTTTGATGGCCGCGAGCGGCGGGTGTGAGTCGTGAGACTGTGAGAGTGCGCAGTGGCCAGCTCTCTACATATAGGCAGGCAGTGTGTTCGTCTAGTACGCGTGCTCCGGTGCTTGTTTGCGGCTCGTATTTTGTCCCGTGTGATTCGTGAGCGAACCTCAGGCTTTGTCCTTGCGATCTCAATGAAGATCCTCAAAAGTCAAGCTGAGGCGGCGAAGGAGTGAGGGGAGGACAGTGCAGAGATGGCGATGCAACATGGAAAGCCTGTTATAAATGCTAGACGTGCCGTCCTGCTACGGGCACCTCATGGCATGACATCGATCCCGTGTCGCTTCTCTCTAACACCGTTGCGGATATGCTTGATGTCCTCGTTGGGTAGGGATAGAGAGGATGGCCGGGTTGGTGGTCAATTTACCATCATCTTTGCTGGAAAAAAAAGGATGGTGCCGTCATCTTCATCGAACACCGTCGAAACATCTTTTGAATAATTATTAGGCTTCAAGATTAACTTTCATAAAGAGGTAAATGCACCATTGGCGCTTGAACATTTCATCGAGGGTTGCTTTGGTGCTTGTAGTTTTACAATACAGAGAAGTGGTTCAAAATCTTGGCACGCGGGTCTAATACAGACGTTAAATGCGATGGTGTGGCACCATACTTATGTTGCCATGCCCACATGGTGAGGGGCCCGATTGCAGCGACGGAACAGGCTGGTTGGTCGTTGGGTCACACCCGTCAGTGAACAATGAAAAAGCAATATGTGAATTATAATTACAACAATGAAAATAGAATTAGAAAGTTTGTGTTTATGAAATAATATCCATAAAAATAAAAACTTATTTAAAAAAAAGTTGGTGTAATTTTTAAAAATATTCACGTATCATATATTCATACAAATAAAATATATTATATGAATTATAAAAATTATTGTAAGGTGTTCATGTATTTAATAACTTATATCAGTGTAATTATAAAAATCTTTTATATATTTAAGTAATTTTCTATATAATTTTTAAAATTCATGTGTTTAATAAAATATAAATGTGGTATGTAAAATATTCTTTCTTTAAGAAAATGTTCGTTTCATTTTAAAATTGTTCACATTTTCAATAAAGTATGTGTGTTTGCCAAAAAATATTATTTTAATAAAATGAATTATGTATGGAAAGATAAATACGAGTCTAGTGTGATAATGATCATCAAATAAATATTATTTAAATTATACAAATATTTTGCTAATTCATAAATATGATTTTAATTATTTGACTATTTTAAAATAATACATGAATACCTTTTAAACTACACAAGAACTATTTAAAAAACATTATTTTATTTGTATATATATCATTTATATCTATTTTTATTAATGTGCTTATGATTTACATATTTTTTTTAAAAGGAAAAAAATCTGACCTGTGGAAAATAGGCCATACTGATTGCAACCCATCTAAGACCTACGAGTGTGTTTTACAAGACATAAAGCCTAGTTATCATATCTATGCATTAAAGTCATTGGGTGGAGTGGCTAGCACGGCTGACGGGATAACGAGATGTCATCGGTTTGTCCCCGAAGGCTACCATTTTTCATATCAATTATTCCTTTGTAGGGTTCACTGATAGATGGGATCTAACGGTCATAGAGGCGCATACTATGCGAGCCAGCCTGTCCACCGCTGCAGGAGGGCCCGCGCCACACTAGCACACCAACAGAAAATATGGTGCCATGTTAAAGCGGTTAACATCTACGGACGATGAGAGCACTGTATTGCATATGAAAGCAAACATTTTACACCATTTTTCTGTATTCTACAACTGCAAGCACCAAAGTGATCACTCGTGGCATGTTCAAGCGTCAATGGTATATTTACCTGTTTCATAAAAGTGTGTTCTTTTGTTTCAGAATGCTGAATGCCATCCTGGCCGCCATTCAGGCCCTTGACCTCCGGGCCAACACCTCTGGTATTTCCCCTGACGAGTGGCTCCTTCGGTACGAACTCGAGGACCAGCTGACGGTCGTATACACGGATGAGGAGGCATATTGGCGCCAGCGGGGTACCGAGCGATGGGTCCTTAAGGGTGATACTAATACGGCCTACTTCCAGGCCATCGCGAACGATCGTCGCCGCCGCAACACGATTCCCCTCTTATGGGATGGCGGCCTCCTCCTCCAGCATGCGGATGAGATCTGGGCCCATGTAGACGGCTTTTCAAAGCCCTATTTTTTGCCTCCCCTCGGGGAGGAGCCGCTCTTGCCCCAGATATTTGGCATGAGCGCAGTCGCGTCTCGGATGGGGCCAATGCTGCCCTTACGGCCCCCTTCGATGTGGAGGAGGTTTGAACCGTCATCAAGGGCATGAACCCCTCGTCCGCTCCCTGGCCGGTAGGCCTCCCGGTTAAGTTCTTCTAGACTTTCTTGCCGGTCATTAAACCAGAGGTGATGCCGCTATTTCAGGAGTTCTGCGTTGGGGCAATTGACTTGGCCCGCCTGAACTATGGGATCATCACCCTCATCCCAAAGGTAGTTGGGGCCTCGGACATCCGCCAGTTTTGCCCCTTACGGTGATCAATGTGATCTTCCGTATACTGGCGAAGGAGTACGCCAATAGGGTGACCCTGTTAGTTGAACACATTACCCACAAGAATCAGTCGGCCTTCATCAAGGGGCCGACACATCCTTGATGGGGTGCTGGTGTTCCATGAAGTTCTTCATGAGGTCCGTGCCCGGCATCAGCAGGCGCTCTTCATGAAGATTGATTTCCATAAGGCGTATGACACTATCCATTGGCCCTTCCTTCGGGAAGTCCTCTTGCGTAAAGGGTTTGACGATCAATGGGTCACTCGTGTGATGCATATGGTCTCCTGCGGCTGCACCGTGGTGAACATTAGTGGGGAGATTGGCCCCTTCTTCCCCACATTCTGTGGGGTGAGACAGGGAGATCCCTTCTCCCCGTTCTTGTTCAACATGATGGTCGATGCCCTGGCTGCCATTCTCAATAGTGCTAAGGCCGCGGGACACATCCACGGAGTGGTCCCCCACCTAGTTGGCTTGGGTGGCGTATCTCTCCTATAGTACGCCGATGACACCATTATCATGGCGTCCGGCAGTCAGGAGGACATCGCGAATCTTAAGTTCCTTCTGCTCTTTTTTCAACAGATGTCAGGACTAAAGATTAACTTTGACAAGAGTGTTTATGGTGTTGGGCTACTCACCGGCCGAGTCCAAGTCCATCGCGGACCGTCTTAACTGCCAATTGGGATCCTTTCCCACTTCCTATCTGGGAATCCCCATTAGTGATTCTCGCCTTTCCGTCGCGGATCTTCAGCCAACGGTGGCCAAACTTCCTCGGCGCATTGAACCCTGGCAGGGTCGTTGGCTCTCTAAGGCGGCCCGGACGGTGCTCATCAACTCCTCCCTATCCAGCCTTCTCTTGTTCATTATGAGCTTCTATAGTCTCCACGAGACCCTCCATCACGAGATAGCCAAGTATCAGGCCCGATTCTACTGGGTCGGGGAAGGCGATAAGCAGAAATACCATATGGTGAGCTGGCCAGACATTTGCTGACCCCGCGACTAGGGCGGACTTGGGATCATGTCATCTAAACGCATGAACATTGCCCTCTTAACTCGCTAGTTGTGGCGTATCGCAAATGGGTGGTGGTCTCTGGCTTGACATCATCTGGGCTGAGGAGCTTCGCGGCCAACTGCTTGCTTTCTGCCAACGATCCGGAGGCTCGCAGTTCTGGCAGTCCGGCATTCAGCTGCTTCCGGTCCTACGTCTCGGTACCTCGATTGCGGTTGGCTCCGGTGCGTCGACCCTATTCTGGTTTGATAGGTGGGCAGGGGATATCCCCTTCGCAGCCAGGTTCGCTAGGCTGTTTTTGATAGCGATGGTTCCTAATGTGTTAGTCCAGGTGGCCCTTATTGACTTACGACGCTTGGCGTTTCGTAGAACATTTGGACCCCCTGAGTCGGAAGAATGGCGCGACCTTTTGGATTGCATTCCGCTGCACACCCCGGACATTGACACCTCGGTGGACCAGATCTCCTGGCGCCTGGAGACGTCCAGGCAGTTCTCCACAAAATCGCTATACCATTCTATTATTCCTACTCCCGCCCCAACTCTCTTCATCCAGGTTTGGGAGATTAGGCTCCCCCTGAAGATCCGGATCTTCCTGTGGCAATGGATCGGGGGATGCACTCCATCTGGCGTCGAGGTGCTCAAGCGGCATGGCCCGGGCGATGGCATTTGTCCCCTTCGTGGGACGATCGATGACTCGAACCATATCTTCTTCTCCTATGTTACGGACCAATTCCTTTGGAGCTGCTTTCGGGAGGCTGTTGGTGGTCGGTGATGCAAGTCCAACTTCCCCGACCTGTTCGACGAAATTCAAGCCACTTCTCCTCGTGCCCGCCACATTAGGTGGCTTTGCATAGGAGTTCTCGTCTGGACCCTGTGGACCATTCGGAACCAGCTAGTCATCCAGCGTGTGCCTCTCCGATGTGCTACTGACGCAATCTTCAAAATGTATGGCTTCTTGCAGCTTTGGCAGCTGTCAGTATCAAAACCGGCGGATCTAGGGTAGGGGGTCCCGATCTGTGCGTCAAGGCTGATGGTAATAGGAAGCAAGGGACACAGATGTTTACCCAGGTTCGGGCCCTCTCGATGGAGGTAAAACCCTACTTCCTGCTTGATTAATATTGATGATATGGGTAGTACAAGAGTAGATCTACCACGAGATCGTAGAGGCTAAACCCTAAGAGCTAGTCGATGATGGTATAAATGTAATTGTGATCGGCCTTCCAAGGACCAACCTCTCCGGTTTATATAGACACCGGAGAGGGCTAGGGTTTACATGGAGTCGGTTACAAGGAAGGAAATATAATATCCGGATCGCCAAGCTTGCCTTCCACGCCAAGGAAAGTCCCATCCGAACACGGGCCGAAGTCTTGAGTCTTGTATCTTCACGCTTCAATAGTCCGGACGTTGTACACAGTCCGGCTGTCCAGATACCCCCTAATCCAGGACTCCCTCAGTAGCCCCTGAACCAGGCTTGAATGATGATGAGTCCGGCGCGCAGTATTATCTTCGGCATTGCAAGGCGGGTTCCTCCTACGGATACTCCAAAGTAAGTATCGAACACTCAAATCGTGTCCGGATCTAAAAAATGATCTTCGCACACCACCGTAGAGAGAACGATATTTCACAAATGCAATCTGCTGACAACTTTTTCTGATGACGTGACACGTTATGATGATCGGATCCATTATTCGAACCGTTTCCCCACAACCAGCTACAACGCATATTACGATGCGGTTTATGTGACACATCTTGTCAAAGCAGAGATCGTGTCCCCTTGTTACGGGGTTCTCATCAATACGGGTATGGGTAATCTCACCACGCCATTAATCGTGGCGCTTGGGAAACAAGCGATTCCCAACGGGCAAGTGGGGAGGCGCACCGCTTTTGGTGCCTCTATAAAGGGACAAGACTCCCCCATTCTCTCCCACGCCTTCTTCCTCCTTTGCCCACTCTTGCCCCCTCAAGCTCCAGTGCCCAAGCCCAAGTCTTCCCCGCACAGCTAAACATGTCCGGAGCAGGAGGCAAGTGGGTGGCTTCCACCGTCAAGGAGAAGCACATCGCAAATCTGCGGGCGGCCGGATACTTGGACGCGGACATAGCGCACCATCTACCAGACGCCGGGCAGGTCATTCCGACCCCACGACCCCACGAGAGGGTCGTATTCGTCGCCCACTTCGTCCGTGGACTGGGATTTCCACTCCATCCCTTTGTCTGCGGGCTCATGTTCTACTACGGGCTAGATTTCCACGATCTAGCCCCAAATTTCGTCCTCAACATCTCGGCGTTCATCGTCGTGTGTGAGGCCTTCCTCCGCATCCGGCCTCACTTCGGCCTATGGCTGCAAACTTTCTGCGTGAAGCCGAAGGTGGTAAGCGGCCAACAGGCGGAGTGCGGAGGGGCCATGGTGGGCAGAATGCCCAACGTCACATGGCTCGACGGATCCTCTGCGGAGACCGTAAAAGGATGGCAATCGGGGTGGTTCTACATCACCGAGCCGCGTGGCGCCGACTGGGCAGCGACCCCCGAGTTCCGATCCAGAGCCCCCATGCGGCTCACCTCCTGGGAGAAGAAGGGCCTGTCCTGGGGCGATTCCACGGAGCTGGCCGGACTCCAAACATGCGTCAAAAGCATGAAGGACAAGAACATCAAGCTTGTCAACGTGATCCAGGTCATGCTCGTTCGCCGGATCCTGCCCTGCCAGAGGCGGGCAGTCAATCTGTGGGAGTTCGTCCCAACCGAGCACCGGATGCTCCAGAGGCTCTACGACATGACGCACAAAGGCGCATGGAAGGTGCTATTCAAGGCCTCCGAAGTGCCTCCTCCCACATCCAAGGACCGCGGGCTTCACGCCGCGCGGGCTCCCAGGCCGGTGAGTTCTCAGACTGACACCCGACCCAGTTCTCCCTAATATATTCATGGGAGTGCCTTAAGTAGTTGTGCATATTTGCTTCCGTATTACGTGGAGACAGCGGAGCAGGTTTATTGTCCGGCTCCGCTGCTAGAAGGCCCAGCAGATGCTCTCCTGACGGAGATGCTGGTCCCGGCGCCGTACAAGGTGCCGGAGAAGAAGGCCGAGAAGAAGGCCCCGGGGATCCGAAAGGGTCTCCGGCGTAAGGTCGTGCTAGAAGCCTTGTCCGAAGACGACGAGGCGGACTCCTCCCGCGAAGGGGAGGAGGAAGAAGAAGAAGACGCCCCATCCAGAGAGGATGAGGGGCCCGGGGGAGCGAAACAGGGGGCCGGAAAAGGTCCTCGGCGCAGGGCTGTCATTCCCCTGTCGTCTGATGACGACAAGTCGGATTCCTCCCGCGGGGGCGGGGGGAATCAGGAAGAGATCCTACCTCCCCCACTAGGGGGATAAGAAGAAAAAGCCGCCCGGGAGGGGAGGTCGGGCATCAAGAAGGGAAGGGCCCTTCCGGACTACTTCGCCACGGCCGCTCTCAGCGAGGAGGGGTGGCTGCCCAGGGGGAAGCCCCTAGCACGATCGTAAGTGTCTGCATTCTATCATGACTTCACTTCATGGTTTTTGTATTTATAGTGTCGAACATATGTGCAGTCCGGCCAGGGATCATCCTGAGGTATCCTCCTCCGGGCCCCTGAGCAATTCGGAGATGAATTCGCTTTCGACAGCCACTACTCCTCAACCCGCGGACGACACGGAGGTGCTGTCCCAAAGGCTCCCAGAGCGGGGGGAGGTGACTCTAGAGACGCCCCGAGGCGGGGTCCCAGACGTCGGGCACGCGGGGTTCAAGATCCCCGCGGATCGTGTCGACGAGAGCCATGGCCAGCCGGGTTCTCAGCCGAACACAATTCTGGAACCTTCGATGGTTCCGGACTCAGGCGGGCGACCCCTCGCTAAGGAGGGCGAGCCGTCTGTGTCGCGGACTTCCGTTGCGCATGAGGCGCCGGACGGTCTGCTGGAAGCGCTTTGCGGCGCTTCCCTGGATGAGGGGCACCGTACTCTTATGAGTACGGTGATTCAGAAGGTTTCGTCCGCCAAGAACGGACTAACCGAAGCTTGCACCAGCCTCCTAACAGGCTTCGAGGTAAGTAATAAATATGTGCAAAATTGCCACCCGATAGGTAGTAGCCCCTGATACTCTGTTTGGAGTTCGGAAAGAAAAGCCGAGCAGAGGGTCAATTATAATCCGCAGGAGTCTAATCATAATTATTATTGTGAATAAGCAGGTTGTGCTGCTTGCTGCTGCTATCCGTACTGCCGAGGTTGCCGATCGGAAGCGGGACCTGTAGCAGGCGCAAGGAGAGCTCGACCTCACGAAGAGGCAGCTCGAAGAGAACAAGGGTAAGTAATTCCCGCTCTTATGCATTTAAGGATAGGCAAAATTGATGGGTCTAACACCTAAGTGTCATGACCGTGTAACAGGGGACACCGCCGAAGTGGCGTCCCTGAAGAAGGCGTTGTCCGAGGCCGAAGACAGGGCGGCCTCGGAGTCTAAGGAGCGCGAGAAGCAAAGTGCTAGGGTGGGTGAGGTACATCAAGAGCTCCAGGACCTCGGCAAGAAATGTGAGTCCGTGGAGCATGATCTGAAGGCGAAAGAGGCCGAGCTTGCGAAGGCACTTATGAGTTTAAAAGACGCCAAGGCCGAAGCCGAGAAAACACAGCAGGAGATCCAGGAGGCCAAGAAGATAGCAGCGGGTAAGAAGTTCTTTATGCAAAGCAAACATGTGGAGGAGACGTTTCTTTTACTTACTCAAATTCGGAGCTCTCCAGGGGCATTCGCAGATCTGCCACGCAGCGTATCAGACGCTGCGGAGTTCTACCGTGCCCAGGAGGGGAATTCAATGGAGAAGCTGTTACGTCCCAATCTGTCAGGCGAACACCGATGCCTCGAGTGACCAAGCAGAGCAGTTGGTCGAACTCCATAGGGCGGCCGAACTAGCTATGAAAGGTTTCATAGTCCGGATGTGGCCTGGTGAGCTCATGCCCAGTAGCTACTTCGGCCTGATCAAGCGGATGGTGGATGCCTGCCCGTGGCTTGAGGTGATCAAGCGATCCGTGTGCATCGAGAGTGCCCGTCGGGCCTTTGCCCGCGTGAAGGTGCATTGGGGCAAGCTAGATACGGAGAAGCTGGTCAAAGACGGGCCGCCGGAGGGCAAGGCGCATCGCCATCCCGAGCTGTACTATGATGGCGTTATGAAGGGTGCTCGTCTCATGGCTGACGAATGTACCAAGGACACCATTTTTGAATGAATTCACTTCTGTCATGTTTGTATTTTAAGGACGAAGTTACTTGCGCTATGTAGCGCTTTTGTTATTTAAAATATTACCTTCTATGCGGCTGTTTATAAAATCCTGAAAGTAGGCCAGTCGTCGGCTTCCGCCCCCGCGTGACTAGCACTGGGGTGTTCGTGGAAAACCCGGACACTCTTTATCCAAATGTTTGGTCCCTTAAGGAGGTGTCCGGCGTAGCGAACGAGGCAATCGGACTATGCGGCTTTATAACTTTCACTTAGCCATAGAAGTCTATAATTTTAAATTTCGGCGAGGCCCCTAGAATCCGAGAGGCTGAATTGGGGTGCTATATACGCCTAGATCGGACAAAGCCGATTTGTCGCCTAAAGCGGAAAATCTTTAAGGATTTTAGTACCTCTCGAACAGCGACCGGCTCTCGCCACATCATGTCGATCAATTTTCGGCTTTCTCTACTAAGCTGCTCGTCCGGAAGAACCGGGACACAATCGTAGTAGTTCTCCCTGCGCTATCTTAGCCGATATAACGGAACGTAAGGCACAAAAACAAGGGAGCCGGGCTATCCCAACTGTAGACCCAAGACATGATTCGGAGCTGATGCATATAGTGCTATAAGTTCGGGGTGCCGCACCATTGAAAGTGTTCGTACTTTCATTTCCATATTACGGGGCGCCATGAGAAGCCCCTGGCAAATTGACCATACCAAGGTATACGGATGCAAAATCAAATAAACATTTATAGGAGAAAAAATGCTCCCATAAGAATAATAAGCTGATGCTATATATAATCTCCCATTGACGAAAAATACGTTTAAGCGTATGTTTACAACGGACGCATTAAGCGGAGATAAATAGGACTATTTTGACATGTCCTATCCAGGGGTAGGCTGTGTACAGGTAGATAAAGCAGGTATAATGATCGCAAATAGATTCCACCTGGGTTTTCTTCAATTCTGCACGCATGTTGCCTCCTTGGATGTCTCTCCCCTATGAGTCCGGCAATTCGGCTCTTCTGAGGATGCTGCACTAGCGCGGTGTCCTGAAAGGTAAAAGGGAAAGAGTATGAAGGTATTTGGCGGTTACCCGCATTGTTGACTGAGTCGTTGATGCGCCTCCGCCTATGCCCATGGTATCTTGAGTGCGTAATTGTGTACGCGTGGCACGAATGCTGCTTTGGAGGGGCTTGAGCGGAGGCCGGACTGCTAATCACGATCTTGACATTCATGTTGATCCTGTTGCGGGGTGCTCCGGACTCGTTTGACAGTGCTCGAAGTTGTCGCTGGATTGGTTTGTCAGAGGAGGCCGCATTGTACTTCTGCCGGGAGGGCTGCCGTATGCTCTTCTGTTTGAACGGAGCGGTCCATATTTCCGTTGACAGTGATGACCCCGCGCGGTCCCGGCATCTTGAGCTTGAGATATGCATAGTGTGGCACCGCATTGAATCTAGCGAATGCGGTTCGTCCGAGCAGTGCGTGGTAGCCACTACGGAAAGGGACGATGTCGAAGATTAGCTCTTCGCTCCTGAAGTTGTCTTGGGATCCGAAGACCACTTCCAATGTTATAGAGCCCGTGCAGCGGGCCTCTACTCCAGGAATAACACCTTTAAAGGTAGTTTTGGTGGGCTTGATCCTTGGAGGATCAATGCCCATCTTGCGCATTGTGTCCTGATAAAGCAGGTTCAGGCTGTTGCCGCCGTCCATAAGGACACGCGTGAGGTGGAATCCGTCGATGATTGGGTCTAAGACCAATGCGGCTGAGCCGCCATGACGGATGCTGGTAGGGTGATCCCTACGGACAAAGGTGATCGGACAAGTTGACCATGGATTGAACTTGGGGGCGATTGGCTCCATCGCATAGACGTCCCGTAGTGCCCGCTTCCGGTCCCGCTTGGGGATGTGGGTAGCGTAGATCATGTTGACCGTTTTCACCTGGGGGGGATTTCTTTTGTCCCCCATATTCGGACGCCGGGGATCATCGTCATCGTCGCTGTGCAGCCCCTTGTCCTTGTTTTCAGTGTTTATCTTGCCGGCCTGTTTGAACATCCAACAGTCTCTACTGGTGTGGTTGGCTGGTTTGTCCGGTGTGCCATGAATTTGGCACGAGCGCTCTAGTATCACGGTCCGGCTCGAACGGTCCTGATTATTTCTTTTGAGCGGCTTTTTCATTTGTCCGGACTTAGGTCGGTGAATCCGGCGTTGATTGCCATGTCTTGATCTTTGTCGCCGTTGTTCCATCTCTTATATGCATTGCGCCGTGGCTTGCCGTTAGCATCACGGCCGTCCGGTGCGGAATGTGGCGTGGTGCGCTGCGAGCCAACCAGCTATCCTCACCCGCACAAAAGCGGGTCATTAGGGTTGTGAGCTGCCATAGACTTGGGTTTTTCTGGCGAGGTGTCGGCGAGCCACTCGTCACGGATATTATGCTTAAAAGCCGCCAGGGCTTCGTCGTCCGGACAGTCGACTATTTGGTTCTTTTTAGTGAGGAACCTAGTCCAGAATTTCCGGGCTGACTCTCTGGGCTGTTGAGTAATGTGGCTCAGGTCATCAGCGTCCGGTGGTCGCACATATGTGCCCTGAAAGTTGTCAAGGAATGCATCTTCCAGGTTTTCCCAACTGCCAATGGAATTTGCTGGCAGGTTGATTAACCAGTGCCGGGCTGGTCCTTTGAGCTTAAGGGGAGATACTTGATGGCGTGTAGATCATCTCCGCGGGCCATGTGGATGTGGAGAAGGAAATCTTCGATCCATACTGCGGGATCTGTTGTGCCATCGTATGATTCGATGTTTACGGGTTTGAATCCTTCTGGGAATTCATGATCCATCACTTCATCAGTGAAGCGGAGGGGGTGTGCGGCGCCTCTATGCCGGGCTATGTGGCTATGCAGGTCGGATTGGTCTGGGTTGCTATGTTCGGCCCGGCCGGACTTGTTGATGATGTATCCGGCGCGACGGTCATCGTCGTGCGCTGAGGCGCACCCCCTCGATCCGTAGATCGATCTTGGTTGTCCTGCTTTATTTTCCCTAATATCTTGCAGGTCGTGCATGTTGCCCTGAGCCGTAGTGTATCGGCGTGGGGGTGCGGGCTGGTATCCGGACTGGTACCCCGTTTTATCCCGGTCACGGGGTGGCCGGTCAGCCGTTTGGCGTTCGAGTCCATATTCCTCGGCTGCTAGGACTTCAGTCCATCTATCTGTGAGCAGGTCTTGATCAGCTTGGAGTTGCTGCTGCTTCTTCTTCAGGCTCCTCGCAGTGGCTATAAGCCTACGCTTGAATCGCTCCTGCTCCACGGGATCCTCAGGCTCGTCTTCGGAGGAGGGCATGTAGTTGTCCTCCTCTGGGTATGCGTCTGTCGCCTGTTCTTCTGGGCTGACCTGCTCATCTTCCTGTTCGACCTGCTCAAAGGCGGGCTGGTCAGGGTCATATTCTTCTTCGGCGCCATCCGGATTATTTTCGTCTCCGGGGCCGGTGTTGCTATGGCGGGGCTTGGAGTGGCGCCGCCGACGCCCATTCTTTGATTTCTTCCCGAGGGGTTGTCCTCCGTTGCCTCGTCGCCATTAGTTTCCTTCGGAGTGTCCACCATATATATATATCATATGAGGAGGTGGCCGTCCACCGTCCGGTGAGCGGTGGCTCCTGTAATTCTCCTGCATCGTCGTCCATACCGTCGATGTCTTCGGAGTCGAAGTCAAGCACGTCGGTTAGATCATCGATCGTGGCAATGAAGTGGGTGGTGGGTGGGCAACGAATTCCGTCGCTGTCTGCTTCCCACTCGAGCCGGACATAGTTCGGCCCGGAGTCTCCTGGCAAGGAGAGAGACTTCAATAAGTCCAGCATGTCGCCGAAGGGCGAGTGCTGAAAGACGTCCGCTGCGGTGAACTCCATCACCGGAGGCTTGTTGAGTTGTGCCCTCAGCTGTACCCTGCACTTGGTATTCGTTGTGTGTGTGCATGTGTGAACTTGGGTGTGGTCTGTATGTTGGATCATTATGGCGGTTTGCTTTATTTATAAAGCGGGGCAAAAGCCTTTTTTGGCAAGAAGTTGAACACTAGTACAAGAAACTTTTCAGTTGTGAGTCGTGCTCACTTCAATTTTGATGCCTCGGTATCCCAGTTCTCTATCATAAGCTCTTGAATAAAGAGTGGAAGTGTATTGATAATCGATTCTAAAAAGAAACTCGATAGGTGGAAGGTCAAGCCCTCTCCTATGGGGGTGTTGTACTTATCAATGTTGTTCACACCAGTTTTATTGATGTCTACTTTAAACTACCCAGGTAGGTATGGATTATTACACTTGTTGTGGGAGCTTCTAGCACTGGATATGTCCTTTACATATTCATTCTTTTGGCAATGTGATGAGCATAAATGAAAATATCATCTAGCTATTTTTTTTATAAAGGGCACTTTTATTAACTCAAAATGTAGCATCAAGAAGATACTATGCCTACCAAGCACTTGGTAAGCTAGCAACAAAAAAATCAAAGAAGATACTATGCCTATATCGAGGGAGAGTCCGAAGATTATGCTTACATCCATGTTGGGTAAAAACCTCCCAAGCCCACCCGCATAAAAATCACCGTGAATGATGGTTGCTAGCCCATTTGATGCAGCGTAAACCAAATATGAAGCCAATGCATATGGCGGTAGAATGTTCTTTTTAGGCTGAAAGATCAAGGGTAACTTGGGGATTGCGTACCTTGAAATCAAAAACAAATGCTTGCTAGAGAATGGTTGTTCAAGTTGCTTGCCCGGTAAGGTGGTTGGCAAGAGTTGCCGCAAAACAAATACGTTCGGTCCAAGACCATGTCCCAAGTTTCAGCAAAGATGTCGATTTATTCGTTCAAAAAAGGTTTGATGAGAGTTAAGGTTGGAATCTTTCTAGATGTTCTTTCTCGGTGGGCAATAACCTCAACACGAGATTTTGGAAAGACACCTAGTTTGGAGATGCACCGTTTGCCCTCCAATACCTGAGCCTTTTATAATATCGTGTAACGGAAAGACGTTTTAGGTTGTTTCGGTGTTAGGGTCAAGCCCACTGGATATCGAATTTCAATGTATGCTTACCGCGAGTAAATGAAATTTTTGCATCTGATCCATAGGTTGATTTTGAGCAAAACAGAAATCCAGCAGGATACAAATAAGCAGTCGTGATCTCATCTCCCGCGGAAGGAGCTTACGAAGATGCCAGCGTCCTTAACTCTGGCACACGCAGTACAAAAGACAAACGACGGCGCAGACAACGATGATCTTTTGGTTAATACACAAGGCCGAGCTTCATTCAACTTCCAACTGCTTCAAGGATGATCACATACTACTAGCAGACGAAATGAAATAATTAATTGAATGCAGTTATGTTTATGTACGCCCAAACAAGCCCCTGCTGCATCTGTATATGACTATCACCTCTATCTCTACAAGATACAAAAGAGAAAGAGAAGAGAAAGAAAATAAAAGAGGTGTGTCCGTCCGGTATTCTCCTCCTGTTTGTTCCTTCATTCATTCATCATCAGATAATATGCAACTCATCTCTTCTCTTGTCGTCTCCCACCCAATCGCGCTGCTGTCTGATCTCACACTCGGGGAGCCTTCAGGCAGCTATATATGATCTGCACTGTCTACATCTATACCCGGACAGAACCTCTTGACTCTGAATAGTTGTTAGGACCTCGTCAGAATGAGGCGCTCCAGATCGCTTCGTCTCCTTCGCCGCACCTCATGTGCACGTCCTTGAGCCGCTCGACCGGGTTGCAGACCCCGCTGCACCTCCAGTCGAACGACGCGACGCAGGCGTTCCCTGCCTGCGCCTTCCACTCGCAGTCTGAGATATCGAAGCCGTTTCAGAAATGAAATGTTAGTGCCAAATCTTCAGAGACGGTGCATGGTGTAGATAATAACAACTGAAGAAACTGACCTGGTGGAGTTCCGCAGCACATGTCCCTGTCGTCGATGTGCTCCACGTCTAGCCCGATGAACCATGCTCCCAGAGACACATCTTCGTTTGCAAATTTGTGCAGAAGGGGCCTGGGTGATACGACGAAAACACGACGGCGTCAGTGGCAGGTCATCAAATGGAAATGTTGCCTGAATGATCATTGCCTGCTCTATAGTCTTACTTGTTGACTGAGATGTAGGTGGTGAGGTCCTTTGAGATGGCGTATATCTGCCCGGTCGCGTGGCGGAAGTACTTGTTCCCGTCTTCTCCGAACTTCCAGAACTCGGGCTCGTGGTATTTCGAACTTCTGAAGAAGTGCGGCAATATTCAGTACTTCTAAAATAGTAGGATGCACTGATACTTTGACTGTGATAGCTAGATAGCGTTTTCAGAAGGTTTACTTGTCGGAAAGAACCGGTCCAGACTTCATACAGCCGATGTAGACACGGGGTTTCAATTTGTGCCGCCCGAGGGTTGTGAGGAGCATTCCTGTACAAAATACATCACTTGGTTGGTTCTCTCCAATATTATTGGGATTTCATAAGGTATATTCATATGCATGTATAACAGTATACCTAGGTTGACATGAACATCATCATCCACCTTGACATAAAAATCAGCATCCCATGAGGCCACAGCAGTGGAGAAGAATGTCTTGGTCTTAGCAGATAGCTTGTGGTAACCTTCAACATGGTCCTACACGCGCGGATGGATGTCAGAATAAGAAAAAAAATCTTTGAGAATTATATCCGAATTAACTTCAGTGTTGAACTGTTGATACTTCAAATCAATGATGTCAAGAAGATTTGGCTGATTGTGGTTTAATAGAAAGGGGAAAGAAATGATGCAATTCAGTGTTTGGAGGGTAACGCCATACCAGCCTAAGAAAGTCATGATGAATAGCATCTTCCACGTCTATCGCCTGATCAAGGGCGCTGTTTGATGCCGGGCTGTAAAGCATAAACACAGGTTACTACATTTAAATCCATGCCACTAAGTATGGACATATATATAGCACCCTCTGCCAAGGATTCCTAAAACTAAAAAGAAAAGGCTGCACGGTATGTGCCCCTTACACATGTTACAGGTTTTCTTTTACGGAACCTCACCTTATGATTTTTTTTCAACAAACATGTTATAAAATATTGAAGCTTAGTGTCAGTAACCTTTACCTGTGCCCGATCATAAATCGAATGACGACTCCCTTTTCCTCTTCCAATTTCTTGAGTTTCTCACCTGATAAATAACAACGAGATATATGTGGTGAAATAACTGTCAGACAACTAAATGACCCACCCCACCCCAATCTAAATAGCTCAACTCTTAGCAGAAAGTACACAGGCAACAAACAAAATGTATGACCCGAGGCAGCTATGATGATAAATAAACCTATTTGATTATTCTAGTTGTTACGATGATAAATAATCACATTTAATTGATTCTATTTGCTATGATGATAGATGATCCTATTTGATCCCTTGATTCTGTACTTGCACATTTCTCTGTAATTTCCTCGCTAGCTGCACACCATCGTCCTAGTTGATTAAATACACATTCATCTGCATCGGTTTTAACTAAGAACAAGAAATCCAGCAAGCAACAGCTAGGCCAAAACAAGGGAGACAATCAGGTAGCATTGCAAAGTAATGAACCTTGAGGCATCCAGGTCTCCCTGACAGAATCCCGACGCTTCTTGCTACTGAAGGCGGTGTTGATCCCGATCACCACAAAAGCCTTTTTCCTGTCCTGCCTCACGCCATCCGCACTCTCAAGCAGCTCATGCCTGCTGCGCCGCGCTGCCAGCTCCATCTGTAGCGTGGCGATCGACTTGTCTAAATATCTACGCACAAAAATGATATGTTCCAATTAGTCCCCCAATAGATAATGCAAGAATGCTAACAGATTCAGATCAGTTTCCAGGATTCATGTCAACGTACTGTATGGCCTCATGAGTCTTCGCCACTTCTCCCATGACGTCCCTGTCGTCAGATGGTTTCTGAAAGAAAGAAAGAAATGAAGGTGTTCACAGAATTTACATATCAAAGGGGAAACTGAAGAATATCAGGATTTTTCTCATTTAAATATCCATTTTCACTTGCACCTATTTCTTGTAAAAAAAATAACCTTATTTATCTTATGTTGATAAACCTTGTTTGTTCTTTTTTTCTGAAATAAACCAGGTGCCAAAAACAGATAATCCCTATCAAAGTACCAATGGGTGTTTACAGCCGTTTCTGCATTGGTAAAATTAATGATGCCAAAGTTTACCAAACTACTCCCTCCGTTCCTAAATACTTGTCTTTCTAGAGATTTCAACAAGTGACTACATACGGCGCAAAATGAGTGAATCTACACTTTAAAATATGTCTACATACATCCGTATGTTGAGTCCATTTGAAATGCCTAGAAAGACAAGTATTTGGGAACGGAGGGAGTAGTACTTATTAAAATGCAACCAAGCATAAGTTCCATCAACATAAATAAGTAGAAGAGGTTCATTGATTAGTCAGCCGCCCTAACGTACCGTCTTGGCAACAAAATCTTCAGAAACGATCTGCAGCTCCTCCTCCTGGCGCCGCCGCTGCGCCACCACGGGGCTCTTCAAGTCCGGCATCGCTCCGAACCTACGCCATAGAACACGCATCAGCCACAGGCCTACGGCGAGCAGGGCACCGCGGCGCGCAACCGGCGAGCGGATGCATCCAAGAACCCCGCCAGGAAGCGAGCCCACGGCGGGTCAGGCGAAAACCAATCTAGGGGGTGGAGGGGAGGAGAGGGGCTGACCGGTCGGTGAAGAGCATGCCGAGGCCGAAGCTGCAGGCGCAGAGGAGCAGTATGGTCCTCGACAGCACCGGCCTCCTCTCCCCGCCGGCGGCGCCGCTCTTGGCCTTCATCCTCCTCAGACTCAGAGTCGCCTCCGTCCCGACTCTCTCCGGCGTAGTACGTGTGTACGTTATCGCCTGGAGGTGGAGCTGGTCTGGGGAACTCGTCGCGCCCTGCTGTGCCGGGAGCGAGGAGCTGAGGCCGGCCTTTATGAAGGTTCGAAGTAACCGAAGCCGGGGGAGGGAAACACAAAGGCGGAGAAGAAGAAGACTAGTTTAATCTTTTAATGGCCGGAGTTCAGAAAAGAAAAGAAAAATGCTGCGTTCACAATGCTGGGCTGTGAACGGGGGTCAGAGGGCGGCTGTTTTTCTTTTCTTTCTCAGGGACAGTGACAACGGGGCGCGATTGTCACGTTCGTCATGCAATTGTTGGGGGGTTGATCGCCGTCACGAACACCTGCGGCCCTGCACCGGCTCGAGTCAATTCAGTCTCGCCGAAACAAAATACTTTTCCTTGTTCTTGAGGGAAAAAAAATCCGTTGAACACACATAGACCCATTTTTTTTCTTTTATGGATTTCATAGTAATTGTAGAAATCCATGTCCTACCGAGACATAATTTACAACTTGCCATCTTTTTGCCTAATAGGAAAATTCTGACCTCTAGAAGAGACGCGGATTAATTGAGCTCGAGCTCCAGAATTTGAAAAAAAAAAACAAATCTGAATATTTTCGTTGCAAACTTTGGCAAATGTTTCCGATGCTTGTAAAGTTTCATCATATAACAGCATGCTCCATAAAGTTATTTCAAAAGCATTTTGGAGTGCTAATATATATATATATATATTTCCATGACTACCACGAATGCCATTCCGGGATGAAACTTTATAAGCATTGAAAACATTTGCCAAAGTTTGCCAGAAAAAATGATTTTTTTTGAATTTTACTTTTCACCGGAGCTCATATGAGCTCGAGCTCGAGCTGAGAAGGGTACTATAAATGTTATCGAACAACTCTGGCCTTCAATGACCGAGAATCGGCGCCGCCATATTAGAGACATGTACCCCATGGCGAACCATCTTGAAATCATTCGGATCGTTTGAATATTAGACACATGTGGTGCATTAATAATTGTTCAAGATACCACTGATGAGTCCTTTGCCGAAATAAATGTGATGACCTTTAAAATCAGGTAAATGTTGAAATAAAATATAGCACCACCGAGACGGCATGCCATGTCCAATAAGTGCGTCGAAACATAGGAATCCGTTATTTACGTTGTTTGGTTGCACTTCAAAAAAAAACAGGGGGTTGCCGTGCAGACCGAGTGTGTAATTATTGTCACAGACAACTGATTTTCTTTTCAATAGGTTAGATCTCTTATTAGTAGAACTCCAATTGAATTATACTCCCTCCGTCCCACAATGTAAGACGTTTTTTTGACACTGCGCTAAAATCAAAAAACGTCTTACATTATGGGACAGAGGGAGTAGTGGTGTAGAAAGACAATACATAGAAATTTAGAAGGATCCATTCGTACAATCCATAGAAATTTAGCAGGATCCATTCGTACAATCCATAGAAATTTAGAAGGATCCACTCGTACAATCCATAGAAATTTAGAAGGATCCATTCGTACAGTCCATAAAAACGAGTCAAAATCGCCAGCTTCAGTACGTACTTATTTGCAATTGCCCCGTGCCAGCCAGCCAGCCAGCGTAGAGTAGCAACGATGGGCGGAAAACTAAACGCAGAAATCGCCGGCGCGGCCGACCGGTCGTGCCGTGTGGGCATCTGCGATCTGTACATCCACGATCCATCGCTCCGGCGGCAGGCCGAGGCCGCGTTGGCACCGAGGATCGGATCCCGGGCGCCACACGTCGCTGCCGCCCGGCGGACTTGCCGGGGGGTCCGTATCACGTTCGAGTATGTGGGGTGGGGTGGGGGGCACGCGACGACGCGAGGCCGTGTGGCGCCCGGTGCGTCTCCCGAGTCAACGCGGCACCCGGCGCGTCTCCGCGCGCACCCACCACGGCCAGCCGCCGGCGACGGCGACGGCGAAGCGCCGTGCGTTTCCTCGTCACGTTACCTTTTCGCACCGCCTCCGTTCCCCGGTGGACCGCTCAGTGCTCATCATTAGCGGACGTTCCGCCAGGAAAAATGAGAGGATAATCTGGGAGCACCGATGACAATCTTTCGATGTCGTTTTCGGCACTCTTCCTTGGACTTGGAAGTCGTTAAGCACGAACGGAGGGTCGGCACTTCCAAGAGCGCGACGTCGACGCGTACCGGTCCCGGTCCGGATTAATCGGTTATTATGCCCTGCGCTTTGGGGAAAGCGATGAGGCTGGTGGTCTGGTCCGATCAGGGCGAGGCACTAGTGCACCGCACGAGATGCCACGGAGTCGTCGCCTTCTCCTCTGCTCTCGGCATATTTTAGGGCCTCACGTCGGAGGAGAGGAGTGCGCCGAGGATCGATCGGAGTAGTAGTAGCCCGGGCGTCACGTCGGGGGCGCAGAGGCGGGTTACGAGCTCACCCGCGCGCGATTACGTATGCGCGAGGGCGCACCAGGCGCGCACGTCGGCCGTGGGGCGCCCGTCACGCTGTCTATCTCTATCTGCTGGATCGCCGTCGTTTTATCGTCGCCCTTGGTAGACAGACAGACTGCTCATCATCACCAACAGGCAAAAAAAAGGACACGATTTTGGATCACCTGGCCGGAAAATCCACTCTGCATACGACGGATTTCCCGTGACGGTACTTACACTCGTAGTTGCTCTCCGAGTAGGTTCGCTTCCTCTTTCCTTCCTCTAGATGGAAGTTGGTTAGGAAGAAACAAATGCGGTTGGCACAACCAAAGCAACGCGATATCCCGGTCCTGGAATCATGAGCTTTGGGGAAAGCGACCAAGCTGGATCCGATCAGGGCTGCAGCGCAAACAAAGCACACGAGGCGCCACGGGCGGAACGGCGATGGTGGCATCACCGGGACGAGCGGGGTCGTAACAAGACGGTGATCCAGCCGTGTCGATGGAGGCGACACGTGGGTCCTCCTCTTCTCCTCCGCTATCCTCGGCATATTTTAGGGCCAAGGGTCAGCCTGCCGCGCGATCCCGAAGAGCTAGCTGCACGCGCACCACTGAGCAGTGGTCTCGTCCGGCAGGGTGGGCGGCAGCCAGGCCCCACGCAATCTAACCTAATCTAATCTAAACAAGGTGCCAGGCTAACTGCAAAATCTACTACGTACTGCTGTCCAACGAGTCCGAAATGCGAATTTAACACCATCTCACACTGACGTCACACGATCTAGACCTCTATACACGGAGGAGACTTGTATGAGATCTCACATTTAGGTGAGATCATGAGATTAATCTAAAAAGTTATATTTATACATATAAAAAAATCTGAAATTATCTAACAACATTCATGTGGGTTGTGCCTACAACTCTGAAAAAAAATCATCTGAAAACTTGATGTACATTCAGAGATTCAAAAAAGAAAATTTTGAACGTGAATAGTGACAGCTTTTGGTGAATAATACTTCGACACTATTCACAACCGATTTTATCCTTTTTGTTTCTATAGTTGTAATATAAGTCAAATTAGAAGCTGAAGTTTTTTGAGGTTGTACATCAGACATTGATCTCACGCAAATCTACCGCTCTCTAGACTGCATGAGAGACCGAGAAGCCGATAGAAAAAATGGAACTGACACACTAACCCCAATCGACTGACCAATTTTGTTTACGGGCACCAAAAGAATCAGCCTGCAGCCGCATCTGGATTTAAGGAGCGATGCGTTGCCCGAAAAAGAACCCAGTGTGACATTATGCCGGTCTACTGTCTTGCGATCACCAAGAAACAAGAATCTGCGAGCAACCGCCCATCAGCAGCTTTAATGAATGGAGTCAACTGAATTTTCATATGGAGGTTCGACAGTAATAACGACTTGCTGCAGGCAGCTCGTGATCCGATCTCAAATGCTAACCTCTCGAGCCACCAAGCACCACAAGCTCACAACAAATTAGGATAAACACGCACGTACGTACGTAGTACTGATGCTACGGATCCATTTCAGGAAGCGGTCAGCTATGCACACACGGACACCAAGTAATCCCGCCCTGGAATGAACATATTTTTTTTACACAGGACCACACACGGGTATAGACTAAGCGTCTTCACGAGATTTGATATTTGACCCTTAATCCTCGGTGTGGCACGTCCAGTAGGTCAACCCGCTGCAAAGAAGATGCGACGTCAGGACACGTACTGGCCAAGTGAACGAATTAGGGAGCGAGAGACGAAGTCGATGAAGCATGCGGATATACCTTATCAACACAAAAACGCATTGCAGAACGCCAGCAACGCCAGTCCACACAGAAGGGCCCTTGTCTGTCAGGGCGTCTTGCACCAACAGACCCACCGATCCAGCCAGGCAGACGAAAGAGACGACGTAGGCGACGAAAAGCCAAAGCTTCACCCTGTGTATTAACAAGCCCATGTCAGAATAATACAATGTAGTATCTCAGGTGAGAATCCTTCTTGCAGAGTAAATCCCATTTACTAGTAAATTCCTGTACCCAGCACTCAATGGGCCACGGTGGCTCCCATTTCACTTTACCAGCCCTAGGGGAACCCCAACTACAGGCCTTGATCACCAGTAAAGATATGCTGATTGGGTGCTAAGATCCATAGTCGAGAGGGAAACAGCCCAGATCGTACACTAAGCAATCACTTAGTGGAAAAGGTAGTGGTCAAGCACCATTGGTCTACTATACTCTTATGGAAGTCACAAAGAGGGAGAATGAATGTGACGATGCAATCACATAGTACAATGCTAGCAACTACAACGTTCTTTCGATCAAAAGCATTTCATCAGTTTGAGATAGCATCTATGCAACGATTTGAGATTTTGCACAACATAAATGTATAGATGATACATAAAATGAAAACCCTTAACCCTGCTCTTGAACCTAAACAAGTAAATCTTCAACAATCCGGGTTTGCCTACACTGTGCCTACAATGTAAGATTCATCTTGTTGCAAGATATCCGTGTGGCTTCATCTGCTAAGGCCTAGGATCCCACTTACTGATTATATTTCCACTTACGTTGTTCCTGTAGGGGCTCAACCCCATGTCGTACCACAATGGGAGAGGCTCCTATTGTTTTTCTGCTTAAAAAACCATGTGGTTTCTTTCAAATTTCTTGAAGAGTTTTAGCTAATCCTTGCATTGGCTTTGTTATGGCTTAATGAAGCTTAAAATATTTGCAGGAAAATTAAACGCACTCCTCTGTCTCCAACATATAAAATGTTATACAAAGAGATTAGTTTTAACATATCGAAAACCTAGAGCTATAAAAATAACTTAATCAAGCACTCTAACTCTGATTTTCGTCAGGTTGCAACCATAGGTTTGGAATAAATTATTCTGATCTTTCCCTATGAATATTTACAAACATAACTACATAGAAACTAACCACAATAAAATCAAAATGTGATACACAGATCTAAAATTTCAGAAAAATGGGCTTCGCAACAATTGGCATGCAGATTTAATAAGCCAAATCTGGCAGAACTATAGAACAGCCAAAGAGTGAAGTAGAACTTGAAGTCCTAACTTTCCACATCTACCAACAATATTTTTTTATGCACGCATGATATTTAGAAGAAAATAGGTGAAACTGCACCTTTTTTTTACCTCGCTCAGGCAGTTACGCAACAGAAAGTTGAACAGCGGAAATTAATATATACAACTATAATTCAGAAATAAATCCAAATAAGCATAAGTTATAACTAGTTATTTTCAACCAATAAGAGTTTCACTTTGAACCCAACTGCAATGGTATAACATTGGCACATGGATTCTCATGGAAAAAAGCTTGTCTTGAAAGGCAAGCCACAGTAACAGAAAGGTAACAAAATATGTAGGTGTTTGACACATGTTAAATTAAATATCAAGGAAAACAGGAATATGATAGAAACAAAGTAACATACGATGAAGATTGAGTAGCAGTGCTAGTAGGGAAATAATGAGGATCATTACCAATAGAGAAACCAATGCTACCCTCATGAGATATACTAACTGTTTTAGCTGTCAGAACTACCAAAAAGAGAGGTCACACTGTTGACTTACATACTTAGTTGTCCAAGCACATCCATGACCACCCAAAGAAGCCTTAATATGACTTCTCTAAACCATTTATTTAGACTCATATAATCAGATTAGTCAGCCCTTAACATATGGTCAGGCCAGAGATGACTTAAGAACCTAGGTCCAAGATATCATGGCTTTTCTCTTCTGACACAAGAATAATCAAGGTACCTAATCAGTTTCGTTTCATCAAAAATTAACCCATCACAAGTTCAGTGTGTGAAATTATAATTGCAAACATAACTAACTTTTTAGTCGCGCAGTTGAAGTGTACATATTCAGGGTTCAATTCAATCATCCACTACGAATTGCAGTAACCTATTCGTCGGTTAATACACAGTGACTTGAATTCAGTGATCAATTCGATTAACATATGCCAAATCGAGCAATAACCTGACCTCCACTCGGAATCATCCCCATAGGACGAGTAGTAGTCGTTCCCGATGGCATCCTTGTCGACGCAATTGAACATGAGCGCGGCCAGCGACGCGAAGATCCCTGCAAATCCCCCACACAGACCCATCAATTCCCGACACCGGAGCCGCGACACGAATCACCAAAGCATGAGGAAGCGGGAAGGGGGATCTGGTTACCGGGCAGGTAGTGGATGAAGGAGACCTGGACGGCGCTGCAGACGACGGCGTCGACCCAGAACCACCAGCCGGCGCCGAAGAGCGCGCCGGCGACGCCCGGCCCGATGATCCCCCACAGCATCGCCAGGTTCTCCATGGCCGCCGCACCAAACCCTCGCCTCCACCAACTCCGCGGAATCCCCTCGCTTCGTTGCTTCCTTCCTTCCTTCTCGCCTTTTCTTTTCTGCCGATTTCCTCTTCCCTTCTATTTTCTTTTTGCGCCGAGGAGGGTAGGATGTTGGGCTTTGACTAGGACTCGGTTCCTCCGCGTAATGTGATCGATTAATCGGGCCCAATGGGGCCTCACGTGTTAATGGGCCTACTGGGCCAAAAAGGGATGGAGCCACTCGGTGGCGTTCCCTCAAAAAAAATATCTGGGAGAGGAAGGAGGTTGGGAGGGAAGTGTGACCAGCAGGAAGAGGCGACAATGGCGCGAGGTGGCGCGTGGGCGGCGGCGGCGGTGCTGTGGTGGATGGCGGCGGGCGCCGGGGCGGTGTGGCTGGAGATCGCGCCGTCGGGGACCAAGTGCGTGGCGGAGGAGATCCGGTCCAACGTCGTCGTCATCGGCGACTACTCCGTCCTCTACGAGCACCAGCAGGTCCATCCCACCGTCTCCGTCAAGGTAATTCATTTATGCCCATTTGTTTACATACTCCGCCCGAACGATCGGTGCATAAATGCAATGTGTGAGGTTATAAAAATGGAAGGATTTAACGTCCAACACCGAGAAATAAATGGTGAGGGTTTGCCGCGGAAGAACGAATCATCCATCGCATTTATTTGGAAACATTTTTTTTTTCACATCATCAGGAGGGGGCAGAGCCGTCCCGGTTCCGTTAAAAATGAGACCACCAGGTTCAGTAGTTATTACAAAAGTCCACCAGGTTCAGTAGCAATTTGAAAGGAAAAACAGGGAATATAACACCAGCTTCAGTAGTTACTGGAAACATGGCAGGACTGCTGCCAATTTCATTGGAGTATATATTCGATCGGAAAAGGGGAACGACAATGAATCTACAGAGGCTGGGTTGATCTGTTAATGGCGAGGATCCTTTGAAAAGTTTCAGGATGCAGATGTCATGGAGAGTAGTATTAATTAAGTCGTCGAGAGTAGAAACGGTCTGTAAAGTCCTAAGGAAATTGTAGCAAGTCATTGGTTGCTATTACCATTTGGAAAGTCATTGATTCATTGGGTTATCTCTACATTGACCTGGGGCTCATGTGCTGGTTGGTTGTACTGAAAAACATCGGTACTTTTATTCATTTTCAAAGATACTACATGTGATCACTTCACATTGTGCGTGTACACCTAAAAAGAACAAGCTAGAAAATGTTTTGCTAGTGAAAATATATTAGGAAATTTTTAAACATTCTATATGATCGATAGTTTACCAAAGGTGAAAGGTGAGTTTTGCTTTCAACCAGGGCTCATTATCATCCTTCAACATTGAATTCACAAAAGAAAACACATAATGAAGCATAACGATGATTACTTTTTTTCTGGAGCCTTATCAATTTTTCTGTTAATCTGGAGTTTTTACACAGACTTTGAATTATATGTGCTGTTTCGAGGTTATTTCTGTTTGATTTTAGTTTCATGTTGTATCGATGAAAAGAGTTGATAGTTCAAAATTTTCCTTTTCTTGCATGTTCCATATCAAAAAGACGTTGGCTAAAAGGGGGAAAGATCCCTCCTTTAACTGTCCATTGTTGGATAGAAGTGAGACCTCTCCGCAAATTAATGCGGGTAGCACTCCATCGGAGTCCGCATAGCGGACTCGGACACGGGTAGGTGGGTTCAGCACCTTGAATTCCAGCCACTAAGCTAGCGCTCAGTTCTCAAGCATGTGTCATGTCATGCCTTACAATCACATGGTTTTGATGTTTTGGTGCTTTACTGAAGGAAACAGAATATCATAAATAGAGACAATCTGCACTATTTAATTCAGTCTGAGTCATGACTAGGAATAGGAAGAACTAATAAGGACTTGGAATTGGGAGGCATTGGAATTATAATCCACCTTCCACTGTTCTATTAGCTGCAACTTTAGTTCGATAGTTCATCACATGATACTATTGTATTCCTATAGTTATGCAACGTGTGTGTGTGTGTGTGTGTTTGTGTGTGTGTGTGTGAGGGAGTAGAGTTCCAAAAAATTACAGGTCAAATGGTTTTATGATTTCCATTCAGTTTTAACAGTATATTCATTTCCTCTTGTAATTTCTTGGGACTGACTCCATTTTCTGCTTTCTTGACTCTCTTGTATCCGTTTTGATGTACAATATTCTTGCAGATTACATCCCCTTTTGGGGACACCATACACAAGAAAGATAAGGTTACGGTGGACCAGTTTGCATTTACCACATCAGAAGCAGGAAATTACTTAGCTTGCTTTACAGTTGACGGTGATAACAAGGGTTTGGTGGTGAAACTAAATCTTGACTGGAAAATTGGTATCGCGGCAAAAGATTGGGATGCTATTGCTAAAAAGGAAAAGATTGAGGTGAAGTACATGAAATTATGATGGTATACCCATCATTTTTCAATTTCGTTGTTTTCCTCGTTTGGATGACAGTAACTTTCCTGAATAGGGAGTTGCACTAGAGTTGTTTAAGCTTGATGAATCTGTCCAAACAATCTATGAAAATCTGCTCGTGCTGAGGACCAAGTAAGTCAATGCACTTCTCCGATCGTGTTTCGTCAATTTTGTTGATACCAAAAGGCGTAACTATTCCGTTTAAAAATATTGTTCTTGATGCAGAGAATCCGACATGAGAGATGTCAGTGAGGTGACGAATGCTAGGGTCTTATGGTTGAGCATGATGTCGCTCGGTGTTTGCATTTGTGTTTCAGTTATGCAGCTGGTGCATCTAAAACGGTACTTCCGAAAGAAGAAGCTCATCTGAGATTATATACTCCTCTGCAGCATACATACATTCTATGTTTTGTTTAGTACTAGCTGAAATATAATAATTTTGCCGCAACGGATGTTAAGCAATTATGTAACAGATGAATGATAGCATGTTCTCGCCTAATCCCAAGTTCAGATAAGATGGTACTGCTGCCACTCTTCATGTTCAACTTACTACTATTACAAAACAAAATGCAAGTACCAATTTTATGATGCTACTGGGCACTGGCCCCCTTGCCATAACCAAAGAAACTCTCTGTAATCACTCTGTGGTAAGCTTTCATGGATGAAATCTGCAAGGTTCTTTCCGAAGTTACTCTTGAACGCCAACTTGATCTCGTTTATGCCGACGTCGTCGCTGCCCAAGATAGCCCTCGTAACCAACCTTTTATTGGCTTCTGGCCGTTGCATGCTTCTCTGCAGTAACTGACAAGGCCAAGAACAGAAGAATGAGTCAGGGACCAGCGATGTACTAGTACAAATTCAAGTACAGAACTGCTTGCTTTCTGTTATTCACCTTGCAGTAATACTTGGAAGGACTGTGGATGCACTTGACAACAACTCTCAGAGACTGTTCAAAATCACCAGCCAAATTCTTCTTCAGTGCCTGCATACATACACATTCATGATTGGCCAAGAGATTCACCAGTGTTCTTCTGTCAAGTGGAGATCATCAGGCCAACCAGCCAGGCCATTGAGTCTGCTTACTTTGGTGAAGTCATGCCCATATATGTGCTTGTAACTGCAGAGCGCCAGCCTGAGCTGTGGGATGCTCCTCTTGCTGAACATCTCGAGGATGGCGGCCTCGTCGACCGATCCCGTGCCGCCGCTGTTCTTCGTGTCGTACAATCGCCTGGCGTCGCATTTCGCGATGTGCCGGCTGGGTTCATCGTGATGCGACTTGTGGGAGGTTGCCAGAGCTACCAATAGCTGCTCAGACCACCTTTGCTAAGTAGAGGTGGAAGAAAAATGACTGAAACCAGAACGAGAAGGAGGAGGTGGGCAGTCATACTCTCTGATAAGGGTGTGAGGGGTCGGTGACCATGTCCTGCTCCAGGTTCTTCTTGAACCTGGCCAGGTACGCCTGCTTGGTGAAGAAGAGCTGGTCCTGCTTCCGCCGCGTGAAGACCTCGACGAGGGCGCGGTAATCGGCCGCCGTGCCGCTCTCGATGGCGTCCCTCGCCATGATCGCGTCTCGCTCCGCCAGGTCAAGCATCCACAGGTAGAGCAGATTGCAGAGCTGGAGAGGGAGGCCATGCTGAGACTGAAAGCAGAGTACCTTGAGACGCTCTGCCTACCTGTTATGCCCTTTGTTTATCTTATTATTACCTCATTGTCCTGATTGGCCGTGAGGGTTTTATGGAGCCTGCCGATGAGGTCCTCGCCGAACATTGCTCGGTACGTCGCCTTGATCTGCTGCCTCTCCGACGCGCTCCGGTGAGCCAGGAGGCGGATCAGACGGCGCGGCTCGTCGCACGCGCCATGGATCTCTCTGCACTCGTTTTCGAACCCTGCGGTGGCCGGAGAACCGGCAGCCATGCTCGGCACTTCAGCGCCGTGCTGAGGCTTTCGATGTGTGAACCACGGCTAGTGCAGAGATGCATAAGGGAGAGAGGGAGAGAGAGCCATCTTGTTCTTGGCTTCCTTTTAATGAAGGAGGGGAGGAGAAAGGAAGAAAGTTATCTGGAATTGGCCAGAAAAGGGAGCAATGGAAAGGAAAGGGGAGGGAAATGTGTGTCCTACTCAGCATCGGTTTTGAGTGCAGGGGCAGGATTTTCAGTGATCATGGGGGTATTGACTTTAAGGCCTTTTTAGCTTGGATGGAGTGTGAATTATTATCAAATCAGTCACCCTGAAGTCATGTCCTATGATGGCAGAGTACTAAGCATTCCTAGAGGAGGGAAGAAGAAAGGAAGAAAGTTATCTGATTTTAGTCAGAAAAAAGTAAGCGATGAAAAGGAAACCAGGAGGCAGATGTGTTGCCCTACTCAGCATTGTGGTTTTGAGTGCAGTGAGAGGGTTTTCAGCGCTCATGAGGATCTTGACTTTTAAGCCCTTCTTAGCTTGTAGGGAATGCAGGTAATTAAATCAATCTGAACCTAGGTTATATGGTGATCCAATTAATTAGTGTGTAATCCTCTTAGTCGAACTTGGTCTGGGACAAAGACTACATTGTAGGATGAAGTACAGATTTCCGTGGCAACATTTCCATGGTGAACAACTATCTGGCCGGAGATGCTCAATGGGATAGGATTACGTGCGTGTGTTTATAGGTATGAGTGTGTGTACGTGTTTTGAGCGTATACGTGTGTACTTTGATTCTCAGGAAATAAAAATAAAAAACCGGAAGTTTGCATACAGTTTTTCATTTTTTACGACACAAAAGCAGGCCCTTTATTTTCTCCTTGGACAGTTACAGTTCATAAAGAAAAGCAAACATGGAGGACCAAGTGCGCAGTAGTGCTACTCCAGTCCAGGATGTGGAGGGAGCAAAGGGCAGGCCAGAAAAGATCCTACCGTGCCAAATTGAGTAAGACGTGGTAGATGGAGATGCCGTAAAGTTGGCCTGGCGCACAAAGGTTTTTCAGAGAAAAAGGAAGACGCTCCTCCTTTTCTTTTGGTTTCTGATGAAGAGAGATAGGATGGCGCTGCCTTTGCTTGCTGCTCAACATAATTCGCCGACGGTGAGGTGACGGGACTGAGCATTCCGGTGGCACCCATACATACCCATGGCATTCGTGGACGGGACTCCCACCCGGTGGGCGCTGACTCGGAACCCCTCGCTGCTTTCGCTCTGTTCTTTTGCTCTTGGCCGAATTTTCGTGTCCTCGTCACGGAACTGGGACGGGCCACCTCTTTCCAGCTCCAAGTCGGTGCGCCACGTTATTATTTTTTGTTTGTTTCTTCGGAAAGCACGACCCACCTATAGGAACGCTGGAGGGTGTCACGGTTTGCATATTTTGCCGCCGTGGCCACGAGTGCAGAGTGTGGTGCTTTCTGTCTCATGGTCACCACGACCACGGGACGAGAGGACGTACGTCCTATTGTTCGTGGCGGCGTGGGGAGGGGTGGTTCCTTGATTGCGGATAAACCGGACGTGCCCGTGCTCGTCTGCCCCTCCGCGTCACGATTTTTTTGTCCAAAAGGACCTCGTGCCCAACGCTATTGCCAAAAAAAACTATCCATAGATATAATTAATAAAAAGAACCCACTCGGACGTGGCGGCAGGCGACACGTGGCACCTGCCGCCACGCCAGGAGGCGGCCGCCCGGGTAAAACGGGTTTTTTTGGAGTGGCTTGAGCTGGGACGGAACGGCCAGGGCAGGCGGGCCCTGCCGCCACCGCGAGGCGGCGGCCACTGGTCCCGCCACTCCCGAGCCGACAGTCTCTTTGTCTGTGCTGCCCAAAGGGTGGGCCTCGCCGCCACCGCGATGGCGGCCTCGGCTATTCTTCTTGCCGCAGCAGCGACAGCGTCCCTGTTCCAGACGGCGTTGATTCCCATGCGCGGACGATGATGATTTTCACGGGCGGGAATCCGCTGCCGTGACGAAGCTGATGCCCTACTGCTGTCTGGGAATCACTCCGGCTTTTGCTTCTTTTGCCTCAACGGATGCAACGACACTACGGGAATCACTCACTCGCCGCAGGAATCCGAGGCTGCGGGAACCTGTTGTGCCGACACTACAAAGATCCTCTTCCTTTTATATAGTATGCTTCTGCTCCGTGCGCAAGCACACTGTCTCTGGCCTCCTCTTCTACTCTCTGAGTGTGTAAAAACAGAGAGAAAGAAAAACTCACTAGGCACTTTGACTCGTGATTTAGGGCGATTTAGAGTTGGATTTTGAATATGCTGAAGTTAAAGAAAAGATAGATGAAGATAAGATCTATCCTTTTTTGTTGGTTTCGTTCGCATGCATGATGTTTTTACTCCTTTTGTTTAGTTCATAACTATGTGTTTTCTGTTGTGTTAGGCATTATTTCATCACTTTTTGGAGTGATTTAGAGCTTCGGGAGTAGGATTTACCTAGCGAAGTGAACTATGAAGTTGAAGATCAAGGTATGAGCTTTGCAATACATTGATCTTTTTTGTGCATGCAGGGTAGTGATTAGTTAGTATTTTAGCTCGTCATTAGCTATGCGATGTTAGTGCTTAGAGGTTAGAAATAATTTCAGACGACAGATGTAGCATTTATACTATTTTTTTGAGAAGAGTAGGTTGAAGATGTTGTATCAATGTTAGCTGCGTCCATTAGTATTGACATGTGAGAAGATCTTAATACGGTAATTAAGAAAAAAAATGTATTGTAATTGTTCATTGCATGTGGTATGTTTATTAATAAGTCTATAGTTAGGAAACCGTAGGTCTACTTTGTTATGTCGCAACAATCTAAATTTTATATGTTAAGATTAAGTGCTAATGTACTTAATGATGTACGTAATTGGGTAAAATAATTCATCTTAGTAGCAAACAAGGAGGAGATGACGTGATTGAAGAAATTGTGTGTCCATCTTTGCTGTCCCTTTTGAGGTGATGATCACATACATGCAAGTGCTATTTTCATACTTTTGATAGCATAAAGAAAAATCCGTGTGTAATATTGATGTTCATGTGATAATAGGTTGACTCCGTTCATATAATACTGGTGACGGATTTTTATTCGAACTATTTTGACGCTTAATTGCATTCGCAAGCACATCCATACTGGAGCTGAGGTATAAATGACGCTATAATTTTATTAACATATTTTATATTGATGTACTGTTGTGAATAATGTGCATGCCGCTGCGAATATTATTATTTGTAAATAAATGATTATTATTGTATGATATAAATTTTTTATATAAAACCGAAAGATATTAAATGTTTGATATTAAAATGTTATTGTCGTACTATTATGTTTAGTGGTTGTTTGGATAGCGAGTAATTACCCTCGGTTTTGTCAAAACCTGTTGTAAGAAAATTTTGTAGAAAACCAGCTTTTACTAATAGTCGTTTTTCCAAAAGCTCAGTTTTTGCATGTTACGAGAACCAGTTTAGGATATTTTGGGGGTAGTTAGAGAAAAGCAAACAGTGTTTTAGTTTGTTATACGCTGGTAGACGAGTTTGAGAAAAAATAGATCTGTAAATACTCGTTAACCAAACAACCCCTTAAAGTCTAAGCAAATGATTCTAAAAACAAACCAAATATTTGTAACGGAAAGACGGTTATTATTTTAATCATATGATATGTAAATGGTGTCATCGTACTACTACTAAATGTTCAGTTACTAATTATTTGAAATGTAAATATGGATGTTGGTTAGGTACTATGGAAAATTTGTTAGTGTACTATGGGGACATCTTACGCGACGGTCCTTTCGGGGTGGATGTGTCCTTGTGCGGGTCGACCACAGTTGTAGTGAGAGACATGGTGAATGTGGGTTACGCAGCAGTCAGAAGGTGCATCCGAGCGGTGTTTGGCCCAGGGATGCAGGAAAAAAATGACAATGGAGGCCTTCGTCGTTGACGGAGGAAATGATGGGACAGTTGCCCGTTGGGGTTTGCGGCCTGTCACAGGTGATCAGTCGTGGGGGCCGTACATGAGGTTTGCAATCAATCCCAATAACTCAATGTTTGGTCAACCGATGGTGTATGTGGAGTTCATTTCAGTCACTGATGTTGCCGGATGCAGTAGCAAGGGTGGTGAGGTCGAGTTAGCCATCACATCGGCCCCTAGCGTTGGCCCATCGGAACTGACGTGTGGCCAACCTGTGTATGACACATGATATTGGTCTGCGGCCGTTGCCATGAGCGAACACGTGGAGGGATTGCCAGAGGCGCTAGATGATGACGATCATTCTTCCGCGTCTTCGGACTCAAGCGAAGAAGAAGATGTTCCTCCTCAGAGGGCGGTCGCGGTGGCACTGCAACCTAGGTTTTTACAAGATATGAGCATCACCAATGAATTTCACTCTGTTTCTAGCCTAGAAGCAGGGAGCCTGGAGGTTGGGCAGGTTTTCCCAGACAAGAAGTCTGCTTACCAAGCAATAGATAGCTATGCAATCACCCTCCATAGCCAGCATAGAGTGAAGCAGTCTGATAAAAAAGAGTTGAAGGTCATATGCATCCACTCCGCGAAAGGTTGCCGCAGAAGAGTTCTCGCTAGACTGAAGCCTGGGGTATGTCAGTCATGGCATATCACAAAAATAGTGGAGCATAGCTGTGAGCAAACTGGGACTCTTTCAAATCACCGCAATGTGACTGCAAGATATGTGGCACAGAAGATGGAAACGATTGTGCAGGAAAGTCTCAACATTAGTATTAGGGCTTTGCAAAAAGCTGCAGAAGATCAAATTGGCTTCCCTGTCAGCTACAGCAAGGCTAGGTATGCGAAGGAAAAGATATTCCAGAACTTGTATGGAACCTATGAGGAGGCCTATTCTTATGCCCCCAGAATGCTTCATCAGATAGCAAGAGCTAATACGGGGACTCAAGTTTGGCAGAGAGAACGTCCATACCCAATGAACCCGGGTGAGCTAATCCTGGACAACTTATTCTGGGCATTCACCCAGACTATACAAGTCTTCAGGCACTGTCATCCGGTATTATCAGTTGATGGTACCTTTCTCACTGGAAAGTACAAGGGCACACTATTGGTGGTGATTGCAGCAGATGGAAATAATCAGCTTCTTCCTATTGCATACACACTGGTCGAGAGCGAGAACAAAGATAGCTGGTTGTGGTTCCCGAGCTGCGTGAAGATGGGTGTCGTGAAAGAGCGTGAAGGTGTTTGCATCATCTCTGATCGCAACACTGAATTATTAAGCGCTCCCGACATAATTAACGAGTCGTCGGAAGAGTGGGGGTGGCCGGATCTAGAGGGAAGGTGGTGCATGAGGCATTTGGCAACAAACTTTTACTCCAAATTCAAAAACAAGGATTTTTTTGAGGGATTGGTTCAAGTTATTCAAGAGGATGTGCATGCAGAAAATTGAAGCCAAAATGAATGCGATCTGGGCAGGTATTGTCACATCCCTAGTTCTGGACTGACCTATGCTAGCTTCCATGTGAGCATCATGTTTAAATTCAAATGAAACTTGAATTGAGGAATTTTCAAAAGCCTCAGAAGACCTCTAAAAATAACCAACATTTAAATCTTCTCAAATGAATCCAAGAAAATGTTCCTGTTATTCTATAGAAATATTGGTAAGAGGTAAAATCCAAACCAATATTTTGGAGTCACAGAAATATTTGTTTTGGCCATTTGAATTAATTCAATAACTATTTGCATTGGATATATATTTTATATATAATTAATATATGTCCAATAATTCTGGAACATTTTATGTGGGTTGGTATATTTTAGTTGTAGCCACATAATTATTTTCAGGATTTTATAAAATGGTTTAGTATTTTTACTAAACCAAAACAAAACAGAACAAAATAGAAAAGAGAAAATAAAAAGAGAGAGAGACTCACCCGGGCCACTTACCTGGCGCCACCCACCAGGCCCACCCGCCGGCCCAGCCCAGCCACCGCTCCAGCGAGCAGCTTGGCTTGGCCAGGCAGGCAGGCAGCTGCTCGACGGCGAGCACAGCATGCGTGCTGAAAGATCGTGGATGTCGCCTAGAGGGGGGGGGGTGAATAGGCGTTTTAAAATAATTACGGTTTAGGCTTGAACAAATGCGGAATAAACCTAACGGTTAATTTGTCAAGCACAAAACCTAAAGCAACTAGGCTCACCTATGTGCACCAACAACTTATGCTAAGCAAGATAAACAACTATGTGATAGCAAGATATATGACAAAGAACAATATGACTATCACAAAGTAAAGTGCATAAGTAAAGGGCTCGGGTAAGAGATAACCGGGGCACGCGAGGCGATGATGTATCCCGAGTTCACACCCTTGCGGATGCTAATCTCCGTTTGGAGCGGTGTGGAGGCACAATGCTCCCCAAGAAGCCACTAGGGCCACCGTAATCTCCTCACGCCCTCGCAATGCAAGATGCCGTGATTCCACTAAGGGACCCTTGAGGCGGTCACCGAACCCGTACAAATGGCGACCCTTGGGGCGGTCACCAACACAGTACACTTTGGCAACCCTTGGGGCGGTCACGGTGCCGTCAAATTGCTCAGGCGATCTCCACAACCTAATTGGAGACCCGACGCTTGCCGGAGCTTTACACCACAATGATTGAGCTCGAACACCACCAACCGACTAGGGGCCCAAGCACCCAAGATAAACAAGCTCAAGGGCACCAAGCACCCAAGAGTAATAAGCTTCTCAACTTGTAATTTCCACGTATCGTGTGGAGAACTCAAATCTATGCACCAAATGCAACGGCAAGGGCACACGGAGTGCCCAAGTCCTTCTCTCCCAAATCCCACCAAAGCAACTAATGCTAGGGAGGAAAATGAGAGGAAGAACGAAAGAAGAACACGAAGAACTCCAAGATCTAGATCCAAGGGGTTCCCCTCACTTAGAGGAGAAAGTGATTGGTGGAAATGTGGATCTAGATCTCCTCTCTCTTTTCCCTCAAAAACTAGCAAGAATCCATGGAGGGATTGAGAGTTAGCAAGCTCAAAGAAGGTCAACAATGGGGGAAGAACACGAGCTCAAAGGATAGGGTTCAATGGGAAGAAGACCCCCCTTTTATAGGAGGGGGAAAATCCAACCGTTACCCCACTGAACATCCCAAGCCAGAGCGGTACTACCGCTCAGGCGGGCTACTACCGCCGAGGCGGTACTACCGCTCCTACCCAGCAGTACTCTCTTGTTGGCGAGGAAGACCGGACCTGGCCCCAGGCGGTACTACCGCTTGAGCGGTACTACCGCTCCTAGTACCATAAAACCCGACACGAGAAAACACGGTCTCGAATCGAGGCGGTAGTAGCGCGGAACAGCTGCGGTACTACGGCCGAAGCCATAAGTGGTACTACCGCCTGCAGAGCGGTACTACCGGCCAGGCGGTACTACCGCTTCGAGGAGCGGTACTACCGCTGGAGAGCTTCGGCGGTACTACCGCTGTAGACCATGGTACTACTACCGGGCGCCACCCTTATGCCACAACCACGAAAACAGAGTATACACCAAGGAAAACCAGAACTGCCATAACTTCTTCAAATGAGCTCCGAATTGAGCAAACTCAAGCTTGTTGGATAGAGCAAGACGAGTAGCATCAAAACAGCGACAAAGGAGTGAAACCTCCAACAGAGAAGAACCGGCAAACCCTCCAACATCGAAAACATCATAGAAGATGCATGTGAACTCCGTTTTCGATGAACTCGAGCTTGTCATAAAAATGACCAAAAGCTCCAAAACTCACAAGGAGAAGAACCAAACAAGAACTAATAAAGGTGATGCAAGGATGCAAAGATTTGAGCTCTCTACGAACGATATGATCAAGCAACTCATCGAGAGCCCCCCTTGATAGTACGGCAATCGATCCTATAACCCGGTCTCCCACATCTACCATGAGACCGGTAAAATAGAAAACCTATCAAGGGAAAACCTTTGCCTTGCACATGGTCCACTTGAACTAGATGATGACGATCTTGACTCCCTCAAGTTGGATCACCTTTCTTGATTGCGTTGGCTCGATGAAGACTAGTTGATTGCTCCCCCATACTCCACTATGGGCGAGCCTCTCTTCCGCACATCTTCACAAGTCCATCATCACCACAATGGACGGCAAGCTTCAAGCATTTGATCTCTTCGTGATGCTTCACTAGAACTTGCACACCGCATCCTAACCCCACAAAGAACTCTCACGAAGATCATGGGTTAGTACACAAAGCGTAATTGACAATGCTTACCATACCATGGGATCGCTTGATCCCTCTCGGTACATCTTCTAAGCTTCGTGTGTTGATCAACTTGATTCACTTTTTGACTTAGTCTTGATCAACCTTGAATCTTTCCAACTCTCTTCATTTGGATGATGTCTTGAAGGTAAACATGAATGATCACACACTCTTCTTCTTCAAGACATGCTTGCTATAAGCACAACACTCATATGACCAATCTTTGGATAATTCCTTAATAGCACCTTGGTCATCACAAACTCTCCTTGAAACCAACAAATGGACTCCAAGAAAAACCTATGGACAAACCCTTCAAATATAACTCAAGGCGACCATTAGTCCATAGAGATTGTCATCAATTACCAAAACCAAACATGGGGGCACCGCATGTTCTTTCACGTGCCATGCAGCTGCTCGCCGCCTCGCCGCTCCCCTCGTTCTGCTGCTGACGTGGGACGAACCCTCTCCCTCTCCCCGGTCCCGCAGACACCCGCTCCTCGCCCTGGCACCTCTCTCTCGCTCTCCCCGACGACGCCCGAGACGTCGTCGTCGTCGCCGCCGCTCGCCACAGCCGCGTCCAACGCCGTCCCCGAGCCCCTTCACCGTGTCCGGACGGTTCGCCGTTGTCGACTACGCCGACTAGCTGAGCCACACGACGCCGGAGCCCCTGCATCATCCCCGCCGCCGTTGTCTTCAACCTCGGGCCGCCCAGATTGCCGCCGTCGTCCCAACCGCACCGGGCCTTCCCCGAGCCCGCTGAGCATCTCGTCGCGCCCTCCGTGAGCTCCTTCTCCTGCTCCCCCTCTCCGTTTCTCCCCTCGTGCACCATAGCGACTGCACCGCGCTCACCGCACGCGGCGCCGCCTGACCACGTCGCCGGCGTTGCTCCGGTGACCATTTGGTCACGGGCTTGTGCCCGTCACACCCCTCGCACCGCGCAGAGGCCGTAGGTGCTAGCGCCACGCCGCCTAGGCCACCGCAGCCCCGTGCACGAGCTAGTCGAGCTTCGGCCTCCGCCTGGCCTCGTCGCCGGCGAAGCTCCGGCCACTCCCCGGCCAAATCACCACCACCACTCGATACGGGGGAGCGCCCGCATCACGTAGATAGCCTCCGCCGTACTTTTGGTTGCCGGAGCGTGAATCCCGCGCTGCCCTGCCGCGTCTGGTCGTCGTCGGCGGCTAAACGCCGGCGAGTTGACCCCGTTTGACCCTGGTTGACCCCGTGTGGGCCCAGGTTGACTCCCCCTGACTCCATGACAGGTGGGGCCCGTCCTCTAATTAAACTGGTTTAGTGCTAACTAAAAACTAGTTAGGCTAATTACACTGACACGCGGGACCCACAGGTTAGGGTTTGACCTGGACCGCCGCAGTTGACCTGCTGACGTCACACCTATGTCATGCTGACGCAGTAACTTATTTTCTGGATTTATTCTTATATAGAAAATTCCAGAAAATGTTGCAAACTTAAAAAATTCATAGTAATTCAACCATAACTCCAAATCAAACAAATTATATATGAAAAATGATCAGAAAAATCCAATCTATCCATCTGTACCATTTTCATGCATGTTAGAACAACTTATAGCTGCTGTTTAGCACAAATCATATAAATGGCATTTAAATATCCACATATGGAGTTTAAATTTGAATCTAGGGTTCAAACCAACTTCATTTAACTTGCTGCTAGTTGCATTAGCTCAAACCACATCATATTGCCATGTCATGATCATGCATCATATTGTGCATTGCATTGATTGTGCTTCTTCTTTGTTTGTCGGTGCTTGTCCCCTCTCAGTAAGACGTGTACCGACGATGTGATCGATGACACCAATGAAGAAATATACTATCTTCAGAAGTGCCAGGCAAGCAAAACCCCCTTGTTCATTCCGATATAATCCCACTCTCTCGCTCCTGCTCTATTATACTGCATTAGGACAACAACGATTCATCTGTTACTTGCTGCGGTAGCTGAACCCCTTATCCTTTGCATGACTGTCATTCCACAAGTAAATAGATGAAACCCACTAGCATGAGTAGGAGTTGTTTGAGCCTTGTTGTGCCTACTCATACATGATTGTTTGTCATGCACTCTTCGCTTAGAGTTGAGTCGGGTCCGATTCATCGAGGATGAATCGGAGGTGTGTGAACATGTCCTACCGTGTGTGAGCTAAGTGTGTGAACACGATTTGGTAAAGGTAGCGGTGAGAGGCCATGTAGGAGTACATGGTGGGTTGTCTCATTGCAGCCGTCCTCGAGAACTGAGTTACGTGTTTGTGATCCATGATTCAGCTACTACCACGCATTGGGCCCGAAACCAATGGACCCTCTCGGCTTCTTAATCACCCTTGTCCTCTGTCCAGGAGTCAAGTAGTTTCTGGTGTTTGTAGTATGCTGGAGGCCGTGTGCAGCGCTGACCGTGGGGGTGGGATGTGATGCGGTAGGCACGTGGCATGGTGTACCGGGCGCCCGTTTGGTGTCTCGGGAACCCTGCTCACATCGTTTGGGGCTATGAGCGAAACTTCGGCCGGATCTCCTCATGGATGGAACCCGAATAGGCGATAAACCTGGACTAGGGACTTGAGTGTTTAGGTAGGCCGTGGCCGACACCCACGTTGGGCTTCCGCTTGAAGGTTGCCGAGTACATGTCGTGTAAACGGCGGTAAGTGGTGAGAGCGTGTGTGAAGAAGTACACCCCTGCAGGGTTAACATCATCTATTCGAATAGCCGTGTCCGCATAAGGACTTACGGGTTGCCTATAATAGTTCATAGACAAGTGAAAGTGGATACTCTAAAATCGCAAGATAAGTGTGAGTGCTATGGGTGGCGTTCTCGTGGGGAGGCGGGCGGATCCATAGTGGTGTATTGATATGGTGAACATGTGGACTCGTGCGCCACCTCAAAAGAGTTACTTGCGTTCGTAGTTTAGGATAGCCACCGAGTCAAAGCTGGCTTGCTGCGATTAAACCCCACCATCCCTTGTTGATAATGATGCATATGTAGTTAGTTCGATGTAAGTCTTCTTTGGGTACATTTGTACTCACGTTTGCCTATTTTATGTTTTTGCGAGAGGCGTCGGTCTCGTTAGTAGTTCCGCGTGGACTTCGATGTTTAGCTTGTTACCTCAGCTACGATCTTGTGCCCTCGGCAGAATCTGGTAGATAGTCAGGCTTTCAAGCCTTTTTCATTTGTAGATGTCTATACTCAGACATGTTAAGCTTCCGCTTGTGCTTTGACTTGTATGCTCTGAATGTTGGGTCATGAGACCTATGTTTGTAATATCTCGCTCCTCGGAGCCTATTGAATAAACTACTTGAGTCGTAGAGTCATGTTGTGATGCCATGTTGTATTTGCACATATCGAGCATATTGTGTGTATGTTATTGAAATGCTTGGTATGTGTGGGATCTGACTATCTAGTTGTTTATCTTTAGTAGCCTCTCTTACCGGGAAATGTCTCCTAGTGTTTCCACCGAGCCATGGTAGCTTGCTATTGCTCCGGAACACTTAGGCTGGCCGGCATGTGTCCTTCTTCGTTCCTGTGTCTGTCCCTTTGGGGAAATGTCACGCGTTGAGTACCGGAGTCCTGTTAGCCCGCTACAGCCCGGTTTACCGGAGTCTTGTTAGCCCAGTGCTACAGTCCGGAACTTATTCGCTGATGACCGACACGTTTGATGCTGGGTCATGGATGCCTGTCCCTGTAAGTCTGTGCCACTTTGGGTTTACGACTAGCCATGTCAGCCCGGGCTCCTTTTCATATGGATGCTAGCGACACTATCATATACGTGTGCCAAAAGGCACAAACGGTCCCGGGCAAAGGTAAGGCGACACCCGTGGGGATACCGTGCGTGAGGCCGCAAAGTGATATGAGGTGTTACATGCTAGATCTATGTGGCATTGAGTCGGGGTCCTGACAGGTATCGATGGTGAGATCGAGCGCGCGGCCTTGCTGCAGAGAGAAGACCGGAGGGGTCGTAGGACGCCCATAAATTTGAGCCAGTGGATCCGCAAGAATTGCCCTGATTTGTAGAAGTGGATGCAGGCTCACGACACCGGGGCTCGGTATGGAATAATGACCAGCAACATGTCAGAGGTGTACAATGGTGTTCTTAAAGGGGTGTGATCCCTGCCTGTTGGGGAATGTAGCATGCAATTTTTTTTTAAAATCCTACGCACACACAAGATCTATCTAGGAGATGCATAGAAATGATGGAGGGAGTGTGTCTACGTACCCTCGTAGACCATAAGCGGAAGCGCTTCACAACGCGGTTGATGTAGTTGTATACCTTCACGATCCGTCTCGATCAAGTATCAAACATACGGCACCTCCGCGTTCATCACACGTTCAGCTCGATGACATCCTCGCCTTCTTGATCCAGCAAGACGGATGAAGTAGTAGATGAGTTCCGGCGGCACGACGGCGTGATGATGGTGTTGGTGAAGAACAATCTCCGCAGGGCTTCGCCAAGCACAACAGAAACTACGACGGAGGATAAACTAGAGGGGACGGGGTTGCCAGCACACGGCTTGGTGATTCTTGATCTGTCTTGGTGAAGGAAATATGCCCTAGAGGCAATAATAAAGTTATTATTTATTTCCTTCTATCATGATAAATGTTTATTATTCATGCTAGAATTGTATTAAACAGAAACATGATACATGTGTGAATACATAGACAAACAGAGTGTCACTGGTATGCCTCTACTTGACTAGCTCATTAATCAAAGATGGTTATGTTTCCTAGCCATAGACAACGAGTTGTCATTTTATTAACGGGATCACATCATTAGGAGAATGACGTGATTGACTTGACCCATTCCGTTAGCTTAGCACTTGATCGTTTAGTATGTTGCTATTGCTTTCTTCATGACTTATACATGTTCCTATGACTATGAGATTATGCAACTCCCGTTTACAGGAGGAACACTTTGAGGGCTACCAAACGTCACAACGTAACTGGGTGATTATAAAGGTGCTCTTCAGGTGTCTCCGAAGGTACTTATTGGGTTGGCATATTTTCAGATTAGGATTTGTCACTCCGATTGTCGGAGAGGTATCTCTGGGCCCACTCGATAATGCACATCACTTAAGCCTTGCAAGCATTGCAACTAATGAGTTAGTTGCGGGATGGTGTATTACGAAACGAGTAAAGAGACTTGCCGGTAACGATATTGAACTAGGTAGAGATACGGACGATCAAATCTCAGGCAAGTAACATACTGATGATAAAGGGAACAACGTATGTGTTATGCGGTTTGACTGATAAAGATCTTCGTAGAATATGTGGGAGCCAATATGAGCATCTAGGTTCCGCTATTGGTTATTGACCGGAGACGTGTCTCGGTCATGTCTACATAGTTCTCGAACCCGTAGGGTCCGCACGCTTAAAGTTCGATGACGGTTATATTATGCGTTATGTGTTTTGATGTACCGAAGGTAGCTCGGAGTCCCGGATGAGATCGGGGACATGACGAGGAGTCTCAAAATGGTCGAGATGTAAAGATCGATATATTGGACGACTATATTCGGACATCGGAAAGGTTCCGAGTGATTCGAGTATTTATCGGAGTACCGGAGAGTTAGGGGAATTCGCCGAGGAGTATATGGGCCTTATTGGGCCATACGCGAATAGAGGAGAGAGGCCAAAAGGAAGGAGGCGCGCGCCCCCCTCTGGTCCGAATTGGAAAAGGGGTGCAGCCCCCTTTTCCTTCTTCCTCTCCCCCTCTTTCCTTCTCTCCTACTCCAACAAGGTGGGAGTAGGACTCCCCCCTTGGCGGGCCCTCCTCCTAGGCCGGCCGCCTCCCCCTTGCTCCTTTATATATGGGGGAAAGGGGGCACCCCATAGACACAACAATTGATCCTTTGGATCTCTTAGCCGTGTGCGGTGGCCCCCTCCACCATAGTCCACCTCGATAATATCGTAGCGGTGCTTAGGCGAAGCCCTGCGTCGGTAGAACATCATCATCGTCACCACGCCATTGTGCTGATGGAAATCTCCCTCAAAGCTCGGCTGGATCGGAGTTCGAGGGACGTCATCGAGTTGAACGTGTGTAGAATTCGGAGGTGCCGTGCGTTCGGTACTTGATCGGTCTGATCGTGAAGACGTACGACTACATCAACTATGTTGTGCTAACGCTTTCGCTTTCAGTCTACGAGGGTACGTGGACACACTCTCCCCTCTCGTTGCTGTGCATCACCATGATCTTGCGTGTGCATAGGAATTTTTTTAAAATTACTACGTTCCCCAACAGTGGCATCCGAGCCAGGTTTTATGCGTTGATGTTATATGCACGAGTAGAACACAAGTGAGTTGTGGGCGATACAAGTCATACTGCCTACTAGCATGTCACACTTTGGTTCGGCGGTATTGTTGGATTAAGCGGCCCGAACCGACATTACGCGTACGTTTACGTGAGACTGGTTTTACCACCGTGCTTTGCACACAGGTGACTAGTGGGTGTTAGTTTCTCCAACTTTAGTTGAACCGAGTGTGGCTACGCCCGGTCCTTAAGAAGGTTAAAACAACACTAACTTGACAAACGATCGTTGTGGTTTTGTGCATAGGTAAGAACGGTTCTTGCTCAGCCCGTAGTAGCCACGTAAAACTTGCAACAACAAAGTAGAGGACGTCTAACTTGTTTTTGCAGGGCATGTTGTGATGTGATATCAAGACGTGATGCTATATTTTATTGTATGAGATGATCATGTTTTGTAACCAAGTTATCGGCAACTTGCAGGAGCCATATGGTTGTCGCTTTATTGTATGCAATGCAATCACCCTGTAATTGCTTTACTTTATCACTAAGCGGTAGCGATAGTCGTAGAAGCAATAGTTGGTGAGACGACAACGATGCTACGATGGAGATCAAGGTGTCGCGCCGGTAACGATGGTGATCATGATGGTGCTTCGGCGATGGAGATCACAAGCACAAGATGATGATGGCCATATCATATCACTTATATTGATTGCATGTGATGTTTATCTTTTATGCATCTTATCTTGCTTTGATTGACGGTAGCTGTAAGTGCATCTAGTGCCACCCCTAGTTGGTTTTGGAGTATTGACGACAAAGTTGGTTGAGGGACTGATGCGTTTGTGAGAATTCCAGGATAACGCAGGTAGTGTCCCTCATTGATTTGGTTTACCTACCGGAGATGACCCCTAAAAATGTATGAAGACATTGAAGACAATGGTGGTATGAGAAGATATTCATATTGAAGACTATGACATGAGAAGACATTGTGTGAAGACTATGGAGCGTGAAGACTGTCTGGTTTCGTTGTTTCATTTTCTTCTTTGTTGAGTCATAGGAACCACCGTCTTTGTTAAGTCGGGTCCAAGTGAACTAAGTCGAGTGGTCAAGTGATGCTCAACTCAAATCCTATGTCTTGAGCGAAGACAATGAGAGCAAATCTTATCCAGAGTGGATGAGTCGGCTTTACTTGGAGCCCAAGTAAAGTTGCAGCGTGTGTTGAAATCGACCGTTGGAACACGTGTCGGTTCCTTAGTGACACAGGTCATTTTGGACAAATCGGGTCGGGTTGCCTAGTGGCTATAAATAGCCCACCCCTACACCATAAATTGGTGGCTGCTCAGAGTTTGTGCATGGCTTTTGTCGTTTGAGAGCAACCCACCTCGAAGCATTTGAGAGAGAGAAATCCTTGCGAGGACAAAGCCCAAACACCTAGAGCCAAAGAGTGTTAGGCATCACTGAAGTCTTTCTATCTGTGTGACCTGAAGACTTATTACACTTGAGGACTGTGAATCCTCCAGCCGGTTAGGCGTCGCGTTCTGAGCATCCAAGAGTCATTGTGGATTGCCGGTGAACGAAGTCTGTGAAGGTTTGGAAGTCTCCCTTGAAGACTTACCAGAGTGATTGGGCGAGAACTGGGTGTCCTTAGCTCAAGGGGAATAAGGTGAAGACATGGTCTTGAGTTAAATCTCAGCCTCCCTAACCGGACATCTGCTTGTCACAACAACCTGGGCTGGTCCAACAAATCATGTGTCTTCAACAAGCAACTGGTTCTATCCCTTCCCATCCTTACTTTGGTTTGTCTTCATGAAGTCATTGCCTATCTGTGTATCTGTATGACTTCATTGCTTGACTACTATTGTTGATTGGCTTCATACTATCTTCTGTTGGGGAACGTAGTAATTTCAAAAAATTTCCTACGCACACGCAAGATCATGGTGATGTATAGCAACGAGAGGGGAGAGTGTTGTCTACGTACCCTCGTAGACCCGAAGCGAAGCGATCTGCGTAGAGGAAGTAGTCGACGTTCTCCTCGCGATCCGACCGATCCCGCGCCGTTACTCGGCGCCCCGAGTTCTTGACACACGTACAGCTCGATGGCGTCCCTCGTACTCCAATCCAGCCGAGTGTCGAGGAGAGTTCCGTCGACCGACGGCGTGGTGACGATCTTGATGTTTCACCGGCGCAGGGCTTCGCCTAAGCTTCGCGACGGTATAACCGAGGTGGAATTTGGTGGAGGGGGGCACCGCACACGGCTAAGGAACGATCCGTAGATCTAACTTGTGTGTTCTAGGGTGCCCCCCTGCCCCCGTATATAAAGGAGCAAGGGGGAGGGGGCTGGCCGGCCAAGGGTGGCGCGCCAGGGAGTCCTACTCCCTCCGGAGTAGATTCCCCCCAATCCTAGTTGGACTAGGATTCCTGGAGGGGAGAGAGAGAGAGGGGCCCCTTCTCCTAGTCCTAGTAGGACTAGGGAAGGGGGGGCGCCATGTGACCACCTAGGGCTGGCCCTTCTCCTTTCCACTAAGGCCCATCGAGGCCCATTTACCTCCGGGGGTTCCGGTAACCTCCGGTACTCCGATAAATTCCGTTTTACTTGGAACCATTCCAACTCCAAACATAGGCTTCCAATATATCAATCTTTATGTCTCGACCATTCCGAGACTCCTCGTCATGTCCGTGATCACATCCGGGACTCCGAACTTCTTCGATACATCAAAATACATAAACTCATAATAACTGTCATCGAAACCTTAAGCGTGCGGACCCTACGGTTCGAGAACAATGTAGACATGACCTAGAACTATTCACGGTCAATAACCAACAGCGGGACCTGGATGCCCATATTGGTTCCTACATATTCTACGAAGATCTTTGTCGGTCAGACCGCATAACAACATACGTTGTTCCCTTTGTCATCGGTATGTTACTTGCCCGAGATTCGATCGTCGGTATCAATACCTAGTTCAATCTCGTTACGGCAAGTCTCTTTACTCGTTCCAGTAATACATCATCTCACAACTAACTCATTAGTTGTAGTGCTTGCAAGGCTTCATGATGTGTATTACCGAGAGGGCCCAGAGATACCTCTCCGACAATCGGAGTGACAAAACCTAATCTCAAATCGCCAACCCAACATCTCGCCTTTGGAGACACTGTAGTACTCCTTTATAATCACCCGATTCGTTGTGACGTTTGGTAGCACCAAAGTGTTCCTCCGTAAGCGGGAGTTGCATAATCTCATAGTTACGAGGAACATGTATAAGTCATGGATAAAAGCAGTAGCAACATACTAAGCGATCGAGTGCTAAGCTAATGGAATGGGTCATGTCAATCAGATCATTCTACTAATGATGTGACCTTGTTAATCAAATAACAACTCTTTGTTCATGGTTAGGAAACATAACCATCTTTGATTAACAAGCTAGTCTAGTAGAGGCATACTAGTGACATATTGTTTTGTCTATGCATTCACACATGTATCATGTTTCCGTTAATACAATTCTAGCATGAATGATAAACATTTATCATGAAATAAGGAAATAAATAATAACTTTATTATTGCCTCTAGGGCATATTTCCTTGATCTCCCACTTGCACTAGAGTCAATAATCTAGATTACATAGTAATGATTCTCACACCCATGGAGTCTTGGTGTTGATCATGTTTTGCTCGTGGAAGAGGCTTAGTCAACGGTTCCGCAACATTCAGATCCGTATGTATCTTGCAAATCTCTATGTCTCCCACGGACTAAGTCCGGATGGAATTGAAGCGTCTCTTGATGTGCTTGGTCCTCTTGTGAAATCTGGATTCCTTCGCTAAGGCAATTGCTCGATATTGTCACGAAGATTTTCATTGGACCCGATGCACTAGGTATGACACCTAGATCGGATATGAACTCCTTCATCCGCACTCCTTCATTAGCTGCTTCCGAAGCTGCTATGTATTCCGCTTCACATGTAGATCCCGCCACGACGCTTTGTTTAGAACTGCACCAACCGACAGCTCCTCCGTTTAGTGTAAATCGTATCCGGTCTGCGATTTAGAATCGTCGGATCGTGTCAAAGCTTGCATCAACGTAACCGTTTACGATGAGCTCTTTGTCACCTCCATATCGAGAAACATATCCTTAGTCCTTTTCGTATTTCAGATGTTCTTGACACTGTCCGATGATCCACTCTGGATTACTTTGGTACCTCCTGCTAGGCTTATAGCAAGGCACACATCAGTGTCAGTACACAAGATTGCATACATGATAGAGCCTATGGCTGAAGCATAGGAACATCTTTCATTTTCTCTCTATCTTCTGTAGTGGTGGGGCATTGAGTCTTACTCAACTTCACACCTTGTAGCACGAGCAAGAACCCTTTCTTTGCTTGATCCATTTTGAACTTCTTCAAAATCTTGTCAAGGTATGTGCTTTGTGAAAGTCAATTAAGCGTCTTGATCTATCTCTATAGATCTTAATGCCCAATATGTAAGCAGCTTCACGAGGTCTTTCATTGAAAAACTCTTATTCAAGTATCCCTTTATGCTATCCAGAATTCTATATCATTTCCGATTAGCAATATGTCATCTACATATAATATCGAAAATGCTCTGAGCTCCCACTCACTTTCTTGTAAATACAGGCTTCTCCAAAAGTCTGTAAAACCCAAATGCTTTGATCACACTATCAAAGCGTTTATTCCAACTCGAGATGCTTGCACCAGTCCATAGATGGATCATTGGAGCTTGCACACTTTGTTAGCTCCTTTGGATCGATAAAACCTTCGGTTGCATCATATACAACTCTTCTTCCGAAATCCATTCAGAATGCGGTCTTTACATCCATTTGCCAAATTTCATAATCATAAAATCGGCAATTGCTAACATGATTCGGACGGACTTAAGCATCGCTTCTGGTGAGAAGGTCTCATCGTAGTCAATCCCTTGAACTTGCGAAAACCTTTTGCGACAAGTCGAGCTTTATAAACGATAACATTACCGTCGGCGTCGGTCTTCTTCTTGAAGATCCACTTGTTTTCTATTGCTTGCCTACCCTCGGGCAAGTCAACCAAAGTCCATACTTTGTTTTCATACATGGATCCCATCTCAGATTTCATGGCCTCAAGCCATTTTGCGAATCTGGGCTCACCATCGCTTCTTCATAGTTCGTAGGTTCATCATGATCTAGTAGCATGATTTCGAGCAGGATTACCGTACCACTCAGTGCGGATCTTACTCTGGTTGATCTACGAGGTTCTGCGAAGAACTTGATCTGAAGTTTCATGATCAACATCATCAACTTCCTCACTACTTGGTGTAGGTGTCTCGAAACCGGTTTCTGCGATTTAACTACTTTCAAGTAAGGAGAAGGTACAATTACCTCATCAAGTTCTACTTTCCTCCCACTCACTTCTTTCGAGAGAAACTCCTTCTCTAAAAGGATCCATTCTTATCAACAAATGTCTTGCCTTGGATCTGTGATAGAAGGTGTACCCAACTGTCTCCTTTGGGTATCCTATGAAGACACATTTCTCCGATTTGGGTTCGAGCTTATCGGGTTGAAGCTTTTTCACATAAGCATCGCATCCCCAAACTTTAAGAAACGACAACTTTGGTTTCTTGCTAAACCATAGTTCATAAGGTGTCGTCTCAGCGGTTTCGACGGTGTTCTATTCAAGGTGAATGCGGCCGTCTCTAGAGCATAACCCCAAAACGATAGCGGTAAATCTGTAAGAGACATCATAGATCGTACCATATCTAGTAAAGTACGATTCTGACGTTCGGACACACCATTCTGTTGTGGTGTTCGGGTGGCGTGAGTTCTTGAAACTATTCGCATTGTTTCAAATGTAGACCAAACTCGTAACTCAAATATTCACCTCCACGATCGGATCGTAGAAACTTAATTTTCTTGTTACGATGATTTTCAACTTCACTCTGAAATTCTTTGAACTTTTCAAACGTTTCAGACTTATGTTTCATTAAGTAGATATACCCATATCTGCTTAAGTCATCTGTGAAGGTGAGAAAATAACGATATCCGCCACGAGCCTCAACATTCATTGGACCACATACATACATATGTATGATTTCCAACAAATCTGTTGCTCTCTCCATAGTACCGGAGAACGGTGTTCTAGTCATCTTGCCCATGAGGCACGGTTCATAAGTGCCAAGTGATTCATAATCAAGTGTCTCCAAAAGTCCATCGAGATGGAGTTTCTTCATCGCTTTACACCGATATGACCTAAACGGCGATGCCACAAATAAGTTGCACTATCATTATCAACTCTGCATCTTTTGGCTTCAACATTATGAATATGTGTATCACTACTATCGAGATTCATCAAAATAGACCACTCCTCAAGGGTGCATGACCATAAAAGATATTACTCATATAAATAGAACAACCATTATTCTCTGATTTAAATGAATAACCGTCTCGCATCAAACAAGATCCAGATATAATGTTCATGCTCAACGCGGGCACCAAATAACAATTATTTAGGTCTAAAACTAATCCCGAAGGTAGATGTAGAGGTAGCGTGTCGACCGCGATCACATCGACTTTGGAACCATTTCCCACGCGCATCGTCACCTCGTCCTTTGCGAGTTAAGCAATCCGTAGTCCTGTTTGAGTTGCAAATATTAGCAATGAAACCAAGATCAAATACCAGTGCTACTACGAGCTCTAGTAAGGTACACATCAATAACATGTATATCACATATACCTTTGTTCACCTTGCCATCCTTCTTATCCGCCAAATACTTGGGGCAGTTCCGCTTCAAAGGACGATGCTTGCGGTAGAAGCACTCGATTTCAGGTTTAGGGCCAGACTTGGGTTTCTTCTCTGAGCGACAACTTGCTTGCTGTTCTTCTTGAAGTTCCTTCTTCTTCCTTTGCCTTTCTTCTTGAAACTAGTGGTCTTGTTGACCATCAACACTTGATGCTCCTTCTTGATTTCTACCTCCAGCCTTTAGCATTGCGAAGAGCTCGGTATAGTCTTTACTAACCCTTGCATATTATAGTTCATCACGAAGCCTTTGTAGCTTGGTGGCGGTGATTGAAGAATTACATCAATGACACAATCATCCGGAAGATTAACTCCCAATTGTGTCAAGTGATTGTAGTACCCGGACATTACGAGTATATGCTCACTAACGAACTATTCTCCTCCATCTTGCAGCTATAGAACTTATTGGAGACTTCATATCTCTCAATCCGGGCATTACATTTGGAATATCAACTTCAACTCTGGAACATCTCATATGCTCCATGACGTTCAAAACGTCGTTGAAGTCCCGTTCTAAGCCGTAAAGCATGGCACACCGAACTATAGAGTAGTCATCGGCTTTGCTCGCGGACGTTCATAACATCTGCGGCTGCATTAGCGAGTTCGCACCTAGCGGTGCATCCAGGCGTAACTCTTACGTGCAGCAATGAGGATGATCCTCAAATTCGGACCCGATCCGTGTAATTGCTACCATCATCTTTCAACTTTGCTTTCTCAAGAACGCATTAAAATTCAACGGAACAACAAAGACGAGCCATCTATCTACAATCAAACATAAACAAGCAAGATACTATCGGTACTAAGTTCATGATAAATTTAAGTTCGATTAATCATATTACTTAAGAACTCCCACTTAGAAAAACATCTCTCTAGTCATCTAAGTGATCACGTGATCCAAATCAACTAAACCATAACCGATCATCACGTGAAATGGAGTAGTTTTCAATGGTGAACATCTTATGTTGATCATATCTACTATATGATTCACGCTCGACCTTTCGGTCTCCGTGTTCGAGGCCATATCTGCATATGCTAGGCTCGTCAAGTATAACCCGAGTATTCTGCGTGTGCAAAACTGGCTTGCACCCGTTGTAGATGGACGTGAGCTTATCACACCGATCATCACGTGGTGTGCAGGCACGACGAACTTTGGCAGCGGTGCATACTCGGGAGAACACTTCTTGATAATTTAGTGAGAGATCATCTTATAATGCTACCGTCGATCAAAGCAAGATAAGATGCATAAAGGATAAACATCACATGCAAATCAATATAAGTGATATGATATGGTCATCATCATCTTGTGCTTCACGATCTCCATCTTGGAGCACCACCATGATCACCATCGTCACCGTAGCGACACCTTGATCTCCATCGTAGCATCGTTGTTGTCTCGCCAAACTTATGCTTCTCGACTATCGCTACCGCTTAGTGATAAAGTAAAGCATTACGAAGCGATTGCATTGCATACAATAAGCGACAACCATATGGCTCCAGCCGATTGCGATAACCGGTTACAAAACATGATCATCTCATACAATAAAATATAGCATCACGTCTTGACCATATCACATCACAACATGCCTGCAAAAACAAGTTAGGCGTCCTCTACTTTGTTGTTGCAAATTTTACGTGGCTGCTACGGGCTTAAGCAAGAACCAGTCTCACCTCGCATCAAAACCACAGCGATACTTCGTCAAATAGACTCGTTTAACCTTCTCAAGGACCGGCGTAGCCACACTCAGTTCAACTAAAGTGAGAGAGACAGCACCCACGGTCACCTTTAAGCAGCGAGTGCTCGTGGCGGTGAAACCAGTCTCGCGTAAGCGTCTGGCGTAATGTCGGTGCAGGCCGCTTCATCTCACAATACCGCTGAACCAAAGTATGACATCTTTGGTAGGTAGTATGACTTGTATCGCCCACAACTCACTTGTGTTCTACTCGTGCAAAACATCAAACCATAGAAAAACCTAGGCTCGATGCCCTTTGTTGGGGAGCGTAGTAATTTCAAAAATTTCCCTCGCACACGCAAGATCATGGTGATGTATAGCAACGAGAGGGAGAGTGTTGTCTACGTACCCTCGTGAGACCCGGCGGAAGCGATCTGGCGTAGAGGAAGTAGTCGTCGTTCTCCTCGCGATCCGACCGATCCGCGCCGTTACTCGGCGCCCCGAGTTCTTGACACACGTACAGCTCGATGGCGTCCCTCGTACTCGATCCAGCCGAGTGTCGAGGAGAGTTCCGTCGACGACGGCGTGGTGACGATCTTGATGTTTCACCGGCGCGGGCTTCGCCTAAGCTTGACGGTATAAGCGAGGTGGAATTTGGTGGAGGGGGCACCGCACACGGCTAAGGAACGATCCGTAGATCTAACTTGTGTGTTCTAGGGTGCCCCCTGCCCCGTATATAAAGGAGCAAGGGGAGGGGCTGGCCGGCCAAGGGTGGCGCGCCAGGAGTCCTACTCCCTCCGGGAGTAGATTCCCCCAATCCTAGTTGGACTAGGATTCCGGAGGAGAGAGAGAGAGAGGGCGGCCCTTCTCCTAGTCCTAGTAGGACTAGGGAAGGGGGAGGCCTTGACCACCTAGGGCTGGCCCTTCTCCTTTCCACTAAGGCCCATCGAGGCCCATTTACCTCCGGGGTTTCGGTAACCTCCGGTACTCAGTAAATTCCGTTTTACTTGGAACCATTCCAACTCCAAACATAGGCTTCCAATATATCAATCTTTATGTCTCGACCATTCCGAGACTCCTCGTCATGTCCGTGATCACATCCGGACTCGAACTTCTTCGATACATCAAAATACATAAACTCATAATAACCATCCATCGAAACCTTAAGCGTGCGGACCCTACGGTTCGAGAACAATGTAGACATGACCTAGAACTATTCACGGTCAATAACCAACAGCGGGACCTGGATGCCCATATTGGTTCCTACATATTCTCGAAGATCTTTGTCGGTCGGACCGCATAACAACATCGTTGTTCCCTTTGTCATCGGTATGTTACTTGCCCGAGATTCGATCGTCGGTATCAATACCTAGTTCAATCTCGTTACGGCAAGTCTCTTTACTCGTTCCGTAATACATCATCTCACAACTAACTCATTAGTTGTAGTGCTTGCAAGGCTTGATGATGTGTATTACCGAGAGGGCCCAGAGATACCTCTCCGACAATCGGAGTGACAAAACCTAATCTCAAATACGCCAACCCAACATCGCCTTTGGAGACACATAGTACTCCTTTATAATCACCCGATTCGTTGTGACGTTTGGTAGCACCAAAGTGTTCCTCCGTAAACGGAGTTGCATAATCTCATAGTTACGAGGAACATGTATAAGTCATGGATAAAAGCGGTAGCAACATACTAAGCGATCGAGTGCTAAGCTAATGGAATGGGTCATGTCAATCGATCATTCTACTAATGATGTGACCTTGTTAATCAAATAACAACTCTTTGTTCATGGTTAGGAAACATAACCATCTTTGATTAACAAGCTAGTCTAGTAGAGGCATACTAGTGACATATTGTTTTGTCTATGCATTCACACATGTATCATGTTTCCGGTTAATACAATTCTAGCATGAATGATAAACATTTATCATGAAATAAGGAAATAAATAATAACTTTATTATTGCCTCTAGGGCATATTTCCTTCATTTTCCATCTTGATCCTTACTACCTAACTGCTATTAGTCCTGTACTTTCACATCATTACCTACTTGACTATGGCTTGTTTAGGGTAGTTTATCTTCCGCTGCATATCAATTAGGTTATTTCTGTTGTTTGTCTTTGAAACTTCCAAGTTTTGAAGACTTTCATGAAAATCGCCTATTCACCCCCCCCCCTCTAGTCGATACTAGCACTTTCAATTGGTATCAGAGTGAGGTACTCCCTTGTTCTATGTGATTCGGTTTAACCACCTGGAGTTTCAGCTATGTCGACTGCAGGGATAATCAAGGTCTCCGCTGCTTGCCCGTGTTCGATGGGCCCGAATATCCCTCTTTCGAAGAATAAGATGCGCATGCATCTTGAAGCCATTGATGTCAACCTCTGGTATGTCGTCAAGAATGGCGTTCCCAAAACCGGTGAAGGTGTCACCCCCACTGATGTCAAGAAGTTTATTCAACTGGACTCTACTGCGAAGAACATCATCTGTGGTCATTTGACCAAAGGACGGTATGGCCGTGTGAGTGCTCTGGAAACGTTGAAGCTAGTCTGGGACTGGCTATCCAAGGTTAACGAAGGCGTCTCAACCCAGAGAGATCAAAGAATCAGTGTTCTTCGCAACCTCTTCAACCGCTTCAAGAGAAACGACAATGAAAATGTCCAGCTCACGTTTGATCGCCTCACTGACATCACAAATGAACTTCAAGCTCTTGGCGCAACTGAGATTACCAAGCATGAAATCATCAAGACACTGCTGAGATCACTTGATAGCTCCTTTGACACCCTTGCCCTCATGATACAAGAACGTCCTGACTTCAAGACACTCGATCCGTCTGATATACTTGAGAGGCTCAACACACATGAGTTCCAGCTATCTGAGAAAAGAGATATCTATGGCCCAAACTACGGCCGAACTTCGTGCTTTGAAGGCAAAAGTGGCTTCCTCATCGAAGAAGAATCATTGCGAGTACGAAGATCCACGAAGACATTGGAAGGGACTTGCTATGCTTGTGAAGAAGTTCGAGAAATTCACAAAGAAGAAAGGCTTGAAAAAGTCTTCACGATCTAGCTCAAAGAATGATGAAGCTTCCACACATGATCACAAGAAGAGAACCTGCCACAAGTGCAAGAAACCTGGTCACTACATATCTGAGTGTCCACAGTGGGACAATGAGAAGAAAAAGAAGAAAAGCAAGGAATATGATTACGATGACAAGAAGAAGAAGAAATCCTCAAAATCTTCTAAGTCTTCTTCCAAGTCTTCATCATACAAGAAGAGCTCATCTGGCAAGGCTCGTGCTTTTGTTGGCAAGGAAATGGATTCAGAGGAGGAGTCTGCCGGAGGAGGCGGAGGTGGAGTCTGGAGAGGAGTCGACCACAGTGTTGCAAGTCGGCTCTAGCCACAGCCTATGTTGCCAAGTCCATCTTCAACACTGAGGACAATGACTTCCACACCAATGCTGAAGCTAATGACGAAGACGATCCTACTCCCACCTACTGCTTCATGGCACGAGGTGCTAAGGTAAAATCACGCGATGCCTACTTTCAAACTTCTAGTGAAGATGACTCTGATTGTGAATCCAAACCCAGCTACAAAACACTTGCTAAAATTGCAACTGAACAACAAAAGGCTATGGAACATATTCAGAAACTGTTAGACAAAAACGATGACCTATTGGACGCTGAAATGACACGTTCACAGTCCTTAGTTGATGACATAAAAATCTTCATGCTAAGTACCAAGAACTTGAAGGTCGTCATGAATCGCTCTCAACTACTTATGAAAGGCTCTCCTATGATTATCTTCAAAGGAAACAAGATCTTGAGAAATTGAGAGCGGCTCATGAAGATCTTCAAAAGGTGAATGAGTCACTTCGCGCCCAACAGATCAGTTCCACTCAGGAAGGATTTGAACCACCATGTCTAAAATGCATTAAGCATGATAATGCTACATCTGTTCTTTGAATGTTCCACTGCTGCTATCTTGTTTCATTGTCTTCACCTCTTGATGTGGTCACTAACCCCTCTGCGGAAGATACCACTCTTTGTTGCTAATGAAAATGCTATGTTCAAGACATTGCTTGAAACAGGGGATGTACAAAAGTTTGAAGGGACATCGGACTCTCTGCTATGTCCTCAAAAGCGATTCTGAACCCGAAACCCTAGGAAAGAGGGTGTTGGGTTGAAAGGAAAATGAATGTTGATGGCTCGTCTTTGGAAGCTTGAGCGTACCCCAAAACCACATGGGTTCTTTGCAAAGGAACCTTCATGAGATCCATCCGCCTTATAAAGCTTTACTGTGCTAATCCTATTATCATTGATGAATCCTTTGATGCAAACTTTAAGCTGTTCAAAAATCGAATGGTGAAGTGTTTGCGGTACATTGGTACTAATCAGAGGAATGGACCACCTATGAAGAAGATCTGGGTACCCAAGCAGTACATTGAGAATCTTCCTGTGAATGTCTTCATGACATCACCAAGGAAGAAGACAAACCCCAGACCTATGGCTTCATATGGCCCAAAGGCTTCATACAAATACAGGACTCACATGAGTCACCCTAACGCCAATGTTTTGCAAGGAAATCATGCTCAGACTTATGAATATGAGCGTGTATCTTCGAACTGCTATGTTCATAGGACTAAGAACTTTTCTGCTTATTCATATGAGTATCATTCATCTCCTGCAAGGCTATTTGCTAGGGCTTCAAAGCCAAAATTCTCAGATGCTGCACTTAGACTCATTGCTACTAAGCCCCCACTGAAGATGTGGGTGGTAAAGAAGAACTAACTCTCTTTTGCAGAAAACGGTCTCCAGCCAGCAATAAATGGCGTCCGATACTATTGCTGGGGACCTAAAACTCATTGAGGACGCATGATGAAATGTCATTCTATATGCTTGACGTTTGAATTTCCTATCAGTCATACTATGTCCTAACTTTGATATAAGCTGTGACTGTCCCTATATGTGTCAAATGCTTATGCTTCACAACACTCCTGTGAAGCCAATCCTCCTAACTGCACTGTAGGGTACATCACCAAAAAGCTTGAGAATGGATTATGGACGGTGGATGCACAAATCATATGACCGGTGATCGAAGTCTTCTCATGGACTCAACCTTCGTCCATCAGACAAAAGTCACATTACATTTCTTGACCTTTGGTAAAAGCAAGGTATTGGGTCTAGGTAGAGTTGCAATCTCAAAGGATCAACACATGGATAAAGTGATGCTTGTTGAATCCCTTGGTTTCAACTTAATGTCTTTCTCAATGCTTTGTGACTTGAACATGATTGTGATATTTGGTAAATATCGTTGCCTTGTACTAATGGAATCTGACAAATCTCTAGTGTTTGAAGGGTATCGAAAAGATGATCTGTACATGGTAGATTTCTCGGCAGGTCCACAACTTGCTGTATGTCTTCTCACAAAAGCTTCAGAATGTTGGCTCTGGCATCGAAGGCTGGGACATGCTGGCATGAGGAACTTACACTCACTCGTCAAGAAGAAGCATGTCATTGGCATCGAGGATGTCAAGTTCAAGAAGGATCATCTGTGTGGTGTCTGTGAAGCTGGAAAGATGACAAGGGCAAAGCACCCCTCGAAGACAATCATGACAACATCTCAACCCTTCGAGCTGTTACACATGGACTTATTTGGACCTACTCACTACTCCACCCTCACAACAACTGCTGTCTCTATGGCTTCGTCATTGTTGATGACTACTCAAGATACACATGGGTTCATATAATTACGCACAAGACCGAAGTGCAAGATGTCTTGAGCGCTTTGCAAATCGAGCAATGAACAATTATGGCGTTAAGATCAAGCACATCAGAAGTGACAATGGCACTGAATTCAAGAACACTGGACTTGATCTGTATCTGGATACAATGGGAATCACTCATGAGTTCTCTGCTCCGTACACACCTCAGCAAGACGGCATTGTTGAGCGCAAAAACAGAACCCTCATCGAGATGGCTCGAACAATGCTTGATGAGTACAAGACACCAAGAAAGTTCTGGCCTGAAGCTATTGATACATCATGTCACATCATCAATCGTGTATACATTCATAAGCTTCTAAACAAAACATCATATGAGCTACTTACTGGCAAGAAGCCAAACGTAAGTTACTTCAGAGTATTTGGAGCAAGATGCTGGATAAAGGATCCCCATCACAAGTTAAAATTTGCACCTAAGGCTCACGAAGACTTCATGCTTGGCTATGGAAAGGATTCACACTCCTACAGAGTCTTCAACCTTTATCTATACAAAATCGTTGAAACTGTGGATGTGAAATTTGATGAAACTAATGGTTCACAGAGAGAGATTCTGCCAAGTACACTGGATGAAGCTCCTTCAAACGAGGCAATCAGGCTGATGGGAACTGGTGAAATCATGCCCTCTGAAGCACAACCTGAAGAGGAACTTATCATCTCTGCACCAAATCAACCTAAAGACAATGCTCAGACCGAAGACAATCCTCCCAATGATGACAATGATCAGCCAGAGAAAAATCTTCGTCATGTTCATCCTCGTGTTGCAAATGAAGTTCAAATAGAGAAGATAATTGACATCATCAATGCACCGGGTCCGCTCACTCGATCAAGAGCAACACAGCTAGCAAACTTCTGTGGGCACTTTTCATTTGTGTCCATATCAGAACCCAAGAAAGTTGCTGAAGCTTTTATGGAACCTGAATGGATTCAAGCCATGCAAGAAGAACTTCAACAGTTCAAGCTGAATAATGTTTGGGAACTTGTCAAGCGACCTAACCCTCGCAAGCATAACATTATTGGAACAAAGTGGATATATCGAAACAAGCAAGATGAGCATGGTCAAGTCGTCAGAAACAAAGCACGTCTTGTGGCTCAAGGATACACTCAAGTTGAAGGAATTGACTTCGATGAAACATTTGCTCCTGTTGCTAGGCTTGAAGCTATTCTGAAAGTGCAACTAATCCCCGGGTGGTTTTGGTAATTAATAACAACATATATATCATTGAACTAATTATTTCTTGAGAATATTTCAGAAAGTTCAGTGATATGGGTATGGCAATGACGGATGATGTGGACCCCTCAAAATGCTAAGGAAAACATTGGCAAAAGCTCAAGACTCTATTTTTGGTTTAGTGATCCAAGATCACATTGAGTCCATAGGAAAGCCAATACTATTAAAAGGGATGAGGTTATGATGATGATCTGGTTGCTCAAAGTGCTTAGTGATTTATCTCTCAAACTATCAGCAATCTTTCATTCCAACATAAACTCATAAGTAATCTCGGTCCCACCGATTCCATAAACTCACCACACCGAGATGAACCACCTCACCCATATACCCAAACCCTAGAAATTTTGGATTTTCCGATTCCAAACTCGGTCATACGAAATTGGTGTTGCCAACCTTCAGAACCTACAGACTCAAATCGGTGTCACCGAGATGAGAAAGTCGGTCCCACCGAGAATGGCAAACCCTAGACTTTGGAAGAATCGGACTAACCGAGATTGTATTTTCGGTCCCACTGAAAATCCCAACGCTCACAAGATTTGAACTTTCGGTCTCACCGAGTTGTCAACTTCGGTCCGACCGAGATTGGTCAAATGTGTGTAACAGTTGGATTTTGTGTGGAGGCTATAAATACCCTCCACCTCCTCTTCATTCGTGGAGAGAGCCATCGAAAAGAACTACCACTCCCACCTTACATTTACGAGAAGAAAACTACCTACCCTTGTGTTGAGATCAAGTTGCTCCACTCCCACCATATGAAACTTGATTTCTAGCCTTCCCAAGTTGCTTTCCACTCAATCCTTTCTTCCACCACAGCCATATCGGTGAGGAGAGTTGAGTGTTGGGGAGATTATCATTTGAAGCACAAGAGCAAGGAGTTCATCATCACCAACACCATCTATTACCTTTTGGAGGTGGTGCCTCCTAGATTGGTTAGGTGTCGCTTGGGAGCCTCCGTCAAGATGTGGAGTTGAACCAAGAAGTTTGTAAGGGCAAGGAGATCGCCTACTTCGTGAAGATCTACCCCGAGTAAGGCTAGTCCTCCGTGGGCGTAGGCCATGATGGCATAGACAAGGTTGCTTCTTCGTGGACCCTTCGTGGGTGGAGCCCTCCGTGGACTCTCGCAGCCGCCGTTACCCTCCGTGGGTTGAAGTCTCCATCAACGTGGATTGACGATAGCACCACCTATCGGAACCACGAGAAAAATCTCCGTGTCTCCAAATTGCGTTTGCTCTTCTCCACCTCTTATTTACTACATGTGCAATTTACTTTCCGCTGCCACATTACTCTAGAATTGCATGTGTAGGGTGATACTTGACTTGGTTATCATTGTGAACTTGCTAAAAACTTGTCCTAATCAAAAGGCTAAACTTTTAAATTGTCAAGTAGTCTAATCACCCCCTCTAGACATACTTCCGATCCTACAAGTGGTATCGAGCTTTGGTCTCCATTGGATTGGTTTCCATTGCATTGACTCCATATGCTTGGTTTCACAACCTAGGAGAGTATGGCGTCTAGTGAGGGTAATTTTCAGAGAGGTCCTTACTTTGATGGTTCAAATTTTGCTAGTTGGAAGCATAAAATGAAAATGCATATTCTTGGACATAACCCCGCATGGGGCATTATTTGTGTTGGCTTGCAAGGTGAGTTCTTCGAGGAAGGAAAAGTTCGGATCGCGAAGCTACAAAGGATGAGTTGCGGATGTTACTGAACAATGCTCAAGCTTGTGACATTCTCTTCAATGCTTTGTGTCCCGAGGAGTTCAACAAGATCAGCCGTCTTGAGAATGCAAAAGAGATTTGGGATACTTTGGTGAAATGCACGAAGGTACCGAGTCCGTGAAGGAATCAAAGCTAGATGTTCTTCAAGGTCAACTTGACAAGTTCAAGATGAAGGAAGGTGAAGGAGTCGCTGAAATGTACTCTAGGCTTGCTCTCATCACCAATGAGATTGCCGGCTTAGGAAGCGAAGAAATGACCGACCGATTCATCATCAAGAAGATTCTCAGAGCTTTGGATGGAAAGTATGACACCGTGTGCACTTTGATCCAAATGATGCCAAACTACAAGAATCTCAAGCCTACCGAAGTCATTGGAAGAATTGTTGCTCATGAGATGACACTTAAAGATAAGGAAGAGCTTCACAACAAGTCAAGTGGTGCTTACAAAGCTACAGTTGAAGCTCCCACAACCTCAAGTGACAAGCTGGTTTCCAATGAAGAGATAAGCCTAATGGTGAAGAACTTCAACAAATTCTACAAGAGTAGAAGCAAAGAAAGAAGCTCAAAGTCTAGATCATATGATGAAAAGAGATCTTCTAGTCGTGATCGAAACTCCTACAATTGTGGAAGACCCGGACACTACTCAAATGAGTGTTCGACCCCCCACAAGAGAAGAGAAGAATCTCCAAGAAGAAGAAGCTCAAGAGAAGAGTCACCTCGGAAAGAAAGAGGAGTAGAGATGATCGTTATGAACGAAGATCCTCTCGGAGAAGCAAGGATTCGGAAAAGAAAGACAAGTCATCAAGGAGCTACACAAGAAGAAAACATCAAGCTCATGTTGGTGAATGGGTCTCCGGCTCCGACTCCGACAATCACTCCGAAAGAAGCTATCACTCCAACTCCGAATCTGATCAAGATGAAGGTGTTGCCGGTCTTGCTCTCGTATCCTCCAACTCCAACTCCTATGACTTGTTTGATTCACCAAATGAGGGAATTGGAAGATGCTTCATGGCAAAAGGCCCCAAGGTATCACACCCTGAGTTTATTGACTTTGATAGTGATGAAGATGACTTGCTTGGTGAAGATGAGCTTTTACATGACAAATCTAGTGAGCTTAGTAATGATGAACATGCTAGTAGTCTTTATAGTCGAGAAGAGTCGAATGACAATGCTATGAAGGAGATTGAGCGCCTAACTAAAGAACTAAACACTCTTAAGTTAGCTCATGAAACAACTCAAGAAGATCATAGAGAGCTCCTAAGATCTCATGAGAAGCTACGCTTCGAGAAGCTCAATCTAGAGCAAGAACATGAGTTTCTAAAAGCTATCAATGACGATCTTCGAAAGAAGAGTTCTTCATATCTTGCCAAACGACTTCTCTTGTCTAATTTCTTGCCACCTATTAAAACTAAGCATGACAAGCATAAGAAAAATTCTTCATCTAGTAGTAACAATAATCATGCCAAATCAAATGTTGTTACTTCTAGTAGTTCTCTTGATTCCACTAACAATGTTTCAAGCCAAGTTTCACTTGAGCAAGAAAATAGTTTATTGAAAGGGATTATAAAGAAAGGTGTCTACAAGAGCCTTGCCGAAGCAAGAACTTTGAGGAAATTGTTACAAGCAAGGAAGACACCGAAGAATCAAGGAATTGGTTTTGAGCGAAGGTTCAACGCCGAAGGTGTTGAATGGGAAGAAGGTCAATATCCCACTCCAAAGTTTGTTTCTCAAAAGGAGAAGTATGATCCTACTTCTTCCAATGTGGAACAAGCTCAAGATGATCTTCCACCACAAGACCACAAGCTAAAAGGCAAGGACAAGCTTCAAGAGGAGATTGATGCATTCATTGAAGCACCCAAGGCCATGGTCAAGTGGTTTCCCAAGGCAACTTCAAGTTCTACTTCGTCAAGCTCAACTACTACCCCAAGGATTCCCATCAAGATGATGTGGATCCCGAAGAAGAAGAACTAGAGAGTTCTTGAGGGTGACTCCGCCAACAATCTTCACTCACATTCATTTTGGCAAGGACTTGTGCAATAAACTTCCACATCTTGCACTAGTTCATGGAGTCACAAACCCTCATGTTGGTAAGTCAAGGGACAAGGTAATCATTGCTTTCATGGACATCAACAATTGTGTACTTCAATCTATGTCCATGGATATCCTTGTTTGTTCCTTGTGGGACTAACCCATGTAGGTATTGAAAGTGCCCGAATCCAAAGGATTGCTCCCAACTCTTGATGATCTTCATCAACATTGAGCATCCACATCTTCAACATCTACATGAAGTCTTCAACGACAACCCAAGGTTAGTTTGACCCTTTAAAAGGGGTTCTCACATCAAGGGGGAGCTTTGCTCTTAAGAAATGAGCTAAAGCATCTTCAAATGATGTGAACACATTAATGCTTTATGTAAAAGTGGTAACCCCACTTGTGCTTAAACGATGAGTATGACCTATGATCAAATGTTCTCATTTGACTCCTAAGTCAATATACTCATATATAGATGACCTAGTCATCGCCAAATTGTGTGCTAGTAGCTAGTGTTTTGTTTGTGCATGTTTGACACATATTTCATTTGCTATCTTATTGTGTGAGCATGTTGGATGCATGATTTTATCCATTCGAGGACATCCATTTGTTGCTTTGGTCTTTTGGAGTTTTCTTTTTGACCAAATGGATGGACAAGAATGCCTAAGTTCCTCCCTAGCTATCTATGCTTTCTTGTCTCAAACTCTATTCATGCTTATATCACAAACTTTGAACAAGACTTTTTCTGACAGACCGAGTGAGGAGCACTCGAGCCACCGATCCGTCAAAAGCTTAAATTCCAAAACCTTCTAAGTACTTTCGGTCAAACCAATATACTCAAATTGGACAGACCGAAATCACTTGGATTGATCTAGGTTTTCACCTCGGTGAAACCGAGATGCAGATTTCGGCGTGACCGATGTGAGTAATCGCTGCGCTAACCATCTCAGTCCCACCGAAGTTTTCCAACTCGGTCCCACCGACACCGAAGGGTATATATACCCGAGGGCAGCAGCGCTGATTATTCCTTCAAAACGCCTCGCCCCAAACCCTTAGCTGCCGTCGCCGTGGTCTCGGATCGCCTCCGTAAATGCTCTCAGGCGCCCTCGCCATGGTCTCCATCGCCGTCAACGGTCAATCTCATCGCGCCCACAGCCCGTGGTGAAACTCCACCTAGTTGGGTGAGTTTCGCTTTTCTTCGTGCTTCAACCTCGATTCAATGCACGATAGATTTTGCCTAGCTTCTTGCCAAGTTTGAAATCTTCCTATCCAGCAGATTAGTTCTTAGAACAAAATTCGAGTGAAAATTTTAGGGTTAGGTTTCCGCGAACACATCTCGGTGTGACCGATTCTACATTCTCGATCGACCGATTTGGCCTCCGCCATTCCTCAGACTTTTTCGGTCCAACCGAAGTTGTGCAAATTGGTAAGACCGAAATGAGGATTTAGTGAAACCCTAGTGTTCTCGGCTAGATCGAAACCCATTTCGTCCAACCGAAAGTGGTGTGAATGGTTAGGTTTAGACACTTGGATTCACGAATTTTAGACTCGGTCGACCAAATGCATTCTGTGAAAACCTAAAACTGAAGTTTGAACTCATTCATTTTGCAAAATCCTCTGCAGTTTGTGATAACTCTTCTATTCTGCCTATACCTATTCTATTCACAGGTTGTCAGTCATGTCTGATGCAAGTGACAGCCAGAACAGGTCTGAATCACCAGTTGATATTCCAGAGGCAGGCACTAGTCCTGAAGCAAGCAGTTTTTCTGATGATGGAGAGAGGAGCACCCCAAGTGGATTGCCTCCTGCTGCCACCAGGGCCAGGAAGAAGAGGAACTCTGATGAGGAGGACTCTGACTTTGTTGCTGAGGAGGAGATTACTTCAAAGCCAAAGAGGAAAGTGGTTGCCAAAGACTATCAAGGGCAACATACCAAGAAAGGCACCAGAAAAGAGAAGAAATCCACAGTTGCAAAGAAGCTGAGCATGGAAGAAGAAACCTCCAGCAAGGTAAAGAAAACTTCCAAGAGGAAGAGGTTAGTTCATGATGAAGCTGATGATGACTCTGATGAGGAAGCACCCCAGCCTCCTCAAAAGCCTAAGTTGATGGGAGATGCCATCAGGGCAGGAGCACCCACTAAATCTAAGCCATCAGCTCCAAAGAAAGGCAGCCCAAGCCAAACCTCTTGCCAAGCCAAAGAAAACAAGAAGAAATATTCCTGCTTGAGAGAAGAAGAAGGACAATGTGCCACCACTGAATCGATGAAGAGGCACATGTATTGTCAAGATCGCATGTAAACCGCCACCCATAATGATGCTCATCCTCGAGCGTAAAATATGAAGGAAAGGAAGGATAAAGGTCTCGTGCTATGGAGGCAAGTTGATCCATATGCCACCGAAGAAGGACATTTGTTGACTCAAGGTTCCACACTAGAGAGCAACAAGATTTCTATGAGGCAGTGCTCATGGACAAGAAGCCAATTGTTGTTGACACGAGATCGTTGACCGGGATTACATCGACGGTGAAGAGCACAGAGACTATTTCCCACATGTGCATGAGAGCTTCACCGCATGTGGAGTTGCAGAGTTCGTTGGTCGGTCGATCGCTTGGAATGATGAAATGATCATGCGGTTCTATGCCACCGCACACTTCTATCCAGATGGCGTAATTGTGTGGATGATGAAGGCGTAGATTCTCTTCAACAATTGAAGAGTGGGCAGCATTATCGAACGCTCCAAATCAAGAGATGATGATGTTGATGTTTATGGAATCCCCAAGAAGAATCACGAGTCAATGAAGAACATGTACAATGAGGTACCACCAAGGATGTTGAGATATGGAAGCTTGGATCAAGATATCATCTTCGAGCAGGTCTCCCAACCACTAACACTATTCTGAGGCATACTTTGATGCCCAAGTCAGGAGACCACCGCATGATAAGAGGCTATTCTATCAACATGCTGCACATTCTAGATCAGAAGACACCTTTTAAGGTGATGGACCTGATAGTTGAGACTATCAAGAGGACAGAGCAGACTGTAAGAGGTCATGTGGGTTTGCCCGCACATTCAGATGCTCATCAATGCCAAGTTTGGCACGGCACCTACTTGTTGGATAGACCCCACTTGCCACCGCAGCCCTAACATGAAGATAATGAAGTTGTAATGACCGAGGATGATCCCACATCTGTTGAAGGACAAGCTAAGTCTGAAGCTGCCAAACAAGCCAAAGTCGAGAAGGAAGCAAAGAAGCAAAAAAGCCCAAGAGCGTTGGAGAACAACTTCTTGAAGCCACTCGGAGGATTGAACTACGCTGGCCAGCATAGTGCAATCTCGGAGAGTCTTGAGAGGATAGTTGAAGACAAGTTCCATGCTCGATGTCAAGTCGATCAAGTGCAGTCACATCACAACAAGCTTGAGGCAGATATCGAGGAAGCCAAGAGAGAGAAGGCAGAGCTCATGAAGGAGATGCAGGAGGACCTTGTTGAGGATGACTATGAGCAGCTGCTCCCAGTCCCCACAAAGCCCAGATCACCTGCTATTCCATGGATGAGACCCTGGCTACAAGATCAAGCCTCCCACAGCTCCATCGGTTCGGCTCCCAGCTCCAAAGTCCACTCCTCCAGCTCCACAGACTTCAGCAGAAGCTTTTGCAGATGCAGCTATCTCCACTCCATCGACGCAGACAGAGCCGCCAGCAGAGTCCCTAGTGACGCTTAGCTCTATACCTTCGAACTTTTGGTAACTTGTTGCCAAAGGGGAGAAATTGTATAGATCATAGGACTTCGAGAGAGAGTGCTCGTTTTTGCTCTTTCGTTTGCGGTTTTCCTTGAGATAATTTTGAGTTTTTCGAGACATTTCGTGTGTTTGATACTACGCTTGTTCTATCTTGATGAGTGCTTGATCATACTATGCTTAATGTGTGCTTAATGCTTATCATATTCTATTCATATCTTGTATGATCATTTACTCATGTCTTGGTGATTGGGTGCATGCTATTCATTCTTATCATTTTGTGCGCTCCACCAAGATGTATGTGACATGGAAGAGTGACCCATGATCCTAATCGATTGTGCATTTGCATTCAAACGCAAATCTTAAATAATGCACAAATTTAGGGGGAGCTCTTGCTTATCACATACTTCTCAAAGCGACGATGTTATTCATTGATTATATCATTTGTCGAAGCTTTGATCTATATGTTGTCATCAATTACCAAAAGGGGAGATTGAAAGTGCAACTAATCCCGGGTGGTTTTGGTAATTAATAACAACATATATATCATTGAACTAATTATTTCTTGAGAATATTTCAGAAAGTTCATTGATATGGGTATGGCAATGACGGATGATGTGGACCCCTCAAAATGCTAAGGAAAACATTGGCAAAAGCTCAAGACTCTATTTTTGGTTTAGTGATCCAAGATCACATTGAGTCCATAGGAAAGCCAATACTATTAAAAGGGATGAGGTTATGATGATGATCTGGTTGCTCAAAGTGCTTAGTGATTTATCTCTCAAACTATCGCAATCTTTCATTCCAACATAAACTCATAAGTAATCTCGGTCCCACCGATTCCATAAACTCACCACACCGAGATGAACCACCTCACCATATACCCAAACCCTAGAAATTTCGGATTTTCCGATTCCAAACTCGGTCATACGAAATTGGTGTTGCCAACCTTCAGAACCTACAGACTCAAATCGGTGTCACCAAGATGAGAAAGTCGGTCCCACCGAGAATGGCAAACCCTAGACTTTGGAAGAATCGGACTAACCGAGATTGTATTTTCGGTCCCACGAAAATCCCAACGTTCACAAGATTTGAACTTTCGGTCTCACCGAGTTGTCAACTTCGGTCCGACCGAGATTGGTCAAATGTGTGTAACGGTTGGATTTTATGTGGAGGCTATAAATACCCTCCACCTCCTCTTCATTCGTGGAGAGAGCCATCGAAAGAACTACCACTCCTACCTTACATTTCGAGAAGAAAACTACCTACCCTTGTGTTGAGATCAAGTTGCTCCACTCCCACCATATGAAACTTGATTTCTAGCCTTCCCAAGTTGCTTTTCACTCAATCCTTTCTTCCACCACAGCCATATCGGTGAGGAGAGTTGAGTGTTGGGGAGATTATCATTTGAAGCACAAGAGCAAGGAGTTCATCATCACCAACACCATCTATTACCTTTTGGAGGGTGGTGCCTCCTAGATTGGTTAGGTGTCGCTTGGGAGCCTCCGTCAAGATGTGGAGTTGAACCAAGAAGTTTGTAAGGGCAAGGAGATCGCCTACTTCATGAAGATCTACCCCGAGTAAGGCTAGTCCTCCGTGGGCGTAGGCCATGATGGCATAGACAAGGTTGCTTCTTCGTGGACCCTTCGTGGGTGGAGCCCTCCGTGGACTCTCGCAGCCGTTACCCTCCGTGGGTTGAAGTCTCCATCAACGTGGATTGACGATAGCACCACCTATCGGAACCACGAGAAAAATCTCCGTGTCTCCAAATTGCGTTTGCTCTTCTCCACCTCTTATTTACTACATGTGCAATTTACTTTCCGCTGCCGTTACTCTAGAATTGCATGTGTAGGGTGATACTTGACTTGGTTATCATTGTGAACTTGCTAAAAACTTGTCCTAATCAAAAGGCTAAACTTTTAAATTGTCAAGTAGTCTAATCACCCCCCCTCTAGACATACTTCCGATCCTACATATTCGCATACTGCTAGCCTATGCTAATCATCACAATATCTTGCTATATCAAATGGATGTAAAGAGTGCATTTCTCAATGGCAAGATTGAAGAAGAAGTATATGTCGCACAACCACCTGGCTTTGAAGATCCAAAACATCCTGATATGGTGTACAAGCTAAACAAAGCACTGTATGGCCTCAAACAAGCTCCTCGTGCACGGTATGATACAATCAAAGACTTCTGAAGAGTAAAGGCTTCAAACCGGATCCCTCGATCCCACTCTCTTCACGAAGACATATGATGGTGAACTGTTTGTGTGCGGATATATGTGGATGACATAATCTTGGATGCACCAACCGAAGTATAGTGATGAGTTTGGGTATATGATGCAAGAGCAATATCAAATGTCCATGATGGGTGAGCTGAAGTTCTTCCTTGGTCTTCAAATTAAATCGACAAAGGAATGGCATCTTCATATCTCAAGAAAAATACCTCAAAGATTGTCTCGAAGAAGTTTGGAATGGAAGGCGCAAAGGCTACACGATGCCAATGCCACCCAAACACCATCTTGGTCCCGACGACAATGGTAAAGAGTTCGATCAAAAGATATACCGCTCCATGATTGGTTCTTTGCTTTATTTATGTGCATCTTGGTCAGATATTATGCTTAGTGTTTGCATGTGTACTCGATTCCAAGCGGCACCAAAGGAATCGCATCACTTAGCTGTGAAGCGAATTCTTCGATATTTGGCTTACACCCCAACACTCAAATTATGGTATCCCAAGGGCTCACAATTCGATTTGGTTGGATTCTCGGATGCTGATTATGCTGGTGACAAGGTGGATCGCATCTACATCTAGCACATGTCATTTTCTTGGTCGATCACTTGTCTGTTGGTCTTTGAAGAAGCAGAACTGTGTATCACTCTCAACTGCTGAATCTGAATACATTGCTGCTGGATCCTGTTGTGCTCAGCTTCTATGGATGAAGCAAACTCTCAAGGACTATCGCATCAATCTGAAACAAGTACCCCTCTTTTTCGACAACGAAAGTGCCATCAAAATAGCCAATAATCCAGTCCAACACTCAAAGACAAAGCACATTGAAATTCGTCATCACTTTCTCAGAGATCATGTCATGAAGAAAGACATCGATATCATTCACGTCAACACTAAAGAGCAACTGGCAGATATCTTCACAAAGCCCTTGGATGAGAAAAGGTTTTGCAAGTTACGGTGTGAGCTAAATATCTTGGAATCCTCTAATGTCCTGTGATCAGGCACACATCCTAACACTTATGCATGTTGATGACTTAGATGTGCAACACACAAAGTAATGTATATCTTCAATCAATGAAGATTTACACTCTGAGTGTGAATACATTAACATGGAATTTGACTTGGAGCGCCACGATAATTGTGCGCCGTGTCTGGGTCTAATACTTCCTATACGGTGGGTTACACCACCACCAACTTTCTATGTTTGAAGTGTTTCACTCATGGCATTATATTGCAATGACTTCACATTTGGTTTGTCTTGAGTTTCAATTTGTCTTCATGACTTTTTGCACTATGATGATTTGATTGCTTTCTTATATATACTAGCGTTCTGTCCTCTACAGCATTCACTTATAGCTATGTCTTCAAGATTGGATCTTTTGAACTAAGTGAATGTGATCGGACCCTAACCTCTCTATGCTTCCTATCTCAAACTCTATCTGTCCAAATCATATGCATTCTATTGAAACTGTCAAATGTCTTCTCTGCGTCCTAGTCAGCAGAAGGCAAAGAGACAAACATTAAATCTGTTTTAAATGGCTTATCTTTAATGTTAAAATCCGGAGAAGCCGGAACAACTCTCCGACATGCCTGGTGGGCGTGGGAACGTGGGACAACTCTGAGTATGTTGCATGCTTGCCACGTGCCCCTCAGATGTGAACCGCCAGGGGCACCAGCGTAATTGTGCTGTGTCTCTCACCTACTTATAAATACTTGTCCCCTGCGGTAAATAAATCCTTCTTCCACCTCTCCACCTCCATCAAAACCCTAGCGCCACCGCTAGCTCGCGACGACGCCGGCGACGAAGCGCTTAGCTGCCGCGACTTCTCCGACGCCGTCCTCATGCCGGCCGCGGACATCGTCCTCTCTGCCGTCACCGTAGGTGTCCTCCGTCGCCAAGTTAGGGCACGGTGGGCTGAACTGCTCGGTCTCCTATTCTTCCATATAGCAGTTCTTCGTGCGGTAATTATAACTCTATTTTTACCACCTTTTTGATCTTCAAGATTCATCCTATTTACCGAAAGTTGTTTCTGTCTATTCAAGTTAGATCTATTCTGCTTGCATCTCATACTGCCTAGTCGATTCACTTAGATTTCCTGTCTAGTTTGATTCCTCACTTGTACTTATTCACGGATTGGTACAAATCTGGAACCAACTCACCTATATAAGTGAATGTCTTCGCATCATGAGGTCAATGTCTTCAAACTGATTTATCTTCAAAATCTTACGAGAATGCATATGACCTCTTCCCTTCCTCGCATCTCTAATCTTTATCACAGTACATGTCCGTGGGAGAAACCCTTGGTTCTCATAGTCTGCATTCGTTTGCAGAATACTTACAGCATCATATAAATTCTCCCGAAGCCAGTTCCTTCTTGACCAGCAAGCATAAATCTCTGAAGCCTTTGAACGTGCTGAAGCCATTCAGTTTGAAGTTCATGGCTGCAGAAAAATCAGCAAGGAAGGGTGGCACACAGCGCAGAGAAGGAACATCCAAAGATCTGCCTGATGATTTAGCAGAACTATACAAGACAGACCCTGAAGAGAACTATCATCAGAGAAAGACGCGAATCCAATGGATTCATCATTATTGGGCTGAGGAGTGGTTCAAGTACAAGTTTGTGACGAAGGAATATGCAGAGAAGAATGCCATCAAGAGACCTTGGGGTGATATGCTCTATCGAGGCCTTCATCCCAAGACCAGAGCTGAAGCCATTGACCAAGGCTTCTATCCTTGCATGGTCCATGGCCCACAGCCTGAGAACGTAGATCCCACCTCACTACTATGGTGTCGTGATGACTCACTCTTCAAGTGCAACTACCAGTTTGTTGTGGCTTTGGCCAAGAAGAACAAGAAGGCCTTGGGCTTGGACTTCAACCCAGGTCCCTCTGCTCCCCGTGCTGACGGCTCCCGTGAAGCTAATCCCAACGAGATCGGCCCCTTCTCCAACCTTGACGGCCTCATCACTTACATCATGGTCCAAGGTGCCAGAGTAGATCATTTTGACAATGGTGCTGACTCTGATGAAGCCCCTGCTCCTCCTCCAAAGCCGCAGAAGCAAAAGAAGTCAAAGGCTTCAACCTCACCGCACCTCAAGACTTTGCGTGCAAAGCCAGCCATCGCACCTCCACGAAGCCATTAATGCGGTCGAAGATCAATCCGTGTCTCCAAGAAAACGGAGAAGAAGAAGCAACTAGTCAGACCATCTGATCAAAGAGCCTTGACTCCTGCTGCCATTCTGCGTGAAGAACCCATTGATCTATCAAGTGATGAAGATCTTGCTGATGATGCTCTTGAGCAGCTGATAAAGAGCAAGGAAGAAGCAGAAATCTTCAGCAACTTGCCTCTCTTTGATGTGGCCATCATCCACAATTTCATTGATAAATGGTTCGACACCCCCAATGTCAGCTTTGAAGATTTACAGCTTCCAATTGGCCTCAGTGTCGCCTTCAATGGAGCCATTGCTTCTGAGCTAGCTCTCGCTCAGCACATTGTTGAGCTCAAGAACAAGATTGACTATGAGAAGGCTCAATTCAAGAGGCATGTGGCCAAGCTAAGTGTTCAAGACGTCCGCAACTTCAAAGTCATGCTCCATGAGCTTAAAGAAGCTTTTCTGAAGAAACGCCAAGAAGCTCAGGGCTCTCGAGAGCGCATGAAGATTTTGGCTGATAAGTGTGTGCTTGCCTACAATGAGGCTGAGAAGCGCAAGTCCCTTGGCCGTCCTGGCATTGACCCCAAGATGGCTGCAAAGAAGAAGAAGCACCCTGAGCAGCCTGAACCTTCAAGCCAAGAAGCCCCTCGCATTATCTTCCCAAGCAGCATGACTGGCTCGAAGCCAAAGGTCACCACAACCGCTTCAGAACAGAAGAAGACAAGGGCTGCTGAGGCTGAAGCGAGAAAGAGAAAGAATACTGAAGCTTCTGATGCCGCTCCCTCCAAGAAGAAGCGCAAGACCAAGAAGACTAGGGCTGCTTCCACAGAGCCCTTAGTCGTTGAACCCATTTCCATGGTTCGCCCAGCGTCAGAACATCAAGAATGAAGGATGGTTGTCCATGAGCTTGCTACCACAGAGGCTCATGAGGCTGAAGATATTCCAGCAGCTGAACCCACCGCTGCTGAAGACAGTGGTCGTGATGACAATGTAGCTGATGATGAAGTTCTTCCTCAGATCGAACATGAAGGGGTATCATCGCCTGTTCATACGAACAGCAAACTCATCAGCATTGGTCGTCCATTGACGCCAATTGCTCAGGATGCATCGTGGGCTGATCACCCACAACTCCAAGACTCCCCCAGTACTCCCCAACAACAACAACAAGCTACTCCCAACGTGCAAGAAGAGGATGAAGACTTTCAGGCTCAGCCAACTCCATCTCCTAAGGTGAAGCCAGCTCTTCGCAGGCTTTGCAGAGGACAAAGGCCTGAAGTCCCTCTATCGAGCGTTCCAGAAGGAGAAGTGCAACGTTCACCTGTTGCACGACAAGTATTTTCTGAACCTGCTCCAACTGTGAATGTCTTTGAGTCTGAAGCACATGCTGCTGAAGACATTCCGGCTGCATCAGCCGAGGAAAATGAAGAAGAAGTACGTGTACCTACACCCCCAGCAATTGAAGAAGAAGCAGTTCATGATCTGAACATGCCTGTGCCCGACCCTCCTGTTCGTCAAGAGGAGGTTGAAAATGTTGAGGCTGCCACCACCAATGCCAATGAAGCCAGCGACGTAGTCATGGCTGACGCTAATGTGGAGCCTGCACCAACCAAAGGTGCTCGAAACCAATGAGGCCATTTGTGCTCAAGATTATGAGGCCCCTGCACCTGAAGTCAATGAGGATGTTGCACCTGAAGCCAATGAGAATGCTGCACCTGAAGCTAATATGACAATCGCCCCAGAAGCACTGTCGTGCGACTGATGCTTCAACTGTTGCCCTGCTCTGTTCCGCCACCAAGGCCTCACACAATTGAGCAAGCATACAGTCATGGTCGACTTACCACCGTCCAGATGGCCTATTCGGTGCCTCCGCTTTCTTGCCTCGGGCCATAATTTGACTATCATGTTGAGCATAGGCCTCGGTCCAGAAGCCAAAGCCCAGATTGCCAAGGTTTCCAGGTACTGCCAACTCATCAGGGTCATTCAATGCAAATGGCTTCAAAAGCCACAATACCTTCTTTGACAGCGCCAAGAACCCCTACTCCATGTTGGAAATATGCCCTAGAGGCAATAATAAAAGGATTATTATATTTCAATGTTCATGATAATTGTCATTTGTTCATGCTATAACTGTATTATCCGGAAATCATAATACACGTGTGAACACTTAGACCCAATGAGTCCCTAGTGAGCCTCTAGTTGACTAGCTCGTTGTGATCAATAGATAGTCATGGTTTCCTGACTATGGACATTAGATGTCGTTGATGACGGGATCACATCATTAGGAGAATGATGTGATGGACAAGACAATCATAAGCATAGCATAAAAGATCGTATAGTTCGTTTGCTAGAAGCTTTGCCAATGTCAAGTATCTATTCCTTCGACCATGAGATCGTGTAACTCCCGTTCTTGTAGGAGTGCCTTGGGTGTATCAAACGTCACAACGAATCGGGTGACTATAAAGGTGCATTACGGTATCTCCGAAAGTATCTGTTGGGTTGACACGGATCGAGGCTCGGATTTGTCACTCCGTATGACGGAGAGGTATCTCTGGCCCACTCGGTAATGCATCATCATAATGAGCTCAATGTGACCAAGGTGTTGGCCACGGATCATGCATTGCGGTGCGAGTAAAGTGACTTGCGTAACGAGACCGAACAAGGTGTTGGGATACCGACGATCGAGTCTCGGGCAAGTAACGCATCGATTGACAAAGGAATTGCATACGAGGTTTGATCGAATCCTCGACATCGTGGTTCAACCGATGAAATCATCGAGGAGCATGTAGGAGCCAACATGGATATCGGACCCGCTGTTAGTTATTGCCCGAGAGTCGTCTCGGTCATGTCTGCGTGTCTCCGAACCCGTAGGGTCTACACATAAGGTTCGGTGGCGCTAGGGTTAGTAGGAAGTCAAGTATGTGACCACGAATGTTGTTGAGTCCGGATGAGATCCGGACGTCACGAGGAGTTCGGAAGGGTCCGGAGGTAAAGAATAATATATAGGAAGTGGTGTTTGGTCATCGGGAAAGTTTGGGGTTTCGGTAAAATCTGGGACCACCTAAGGGTCCTGGGTCCACCGGTGGGGCCACCTATCCGGAGGGCCCCATGGGCCAAGGGGAAGGAACAGCCCACAGGGGCTGGTGCGCCCCTAGGCCCACCTCGCGCCTAGGGTTGAAACCCTAGGGGTGGGCGCCCACCGGCAGGGGGCACTCCACCCCCTTGCGCCGCCCCGGAGATTGGATCTCGGGGCCGCCACTGAGGGGCCTATATAAGGGGGAGGGAGGGGGCTGCTGTACCAACTCCCAAGGCGCAGCCCTCCTCCCCAACACATCTCCTCCTCCGTAAGAGCTCGTGAAGCCACAGCCGAGATCTTGCTTCTCCACCATCACCACGCCGTCGTCTTTGCCGGTGGATCTGTCTTCCTCAACCTCTCCTTCCCCTTGCTGGATCAAGAAGGAGGAGACGTCGCCGTCGTCCGTCGTGTGTTGAGCGCGGAGGTGCTGTCCGTTCAAAGCACTTGGCATCGGTGATCTGAATCACGTTCGAGTACGACTCCATCATCACCTTGCAAGCTTCCGCACGCGATCTACAAGTGGTATGTAGATGCTATCTCTCTCCGTTACTCGTTGCTTAGATGAACTCATAGATGGATCTTGGTGAAGCCGTGGGAAAAATTTTAATTTTCTCGCAACGTTCCCCAACAGTGGCATCATGAGCTAGGTCTATCGTAGTTCTCTAATGCACGAGTAGAACACAATTTGTTGTGGGCGTTGATCCTGTCATCTTACTTGCCTCTACTAGTCTTTTCTTGCTCAACGGTATTGTGGGATGAAGCGGCCCGGACCAACCTTACACATACGCTTACATGAGACCGGTTCCACCGATTGACATGCACTAGTTGCATAAGGTGGTGGCGGGTGTCTGCTCTCCCACTTTAGTTGGAGCGGATTCGATGAACAAGGCCCTTATGAAGGGTAAATAGAAGTTGACGAAATCACGTTGTGGTGATTCGTAGGTAAGAAAACGTTCTTGCTAGAACCCAATCGCAGCCACGTAAAAGATGCAACAACAATTAGAGGGCGTCTAACTTGTTTTTGCAGCGATTGATCATGTGATGTGATATGGCCGAAGTTGTGATGAATGATGAATTGTGATGTATGAGATCATGTTCTTGTAATAGGATTCACGACTTGCATGTCGATGAGTATGACAACGGCGGAGCCATAGGAGTTGTCTTTATTTTTTGTATGACCTGCGTGTCATTGAAGAACGCCATGTAAACTACTTTACTTCATTACTAAACGCGTTAGTCATAGAAGTAGAAGTAGTCGTTAGCGTGACAACTTCATGAAGACACGATGATGGAGATCATGATGATGGAGATCATGGTGTCAAGCGGTGACAAGATGATCATGGAGCCCGAAGATGGAGATCAATGGAGCTTGATGATATTGGCCATATCATGTCACAACTATATAATTGCATGTGATGTTTATTATGTTTATGCATCTTGTTTACTTAGGACGACGGTAGTAAATAAGATGATCCCTTATAAAATTTCAAGAAGTGTTCTCCCTAATCGTGCACCGTTGCTACAGTTAAGTCGCTTCTAAGCACCACGTGATGATCGGGTGTGATGGATTCTTACGTTCACATACAGCGGGTGTAAGACAGTTTTACACAAATAAAACACTTAGGGTTAACTTGACGAGCCTAGCATGTGCGGACATGGCCTCGGAACACGGAGACCGAAAGGTCGAACACGAGTCGTATGGAAGATCGATCAACATGAAGATGTTCACCGATGATGACTAGTCCGTCTCACGTGATGATCGGACACGGGCTAGTCGACTCGGATCGTGTAACACTTAGATGACTAGAGGGATGTCTAATCTAAGTGGGAGTTCATAATTTTGATTAAGAACTTTATTATCATGAACTTAGTCTAAAACCTTTGCAAATATGTCTTGTAGATCAATGGCCAACGCTAATGTCAACATGAACTTCAACGCGTTCCTAGAAAACCAAGCTGAAAGATGATGGCAAGAACTATACGGATTTGGGTCCTAACCCGAGATCATCCTCATAGCTGCCAGAAGCAATATGTCCTAGAAGGACCGCTAGGTGCCGCTCCGTCGAAGAACCAAGGCGTTATGAGCGCTTGGCAAACTCGTCTTGATGATTACTCCCTCGTTCGATGCGGCATGCTCTACACCTAGAACCGGGGCTCCAAAAGCGTTTTGAGCATCACGGAGCATATGAGATGTTGAAGAGCTGAAACTAGTTTTCAAGCTCATGCCCGGTCGAGAGATATGATGTCTCCGACAAGTTCTACAGATTGTAAGATGGAGGAGAACAGTTACGTCGATGAACACATCCTCGAAGATGTCCGGGTTGCACGCACGTATGACCCAGTTGAACATTAACCTCCCGATGAGGCGGTCATTGACAGAATCCTCGATCGCTCCCACCAAGCTACAAGAGCTTTGTGATGAACTACAACATGCGGGGATGGTAAAGACCATTCTGAAGTGTTCTCAATCTTCAAGTCAGCAGAGGCTGAAATCAAGAAAGAACATCAAGTGTTGATGGTCAATAAGACCACTAAGTTCAAGAAGGGCAAGGGTAAGAAGAACTTCAAGAAGGGCGGCAAGGATGTTGCCGCTCGTAAGCTTGTTGCGGGAAGAAGTCAAAGAATGGACCCAAGCACGAGGTCGAGTGCTTTTATTGCAAGGGAAGGGCACCGAAGCGGAACGCCCCAAATACTTAGCGGATAAGAAGGCCGGCAACACCAAAGGTATATTTGATATACATGTAATTGATGTGTACCTTACCAATTACTCGTAGTAACTCCCAGGTATTTGATACGGTGCCGTTGCTCACATATGTAACTCACAGGCAGGAGCTGCGGAATAAGCGGAGATCTGGCGAAGGGCGAGGTGACGATCGCGTCGGGAATGGTTCGAGGTCGATGTGATCGCCGTCGACACGCTGCTCTACATTTACCTCTGGGATTAGTTTTGAACCTCAATAATTGTTATTTAGTGCCATGTTTGAGCATGAACATTGTATCCGGATCTCGTTTGATCTGAGATGGCTACTCATTTAAGTCTGAGAATAATGGTTGTTCGATTTATATGAGAGATATGTTTTATGGTCATGCTCCGATGGTCAATGGTTTATTCTTAATGAATCTCGGCGTAATATTACACATGTTCATAGTGTGGATGCGAAAAGATGTAAAGTTGATAACGATAGTCCCACATACTTGTGGCACTGCCGCCTTGGTCACATTGGTGTCAAGCGCATGAAGAAGCTCCATCTTGATGGACTTTTGGAGTCTCTTGATTATGAATCGTTTGACACATGCGAACCATGCCTCTTAGGCAAAATGACCAAGACTCCGTTCTCCTAACAATGGGCGAGCAACCAACTTGTTGGAAATCATACATCTTGATGTGTGCGGTCCAATGGCGTTGAGGCTCGTGGAGGATATCGTTATGTTCTCACTCTCACTGATGACTTAAGTAGATATGGGTATGTCTACTTAATGAAACACAAGTCTGAGACCTTTGAAAAGTTCAAGGAATTTCAGAGTGAGGTGGAGAATCAACGTGACCGAAAGATAAAGTTCCTACGATCAGATCGTGGAGGAGAATATTTAAGTCACGAATTTGGCACACACTTAAGAAAATGTGGAATCGTTTCACAACTCACGCCGCTGGAACACCTCGGTAAACGGTGTGTCCGAGCGTCGTGTCGCACTCTATTGGATATGGTGCGATCTATGATGTCTCTTACCGATTTACCGCTATCATTTTGGGGATACGCTCTAGAGACAGCTACATTCACTTTAAATAGGGCACCGTCTAAATCCGTTGAGGCGACACCGTATGAATTATGGTTTGGGAAGAAACCTAAGTCGTCGTTTCTAAAAGTTTGGGGATGCGATGCTTATGTCAAGAAACTTCAACTGAAAAGCTCGAACCCAAGTCGGAAAAATGCGTATTCATAGGATACCCTAAGGAAGCTGTCGGGTATACCTTCTACTTAAGATCCGAAGGCAAGATCTTTGTTGCCAAGAACGGATGCTTTCTAGAAAGAGTTTCTCTCGAAAGAAGTAAGTGGGAGGAAAGTAGAACTTCGATGAAGTACTACCTCTCGAGCGGGAAAGTGGTGCGGCGCAGAAACCGTTCTGTGATGCCCACACCAACCAAGAGGAAAACGTTGATGATGATCAAGGTACTTGGATCAAGTTACTCTTGAACTTCAAGGTCCACGAGGACACGTTCCGCACAGTGAGTGCACGCAACCTGTCATGGAAATCATGTTGCTAGACAACAATGAACCTTGAACTATGAAGAAGCAATGGCGGGCCCGGATTCCAACAAATGGCTTGAGGCCATGAAATCCGAGATAGAATCCATGTATGAAAACAAAGTATGGACTTTGACAGACTTGCCGATGATCGGCGAAAGCGATAGAAAATAAATGGATTTTTAAGAAGAAGACGGACGCGGATGGTAATGTTACCATCTATAAAGCTCGACTTGTCGCTAAGGGTTATCGACAAGTTCAAGGGATTGACTACTGACGAGACATTCTCTCCGTGGCGAAGCTTAAGTCCGTCCAATCATGTTAGCAATTGCCGATACTATGATTATGAGATATGGCGATGGACGTCAAAACGGCATTCCTTAATGGACATCTTAAGGAAGAGCTGTATATGATGCAGCGGAAGGTTTTGTCGATCCTCGAACGCTAACAAAGTATGCAAGCTCCAATGATCCATTTATGGACTGGTGCAAGCATCTCGGAGTTGGAACATTCGCTTTGATGAGATGATCAAAGCGTTTGGGTTTATCTGCACTTATGGAGAAGCCTGTGTTTACAAGAAAGTGAGTGGGAGCTCAGTAGCATTTCTCCTATTATATGTAGATGACATACTCTTGATGGGAAATGATACGAAACTCTGGACAGCATTAAGGCCTACTTGAACAAGTGTTTTTCAATGAAGGACCTTGGAGAAGCTGCTTATATATTAGGGATCAAGATCTATAGAGATAGATCGAGACGCCTCATAGGTCTTTCACAAAGCACATACCTTGATAAGATTTTGAAGAGGTTCAAAATGGATCAGTCCAAGAAGGGTTCTTGCCTATGTTACAAGGTGTGAGATCGAGCTCAGCTCGATCACCGACCACGACAAAAGATAAAGAAGAGATGAGTGTCATCCCTATGCTTCGCCATAGGATCTATTATGTATGCCATCTTGTGTACTGACCGATGTAAACCTTGCCGTAAGTTTGGTTGCAAGATACCAAAGTAATCCCGACAAGGAACACCGGACAGCGGTCAAGAATATCCTGAAGTACACGAAAAGGACAAAGGACATGTTTCTCGTTTATGGAGGAGACGAAGAGCTCGTCGTAAGGGTTACGTCGGCGCTAAGCCGACTCAGATCTGATGACTCTAAGTCACAAACCGGATACGTGTATATGTTGAATGGTGGAGCGATGGTAGGTGCAGCTACAAGCAGAGCGTCGTGGCGGGATCTACGTGTGAAGCGGAGTACATGGCAGCCTCGGAGGCAGCGCATGAAGCGATTTGGGTGAAGGAGTTCATCACCGACCTAGAGTCATACCCAATGCGTCGGGGCCGATCAAACTCTTCTGTGACAACACCGGAGCTATTGCCCTTGCCAAGGAGCCTGGTTTCACAAGAAGACCAGCACATCAAGCGTCGCTTCAACTCCATCCGTGAAAATGTTCAAGATGGAAACATAGAGATTTGCAAAGTGCACACGAATCTGAATGTCGCAGATCCGTTGACTAAACCTCTCTCGCGTGCAAAACATGATCAACACCAGAACTCTATGGGTGTTCGATTCATCACAATGTAACTAGATTGGTGACTCTAGTGCAAGTGGGAGACTGTTGGAAATATGCCCTAGAGGCAATAATAAAAGGATTATTATATTTCAATGTTCATGATAATTGTCATTTGTTCATGCTATAACTGTATTATCCGGAAATCGTAATACACGTGTGAACACTTAGACCCAATGAGTCCCTAGTGAGCCTCTAGTTGACTAGCTCGTTGTGATCAATAGATAGTCATGGTTTCCTGACTATGGACATTAGATGTCGTTGATGACGGGATCACATCATTAGGAGAATGATGTGATGGACAAGACCCAATCATAAGCATAGCATAAAAGATCGTATAGTTCGTTTGCTAGAAGCTTTGCCAATGTCAAGTATCTATTCCTTCGACCATGAGATCGTGTAACTCCGGTTCTTGTAGGAGTGCCTTGGGTGTATCAAACGTCACAACGAATCGGGTGACTATAAAGGTGCATTACGGTATCTCGAAAGTATCTGTTGGGTTGACACGGATCGAGGCGGGATTTGTCACTCCGTATGACGGAGAGGTATCTCTGGGCCCACTCGGTAATGCATCATCATAATGAGCTCAATGTGACCAAGGTGTTGTACACGGATCATGCATTGCGATGCGAGTAAAGTGACTTGCCGGTAACGAGACCGAACAAGGTGTTGGGATACCGTTGAGTCTCGGGCAAGTAACGCACCGATTGACAAAGGAATTGCATACGTGGTTTGATCGAATCCTCGACATCGTGGTTCAACCGATGAAATCATCGAGGAGCATGTAGGAGCCAACATGGATATCGGACCCGTTGTTGGTTATTGCCCGAGAGTCGTCTCGGTCATGTCTGCGTGTCTCCCGAACCCGTAGGGTCTACACACTAAGGTTCGGTGGCGCTTAGGGTTAGTAGGAAGTCAAGTATGTGACCACCGAATGTTGTTGAGTCCGGATGAGATCCCTGGACGTCACGAGGAGTTCGGAAGGGTCCGGAGGTAAAGAATAATATATAGGAAGTGGTGTTTGACCATCGGGAAAGTTTGGGGTTTCGGTAAAATCACGGACCACCTAAGGGTCCCGGGTCCACCGGTGGGGCCACCTATCCGGAGGGCCCCATGGGCCAAGGGGAAGGAACCAGCCCACAGGGGCTGGTGCGCCCCAGGCCCACCTGCGCGCTAGGGTTGAAACCCTAGGGGTGAAGCGCCCACCCAGCTTGGGGCACTCCACCCCTTGGCCGCCGCCCCGGAGATTGGATCTCGAGGGCAGCCACTTCTGGGGCCTATATAAAGGGGGAGGGAGGGGGCTGCTGTACCAACTCCCAAGGCGCAGCCCTCCCTCCCCAACACATCTCCTCCTCCGTAAGAGCTCGTGAAGCCTCGCCGAGATCTTGCTTCTCCACCATCACCACGCCGTCTTTGCCGGTGGAGCTGTCTTCCACAACCTCTCCTTCCCCTTGCTGGATCAAGAAGGAGGAGACGCCGCCGTCCCGTGCGTGTGTTGAACGCGGAGGTGCTGTCCGTTCAAGACTTGGCATCGGTGATCTGAATCACGTTCGAGTACGACTCCATCATCACCTTGCAAGCTTCCGCACGCGATCTACAAGTGGTATGTAGATGCTATCTCTCTCCCGTTACTCGTTGCTTAGATGAACTCATAGATGGATCTTGGTGAAGCCGTAGGAAAAATTTTAATTTTCTGCAACGTTCCCCAACACTCCAAGCCAAGGATATCATCAGATCGGTTCTGGAGCTATCAGCAGAGAAGCTATTACTCATGCATGCTATATGATCAAGGGCACATTTTCCCTCATATGCGCCTTGACACTGAAGCCATTGCTGGACTGCCGTGCTTAGAAGAAGCACTTGATTGTCGTGATGCTGGTCTACTCCACTTTGTGACAGACAAAGAATATTGGAATGAAGAGCTATTGCTTCAATTCTATGCCACTCTGCACATTCGCGGCTACTACAGGGACATCAAGACATGGGTTCTCGAGTGGATGACTGGAAATGTTCATCATGAAGCCAAAGCTATGGATATCATTGAGCTTACAGGGCTAGCCACTCCTGGAGAACTATATGAACCTAACTGTCAGCTACACCGCAATGCTGTGGGGAGCATCTTTCATAAGCCAGAACCCAATATGAGCCAGATGTTGAGCATGATGAAGCCTTTGCCATCTGACGCTGAGTATCCCACACATTTCTTTGTTGAAGACCTTGAGTATCCGCCTCGAACCATATATCATATCATCGAGCGAACTCTATGGCGACCAAAGACACTCATCGTGCCAAGCTTGAAGGAGCTATGAAGACTTTGGTCTTCTACATTCTCAATGGCATCGGCTTCAACACTCGTGAATTCTTCATCGTGCAACTTGTCGCTTCCGGCTCGACCTATTTGGTCTGAAATTTTATGCTCCATGGGTTATCGCCTTTTGGGAATTTTTCTTTTCCCAAATTTTACTTTTTTTAACCCAATAAAACATTTTCCCAAAAACAAAATCATTTTAGCAAAACTTGGAAAAAAAATACAATTTTTCTTTTTTAAAACAAGAAAAAAAGGGGTTTTATACCCCCCTTCGGGCCCTTTTTGATTTTAAAAAATTTTGGCCTTCCGATTTTCAAACTTCCAATTTAAAAAAGGGGAAAATTGGGGTTTTTATAAAATTTGCTCTAAAAGGGGGCCCCCGGGCCTTTTTGCTTGTTTCCCGCTGTTCCCAATATAACCAAAGGAACCATCCCCCCTTTTAAATTGGGGCAAAAGTTTAAAAAGGGTTTGGGTTTGGTTTGGGACAATTTCCTTTTGTAAACCCTTTTTTCCCCCCAAAAAAAATTTTTTGGAGAAAATGGGGAAACCCCGGGAACCCGGGAAAAGGTAAAAGCCCAAAATAAACCCTTTTTTGGGGTTTGGGGTTTCCCCTTTAAAAACCCCTTTTGCCCCCGGGGTCCCAAAGGGAAACCCCTTTCTTTAAGAAACCTTTTATGGGCGGGGGCCCCTTTCTTTTCAAGGTTTTTGGGGGCGGTTTAGGGCCCTCGGGGTCCAAAAACCCCGGGCCGGGGTAAAATTTTGCCGGGGGGGGGCCCTCGGGCCCCAAAAGGGCCATTCCGAGTGCAAACCCCCCGGGGGGCCCGGGGACCGGGAAATTCAAACCAATCCAAAGGGCCGGGCGCTCCCCTACTCCCGGGCCAAAATAAAAATTTCCAAAAAGGGGCGAAAGGAGGGTGAAACCCCCAGGGGGGCCCCCTTTTAAAATTACAATTCCGGGAAACCAGGGTTTGGGCCCTTTTAAAGGGGGGCCCTTTCCCCCGGGGAGGGGCCCCCGGGGCCCGCCCACGGTGGGGGCCCCCCCCAAACCCGGAAATTTTTCCCCAATTTCAAGGGCCCTTTGTAAATTTTTTTAATTGGGAAACCCCGGGAAACGAAAGGGGACCCGCGAAGTTTTTTGGCCCGGCCCACAAGGGGGTTTTTCCCCAAAAAAAAAATTTAACTTGGGTTTGCCATAAAAATTAAATTTTTTCCCCGGGCCAGCCAATTAATTTAAACCCTAAAAATTTTTCCCCGGGTTTAAAACCAAACCCGCGCCCTTTTTGCCCGGGCCCGGGGGTGTTTCAGGCCCCAAAAGGGGATTCCTTTTTACCAAGGGCTTTCCCCTTTTAAATTTAAACCTTTAAAAGGGTGGGGAAAACCCCTTTTTCCGTTTAAAACTGGTTTTCCCCCCTGGGGGAAACCTTGGTATTTTTTTTTGGAAAAAATTAAAAGGGTTTTTTTGGGCCCGTTAAAAATTTTTCCCCCGGGAATGAATCCCGCTTTTTTGGGGGCCCTTTAAACCCTCCAGGTTTTTCCCTTCCCTTTTCCCAAAAAGGAATTTGCCCCCAAAATTTTTTCAGATTTAGGAACCCCGGAAAAGTTTTTTGTTCCGAAAATTAAAAAGGGATAAGGTGTCTTTAATTAAAGAGAAAAAAACCTTTTTAAACTTGGTTTCCAAAAATTTTCCCTAGTTTTTAATTTTGGGTAAATTTTTAAAAAAAAAGCCCCTTTAAAATTTTTTTTTTTTTAGAAATTTCAATTATTAAACTTGAAAAAGGGGATTGGGTTTTTCCCTCTAACTTATACAAATAAAAATTTAAAAATTTTGGGTTTTAAAAAACCAAAAGACAAATTTTACCCTTGGTTTTGCCTTAGTTTAATTTTAAAATCCCTCTTTCTTTACCAAACCAAATTTTAAACCTTTTCCCTTTAAAACAAAAACCTCTTTAAAAGGGGCCCAACCCAAACGGGTTTTAAAAAAAAATTTTTTTTCCCACAGGGAACTAAATTTTTCCCTTTGAAAAAAATTTAAAAATTTAATTTCCCCCAAAATTTCATGCAACAACCTCCCCAGCCCACTTTTCCCAAAAACAAAAACAAAAAATTTAAAAAAAAAGGGCCCCACCCCGGGTTTAGGGTTTGGGGCCGGGGGGGGGAAGGGCCGCCCCTGGGAGTTTTTTGGGGGTTTTTTGGGGGTTTTTTGGGCGGGTTTTTGCCCCTTTCCCCCGGCCCCAAAAACCCCCCCTTTCCTCCCCTTGGATTCCCGGCCCCGGGGGGTTTTCCCCCCCCGCCTCCCCATGGGGGGCAGCCCCTTTCCCCCGGGGTTTCCCCTCCGCTCGGGGGCCCCGCCCCTCCCACCCCCCTCCGGGACCCTATTGAGGTTGTTTTAAGCCTTTCTTTTCCCCCAAACCAAAGGGAAAAATAATTAGGGCCCCACGACTTTTCCCCGATTGGTTTTCCTTTTCCGGGGGTTTAAAATTCAAAAAAGGGCCCTAAAAAATAGGGTTTGTTTTTAAATTAAAAGAAATTTAAAAAAAATTTTTTTGGAATTTTAAAAGCACCGCTAAACCAGAACAAAATTAAACCCTGGCTTTTAGGTTAAACAAAAAAAAATTTGGTTTTTAAAAAACTAAATAAAACAAAAAATTTTACCCTGCAAAACCCCTTTTGGTTTCCTTTGAAAATTTGGGAAACAAAAAATTTCAAGGGAATTTAAAGGAACCAGGAGGGACAAAAAAAAAACCCAAAAAAAAATAAAATTCTAATTAAAAAAAATTTGTTTCAAACCCAAAAAAATAAAAAAAACCAAAAAATAAAGATAAGTACATTGGGGGAAAGGAAAAATAAAAAAATTTTGGGGAAAAAATTCCCCTAACCCCGGGGAAAAAATTTTTCTAAAGGAGGGAAATTTCCTTTTATCTCAAACCCCAATAATTTTCCGGGCTTTACCCTTAAAATTTTTTAAAAATTTGGGGGAAATTTTTTCCAAAATTTCTTCCCGGGGTTTTCCCCTTTTCCCCCCACAAGGGTTTCTCCCCCGTTTAAACACCCTTTCCTTTTAATTTTTTTTTTTAACTTTCCAAATACCCCAAAAAGGGGAATTCAGGTTTAAAAAAGGGGGGGGTTTTGGGAAAGAAACAAAGGGAAATTTCTCCCTCATTTAAATTCCAAAAACCTTTTAATCCCAAATTTTTTAAAATTGGGTTGGGGAAAAAAGCAAGGAGCCGGCCCCGGGGCCCCCGATAAAAGGGTTTGAAAATTAAAAATTTTTAAAAAAATTTTTGGGGCTTTTTAAAAAACCCAAGCAATTTCTTCCCAGGTAAAATAAAAAGATAAAATTTTATGGGAAAACTCTAAAAAACCCAAGGGGTTAAAAAAGAAAATTTCCCCCTTTTTTTAAAAAATTTTATTTTTTTTCTTCTTTTATTTTAAAAGGGTTTTTTTTTAAAAATTTGGGCCCTTTTTTCCTTTCTTTTTTTCTAAACCAAACAAAAAACTGGGAAAAGCCCACAAATTTTCATTTAACCTTTTTTTCCAACAACAAAATTATAGAAAAAAAAGGAATTATAAAAACCAAAAAATTTCCCATAAACGGGAATAAAAGAAAGGGGAAAAATGATTGTATAAGGGACAGAGAAAGCCCAAAAAAAAGAAAGTAAATTTAAATAATGGGTGAAATTCCGGGCTATAAATGATAAGAATTGGGTTTTAAAAGGTTTATAAATGATTTAAAATTAAATAAAGCCAAGGGCTTTAAAAAATTGATAAAGAAAGTGGGAAAATTTGAAAACATTGCCCTTCCCTTTTTTTCTCCCTTTTTTTTTTTTTTTTATTTTTTTTTTTTTTTTTTTTTTGGGCCCCTTCTTTTTTTTTTTGGGGCTTTTTAATTTAACTTTTCAACCCTATTTCCCCCAATTAAAAATAACACATTTTTTTTAAATCAAACAGCAAAGATTATTTAAAATTTTTATATTAATAAGCAAGAATACATAAAAAGGAAACCCAAAAAATATTAGATTTTAAATGCAACTTGGACAACAAATTTTTTCCTAATAAAGGGCAAAATTTAATTTTTTTAAAATATGGGGTTTTAAAAAAAGTTTGGCAAAAGGCAACAAAGGGTGGAAAGGGGAAAAATCCAACTCAAATGTTAAAAGAACCAAAATTTTCAAAAACAACCTTTAAAAAAAAATCCCAAGAGTTAAAATAAGACCTAAAACCCCAAAAAGGGCTAAAAAAAAGAAATAAATTAAAAACTCCCAAAAATTTTCACCCAAAATGCAAAAAACCCAAACAATTCAAAACATCCAAAAAAAAAAAAATCCTTTTGGGATAACTTTAAAGAACCAAATTTTTGGTTTTTTTTGGGAAAATTTTTTTTTAAAAAAATTTCTAAAAATTTGTTTTAAAAAAAAAAATTTTTTTTAAAGGAAAAAAAACCCAAAAATTTAAAAAAAACTTCAAAAGAAAACTTTGTGAAGTTAAGGAATTTAAAATCAACCAATCTATTAACCGTGCAAAAAAAAATAAAATAAATGCAAAAACGAAATTTAATCAAACGAAAAAAAAAATACCAAAAGGAAAAACCCCCAAACAAAATCTTTTAAAAGGGGTTTGGCCCCAAATCAAACTCCACTAGAATTGCCTGGCAAATTAATTACACGTTTTTTGTTTCTCAGGAGACAGGAGATACAAGAAGAGGCGCCCGCATTTCATGGACGGCCAAGATACATCTAGCGCCGGCCTCGGGCCTTTGACCTCCCTTTCTGCACCACACAAGAATAAGGTGTGAGGAGATTGACAATTTGACAACTTACATCTTGTGCGAAACAAAAACAGAAAACTTGTGCTTGGCATTATCATATCATTCTCAAATACTGCTAATGAAGAAAGGCTGCTATCATAAGATGGTGGGAATTTTACTCACAGATGTGCCACCAAAGCTGGACCCTGAAGCTGTAGCCCCACCTGTAGGTAGGTACACAAATAGAATGTCATGCAAATCACAGAAATGAATTAACAAGGGAAAACATTATTTAGTTCAAAGTGAAAGTATGAATCTCAACATGGGCGGTTATGATACTTGTTAGATGTGTATATTTCCTTGTGTACATCCTCATTGTATAAGGGGCTCTTCTGCACTTTACCACTCTGTATATGTACTGGCCTTTGGCCCTCAGTAAAGATAGTTGCTCACTTATCCAACATGGTATCAGATGTTAGGTTCCCCTCTCTCCCGAGTTGTAGCTCCTCCCCCGATCCTCCCACTGCCAGGTCTGGCTCTCCTCGCCGCGGATCCGGCCTGCTCGCCCAGTCGGCTCCGTCGCGCCCCGGCCTGCTCCGCCTCCTGCCGGCCGCGCCCGCCGCCTCCACCTCCTGCCGCCGCCGCCGCCCTGCCGCTTCTTGCTGCTCTTCGCTTCACTTCGCCCCGCTCTTCTCCCTACTGGCCGCATGCACCGCTGGTTTGGGTCGCTCTGCTTATACTGAGAGGGGCCGGTCGCGCCGTGACACCTTCTGTGGCTACTGCTCTCGGCCAGGTCATCCAGAGTCTGATTGTCGTGAGAAGAAGCGTGACCAGAGGCGCTCCTCTTCGAGTGGGACTCCTGGATCCTCCTCGACTCCGTCACTCATTGACCAGGACATTGTGAGGCTCAAGCGTCTTTGGCTTCCTCGGGCTCTTCGTCGACCGGTTCATTGCTGCTGCGGATCGCATCCACTTCTCCACCACCGATCATCTACATCAACAGTACATCTTCGTGGGTTACGGATTACGGAGCCTCCTTTCATATGTCTTCTAATTCTTCATCTTGTCTTCTCTTGACCTCTTGATTCGTCTGTTAATGTTCTTACTGCCGATGGCACACCTCTTCCTGTTACTAGTCGTGGTTTTCTTTCCACTCCACCCTTTTCTGTTCCTAGTGTTTCACATGTTCCTCGCCTTACCATGAATCTTTTTTCCGCTGCCCAACTTACTGATTCTGGTTGTCGTGTCATTCTTGATACCGACTCTTGCTCCATTAAGGATCGTCGCACCAAGACTTTGGTTGGTGCTGGCCCCCGACGCCGTGAGTCAGAGGGCCTTTGGGAGGTTGACTGGCTTTGTGTTCCTTCCACTGCCACCACTTCTGCTAGCTCCCATGCTCTTGCTGCCTCTTCGTCTGCGTCCTTCCAGCAGTGGCATCATCGCCTTGGTCACATCTGTGGCTCTCGCTTGTCTTCTTTAGTTCGTCAGGGCCTCTTAGGGTCTGTATCTGGAGATGTTTCCTTACATTGTAATGGTTGCAGACTTGGTAAACAGACTCGGTTACCTTATCCTACTAGCGAGTCTGTATCTCAGTGTCCTTTTGACTTAGTTCATTCTGATGTCTAGGTCCTGCTCCCTTTGATTCGAAAGGTGGTCATTGTTACTATGTTTTGTTTATTGATGATTTCTCTCGCTACACTTGGCTCTACTTCATGAAATCTCGTAGCGAGGTTCTCTCTATATACAAACGATTTGCTGCCATGGTTCACACCCAGTTTTCCACGCCTATTCGTACTTTTCGTGCTGACTCCGCTAGAGAGTATATTTCCCAGCTGTTGCGTGGTTTTCTTGCGGAACAGGGTACTCTTGCCCAGTTCTCATGTCCTGGTGCTCATGCTCAGAATGGCGTTGCCGGACGTAAGCATCGTCATCTGCTTGAGACGGCTCGTGTGTTGATGATTGCCGCTTCTCTTCCACCCCACTTTTGGGCTGAGGCTGTTTCTGCATCCACCTATCTCATCAACATTCACCATCGATCGCTTCTGCGGTGGTATTCCTATGGAGTGTCTCATCGGTCGATCTCGACTACTCGGCTCTTCGTATGTTTGGATGTGTGTGCTTTGTCCTTCTTGCCCATGAGAACGCACAAACCGACTACTCGGTCGGTTGAGTGCGTTTTCCTTGGCTACAGTGATGAGCACAAGGGCTACCGCTGTTGGGACCCTGTTGGTCGCCGCTTGCGCATCTCGCGTGATGTGACCTTTGACGAGTCTCGCTCTTACTACCCACGTCCTTCCTTGCTTCTCCGTGGACGATATTTCTTTTCTTCTTCTTCCCAATACACCCTGCTATGTACCTCATGTTTCACCTCCTCCTACTGCACCTCTCCTTCCTTCTCCTTCACCACCGACCCCATCTTCCCCATCCTCCTCCCCCACCTCTCCACCATCATCTCCAGTCCGTCGCCCTCTCTCACCGTTTCCTCTTCACTATACTCGTCGCCCTCGTACTGAGGTGCTTCTCCTGATGTGCCTGACGCGCCTTCCACCTCTGGTGCCCCTCCGTTCACGCCTCCCCCAGTTCATAACCTCCGTACTCGGCCTCGCCCTCCACCTGATCGCTACTCTCCTGATCGGTATGGTCTCTTTGTTATTGCTGAGCCCACCTCCTATCGGACTGCCATGACTCGGCTGAATGGCGACTTCGATGGTCAAGAGCTTGCTGCCCTTGAGCGTTTTGGCACATGGGATCTGGTTTCCCTCCCTTCTGGTGTTCGTCCCATCACTTGCAAGTGGGTCTACAAGATCAAGACTCGCTCTGATGGTTCTCTTGAGCGTTACAAAGCTCGTCTTGTGGCTCGTGGTTTTCAGCAGGAGCAGGGACGCGATTATGATGAAACATTCGCTCCTGATGTCCAGAACGCCTTTCTCAATGGCGAGTTAAGTGAGGAGGTTTATATGCAGCCACCCCCAGGGTACTATGCTCCTGACGGTATGGTCTGTCGACTTCGTCGCTCTCTCTATGGTCTCAAACAGGCCCCTCGAGCCTGGTTTGAGCGCTTTGCCTCTGTGGTGACTTCCGCTGGTTTCTTGCCCAGTGATCATGATCCCGCGTTGTTTGTCCACACGTCCCCTCGTGGTCGAACTCTTCTGCTTCTCTATGTCGATGACATGATCATCACTGGTGACGACTCTGAGTATATTGCCTTTGTTAAGGCTCGCCTTCACGACCAGTTCCTCATGACCGATCTTGGTCCACTTCGCTATTTTCTTGGGATTGAGATATCCTCGACCTCGATGGCTTCTACATCTCCCAAGAAAAATATATTCAGATCTTCTTGCTCATGCTGCTCTTGGTGATGGCGCCTGATTGTGACTCTCCTATGGAGCTCAACGTTAACCGTGTCTCGATGGTGACCCTCTTCCTAATCCCACTCGCTATCGTCACCTCGTTGGCAGCCTTGTCTATCTTGTCATTACGCGTCCCGACATCTCCTATCCCGTCCACATCCCGAGTCGGTTTGTTTCATTTCATCATCCACTATAGTCATCTCCTCCGTGTTCTACGATATCTTCAGTAGACGATCTCTCAGCGCCTTTTCTTTCCCCGCCCACCTCTCTTGAGCTCCGGGCCTACTCGATGCTACAGGCTAGTGATCCCTCGATCGGCCTTCATTGTCTCGCTTATTGTGTCTTTCTTGGTGGCTCTCTTATTGCACGGAAGACAAAGAAACAGATCGATTTCCGCCGAGTACAGAGGTGAGTTGCGAGCCATGGCTATGTTGTGGTGAGGTGATCTGTTTCTGATGGTTACTTGAGGACTTTGGTGAGTGTGCTACTACCTCGACTCCTCTCACGAGCAAGATTGGTGCTATCGATGATCGCGTGACCGGTGAAGCATGAGCTCACCAAGCACATTAGGCGTGGATGCCCACTTCGTGCGTCTTCTTTGTGCAGATCGGACTCTCGCTCTTCACTATGTGCCCTCGAGTTACATTGGCTGACTTCTTCACGAAGGCACAGACTAGAGCGCAGCATGGCTTTTTCCTCTCCAAACTCAGTGTTGTTGATCCACCATGAGTTTGAGGGGGGGTGTTAGATGTGTATATTTCCTTGTGTACATCCCCATTGTATAAGGGGCTTTTCTGCACTTTACTACTCTGTATATGTACTGGCCTTTGGCCCTCAGTAAAGATAGTTGCTCACTTATCCAACAATACTAACAAAAAAAACAGAAAACTTCGTAAAGTAAAGCAGTGTCAGTGTATGCGCAGACAAGCTAGCTTTATACCTAGATGAAGTACTAATGAACAGATCACGTACACTAGTGCTGTCATCGACAAATTGCGCTAAGGTAGTAACATTTAGATGACACAGTTAATTACATTGCAGCTACAATGTGCCATAAAGAAAGAAAGAAAAATGCAGACACGCCAAAACTGCTGGGAATCATCATAGTGATTCAGCATTCAACTGAGAACATGTCACCTCAAATAACAAGATTAGCGGTTTTGCAGCATAAACTGTACAAGACTTTTAAAGATCCAAACGGTGCTGAACTGCTGATACTAACAATTTGCAGCAATACATTCAGATGCAATTGCAGCTAAAAAATGGGAGTCATCAAAGTAATGCAAATTTCTAAACACTTCAAACCATTCAGATCTGGGAGAGCCATCAAAGTAATGCAGTACAGCACATAAAACGATTATCGGTTTTACTGTGTCCAACTGACATTCATATAGAACCTTTACCCTTCATGACCAGAGACCGATTAAAATGAACATCAAGTAAAGTACATTACAAGGAAGTTTGAGTACCTCCAAATGGCGTAGAGAATAGTGAAGTTCCAGTTAAAGCAGGCGTTGAAGGAAAAGATGGGGTGATACCCCCAAATCCAGACGGAGTTGGTGTTGATCCAAGAGTAGGAGTGGAGGATGTCCCAAATGGTGTCGACAGCGAGGCTGATCCAGTTGTACCGAAAAGGTTAGTTGTGAGACTTGAAGTTGTTGGTGTTGAAAAGAGACTTGAAGTGGATGGAGCAGAGGCCGCCGGCATGCTAAAAGCTGTGAAGGCACTCGAGGAAGTTCCTCCAGAAGGGAGCAAAGATTGCTGTGGTTGGCTTGTTGCTGGTGCAGCAATTTGTGTTGTGGGCTGTACAGGAGCAGGCAAATGCAATGTCGGATGGACCCTTTTGGCAGCTGCTTCTTCTTTGGCTGCTTCTCTTCTATTTGCCTCTAGAAATGGATCATTTGCATTGCCCAGACGGCGCTGACCGTGTAGATATTCAGTTTTCATCGACACAACATACTGATGAAGATTTTCCACCTGTACAGAAAGTAACATCAGATATTCAGTTTTCATCGACACAATAACAAGAACTTTTCTCCCTCTTGTATTGTCCATATACTATTTGATTTTACTAGAAAATTCATCAGTTAACTGCTTTATATATAGGCACTCATAATCAACAATAAATGACAGATATCATGGTCGCAACTTCAAAAATACTAATTTGAACAGTACATGTTAGATTTCTCATTTCCGTATAGACAAGGTGTCACCATAGAAGTAACATAGATGAATAATAAGATGTTACCTTTGAAGCGACATAGATGAAATAGTCATGCACATTCGACATAACTTTTGGTAGAGATTCCACAGAAGATGATGATCTTTTATTGCTCTCGATTTGAACCAGCTGCTCTAGTTCAGTAATCCACTTGCAGCATTCGTCAAGATACTTCTCAAACTTGTTGACAGTTTGCAGCATAAAAAGGGAAGGCCTCTTTGGGACGCCACTATAGAAATCATTGGTTGGTCCAGGCTGAGTGGGCAGAGCTCCAGCAGGTCCAGAAGGATTTGAAGAACCTGTGGCTGATTTGAGGAACCTTGGTCTCAACATCATATATGAGCGAATGGCAAATTCTGTGTTCCACATCATTTCATTGACAACAGTCATCAACTCCTGAACAGATGCCTTCTCTCTCTCAATTACGGTTGCAGTCCCTGCGAGTTCCTGTTAAAGCAAATGAATATTTATCCACCCAAGGAGGGATGTTCTAGGAATAGGTAGCATGTGCTTTATGAATGTATGTATATTACCCAATTAGGAATAGATATCATGTGGTCGTGAAATCTTCCCAGTACTCAATAACACTCCCTATTTCCCAAATATCCTTACAGTTATGGACTACTAAAAAAGATGTCATTCTGGAGGACAGAGGCCGAATCAGAACTCCCAATATATCTTCTAAATTATTTAGATGAGATACTTGATGAAAATCGTATGGGTGAATTTGTCATGAAAAGGTACTTCCATAATATGAAATTCTGTGGGGTGTTACAATTATATTATGAAAAAAAAACAGTGGGAGAAGTTGCATTTGGAGACCATGCCAGTGTCCAAGAGGACTGCTTTCATAGAAATGAGGGAATACAAGGACCGTTACTTCAAAATAAAATAGTCAATGCAACATGGGATATTAACTTCATGTTTTCCTCTCTTTAATTTTTAATTTTTTGGCAGAACTCCAAAAATATAATGGCTGGCCCAATCTTAAGGTATACCCTTAGCCTGCACTGTTTCACAAACTTATTAACATTTCTGTGCTAATATATTAATTTAGCTGTATAAACGTCCTTTTTTCTTTCACAAGAGACAGTTTAGTCACTATTCCTGACAGAGGAATTTGTGATTGTGAACTAAGTTTTACCATCTAACGATTAAATTGCATATCTTACAGTATTGCTAATATTGCTTACTGAGAAAATTCCACTACAGAATACTCTGTGCTAAGACGATACATGTCCATCCATCATTCAGGGAACTACAAAATAATATGCAACATTCAGGCTACTCTGTTCCAGTGGGGAAAAAAGGAATGCCTACGCGCTACTAGGTGACAACATACCGCCTAGCGCTTAATCATGCTACGCATGCGCTCAAGTGAGATAGGCACTAGGCAGTGACAAAACACACAATTATCTTCTTGGGTCAAGTTTATGATATCAAAGATGCAGACGCATATCTTTTCCAATTGAGTGTTGAAGGTGAATGAGCACAATCCTATTTGTCTCCATTGCACTTCACTAGCTCATTGATCTTCCAGTGGTCAATGTGTGAAAGTTCATTGTTTCAGAACAAGACAAAAACAAAGATACATATACACTCCATGCAATGAGAAACTTGAGCAAGGGAAATAGTCAAACCTGAGCAATGTGACTTGCATCGAGCTCAAAATTGACATTCGAGATTGAGGAGTCATGAAGGCGACTGCACTGATCCAACCTTTCACTCTCGTCCTTGTACTCCCGTATTTTATCCCTACAAGATTGATTGTTAGCAAACCACATTCCAGGTATTTTCAGAACAAAAATCTTCCAAGTAATTCAGAGTGTAAACTGCGGCAGTATGACACCAATTGCTAAACAGGTACTGGAAGGATACAAACTTCTGTAACCCTAAGCTCATAAAATTGACACCTCCATGCCAATAGAAGCAGCAGCTCAACAACCAGCTTAAGTGGCAACACCAAAAGCACTTGTCTTCGCCCAATACCTCAAATCAACAATAATGGACACTACTAAACCACCTCAAACAGAAACCCTCAACACTAGTGGTACAATAGTTCAGCAAATTAAGAAAATTGATGCCTGGGAAACTTGAAAAACGCAATCTTATCGCACAATGTCTTAATCTGAATCCCACACGCACATAAAAACTACTCCTTGCATCCAACCCAACGACAGTGCATTTCACTAAGCTGACCTAGTATAGAAGTATGGCACAATAGGGTACACAACAAGGGGTGAGATTCCAATCAATTGGAGCAAACCAAGAGATTAACCAAGAAGTTTTGTAACCAATGACGCCCCAACTCATCACACAGAAAAGAAGCATACTTTTCTACCGGAAAATAGAAAGAAAAATTAGGGAAGCCATACTCGATCTGAAGCAGCGCCTTCTGCGAGTCGGCGTGGAGCTCATCCCACTTCGTGTTGTACCCTGCGGGCTTCCCCTCCTTTGTATACAGCATCAGCTGCTGCTGCTGCTGAGGCTGCGCCGTCGGCGCGGCCGGTTGCTGCTGCTGCTGTTGTTGCTGCTGAGGCTGCTGCTGCTGCTGGGGTTGCTGGAAGTTAAACTGGAACAGCGAAGGCGACTGCGCCGGCGCCTGAGTCTGCGCCGGCGCAGGAGTCTGAAACGGGTTCTGCGGCGCTGGGGTTTGGAACGGATTCTGCTGCGTTGGTGTCTGGAAAGGGTTCTGCTGCGCCGGCGAGGAGAAGGAGAACGCCATTGCCGCAGATGGCGGAGGGGCTCCTCTCCGGCGAGGGCGGCGCGGGGAGCCGGGGATACAGGGACGACGAGATCGAGACGGAGTTAGTGGGCTCTGGGCCGCGTGCGGTGGGCTCGGCGAGTTCTTTAAACCCTAGGAAACCGGAGGTGAGTTAAACAAGTGCTTGCTATTTAGTCCCACCTCGCCGGTCTAAGCAGGAGGAGGCAGCAGCTTTGCTATATAATGACGCTGGGTTGTGAGCAGGGTAGGTCAGGAGCCCAAAGCTAAACTATTCATTCTTGCATATATCGGTGTAAACCATCCACCGGAGGCGAGTGATGATGCCGACGTCGGGTGACGGCGATGGCGACGGCTTGCCGCACGGGGTCAAGAAGATGTGGACCAAGGAGGAGGACGACCTGCTGCGGGAGCAGGTGCGGCGCTGCGGCGGCCCGCACAACTGGGACTCCATTTGTCGAGGCCTGCCCGGCCGCAACTCCAAGTCGTGCCGCTCTCGCTGGTGCCAAGATCTCGACCCTGTGTGGAGGCCGTCAAGCCCTTCACCATTCAGAGGACATGCTCATCGTCAAGTACCGAGCCATCTACGGCGACCATGGTCCACCATCGCCGAGTTCTCTCCGGCCGCACCGACAACGCCATCAAGAACCGCTGGAACTCCGCCTCATAGCGCCAGAGCACGCGCCCCCAACAGGCCAAACGCGCTCGTGGGCTCCTTCCGCCACTGGCGGGCCGCGGCCCCGAGGTCACGCCATGGCTCTGCCATTGTTCCTGGTTCGCTCGAGGAGGTCGCCGAGGTCGACACATCTGCGGTGGCGAGGAAGTGCCTCGACCTGTTCCCTCTGGCGCCTGGGGATATCAGGGCCAATGCGGTTGCCTCGGCGCCACCCAGTGACATGACTTGCGGAGCTGGCGACCCGCTCACCGAGCTAAGGCTCTGGCCGGCAGCGAGGGTGGTGTTTGACGTAATGCCGCTCCAGGCTTACTGGATGTAGATTCATTCTAGTCTTCTACTAGACTTGGTTGTTCTTTCATCTTACTTTTAAGCTGACCGTGGGGAATTTTGCTATTGGGATTTGACTTGTAATAGAAGAGCTTTGGCTGATCGAGAATGTTGGTAGGACTCCATTGGATCTTGGTATCAATAGAGTGCTGGATTTTCTGTGATCGTCTTGCTTGCTGGTTAGGTAATCAAGAAAGTTCTGAACTTTGTGTAATTCTTCGTGCTTCTTGATGATCAAGAAATTTCTGAACATATTGTAATTTCCATGACCATTGCAATCGACAAATCAATCTTTAGCAATTTTCTTGTTCACTGGAGACTACTGAATTTTTCTTGCTTGTTGGTTGTTGGAACTAATCCAGAAAGAGTTTACGTTCTTTGTAGTACCTTTTTCTTGCTTGTGATGTGCCGTTTCTCGTGTTCATGATTTCCGATTACTCTGATGCTGCGTGGATTGATTATTTGATTACTCATGATCTTCCAACAAAAACTGAAAATTGAAAAGTTACTCATGATCTTCGAGGCCAAACGCTGTCAAGACAAAGCAGCCTTTTTCGCTTGTTTTCACCGAATCTGAATTCAAACAAGCTGGGATTGGAATGCTCGATTCAAGACTCATGGCTATTTATTAATTTTTGCAAAAGAAAATAAATACTCGTGGGTATTTCCGAATTTGCTTGCTTGTTGGAAGCATTCACACAGATTATACGTTTTTGGTGCACCTTTTTTGCGTTTTTTGGCACATGGATCAACGGGGATCAAATTTGTTTTTGGAGAAAAAAATGGGAATCAAGATACGACCCTCCTTGAGAAGTATTTTGCCCTGAATTCACCTTCTATTTTATACTTTATTTGAAAATTTGAAGCAGATTTGCTTGTTTGCATTAAACTCTGAATTCTGAAACAATTGAGTCGGAGATTAGACTACTTTTCTTTTACAGGGAAAGCCTTAATGAAAACATTGATACATCATTCGCGAGGTTATTAAGAATAATGCTTGGTGTTCATTGGCCCAATTACAAGATTGTCAACAAAAGACCTTTTAGCTAACTTGTGTCCCACTCCATTTGCTTCCTGATGGCAATGCCGAAGTTCAATCGTTCCAATATCCGTTGCAATCTCAGTGTGCATATATCGCTGCCGTTGGATCATACCATTCTTGTTATCCTAGGCACAATTCAATTACTTAAACAATGCAACAGTTGCACGGATCTTGCGATCTTGCCTACAGGCTACTACTATGATCACAGTGCCAAACCATACTGAAACAAGAATCAGGGCTTGTAAACCGGTAGATGGTGTAACCTTCATTTGTTAGGTCTTTCACGAATATGACAATTAATTCTTGCCCGTTGAAGCCATTGGATATCTTGCTTTTTTAGAAGGTGTTCTTATTTCATAATAGAGTTTATTCTTCCTCGGCTCCTCGCCTCATTCTCATCAGACATCGGACCACACATCCTTCTCTAGCTCACGTTGACGGTTTTTCCCCCGGGTAGAAGATTCAAAAGCGAGTCGTCTATGTAAAAGTTGGTAATTAAGAGCAACTCCAGGCTCCGACCCAACCGGACGCGGATTTTAGGCGTTTGGATCGTCCAAGCGAATAGGATATCTGCTTTTTTGTTTGGGTCGACCATGTCGCCCAACAATGACTGACGCATTTTTCTACGCTCATTTAGAAAATTATTTCAAAAACATGTGTTTGAATTCAACATAATTAAACATTAGACAGTTGGTCAACCGTCGGCTAAAGTCCACTTATACATTAATAAAACATAAAAAACAAAATAAACGCGCCTCTCAGCCAACCAACACGCTGCCCTAGGCTTTGCCATCGTCGCCGATGAGGTTGATGAAGTCTAGCGGCGGGGCAGCCCACGGGGATGCGGTCTGCCACGCAGCACGCACCGCCTCCTCCGATGTCTACTCTGCCGGCGGCATTACTGCGTGGCGCGCGCTCCTGATCCTCCTGCTCTCGGCGCTCTTCCTCCTCCTCTCGTGCCCAGCGGGTATGTCGCTCCTCCTCCTCGCCCTCGACCTGCATCTGGCGCTCGCCGTCGGTACGCTCCTTCGACAGGTGGACTTGTCGCTAGTGCTCCACGTAGGGCGCCTCTTGCTCCGGCGTCACGCCTAGCGCGATGGCCGGCGCGCTCACCGCTTGCGGAGGATGCCGGTCCACGCATACATCTCTGGCTTGGGGCTCCGCGAGCGGCGTGGGCGTGGGCGTGTGCTCGGGCTCGGCCGGGCGGCGGCGACGGGTAGACACAGTCCCCCGCCGCTGACAGCGTGAGGGCCTCCAAGCCATCCCAGTGATGACCTGCAAGTATACGGGATAGTTGTAGCCTCTTTCGATAAGTAAGAGTGTCGAACCCAACGAGGAGCTAAAGGTAGAACAAATACTCTCTCAAGTCCTATCGGCCACTGATACGACTCTATGCACGCTTGACGTTCGCTTTACCTAGAACAAGTATAAAACTAGAAGTACTTTGTAGGTGTTGTTGGATAGGTTTGCAAGAAAGTAAAGAACGCGTAAATAAAAATTAGGGGTTGTTTAGATAAAGATGCAATAAAGTAAATATAGCGAGTGTGGAAAAGTGGTGGTAGGAGTTGTGGAATTGTCCCTAAGCAATTGACTACGTTACTAGGCCGGTAATCACTATTGCAATTCTATTTGTGGGAGAGGCATAAGCTAACATATCATCCCTTACTTGGAATTCTATGCACTTATGATTGGAACTCTAGCAAGCATCCGCAACTACTAAAGATTCATTAAGGTAAAACCCAACCATAGCATTAAAGCATCAAGTCCCCTTTTATCCCATACGCAAACAACCTACTTACTCGGTTTGTGTTTCAGTCACTCACGCAACCCACCATAAGCAAATCATAAACATATTACAAACCCTACAGCGGGAATCCCTCACGCTTGCGCAACATGGAGGGCACAACAGGACAGCACCAATAATAAAACATGCAACTCAAACCAATCATAGCAATTCATCAATCACCGATAGGACAACGAAAATCTACTCAGACATCATAGGATGGCAACACATCATTGGAAAATAATATGAAGCATAAAGCACCATGTTCAAGTAGAGGGTACAACGGGTTGCGGGAGAGTGGACCGCTGGATATAGATGGTGGAAGGTGATGGAGATGTTGGTGAAGATGGCGGAGGTGTTGGTGTAGATCGCGGTGATGATGATGGCCCCCGGCGGTGTTCCGACGCCACCGGAAGCAAGGGGGAGAAAGCCCCACTTCTTCTTCTTCTTCCTTGACCTTCTCCCTGGACGGGAGAAGGGTTTCCCCTCTGGTCCTTGGCTCCCATGGCGTGGGAGGGGCGAGAGCCCCTCCGAGATTGGATCTATCTCTCTGTTTCTGCGTTCTCAGATTCTACCCCTTCACCGTTTCCTTTATATCTGGAGATCCGTAACTCCGATTGGGGTGAATCTTTCGCCCAGATCTTTCTCATAAAATTATCTTTCTTGCACCAAAAGAAGAGCATCAACCGCCTTACGGGTGGCCCACGAGAGCCCCTCCGAGATTGGATCTATCTCTCTGTTTCTGCGTTCTCAAATTCTACCCCTTCACCGTTTCCTTTATATCTGGAGATCTGTAACTCCGATTGGGGTGAATCTTTCGCCCAGATCTTTCTCATAAAATTATCTTTCTTGCGCCAAAATAAGAGCGCTAACCGCCTTACAGGTGGCCCACGAGAGCCCAGGGCGCGCCTGCCTCCCTGGGGCACGGCCCCCTGTCTCGTGGCCACCTCGGACACTGTTTCGTGTTGATTTTACTTCCCAAAATCATAAATATTCCAAAAAAAATCTCTGTCCGTTTTTATCCCGTTTGGACTCCGTTTGATATTGGGTTTCTGCGAAACAAAAACATGCAATGAGCGAGGCCGCACTGAGCCTTTGGATCAATATGTTAGTCCCAAAAATAGTATAAAAAGTTGCGAAGTATATAAAAGTTGTAGAATATTGGCATGGAACAATAAAAATTATAGATCTGACGGAGACGTATCAGCATCCCCAAGCTTAATTCCTGCTCGTCCTCGAGTAGGTAAATGATAAAAAAGATAATTTTTGATGTGGAATGCTACCTAGCATAATCTTGATCATATGTCTAATCATGGCATGAATATTAAGACACGAGTGATTCAAAGCAATAGTCTATCATTTAACATAAAAACAATAATACTTCGAGCATACCAATAAAGCAATCATGTCTTTTCAAAACAACATGGCCAAAGAAAGTTATCCCTACAAAATCATATAGTCTGGGTGTTTCTCTATCTTCATCACACAAAGTATTTAATCATGCACAACCCCGATGACAAGCCCAGCAATTGTTTCATACTTTAATAATCTCAAACTTTTTTAACTTTCACGCAATACATGAGCGTGAGCCATGGATATAGCACTAAGGTGGAATAGAATATGATGGTGAAGGTTATGAGGAGAAGACAAAAAGGGAGAAAGTCTCACATCAACTAGGCGTATCAACAGGCTATGGAGATGCCCATCAATAGATATCAATGTGAGTGAGTAGGGACTGTCATGCAACGGATGCACTAGAGCTATAAGTGTATGAAAGCTCAAACTGAAACTAAGTGGGTGTGCATCCAACTTGCTTGCTCATGAAGACCTCGGGCATTTGAGGAAGCCCATCATCGGAATATACAAGCCAAGTTCTATAATGAAAATTCCCACTAGTATAAGAAAGTGAAAGCATAGGAGACTCTCTCTACGAAGAACATGGTGCTACTCTGAAGCACAAGTGTGGTAAAAGGATAGTAACATTGCCCCTTCTCTCTTTTTCTCTCATTTTTTATTTTCTCTTTTTTTCTTCTTTTTTTATTTTTTATTTTTGGTGGGCTTCTTTGGCCTCTTTTTTTTTCTATTTGGGCTTCTTTGGCCTCCTTTATTTTTCATAAAGTCCGGAGTCTCATCCCAACTTGTGGGGGAATCATAGTCTCCATCATTCTTCCTCACTGGGGCAACGCTCTAATAATGATGATCATCACACTTTTATTTACTTACAACTCAATATCTAGAACAAAGATATGACTCTATATGAATGCTTCCGGCGGTGTATCGGGATGTGCAATGATCTAGCATAGCAATGACATCAAGAAACGGACAAGCCATGAAAACATCATGCTAGCTATCTTACGATCATGCAAGGCAATATGACAACGTATGCTCAAGTCATGTATATTATGATGATGGAAGTTGCATGGCAATATATCTCAGAATGGCTATGGAAATGCCATGATAGGTAGGTATGGTGGCTGTTTTGAGGAAGGTATGGAGGGTGTATGGTACCGGCGAAAGTTGCACGGCACAAGAGAGGCTAGCAACGGTGGAAGGGTGAGAGTGCGTATAATCCATGGACTCAACATTAGTCATAAAGAACTCATATACTTATTGCAAAAATGTACAATCCTTTGAAAACAAAGTACTACGCGCATGCTCCTAGGGGGATAGATTGGTAGGAAAAGACCATCGCTCATCCCCGACCGCCACTCATAAGGAAGACAATCAATAAATAAAATTGTGCTCCAACTTCATCACAAAGCGGTTCACCATACGTGCATGCTACGGGAATCACAAACCTCAACACAAGTGTCTCTACAATCCACAAACACCCACTAGCATGACTCTAATATCACCATCTTTATATTGCAAAACTATTGCAAGGAATCAAACATATCATATTCAGTGATCCACAAGTTTATGTAGGATTTTATGACTAACCATGTGATTGACCAATTCCTGTTGTCTCTCTAAATAGATATAAGTGAAGCAAGAGAGTTTAATTCTTTCTACAAAATATATGCCCACTCTCTAACAAATATAAGTGAAGCAAAAGAGCATTCTACAAATGGCGGTTTTCTTTTGTGAAGAGAAACAGGCAATCCAAACTTCAAATGTTATAAGTGAAGCACGTGAAGCATTCTACAAAGCCATACTCAACAGATTTAAGTGAAGTTCAATGAGCATTCTATAAATCAACCAAGTACTATCTCATACCAGCATGGTGCATAAAAAGAAAAATGAAAACTAAATGCAAAAGACGCTCCAAGACTTGCACATAATGCATGAACGAAACGAATTCGAAAACATACCGATACTTGTTGAAGAAAGAGGGGATGCCTTCCGGGGCATCCCCAAGCTTAGACACTTGAGTCTTCTTGAATATTTACTTGGGGTGTCTCGGGCATCCCCAATCTTGAGCTCTTGCCTCTCTTCATTTTCCTCATATCGAGACATCCTCGATTAGACACTACATCCACACAAAACTTCAACAGAAAACTCGGTAAGATCCGTTAGTATAATAAAGCAAATCACCACTCTAAGTACTGTTGCAAATCAATTCATATTTTATTTTTGCATTGTCTCTACTGTAATATAACTTTTTATGGCTTAATCCACTGATATAAATTGATAGTTTCATCAAAACAAGCAAACTATGCAGCAAAAACAGAATCTGTCAAAAACAGAACAGTCTGTAGCAATCTGAACATCCACCATACTTATGGTACCCCAAAAATTCTACACAAATTAGGAAAAATAAAAAAGTTGTATAGAAAGACAGTGCAAAAGGAATCAGAACCAATTGACGTTCTAGTTAAAAATGTAAAATCGCGCACTACATCCAAAGTTTCTGTCCTGCACCGTACAAACCAACAAGCATTGTAAACATCCTAAAGGCAAACCTTAGCACATTATTTTTATAAAACAATGGATTTGTACAAGGGGATAATTATCTTTGTTGAAAATTTTCTGTAATCAAGATTCACAAAGTTTCCGTGAGCATGAACAAAGTTCAAGGCTAGCTCCCACTTCAACAATGCTTGTCTTTCTCACTTTCACTTTCCTTTTTGAAAAGTTTTTAGGTTCCCCTCTTTATTTTTTTTGTTTTTAAACTATATGAAAGCACTCAACAGAAATAAATGACTCTCTAAAACTTCCGGGTTGTCTCCCTGGTAGCGCTTTCTTTAAAGCCATTAAGCTAGGCATTTAGTGCTCAAGTAATGGATCCACCCGGATCCCAAGGTATATCAAAGCCAATTTTAATTAACAATGATTTGTAATTTAGTAGTGAGCACAAAATAACATCTATCATGCAACAACGAAGTCTAACTCTCTTCCTATGCATCGGCATATCATAAAAGAACAATTCATGCACACCAAGTAAAGGCCAATGCATAGTATAAGCAGTTTCTTGCAATTCTATCATATTGGAAACATAGAGAGGTGGAGATATAGTTCCTCTCTCATAATAATTGCAAGTAGGAGCAGCAAGCACATGCATATTATATTCATCAAAATCATCATGTGCAATGGTAAAAGGCAACCCATCAATATAATCCTTAATAAGCACAAACTTCTCCGATATAGTGTAGTTTGGAGAATTCAAAAAGATAATAGGACTATCATGCGTGGGTGCAATAGCAACAATTTCATGTTTAACATAAAGAACTATAGCAAGTTCATCTCCATAAGTATAATTCATATTGGCATCTTGGCCACAAGCATAGCAAGCATCATCAAAAAGGGATATTTCAAACAAATTCAAGGGGTCATAGCAATCATCCTTCGGTAAGCACGAAGGGGAATTAAATAATGTATGAGTTGGAGGGTTACTCTCATTAGAAGGTGGGCACGGGTAGCTAATCCGCTCTTCCTCCTTTTGTTCTTCGCTCTCCTCGTCATCTTTTTCATCCAATGAGCTCACTATTTCATCAATTTCTTCTTCCATAGCTTCCTGCAAAATATTAGTCTCTTCTTGGACAGCGGAGACTTCCTTAATAAATGCATTAATATAGTAATTGTATTCATAATTTTCATAGCAATATCTAAGTATAGCAAGATTTTCAGGCCTATAAGCATCATCATCTAAAGCTTCATACTTTTCAAACAAAGATTCAATTTCATAAGCAGCCTTAAAAGCAACAAATTCTTCTATTTTTTCCACATCATAGTAATCATATACACCATTAGCATAAGAAGCTAAGGTTTCATTATCATTAAATTTGCATGAAAAGGGAAGGTGTGGAGCCTTCATCCTAGAGCAACAAGTAATATCATATCTCAAGCATAGATTCCAGGCATACCAACACAACATAATAAATTGATCCCATAATAGTTTCCCTTTTTGTGTCAAGAGATAATCCCTAAAGTAGTCACATTGATCCAACGTGTCTCCCATTATAAAGTTGAATGGGGTTTTCTCACGATTATCAAAGTAGTACATAATATCTTTCGCATAATGAGAATCGGGGGTTTTAGGAGTTACCCCATCTACATGAGTAGCAAGTACCTCTAATTTTTTTGGTTTTTTGTGTTCCATATCCATAACTAAAGATAGAGAACAACTAAGAACAGCAAATAAAAATTACTTAGTGATAAAGCAAACAAGCACACACGAGAATATTCACCTCACGCTATGACTCCCCGGCAACGGCGCCAGAAAAAGGTCTTGATGACCCGCAAGTATACGGGATAGTTGTAGCCTCTTTCGATAAGTAAGAGTGTCGAACCCAACGAGGAGCTAAAGGTAGAACAAATACTCTCTCAAGTCCTATCGGCCACTGATACAACTCTCACGCGCTTGACGTTAAACTTTACACAGAACAAGTATAAAACTAGAAGTACTTTGTAGGTGTTGTTGGATAGGTTTGCAAGAAAGTAAAGAACGCGTAAGTAAAAAGTAGGGGCTGTTTAGATAAAGATGCAATAAAGTAAATATAGCAAGTGTGGAAAAGTGGTGGTAGGAGTTGTGGAATTGTCCCTAAGCAATTGACTACGTTACTAGACCGGTAATCACTATTGCAATTCTATTTGAGGGAGAGGCATAAGCTAACATATCATCCCTTACTTGGAATTCTATGCACTTATGATTGGAACTCTAGCAAGCATCCGCAACTACTAAAGATTCATTAAGGTAAAACCCAACCATAGCATTAAAGCATCAAGTCCCCTTATATCCCGTACGCAAACAACCTACTTACTCGGGTTTGTGTTTCAGTCACTCACGCAACCCACCATAAGCAAATCATAAACATATCGCAAACCCTACAGCAGGAGTCCCTCACGCTTGCGCGACACGGAGGGCACAATAGGACAGCACCAGTAATAAAACATGCAACTCAAACCAATCATAGCAATTCATCAATCACCGATAGAACAACGAAAATCTACTCAGACATCATAGGATGGCAACACAACATTGGAAAATAATATGAAGCATAAAGCACCATGTTCAAGTAGAGGGTACAGCGGGTTGCGGGAGAGTGGACCGCTGGATATAGATGGTGGAAGGTGATGGAGATGTTGGTGAAGATGGCGGAGGTGTTGGTGTAGATCGCGGTGATGATGATGGCCCCCGGCGGCGTTCCGGCGCCACTGGAAGCAAGGGGGAGAGAGCCCCCTTCTTCTTCTTCTTCTTCTTCCTTGACCTTCTCCCTAGACGGGAGAAGGGTTTACCCTCTGGTCCTTGGATCCCATGGCGTGGGAGGGGCGAGAGCCCCTCCGAGATTGGATCTATCTCTCTGTTTCTGCGTTCTCGGATTCTACCCCTTCACCATTTCCTTTATATCTGGAGATCCGTAACTCCGATTGGGGTGAATCTTTTGCCCAGATCTTTCTCATAAAATTATCTTTCTTGCGCCAAAAGAAGAGCGTCAACCACCTTATGGGTGGCCCACGAGAGCCCAGGGCGCGCCTACCTCCCTGGGGCGCGGCCCCTGTCTCGTGGCCACCCCGGACACTGTTTCGCGTTGATTTTACTTCCCAAAAATCATAAATATTCCAAAAAAATCTCCGTCCCTTTTTCCGTTTGGACTCCGTTTGATATTGGGTTTCTGCGAAACAAAAACATAAACAGAGCGAGGCGGCACTTGAGCCTTTGGATCAATATGTTAGTCCCAAAAAATAGTATAAAAAGTTGCCAAAAGTATATAAAAGTTGTAGAATATTGGCATGGAACAATCAAAAATTATAGATACGACGGAGACGTATCAGCCAGCGCATGTCCTCACGCTGGCTCTCCTCAAGGGCGAGCTGGAGCGCCGCCTCCAATGCAGCCTGGTAGGCCGCCTCCTCCTCCTCTTTTGGCGCCACCTCCGGGGGCGGCGGCATGAGCCGGGGGTCGAGCTGAACACCACCGCGGCAGGCAGCGTCATGGTCAGTGGCAAACCAGACCTCCTAGTTGGGGAAGTCTGTCGCATACGTCGGGTCACGTCGATGCTCTGGCGATAGGAGGGCACGACGCTTGCACACCTCTTCGCATGCACCCGCGCCGACCATGGCACTGGGATGCGGTGGGGGTCAAGGTGCCATCCGTGGGGGAGGTTGACGTCCGTCAGCGGCTGGCGGTTACCAGTGGTACCGTGCGGTGCACGAGGATGTAGAGTCGGTCCCGTGGCAGACGCGTTCGCTGGCTATGGAGGCGGAGGAAGGGCGGCGCGCGGGACGAGCCAATGCCGGCGTCGAGCTTGCCCTTGCCCTTGTTTAAGAAACCCATGGCGAGGTCCACTAGGGTTTGTTGTCGCCGACGAGGGAGCGAGGGGGGCCAGATGTGGACGGGGGAGGTGGATGAGGCTGGCCCCTACACACTTGCATTAAAAGGGACGAGCACGCCATTGACTACGACCGCATGGGGTCATTGTGCGACCGACAAGCGGGCTTGAGATGGACACAGAGAGGACGCGTGGCGCGTCTGTCTCGTGTCCACGTGGATGCAAATCGGGCGCAAATATGGGCCACAAATACATCCAGACGAACAACGAGTAGACAACTTTTGGGTTTGGTCGGCGCGTTGGGCTGGTGTTTTCGTTTGTTTGGACACAAACAGACACGCGCAGATAGTTTGGGTTGGCACGTGGGAGTTGCTCTTAGGGCATCTCACAACAAATTAGACGGCTGTTGTCTGTAAGATTCCTCCACATCATTTACAGACAAGCATGTACAATTTTTTTGAAGATGTACACATGAAGGCGGCATTACTTGTATTAGATTTGCTAAGTCACATAAAGATGAGATGTAGTTATCTCACATCTAAACCCCCACCGTTGAATTACCCTTTCTTCCTCAGATCTGTACTCCCTGCTTCTCCAAACCTTCAATCCCCTCTCGTCTTGCTGTGCTATTCATCCCAGCCTCGCCCCCCCTTTGCTCGTTCTACCAGCTCTTCGTATCAATTGCCTTGTCTGACCGTCAGTGTTGTTACTGATTCTTCCATCCCCTTCCCCGCATATCCAACCCTTTCACAATGACTCACTTATATTTATTGGAAAACAGGAGTAAAAAGGTAAAAACAAAAATAAAATTGGGTTGCCTCCCAACAAGCGCTATTGTTTAATGCCCCTAGTTAGGCATATGCAATAGATCTAGGTATTGTCATATTTGGTATTTAATCCATAAGTGGCCCTCATAGTAGTTCATATGACAACTTATTTTTCTTTCTTGGAAAGTGTTCCATGCCATTCCTTAACGGAAATTGAAATCTAATGTTTCCTTCTTTCATATCAATAATTGCACCAATCGTTCTAAGGAAAGGTCTACCAAGAATAATAGGGCTGTAGGATTGCAATCTATATCAAGCACGATAAAATCTATGGGCACATAATTCCTACTTGCAACGATAAGAACATCATTAATCCTTCCCATAGGTTTCTTAATAGTGGCATCCGCTGGATGCTAATTCAAATAACAATCATCAAATTTGTGGAAACCGAGCACATCACATAAAGTCCCATCTTTATCAAGATTTATATTAGCAAACAAAGATTCAGTAGGAATCACACCAATCACTTTAAGATCTTCATCATTATTATCATAATAAATAGAAGAACACTGAAAGAACATGTGGTGCCCCCATGTGTGGTTTTGGTAATTGATGACAATCTCTATGGACTAATGGTTTCCTTGAGTTATATTTGATGGTTTTGTCCATAGGAGTTTCTTGAAGTGCATGTGTTGGTTTCAAGGAGTTTATGAGTTGACCAAGGTGCTATTAAGGAATTATCCAAAGATTGGTCATGTGAGCGTTGAGCTTATTGCAAGCATATCTTGGAGAAGAAGATTGTGTGATCATTCATGTTTACCTTCAAGACATCATCCAAATGAAGAGAGTTGGAAAGATGCAAGGTTGATCAAGACTAAGTCAAGAGTGAATCAAGTTGATCAACTCACGAAGCGTAGAAGATGTACTGAGAGGGATCAAGTGATCCCATGGTATGGTAAGCATTGTCCATTATGCTTTGTGTACTAACCCATGGTATCCGTGAGAGTTCTTTGTGGGGTTAGGTTGCGGTGTGCAAGTTCAAGCGGAGCATCACGAAGATATCATGCTTGAAGCTTGCCTTCCATTGTGGCGATAGTGGACTTGTGAAGATGTGCCGAAGAGTTTCTCACCCATAGTGGAGTATGGGGGAGCAATCAACTAGTCTTCATCGAGCCAACACAATCAAGAAAGGTGGTCCAACTTGAGGGAGTCAAGATCGTCATCATCTAGCTCAAGTGGACTATGTGCAAGGCAAAGGTTTGCCCTTGATAGGTTTTCTATTTTACCGGTCTCATGGTGGTAGTTGGGAGACCGGGTTATAGGATCGATTGTCATTCTATCAAGGGGGATCTCGATGAGTATCCTGATCGTAGTGTTCGTAGAGAGCTCAAACCATTTCATCCTTGCATCACCTTTATTGGTTCTTGTTTAGTTCTTATCCTTGTGAGATTTAGAGCTTATGTTCATCTTGATGACAAGCTCGAGTTCATCGAAAACGGAGTTCACATGCATCTTCTATGATGTTTTCGATGTTGGAGGTTTTGCCGGTTCTTCTCTTTTGGAGGTTTCTCTCCTATATATCTTAGGCATATCTCCCCTGCCTCTTCTTATTATAATCAGTCGATGTTGGATGCTACTCGTTGTCAGCTATCCAACAAGCTTGAGTTTGCTCAATCCGGAGCTCATATGCAAATGTTGTGACTGTTTTGGTTCAACCTGTTTCTTCTGTTTTGCTTGGGCTATTTTGCAGCACCCAAGCGGTAGTACCGCTTAGTACCACGGTAGTACCGCATGCGGTACTTCCGTTGTGCACTACCGTTGCCACTACCGCTTGGGCAAAGTCTTTTGTGCATGTTTCTATTACCTATTTTCTCTAAGCGGTAGTAGAGCGGTAGTACCGCTCAAGCGGTAGCACTTCTCCCCAGAGCGGTACTACCTCTTTGGCAGATCGACTATTCGTGTTTTCTGCCTCATTGGGCTGTTTTGGCCGTGCTAAGCGGTAGTACCGCTCCTCCAAGCGGTAGTACCGCTTGTGCACGACCAGTGGGCATAACGGTTGGATTCGGGGGTGGCTATTTAAGGGGGCCTTCTTCCCCAATGGACCCCATCCCTTGAGCTCGTGTTCTTCCCCCATTGTTGACCTTCTTAGAGCTTGCTAACTCTCAATCCCTCCATGGATTCTTGCTAGTTTTGGGGGAGAAAGAGACAGGAGATCTAGATTCACATTTCCACCAATCACTTTCTCCTCTATGTGAGGGGGACCCCTTGGATCTAGATATTGGAGCTCTTGGTGTTCTCCTTCTTGTCCTTCCTCTCATTTCCCTTCCTAGCATTAGTTTCTTTGGTGGGATTTTAGAGAGAAGGACTTGGCACTCCGTGTGCCCTTGCCATTGCATTTGGTGCATCGGTTTGAGTTCTCCACGGTGATACGTGGAAGTTACAAGTTGAGAAGCTTATTACTCTTGGGTGCTTGGTACCCTTGAGCTTGTTCCTCTTGGGTGCTTGGGCGTCCTAGACGGTTGCACTACAAAAAAAATACACTTCCGTGATGATACGTGTTTGTCACAGTAGGTCGCGTTTTTTGTCATGCATGTACATCCATGAAAAATTTATGACAGAATCAAGATAGTCATACCTGTGCTGTCGTAGAAGTGTTCCATGACATTACCAAAATTATCATCACGGAAGTGTCCACTTCCATGATGATAAATCATGGGTCACGAAGTGCTTTCGTCAAGGGTGACCGACATGTGGCATCCACCGTAATGGAGCGCCATTAAGCTATCGGGTCGGGTTTTGGATCCGATAACCCGTTAACGACCCGACCAATGGGGATTTTCCACGTAAAATCGTCATTGACCGGAGGAAACACGTCGGCTCCTTTGTTGGGACAGATGTCATCCACTCATTGGACGAAGGCGCCTATGATCGTCGACCGTGGCCTACGGCCAACAGAGGCCCATTCTGTGAAGGCCGCCCGTCGACTTGGTCAAAGGTGACGAGCCGCCCATGGAAAGCTGTTAACGGCATGTTCGCATATAGCCCATTTACAGCCCGCTAACCCAAGGCCCGTTCGCCCTACCGAATTAGGCCCGGTAGCATCATCCGGGCCATCAATATGATTCGGCCCGTTTTCGCCGGCCCATGTATGGCCCATGACATCTTCGGCCCATATGAGGCCCTATGTAACTCTTGGCCTATTAACGACCGTGGTGGCGGCGCCCGCAATGAACAATGTATCACTTTAGACCCATTAATGGCCGTGGTGGCGGCCCGTAATGAACAAAGTATCACTTTATACCCATTAATGGCCCGTTATTGAGTTGGCGTTTCCAGCCCATGTTATCTTTCGCCTTCTCGAGCCCATTTATTCTTGGGCTCATTTCGAGCATTCGTTTACTTACGGCCCGTTCTTCGTAATTTTTCGCTTGTGGGCCAAATTCAGCCCGTGGTTCTGATCGGCCCGTTTGTGGTCCATTAATACATTGGGCGTTTTCATAGCGTCATCAAATACAGCCTATTAACGATGGCCCGTTATGGTTGGCTCATGAGCGGACGATTCCAACTCTAGCCGTTCTGGCCATAATGCGGCCTATTATTGGCCCATGTTTGGCCAATCGATCATACGGCCCGTATAAGGCCCATTGATGATAGGGCCCGTAGAAGGCCCATTGTTTCTACGGCCCGTAGAAGGCCCAATGTTTCCACGGCCCGTAGAAGGCCTACTATTTCTACGGCCAGTAGAAGGCCCACTGTTTCTACGGCCTGTAGGAGGCCCAGTGTCACTACAGTAAATATTAGCCCATGGTTATTGTGGCCTAGTTTTAAAAAAAGGTTATTGCAGCCACTAGCAAACCGCGGAAAAAGAACTGCACTGACTACAAGCAAACAAATAAACAAGACAACAAGGAAATAAATAAGCAAGCAACTTATGCTAGGCTATCACGGCTATTACATATTACATCCTTTGGGCATCAAAGTTCACCACCGGTGCAAATATAGGGAACACAAAGAAAGATATAAGCGCCAAGAACAAAACAAGTCCGAGGCTGAAACCACTTCGAAGAGTTCAAGAAACAATATCACAGGTACCCATAATGCTTTGGCAAGATGCTTAGCAAGCTTATTAACTTTCTCTTGTTTGGCGCTTAAATCCTCCAAATACTTGTTTGTTGCACAAGAAAGTACGATCTGAATTCTGCGGGGACTTCCTCGGTCCTTGACTTCTTGCCGCAAAGATAGATGATCGATGCCTTTCACTTATGTAGCTGAGGCTCAAGAAGCCAAGTGATTGAGCAATGAGTTCGAAGAGCTTGTGCCAGTGATCGCCAAGATAACTCGAACACTACATCAACGCAGGATCGTGGGGTTTTCTCCGTCTACAAGATCATTTTATCACCTTTCTTGGAGACCAACAGGTTGTCTCACTATCTTGAACCTTATCTCATTACTTTCTCTACCATTGCATAGTGGGGTGCTCTTCTCCAATATTCTGCTTGCATACTACAAGAGAAACAAGCGAGACACATCACGAGTTTAGTTTGTAGTATACCAAACTCATTTTGCTAACCGGTTCAAGAGTAAGGTGGACAGGATAACAAACATGAAACAAACATATATCTATGTACTATGGTCCTGTATTGTCCATATCATTCTAGTTTATGTTCCCTAATCAAGATAGAGACACAGTTCAACTCATATATTTTTAAGACACAACAACATAGACAAAATATAAGTGTGAGAAACTACACAGCATTGGCAGCACTTGTAATGTGCATCACATGAGAACATAACTGTTTATACAACTTAAACTGAAATCAACATAGAGCAAGAAGTTAGAACAGCAATCCAGTTAAAGAAATAGGTTTAAAACATACCTGTTGCGCCATTGGAGTTTCAATTGGATCCTTCAAATTCGAAAGTAGTTGGTATGAGTAAATACAGTGATGCAACAACAAAGGAGTATGGACCATAGCTATGGAATATGACCTGAGAACAGTTGCTCTTCTGCTTTAAACGTGGAGTTTGGGTTAGCTGTGGTGGTCTTTGTGCTTTGGGCACTGCAGTAGCTTTACAAACTGCTCGTGTGGGGGTACTCTGTGGTGGACATGGTGCTTTGTCAACTACAAGTGGGTTACTATCCGCTGGGGTTGCGGTTAGATGGGTTGTAGCTGGTTCTCTGCCCAATGGTGTAAGTGTGCAATCTGGAAGAGTCTCGATTATGTGTGGTGGGGCTAGTTTGTGGGCCAGTACAACCATGGTTCTATCTGCATCGGCGGGTAGCACTGTATTTTGTTAAGAACGGGTTTTTGCTCCCTTAGATACTGCCATCACCCCCTCCAATTCAAATGGCTGATAAACAAGAAAAGAAATTGAGCGTCTGAGACATTGTATGATAGATGATGTGGTAATTCACATATATGTTGTCTAACCAAACAGGACAACATGACACAATTTCACATATATGATGCCTAACTAAACAGGATAGCATGACACAGTTTCAGATATATGATGGATAACTTAACAAGATATAATGGCATATTCAACATATGATGAGTACCTAAATAGGATGACATGACAAAACTATATGATGTCTTTCTAAAATAGGTTGGGATGAAATAATTCACATACATGTTGTCCAAGTATATAGGATGGCATGATATAATTAACATAATTGATTCATATACTAAGCAGCTGGCACTCGCATGTATGATCTCTAAACTAAGTAGATAGAATTTAGTATTGTGCATATGATGTCTAAACTAAGCAATGCAAGACACCATATGCATCATATCAGAAATATAAACATTGCAACTTAGAGCATACACCTCAGGTGGGATATAGGACTGGTCATCTGTCTCTGAATCCTCCTCTGAGGAGCTCCCTATAACCATCGAGATATATGCTTCAACAGGTACCATTGCCTGCTCTGAAGACCTTGTTTTCACTCCAGATTTTCCATAACCGGCTCAAAATGGCTGATACACATGAAGAGTAGTTCAATATACACAGATTGTCGACAAATGGAATACATAATGAAAAAAAAGATGGCATGAGATAATTCACATATATGATGCCTGGCTCCATGGTGGTGCATAATTCACATATATGATAACTGGCTGAAAAACATGGCATTGCATAATTCACATATCTGATATAGAAAGCAAACAGGAGGCATTCACACAAAGCATGTCTAATCTAAGCAGATGGCATGGCAATGCAAGACACCATATGCATGATATGAGCAATATAACCCAGCCAAGTTAGAGCATGCACCTCGGGGAATACGACCGTCATCTCTCTCTCAATCCTTCCCCGAGGAGCTATCTATAACCAGAAGAAATCTGCATCGACGGTGTAGCACCGATCGCCAGAAGACCTTGTTTTCACTCCAGATTTTCCCATGACCGACTCAAATGGCTGATGCACAGGAAGAGTAGATGAATGTGTAAACATTGCTGACAAATGGAACACATTATGGAAAAAATATGGCACGATACAATTCACATATACGATGACTGACTAAACAGGATGGCATTGCATGATTCACGTATATGATGCCTGGCTAAAGAAGATGGCATTACATAATTCCCATATACTCCCTCCGTTCCTAAATATTTGTCCTTTTAGAGATTTCAAATGGACTACCACATACGGATGTATATAGATATATTTTAGAGTGTAGATTCACTCATTTTGTTCCGTATGTAGTCACTTGTTGAAATCTCTAAAAAGACAAATATTTAGGAATGGTGGGAGTATGATATAGAAACCAAACAAGTGGCATTCACACAAAGCAAATCTAAACTAAGCTGATGACATATAAGATGTATAATGTAAGCAATGCAAGGCGCCATATGCATGATATGACCGACATCAGCATGCCAGGTTAGAGCAAACACCTCAGGTGGTAAACAGCATGGTCGGCTCCTTCAATCTCCATCTCAATGCTTATCTTCCTCTCGAATACAATCTGAAATGCAGAGAGGGGGGGACTTAGCCCACCATGGAGCAGCGTCAGATGACATTATATTCAAGACGCAACCGTCTTCTCTTTTTCTCTACATGTTCAAGACGATTGTGTACAATATCGACATGCATAATAAAAAATAGTTAGATTTTGTAAGGCCTAAGGGTGCATGCAAAAATCAAGACCGATGGTAGCAAACGAGTGGATGGATCCAAAACTAATGATAGCGGTAGATTATAGCTTCAGTTTAAAAGATAGACAATGGATCATCTATTGTTTGTCGCCCACCCAACATGAACCACATAGAAGACCCCAGATGAACCAGATAGTAGACAGATACTATTCGTTCTTTGGCTCGATATGAGACCCATGGGCAATTCAAAACTCAAGATTGAACGATAAAGTAGCAGTGTAATAATAACCGATGTATAACATAAGCAAACACGAAAGATCATACGACCTCTCTTCCGAATCGTCTAGTCCTCGTGTTCATCTCTTTCATCGATGATGGTAATGCAGTTAGGCGTGGTTGCCGGCGACGGGAAGATGATCTGAGGCGGCGAAGAAAGTCTGCAGGGGGATCTCTGCTGCGGTGAACGCTTCATTGATGGTGCACCTCGTGGGGTGGATGACGCACGACAGAGCGGGACATAACACACGAGTATTCTTTGGCTCCAATCAAAAATGAAGTAAATCTGTAAGGGCTCCTTAGAATTTGAGGATTCTATAAATGCAGGACAGAAAAACACAGAATAGGATAGGAATGCACGTGCAAAATGAGAGCATTTGGAAACATAGGATTTCACCAACCCGGTGTTTGGCTCACATGAATTGGAAGAACAGAGAATGGAGAAACAAAGTGATGCGACGAGTGTACAACCTCTTTGGCATAGCCTTGTGGACCTCAACATCATTGGGTTGGACATGGAGGATGGTGATGATACTGGTGTGACTGTCGGAGGCGAGGAAGAAGATCTGAGGCCTCTGGAAACGGCGCCGAGGGTACTGCTCTGCTGTGATGGACGGTTCCATCGTTGGAGCAGCTCCGCTAAGGTGTACGGCGACAAGGTGAAGCATGCGAGATGCATAACTTTAATCAAGTGGGACCCTAATATCATCGCAATAGATGATGTAAAATACATCATCAAAAAGTGCTAGATGTAAACGATCAACAGCGCCACGGCCGCTCCGACAGATGTTGTAAGCACTGTTCACTCACGAACTTAATCAAGAAAATGAACTTCACAAATAAACTGAATTTTATCACAAAACCGATTGAACTAGTAACAGAGCATTACAATAGATGTTTAGGGCGTTCGAGCACTAGTAGCAGAGAAGCGATGATCTAAATCAGCAGACGCCGAAAGGTGGAACGACTAGCAGAGAGCAAGTCGTGCGAGAGCACCATGAGCGAGTGCTAAAGCAGCAACTCCTAGAGTCTGCCGGAGGTCGTCTGGCGGAAGAAAGCGGCAGCAGCGAGAGCAAGAGCAGAGCAGCGGCACAAATGAAAGCAGAGCAATGCATCGGTGATCGACAACAAGAACAGAGCGCGCATGAAAGCGAGAGCCAGAGCAGCTGCAGCTAGTGCCGTTGTGGAAGTCGCCGCCGAGGAAGCAACAACATGGGGGAGAGATGCCGTGGATGATGTGGCCGGCGACGGCGCCGTCTATGGAGACGCCATGTCTGCTCGGTATCGAGCACCGGCAGCCCCATGAGATCGAATAAAAGATAAAATGCAGCGGTGAGTGCAGAACCTCCTTGGTGGCGCCGAGTTGGCCTCGGCTTCATCGAAGGAATTGGTGAGGGTGCTGCGGTTCCGGTGGTGCAGGTCAAGACGGCGCTGTGGGGATTGAGGTGGCGCGATAGACGAGGCGAACGTCGGGGCAGCTCCTTGGAGGTGGAGGACTGGGCGGCTGATCCAGCGGGACAACGAGATCGACAACGGATCCTCATCCGGTGCGGTGGATGAGGGACGGCGAGCTGTTGCGGTGGACAACATAGTCGGGGAAGAGTCTCCGGCTGGGCGGCGGTCGGGAGGCTGACGGAGGAGCGTGGGGTTTCGTGGGTTTTGGCGGCCTCGGTGTACGAATGGGGGGGAGGGGGGAGCCAAGCTTAGGGACGCGCTTGTCCGAAATGTAGGGTAAGTTACCAGCGTACCCCCACCGGTTTCGACACCGCGACGTGGAGCTTCATTTCTGGCTGAGGGGTAGAAGGGGATTTCGTGTGTCTGGGCTGCGGGAGTGATTTCGGATGAGGAGGGAGTTCTCGCGCGCGTCGAAATTTCGGGATAACAAGGCGCGGCGCGGGTTGAAGAAGCGGGAGTTTCAAAGCAGGTGAGACAAAAGATACTCGAGCTTGAAAATTTCGGGATAACAAGGTGCGGATTCCTTGTTCGGAAGAATAAACTTAACGTGTAAAAAAAATCATACAAGACAAAAGAGAGTCATGTCCCCTTTTACTATATTGCTATAGATTCCATTGAAAAAACTACAAGAAAAATGTAAAAAAATCGGGAGAACATGATTACCCTACACAGTACCAAATCGATTCGCACTTCCCTCAACAACAAAAAAAATCAATTCCCACCAAAGAAAGAGTAATGTCCCTTTTTTATATGATTACAGATGCCATGTGAAAGGATCGATACGGTCGACTAGAGGGGGGGGGGTGAATAGGAGACTACAAATTTTAATCTTTCTTGTAGATTTTAAGGCTTAGCGGATAAAAGAGTTCTCTAGATATGCAACTAGGTGAATGCAACCTATATGACAAGTAAGCTCCAAGATAAATATGCTAGGCAACAAACTACTTAGCAAGTCAACAAGCATACAACAACAAGGAAAGGTGCGGGAAAGGATTAACCACAAGTGAGACGAGGACGCAGGATTTTAACTCAAGTTCACTCTTCCTTGGGGAAGAGCTAATCTCCGCTTGGAGCGGTGCCGAGCCAAAGCTTGCGGAACACCACCGAGGCTCATCAGATTCTCCTTCGAGTCACCCCCAACGGATGAGCCTCGAATCACTCGGGGTTGGTCTTGAAGGCGACCACCACACCTTTACAAACTTCTCCGAGCACACCACAAGCAAGGAAGCTTCCTGAGGAACCTCTAGCCGCCTAGGAGCCCAAGCTCCAAGAGTAACAAGTCAATGGGAAGAAATGTTGCGGGAACGCGATTTGGTTTGGTCAAGATGTAGATCGGGTCTTGCTCTCCCAATCCCCAAAGTTTCAACAAGTTTGGGTGGAGGGATTGAGAGTATTGAGCAAAAGGAGGTGTAGCAATGGTGGAGCTCAACAAGACATTAGGGTTAAAGGTTGGAGGTGGAAGAAGGCCCTTTAAATAGTGAGCGAGGGCTGGTGGGGATTTACTGCCGTTGGACCCCGTCGCACGCAGGCTAAGTCAGCCCGTCGCGCACGGGTACTCAGAGACAATCACACCACCCGTGCGCACGGGGTCAAAGACCCGTCAGGCAGACGGGTACCCAGAGAGTTACGAAGATACCCGTGCGCCACGGGGTCAAAAGACCCCGTGCAAGCGGGTACCTGAAGAGTTACGCGAGACTCGTGCGCCGCGACGGGTCAACAGACCCGTGCGCACGGGTACCTAGTAACTTTCAAGGTAACTTTCGAGTACCACAAATACACAGAGAGGCCCTTATAAGATGCTCGGAGGAGAAGGGTAAGAGAGTGAGGCTCGGCAATGGCATTCCCACACGACATTTAACCACACAGACCCCTCTTGATAGTGTGGTCTTTCCTACGACTCGAAGCAAACCAAAACTAAACCTTCGAAGCGTCGAAAGACAACGCCTTTGTCCGTTTTGAAATGGGGGGGGGGTCGGACATCTCCATCGTGGGCACTTAGAACCAATAACCTGAGATAAACTTTAGCAACCGATATTAGTTCAACTAACCACATTGTCATCACACCAAAATAAAGCATAAGTGCTACTTAGCACTTTCAATCTCCCCCTTTTTGGTGCATTGATGACAACGTGGTTAGAGCATGGCAAGGAGGATAAATAGATAGAAAGCCATGAAACAAATAATGATCATGATAGCTCCCCCTAAAAGTGTGCCCGAAAACAAGAATGCATCTAGAACACTCATAGGAGGTTCAACCAAGATCATTATAGAAACGTCATGAGTTTCAACAAAATAAACCTATAACGGTGCCTAGAACTCATGACACAGTATGGGAGAGCAAATAATGTGAGACCTAATAAGCATAAGAGGATAATGGCAAGGTTCAATAATAAAGCTAGAGTCTCACAATCACACAGGCAGAAGGTAAATAAGAGTATCTCAAGCCAACTAAAACCAACCAACAAATGAGAAACACGAGGCTTGAGATCTCAACACACACACGAACGCACACCACACACCACTTCTCCCCTTTGTCATCAAGACAACAAAAGGAGACAAATGGCGACACGAGACCCATTAGACAAGAGGAGGAGCACTCGAGGCATCATCATCATCATCAAAACGCCACCCGCCATTGGGAAAGACCGAGCAGTGGCCTCACTGTCGACGTCCTCTGAACCTGGACCGACCTCCTCACCACCAGCAGCCCTTGCTGCCTTCTTCTCACGCCAACAAGCTTCTCCTTGTTGATTTCCTTGATCTGACGACGCTGAATGGACTGACACATCTTGAACATGTTGCTCAAGGTCTTGAACAGTGACTTCTTCTCTCCCTTGGCAAAGATGGCCTCCGATCCAACAGACTAGGCCCGACCACAAGGGATCCGTGCGATGAGAGGACATGCAGGAGTGTAGGTAGCACGATCCTCGGGCCTAGGGTTGCGCCCTTCTTGAGAGGCACATAGGGAGCAGGAGCAGCAGGGTCCAGCTTGGAGTTGCGCTTGGGGACGAAGTCTTGAAGCGGCAATGTACTTTCTTTGGACAAACGGTCTCAATCAAAGCCTGTATGAAAGGAGCATAGATCAAGGACTTGTTCTCTTGAACACACTGACGCAGCTCGTAGTACATGAAGTCCAGAACATCCACTTTCTTCTTCTGATGAAGATACACAAAGACATCAAGCATGGAGCTCCGAATGTTATGGGAATCCCCGGCCTTTGGAGTGAGGGTATACCTCAGGATATGGCGCATGGTATCATAGAGAGGCAAGAGGTCTTTGATTGACCCAGTGACAAAAGACTTCTCCTGTTTGTAAGCAAAGGCAATCTCATCTTTAGTGCGCTGCCCACTTTCCCGAACAACGCCAAACTCATCAAAAACGGTCTCTTCATCCATGAACTGATAGGGAATGATCTCGAGAACTTTGCCATAGGAGCTGAGCATCGATGCATTCCGGACATCCAGTGAGTGTCGAGCGTAATCATTGGAGAAGTACAGTGGCAAAGAACTGATCACTAGATCTTCATTATAGGGGTGGTTGAAGGTGACAAACGGAATCGCACCCAGTCGTCCAAGAGCGGAGTACACACGGGATCTGAGATGGTCATTGTCGCGCAAACTCTCGTGTTGACTTGCTTGTGAGGGCAAACTTCTTGGACTTGGTCATAAGAAGCTCATGATAGACCCTTTGTCAAACTCATTCTTGAACCGGGATCCACTCCCATACCAAAGGCAACAACATACGGATGGCTCTGCCTCTCAAATTTCAGATTTCGGCTTGGTCCACTTGACAAGAGGCAAATTTGGAGGTCACGCCACCAAATGGCTTGCTCGGACTAGACTCCTCATCCTCTTCTTCATCTTCCTCACCACGATCATCTTCTTCTTCTATCTCATCATCATTATTGGGATTGGCGTAGTAAACATCATCTTGTGAGTCATAATCTTCCTCGAAATTTTGGAAGCCTCTACAACGGGCGCTTTGAGGCAAGACGTCGAACACGGCCCCACTGCACCTGACTTCGACCCATGCCTTCGACGGCCGACGACGAGCAATGGTGAAGTCCTCTGATCCTCTTTTTCCACGCTTGCATTTAAGCTCAGACCTCTTGTCGGGAGTCTGAAACACACGCAAACACCCAACAACACAAAGCACGAACCACAAATGAGTACAAGTGCAAGATGAAAGGCAAGGGATAGACAAAAATCTAGGCAAAAAGTTCGATAGCCCGTGCACACGGGTTTAGACCCGTGGGCACGGGGTCCTGCAAGACGATGCAGACCGTGGACACGGGCCCCGTCTTGACGGGGTCAAACACTCCGTGGACACGGGGTCTCCCAGCCGCAGCCACTACCAGAATGAACTCCGGGAGTGGGTGAAGCAGAGAGACCAGAGGAACAACGCACTAGAGTTCTATCTACCAACATTTGAGATCAACCGAGTCTAGGGAGCCAAGAAACCCTAAAGCTAGAGAACAAGAAAGAAACCCTAGGAGGAAAACCAAGGAGGCAGGACCAACCGGAAGAGGACCCCATCTGGATGCCGATCCACGGAGGAAGAACCCCGATGAAGCCCGGAGGAGCTCCGGCGAGGGAGGCGACGGCAGGGCGCTGGAGGCTGTCTGGGAGTGGAGGGGCGAATGGGTGGAAAGGAGCCCTGCCACCCCACGCCCCTTAAAACTTTATTTTAAAATGTTAAAAAGAAAACCGGAAAAAAGGGGGAAAAAAAGATTAAAAATAAAAAAATATCCCAAAAAAAAAAGGGGTTTTGTTTCCAACAAAAACTACCATAAAAACGAAAACCCCAAAAGGATCCCAAGGGAAAAAAGGGCAAAACACCCTTTAAAAAGCACTTAAAAATTACAAATAAAAAGGGAAAAGGAAAAAAATGGGAAAAACGGGTTTTTTGCCCCCCAAAAAAGGGGGGGGAACCCTTTTTTTTTTGCCCTTTTAAAAAGGGTTTACCCTCCGCCGGGAAACGGAGGGGAACCCCCCTTTTTTCCTCCCCTTTTAAACCCAAAATTTAACCCCCGATAGGGGGGAACCCCAAAAATTTCTACCCCCCTTTGGGTCAAACCCGGGGAAAAAAGGGGGGCCCCATTTCCAAAAAACCCCTAAAAAAACCCCCCCTTTTTTGGGTTGGGGAAAAAAATGGGAGGGGAACCCGCCTTTGTCCCCCTTGGGAATTTAAAAAAAAAAAAACCCTTTTTCCCTTTCCCTTTTTTCCCCCCTCCCAAAAGGGACCCCCTTTGGCCCAGGCCAAAATGGGGGAAGGTGAACCCTAAAAATAAAACCAGACCGGAACGTGGGGCCCGGGCCGGGTTTCCAAACCCCGGCCCCCAAAACCCACCCCGGGGGGGGGGGAAACCCAGGGAGGGGCGCCTTTCCGGGGCCCCGCCAAATTGGTGTCCGCAAACCCCCCATTTCCATCCCTTCCCTGCCCCGCCCAAATGGGTTTCCAAAAAACCATGGGGGAAGGGTTTGGTCCGGCCCGGGAAGGACCCAAAGGGGAGGGGGGGTTAAAATTTTAAAAGGGGGCCAAAAAAATTTGGGGGCCGAGGGTCCCCCTTTTAAGGGAAACCCTGGGGTCCCACAAAGGGAGCCCAATTTGGGGGGTTAGCTTTTCCCCCCAAAAGGGGCCGGGGAAAACACCACCAAAGGGGCATGGCAAAGGGCCCCCCTTTTTAAAAAGCCCTTGGGCACAAAACCCTTTTAAGGGAGGCCCTTGGGTTTTCCCACAAACCCACCGAATTTTTCCGGGTTCCTTTTTACCCCCGGCTTTTCATTCCCCAATCCCCAAAACTGTAATTTTGTTGGCGATTTGAAAGTTTAAACCCTTTTAAAACCCCCCTTTCCCCCTTTTTTAAAACCCCAGGGATCCCCAAATTTTTTCCCCAACCCGGGGCCCCCCGGGGTTTAGGCGCCCTCCAGGGTTTTAAAGGCCAAACCCCATTCTTTACAAAATTTTTTTTAAAGGACCCAAAAGGGGAAAAAAAATTTTCCCCCGCCCGGGGTTTTCCCCAAATGCTTTGGGCAAAAATAAGGGCCAAAAATCCCTTTTTTTAAAAATCCTTTTTTGGTTTTGTTTGTTTTTTTTAACAAATTTCAACCAAAAAGGGACATTTAAAGGGTTAAACAAAAAAGTTAAAAAACACAAATTTACTTTAAATTTACAATTTTTTTAAGGAAATGAAACGTGGGCCCTTTTTTTTTGGGAAAAATAAAAATTTTTTACAAATTATTTTAAAATTTTTCCCAAACCTTTTTTTTCAAATTATTTCCCTTAAAATGAAAAATCCCAAAAGGGCCCCTTTGGGTGGTTTTCAAAATTCTTAAAGGTTTTGGTTTTTTGTTTTTTCCTGGGTTGGGTTTGGGTTTTTCAAAAAGGGAAAAATTTTAAAAATTTCCAAAGAACTTTATTTTTTAAACAATTTAAAAAGGGTAAAACAAATTTTAAATTGGGGGTTTTAAAGGGAAATTGGGAAAAAGTTATTAAGGAAAGGAAAGTGGTTGAAAATTTGGATTTTCCAAAGGGGGGTCCCTGTAGGTAAACCAAAATTTTTCTTAAAGGCCTGAATTTTGGGGGGGAAAAAGTTTCCCTTTTAAAAATTTTTTTCCCCTTCCCAGGAAAGTTGGGAAAAGGGGTTTAGGTTTTCCCAATTAAGGGGAAAAATCAAAAGGGGGGAAAATTTTTCAAATGTATTACCTTTTTAAAAGGTTTTTGTGGTCGGCTGGGGGGAAAAATTTTTCATTTTCCCCCCAAAAGTTCCCTCTTTTTAAAGAATATTTTCAAACCTTCCAAAAAATTTTTTTTTACCTTTTAATTTGTTTCTTTTTATTTATTTTAAACATAATATTTTAAAGCTAAAGGGGTTTTTTTTTTTTTTTTTTTTAAAGGGTTTCCCCCTCCCTTTTAAAAGGTTTCTGTTTTATTTGTTGTTTTTCCAAAAAGGGTTTTCCTTTAGAATACCAAAAGGGTGCTTTTTGGGTTTTTTAAAACCCCGGGCGTTTTCCCCTTTGCCCAAGGGCTTCCCTTAAAAATTTTTTGGGGAAAATTTTTTATTCACTTTAAAAAAAGTGAGGGGTTATCGGGTTTTCCCGGGTTCCCCCGTTTTGGGGTTTTAAAAAGTTTTCGGGGACGGTTTTCCCCCAAGGGTAGGAAGTTTGGAACCCGGGGCCCGGTTTGGGGTTCGGGGGTTTTAAGGGTTTTCCCAAAAACCCCCGGCTTTTCCAAACCCTTTTTGCTTCTTTTAATATAATTTTTAAAGAAAGAAAATCCCAATTTAATTTAAAACTCAAGGGGCCCTTTAGTAAAACTCGGTTTCCCTTGGGTTTCCCCAAATTTCCCCATTGTTTTTGGGGGTTTTGGAAAGAAGGGCCCTGGGTTTTTTTCTTTTAAACCGGGGTCCCCGGGGGGTTTTAAATTGGGGAAGGGAATTTTTTTTGGGGTTGATTGTTCCCTCGGGCCCAAAACCAAAACCTTTTAAATTTTAAAAGGGTCTTTTTGCCCTTACCCGTTTAAACAAATGCAAATAGGGAAATCCAAATTCCAAAAATTTTTAATTTCCCTTTATGAATTTTTCGGGTTTGGGTTTTGGGGCCCCTTTTTTCCCCAATACGGTATCCCCTTAATTTTAAATGGGTAAAAATTTTAAACCCCCACCCGGGTTGTTTTCTCCCTCCCGACTTTATTTCCCAATTTGACGGTTTCCCCTTTGCCCTTTTCGGGTTTGGGCCCCAAAAGCCAAGCTTTTAACCAAAAACCCCGGACGCCAAATTACCCTCCCCCCTCCCAAAATCCCTTTTGCATTTTCCCCATCCCATTTTCCCCAAAGGCCCTTGTTTTGGCCAAACCCCTTTTCCCCCCAAAGGGCACCCTTTTTACCCTACCGGGGCCCCTTTTGTAAAGGGAAATTTTTTTCCCCGGGGGTTTAAAAGTTTTGCCCTTTACCCAAAGGGCCTTGTTTGCCAAAAATTAAAGGGGCCCCTTTCTTTTCCCATTAAAAACCCTTTGGGCCCTTTCGGCCCCCTTTTTCCCAAACCTTCTTGGGTTTAAAAAAATCCCTCCCCTTTTAAACCCCATTTTGGGGAAAAAGGCATTTTTTAATTTCCCCCTTTTCCCCGGAGGGACCCTTTTTAAAGGAAGGCTGTTCCGGGGCCCCCCAAATTTCCTTCCATTTAAAAAGGGGGTTTTAAAGAAACCCGGAAAACCCTTGCCCAAAAAAGGGCACTTTATAAGCCTTTAATTGTTTTAACTAAAAACCCTTTTTAGTTTTTCCCTTTTTAAGGCAAAAAAAAAAAAAAAACCCAAATAACCCTTTTTTTCAAAAAATCCCTTTTTAAGCGAAATTTTTGAAAAATTTTTTTGGGAAATCCCCAAATAGTTTCCCGAAAAAGGTTCAATTTGAAAACCCAAAAATTTCCCCAAAAGAAATGTATCCCAAGTTTTTTGTCCTAAATTTGAAAGGAAGTATCAAAGAAAACAAAAGTTGGGGGTTGGAAATTTCCAAACAATTTTTCCCTTTAAAATTTTTTCCCGGGGGGGCCCATTTTAAACCCGGGGGAAATTTTTACCCTTTTAAAGTGGGTCTCCCTTTAATTTTCCCTTTCCCAAGGGGAAACAAGAAACCCTTTTTGTGGGGCCCCCCGGGGGTAAAGGGACAATAAAAACCTTTTTTCCTTTAATAAAACACCCCAATTTCAAAAAGGGCTTTAAACCAAAAAAAAACCGCAAAAATTGGAAATTCACAAAATTTTCCCCGAACTCCATTTAAACATAATTTGCCATAAAAATTAAAGGCCAAAATTTGAAAATTAAAAATTAAATATTCCCTTTTAAGGCCTAAATAAAAGGGATAAAATTTATCCCAAAAATGGGGGAAAATTCCCGCCATTTTAAATTTTTGGGCTGGGCCCAAATTTTTTCCCGGGTCGTTTTTGAAAAAAGGGTAATTTTTGGGCAGGCCCAAATTTAAGGGAAAAACCATTTGTTTGTAAAAAACCATTGGCCCCTTATGGGGCCTTTTAAAATTTTCCCAGGATTTAACATCGAAAAAACCCGGGCCCCCGGGTTTTCACCCATTTTTAACCCCAAAAGGCAAAATGGAAATTTCAATATAAGATAAAAGGCATAAAGAAAAAGGGGGAAACAAAGTTAGGTAAACCCAAAATTTTGACACATTAACAATCAACAAAGTCATTTTGGAACAAGTGATTTCACGTTACAATCGGAAACACAAGTATTATTGAAACCGTGGGCATTCTACTTACTAGTACCATTTACGTGTCGCCACGCGTCCCCATTTTTTATTAGCTAGGAGGCGTCGTGCAGGGTAGCTATTTGAGTACGAGAGGCGTGCGATCAGACCCCTACGCGTGCTTATCAGGAGGAGAGCCCTTTGACCTCCATCTACCATCCACGTCTCTCCCAAGGTCTCCATTAATGGCGCCCGAGCCTCTGTTTAATGGCGTGTCTATGTCTCACTCGACTGAGATTTAAGAGAGAAAAAAGAAACTGACAGCATGGATCTTGATGCAAGATCCGACAGACCTATATAGCATCTACTGCGACTTATAGCAAGACTGATGAATATATAAGGACGATTTTTTTGATCAAAGAAGGGCTTGCCCCTTCCGATTTTCATTACTGAAAACCACCACAATTCACAAGAATTTCAGCACAACTCCAGCCTAAAACGAAGGAATAAAAGTACTAGATTGAAATCGCAACATCCCAAGAGGCCAACAAAGGCCAAACATCCGTGCTAGAACCCAACATTTCACAACCGACGACACAATCGACATCCTAAACCAATTATTACCTCAAAAGAAACCAGGAAACTGAAGGAAGCCTAGCAGCAACTAGAAGAACAACAACGCCAGGGTCGCCACAGCAAGAGTTTTCTTCATTCCAGCCTCGCAACATTGATCTTCCATAGAAAGATAAGGACGATTAATTGTCTTACATAATTAGAAAGATAATTAAAAAAGCCACATGCGGCTACGCCCAAAATACACAAGGGCAAAAAAGAAGGAAGACAAGGATCTGGCTCGCTGATCTCTACTTTCTTGATGCGTTGCTGCAGGCCGCGGGAACTAGTCTCCGCGGCGAGCGGCGATGAGCTCTTTCTTGTCCTCAAGACGCTGCTTGAGAACATCCACGGATTCCTCCACCAGCCTTTGGCGCTCGTTGCGGAGCATGTCATTCTCGTCCATAAGTTTCTTGACGATGACGCCGGTCCTCTTCAACAAGGCACTAGTCTCCTCCTGCCGGTCTGCACTTCGGACGATCTTCTCCCTCAGCAGGTCGCGCTCGACCCGGAGCCTCTCATTGCCCTCCCTTAGTTGCCGGATGACACCAGTAGCCTGTTCAAACGAGGCTTTCACGTCGTCCTGCAACCTCGCCAAGCCGGAGATCTGATCCATCTGGCTATGGACGATCGCATGCATGCGCCTGTAACAGTCATCGCCTGCCCGCGAGAAATATTTCCAGGCCGCCGTGGCGCGGCAGGACATCTCTGCTGCATTCGTGGCACGACGGGACATCCCTGCTGCTTCCGTGGTGCGGCCGGACTAGTCTGCTGCATCGACGGCGCGGCGGGACCTCTGTGCTGCTACTTCCGTGCGGCGGGACATGTCGGCTGCTCTCGCAACGAGGCGGGACATCTCTCGTGCTTCCGCTTCCATGCTCGCCTCTCCTTGGTAGCAATCTCTCGACCCAGAACTCATGCTGGCCATGGAAGACGCAAGGGAAGGATGCTGAATGAATTGTTTGTTTTTGTGGATGAGGAGTTGAGGAGGAATGTGCAGTCATCTTGGCATCTACTAGTATTTATAACCAAGTACTAATACGCTCCTAAGTGGGAAACCGTTTAGGTTGTGATCGGTGTGAACAGGTTTGGAATTCAATATACTAGCGTGGTACTAATACGCTCCTAAGTGGGAAACCGTTTAGGTTGTGATCAATGTGAACAGGTTTGCAATTTAATATAGCATGGAGTAATTTGGAATGTGATGAGACGCAAGCTCAAAAACTTGTACTCTGAGTTTAGTAGTACGTTATACAGGAAGAGAAGAGGTGCACACACGCACTCGTCCTCTCACACACGCGTTAGTTTTTTCTTGAAAAGGAGGATGATGACCCCCGGCCTCTCGCATCCGGAGTCACACACGCATCTGTAGCTACTTAATTGTAGTGTTCTCAACCATCCGATTGGCTCTATCATGGATGTACCTATATACTAAAACATGTCTAGATACATCTATATTTTGACAAATGGAAGGCATGTCTATTATGGAACGGAGGGAGTGCTTGTCATAAAAAATGGACAAAAAGGGACGTGTCTAGAACTAAAATACGTGTACATACATCTCCTTTTATCCATTTTGATGACAAGTAGTACTCTTACCCAAAGGAACTTTATATCCAACGCACACAAAATATCCGTTCGATTGTTGGAAATTATCGATCCGATGTCGAAGTAATTGCTGCAGCACCACCAAAACCCACCATTTCTTAAGCTAAAGTAGACCAAGGTAATCCCTATATTAGCATATTACTAAGATAAATGAAGGCAATCGTCGAAACATTTAGGGCGTGAGCTTGTCAATCTGAATGTGGAGGGACACAAGCTTAGCCCCGGCCAGCAGCTTGGGCGGAACTGTCAAGAAGGTCAGCTCCTGCATGTCGACATCGCCGGGATCCTTGCTGCTTGTCACCTCCATTTCCACCTTGACAGCGTCGGTCGTGCCTTTGGGCTCCCCTGGCGGGCCGCTCGCCCACAGCTTGGCCAAGTAGTGTGGCAGTGGGGACGCCCCCACTCTGATGCAGACGACCAACACGGCAATAGGCACGCCGATGTCGAGCACGCCGCCGACCAAGAAAAACACGCGGCGGTCCTCCTCCGCGAACAGCAAGAGCCGTGGCTCCGACAGTGGCACTTGCAGCTAGAGCACCTTGCCGTACTAGATCCTGTGCACGGGCATGGGATGCGCGGTGCTGATGTGGTGGTAGAGCGTCGGCGGCGGGCCTTCGTAGCTACAAACGGGCACGGGGCATTTGCAAGGCGCGAGCGGACACACGCTCTGGTGATCGGCGAGCTTGTGGTAAGTGACGTAGAGCCCACAGCCTTCGTGCGGGCACTCCACCCTCACCGACGAAAGGACGGAGTCCACCGCCGTGTTCCGCACGTCGAAGCTACCGCCGCGCTCGCACTTCTGGCACTGCCGCTGGTTCCCGGGGTGCTCGGCGCGGCAGTTCGCGCAGGACAGGTGCCCTTCCTTGCACTGCAGAAAGCAATCCAACAGCACATCAATCAAGAAACCTGCACCTTGCTCAATCAACCGAACGGACGAGGTGTATTCAAACCTCATACACTGGAGGCGTCAAGGGGCGGAGGCACAAGGGGCAGTGGAGCACGGTGAGGTCCATCGAGACCTTAGAGAGCTCCATCGTCGGGTCCTGTTCCTGTTCGGTCTGCATGATCTCGCCCTCCTCGTGCACAACCATCCTTCAAGGTGCATTAAATCAACACATGCAAGTACTATCAAAAGAAGAGTCACGGCATGCATGCATGCGTTGTAATTAATGCATCGGTAAATGCAAATTATGGAAATATATCGAGTGCAGTGCTTTGATGTGTCGTGTCAACTCGTACATCAACGATAAGTTTGATTATCCTCTCCCTCACAGACTTAACTGCACCTGCCTTTGGCTGTATGACAGGTTGGCCACACACCTGTCGGGCCCACCTGTCATACACGCAAAGACAGGAGCGTCCCTCCCTCGCCCATGAGCGTGGTGGCTGTCAAGACTAGGAGAAGCTTTCGCCACACGCTCTCCCTCCCGCACGCGGTGGACATGCAGCAGTTCAATTGGTGCGGATGGCGAAGCGTCTTGTAGTACTCCTCCGGTCAAGAGTACACCATCATTGTTCGACTTCCCGAAGAGGCGAACAACCAAGCGCAGCCCGGACGCTCGTGTGGCAGTTTCATGTGTAGAGTAGTCTAGATAGCGTGTACCGTGCCTGTAAGGTTAAAATCGTTGGGGTCGACTCCATGCTATGTGGCCGTCTCGAAGTTTTAAAAAAAATTTAAAATAGTCTTCTGGCTCTACCTGTCACCCTGGTGATTGTAGTTCGCACGCTCATCTGGTCAAGACAGGAATATATATTTTAATTTGTTTTTTTAAAAGGGGGGACTCCCCGGTCTCTGCATCAGAACGATGCATACGGCCACATATATTTTAATTTGTGGTGGGTAAATGTTAGAGGTTGCAGCAAATATATTGTACACTGCGGGTCTTTCAGCCAAGTTTAGAGGCAAGCATGTGGGGCCAGTGCTATGATGTGTCGCGTCAACTCGTAGAACGAGGAGAAGCTTGATTTTACTACACGCCTTCTCCCTCGCCCATGCGCGCGGTTGCTCGCAAACGAGGACATGCTTTTGCTTAGTAGTAGTACTTCCACAACAAGCTATCCGTCCGCTTCGCGGTGGACGGACATGCAGCGATGGATTCGACATCGTAGAAGCAGATAGTAGTAACATCATTGTTCGCCTTCTCAAGAGGCGAAGACCAGCGCAAACCGAACGCTTGCGATTCTGCGAACATTGAGCACGATATAGCCGAGCTCTTGCATGAGACAAAATTGCTATGTGAGCCCACTATTGTACTAGTACGCATAACTACTTGCTAGTATAGCCTCAGTAAACCGTAAAGGAGTATTTGCCCTTCTAGAGATTTCAACAAGTGACTAGACTACACCGAGACGGAGTACATATGGAGCAAAATGAGTGAATCCGCACCGTAAATAAATCGCATTAGTTCTATCGCTTTCCTCTCCGAGGTGCACAATATTGATTATACCGACTAGTCTCTTTTGACACGCATTTACGTTTTTGACACAAGATGAGACGCAAGCGCTCATATACACGCGCATATACTCACCCCTATGAACGCACACACGCACGGCACTATCATCTTGAAATTTACGAAGTCACCATAGGCACCTCGTCGTCGACGGGTCCATAGGTGCTTGAATGCCAAGGAGGAAGAGGGTAGCGGTTCCCGAGACGTTGAACGGTCATTGATGCATCCTCAATTACATGCAGAGGGAATTAATTGGGCTGGTCACAATTACGTTGAACGGTCAATGATGCATCCTCAACTACATAGATGTTCCTACCCACTATGGGGGTAGTAACATAGTCTAGAGAAGTGTGTAAGTTACTAGCTTATGTTCTTGCCCATTGTGACCAGCCTTGGAGAAGCAGACTAGAGCCAGCACGATGTGAATGCAACAGAGTTTGGACTCTCATATAATAAAGGCGCCCCACCACTCCAATCCATCTACTCCCAAGTCTCTGCGCAACACTGCTCACTCCAATCCAAGACCAAGTGACCAGAAGCCACAAGCACCTATGGAGGCGATGGACGCGAGCGCGATCGGTCAGTGCCAAATCATCCAAGGCACCGCCTGCAAAGACCGCACCAGCATAGCGTTCCAGACGGTCTTGGCGACCGCAGCATCGATCCTCGCCAACGCCGGCTTCGCCTCTCGCATGGACGACATGATGGTCAACTCCATCCGCAAGTTCACTGCCGTCAAGAAGCACGCGGACGACCTTGCCGTACTGCTCTAGCCCGCGGGCCCAGGCTCCTCATTGCCTGCCACCCTCATCGGCCTACATGGTGACGAACTCTTTCAAGCCCTTGTGGCCCTGCAGCTGCTGGAGGTCGCGACAAAGAATGTGCACCTCGAGGCCGCGCTCGCCGCGCAGCGCCTCGCCATGCAAGAAACCGTCGACCTGCACATCCACGTCTACGAGGAAATCGTCTACATAGGCCACTACGAGGCAAAGCAGGACAGAAAGACGTTGGCTTTCTTCCAGCGGCTAGAATCTTTGGACGCCATTGTTCAGAAGCACGTCGAACTGGCCACGAAAGCCGCTGCTACTTAGGCGCCGTTCGGTGGGCCGGCGCCCTGAGTCGAGGATGTGGACGTCGTCGATGGATGCATCTCTTCTTCTTGCCTCCTATAACCAGCACTGCATCGCCTCGTGGCCTTAATGTTTAATTAGTATAGTACTCCCTCCGTTCCCAAATATAAGTCTTTCTAAAGATTCCAGCAAGTGACTACTACATACGGAGCAAAATGAGTGAATCTACACTCTAAACTATGTCTTCATACATCTGTATGATGTATTCCATTTGAAGTAGTATCTAAAAAGGCTTATATTTATGAACGGAGGGAGTATATGGCATTTTTTATTCCAGTCGTAACATTTTCACTGTGAGGTGGGGCCGCAGTTGAGCAAACCCACCCCACCCACCGGGCGTCGGCCGAGTTTTAGAGAGTAGAAGAGAGAAACGAGGGAGGAGGGATAGCTGTAGCACAGACGCTGTTGTTAGATGGGACTCGTGTTTATAGAATAAGAGTACTGAGCACTCGTGCCTCTTTTTTTTGAGGGAAAAATTAGTCGTACCACTAGTTGGGTGCGTGCGACCTATAGCTGTCATCACTTTAGGTCTACTTTTCGAACCGCGGCTACGCTTCACAGTACATATTTTTCACGCATTTATCCTCCTATATGTACTCCTAGGCTATTTCCACGTGCTCCCATTCGCCGACATGTGGGACATAGAGCATCTGGGTCGTAGTGCATGCACGACTCGGAGCATATGCCGGGGTACTTTACATTTCAGACCTCACGAACTACATGCAAACCCCCCGCAGAAGAATAAATAAATCAATGAATTACTACATGAAACCAGATTATTTTCGTGGAAACCGGAGCACGTTCATTAAATTTTGGACATAACACGTTTATAAAAAATGACCGGACCTAAACCAGTCTAAGGGCCTCTTTGATTTTTCCCAAAAAGGGCCTCTTTGATTCGCAGGATACTGAAAACACAGGAATGGGGAAAGTATGATGGCGATGAACCGAGACAAGGAGAACTCTAACTCAGTTAGAGGTTAGAGTTAGATTCTAACCCTGAACTAACTCTAAACCAAAGAGGTGTATGGATAGCAGGGTTAGATTGACAATAAATGCTCTATCTCAATCATTTGATTACTTTGGACCCTATTTTTAGTCAGACTAAAATAAGTCCCTTGGATCTAAGCACCCTCTTGGTGTGGCCGGCTCTTCTGTGGCCTCTTCCCGCTCACAATTGACATAAACGAACCATCTATAAATCAAGCATGCAAAACATGATAATTTTTACTTTGTCCATACAAATGAGATATCCCACTTAAACATAAAAGTCGTCAATCAAGCTTCACAAAATAAAAAAACACTTCATGAAACAAAGAATGAGCTAACTCATCACGGAAGTTGTTCACGATAGGGAGGGAGCCTGGAGCCCCTCACGCACCGAGGAGGAGCTCGCCATCATCGCTCGGAGGAAGGCTCAGAGAGCCGGGCCCCGAACCCCTCCGACGCTGCCCTTGCGAGTTGAGGTCGACCCGGCATGGGTAGCAGGGCCGCTTGTCACCGACTAGGAACTTAATCTTTGGGCCTCTATAAATAATGCAAGCTCAGAACTAAAATACCGGAAAGGTGAACTCAATCTTTGGGCCTCTAGAAATAATGCAAGCCTAAAACTGAAATACCTAGAAAGGTGAACTCAATCTTTGGGCCTCTAGAAATAATGCAAGCTCAAACTTAAATACCTAGAAAGGTGAACTGAATCTTTGGGCCTCTAGAAATAATGCAAGCTCAAACTGAAATACCTAGAAAGGTGAACTCAATCTTTGTGCCTCTAGAAATAATGCAAACTCAAACTCAAATACCTAGAAAGGTGAACTGAATCTTTGGGCCTCTAGAAACAATGCAAGCCTGAAATTGAAATACCAAGAAAGGTGAACTAAATCTTTGGGCCTCTACAAATAATGCAAGCCTGAAATTGAAATACCTAGAAAGGTGACCTGAATCTTTGGGCCTCTAGAAAGATTTATTACCTCCTCAAGCAGCATCAAACAATTCCATGCGTGCACCACAAATCTATAGCAAGTTTGATCAGGATCTACTTTTCCAAATCAGAATTAGCGCTAGAGCAAGCAAGATCAATGATATGTCCGTGAGACAGAGAAGGAACGAACAAACTCACCCCTCTCGCGACCTCCCTGGTAGATGCGCTGCCGCCGCACACGACAGAGGGAGAAAAACGACTGGTGAAGGGGGAGCGGGGCGACCTTCGAAGGTCGGTGGGAGAGGGCGGCGGAGGCCGGAAGGAGAGGGCGGTCGGGGGAGAGAGAGGGCGAGCGACGCTTGGGCGGGCGGCCCTATGGGGAACAGAGAGGAGTCGTGCGAGAGGGGGAGCGATCTGCTGCGGGCAGGTGAGATTTTTAAGGGGAGCGATCTGGTGCGGGCAGGTGAGATTTTTTAGTTCTCTTTTAGTGGGCCCAGGATAACTAACCCAATTAGAACCTCTCCACTAGGCTAGTTTTTTTAGCTGGGTTAGAGCAAACTAGCTCAAACTAACCCCTCTTGTTTTGATAATTTGAGGCTATTTCAACCCAAACTAGCTCTAACTCAGGGATCCAAACAAAGAGGAGTGTTACTGTACATGCTACAGTGTGGACCGTAGCACATTGTTTTTTATGGCCATATCACCACATTATTGTTTTCTACTACTGGTTCACTGGGCTACCGTGGTTCGCACGGCTGGTTCACTGGGCTGCCGTGGTTCGCACTCCTCGGAGCTGAGTAGTACTCCCTCCGTTCCTAAATATAAGTCTTCGTAGATATTTCACTATGGAGCACATACAGATGTATATAGATGCATTTTATGTGTAGATTCACTCATTTTTCTCCGTATGTGGTCCATAGTGAAATCTCTCCAAAGACTTATATTTAGGAACGGAGGGAGTAGTATAGTACTAGTATATACCGCATCATTCTTTGCTCCTTCTTACTACTCCGACATGTGGGAGAGCCAGCATCCGGGTCGACGTGTCATGCACCAGATTAGAGCGCGAACGGAAGGGGGGCATCAACCCGGTCGGAGTGCCAGTAATTCATGACTATAGTGAGTGGTCATATCACAAGTCTTTCCAACAGTAACGCGCTGTCAAATCGCACAGCCCCACTCGCTCACCCTCCTCGCCTCTCTGTCAAACCGCCTACCCAAAAACTGCCGTGCGTACTGCCCGAGAAAAGCCCCGCCCTCAACTTTTAACTACGCGAAAATAGCTCAAGCTTGTTCGTTCTATATAAATACAGTACTTACTGTATGTTTATTCACCAGTGGGGTTGTTCAAAGAATGGAGGGGCGGGGAGCACAAGTGAACAATACTACCTCTGTCCGGGTTTATTGGTCCCCATTGTATTTCGTGCCAAATTTGGACCATAGATTAAACTAAGAAAATGTTCACGCATGTCACCAAACATTATATTTTTCAAAACTATGTTCAAATATGAATCCAAGGAGATAATTTTTCTTGACATGCATTAACATTTTGTTAGTTAAATCTTTAGTCAAAATTTGGCACAAGCTATAAAAGGGACCTATAAACCAGGACGAAGGTAGTACTGTAGTAGTAAGTAGGAGTTGTAGAGTAGTCACCTTAAATAGAGAGTTTCTTTTCTTTAATGCCACGTACACAAATTGAAACACTTGTTGTGGAGAGAAAAAAGATAATCACTCCACTATATATGGACGCAGGTGCCTGAGCGCTTGCTTTACTAGGGTTGCTCTCTTCATTCTCTCATCCTCTCCAGATTTAAACAAGACAGTGGTAGTGACATTTTCTCTCTGCTCACCGCTGGTCACAGATCCGGCTGGATCCCTTCGGCCGGTGTGTGTAGAGGACTAAAAGGTGCATCGTTCACGCGGTCATCACTGCCAAGGGAGGAAACCCACAGCTGCCGGAGGGGCCCGATCCTCTGCCCGTGCCGTTCTCTCCAACACAGCGCCGGCTCGGGAGGTCCTCCGACTCTTCTTCCTCCCTACCGTATTGTCCGCAGATCCGACCTGCCGCCGCCGACATCCCGGCGACCCTCAAGTATAAGTTCTTGGCGCGCCTTGCTCTCTCGCCCAGCTCCCCACGTGTCCAGATGTGCATCTTTTTCTACTCCCATCACCAGAACGACCGACCAATGGGTCAAGTCTCTGTCTTATGTGTCATCCTCGATCCGTATCTTTGACACACAAGATACTCGAGGATTTATAACAGAGGTAAATCACATGTATACAATAACGTAAATACTATTACCTCAATCCAAATAGCGGAAGTAACAAGGTCGTGGATTCCCATCAACACCAACGGCAAAGTTGAGTATAGGAAATCGTAACCCTAACGTATCACTTACTCGTCGTAAGATCCTGCAACATGAGATGTTGCAGCCACAGAGGGTCAGTACATTGAATGTACTGGCAAATTCACACCATAGAGCAATGATGAAAAGGGCTATCACTACATGTATATGTGGCTGGTGGAAAAGCTCTATGGTTATAATGTTTTTGCGAAAAGCCAATTTTTCCCTACTACAAAGGAATCAGTTTTAATTTAACTATCATGGTGGTTGAAACATCATTTGAGAAGGTAACCCCAACTCAATGATCCCAATTAAAATAGTTAACAACCCAAAGAAGATTAATTAAGAGTGTTGAGATACATGCGAATACTCAAGAACTAGATACTCGAATTGTCCATAACCGGGGACACGGCTAACCATGATTAGATTGTACACTCTGCAGAGGTTTGCGCACTTTTCCCACAAGACTCGATCGCCTCCGTTGATTTCTCGCACTACATGGTGTTTGAGAGACGGATGACCGAGACACGATCTTTGAAGCATTAACTCTCTACTCCGGGCAGACCATACCAAACCCACAAACCCACTACCTGCCGATCCACCTCTTCAAGAGCTTCACGCAACTTACTCAACTATGCTAGAGCCCATAATAGCTTGCGGTTGCACACGGAAGTTTCTAGCATGAATAGACTCGATTCCTTTGAGCACAGGTGGCGGTCCATAGGAAAATCACACGGTAACCCCGGGATTTCCAAAAATAAAATAGGCAATCACTGGATACCCCAGGTGCCTCAATCCACATAGATGTGTATTAAAGTTGCCACCTTAAGTTGAACCTTTAAGTAAACAATCTCACATCTGTCATGGAATACACTCAAACCCAATCCACGTCTACGAGCATAGCATGGCAATATAAGCATAACGTAGAAGTAACTCCCAAGGGTTTGATAATAAACAGGGCAATAGGTTCTACCTCAGCAACTACTTCCCAACCCACAAATTAAAGGCATCCAAATCATGCAATGTTTGAGGAAGAAGCTAATGCATAAAAACTGGGTATGAAGGGATATGATCAAAGTGTGAACTTGCCTGCAATGTTGATGAAGATGATTCGCACTCAAAACTCTTGATAGTTCTACTCGTCACACTCCAGTCAATCTATCGGGAGCAAGCAATGGTAACCACACATAAGCAATCACTCAAAAGATCGGAAAGAACGAAGAAGACGATTCGGAAAACATCAAAACCAAGCAAATAACTCTTGCAACATAAAACAATTTCTAACAGTACCAAAAATTATGTGAATTTGGCCTTATCAGAAAGTCTAGGTCAAGAGCTTCTCTTTGCAAAAAGAATCAACTCAAACGGAGCTACGAAACTCAAGTTACGATCAAACGAAGTTCAAATACAAATCTGATCTAATTCAAATTTTAAACTTTTAAAAACATGTTTGAGTTGGATTACTAGATAGAGGGGATCATAACGAAGAAGTGGGCGTTGGTTTCGTTGGGTTTGGACAAACAAGCAGAAAGTTGTGAGCGTTTGAAGATTAGGGACTAATCTGTGAATAAAAATATTCACGGTTGGGTCCCTGGCAGAAATAAACAGAAAACGAAAAGACTAAATAATGAACGTTCGCTGCATAATGCTAACTAATGAAAATCGTTCGCTACTGAACCCTAGCTAATGAACGCTCACAAAATAAACTAATCTAAATATAAAAACCGAACTAGAAACTATAAAGAAAAACCGGGCGGGTTAACGGTTTATACCGGTTCACCGAATAAAACCGGCGGTGGCGGCGAACGAACTCCGGCGAAGTGCGGCGCGGCTCCGGCATTGGGCGGCGATGGCGTGGCGACAATCACGGCGATAATGCGATTACGCGGGCGATGCGGCAGATCTGAGCGCGGCAGCGAAAGCAATCATGGCAACAACAAGCAAGGACGCCAGCGACGGATCTGCAAGGCGCAGGCGAGATGCGGAGAGGGCGGCAGACGAGCAGAGAGGGAACGGGGCAGGGGCGGTGCATTTATAGGAGGGGCGGCCTCGGGAGGCGTGCGACAGGGGCAAAGGCGGCGGAGAGGCCGACTCGGCCACGTGGTGGCCGGCCGAGTCGTCGGTGGCGGGACTCCCGCTGGGAGCTCGGGCGGCAGCGCGTGGGCTGGGCCGCGGCCTGGCCTGGGAGCTGGGCCGGCCAGTTCGGCGGAGGGAGGGATTTTTTTTAAAAACAACATAGAGAAACAAAATAAAACAAACGAAATAATTTTTTTATATAGGCATACAATATATCAAAATTTTCAGAAAAAGATCTTCTACAATCTGAACATTTTTCTAGAGTCAAATAAAATACTCACAAATTCAAATAAAGCAAAGAGTGCTTCTGCCCTAGTAAAATTCAATAAAAATCATTTTTAAAATACCAAAATTAATTCAAATTTATTTCTCTCCAATTTTCTGATGTAGGGAATCATGTTACCCTATTTTCCATATATTTTATTTTTGGAGAAAAAATAATTTGAATAAAACTCAAATAACTCCAAATTGAAAATAAATTCAAAAGAACTTTGAATTAAATTCTTTTAAACTCCCAACTAATATTTCATATGTTTTGAAGAAGTCATTTTATCTTCTCTCGTGAAAATCATTGAGCTGCTTGAAGTTTATGAATTGAAATATTTCCAAATGAAATTCAAATATTTTCAAACACCCTTTCATTTAAATAAATGGAAGAAGTCATGTCATCTTCTCTCCAGGGTTTTGTATTTGAAAAGAATTTGAACTCACGGAGATCATAAAAGTAAGATGAAAGTTTGGGAAAGTCCTTTTATTCCTCTCATTTAACTTTCAAAAGTTTCGAATTTTCAATCAATCAATCAATCAATCAAACAATCAATCAAAACTATCTATTTATTATAACATTCCAAAATTTAGAATTTTGGGATGTTACATCAGCTCTTCCAAAGCCACCTAAATTTTTAGTATTATTAGAGGTAAAGCTACTTCATGCATTCGACTCTAGGGCTTTGTTCAAACAACGAAGAAAGGGGGGGAAGTTTAGCATGAATCTAGGACTTGATTCAAAGAGGAAATAATATGGTGAAAGTAGTAGAGACCGGATACCCAACCGGTCTCTTGGTTGAAAAGGGAAATAATGGGAAAACGCAGTACAAACTGGATAAGGAACAGATCTATTATTGGTTGAAAAAAGGATAGAAAGTGGCGGCTGGTGGACAAGTCAACAGAGTATGTCCAGGATTAGATTTGTTGCCATCACATAGTAAAAGGTCTCCAGGATTAGATTTGCTACCCTCACATAGTAAAAGGTCTCAGGATTAGATGTGCTGCCCTCACATAGTAAAAGGTCTCAGGATTAGATTTGCTGCCCTCACATAGTAAAAGGTCTCAGGATTTGATTTGTTGCCCTCACATAGTAAAAGGTCTCAGGATTAGATTTGCTGCCCTCACATAGTAAAAGGCCTCCAAGATTAGATTTGCTGCCCTCACAGAGTAAAAGGTCTCCAGGATTAGGTTTGCTGCCCTCACATAGCGTGAACAAGCTCGTCATCACCACTTTATGCCTCCTTGTCGGTACATTGTGTTGATGCGTCCACTATCGCATGTCCTTATACCAACCTTTTGCTGTTTTTTCTCCGGGTAAACAAACCTTTTGCTGTAAGGGCGCATGTAAAATGAAGCGGTCACACTTTTACCTTAGAGACATGTCTAACCAGTGTTATTGTTAATCTAATGCCTCCAGTGATAAGACGCAATTAAACTGTGTTACAAATGGCACTCCTGCTGTTTTCCCCAGTATGATAAGTAAGTTGCTCCTTTACGCCGAGTGTCCCGGTGTCACCACGATCCCATGCCCTTAAACCAACTCTTTAGCTGCTGTTGATTTATTGTGTCTGGTAAACAAGCAATGCCACCATTAAAGTAATCCCATATCTGAGGAATCTCATTGTTGATCGTAATGCTTCTGGTAACATGAAGCATTGCTGATGTTTTAAAATTTCTACTGTCCTTGCTTGATTGCCATGAACATAATTAAGATGCTTCTTTTCATTTTGTATATGTTTCAGATATTCTTATTGACCAAAGAATCGTTTAATTTCTATCATTTTGTGCGATAGGGATATCCATTTCACCTTGTTGCTATTGTGACCTTTTGGTGAACTGCACAAAACACTTTTTTTTGGAATGAGTGTCTTGTGCAGTTCAACTAAAATGTCACGTGGGAAACATCTCTCAATTTTGGTGGAACTGCACAAAATGGTTAAACTAAAGTGAAACCATGCTCTCCTGTCTCCTTGTTTGTGCTATGCAAACATGTTGTTGCAAACAGGAATACTCTACTACAGATGTTGTGACGGTCAAGAGCAACATCTCTCAATTTTGGTGGAACTGCACAAAATGGTTCAACTAAAGCGAAATCATGCTCTCGAGTCTCCTTGTTTGTGCTATGCAAACATGCTGTGCAAACAGGAATACTCTACTACAGATGTTGTGACGGTCAAGAGCATTCGCCAAGTTCTTTGATTGTATGACATGGCTAGCCAAGATGGATTTAATCCCGATATTCACTTTATCAAAAGGCTGTAATGGGTTGGTTCTAAATCTTGCAAGCTGGGAATCAGTGAGATGTGTAGACATCTTTGTTGTACTTATTATTTGAATCTTATTTGTTGGTTCTGAATCTTGCAAGCTGGGAATCAATGAGACGTGTAGGCATCTTTGTTGTACTTATTATTTGGATCTTATTTGTTGGTTCTGAATCTTGCAAGCTGGGAATCAATGAGATGTGTAGGCATCTTTGTTGTACTTATTATTTGGATCTTATTTGTTGGTTTTGAATCTTGCAAGCTGGGAAACACGGCACGATGATGCAGAGGACAACAACCATAACAAACAATTCAAACTTGGTAGTATTATCTTTGTGAAAGTGCGACAAATGTGCTGATCGTGTGCGTCCTGAGAATAATAATTCTAATTGTTGTGCATGTTGATCCCGCGGCCTTGATAGAATGAGCCAATGCATTGCTTGTCTTAAGTATAAATTTCTACTAAAGCTAATTAAATTTAAGTAAAGTGACCACTAACTCTTGTTATTACAGTACCAATACAGACCCGCTCGTGAACCGACGTGTGGCCGGAGTACGTTTCTTAATGGAGGCGTTTGAATGCGCCGAGGGTGCATCTTCTGCCGGGCGTGCATCGGACGAGGAGGGTAGTAATCGTTGTCGCTCAGACACACTCAGCTTCTCGTTGAATCCAGTTCCCCAAGAGCTGAAAAAGGAACTGCTGCCGCCGCCTACACACTCGTTCACTCGAAGAGACTCCAATGGCGATCCGAGGGGTGAGCCTGCTGGATATGGACTTCAGCAAGGAGTTAGTTCGCCGTTCAGTCCTATGGCTGCACCTAGTTGAATGTGATGTACACCAACGATACGGACTCGGTGAAGCTCTGCCTCGCCTCAGTCCTATGGCTACACCAGGTTCTGGAGCATTCGCCCGTTTCATCGGCATCGCCGACTGCACCTTCGCTATGGTGGAGAGAAGGAAGAACGCGATGATTCAGCCATCTGGTGCAACAAACTTGTCGACATCCAGAAGCAATACAAGATCATCAGCAACAGGCAGGAGAAGGACTCCGTGGTTGACCTCGCTGAGACCATCATCGACCCCTGATACGCCAACATGAAAGAAGACGACCTGAACACGTGGGAGGTACCTCTGAATCTATCCTACATAACCTACACGGCCAAGGACGCATACGCATGGTACGACATGTACAGGCAGATCTTGGACATGAGGGTGTGTCTGCTTCCCGTAACCGACGAGTACACGGACAACCGCAACGTCATGATCAAGCGTGCCAGGAAGGTCTAGATGTTGTACTCTATCTATTTATAAGCACCTTTATCATCTGAGTGTTTCATGCATTAGCCTATGTGTCGTAATTATTCGTTTTGTCCGAAATATTTCTTTTAAGAACCCATTAACCTGATTGCTTTTTTAGTGGCTATTTGCTAATGTATGTAAACTAGTTCACTTGTCCGCAAAAAAAAATAGTTCACTCGGCTGCCGTGCTTTGAATCTCCTTCCTCCCAACATATTCCTCTCCTCAGGTGGACCCAGTAGGTCTCTGAATTTTCTCCCACTTTCTTTTTCGATGTAAACCGAGTTTTCTCCAGAGACTTTCTCCTAGAACCAACTCAAGCGTCCCACGCCTAGCCTAAAAATAATAATACCCCACGTACTATTAACTCATCAAATTAAAATGATATTTTATTTCGTAAGTTGAAAGTTCTTACAAAATAATAATAATAATTGTTTATATATAACTTGCCAAGTTAACTCCTAGTGATTGCGTACATAAGCTAGCAAAGATTTTACTGACGTGCAATCATGTGTTTATGTTTTTATAACATTTCTCCGTCTAGCCCAACATGATATTTTCACCTAGCCCAGCAAGTCCACGGATTTTGAGAAAAATGCAAATGGGATTTAAACGGGCTGCATAGATGCTACATCATTGTTTCACCCAGCCCACCAAATGGACTAAAAAACAAATGGACTGGCCGACATGTGGGCGATGGGTTGAAGTTTAAGAAGGCGTTGGATTTACATCCAACGGCCGCATTCTTCTTCAATCTCTCGTCTTCTTCCCCAGCTCTGCCGGAACCGCCTTGCTCCAGCCTTCGGCGTCTAGCGGCGTTGTTTTGCGCTCCTCAGCAAAATGCTACCCCGCCGACGGCAAAGCCATCCCTCCACTCCGCACCTCTGTTATTCTCTGCCGAGTGTAGGCCCACCCTTTTAGAACCAGTCAAGTTTCCCACTCCTCTCCGTCTGCGACTCCACTACCGCGTCTTCCACATCTCCGGGTCGTTCCAGTCTGGGGCCTTGCCGTCGTCCACCGCCTCGGTGCGCTCGACGCGGCGTGGTCAACATACGAGAGTCATCGGAAGAGGACTGTACGTGGAGAGCCTGACGGCTGGGACCCACGAGGTCCATGGTCGCACGCAAGGAAAGTTCCTCCTTATTACGCACTGTACGTGGGAAGGGCTTCTGTATTTCGCGAATAAAACGTCCCCCCCCCCCGCTGACAGGTCGGACCCACCAGCTATATCTTCGCACGCAAGGAAGTGCCTCCCTATTACGCACCAAAAAAATGTATACCCCTTGCTAGCTTGGACCCACCATAGTGGGTGGCTGACTTGTGGGCCTACTAAGTTGACGAGGACGGAGGGCTTTGTCAACTTAGTCAATATGAACGATTCTAGCTCCAGTGACCGTACGATGTCCATCCAATGGCCATGGTGCTTCTTCAACCTCTGGTCTTCTTGCTCCAGCCGCCCAAAGCAGCGCCGGTCGTGCCGCGTGCTCTTGCCTCTCGTGGCCGGCTGTGATGCCGTGGAGGCCTCACCACCCCTACTACTCCCACCACTGGCCCAGGGTATCCCTCTACTCACCCACACCCCCTGTTATTCTGCGGCGACAGCAGCCTCACGCCGCAGCCAAACCAGTGAACCCTCGTACTCCCCTTCGCGTGGGCATCCACTGCCGCATCTTCCCCGGCTCCTCGTCGTCCCCTTCCTAGGCCTCGCCGTCGTCCACCGCCTTGGTGCTCTCGGCGCGACGTGGTCAATGTGGTCAATGATCGACTTCCATCGGAAGAGTACTGTACGTGGAGAGGCTGACAGCTGGGTACAAGGCCACAACCCAGTTTTTTGTGATTTGCCAAGTAAGTCGCTTTGTCAGGCCTGTTGGGCTGCAAATCTTTCAAGACGAGGAGAGCTTCATTCGGCTGGCCGAGAAAATGGCCTATCAGTAATGAGAAATGGGCTGTACATTTTTAAAACACATCAAACCGGCAATTAGTTTCAAATATCTTTTTTTCATTTCGAGATTTTAAATTACATTAATTTTTATGCGTGGAGAATTTGTTGGATTTTATATTGATATACATTTATTTTTAAAATCAGTTTGAATGCGAGTTGAAATTTTGGGATTAAAAACAGTTCGGACCGCACCGAAATATGCAAAATTTCGTATAATTTTTTAACCGTGGCCACAATATGGGCTGTAATGCTAACAAAAAGAATATGGGCTCCAAACAAAACCTTAAGAATTAGCAAAGGGGCTGTAAACTATTAGAAATAATGGCAGATGGGATGTATGCTGTTTTCCACATATTTGAGGCTTTCCTAAAAAGGTTGACGACTGGCGGTGATCGTTGGATGGCCATCCAACGGTAGTCGTCTTCTTCAATCTCTGCTCTTCTGCTCGGCCGCTCAAACAAGCGCCAAGGACTACTCTGCTCCCTCCTCCCATGACGATCGTCTTTGCCGCCAAGCAGCCTCACCACCCCATCGTACTCCCATCGCTGGCCTAGCCATCCCTCTACTCACCCACACCTGCTATTATTCTCCGGCAACGGCAGACGAACCAGTAAACCCTCGTTCAGTCGTACTCCCCTCCTCGTGGGAAACAACTGCGGAGTCTTCCCTGCCTCTGTGTCATTCCCTTTCTAGGCCTCTCCATCGTCCACCGCCCTGGTGCTCTCGGCGCGGCCTGGTCAACGTGGTCAACGACCGACATGCATCTGAAGTGGATTGTACGTGGAGAGGCCGACAGCTGGGTCCACGGCCGCACGCAAGGAAGTGCCTCCTTATTACGCGCAAAATAATGATTCCTCCACCTGACATCGGGGACCCACCGAAAGGGCCTCAGTATTTTGCGAAAAAACGTTACCGCCACTGATAGCTCGGACCCACCAGCTATATCTTCACACGCAAGGAAGTGCCTCCTTATTACGCACAAAAAAAATGAATACTCCCCTGTTAGCTGGGACCCAGTATAGAGGCAGGCTGACTTGTGGGCCTACTAAGTTGACGGGGATGGAGGGCTTTGTCAACTTAGTCAATATGCACGATTCTAGCTCCAAAGGACCGTCGATGTCCATCCAACGGTGTAGTGCTTCTTCAACCTCTGGTCTTCTTGCTCCAAATTACCCAAACCAGCGCCGATCGTGCCTCGTGCTCCTGCCTCCGTGGCGGGCTGCGATGCAATGGAGGCCTCACCGCCCCTACTACTCCCACCGCTGGCCAGGCCATCCCTCTACTCACCCACACCCCCTGTTATTCTGCGGCGACGGTAGCCTCACACCGCAGCGAACCAGTGAACCCTCGTACTCCTCTACGCGTGGGCATCCACTACCGTGTCTTCCCCGGCTCCGCGTTTCCCCTTCCTAGGCCTCACCGTCGTCCACCGCCCTGGTGGTCTTGGTGTGGCGTGGTCAACGTGGTCAAGGACGGCTTCCATCAGACGTGGACTATACGTGGAGTGGCTGACAGCTGGGTCCATGGCCGCAGCAAGGAAGTGCCTCCTTATTACGTGCAAAATAATTATTCCTCCACCTGACAGCAGGGACCCACCGGACGGGCCACCATATTTCGTGAAAAAAAATGTTTCCCTCCTGACTACTGGGACCCACCAGCTACACCTTCGCACGTAAGGAAGTGCGTCCGAGCAAAAAAGAACGATTCGCCCCCCTGACTGCTGGGACCCACCAGCTACATCTTCGCATGCAAGGAAGTGCGTCCGGGCAAAAAAAAATGATTCGCCCCCTAACTGTTGGGACCCACCAGCTACATCTTAGCACGCAAGGAAGTGCCTGACAGTCGGGACCCACCTGGTCGAAGCGTACGTAGCATTGTCATTCTGGTCGCGAACGTGTACATACATACTGGTCGATGTAGAGGCACGCACGTGTCGTAGATGTAGAGGCACGCACGTGTCGTAGTAGAGGCACGCACGTAGCATGTACACGTACATACAGCGGCGAGGGTGCAAGAAAGAAAATATGGCCACGTACGTACATACTGGCAGGGTCTCTAACGCCTATCGCGCATACGTACATGGATGGGTCGGAACGGAGAAACAGCGTCGTCGTCGTGTTCATGGGGAGCCAACCGGCTGGGTCGGAACGAAATGCGTGGTCGTGTTCATCGGGAGGGCTTGGACGGAACAGGCGATGGAAACGAGGCCTGGCGTACCGCACAACGAAGGAAACAGCCTTGTGTTCGACCGACCACGTTCGAAACGGGGTCCTGTTGATCGGGAGGGGCCTGGCGTACCGCAAAACGGAGGAAACGGACCTCCTACGGTCGAAACGGGGGTCCTGTTGATCGGGAGGGGTGTGGCGTACCGCAATTATAAAACAGAGGAAACGGACCTCCTACGGTCGAAACGGGGGTCCTGTTGCTCGGGAGGGGTGTGGTGTACCACAAAACGGACGAAACGGACTTGTGTTGGAGCGCTACGATCGAAACCGGGGGGAGGAGTGTGGCGTACCGCAAAACGGGACTCCACGGGATACTGTTCATCTCCACCGTCGACCTCCTCCAGCCTCCACGGGCTACCGTCGACCTCCTCCAGCCTCCACGGGCTCCTATTCATCCAGCGTCCACCGCGCGCTACTCCACCGGCTACTGTTCAATCACCCCTCCACGTGCACCCCTCCACCATCTACTGTTCATCCAGCCCTCCACACCACGGGGTCATGTTCAACCACCCCTCCACGGGCACCCCTCCACCGTCTAATGTTCATCTAGCCCTCCACACCACGGGGTCCTGTTCAACCACCCCTCCACGGCCACCCTCCATCGTCTACTGTTCATCCAGCCCTTCACACCACGGGTTCCTGTTCATCCAGAGGCAACACCACCACTCACTGTTCATCCAAACCCCCCCGCAACACTCACTGTTCATCCTAGAGGCAACATCGATCGGCTTCAGTTAGCAGCAGTAGCGAAGGAATCGCTCCATCGGGTTCAGTTAACAGCCATCGATCGATCGCTCGGGTTCAGTAACGCGTAGCCTGCAGTGCAATCGCTCGGTTCAGTTAGATCCCAATGCCTCGCTCGGCTTCAGTTAGAGCCAACGCCTCACACACACGCGCATACCTGTACGAGAGAAACACGCATCAGTCTACCACCGTAACCGGTAACTCCCCGAAATTTTCCTCCCCCTCGCTTCTACCACAGTTTTTTCCGTCATGGATGGCCCAAAGAATGTCATGCACCTGCCTCTCCGGCCCGCCCAGGACAAAAAGCCCATTTTCTGTCATGATTTTTTGTCATAGAAGTAGGAGCCCACTACATCTATGATGATACCAGGTTTTGTCACAATTATCGTCATAGAAGTGTCATATGTATGACAGAATTTTTTTTCCGTTCGGCCCAAAATGTCACGGATGTGTCTTTTTTTTTTGTAGTGTTGGTGGTGTTCGAAGCTCAATCATTGTGGTGTAAAGCTCCGGGCAAGCGTCAGGGTCTCCAATTAGGTTGTGGAGATCACCCCGAGCAATTTGACGGGTTCCGGTGACCGCCCCCAAGGGTTGCCAAAGTGTACGGGTTCGGTGACCGCCCCAAGGGTTGCCATTTGTACGGGTTCGGTGACCGCCCTCAAGGGTCCCTTAGTGGAATCACGACATCTTTCATTGTGCGAGGGCATGAGGAGATTACAGTGGCCCTAGTGGCTTCTTGGGGAGCATTGTGCCTCCACACCGCTCCAAATGGAGATTAGCATCCACAAGGGTGTGAACTTCGGGATACATCATCGTCTCCGTGTGCCTCGATTATCTCTTACCCGCGCCCTTTACTTATGCACTTTACTTTGTGATAGCAATTGTGTTTCATGTTATATATCTTGCTATCACATAGTTGTTTATCTTGCTTAGCATAAGTTGTTGGTGCACATAGGTCAGCCTAGTCGTTGTAGGTTTTGTGCTTGAAAAATTAACCTCTAGGTTTATTCCGCATTTGTTCAAGCCTAAACCATAATTATTTTAAAAGTGCCTATTCAGCCCCCCCTCTAGGCGACATCCACAATCTTTCAAACACACTTTTACAAACCAATCTCGCTAAGCACACAGCCTATCGGTTCTTTCTTTACTTTGATTCATAGAAATTCTAATAGCTTTTAGAGATTCATTTTTTTAGGGAAAGCTTTTAGAGATTCATTAATATCATGCTTGGGTGGCATACATCTCATCTTGAAAGAATCAATCTCAAGAGAAATATTATCAATGTTTCTAGCCAAATCATCAATCTTAAGCATTTTTTCTTCTACCATAGCATTGAAAATCTTTTGAGAATTAATGAAATATTTAATATTATTCTCAATATCAGAGGATATTTTATTATAATTTCCATAAGAGTTGTCGTAGGAATTACCATAATTATTAGAGGAATTACTAGGAAACGACCTAGGATTAAAATTGCCTCTATAAGTGTTATTACCAAAATTGTTCATACCAACAAAATTCACATCCATAGATTCATTATTATTCCCAATCAAAGTAGACAAAGGCATATCATTAGGATCAATAGGAGCACCCTACTAGCAATCAATTTCATAAGTTCATCCATCTTTCCACTCAAAGTATTAATTTCTTCAATTGCATGCACTTTTTTACTAGTGGAAGATCTTTCGGTATGCCATTGAGAATAATTTGCCATAATATTAACTAGGAGTTTAGTAGCTTCTCCTAATGTAATTTCCATAAAAGTACCACCCGCGGAAGAATCCAAAAGATTTCTAGATGCAAAATTCAATCCCGCATATTTTTTTGTATAATCATCCACAAACTTAAACCATGAGTAGTGAAATTTCTTATCATCAGTGTCATCCTCTCCCAAGATTGTGCAACATGTTCATGATCAAGTTGCTTACAATTCATTATATCGTTCCTAAGGGAGATGATCTTAGCGGGAGGAAAATACTTGAAAATAAAAGCATCTTTACACTTGTTCCATGAATCAATACTATTTTTAAGCAAAGATGAAAACCAAGTTTTAGCACGATCTCATAGTGAGATCGGAAATAGCTTCAATTTAACAATATCATTATCCACATCTGATAGAGGCAAAGGTGTCTCGATGTTTTGATGAGATGGTGGCTATCATTTTCTGTGGGAGCCGACCTTAACGATCCAACTACGAACGTGCGAGACGTCACGCCTTAGCAATCGCTAAACCAACTTCCGAGGGGTTATTGACCACGTCGGAGAACGATCAACCTGACCACGAGAGTCTGTTTTCTTGCGAGCAAATGAAGAACAAGCAAGAAACTGAGATTGCAATCTCGATATTGCGAATATAAGAGGAAAGCTTTATTAATGAAGGTGGGGTTCTGTGACGCCTTTGTCTGGTCGTTGAACACAAATGAAGTACGCGAAGTTGCAGCTATGGCGAACTTTTAATTTAAACAAAACCCAAAGTCTAAACGGTGCCCTAAGGGCTATATATATGGAGGAAGAGGGGGGAATTTCGTGGCCCTTGAAGGAGGGGTCCGAAACCAACCCTGTCTATTGTTTCCCCACACATACAGACTCTAAAAACAGCCTATACTCAAGTATTTCAAAATTACATGGGCCTGGTGATACGTCCATTTACATCATGTTTTCCTACTGTTATTTATGTTGTTTTATTGTATAATGATGCTTTTTGGAGTAATTCTAATGCCTTTTCTCTCATAATATGCAAGGTATGCACAAAGGGGGAGAATTCTGGCAGCTGGAAATCTGGACCTGAAAAGGCTACGTCAAGCTACCTATTCTGCACAACTCCAAATGAGCTGAAATTTCTCGAGGATTTTTTATGGAATATTTTAGAATTATTGGATCAAATAAGTACCAGAGGGGGCCACCAGGTGGGCAAAACCCACCTGGGCCCACCAGGAGGCCCAGGTGTGCCCTGGTGGGTGTTGCCCTACTCGGCCCATCTCCGGTGCCCATCTTCTGGTATATAAGTCATTTTGACCTAGAAAATTAAGGAGAGGACTTTCGGGACGAAGCGCCGCCGCCTCGAGGCGAAACTTGGGTAGGAGCACTTTTGCCCTCCGACGGAGCGATTCCGCCAGGGGAACTTCCCTCCCAAAGGGGGAAATCATCGTCATCATCATCACCAACAACTCTCCCATCTTGGGGAGGGCTATCTTCATCAACATCTTCAACATCACCAACTCCTCTCAAACCCTAGTTCATCTCTTGTGTTCAATCTTTGTATCAAAACTATAGTTGGTGCTTGTGGGTAACTAGTAGTGTTGATTACATCTTGTAGTTGATTACTATATGGTTTATTTGGTGGAAGATTACATGTTCAGATCCATTATGCTATTTAATACCCCTCTGATCTTGAGCATGATTATCATTTGTGAGTAGTTACTTTCGTTCTTGAGGTCACGGGAGAATTCATGTTGCAAGTAATCATGTGAACTTGATATGTGTTCGATATTTTAATGATATGTATGTTGCCATTCTCTTAGTGGTGTCATGTGAACGTCAACTACACGACACTTCACCATATTTGGGCCTAAGGGAATGCATTGTGGAGTAGTTATTAGATGGTGGGTTGCGAGAGTGACAGAAGCTTAAACCCTAGTTTATGCGCTATTCTGTAAGGGACTGATTGGATCCAAAAGTTTAATGCTATGGTTACAATCTATTCTTAATACTTTTCTCGTAGTTGTGGATGCTTGCGGGAGAGTTAATCATAAGTAGGAGGTTTATTCAAGTAAGAACAACACCTAAGCACCGGTCCACCCACATGTCAAATTATCAAAGTACCAAACACGAATTAAGCCAACATGATGAAAGTGACTAGATGAAATTCCCGTGTACCCTCAAGAACACTTTACTTATCATAAGAGACCGTTTTGGCCTGTCCTTTGCCTTAAAAGGATTGGGCTACCTTGCTGCACTTTTGTTACTACTATCATTACTTGCTCGTTACAAGTTATCTTGCTATCAAACTACTCCACTACTAACAATTTTAGCACTTGCAGACAATCCCTTGCTGAAAACCACTTGTCATTTCCTTCTGCTCCTCATTGGGTTCGACACTCTTACTTATCAAAAAGGCTACAATTAACCCTATATACTTGTGGGTCATCACCTGGCCCAAAAATATGGCGACATAACACCTATAATAGGCTTTGGACGAAATTTATGAAGTGGCATCTTGTATATTTCGTCCAAGGCTTAATGCACTCATTATGGTGGCTTCAAAGTCCTGAAATCATCACTTGTAACTCCGTTCTTGTTCCCATTGCGCATGCCATCATCTCCATGCTTGATCTTGCTCCAATGTTCATCCTTCTTGTCCAAGTTAGGCCCTTCATTTGTAAGCAAGACAAATGTATCTAATTTAGGCAGCATCATATTCTCATGAACATTAGAATCGTTACCAAGAAACGGAAGTACCTGATAATTTAACTGGCATGCGCGAGCTCTAGTAATTGGTCCAGTATGTATAGCAACAGGAGCGTGGGTGTAACAATGGTATTGATGTCCTCATCATCCTCCCCTTCTTGAAATGAAGTCGTCCTCGATGGAAGCTCATCTTCCTCACCCAAATAAGGCTTCAAATCTGCAATGTTAAAGTGGGATTAACCCCAAAATCTGCAGGCAACTCAAGTTTATATGCATTACCATTTATTTTCTCTAACACCTTAAAAGGACCATCAACACGTGGCATTAGCTTTGATTTGCGCAAACCAGGAAATCTATCCTTACGCAAATGTAACCAAACAAGATCTCTAGGTGTAAACACAACATGTTTTCTACCCTTATCTCCAGCAAGTTTATATTTAGCATTCATACGCTCAATGTTTTCCTTAGTTAACTCATGCATTTTTAAGATCAGTTAAACATGTTGTTTAGCATCAAAATTAACCTTCTCAAAGATGGAAGAGGCAACAAATCAATAGGTGCATGAGGTAGAAAACCATACACAATTTCAAAAGGGCACATCTTAGTAGTAGAATGCAGCGAACGATTATAAGCAAATTCAATATGAGGCAAGCATTCTTCCTACATTTTCTTGTTATTCTTCAAAATAGCCCTAAGCATAGTAGACGATGTTCTATTGACTACTTCAGTTTGTCCACCAGTTTGGGGATGACAAGTAGTACTAAAAAGCAGTTTAGTCCCCAACTTAGCCCATAAACATCTCCAAAAGTGGCTAAGAAATTTAGTATCACGATCTGAAACAACAGTATTTGGCACACCATGCAAGCGAATAATTTCACGAAAGAACAAATCAGCAACATTAGTAGCATCATCGCTTTTATGACATGGTCTGAAGTGTGCCATTTTTGAGAATCTATCCACGACAACAAATATGTTATCCCTCCCCTTCTTTGTTCGAGGTAAACCTAAAACAAAGTCCATAGATATATCCTCCCAAGGAACAATAGGTACAGGCAAAGGCATATATAAACCATTAGGATTGAATCGTGACTTAGCTTTTTGACATGTAGTGCAGCGAGCAACAAAACGCTCAACATCCCATCTCATCTTTGGCCAAAAGAAATGTGTAGCAAGTACGGCCTCCGTCTTATTCACGCCAAAGTGTCCCATTAATCCTCCTCCATGCACCTCCTGCAACAACAAAAGACGAACGAGGCTAGCTGGAATGCATAGCTTGTTAGGACGGAACACAAATCCATCATTAACGACAAACTTGTGATACGTCACCAACGCATTTACTTTTCCTAACGCTTTTCCTCTTGTTTTGGACTCTAATTTGCATGATTTGAATGAAACTAACCCTGGCCTGACGCTGTTTTCAGCAGAACTACCGTGGTGTTATTTTTGTGCAGAAATAAAAGTTCTTGAAATGGAATGAAACTTTGCGAGTATTTTTATATCAAATAAGAGAATTTCTGGAGCCGAGAGGTACCCGAGGGGGGCACCTGGGTGGGCACAACCCACCGGTGTGCTTGCCCTAAGCATGCCCCGGTGGGTCTTGCCCACACAGTGGCCCCATGACCCTCAAACCGACGCTATAAAATCCCATATTTCCAAAAAATCAGGGAGATAGAATTATCGCGTTTCACGAGGCGGAGCCGCCGCCGTCTCCTGTTCTTCATCGGGAGGCCAGATCTGGAGTCTGTTTGGGGCTCCGGAGAGGGGGATCTCCGATCTTCGTCATCACCAACCCTTCTCCATCTCCAATTCCATGATGCTCCCCACCATGAGTGAGCAATTCCTTCGTAGGCTTGCTGGTCGGTGAGGAGTTGGATGAGATTCATCATGTAATCGAGTTAGTATTGTTAGGGCATGATCCCTTGTATCCACTATGTTACGAGATTGATGTTGCTATGACTTTGCCATGCTTAATGCTTGTCACTTTGGGCCTAGGTGCCATGATTTCATATCTGAACCATTTATGTTATCATCATTATATCCATGTTCTAGATCCGATCTTGCAAGTTATAGTCACCTACTATGTGTTATGATCCGGCAACCCCGGAGTGACAGCAGTGGGGACCCCTCCCGGTGATGATCGTACTTTGAGGAGTTCATGTATTCATCGTGTGCTAATGCTTTGTTCCGGTTCTCTATTAAAAGGAGGCCTTAATATCCCTTAGTTTCCATTAGTACCCCGCTGCCACGGGAGGGTAGAACAAAAGATGTCATGCAAGTTCTTTCCATAAGCACGTATGACTATTTACGGTATACATGCATGATAACCCACAAGTATAGGGGATCGCAACAGTTTTTGAGGGTAGAGTATTCAATCCAAATTTATTGATTCGACACAAGGGGAGCCAAAGAATATTCTCAAGTATTAGCAAGTGAGTTGTCAATTCAACCACACCTGAAATACTTAATATCTACAGCAAAGTATTTAGTAGCAAAGTAGTATGGAAGTAACAGTAACGGTGGAAACGGAGAAGTAACATAGCAAAGATCAATATGTGAAAAGCTCATAGGCAATGGATCAATGATGGATAATTATGTCGGGCGCAATTCATCATGCAACAGTTATAACATAGGGTGACACAGAACTAGCTCCAGTTCATCAATGTAATGTAGGCATGAATTCTGAATATAGTCATACGTGCTTATGGAAAAGAACTTGCATGACATCTTTTGTCCTACCCTCCCGTGGCAGCGGGGTCCTATTGGAAATTAAGGGATATTAAGGCCTCCTTTTAATAGAGTACCGGACCAAAGCATTAGCACTTAGTGAATACATGAACTCCTCAAACTACGGTTATCACCATGAAGTGTCCCGACTATTGTCACTCCGGGGTTTGCCGGATCATAACACGTAGTAGGTGACCATAACTTGCAAGATAGGATCAAGACCTCACATATATTCATGAAAACATAATAGGTTCAGATCTGAAATCATGGCACTCGGGCCCTAGTGACAAGTATTAAGCATGGAAAAGTCTTAGCAACATCAATCACAGAACATAATGCATACTACGGATCAAACCCTAACAAAACTAACTCGATTACATGGTAAATCTCATCACACACATCACCGTCCAGCAAGCCTATGATAGGATTAATCATGCACGGCGGTGAGAATCCATGAAATTGGTGATGGAGGATGGTTGACGATGACGATGGCGATGGATTCCCCTCTCCGGAGCCCCAAACGGACTCCAGATCAGCCCTCCCAAGGAAGAACAGGGCTTGGCGGCGGCACCGTATCGTAAAACGCGATGAATCCTTCTCTCTAATTTTTTCTCCCCGAACATGAATATATAGAGTTGGAGTTGTGGTCGGTGGAGGTCCAGGGGACCCAGAGGTAGGGGCGCCCCCCAGGGGGGTGGGCGCCCCCTGCACCCTTGTGTACAAGGTGTGGGTCCCCTTCTGTTGATTCTTTCGCCAATATTTTTTATTAACTCCGAAACGTGACTCCGTGAAGTTTCAGGTCATTCCGAGAACTTTTATTTCTGCACAAAAACAACACCATGGCAGTTCTGCTGAAAACAACGTCAGTCCGGGTTAGTTCCATTCAAATCATGCAAGTTAGAGTCCAAAACAAGGGCAAAAGTGTATGGAAAAGTAGATACGTTGGAGACGTATCAACTCCCCCAAGCTTAAACATTTTCTTGTCCTCAAGCAATTTAGTTGACAAACTGAAAATGATAAAGAAAAACTTTTACAAACTCTATTTGATCTTGTTGTTGCAAATATGTAAAGCCAGCATTTTCAAGGTTTCAGCAAAGATTATGAACTAACCACATTCACAATAACACTTAGGTCTCACATTTACTCATATCAATGGCATAATCAACTAGCGAGCAATAATAATAAATCTAGGATGACAACACTTTCTCAAAACAATCATAATATGATATAACAAGATGGTATCTCGCTAGCCCTTTCTGAGACCGCAAAACATAAATGCAGAGCACCCCTGAAGATCAAGGACTGACTAGACATTGTAATTCATGGAAAAGCGATGCTCTCCAACTGGTGATTTTTAATAAGAGGATGATGACTCAACATAAAAGTAAATGGATAGGCCCTTCGCCGAGGGAAGCAGGAATTTGCAGAGGTGCCAGAGCTCGAGTTTTCAAACAGAGATAAATAAAATTTTGAGCGTCATACTTTCATTGTCAACATAACAACCAAGAGATCTCGATATCTTCCATGTTACATACATTATAGGCGGTTCCCAAACAGAATGGTAAAGTTTATACTCCCCACCACCAACGAGCACATTCCACGGCTGGTCCGAAACAACGGGTACCGTCCAACTAACAACAATCCTGGGGGTGTTTTATTTGCAATTATTTTGATTTGATTTGAGCATGGGACTGGGCATCCCGGTTACCGGCAATTTTCTCGTGAATGATGAGCGGAGTCCACTCATCGTGAGAATAACCCACCTAGCATGGAAGATATAGACATCCCTAGTTGATACATGAGCTATCCGAGCATACAAAACAGAATTTCATTTGAAGGTTTAGAGTTTGGCATATACAAATTTACTTGGAACGGCAGGTAAATACCGCATACACTACAGGAATCAGCTACTTTGCCATCTGCCATGGCGAACGGCAAAGGCATGGATGGCGGACGGCAAAGGTCTTTGCCGTCCGCCGCGGACTGCAAAGGTCTTTGCCGTCCGCCGCGGACTGCAAAAGTGGACGGCAAAGTACGGGATGACAAAGAGCTACGTTGCCGTCCGCTTCGTGTCAGGACCCCGACTCAATGCCACATCGATCTAGCATGTAACACCTCATATCACTTTGCGGCCTCACGCACGGTATTCCCACGGGTGTCGCCTTACCTTTGCCCGGGACCGTTTAGCCTTTTGGCACACGATATGATAGTGTCGCTAGCATCCATATGATAAGGAGCCCGGCTGACATGGCTAGTCGTAAACCCAAAGTGGCACAAACTTACGGACAGCATCCATGACCCAAAGATCGAACGTGTCGGTCATCGGCGAGTGAATCCAGTGCTGTAGCACCGGGCTAGCAGACTTCGGTGAACCGGGCAGAAGGGCTAACAGACTCGGTATTCATCGCGTGACATTTCCCGAAGGGACGTACCAGAACGAAGAAGGACACATGCCGGCCAGCCTAAGTGTTCGGAGCAAGAGCAAGCTACCATGGCTCAAAGGAATCACTAGGAGACATTTCCGTAAGAGAGGCTACTAAAGATAAACAACTAGATAGTCGATCCCACACATACCAAGCATTTCAATAACATACACACAATATGCTCGATATGTGCAAATACAACATGGCATCACAACATGACTCTACGACTCAAGTATTTATTCAATAGGCTCCGAGGAGCGAGATATTACAAACATAGGTCTCATGACCCAACATTCAGAGCATACAAGTCAAAGCACATGCGGAAGCTTAACATGACTGAGTACAGACATCTACAAAAGAAAAAGGCTGAGAAGCCTGACTATCTACCAGATCCCGCCAAGGGCACAAGATCGTAGCTGAGGTAACAAGCTAAACGTCGAAGTCCACGCGGAACTACTAACGAGACTGAGTCTCTCTGAAAAAACATAAAATAGGCAAACATGAGTACAAATGTACCCAACAAGACTTACATCAGAACTAACTACATATGCATCATTATCAACAAAGGGGATGGTGGAGTTTAATAGCAGCAAGCCAGCTTTGACTCGGTGGCTATCCTAAACTACGACTGCAAGTAACTCTTTTGAGGTGGCGCACACGAGTCCACATATTCACCATATCAATACACCACTATGGATCCACTCCGTCTCCGTACGAGAACGCCATCCATAGCACTCACACTTATCTTGCGTATTTTAGAGTATCCACTTTCACTTGTCTATGAACTGTTATAGGCAACCCAGAAGTCCTTTACAGCGGACACGGCTATTCAATAGATGATGTTAACCTGCGGGGTGTACTTCTTCATACATGTTTCCACCGGTTAGCGTCAGACACCACGCGTGTGCTCGACAGACTTCAAGCAAAAGCCGACGTGGGTGTAGACCACGACCTACCTAGACACTCAAGTCCTAGTCCAGGTTTATCGCCTATTCAGGTTCCATCCATGAAGAGATCCGGCCGAAGTTTCGCTCACAGCCCCAAACGATGTGAGCAGGGTTCCCGAGACACCAAACGGGCGCCCGGTACACCATGCCACGCGTGCCTACCGCATCACAGCCCACCCCTACGGTCAGCCACAAGCACGGCCTCCAAAGATACTACAAACACCGAAACTACTTGCAAATCGGACAGAGGACAAGGGTGAATAAGAAGTCGAGCGGGTCATATTTCAGGCCCAATGCATGGTAGTAGCTGAATCATGGATCACAAACACGTAACTCAGTTCCTAAGGACGGCTTCAATGAGACAACCCACCATGTACTCCTACATGGCCTCTCACCGATACCTTTACCAAATCGTGTTCACACACTTAGCTCACACAAAGTAGGACATGTTCACACACCTCTGATTCATCCTCGATGAATCGACTGACTCAACTCTAAGCAAGAGCAGGCATGACAAACAAGCATGAATGAGTAGGCACAACAGGGCTCAAACAACTCCTACTCATGCTAGTGGGTTTCATCTATTTACCGTGGAATGACAAGTCATGCAAAGGATAAAGGGTTCAGCTACATGACAAGTAAGTAATGATGAATCATTGTTGTCCTAATGCAAGAAAAGAGAGCAGGAGCGAGAGAGTGGGATTGTATCGAGAATGAACAAGGGGTTTTGCTTGCCCGCACTTCAAGATAGCATTGAGTCTTCATCGGTGTCAACGATCACAACGTCGGTACAACGTCTATCGAGGGGGAACAACACCGACAAACAGAGAAGAAACACGATCAATGCAATGCACAATATGATGCATGCTATGACATGGCAATATGAATGTGTTTTGGGCTAATGCAAGCTAGAACAGATTGAAATGAGTTCATTTGAACCAAAGATTCAAATGCAAACCCATTATATGAAGTCATAAAGGTGCATTAACTTATTTCATCTAAACAGCAGGGTTAAGTTGCTCTAACATGCATGAAACTAGTGTAGATGGATAGATTGGATTTTTCTGATCATTTTTCATATATAATTTATTTCATTCTGAGTTACGGTTGATTTTATATGATTTTTAGAAGTTTTGGGCATTTTCTGTAATTTATAAATCATTTCTGATTTATTTTAAATCCCAGAAAATATTTACTGTGTCAGCCTGACGTCGGGGTGACGTCAGCAGGTCAAAGGCGCCGTCCAGGTCAAACCACTGGGACCCACTGTCGATGACTCGGTCGACTAACCGAGTTAGTTAGTCTTGAACTAACCCTAACCAGTCATTAGCGGTATGGGCCCACATGTCGTTGTTTAGTTTAGTTAACTAAATTAGTTAGCTCTAATTAATCTCGAGTTAACTAATTAGGGCTTGGGCCCACATGTCGGGAAGGTCAAACCAGTGGTCAATCATGTCGACGAGTCAAACCCGCCGGCGACTCGACGCCGGGCGAGGCTGCACACTGTGAACGGCTCGGGTTTGCATCTCCGGCGGCCAAACGAGCGGCGGAGAGGCTCTACACGTAGCTGGCGCTCTTCCACATCCAACGGGACTGAAGTCAGCGCTGGGGTGGCCGGTAGCGACGGCGAGGAGCTCGGCCGCGGTGGCCGGAGCTCGGTGGTGCACGAGCGCAGGGCTACGGCTCGCCCTCGAGGGAACCAGGTAGCTAGGCCGTAACTAGGGGGCCCTAGGAGCAAGGTGAACTGCACAGTTAGGCCTAGTAGGCTCAGAGGTGAGCAGGAGGCCGGTCATGGCGGACGGCGGCGCTCGGGCCTCGCGGGGCGGTGGCTAGCGTGCAAATTTAGAGCACGGGGTTGAGTGGAAAGACGGAGGAGCTCACTGGGACTCCAATGGAGGACTCGGAGGGCTCGGGGACGCGTCGGAGCGGGAGCACGGTCGCCGGCGATCTCGGTGACCCGAGGGGGAAGAAGACATCGGGGATGGCGCTCCGGGGTTCTTCCTGCCGTGTGGATCGGTGGAGACAGCGTAGAGGTATACGGCGGAGCTACTTGGCGCATCGGAGAGGCACGGGGATGGTTGCAGCTACCCGCAGGGTGAGCGGCGGCGGCGAGCTCCGCTCGGGTGTGCTCGGGAGAGGGAGCAGAGGCGAGGGAGAGAGCAGAGAGTGAGGGAGAGGATAGAGGGGCCACGGGGCGTCTCTAGGCGCTTGGATGGAGGCGGGGAGGAAGCAGGAGGTGGAAGCAGGAGGTGGCCGCGGCTCGGCTGTGCGCGCGCCACGCCACCGAATGCCGAGAGCGCGAGGAAGACGACGCCATGACGGGTGGGCTGGGCCTAACAGGCCAGCCATCAGAAAGTGGGGCTGTAAGTTCCAGTGAGCCACCGTTCTTTCCTATTTTATTTCTCTTTTCTATTTCTTCTCGCAACTTGATGGCTTTATTAAAAATACTAAAACGTTCCCAAAAATCCTGCAAATAATTGTGGGCTCTGTGGGATTATTCCTAATAGCCCACACTTAAGTTCAGAATTATTTGAGCATTTAACATATTTACTAGCATTTAAATGCCCAAATGCAAAGTACATATGATTTAATCCAAAGGACCAAATATGTCATGGAAAAATGTGCAACACCTCTGGTTATGGTTCTAGCATTTTCCGGAAATGATGAACATTTTTGAAAGCCATTTGGATTCACTAAAATTATTTTTAGTTGAACCTAGTGAATTCCTTTGATGCTAGGGTTTAGGCAATCCCCATTTCAAGTTTCATAAAATTTAAACATGATGCATGGATGCTTATGCAAAGACAGACAAGGTCTAAGCTAGGGCTGTGACAACTCACCCCCACTAAACAAGAATCTCGCCCCGATATTCAAGACATGAGGCAAGAAGACAAAGGGGACACTAAGCATCACAAACTTCATGATCCAACTGTCTCCTCGAGGTTGTTGATTTTTGACTCAAATTGATCTTGACGTCTTTGCTTTTGAGATCTTCATTCACGCAATGACAACGGAAAGAAACTCTACTAGGGTTGATCTTCTCGAAGATCGAGCTATACAAGATCAACTCGCGGGATGAGATGTTGAAACATCTCGAGTTAAGACACAAAACACATCGAGAGGGATGGAAGAGCAAATGATGGGGTTTGATTTGGTGAGCAACAATTCCATGCTTAGGAAGAGGGTGGATGGTGTCAAGGCGGCCAGGAAATAGTTGCCATGATCCCGTAGCGTGGCACCTTGGAAAAGGTGACTCGTAGAAAAATCCCCTTAAGTGGCAAAAAGAATTACCTTTGATTTAGAGATAATTGAAACTCTTTATACCAACTTAAGGCAAGTCATAATCGTTCAGTTGAAGGAGTTCGGATGAGTGACATACCCGGATGAGTATGGATGATGTGGATTACCTTGTTGAAGAAAACACGATGGATGATTTTGCTTATTAACGGAAATGGATGAGACCCATGGTAGACTGGCACAATGACGGGTGCTAGCTGGGAACAAAATGCAAATGTTGGGAATGATTCTAGTAACTGGGAGAAACTCAACAGTAGAGAATGATTCCACTGTTGGGATGGTTATAGCATAACCGAGGAAACTGAGAGCACTATGCAATTAATGCCGACGATAAAACCTAGCACTTGCGCGTGATCTCAAGAACTTGAGCATTTCCATATTCATCAAGGTTTTACCAATATCCGTGTCAAGGATCCTGGCAACACAACATACTACCATGATGGATATTGGTGGAGGATGCAGATGCAAAGGAAGATAACACTTTCTCAGATTTCACCTTAGCGAGACCAAGGGGACAAAATCTGGATGATCGACCGAGAGACATTTAGCACTCCGCTTCTAATGTTCTCCATGATGTACCAGCATATCCCATTCATAGATATGGTTTGATATCTAGAACATCAAGTAAAAGTCGGACTTCGGAAACACAAAAGTCCATAAGGGACAACTAGGGAGTAAATCCTACGAAGTCCTTATGGGGAGGTGGCCAACTTCTTCAATCAAGATACTACAATAATAGGTCTTCCGGTGGGGTGTGTTGGCCACGACATCCTCTTTACCGGTTATCGAGAGACCAATATTATAGTTCTTGGGAGATGTTCCATCCATCATATCTGCCTGAGATTCAGATCTGGTTGGTGTCAGAATAATTCAGACTCGTCGAGTCTAGAGAGAAAAATGAAAGTTTGCAACACAAATAGATGAGATAACGTTGCGAGATTCTCGGGGAATGAACTACGGTAGTAAGCTCCAAAACATGAGCTGCTTCTGCTACAAACATGTGGACACGCTGCCTCAGGCAAGCATGACCAAGTAGTAGTCTTATAATAAAACACTACCGAGTTCAGGAGGGGAACCATCATCGAGGATATCAAAGTCCTTGCATAAGGTATACTCTTAAGAAGGAACTTATTCTCCTTGAACAAATCAATCAGTGGCTTGGTGTGCTAGGAATACATATAGAATGAAGGTTGCAAGTCTTCGAACCACAGAATACTTCGCACGTATGCATGAATGATTTGGGATGATTCCAAAGGAAGCAACATTGTCTTTCTCGAATCCACGGCGGCAACTTGCATCAAATGCACATGAACTAGAGGAAGTCACTTCTTACATCCGAACATATGCTTCATGAGCTAGCATGAACAAATGCTTTAAAAAGTTTCCAGTACTAGCTTGATGTTCAACAAGATTATGGAGAAGATAAGGATGTTGTCGATGGGCTCAACAACAGTTCATCCTGGTTCCCATATAAATGGAATTCCATAATTAGGTGACCACAGTGATAGCATTGGTCAGACCAAAGGATATAATGGTGTATGCCCGAGGGTTCAACCACGGGTAAGACAACATTACGCACATCATTGGTTCTGATATGACTTGACAATAGCCCATACTCAATTCAAAGTTTTGACAACGCAATAGATCCAATAACTGATCACGAGGACCAATCGATGGGGATATCATCTTTCTTCAACACATATACAAGATATCCCTTAACATGAGCTAAGTCGGACAAGCTTTTATCTTCCAACTCTCCAAGTTGTTGTTTGGCTTAACCAACCAGCTCAGGGGTATGCAACACAGATTCTTGGAGAAGGGGTGGTTTATATGAAACTAACTTGATCACGAACTCAACATAGCGGTCAGGTGACAACCTGGTGATACCTCCGAGAAGATATTCGGAAAATCACAAACCACCGATATGTTACTAAGCTCAAGAACAATCTTGCTTTTCGTATAAGACGATATGATCAATAGAGCAAGGGTTTGACAAAATCCTATCTCATTGATCAAGAGTGCACCGTAAATAGAGACTAGGTAGCACAATCAGTCTTAGGGTGACGATTCAATAATCAACACACTAAGAATGAGGTTATCGTCCATTTAACTACCAAGCGACGGAGTTGCTAGCAGTATTGATTTCACACACCACGATTCACTTGTCGTCATTCCGGTTACAATAACACGGAAAACCGAGGAGTGAACAATGATGGCAAGAAGTATTACTGCGTCAAGAATTCATAAGAGGTAGTGCAATTCTCATGATATTCTTAATATAAAGATAATAATACTCCAAGGTAGAACAGAACAAAAGCTGGATTGGCATTTTGATCTGTGGAATACAACTGCTTTGACCCAATCCTAGATATGGATCAGGTTCTGGAGTTTGTTTCTCCTAGTCATTCCAGAATAAAATGGCTTGACGGACCACAAGAGTAATAGGTATCGATGAACGATCGCACGCATAATCTTGACTATCAAATGATAGACGGGGGGTCAGAATACAACTAAAGAGGGACAACCCAAAAGGACATATGATTTTCTGAGTTGTGGATGCACAGATTAGTATGTCGAGCAAAGCTCAACATTTTTCTTCCGGATAACCCATGCGGGGAAGATAGGACTGGCAGATTCACAATGTAGAATGAAGAACTCATCAAGAGCTTTCTTATTGTGATCTTTTGGTTCAGAGAACTTCTGCCATAATGGTTCATGGTATTGGAAGAACGGTATACCACAGACCTCGAGGACTAATGCAAAGGTTACTAATATCCTAGGGAACTAGCAAACACTATCAACATGAAGTAAGTAGGGTGAAATTTGGGCTCAGAAACCCAGGATTAGAATACCTACTAACTAAATTGCATCACGGGATGCTTTCGGGAATAAAGGCCAGAATCATCACACCGATACAAATCATGGCTAGATTACTAGATGATCCCTAAGACACCTAGGGTCATAATAATAATTCCAACATATATGTCGAGGCAATAGAATACCTCAACTCACCGATTAGTGTGGTTAATCCGCCCAAAGGGACATCGGAATGGAAGGAAGGAATTTTGCAAATGCTTGAGACTATTTAGAAACCTCAGGATGACTCGACAAAGATAACGGCTGTAAATGCTCAAAAGATTGGAGACATGCTACAAAAATGGTGGCACAGCCACTCCGAAGCACAATATCAAGGTTTCGAGATCAACAGTTATGAACATATAGAAGTAATAAAAGCTGAACTGAGGCTTGAAACTATCAATCCTATAAGTCTCTAACACAGTAACTCGTCATCCTAGTAGATAGATGAGAAGCCTAGTTCTTAAACCCCATAGAAAAGAAGAGGATGACTCAGATCAGAAGGCCATGAGGTATAAGGAGTAAAAAGAGCCTTACGTTCCATCCCACAATCAATTCCCTTACATAACTAAAGCATTTCTAGACACAACTTCGACTAGTTTGGCTTGGTAATCCTACAGGCAGTCAGGCTCTGATACCAAAGCTGTCAGGACCCCGACTCAATGCCACATTGATCTAGCATGTAACACCTCATATCACTTTGCGGCCTCACGCACGGTATTCCCACAGTGTCGCCTTACCTTTGCGGGACCGTTTAGCCTTTTGGCACACGTATATGATAGTGTTGCTAGCATCCATATGATAAGGAGCCCGGCTGACATGGCTAGTCGTAAACCCAAAGTGGCACAAACTTACGAGGACAGCATCCATGACCCGAATCGAACGTGTCGGTCATCACGAGTGAATCCAGTGCAGTAGCACTGGGCTAGCAGAGTCCGGTGAACCGGCTGTAGCGGCTAACAGACTCCGGTATTCATCGCGTGACATTTCCCGAAGGGATGTAGAACCAGGAACAAAGAAGGACACATGCCGGCTAGCCTAAGTGTTCCGAGCAAGAGCAAGCTACCATGGCTCGATGGAATCACTAGGAGACATTTCCGTAAGAGAGGCTACTAAAGATAAACAACTAGATAGTCGATCCCACACATACCAAGCATTTCAATAACATACACACAATATGCTCGATATGTGCAAATACAACATGGCATCACAACATGACTCTACGACTCAAGTATTTATTCAATAGGCTCCGAGGAGCGAGATATTACAAACATAGGTCTCATGACCCAACATTCAGAGCATACAAGTCAAAGCACATGCGGAAGCTTAACATGACTGAGTACAGACATCTACAAAAGAAAAAGGCTGAGAAGCCTGACTATCTACCAGATCCTGCCGAGGGCACAAGATCATAGCTGAGGTAACAAGCTAAACGTCGAAGTCCACGCGGAACTACTAACGAGACTGACGTCTCTCTGCAAAAACATAAAATAGCCAAACGTGAGTACAAATGTACCCAGCAAGACTTACAACAGAACTAACTACATATGCATCATTATCAACAAAGGGGATGGTGGAGTTTAATAGCGACAAGCCAGCTTTGACTCGGTGGCTATCCTAAACTACGACCGCAAGTAACTCTTTTGAGGTGGCGCTGCGAGTCCACATATTCACCATATCAATACACCACTATGGATCCGCCTGTCTCCCTACGAGAACGCATCCATAGCACTCACACTTATCTTGCGTATTTTAGAGTATCCACTTTCACTTGTCTATGAACTGTTATAGGCAACCCAAAGTCCTTTACGCGGACACGGCTATTCAATAGATGATGTTAACCTGCAGGGTGTACTTCTTCATACATGTTTCCACCGAAGAGCGTGCCCACCACGACGCGTGTGCTCGGCGGAATTCAAGTGAAAGCCGATGTGGGTGTAGACCACGACCTACCTAGACACTCAAGTCCTAGTCCAGGTTTATCGCCTATTCGGGTTCCATCCATGAGGAGATCCGGCCGAAGTTTCGCTCACAGCCCCAAACGATGTGAGCAGGGTTCCCGAGACACCAAACGGGCGCCCGGTACACCATGCCACGTGCCTACCACATCACAGCCCACCCCTACGGTCAGCGCTGCGCACGGCCTCCAGCATACTACAAACACCAGAAACTACTTGCAACTCCTGGACAGAGGACAAGGGTGAATAAGAAGTCGAGCGAGGTCATATTTCAGGGCCCAATGCATGGTAGTAGCTGAATCATGGATCACAAACACAGAACTCAGTTCCTTAGGACGGCTTCTGAAAGTGCAACTAATCCCCAGGTGGTTTTGGTAATTAATAACAACATATATATCATTGAACTAATAAGTTTCTTGAGAACATTTCAGAAAGTTCGAGTGATATGGGTATGGCAATGATGAAGAAGTGGACCCTCAAAATGCTAAGGAAAACATTGGCAAAAGCTCAAGACTCCATTTTTGGTTTAGTGATCCAAGATCATATTGAGTCTATAGGAAAGCCAATACTATTAAAAGGGGATGAGGTTATGATAATGATCTGGTTGCTCAAAGTGCTTAGTGATCTATCTCCCAAACAATCAGCAATCTTTCATTCCAACATATACTCATAAGTAATCTCGGTCCCACCGATTCCATAAACTCAGTCACACCGAGATGAACCACCTCAGCCATATAGCCAAACCCTAGTAATTTCGGTTTTTCCGATTCCAAACTCGGTCTCACCGAAACTAGTGTTGCCAACCTTCTGTAACCTTCTGTCATCATATCGGTGTCACCGAGATGATAAAGTCGGTCCCACCGAGAATGGCAAACCCTAGTCTTTGAGAGAATCCGACTCACCGAGATTGTATTTTCGGTCCCACCGAAAATCCCAACGTTCACAAGATTTGAACTTTCGGTCTCACCGAGTTGTCAATTTCGGTCTGACCGAGATTGGTCAAATGTGTGTAACGGTTGGAATTTGTGTGGAGACTATAAATACCCCTCCACCTCCTCTTCATTCGTGGAGAGAGCCATCAGAAAGAACTACCACTCCTACCTTACATTTCGAGAAGAAAACTACCTACCCTTGTGTTGAGATCAAGTTGCTCCACTCCCACCATATGAAACTTGATTTCTAGCCTTCCCAAGTTGCTTTCCACTCAATCCTTTCTTCCACCACAGCCAAATCGGTGAGGAGAGTTGAGTGTTGGGGAGATTATCATTTGAAGCACAAGAGCAAGGAGTTCATCATCACCAACACCATCTATTACCTTTTGGAGGGTGGTGCCTCCTAGATTGGTTAGGTGTCGCTTGGGAGCCTCCGTCAAGATGTGGAGTTGAACCAAGAAGTTTGTAAGGGCAAGGAGATCGCCTACTGTGAAGATCTACCCCAGTAAGGCTAGTCCTCCGTGGGCGTATGCCATGATGGCATAGACAAGGTTGCTTCTTCGTGGACCCTTCGTGGGTGGAGCCCTCCGTGGACTCTCGCAGCCGTTACCCTCCGTGGGTTGAAGTCTCCATCAACGTGGATTGACGATAGCACCACCTATCGGAACCACGAGAAAAATCTCCGTGTCTCCAAACTGCGTTTGATCTTCTCCACCTCTATTTACTACATGTGCAATTTACTTTCCGCTGCCATAACTCTAGAATTGCATGTGTAGGGTGATACTTGACTTGATCATCATTGTGAACTTGCCAAAAACTTGTCTTAATCAAAAGGCTAAACTTTTAAATTGTCAAGTAGTCTAATCACCCCCCCTCTAGACATACTTTCGATCCTACAAGTGGTATCAGAGCTTTGGTCTCCATTGGATTGGTTTCCATTGCATTGGACTCCATAAGCTTGGTTTCACAACCTAGGAGAGTATGGCGTCTAGTGAGGGTAATTTTCGTAGAGGTCCTTACTTTGATGGCTCAAACTTTGCTAGTTGGAAGCATAAAATGAAAATGCATATTCTTGGACATAACCTGCCGCATGGGGCATTATTTGTGTTGGCTTGCAAGGTGAGTTCTTGAGGAAGGAAAAGTTCCGGATCGTGAAGCTACAGCGGATGAATTGCGGATGTTGCAAAACAATGCTCAAGCTTGTGACATTCTCTTCAATGCTTTGTGTCCCGAGGAGTTCAACAAAATCAGCCGTCTTGAGAATGCAAAAGAGATTTGGGATACTTTGGTCGAAATGCACGAAGGTACCGAGTCCGTGAAGGAATCAAAGCTAGATGTTCTTCAAGGTCAACTTGACAAGTTCAAGATGAAGGAAGGTGAAGGAGTCGCTGAAATGTACTCTAGGCTTGCTCTCATCACAAATGAGATTGCCGGCTTAGGAAGCGAAGAAATGACCGAGACCGATTCATCATCAAGAAGATTCTCAGAGCTTTGGATGGAAAGTATGACACCGTGTGCACTTTGATCCAAATGATGCCAAACTACAAGAATCTCAAGCCTACCGAAGTCATTGGAAGAATTGTTGCTCATGAGATGACACTTAAAGATAAGGAAGAGCTTCACAACAAGTCAAGTGGTGCTTACAAAGCTACATGTGAAGCTCCCACAACCTCAAGTGACAAGCTAGTTTCCAATGAAGAGATAAGCCTAATGGTGAAGAACTTCAACAAATTCTACAAGAGTAGAAGCAAGGAAAGAAGCTCAAAGTCTAGATCATATGATGAAAAGAGATCTTCAAGTCGTGATCGAAACTGCTACAATTGTGGAAGACCCGGACACTACTCAAATGAGTGTTCGACTCCCCACAAGTGAAGAGAAGAATCTCCAAGAAGAAGAAGCTCAAGAGAAGAGTCGCCTCGGAAAGAGAGAAGGAGTAGAGATGATCGTTATGAACGAAGATCCTCTCGGAGAAGCAAGGATTCGGAGAGGAAAGACAAGTCATCAAGGAGCTACACAAGAATAAAACATCAAGCTCACGTAGGTGAATGGGTCTCCGGCTCCGACTCCGACAACCACTCCGAAAGAAGCTATCACTCCAACTCCGAATACAGTCAAGATGAAGGTGTTGCCGGTCTTGCTCTCGTGTCCTCCAACTTCAACTCCTATGACATATTTGATTCACCAAATGAGGGAATTGGAAGATGCTTCATGGATAAAGGCCCCAAGGTATCACACCCTGAATTCATTGACTTTGATAGTGATGAGGATGACTTGCTTGGTGAAGATGAGCTTTTACATGATAAATCTAGTGAGCCTAGTAATGATGAACATGCTAGTAGTCTTTATAGTCGAGAAGAGTCGAATGACAATGCTATGAAGGAGATTGAGCGTCTAACTAAAGAACTAAACACTCTTAAGTTAGCTCATGAAACAACTCAAGAAGATCATAGAGAGCTCCTAAGATCTCATGAGAAGCTACGCTTCGAGAAGCTCAATCTAGAGCAAGAACATGAGTTCCTAAAAGCAATCAATGACGATCTTCGAAAGAAGAGTTCTTCATATCTTGCCAAACGACTTCTCTTGTCAAATTTCTTGCCACCTATTAAAACTAAGCATGACAAGCATAAGAAAAATTCTTCATCTAGTAGTAACAATAACCATGCTAAATCCAATGTTGTTACTTCTAGTAGTTCTCTTGATTCCACTAACAATGTTTCAAGCCAAGTGACACTTGAGCAAGAAAATAGTTTATTGAAAGGGATTATAGAGAAAGGTGTCTACAAGAGCCTTGCCGGAAGCAAGAACTTTGAGGAAATTGTTCGCAAGCAAGGAAGGCACCGGAAGAATCAAGGAATTGGTTTTGAGCGAAAGTTCAACGCCGAGGGTGTTGAATGGGAAGAAGGTCAATATCCCACTCCAAAGTTTGTTTCTCAAAAGGAGAAGTATGATCCTACTTCTTCCAATGTGGAACAAGCTCAAGATGATCTTCCACCACAAGACCACAAGCTAAAAGGCAAGGACAAGCTTCAAGAGGAGATTGATGCATTTATTGAAGCACCTAAGGCCATGGTCAAGTGGGTTCCCAAGGAAACGTCAAGTTCTACTTCGTCAAGCTCAACTACTACCCCAAGGATTCCCATCAAGATGATGTGGATCCCAAGAAGAAGAACTAGAGAGTTCTTGAGGGTGACTCATAACATATTTCACTCATATTCATTTTGGCAAGAACTTGTGCAATCAACTTCCACATCTTGCACTAGTTCATGGAGTCACAAACCCTCTTGTTGGTAAGTCAAGGGACAAGGTAATCATTGCTTTCATGGACATCATCTATTGTGTACTTCAATCTATGTCCATGGATATCTTTGTTTGTTCCTTGTGGGACTAACCCATGTAGGTATTGAAAGTGCCCAATCCAAAGGATTGCTCCCAACTCTTGATGATCTTCATCAACATTGAGCATCCACATCTTCAACATCTACATGAAGTCTTCTCGACAACCCAAGGTTAGTTTGACCCTTTAAAAGGGTTCTCACATCAAGGGGGAGCTTTGCTCTAAAGATTTGAGCTAAAGCATCTTCAAATGATGTGAACACATTAATGCTTTATGTAAAAGTGGTAACCCCACTTGTGCTTAAACGATGAGTATGACCTATGATCAAATGTTCTCATTTGACTCCTAAGTCAATATACTCATATATAGATGACCTAGTCATCGACAAATTGTGTGCTAGCAGCTAGTGTTTTGTCTGTGCATGTTTGACACATATTTCATTTGCTATCTTATTGTGTGAGCATGTTGGATGCATAATTTTATCCATTCGAGGACATCCATTTGTTGCTTTGGTCTTTTGGATTTTTCTTTTTGACCAAATGGATGGACAATAATGCCTAAGTTCCTCCCCTAGCTATCTATGCTTTCCTGTCTCAAACTCTATTCATGCTTATATCACAAACTTTGATCAAGTCTTTTTCGGACAGACCGAGTGAGGAGCACTCGGAGCCACCGATCCGTCAAAAAGCTTAAATTCCAAAACCTTCTAAGTATTTTTGGTCAGACCAACCCACTCAAATCGGACAGACCGAAATTACTTGGATTGATCTAGGTTTTCACCTCGGTGAAACCGAGTTGCAAATTTCGGCGTGACCGAAGTGAGTAATCGCTTGCGATTAACCATCTCGGTGCCACCGAAGTTTTCCAACTCGGTCCCACCGACAAATGAAGGGTATATATACCGAGGGCAGCGCGTTGATTCTATCTTCAAACGCCTCGCCCCAAACCCTCTCCGCTTGCCGTCGCCGTGGTCTCCGGATCGTCTCCGTAAATCGCTTTGTGCCCTCGCCCTGGTCTCCGTCGCCGTCACGGTCAATCTCTCCGTGCCGTTGCCGCCGTAGAGAAACTCCACCAAGTTAGGGTGAGTTTCGATCCCTCTCGTGTTTCAACCTCTGATTCAATACACGATTGGTTTGCCTAGCTTCTTGCCACGTTTGAGATCTTCCTATCCAGCAGATTAGTTCTTAGAACGAAATTCGAGTAAAAATTTTAGGGTTAGGTTTCCGCCGAACACATCTCGGTGAGACCGATTCTACATTCTCGGACAGACCGATTTGGCCTCTGGCCTTTGCACTGCACTTTTCGGTCCAACCGAGTTGTGCAAATCGGTATGACCGAAATGAGGATTTAGTGAAACCCTAGTGTTCTCGGCTAGACCGAAACCCATTTCGGTCCAACCGAAAGTGGTGTGAATGGTTCTGTTTAGACACTTGGATTCACGAATTTTAGACTCGGTCGACCAAATGCATTCTGTGAAAACCTAAAACTGAAATTTGAACTCATTCTTTTGCAAAATCCTCTGCGGTTTGTGATAACTCTTCTATTCGCCTATACCTAATCTATTCACAGGTTGTCACCATGTCGATGCAAGTGACAGCGAGCAGTCTGAATCACCGCTTGAGATTCGAGGCGGGCACTAGTCCCGAAGCCAGCAGCTTTTCCGATGATGATGTTGATGTCTATGGAATTCCCAAGAAAAATCATGAGTCTATGAAGAACATGTACAATGAGGTACCAGCCAAGGATGTAGAGTTACGAAGCTCGGCTCGATGTATCACCTCGAGCAGGTCTCCCAACCACTAACACAATTCGAGGCATACTTTGATGCCTAAGTCCGAGATCATCGCATGATAAGAGGCTATTCTATCAACATGCTGCATATTCTAGATCGAAGGCACCTTTCAAGGTGATGGACACGATAGTTGAGACTATCAAGAGGACCGCAGCAGACTGTAAGAGGTCATGTGGTTTTGCCCGCACATTCAGATGCTTATCAATGCCAAGTTTGGCACGGCACCTACTTGTTGGATAGACCTCACTTGCCACCGCAGCCCGAGCATGAGGATAATGAAGTTGTGATGACCGAGGATGATCCCATGTCTGTTGAAGGTCAAGCTAAGTCTGAAGCTGCCAAACAAGCTAAAGTGAGAAGGAAGCAGCAGCAGCAGCTAAACCCAAGAGTGTTGGAGAACAGCTCCTTGAAGCTACCCAGAGGATTGAACTACGCTGGCCAAAGATAGTGCGATCTCGGGAGAGTCTTGAGAGAATTGTTGAAGACAAGTTCCATGCTCTGGATGTCAAGTCGATCAAGTACAAGTTCTCACAACAAGCTTGAGGCGGATATCGAGGAAGCCAAGAGGGAGAAGGAAGAGCTCATGAAGGAGATGCGAATGACCTTGTCCAGATGACTATGAGCAGCCTGCTCCGGTTCCCACAAGACCCAGATCAGTTGCTATCCCAGTGACAGAAACCAGGGCTACTGCATCAGCACCTCCCACAGCTCCATCAGTTCCAGCTCCAGCTCTAGTGTTCACTCCTCCAGCTCCACAGACTTCAGCGAAGCCTTTGCGAAGCAGCTATCTCAACTCCATCAACCTGCATAGAGCCGCCGCCAGCAGAGTCCCTAGTGACGTTTAGCTCTATACCTTCGAACTTTTGGTAACTTGTTGCCAAAGGGGGAGAAATTGTATAGATCATAGGACTTCGAGAGAGAGAGTGCTCGTTTTTTGCTCTTTCGTTTGCGGTTTTCTTTGAGATACTTTTGAGTTTTCCGAGACATTCTGTGTGTTTGATACTACGTTTGCTCTACTTTGATGAGTGCTTGATCATACTATGCCTTAATGTGTGCTTAATGCTTATCATATGTCATTCATATCTTGTATGATCATTTACTCATGTCTTGGTGATTGGGTGCATGCTATTCATTCTTATCATTTTGTGCGCTCCACCAAGATGTATGTGACATGGAAGAGTGACCCATGATCCTAATCGATTGTGCATTTGCATTCAAACGCAAATCTTAAATAATGCACAAATTTAGGGGGAGCTCTTGCTTATCACATACTTCTCAAAGCGACGATATTATTCATTGATTATATCATTTGTCGAAGCTTTGATCTATATGTTGTCATCAATTACCAAAAAGGGGGAGATTGAAAGTGCAACCAATCCCGGTGGTTTTGGTAATTAATAACAACATATATATCATTGAACTAATAAGTTTCTTGAGAACATTTCGAAAGTTCAAGGATATGGGTATGGCAATGATGAAGAAGTGGACCCTCAAAATGCTAAGGAAAACATTGGCAAAAGCTCAAGACTCCATTTTTGGTTTAGTGATCCAAGATCACATTGAGTCTATAGGAAAGCCAATACTATTAAAGGGATGAGGTTATGATAATGATCCGTTGCTCAAAGTGCTTAGTGATCTATCTCCCAAACAATCAGCAATCTTTCATTCCAACATATACTCATAAGTAATCTCGGTCCCACCGATTCCATAAACTCAGTCACACCGAGATGAACCACCTCAGCCATATAGCCAAACCCTAGTAATTTCGGTTTTCCGATTCCAAACTCGGTCTCACGAAACTAGTGTTGCCAACCTTCAGAATCATACATCATCATATCGGTGTCACCGAGATGATAAAGTCGGTCCCACCGAGAATGGCAAACCCTAGTCTTTGAGAGAATCCGACTCACCGAGATTGTATTTTCGGTCCCACCGAAAATCCCAACGTTCACAAGATTTGAACTTTCGGTCTCACCGAGTTGTCAATTTCGGTCTGACCGAGATTGGTCAAATGTGTGTAACGGTTGGAATTTGTGTGGAGACTATAAATACCCCTCCACCTCCTCTTCATTCGTGGAGAGAGCCATCAGAAAGAACTACCACTCCTACCTTACATTTCTGAGAAGAAAACTACCTACCCTTGTGTTGAGATCAAGTTGCTCCACTCCCACCATATGAAACTTGATTTCTAGCCTTCCCAAGTTGCTTTCCACTCAATCCTTTCTTACACCACAGCCAAATCAGTGAGGAGAGTTGAGTGTTGGGGAGATTATCATTTGAAGCACAAGAGCAAGGAGTTCATCATCACCAACACCATCTATTACCTTTTGGAGGGTGGTGCCTCCTAGATTGGTTAGGTGTCGCTTGGGAGCCTCCGTCAAGATGTGGAGTTGAACCAAGAAGTTTGTAAGGGCAAGGAGATCGCCTACTTCGTGAAGATCTACCCCGATTATGGCTAGTCCTCCGTGGGCGTATGCCATGATGGCATAGACAAGGTTGCTTCTTCGTGGACCCTTCGTGGGTGGAGCCCTCCGTGGACTCTCGCAGCCGTTACCCTCCGTGGGTTGAAGTCTCCATCAACGTGGATTGACGATAGCACCACCTATCGGAACCACGAGAAAAATCTCCGTGTCTCCAAACTGCGTTTGATCTTCTCCACCTCTATTTACTACATGTGCAATTTACTTTCCGCTGCCATAACTCTAGAATTGCATGTGTAGGGTGATACTTGACTTGATCATCATTGTGAACTTGCCAAAACTTGTCTTAATCAAAAGGCTAAACTTTTAAATTGTCAAGTAGTCTAATCACCCCCTCTAGACATACTTTCGATCCTACAAGTGGTATCGAGCTTTGGTCTCCATTGGATTGGTTTCCATTGCATTGGACTCCATAAGCTTGGTTTCACAACCTAGGAGAGTATGGCGTCTAGTGAGGGTAATTTTCAGAGAGGTCCTTACTTTGATGGTTCAAACTTTGCTAGTTGGAAGCATAAAATGAAAATGCATATTCTTGGACATAACCACCGCATGGGGCATTATTTGTGTTGGCTTGCAAGGTGAGTTCTTGAGGAAGGAAAAGTTCCGGATCGTGAAGCTACAGCGGATGAATTATGGATGTTGCAAAACAATGCTCAAGCTTGTGACATTCTCTTCAATGCTTTGTGTCCCGAGGAGTTCAACAAAATCAGCCGTCTTGAGAATGCAAAAGAGATTTGGGATACTTTGGTGAAATGCACGAAGGTACTTGAGTCCGTGAAGGAATCAAAGCTAGATGTTCTTCAAGGTCAACTTGACAAGTTCAAGATGAAGGAAGGTGAAGGAGTCGCTGAAATGTACTCTAGGCTTGCTCTCATCACAAATGAGATTGCCGGCTTAGGAAGCAAAGAAATGACCGATGATTCATCATCAAGAAGATTCTCGAGCTTTGGATGGAAAGTATGACACCGTGTGCACTTTGATCCAAATGATGCCAAACTACAAGAATCTCAAGCCTACCAAAGTCATTGGAAGAATTGTTGCTCATGAGATGACACTTAAAGATAAGGAAGAGCTTCACAACAAGTCAAGTGGTGCTTACAAAGCTACATGTGAAGCTCCCACAACCTCAAGTGACAAGCTAGTTTCCAATGAAGAGATAAGCCTAATGGTGAAGAACTTCAACAAATTCTACAAGAGTAGAAGCAAGGAAAGAAGCTCAAAGTCTAGATCATATGATGAAAAGAGATCTTCAAGTCGTGATCGAAGCTGCTACAATTGTGGAAGACCGGACACTACTCAAATGAGTGTTCGACTCCCCACAAGAGAAGAGAAGAATCTCCAAGAAGAAGAAGCTCAAGAGAAGAGTCGCCTCGGAAGAGAGAAGGAGTAGAGATGATCGTTATGAGCGAAGATCCTCTCGGAGAAGCAAGGATTCGGAGAAGAAAGACAAGTCATCAAGGAGCTACACAAGAAGAAAACATCAAGCTCACGTAGGTGAATGGGTCTCCGGCTCCGACTCCGACAACCACTCCGAAAGAAGCTATCACTCCAACTCCGAATACTGATCAAGATGAAGGGTTGCCGGTCTTGCTCTCGTATCCTCCAACTTCAACTCCTATGACATATTTGATTCACCAAATGAGGGAATTGGAAGATGCTTCATGGCTAAAGGCCCCAAGGTATCACACCCTGAATTCATTGACTTTGATAGTGATGAGGATGACTTGCTTGGTGAAGATGAGCTTTTACATGATAAATCTAGTGAGCCTAGTAATGATGAACATGCTAGTAGTCTTTATAGTCGAGAAGAGTCGAATGACAATGCTATGAAGGAGATTGAGCGTCTAACTAAAGAACTAAACACTCTTAAGTTAGCTCATGAAACAACTCAAGAAGATCATAGAGAGCTCCTAAGATCTCATGAGAAGCTACGCTTCGAGAAGCTCAATCTAGAGCAAGAACATGAGTTCCTAAAAGCAATCAATGACGATCTTCGAAAGAAGAGTTCTTCATATCTTGCCAAACGACTTCTCTTGTCAAATTTCTTGCCACCTATTAAAACTAAGCATGACAAGCATAAGAAAAATTCTTCATCTAGTAGTAACAATAACCATGCTAAATCCAATGTTGTTACTTCTAGTAGTTCTCTTGATTCCACTAACAATGTTTCAAGCCAAGTGACACTTGAGCAAGAAAATAGTTTATTGAAAGGGATTATAGAAAGGTGTCTACAAGAGCCTTGCCGAAGCAAGAACTTTGAGAAATTGTTACGCAAGCAAGGAAGGCACCGAAGAATCAAGGAATTGGTTTTGAGCGAAAGTTCAACGCCGAGGGTGTTGAATGGGAAGAAGGTCAATATCCCACTCCAAAGTTTGTTTCTCAAAAGGAGAAGTATGATCCTACTTCTTCCAATGTGGAACAAGCTCAAGATGATCTTCCACCACAAGACCACAAGCTAAAAGGCAAGGACAAGCTTCAAGAGGAGATTGATGCATTTATTGAAGCACCTAAGGCCATGGTCAAGTGGGTTCCCAAGGAAACGTCAAGTTCTACTTCGTCAAGCTCAACTACTACCCCAAGGATTCCCATCAAGATGATGTGGATCCCGAAGAAGAAGAACTAGAGAGTTCTTGAGGGTGACTCCGCCAACATATTTCACTCATATTCATTTTGGCAAGAACTTGTGCAATCAACTTCCACATCTTGCACTAGTTCATGGAGTCACAAACCCTCTTGTTGGTAAGTCAAGGGACAAGGTAATCATTGCTTTCATGGACATCATCTATTGTGTACTTCAATCTATGTCCATGGATATCTTTGTTTGTTCCTTGTGGGACTAACCCATGTAGGTATTGAAAGTGCCCGAATCCAAAGGATTGCTCCCAACTCTTGATGATCTTCATCAACATTGAGCATCCACATCTTCAACATCTACATGAAGTCTTCTCGACAACCCAAGGTTAGTTTGACCCTTTAAAAGGGTTCTCACATCAAGGGGAGCTTTGCTCTAAAGATTTGAGCTAAAGCATCTTCAAATGATGTGAACACATTAATGCTTTATGTAAAAGTGGTAACCCCACTTGTGCTTAAACGATGAGTATGACCTATGATCAAATGTTCTCATTTGACTCCTAAGTCAATATACTCATATATAGATGACCTAGTCATCGACAAATTGTGTGCTAGCAGCTAGTGTTTTGTCTGTGCATGTTTGACACATATTTCATTTGCTATCTTATTGTGTGAGCATGTTGGATGCATAATTTTATCCATTCGAGGACATCCATTTGTTGCTTTGGTCTTTTGGATTTTTCTTTTGACCAAATGGATGGACAAGAATGCCTAAGTTCCTCCCTAGCTATCTATGCTTTCTGTCTCAAACTCTATTCATGCTTATATCACAAACTTTGATCAAGTCTTTTTCGGACGCATCGAGTGAGGAGCACTTTCGAGCCACCGATCCGTCAAAAGCTTAAATTCCAAAACCTTCTAAGTATTTTCGGTCAGACCAACCCACTCAAATCGGACAGACCGAAATTACTTGGATTGATCTAGGTTTTCACCTCGGTGAAACCGAGTTGCAAATTTCGGCGTGACCGAAGTGAGTAACTGCTTGCAGTTAACCATCTCGGTGCCACCGAGTTTTCCAACTCGGTCCCACCGACAGCTGAAGGGTATATATACCTGAGGGCAGCGCGCGTTGATTCTATCTTCAAACGCCTCGCCCCCAAACCCTCTGCTGCCGTCGCCGTGGTCTCCGGATCGTCTCCGTCGTCGCCTGTGCGCCCTCGCCGCGGGTCTCCATCGCCGTCAACGGTCAATCTCTCCGTGCCGTTGCCGCCGTAGAGAAACTCCACCAAGTTAGGGTGAGTTTCGATCCCTCTCGTGTTTCAACCTCTGATTCAATACACGATTGGTTTGCCTAGCTTCTTGCCACGTTTGAGATCTTCCTATCCAGCAGATTAGTTCTTAGAACGAAATTCGAGTAAAAATTTTAGGGTTAGGTTTCCGCCGAACACATCTCGGTGAGACCGATTCTACATTCTCGGACAGACCGATTTGGCCTCTGGCCTTTGCACTGCACTTTTCGGTCCACGGAGGTGGAAGCAGGAGGTGGCCGCGGCTCGGCTGTGCGCGCACCACGCGCAATGCCAGTAGGCGCGAGGAAGTCGACGCGCGACGGGGTGGGCTGGGCCTAATAGGCCAGCTACTGTAGCAGGTAGGCCAGGTAAGTTCCAGGTGAGCCACTGTTCTTTCCTATTTTTATTTCTCTTTTCTATTTCTTCTGCAACTTGATGGCTTTATTAAAAATACTAAAACGTTCCCAAAAATCCTGCAAATAATTGTGGGCTCTGTTGGGATTATTCCTAATAGCCCACACTTAAGTTCAGAATTATTTGAGCATTTAACATATTTACTAGCATTTAAATGCCCAAATGCAAAGTACATATGATTTAATCCAGTGACCAAATATGTCATGGAAAAATGTGCAACACCTCTGGTTATGGTTCTAGCATTTTCCAGAAATGATGAACATTTTTGAAAGCCATTTGGATTCACTAAAATTATTTTTAGTTGAACCTAGTGAATTCCTTTGATGCTAGGGTTTAGGCAATCCCCATTTCAAGTTTCATAAAATTTAAACATGATGCATGGATGCTTATGCAAAGACAGACAAGGTCTAAGCTAGGGCTTTGATACTTCGGGTGGCTGACGGCAAAGGGGCCTTTGCCATCAGCAGCCGACGACAAAGAATGCAAACGGCAATAAATGCGTTGTTACTCCGTTAGGTGGTTAATGGCAAGCCTTTGCCGTCGGCCGCTGACGGCAAACTTTGGAAGGCCTTTGCCGTCTGCCGGATGATGTCAGCCGACGTCACTACACGGCATGCCTTTGCCGTCCGCCACTGTAGGCAAAGTTTTTTTCTCTTTGCCGTCAAGAATCAGCTGGCAAACCGACCAAATAGGTCACCTCCCGAGAAGCTACGATTGCTCGCCACGTGGCCTCTTTGCCGTCCGCTGCTGATGGCAAAGAGCCCTTTGTTAATGGCGACGGCAAAGAGCCTGCATAATGGCTTTTTTTCCTTGTTTTTTTAAATCCAACAATTTTCACAGCAAATATATATGACATATATAGATATATTTCACAGGGCTATTTAACGGCACATAAGTTTCATCGTACATACATATATAGTTCCATCCACTCATACATAGAAAGTTGCACATACACATAAGTTGCAACCATTAGGAAGTTGCACATACATATTACAATGCAAAGTTTCATCAAGATAGCAAGTTCCATCGTAGCAAGCTAGAAGAATACTAGAAGAGAATGAAATAAAAAACAAGCACTCCATCATAGCAAGCTAGCTTCCGAGAAGTGAATGAAATCTGCAGAATGGCAAATAAGAAAGTTAGGAAAAGGTGACTAGAAGAAGAAGCACGCCATCGTTTGTGAGGTAACTTAGGTGAAATGGATCGTTTATGAGCTAACTTAGGTAAAATGCATCATTTTAGAGCTAACGTAGGTAAAATGGATCGTTTATGAGCTAACTAAGCTAATTATGCCGTTTTTTTTACATAAGTAAGGTAAGTACATGTCATTATTGAGCAAACCTAGTTAACTAAGCATATTATAACTAACTTAGGTCATTTTGGAGGAAATAGAGCTAAGTATAGATCGTTTTAGAGCTAACTTAGGTAAAATGGCTGGTTTTGGAGGTTAGTAAGCTTATTAAGTCATTTTGCAGGAAAAGAAGCTAACTCTAGGTCATTAAGGTAAGCATATTGGATGAAATAAAGCTAAGTCTAGGTCTTTATGCATTTGTTAAGCAAAAACTAGAAAACTTACCTTGATCATGGAGGTGTGGGGCGGGCTGGCTCATGCCATGAGTGGAGAAGGATCGCGTGATGCTTGTGTGGAGTTACGCTGCACCAAAGATCATTTCCAATGTTTCATTAGCATGATGACACTCAAATGTTAAGACTAGCAAGTAACGTCCATTCAAATTAAACTCACCGTGGTCTCAGGAGCAATCTTTGGATCAATGGCTATGGAGCCACGGGACCTCCCGCCACTAGATATCATCACCTGCTCTGGATTGTAGGGAATCTGGCTTGGGTTAAACTCCTCCCCTTTCCTCGCCTTCCCCTTGACTTGCTTGTAAGAGGCAGTGTGGGCCATGGCATACAGGTCGTACCCCTCTGGCACCTTATCCGTCTTATTGTAGCATGCGTGAAAGAGAGAAACAAAGTAAATTAGTTTAAAGGGCTCAAGCTAGCATGATGAATGAATTGCATTAATCATGAAGCAAACCACATTACCCAATTCCGCCCGAACTGATATAAGCTGGAGCTACCTTTATGGTGTGGCACACCTTCAGTTTGGGCACATTTGTCCTTGGCCTCAGTCGGCTCCCCTTCCATCTTTCAACACCTGCCATGACAAAGAGTAAACGAAATTAGTACAACATAAAAAAATACCGACATGAATAATAATATGTATATCACTTAAGTGTATCATCATCAAGTACAACATAAAAAAATTGAATACCTGACACTACTAATAATCTCGATCAGTATCATCAATAAATGCATAATCATCATCATTACTATAATCAATGACGGGCTCATAGGGTTCAGTGGCATCAACATGTGGAAGGCCACCTTTACATAATCGGTCAAGCATTGAGAGGTCGTCCGCAGCAGTAACCTCTTCTTGTTCCGGCTCTTCTTGTTCCTCCTCTGGGGTGATGTGGGATTCACTGTCACTGTCTACTTCAATGTTTTGGGGTGAAGTATACCGGTTCTTGAAACGCTTTTTGGAAAGACGTGCCTCTTGGAAGAATTCTCCTTCATATGTGTCTGGGTTAATGTGAGGTTCATAATCCTATTCCTTTGGGGGAGATAGTCTAGCACGTGGCGGCACTTCATAAACGACATCCCAACCTTTCATATTTGGATTAGTTTGGCAGGACCAGGGTAGATAGAATACTTGGGTCGCCTGTTGAGCCATAATATAGACATCAAGAACATCAAAATGGGTGCTTTGGTTGATTTCAACTAGCCCTATATGTTCATGAGTCCTTCTAGTCTCCTTCGGCTGAAACCAATAACATTTGAAGACTACAACATTCGGTGGGTTTTCACCATAGAATAGAAGTTCATAAATTGCTTCAACTCTCCCATAATACTCGGTACCTCCTTCGCCAATAGCAGATACACAACAATTTGTAGACTTTCGGTCGGCCATAGATAGCTCTTTGCCATAGGTATGAAAACGATACCTGTTGATGTCGTATTTGACAAATGAACGGACCTTATAGTCAAAACCATTAGCGACTTGTCTCAGTTCGGCGTCCATAGACTCTAAATTAGCCTACAAGTTTAATATGAAAGGATTGTTGCATTACGCACAAATTAGCGGCAAGTCATGCGTCGAGTACATGTACCAGACACACATTATGAAGTTTAGTTTGCTATAGGCGTCGTATGTCTTGAACCCATTATCCCAGGCTTCTTGCAATTCGTCCTTAAGCGGCTGCATGTACACATTCATATTTTTCCCCGGATAGTTGGGCCCTGGAATTATCAACGTCAGGAAAATGTTCTTTCTTTGCATAATCTGTCCAGGGGGGAGATTGAGTGGAAAGACAAATACAGGCCAACAACTATATTGGGCTGCCGTCATACCAAACACACTGAACCCATCGGTGTTGATGCCGACTCGAGGATGCCTCGGATCTGCCGCTTTGTTAGCATGTAATTCATCAAACTTTTTCCACGCAAAACCATCTGATGTGTGTACCATCATCAGATTCCCATCTGCATCTAGTTCAGTTCTTTTGCCTGTTTTGTGCCATGTCATCTGTCTGGCCGTCTCTTCGACCATGAAAAGACGTTGAAGTCTTGGTATGATTGGCATATACCGAAGAACACTAACAGGGATTTTGGTCTATGTCTTCTCACTCATACCTTGTTGACCACAATATACCTGGAAGACTTGCAAATGGGACAATAGTTCAAGTCTGCATAGTCAAGCCTAAATAAGGCACATCCTTTCTCACAGGCATGTATCTTCTCATAGGGCATCTTCAGTGCACGGAGGATTTTGTTCGACTAGTACAGGTTTGCAGGCATTACATGGCCTTTGGGTAGAAAGCGTCCAAATACTGTCATAATTGCGTCATAGCATTCTCTGCCCAAGTTGAACTGAGCCTTCAAAGCCATTACTTGTGAGATGGCATCCAACTGAAAAAGCTCAGTGTGCTCGTGGAGCGGATGTTTTGAAGACTCCAACATTTCATTGAAGGCCTTTGCAGATTCCTCCATCTCCTCGTCCGAATCCCGAGCATCATCATAGTCTTGCACCATGTTTTCCATCTCGGTACCATGCTCGTCGGTGCAACGACGATCCACCTCAGCTCGGTCACGTTGGGCAGACTCACCATGAAATGTCCACACCGTATAATCGGGCGTAAAACCATTCTTCTGCAGGTGTTTACCCATTTCAGCCTCTGTCCTCTTTTCCCAATTGGGCATCAGAAACAGGGGCACCAAGTTTTCCTCTGGCCATTTGCAAATGCGGCTTACACAAACCCCTTGGTTTTTGTGAACCATTCAGTGCTCCATTTGTTCTGACCAGTGTGACCGGTATACATCCATGCATGACCACTCATCTTGACTTTTAGAGCTACTTGACACACAACAATTATATATATAATTCACCATGTATGTATTCATCAGTTGATCTACTTTGTCAATTTTATTACGTCCATGCAACCTACACTCTAATAGGTAATGATAGGTCCTAATCCCACCAGTATGTGTAGATTGGGTTCATTTTCCCATGCTATGCTCGGATCCGGCCTTAAAGTTTGAGCAGCACCTCCCGCTGTTCTCTGATACACGTCTCGCTATAAGCAGAGAGGATGTGTACCGGAGAACAACAGGGGAGGCAATCAGCAAAATTTATGCGTCGGATCCGGAGCAAAGCATATGGGAAAATGAACCCAATCTACACATACTCGGGCTGTCCATGGATAGTGTTGGACAATTTGAAAGAATCAAGGTTATAAATATGCAAATGCATGTGTATTTATAACTATGGCGCTTCGAGCAGGAGACACATATTGATTACATATCTTGATGATTCAAGACACATATATAGCTAGCTATCAAGTTTCATCGGCACGAACACGGAACAAAGCAAATAATTAATGGGGAGGAGGACATGTCATTTATGCTCACCCACGAACGAAGGGCGAGCTAAATCAAGCGCCGGCGAGGTCGTCGAACACCAAACCTTGCAGCGGTGAAACAATCTGCACATTTAAATCAACCCGATCAACACAATTATATATGATGTTTTTCATAACAAAATCGAAAAATATATGACCTAACTAATAATTCACAAATATAAGACCACAATAAACCTCGGGGTCGGGTGTCGGGTGTCAGGGTGTGGTGTCGGGTCGGGTGTGGTGTCGGGTCGGGTGTCGGGTCGGGGTCGGTCGAAATCGGGTGTCGGGTCGGGTGTCGGGGTCGAGGGGTCGGGGTGTTTCCTTCTATCCTTCTTCTTCTTTCTTTCTCTTCTTCTTCTTCTTTCCTTTCTTCTTCTTCTTCTTCCATCTTTTTCTACCTTTTTACTTCTTTTTGTTTCTTCTTTCCTTCTTCTTCTACTTCTTCTACTTCTTTTCTTCTTCTTCTTTTTTCATCTTTCTACTACTTCTACTTCTTCTACTTCTTCTAATTCTTTTCTAACACTAACACTAAGACAATCTAGCACTAACAATTAAACAGCAAAAAAAATTGAAAAAACAGAAAAAAAAGTAGTAGTCCCTCACCGGAGCAATGGGACGGTCGTCGGGAGGCACCGGGCGGCGGGCGGCGCCAGCGGTGGTGGTCTTGTCGCTGGCGGCGGGTGGGGTGGGAGGCGGAGGGGTGGTGGGGGGGGGGGCGGGGGGCGCGCGGCGGGCGGGTGGAGGGGTGGGGTGGCGGGCGTCGGCGGGGGGGGGGGGCGGAGGGTGGTGGCGCGACGGACCAAGGGTGCGGGCGGGCGGCGCTGGGCGGCAGGGCGGGCGCCAGCGGCGGCGGTGGATCTAGCTAGGGCGGGCCGTCGGGAGGAGAGAGAAGAGAGGAGAGAGTAACGCGGGGGGTGGCGTCAGTTAGTTACTCGGCTCTTTGCCATCCGCCGTTATCTCTCTTTGCCGTCGCTGCGAGCGCAAAGAAAAGGAGTGTTAAAGTTTTTTAAACGGGCGGGTGGGTGGGGGCCACCTCCCTCTTTGCCGTCAGCTGGTTGACAGCAAAGAATCTTTGCCGTCAACTGGCGGACGAAAACGAAATGGCGCATGGCAAAGAGCCTCTTTGCCGTCCGCCGTTTCTTTGCCGTCGGCTTTTCGGTAGCTGATGGCAAAGAGCTTCTTTGCCGTCCGCTAGCGGACGGCAAAGATCTGGCAGATGGCAAAGTAGCTGATTCCAGTAGTGATATAAGAAGGTATGGTGGACTCATATGGAATAACTTTGGGGTTTATGGAAGTGGATGCACAAGCAGTATTCCCGCTTAGTACAAGTGAAGGCTAGAAAGAGACTGGGAAGCGACCAACTAGAGAGCGACAACAGTCATGAACTTGCATTAAGATTAACCAACAAGGAGTGCAAGCATGAGTAGGATATAAATCACCATGAACATAAATATCGTGGAGGCTATGTTGATTTTGTTTCAACTACATGCGTGAACATGTGCCAAGTCAAGCCACTCGAATCATTCAAAGGAGGATAGCACCCTATCATACCACATGACAACCATTTTAATAGCATGTTGGTATGCAAGATAAACCATCATAAGCTCCTAGCTAATTAAGCATGGCATGAGTAACTATAATCTCTAATTGCCATTGCAAACATGTTTCATTCATAATAGGCTAAATCAGGAATGATGAACTATTCATATTTACATAAACAAGATAGGTCGAGTTCATACCAGCTTTTCTCATCTCAATCATTTCATCATATATCGTCATTATTGCCTTTCACTTGCATGACCGAACAGTGTGAATAATAATAGTGCACGTGCATTGGACTAAGCTGGAATATGCAAACATTTAATTCAAAGGAGAATACAAGGTAATATGGGCTCTTGGTTAGATCAACAATAATGCATACGAGAGCCACTCCTCATTTTCATCATGGTCTTCTCCTCTCGACCCCCAAAGAAAAGAAAAGAATTTCAAAGAACAAGAAAAACTAATTACATGGGAATGCTCCCAACAAGCAAAAGAAGAACGAGAAATATTTTTGGGTTTTCTTTTAATTGCTACTACAAGCATGGAAAGTAAACTAGCTAAAGGCTACAACTAATTTTTTGGTTTTTCTCAAAGTTTTTCAAACACACAAGAAGAAAGCAAGAAAAGAAAATAAACTAGCATGGATAGTACAATGAAAAAGTATGAAAACCGACAACTAGAATGAGTGTGTGAACATGAATGTAATGTCGGTGAGAAATACGTACTCCCCCAAGCTTAGGCTATTGGCCTAAGTTGATCTAAGGCCACGGCTGGCCTGGCGGACATCTTCTTTGATGTGATCAAGGCCAAGAAGAATCTCTATGTTGATGTGCGCTCCATCGACACGGATGCTATGGAGAAGGACCCTGAGTACTTTGGTGAAGCCCTTCAGATGTGCTCTCAGCTGAACATCCTCAGAATCATGCAGTTCAACAAGGACTTTGATGCAGATTTGGTGGCTCAATTCTATGCCACTGTTCATCTTGGGACTGATGCAAAAAGGACTCTGACTTGGATGGCAAATGGCAAGTTGCTTTCTGTCAAGTGGAAGGCCTTCATGGAGTTACTTGGGGTGGAAGATCACGGGCTTGAGACTCCAGTTGGTTTCCGTCCTCACCGCAATACCACCTCCACTCACAAGCAAGTTCTCTGGCCCTACTGTTCTGTGAAGGAGCATCCCGTGACTGAGAAGGTAACCTATGAACTGCCTGCCTTTCTGGACATCCTTCACCGTGTTTTCCGAGAGACTCTATTCCCTCGTATCGGGAATCTGGATATGGTCCACTCCTATCTTGTGGATATGCTACTCTTCTGCCAGCATGAGAAGGAAACAAACACTAGCAAGTCCCTGGACATCTCTCATGTTATGTGATCTGAACTTCTTTCTGCCGTGTCTGAGCGCAAGTGCCCAATCTATGGTCCATTTATCATGTTGCTCATTGAGAAGGCCTGGGCTCATGTATATCCCAAGGTTATGCTGAAAACTGGAGAATTGGTTTCTCATGAGATCAAGCGTCTTAGGAAGAAGGACAATTGGGGCACCCCGGTTCCTAAATCCGGAGGTCCATCTGTTGCTGACGTGGATACCGAGGGCGAGGCTGAGGCTGCTGATGATGAGGATTATGAGTCCTCTGGAGTGGAGCCCTCTTGGGCAAAGAAGCTTAAGCGTAAGATGAAGAAACTCTTTTGCATGGAGTCTCATCGCCAGTACATGTCACATGTCTTTGAGAAGAAGGCCCGCTGCCATCACAAGGAGCTCATGCATCAGTTGGGTGCAACTGTTAACAGCGGGTCTGAGGGCAGGATCACTGATGAGGAGGAGTGGGTTCAGCAGCACCGCTAGTGGACCGATTCAGACGCCGAGCAGTTTCCGACCGAAGACAGCGATGCAGACGATCCCGCTGAGATGTGATGGTCGAGATCCTCAGTTTGCTATCACCTGGAGCCATAGCAACGCTCTTTGCCTTTTTGGTGTCTCGATGCCAAAGGGGGAGAGAGTATAGGGATTTGTGTCGCTGTCGTGTTGCGTGTGTGTGTTTGTTTGTTGTGTTGCTTTCTCTTGTCGTTTGCTTGGTTTGGTTTTGTGCCTGTGAGACCTAAGTTTCAGTCATATGGTGTGAGACATATGCTACCTTATCCATTTTTATCTATGTCCTTCAAGTACTTTGGTATTCTGTGAGTTGCATGATTATCCTGTTATATTCCCTGCTCACGAACCCATATGCTTAGGTTGTTGGACTATAAAAGATAGGGGGAGTGTTGATCCTAATGTGTGTGCTTTGCATTCCAAAGGCACTACTAATTAGGTGCACACATTCAGGGGATCCCATCTATACTTTGTAGTTCTAAGTTTATCTTTATTCTTGTTCTATCCTTGTGCAAATCCCTTGTTGTCATCAATCCACCAAAAGGGGGAGATTGTTAAGGCATATCTCTCTCGATGTAGTTTTGGTGATTAATGACAACACGTTTGCGTACTAATCATGTTCTTTGAGCATTTCAGAGATCTATCATTTGGCACGAGACGATTCCTTCCCCTCGGAGTTTTAATCGAGACGGTGTAGCTCTTTTGTTTCTGTTTTGGTGGACATGTTTCGTAGGAGTCACCGTACTATCAAGAGGGGATCCACTGTTGGTAAGGCTAGGGTGGAATCAACATGTACACATCCGTTTTGCACCCCCTGAGCCTTCCCGCTTCGATGGAGGCTTTCTTCCCCTTCTATGGGTTTTGGCTTGGTCCCAGCAATAGTACCGCTCAAGAGCCACAGGCGGAAGTACCGCTCTTCATCGGTAGTACCGCCTGTGGATCTTGAGCCATAGTACCGCTGCGGTATCGGGGTCCTGCCGCGTCGACTCGAGGGAGTCGCCCCTCGTGTCGGACTGTGCGGCACTAAGCAGCGGCAGTAGAAGCGGTAGTACCGCTCAAGAGTGGTAGTACCGCCCTACCACCGTGGTAGTACTGCACTGGGTCCATCCCTTGCCCATGTGCCTGCCCTCCGTGGCTGCACGACAATACTGCGAGGGTGAGCGGTAGTACCGTTGGGGCCAGTGGTAGTACTGCTGCCCCCTGTGGTAGTACCGCTCTCTACGGGGCTGTTCGGGGGGTAACGGTTGGATTGTTCCCCCACTATAAAAGGGAGTCTTCTTCTCCAAAGTTGACTTACCTCTTCCCCCAAAAGCTCCATTGTTGCTCCAAGCTCCATTTTCGCTCGATCTCTCTCCCTAGCCAATCAAACTTGTTGATTTGCTCGGGATAGGTTGAGAAGGCCCCGATCTACACTTCCACCAAGAGAAATTTGATTCCCCCCACTAATCCCTAGCGGATCTTGTTACTCTTGGGTGTTTGAGCACCCTAGACGGTTGAGGTCACCGCGGAGCCATAGTCCATTGTGGTGAATCTTCGTGGTGTCGTTGGGAGCCTTCGATTAAGTTGTGGAGATAGCCCCAACCTTGTTTGTAAAGGTTCGGTCGCCGCCTTCAAGGGCACCAATAGTGGAATCACGGCATCTCGCATTGTGTGAGGGCGTGAGGATAATATGGTGGCCCTAGTGGCTTCTTGGGGAGCATTGTGCCTCCACACCGCTCTAACGGAGACATACTTCCCCTCAAAAGGAAGGAACTTCGGTAACACATCCTCGTCTCCATCGGCTCCACTCTTGGTTATCTCGTGCCTTTACTTGTGCAAGCTTATTTGTGTTGTATCCCTTGCTTGCTTGTGTACTTGTTGTTGTTGCATCATATAGGTTGCTCACGTAGTTGCATATCTAGACAACCTACTTTGATGCAAAGTTTAATTTGGTAAAGAAAAGCTAAAAATTGTTAGTTGCTTATTCACCCCCTCTAGTCAACTATATCGATCCTTTCACCATCCCTTTACTTTCTTGCAAGTTACATGCTTTACTTTCTACTGCTCATATACTCTTTGCATGCTTGCTTGAATTGTATTTAGATTGTTTGACTTGTTCTAAGTTGCTAAAATCTGCCAAGAACTAAAATTGGGAAAAGGTTATGTTTTTATTTGACCAAGTAGTCTAATCACCCCCATCTAGACATACTTTCGATCCTACACTTATCTACACTTATAGTGATGAGCATTACCGAGAGGGCCTAGTGATACTTCTCTGATACACGGAGTGACAAATCCTAATCTCGATCTATGCCAACCCAACAAACACCTTCAGAGACACCTATAGAGCATCTTTATAATCACCCAGTTACATTGTGACGTTTGATAGCACACAAGGTGTTCCTCTGGTATTCGGGAGTTGCATAATCTCATAGTCAGAGGAACATGTATAAGTCATGAAGAAAGCAATAGCATAAAACTCAACGGTCATTATGCTAAGCTAACGCATGGGTCTTGTCCATCACATCATTCTCTAATGATGTGATCCCGTTCATCAAATGACAACACATGTTTATGGTTGGGAAACATAACCATCTTTGATTAACGAGCTAGTCAAGTAGAGGCATACTAGGGACACTTTGTTTTGTCTATGTATTCACACCTGTACTAAGTTTCCGGTTAATACAATTCTAGCATGAATAATAAGCATTTATCATGATATAAGGAAATATAAATAACAACCTTATTATTGCCTCTAGGGCTTGTTGTTGTTGTTGTTGTTGTTGTTGTTGTTGTTGTTGTTGTTGTAGAGGTGCGATAGGTGCAGCCGGCGGTGGTTGTGGAAGACGCGCGAGCAATTCATTAAACTTGTTATCGAGCTTTGTTTTGAACGTCTTCTCAATGCCATCTATCTTCCCCATGGCCTCTTCAAATCTGTTTAGCACATCTTTCACCTGTTCACTCATCATTTGCTGAAATTTATCATGTAGATATTTGTTCGTCATGTTCTCTCAATCAGTCTCATCGGCTTGTGATCGTGCCATGGTTAGCAGCAATAGAAACACACAAGAATATGATCCTACAGTACTAGGAAATGGTGGTGGTGGTGGTGTGTCACAAATCTGTCAAGCGAATATCAAATTCTTACCAGTTCTTACCCAACAGCAGGTGGTGATCGGCAACCGTTGTAGTCAAAACTCTCAAAGCTTGGATAAAGCGATTACCAGAGAGAGTCAAATGCATAACATAGATGTATGTGGAGCTGGGAAGGCTTATAATATGGTAGCAAATAGGGTCAGCAATAATCAATTCAGAGATGCAAAGTTGAACAAACGCTCAATGATGGCACTGTGCTTGTCCTAGGCTAGACCGTGCTAGAGACGCGAGCCTAGAACACTAACAAACTCATGGCGCGGCACGGAAACAAGGGAAAAGCACACTATGGAAAAAATCGCTATGTTTCTGCGCTCCTCTTTTTTTGCGAAAATTCACTATAATGGAGAGTGTCTCAAAACTCTTCCTCAGACAAAGTAACAGGATAGGCATAATTTTTTTTGACTATATTTTTCCAGAAATGAGGGCAACGATGACGAGAAAATGCGACAAAAATCACTATGATGGCGAGTGTCTCAAAACGCTCCTTGGGACCTAAAAACAGGATAGGGAAAAATATTTTCGGTCGCCAAAAAGTTGGCCTACAAACTGCCCAGGGGTCTCGAGGCTCTTTTTTTTGAAACCTACTTAGGTAAGGAAACACGAATTAGAAAATAGATGGATCTCGAAAACAAACGTAATATGAAAAGAACTCGGATTGGTAGTGGATATATGGTGGTACATGATACGTCTCCAACGTATCTATAATTTTTGATTGCTCCATGCTATTATATTATCCATCTTGGATGTTTTATATGCATCAATATGCTATTTTATATGATTTTTGGGACTAACCTTTTAACCTAGAGCCCAGTGCCAGTTTTTGTTTTTTCCTTGTTTTTGAGTTTTACAGAAAAGGAATATCAAACGGAGTCCAATTGACCTGAAAATTTACCGAGATTATTTTTGGGCCAGAAGAGCCCACGGAGCATCGGAGATGGACCAGAAGAGTCCCGCGGCCACCACGAGGATGGAGGTGTGCCCTACCCCCCTGGGCATGCCCCTATGTCGTGGCTGCCTCGTGGACCCCTCTAACTTGTTCCCGACGCCAACCCCTCTTATATATCCCCAAACTTCCAGAACAGAACCTAGAGTGAGAGTTCTGTCGCCGCAAGCCTCTGTAGCCACCAAGAACCAATCGGGGCCCTATTCCGGCACCCTGTCGGGGGGGGGGATCCATCACCGGTGGCCAGCTTCATCATCCCGATGCTCTCCATGACGAGGAGGGAGTAGTTCACTCTCGGGGCTGAGGGTATGTACCAGTAGCTATGTGTTTGATCTCTCTTTCGTGTTCTTGATTTGTCACGATCTTAATGTACCGCGAGCTTTGCTATTATAGTTGGATCTTCTGATGTTTCTCCCCATCTACCTTCTTGTAATGGATTGAGTTTTCCCTTTGAAGTTATCTTATCAGATTGAGTCTTTAAGGATTTGAGAACACTTCATGTATGTCTTGCATGTGCTTATCTGTGGTGACAATGGGATACTCACGTGATCCACTTGATGTATGTTTTGGTGATCAACTTGCGGGTTCTGTAACCTTGTGAACTTATGCATAGGGATTGCCACACATTTTCGTCTTGACTCTCTGGTAGAAACTTTGGGGCACTTGATAACCCACAAGTGTAGGGGATCGCAATAGCTTTCGAGGGTAAAGTATTCAACCCAAATTTATTGATTCGACAGAAGGGGAGCCAAAGAATATTCTTGAGTATTAGCAGTTGAGTTGTCAATTCAACCACACCTGGATAACTTAGTATCTGCATCAAAGTATTTAGTAGCAAAGTAGTATGATAATAAAGGTAACAGTGGCAAAAGTAAAGATAATAGTTTTGTAGTAATTGTAACGGTAGCAACGGAAAAGTAAATAAGCGAAGCACAAGATGTGAAAAGCTCGTAGGCATTGGATCAGTGATGGATAACTATGTGGGATCGATTCCTCATGTAATAGCTATAACATAGGGTGACACGAACTAGCTCCAATTCATCAATGTAATGTAGGCATGTATTTCAGATATAGTTATACGTGCTTATGGAAAAGAACTTGCATGACATCTTTTGTCCTACCCTCCCGTGGTAGCGGGTCCTAGCGAAACTAAGGGATATTAAGGCCTCCTTTTAATAGAGAACCGAACAAAGCATTAGCACATAGTGAATACATGAACTCCTCAAACTACGGTCATCACCGAGAAGTATCCCGATTATTGTCACTTGAGGTTGTCGGATCATAACACATAATTGGTGACTATAGACTTGCAAGATAGGATCAAGAACACACATATATTCATGAAAACATAATAGGTTCAGATCTGAAATCATGGCACTCGGGCCCTAGTGACAAGCATTAAGCATAGCAAAGTCATAGCAACATCAATCTCAGAACATAGTGGATACTAGGGATCAAACCCTAACAAAACTAACTTGATTACATGATAAATCTCATCCAACCCATCACCGTCCAGCAAGCCTACGATGGAATTCCTCACGCACGGCGGTGAGCATCATGAAATTGGTGATGAAGGATGGTTGATGATGACGACGGTGATGAATCCCCCTCTTAGGAGCCCCGAACGGACTCCAGATCAGCCCTCCCGAGAGAGATTAGGGCTTGGCGGCGGCTCTGTATCGTAAAACGCGATGAAACTTTCTCTCTGATTTTTTTCTCGCCGAATGTGAATATATGGAGTTGGAGTTGAGGTCGGTGGAGGTCCAGGGGGCGCACGAGACAGGGGGCGCGCCCCCACCCTCGTGGACAGGGTGTGGGACCCTTGGTCTTGATTCTTTCGCCAGTATTTTTTATTTTTTTCAAAAAGTGCCTCTGTGGATTTTCAGGACATTCCGAGAACTTTTGCTTTCTACACATAAAACAACATCATGGCAGTTCTGCTGAAAACAGCGTTAGTCCGGGTTAGTTTCATTCAAATCATGCAAGTTAGAGTCCAAAACAAGGGCAAAAGTGTTTGGAAAAGTAGATACGTTGGAGACGTATCAACTCCCCCAAGCTTAAACCTTTGCTTGTCCTCAAGCAATTCAGTTGATAAACTGAAAGTGATAAAGAAAAACTTTTACAAACTCTATTTGTTCTTGTTGTTGTAAACATGAAAAGCCAGCATTCAAGTTTCAGCAAATACTATGAACTAACCATACTCACAATGACACCTATGTCAAACAATTACTCATATCAATAGCATAATCAGCTAGCGAGCCATATTAATAAAACTCGGATGACAACACTTTCTCAAAATAATTATAACATGATATAACAAAATGGTAGCTCGCTAGCCCTTTCTGAGACCGCAAAACATAAATGTAGAGCACCCTTAAAGATCTAGGACTGGCTAAACATTGTAATTCATGGTAAAAGAGATCCAGTCAAGTCATACCCAATATAAACCAATAGTAATGAATGCAAATGACAGTGTGCTCTCCAGCGGGTTCTTTTTAATAAGAAGGGTGATGACTCAACATAAAAGTAAATAGATAGGCCCTTCGCAGAGGGAAGCAGGGATTTGTAGAGGTGCCAGAGCTCGATTTTAAAATAGAGATTGAATAACATTTTGAGCGACATACTTTCACTGTCAATGCAACAACTATGAGATGGTTGTATCTTCCATACTACATGCATTATAGGCAGTTCCCCAACAGAATGGTAAAAGTTTATACTCCCCCAACCACCAACAAGCATCAATCCATGGCTTGCTCGAAACAATGAGTGCCTCCAACTAACAACAGCCCTGGGGGAGTTTTGTTTAATTATTTTGATTTGCTTTGACCTTTTTGGATCATGGGACTGGGCATCCCGGTTACCGGCCCTTTCTCGTGAATGAGGAGCGGAGTCCACTCCTCTTGAGAATAACCCACCTAGCATGGAAGATATAGGAAGCCCTAGTTGTAACATGAGCTGCTCGAGCATACAAAACAGAATTTCATTTGAAGGCTTAGAGTTTGGCACATACAAATTTACTTGGAACGGCAGGTAAATACCGCATATAGGTAGGCATGGAGGACTCATATGGAACAACTTTGGGGTTTAAGGAGTTTGGATGCACAAGCAGTATTCCCGCTTAGTACAGGTGAAGGCTAGCAAAAGACTGGGAAGCGACCAAACGAGAGAGCGACAACAGTCATAAACATGCATTAAAATTAATTTACACCGAGTACAAGCACGAGTAGGATATAATCTACCATGAACATAAATATCATGAAGGCTATGTTGATTTGTTTCAACTAGATGCGTGAACATGTGCCAAGTCGAGTCACTCAATTCATTCAAAGGAGGATACCATCCCATCATACCACATCATAATCATTCTAATAGCATGTTGGCATGCAAGGTAAACCATTATAACTCATAGCTAATCAAGCATGGCACAAGCAACTATAATCTCTAAATGTCATTGCAAATATGTTTACCTCATAATAAGCTGAATCAAAAACAATGAACTCATCATATTTACAAAAACAAGAGAAGTCGAGTTCATACCAGCTTTTCTCATCTCAATAAGTCCATCATATATCGTCATTGTTGCCTTTCACTTGCACGACGAACGATGTGTATAATAATAATAGTGCACGTGCATTGGACTAAGCTGGAATCTGCAAGCATTCAACTCAAGAGAGAAGACAAGGTAATATGGGCTCTAAATTAAATAAACAATCATGCATATGAGAGCCACTAAGCATTTTCAATATGGTCTTCTCGACCCCCAAAGAAAAGAAAAGAAAAGAAAACTATTTACACGGGAAAGCTCCCAACAAGTAAGAAGAAGAACAGGAAATCTTTTTGGGTTTTCATTTTAATTTCTACTACAGGCATGGAAATTAAACTAACTATTTTTTTGGTTTTTCTTAAGGTTTATCAAACACACAAGAAGAAAGCGAGAAAGAAAATTAAACTAACATGGATAATACAATGAAAGAGTATGATCCCCGACGACTAGTGTGTGAACATGAATGTAAAGTCAGTGAGAAATACGTACTCCCCCAAGCTTAGGCTTTTGGCCTAAGTTGGTCTAATACCAAGGACCGCCTGGCTGATATCCGTAGTTGTAGCAGGGGTCGTACTGAGATGCAGCAACAACCGCCTCCTGAGTTGCGGCGTGTTGGCGAGCTGCCTCCGCTCTCCCCTCGTGTTCAGCTGCTTCCTCCCTAGTAACAATATATCTTCCTTTTGCCTGATAATCAAAAAGGAGAGGAGCAGGAAGAGTAACATGGACGACGTTGCGTCTGTCATAGATTAGTCGATAATGGAGGAATTGTTCATTCCTCCTAAGAAATTGATGATTGACCATAGCGTCATAATCTAAATAAGCAGGAGGTGTCATCATATCCCCTTCTTGTGGGGCTATACCAAGATAATTAGCTACACGGGTTGCATAAATTCCTCCAAATAAATCTCCAGTTCTACTATTATTCTGTAACCTACATGCAACTATTGCCCCCAAGTTATAACCTTTATAACCCAACACAACAATCTTGTGGACACAAAGATCAGGGACACACATATGACATGCTTCATCTTTACCATTAATGCATCTACCAATGAAGAGAGCAGAATAATGTAGTAGGAAAATGAATGCTCCCTATGGTAGCTTGTGCTATGTCCCTGGATTCTCCCATAGTAATACTAGCAAGGAAATCTCTAAATTCAGATTTGTGAGGATCATTGATATTACCCCACTGCGGGAGTTTGCAAGCAGTTGTAAAATCCTCTAAGTCCATGGTATAAGATGTATCATAAATATCAAATAGGACACTAGGAGAATTACGCGTATAGTTATATTTAAACCTCCGCACAAAGGAATCAGTCAATTGGTAGCACTGAGGACACTTATCTTGCAAGAAGTCCTCCAGCTCATCATTACGCACATATGCGTCAAATTCCTCCTTAAAGCCTGCTTCGACCATAAAATCATCGGATGGCCACTCACAAGCTCGTACATCCGCGTCCCTTGGCAATTCAACATCTTGCTCACGTATAGCAATCCTGGGCCCTTTCTTGGTACATTCTCCTAGATATAATTCTTTTTCCGAAAAATTTCTGAAATTTTAGTAACTTCAAAATAAAAGTGAATAAAACTAAACAAGATTGATAGCAACTACTCCTACAAGTGCCTAGAGCCTATATCATGCATTATAATTTCCTGGGACCTCATAAATTCAACATGCAAGCTCGAGAATATGGTCACCTATGCAGCCAAAATTTGCAATGAATAAAGCACTAGAACGAAAACTAATTGGACCAATGGAGGAGTCACATACCAAGCAACAATCTCCCAAAGCAGTTTTGTGAATGGAGCTTTGAGCAAGGAGATCGAAAATTGCAGCAAAATGAGCTAGAACTCGTGCTTGAGCTGGATGGGGATTTTTTGGGTAGAAGATGAAGTGTGTGGGTGCTGGCATAAGTACAGGGGGGCCACCAGGGGTCCACGAGACAGGGGGGCGCGCCATCCACTCTCGTGGCCTGGTGCTTGCCCCTCCTGCAGTATTTTCAGTGCCTAAAATCCTCAAATATTCCATAAAAAACATACTAAATTTGCAGGGCATTTGGAGCACTTTTATTTTCGGGCTATTTTTTAATACACGGACAATTCAGAAAACAGACAGATAATACTATTTTTGATTTATTTATTCTAAATAACAGAAAGTAAAAAGAGGGTACAGAAGGTTGTGCCTTCTAGTTTCATCCATCTCATGATCATCAAAATGAATCCACTAACAAGGTTGATCAAGTCTTGTTAACAAACTCATTCCGAATAACACGGAACTGGAGAAATTTGGAATAACACTAAGTTACCTCAATGGGGATATGAACATCCCCAACAATATGAATATCATACTTTTTCTTGATAGTAGGGAGAGGAAATTCAAAACCTCCAATAATGATAGTTGGAACTTTTCCAATAGAATTGATGCTATGAACTTGAGATTGTTTCCTCGGAAAGTGTACCGTATGCTCATTACCATTAACATGAAAAGTGACATTGCCTTTGTTGCAATCAATAACAACCCTTGCAGTATTCAAAAAAGGTCTACCAAGGATAATCGACATACTATCGTCCTTGGGAATATCAAGAATAACAAAGTCCCTTAAGATAGTGACATTTGCAACCACAACAGGCACATCCTCACAAATACCGACAGGTATAGCAGTTGATTTATCAGCCATTTGTAAAGATATTTCAGTAGGTGTCAACTTATTCAAGTCTACGATATAAAGAGAGAGGCATAACACTAACACCGGCTCCAAGATCACATAAAGCAGTTCTAACATAATTTCTTTTAATGGAGCGTGGTATAGTTGGTACCCCCAGATCTCCAAGTTTCTTTGGTATTCCACCCTTAAAAGTATAATTAGCAAGCATGGTGGAAATTTCAGCTTCCGGTATCTTTCTTTTATTTGTGATGATATCCTTCATATACATAGCATAAGGATTTACTTTGAGCATATCAATTAAGCGCATACGTAAGAAAATAGGTATAATCATTTCAGCAAAGCGCTCAAAATCCTCATCATCCTTTGTCTTGGATGGTTTAGGAGGAAAGGGCATGGGTTTCTGAACCCATGGTTTTCTCTCTATACCGTGCTTCCTAGCAACAAAATCTCTCTTATCATAACGTTGATTCTTTGATTGTGGGTTATCAAGATCAACAACAGGTTCAATCTCTACATCATTATTTTTACTAGGTTGAGCATCAACGTGAACATTATCATTAACGTTATCACTAGGTTCATGTTCATCACCTGATTGTGTTTCAGCATCAGAGATAGAAATATCATTGGGATTCTCAGGTGTGTCTACAGTAGGTTCACTAGAAGCATGCAAAGTCCTATCATTTTTCTTTTTCTTCTTTTAGAAAGAACTAGGTGCCTCTAAATTGTTTCTCTGAGAATCTTGCTCGATTCTCTTAGGGTGGCCTTTAGGATACAAAGGTTCCAAAGTCACTCCACCAGTTCTAGTAGCCACTCTAACAGCAAAGTCATTTTTATTATTTAATTCATCAAGAAAATCATTGTGAGCCTTAAGTACTTGCTCAGCTTGAGTAGCAACTGAGGGAGTCCTGGACTAGGGGGTGTCCGGATAGCCGGACTATCATCATCGGCCGGACTCCAAGACTATGAAGATACAAGATTGAAGACTTCGTCCCGTGTCCGGATGGAACTTTCCTTGGCGTGGAAGGCAAGCTTGGCAATACGGACATGTAGATCTCCTACCATTGTAACCGACTTTGTGTAACCCTAGCCCTCTCCGGTGTCTATATAAATCGGAGGGTTTTAGTCCGTAGGATGAACAACCATTACAACAATCATACCATAGGCTAACATCTAGGGTTTAGCCTCCTTGATCTCGTGGTAGATCCACTCTTGTACTACCCATATCATCAATATCAATCAAGCAGAGTAGGGTTTTACCTCCATCGAGAGGGCCCGAACACAGGTAAAAACATCGTGTCCCTTGTCTCCTGTTACCATCCGCCTAGACGCACAGTTCAGGACCCCCTACCCGAGATCCGCCGGTTTTGACACCGACATTGGTGCTTTCATTGAGAGTTCCTCTGTGTCGTCACCGATAGGCTTGATGGCTCCTTCAATCATCAACAACAACACAGTCCAGGGTGAGACTTTTCTCCCCGGATAGATCTTCGTGTTCGGTGGCTTTGCACTGCGGGCCAAATCGCTTGGCCATCTGGAGCAGATCGAAAGCTACGCCCCTGGCCATCAGGTCAGATTTGGAAGCCTAAACTTCACGGCTGACCTCCGCGGAGACTTGATCTTCGACGGATTCGAGCCACAGCCAAGCGCGCCGCACTATAACGATGGGCATGATTTAGCTCTGCTTCCGGACAGTGCCCTGGAGGCCACACATGAGTCTGCTCTGACCCTTAGTTCGGAGCCGACTGCGCAGATCGAGGACGGGTGGCTAGACACCGCCTCGGGGGCTGCAACCTCTACGGCGATGGAGCCGAATACTGACCTTGTCCCTTGAAAAGCTCGTGACACCGAGGTGCCGGACTCCTCGCCGGACGCCGAACCCCCTGCGCCCCTACCAATCGAATCCGATTGGGCGCCGATCATGGAGTTCACCACCGCGGGCATCTTTCAGCACTCACCCTTTGGCGACATTCTGAATTCACTAAAGTATCTCTCGTTATCAGGAGAGCCCTGGCCGGATTGCGGTCAGGACGGTTGGGATGCGGACGGCGAAGAATTTCAAAGCCCACCCACCACCCACTTTGTAGCCACTGTCGACGATCTAACCGACATGCTAGACTACGACTCAAGACATCGACGGTATGGACGGCGATGCGGAGATTTACCAAGAACCAAAGCCTACGAGCAATCGAAAGCCACCTTAACTCATGATATATATATGGTGGGCACCCCAAAAGGGAGCGATAACGAGGAACAACGGGACGCGGCGAAGGATAATTCCCCGAAAAACTACCAAAACGGCGACGCAAGCGCCGCCCCAAGTCCCGCCTCGATAACAATAGCACCCATAATGACCCAGCCGTAGAGCAGGGCAAACCAGTGGATGACGAACATGCAACCAAGCAACCATCCGAACAGGATGAGTCGGACAATCAACCCATCCTCGGCGAAAACAACAGTCCAGATGATCTCGCGCCGGATACATCACCGGAGCATAAGAACCCTCACAAAAGGCTTGTCGCCACTGCAAGAAGTTTGAAGAAGTAGAAACGGAAGCTCAAAACAGCAGAAGACATACTCAGAATGAGATGGATCAAAGTACTTAAGACCGCGGACAAATACGGCAATGGCCATCAAGCAAAGAGCTACCCCAAGCGCAAGCTGCTACCCGACTTCGACGAGGAGGCCGCAGAGCCCCCACAATCAAAAAGCAAAGAGACCGCCTGGCCGGATAGACGACCAGATGACAGGCCAAGAGTGGCAAGCGGCGCCGCACACAAGCCAGCACATGACACACGTAAAGATCCTCGCGAAAAGGATGGCCCGGTCAGGTCCATTTATGGGCCAAAAAAGAGGGCCCCAGGAAGCAACACAACACGCCGAGTGTTCGAAGATAATGGCACACCTAAATCTGAGCGCCAAGACACCCACTATGTTTCACCGATGAGGTGCTGGATTATGAATTTCCAGCGGGATTCAAGCCCGTAAACATAGAGGCATACGACGGAACAACAGACCCCGGAGTCTGGATTGAGGATTACATCCTACACATACATATGTCTAGAGGAGACGATCTCCAAGCCATAAAATATCTACCCCTCAAGCTCAAAGGGCCAGCTCGGCATTGGCTCAAAAGCCTCCCAGAAAATACCATTGGAAGTTGGGAAGAGCTCGAGGACACGTCTAGAGCAAAATTTCAGGGGACTTATGTCCGCCCTCCGGATGCAGACGATTTAAGTCACATAACCCAACAGCCCGGAGAGTCAGCACGCAAATTCTGGAATAGGTTCCTCACCAAAAAGAACCAAATAGTCGACTGTCCGGACTCCGAAGCCCTAGCAGCTTTTAAACATAACGTCCAAGACGAATGGCTCGCCAGACACCTGGGCCAGGAAAAGCCAAGAACAATGGCCGCGCTAACGAGTCTCATGACCCGCTTTTGCGCGCGGGAAGATAGCTGGCTGGCAAGATGCAGCACCAGCGACCCGAGTACATCCAAGATCAGAGATAGAAATGGAAAATCACGGCGCAAAAAGGATCAGCGCCGAAACAAAGAAAATGGCCCAAAGAACACGGCGGTCAACGCCGGATTCAAAAACTCGTGGTCGAACAACAAAACACTGCCTCTTAATGACAACAGTGACGAGCTATCCAACCTCAACAAAATTTTGGATCGGATATGTCAAATCCACAGTACCCCCGGGAAGCCTGCAAACCACACCCACCGAAATTGTTGGGTCTTCAAGCAGTCCGGCCGACTCAACGCCGAACACAAGGGGCTCGACACGCCAAGCGAGGACGATGATGAACCCCATCAGTAGAGCACCGGAAGACAAAAGACTTTCCCACAAGAAGTCAAAACAGTAAACTCACTCCATGTGACAACACGGAACAATAGTGTGACACCTGCTAAAGTACGCGTCGCACGGTCCACCCCAGCGGAATCCCGAGATTGGATGTCAAAACCAATTACTTTCGACCACCTGGATTATTCCAGAAGTATTCGAAACGCAGGATGGACTGCTCTGATATTGGATCCTATAATCGACGGACTACAATTTACACAAGTCCTAATGGATGGCGGCAGCGATTTAAACCTGCTATATCCGGACACAATCCGCAAGTTGGGGATAGACCCTACTAAAATTCGCCATAGCCGCACTTCCTTCAAAGGAGTGACGCTAGGCCCTTACGCCAAGTGCACGGGCTCCTTACTACTAGAGGTTGTGTTCGGATCACCCGACAACTTCCGTTGCGAAAAGCTAATCTTCCATGTTGCCCCATTCAAAAGTAGCCATCAAGCACTATTGGGACGTGAAGCTTTCGCCCGCTTTAATGCAATACCGCACTACGCGTCTCTTACACTTAAAATGCCCGGTCCACGCGGCATCATCTCATGAAAAGGTCGTTCAAGACCCCGGACACGGCTAGGCAAGTCCGGCATACATAAACTAGGGGCTCCCTAGCCGCATACCCCTTCACAAGGGGCTGTGCGTATGAACAATAAAGAGCCAATAAAAGCTCAACTTTATTCATTTATTCATACTCCGTTTTAAATACATTTTTTTGCACGATTTCTTTTCAAGCTGAGTTTCTCTCTTTTACAGATGAACAGCGTGTACACCCGTCCAGGATACGGCACAACGGAGACACAGGCGCAGACGTGCAGCAGGGACCCGCGGCAAGGATTCATTTTAGATTAAGACCCTGCGTAAACCTTTCTTAATGTCTCTTGTTGATTCACATCCCCCGGTTTTTCACCATAACCGACGAGGAGGCTGGCGTTTTGGCATCGGCCGCGTCAGAAATTTCCGCCCGTACCTAGACACTAGGGGCTTAGGGCATTGTTCTGCCCGTTCTCATAAAGACCGAATACCTTAGGGAGTGTTCGGCGTCTCGAGTTAGGCCTTATATGCATCAGCTCCGAATCATGTCTTTGGTCAAATGTTGGGTTTTCCCAGCTCCTGTGTTTTGTTGCCTTACGTTCTGTATCATCGGCTAACGCGGCACCGGAGAGCTACTACGATTGTGCCCGGTTGGCGGGCGAGCACCTCGATGAAAGCGGCCGAAAATCGTCATGATCTGATACAAATGAGACTGGTCAACCACTCGATCGACTACCGGAATGTCTAGAATTCCTCTGCTTTGACGAAGGACCGTTTCCCGGTCAGGCACATATGCGCCCCGAATTCGGAAAGCGTGGTGCCCCTAGGGGCTATATCGTAGCCCCACCTTCGAACTCCTATGGCTAAGTGAAAGTGATAAAGCATCATAGTCCGGTTGCCTCGTTTGATACGCTACCACCTCCTTCACAGGACCAAGACGTTGGATTAAGTGTGAAAATGCGCTATTTTTGCAAACACCCCCGCATTATGTGTGTGGGGGCTGAAGCCGAAGACTGCCATCTTTCAGGTTATACACAAGTATACATTAACGGCCACACAGGAGATATCTCAATACTTGAACGCACAAGTATAAAAAGCACTTATATTATGAATATCATTTTACAAATCATAAAGGTCATTTGAACATGACATTCTTTGAGCACTGCGACTCTATTGCACGAGCACCCTGCAGAACTTCCCCAAAATAGTGCTCGGCGGGTAACCGGCTCTCGTCCGAACCCCGGGTTGCAACATCGGTGGCATCCATCTCCGTCCAGTATGTCTTCACACGGGCGAGGGCCATCCATGCACCCTCTATGCAGGCCGACCGCTTCATCGCCTTGATATGCGGCACTGCTCCAAGGAATTGCTGCAATAAGCCAAATAACTCTTCGGCTTGGGCCTATCCGGCCAGATATGAGCCACTACATCCGTCATGGCAAGTCCGGACAATCTATTCAGCTCAGCCCACTCAGCCAACCGATCGGTCAACGGAAGTGAACGCTCCGGACTGTGGAATTGAGACCAAAAAAGCTCTTCCGTCTCGTGATCCTTTTGACTTCGGAAGTGCACAACAGCATCTGCCGCACTTGCCACTAAATCCATATAAGGATCCTCCGGACCCCACAGCTGGCCAAGTTGAGCATACTTCGGATCTGTGAACTTCCTGCACAGCAGAAAGGGCTTGCCAGCCGCAATGTCTCTAGCCTGACGCAGCTCCTCCTTTATAGCCCTCATTGCAGAACGGGCATCCTTGGCTCCGGCGGTGGCCTTCTTCAGGTCTTCTTGCTCCGCTCGGCGTTCTTTTTCAAGAACCTCATAGCGGTCGGTTACATCTTTAAGCTTCACGGCCATTTCGGCCATCTCCTCCCTGCTTCGGCAGTGAGCAGCCCTTTCGGCTTCTAGCTCTTCGGCCGCCTTCGAGGCAGCCGCGTCACTCCTTCGGGCCTGCTCCTTGGCTCGAGCAAGCTCTGCTCGAAGGTCCTCCACAGCAGCGGCACCATCTACATTAAGCATACATGTTGTCAGGAGTGAGCATCAGCTCCCTAACTAGGTGACCACGGAGAAACAACCTACCTTGTGACTAGTCAAGTCGTTTATTGACCAGCGCGATGTCCGCATCCGCAACGTCGAGCTGCCGCTTTAGTTCGGCAACTCCATCAGTCCGGCTGGCTACCAGACTATCCGCCACCTATGTAGGAAAGGCGAGAATTAATACCTGACATTATGATCCTCGGCACGCTGTCGCTTTCGACAACATACCGAGTCTCAGGGGCTACTATCTATACAGGGCGCGCTTTATGTGTAAACATGCCAAAAGGTATGTCATTTTTATGTACCTCAAACCCCGCCAGGAAACTTCTGACGGCATCATGCAACCCGCCCTCGGTGGATGAAATTCTTTCAATCACCGTACTCATCAATGTACGGTGACCTTCTGAGATAGACGCCTTCTCAAGCAGATCCTTGGCTCCCGGCCGTACACGGTTGGTGCGAACTCTCCGCCCTGCGGACTCGGGATACCCTCCGTGACGACACCTCATGGTCGTCCGCCCCGCCTGACGGTGCGGCAGATGGAGGCGTCTCGCTCTCCATCATCTCCGGACGAAGGTCCCCCGAAGACGAGCTCAGCCGAGAGGGACGAAGATCCGAACTACAAGGTAAAAACTTCGGTTATCCTCAGAAGCAAAAATAGGGATGTCCCTTATCACAAAACTCCCCTTTTTCTACTTACGGCTCGCTTGAGGGCTGATTCCATGGGGGAGATGGTGCGTCTGGGGCTTCCCCAGGCGCAGGACCCTCCGGTGAAGATCTCTTCCCCCGCTTTGAGGCCTTGGCCTCCGGGTTTTCGGAAGCGGTCCTCTTCTCCCCTTGGAAGGAGGATTCTTGATCCCCCCTTTCCCGAAAGCCTCCTTGGTAGAGGCGGTAGTTTCTCTGTTTCCCCTTCGCCTTCCTCCGAAGGCGCAACCTCCAGCATCTTGACCAACACGGGATCCGGCGTGGTCTCCGGGAGGGGGGCCGGACACCGTATCAGTTTTGCTTGCACTGTCCACTCCTGTTCGGAGGACAATTGATTAAAAGGCAAATCCAAGATATGCAAACGAATGGTATGTCCGGACACAGAGCTACTTACTGGTGTATCCGGGCGATTGCAGCTTAGGCCGGCGTCCTCGGTCAATTCCGGACACACCTCTTGTGATCCGAAGAACAATTTGTACATCTCCACGGGTGTCTTACCCATGAAGTGTTGGAGAATTCATGGTCCCTCCGGATTGAATTCCCACAGCCGGAGAGGGCGGCGTTTGCAGGCGAGAGACGCCTAATCGGCATAACTCAGATCACCACGACCAGATTGATCTCCCTCTCTTGGAGGTCACAAATCCGCCCTGCAATAGGGGTACGTCCTTTAGCGGCCCCAGTTGAGCCTTGGCGACCCATGACATCAGCCGTCATGGGCGCCTGAAGCGAGAAGATGGGCGGCGGCTTCACTTTCTTGCCCACAGGAGCGGTTATATAAAACCACTCCTGTTGCCACAAGCCAAGCTCCTCCTGGAAAGAGCCCTCGGGCCATGGAGCATCGGCCCTCTTGCTTACAACCGCCCGCCGACTCGCTTGACGCCCTCGATCATCTTGGCTCCATGTTGAAGGTTTTGAGCCACAAACCGAAGTGAGGGTAGTGCGGAGGAAGGCTTGAGCGACAATGAATGATGAGATGTGGAGGATGGACTCCGGAGCCAAGTCGTGGAATTCCAACCCATAGTAAAACATGAGCCCTCTCACAAAAGGATCCATCGGGAAGCCTAAACCCCGACGGAGGTGGGACAAAAACACGACGCTCTCGCCGAGCTCAGGAGTAGGAATGACTTGCCCTTTGGCGGGTAACCTATGCGAAATCTCGTAGGTCAGGTACCTGGCTTCTCTCAGCTTCAGCACGTCCTCTTCCGTGATGGAGGAGGGCATCCACCGGCCCTGTAGGTTAGAGTCGGACATTGTTGAAGGTCCGAGGCGCTCGAATCTGGGGCTCTGGGTGTTGGAACTCAGGGCGAGGGGCAGATTCGATTGAGGATTGAAGAAAAGAAACAAGCCTTGGTCTCATTATAAAGAGGAGAATACCAAGAGCCGTCCTCGTGACCGTTTGGGACTCACCTTCGATAGAGGAGGCGGGGCAACGGGCACGGTTGGATTACCCACGTCCGTATTGATGGGAATCCCGGAATAAGGGGAACACGATCTCTGCTTCGACAAGACGTGCCAAGGAAACCGCTTCGCTAAACGCGCTGAGGTGGTATAATAAAAACGATTCAAGTAAAGGCTTGGTAGTTGTCGTGGATTTGTCACGTCAGATGTCCTAGGGTGAGGACTTAGTCATGAGGCCAACACATCTATGTGGTAGCTTGAGAGGGGTTGAGCGGAATAGAGAGACGCAACACGAGACAGAGATTTAGACAGCTTCGGGCCCCGGGAAACATCATCCGGTAACAACCCTACATGTTCTTTGAGGCTAGGTCTCATTATCATCACGAGGGAGTCGCCGTAAACCGGCTCTCCTCTTTGTGTCTAGCCCTAAGATTGTTTCTTCTTGCTTGTAACTTGTCCTCCTTTGGGGAGCCCTGCCCCTCCTTATATATGTTGAAGAGGCGGGTTACATGTAGAGTCCAACTCGGACTTAAGATTTAACTATTCTAACTTATCACCATGGGCTTCTTAACATCTTGGGCTTCATAACATCTTGGGCTTCATAACCCTTGGCAACCCAGTTATCACTGTTTGCCGGTTTAACATTGTTTGCCGGTTTAACATTGTCTGCCGGTTTAACATTGTCTGCCGGTTTACCACCAGCCGGTTTAACATTGTCTGCCGGTTTACCATCAGCCGGTTTACCGTCTGTCTTGGCCATCTATCTTGACTGTCTTAACTCTCCGCCGGTTTACCATCCGCCGGTTTACCAAGTCCCAGCCGGTTTACAACTTCAGCCGGGTCATACCGCGGGGTATATCCCCGACAGTAGTGGTGTGACGTCATGCCACGGAATACGTCAGCATATTGAACTTGTGTACATATTATTCTCTCTACGGTGGTATGTGGAAATTATTTTGCATAGCCGGACACTATCCTGGTGTTTGCAATCTTCTATGAATTATTCGGAAGGGGAACCCGCCTTGCAATGCCGAAGCCAATATGCGCGCCAGACTCGTCGTCATTGAAGCCTGGTTTAGGGGCTACTGAGGGAGTCCTGGACTAGGGGGTGTTTGGATAGCCGGACTATCATCATCGGCCGGACTCCAAGACTATGAAGATACAAGATTGAAGACTTCATCCCGTGTCCGGATGGAACTTTCCTTGGCGTGGAAGGCAAGCTTGGCAATACGGACATGTAGACCTCCTACCATTGTAACCGACTCTGTGTAACCCTAGCCCTCTCCGGTGTCTATATAAACCGGAGGGTTTTAGTCCGTAGGACGAACAACCATTACAACAATCATACCATAGGCTAGCTTCTAGGGTTTAGCCTCCTTGATCTCGTGGTAGATCCACTCTTGTACTACGATATCATCAATATCAATCAAGCAGAGTAGGGTTTTACCTCCATCGAGAGAGCCGAACACAGGTAAAAACATCGTGTCCCTTGTCTCCTATTACCATCCGCCTAGACGCACAGTTCGGGACCCCCTACCCGAGATCCGCCGGTTTTGACACCGACAGCAACCATAGAAGCATATTTGCTAACGAGTTTGAGTTCACCTTTAACTCTAGCCATATTATCGCTCACGCGTCCTATCTCGAAAGCATTATTATTTAACTCTCTACCAACATAAGCATTAAAACTTTCTTGTCTGGCCATAAAGTCATCAAACTCATCTAAGCATGGGCTATGAAATTTAGTAGAGGGGATTTCAACTTTATCATATCTATAGAGAGAATTTACCTTTACTACCTGTGTCGGGTTATCAAGACAATGTGGTTCCTCAACATGTGGTATATTAAGACCGTGTATTTCTTCAATAGGAGGTAAATTCTTAACATCTTCAGCTTTTATACCTTTTTCTTTCATTGATTTCTTTGCCTCTTGCATATCTTCAGGACTGAGAAATAAAACACCTCTCTTCTTCGGAGTGGGTTTAGGAATAGACTTAGGAGTTGGCATAATTGGTTCAGGAATTGCCTCAGGAATTGGCTCAGGAAGAGTCCAATTATTTTCATTAGTCAACATATTATTCAATAGTAATTCAGCTTCGTCGACCGTTCTTTCCCTGAAAAGACAACCAGCACAACTATCCAAGTAGTCCTTGGAAGCATCGGTTAGTCCATTATAAAAGATATCAACTATTTCATTTTTCTTAAGAGGATGATGAGGCAAAGCATTAAGTAACCGGAGAATCCTCCCCCAAGCTTGTGGGAGACTCTCTTCTTTGATTTGCACAAAATTGTATATTTCCCGCAAGGCAGCTTGTTTCTTATGAGCAGGGAAATATTTAGCAGAGAAGTAATAAATCATATCCTGGGGACTACACACACAACCAGGAGCAAGAGAATTATACCAAGTCTTAGCATCACCCTTTAATGAGAACAGAAATATCTTAAGGATATAGAAATAGCGAGATTTATCATCATGAGTAAACAGGGTGGCCATGTCACTCAACTTGGTAAGATGTGGCACAACAGTTTCAGATTCAAGGCCATAAAAAGGATCAGATTCAACTAAAGTAATAATTTCAGGATCAACAGAGAGTACATAATCATTATCAGTAACACAGATAGGTGAAGTAGCAAAAGTAGGGTCAGGTTTCATCCTAGCATTAAGAGACTGCTGCTTCCATTTAGCTAATAATTTCTTAAGATCATATCTATCATTGCAAGCAAAGATAGCTCTAGCAGCTTCTTCATTCATAACATAACCCTCAGGAACAATAGGCAATTCATAATCATTGGGAGAATTTTCATCATCATTATCATCAATAATAGCATCTTCAATAATTGCATTCCCCCTAACTCTAGCAAGTTGTTCACCAAGAAGTTCACCTAATGGCAAAGCAGTATCACGCACAGAAGTAGTTTCATCATAAGTATCATGCACAGCAGAAGTGCCATCATCAATAACATGCGACATATCAGAGTTCATAGAAGTAGTAGGTTTAGGTGTCGCAAGCTTACTCAAAACAGAAGGAGAATCTAGTGCAGAGCTAGATGGCAGTTCCTTACCTCCCCTCGTAGTTGAGGGATAGATCGTAGTTTTCGCGTCTTTCAAGTTCTTCATAGTGATCAACAGATATAAATCCCAAGTGACTCGGAGAATAGAGCTATGCTCCCCAACAACGGTGCCAGAAATTAGTCTTGATAACCCACAAGTGTAGGGGATCGCAACAGCTTTCGAGGGTAAAGTATTCAACCCAAATTTATTGATTCGACACAAGGGGAGCCAAAGAATATTCTTGAGTATTAGTAGTTGAGTTGTCAATTGAACCACACCTGGATAACTTAGTATCTGCAGCAAAGTATTTAGTAGCAAAGTAGTATGATAATAAAGGTAACAGTGGCAAAAGTAAAGATAATAGTTTTGTAGTAATTGTAATGGTAGCAACGGAAAAGTAAATAAGCGAAGCACAAGATGTGAAAAGCTCGTAGGCATTGGATCAGTGATGGATAACTATGTCGGATGCGATTCCTCATGTAATAGCTATAACATAGGGTGACACAGAACTAGCTCCAATTCATCAATGTAATGTAGGCATGTATTCCGTATATAGTCATACGTGCTTATGGAAAAGAACTTCCATGACATCTTTTGTCCTACCCTCCCGTGGCAGCGGGGTCCTAGCGGAAACTAAGGGATATTAAGGCCTCCTTTTAATAGAGAACCGGAACAAAGCATTAGCACATAGTGAATACATGAACTCCTCAAACTATGGTCATCTCCGAGAAGTATCCCGATTATTGTCACTTCGGGGTTGTCGGATCATAACACATAATAGGTGACTATAGACTTGCAAGATAGGATCAAGAACACACATATATTCATGAAAACATAATAGGTTCAGATCTGAAATCATGGCACTCGGGCCCTAGTGACAAGCATTAAGCATAGCAAAGTCGTAGCAACATCAATCTCAGAACATAGTGGATACTAGGGATCAAACCCTAACAAAACTAACTTGATTACATGATAAATCTCATCCAACCCATCACCCTCCAGCAAGCCTACGATGGAATTACTCACACACGGCGGTGAGCATCATGAAATTGGTGATGAAGGATGGTTGATGATGACGACGATGATGAATCCCCCTCTCAGGATCCCCGAACGGACTCCAGATCAGTCCTCCTGTGAGAGATTAGGGCTTGGCGGCGGCTCCATATCGTAAAACGCGTTGAAACTTTCTCTCTGATTTTTTTCTCCCCGAACGTGAATATATGGAGTTGGAGTTGAGGTCGGTGGAGGTCCAGGGGGCCCACGAGACAGGGGTGCGCCTAGGGGGAGGGGGCGGCCCCCCACCCTCGTGGACAGGGTGTGGGCCCCCTGGTCTTGATTCTTTCGCCAGTATTTTTATATTTTCCAAAAATTGCCTCCGTGGATTTTCAGGACATTCCGAGAACTTTTGCTTTCTACACATAAAACAACATCATGGCAGTTCTGCTGAAAACAGCGTCGGTCCGGGTTAGTTTCATTCAAATCATGCAAGTTACAGTCCAAAACAAGGGCAAAAGTGTTTGGAAAAGTAGATATGTTGGAGACGTATCAACACTCTATGAAGTTCTTTGTGTTGGTTTGAATAGATGAATCTAAGATTGTGTGATGCATATCATATAATCAAACCCGCGGATACTTGAGGTGACATTGGAGTATCTAGGTGACATTAGGGTTTTTGGTTGATGTGTGTCTTAAGGTGTTATTTTACTATGAACTCTAGGGCTGTTTGTGACACTTATAGGAATAGCCCAATGGATTGATCGGAAAGAATAACTTTGAGGTGGTTTCTTACTCTATAATAATCTCTTCGTTTGTTCTTCGCTATTAGTGACTTTGAAGTGACTCTTTGTTGCATGTTGAGGGATTGTTATATGATCCAATTATGTTATCATTGTTGAGAGAACTTGCACTAGTGAAAGTATGAACCCTAGGCCTTGTTTCAAAGCATTACAATACCGTTTTCGCTCACTTTTGTTACTTGCTACCTTGCTGTTTTTATATTTTTCAGATTACAAAAACCTATATCTACCATCCATATTGCACTTGTATCACCATCTCTTCGCTGAACTAGTGCACCTATACAATTTACCATTGTATTGGGTGTGTTGGACACAAGAGACTCTTTGTTATTTGGTTGCAGGGTTGTTTGAGAGAGAGACCATCTTCATCCTACGCCTCCCACGGATTGATAAACCTTAGGTCATCCACTTCAGGGAAATTTGCTACTGTCCTACAAACCTCTGCACTTGGAGGCCCAACAACGTCTACAAGAGGAAGGCCGCATAGTAGACATCAAGCTCTTCTCTGGTGCCATTGCCAGGGAGGTTAGTGCTTGAAGGTATATCTTTAGATCTTGCAATCGAATCTTGTAGTTTCTTATTTTATCACTTGTTTAGTCTATAAAATAAAATTACAAAAAAATGGAATTGAGGTTGCCTCATATGCTTCATCTTTTTAATGTCTTTCGTGAAAATAAGGATTCCGGTAATTGTGCCAAAGTGTTAGAAGAAGAATGGAATAAAATGTTTGGCATACAATCTTTGAATGAAGAGCATGATTGCAATGTTGTTAGCATGAACTCTTTGAATATCCATAGTACTAATGATGATTGCACTAGTCATGACAAAAATGTTTCTTATAAGCATGTCAACTTTTGTGGAGTGCATAGAGTTTGCAAGTACACACCAAATAGGGAATATAGATTTTGCAAGAGGCATAAGTATTTAGAAACTAAATGGTTGCAAGAGAGGCTAGATGTTTGTTCGGAAAATTTAAATTTTCTTTGCCATCCTTGTGAACTTTGCAATGAACATGGTCATTTAAATATCCAATGCAAATTGTTTCATGATCGAATCGTGTCCAAAAATTGTTATGACTTGATTTCCCTTGTGCACCATAATGAACTTAGTTTGCTTTTGGGTTATCAAGAAATGAAACGTATGACCAATGATATTCCAGAATTTAGCCTTGAGAGAGTCCTTGATTTTGATCTAGAGGAAATTTATATGTATTGTGGGATAAATTGCTTTGAGAATCCTTATATTGCCAATTACTTAAAGAAAAGAAAACAAATAGAAGATGAAGAGAATACTAATGAAAGGGAAAGGGTTTCCCAATATCCTTCTATTCTTTCTTATGATGAATCAGGTAATGAGGAGGAGCTCCAAAAAGAGGACTAAATCCACACATAATGTGGAGAAGAAAAGGAAAAGACGGAGAAGCAAAGGTAGAAAGGTATCCCTCCCAAATGATGTTGCTCCTGTTATTGTTATGCCAATTACTCATTGTGATGATAATAATTGCTATACTATTGGTGCTATCCATACTATTAATGATGCGAGTGATTATTCTTATGATATGCAAAGGCCCAATCTTGGGGATGCTATGTTTAATTAGAATGACATGTTTGAGAATTTATTTGCTGCAATTAATGTTTGTCCCAAGCTTGGGGATGCTATGCTTAATGAAGATGGTATTTTTAGTCTCCCAAGTATTGATATGCAAATTTATTATGATGATAGCATGCCTCCTATTTATGATGATTATATTGATGAAAGTGGGTTTGGAAGAATGTCAACTTTAGGAAGTAATGATCCCACTATTTTGGAGGGTGTTGAATCTTATTGTGATAATTATGAAAGTGGATTTGGAGAGGTCATGACTTTATTTAGTAATGATTCCACTATTTTGGAAGAGGTTTCAATTGATTTTGATGAGAACAAAGTTGCTACTTATGATGATTATTGTGATGGCACTTATGTTATAAAAAGTAGTGATGATTATATTTATAAGACTTGTCATGATTATGAATACCCTTTTTATGAACATTATTATTTCAATGTGGAAACAATTTATAGTATTCGATTTTCTTATGACACTCTCACTATTCTGAATGAGAAGAGTTTTGCTTATGTGGAGAGTAATAAACATTCTATGCTTATGCATCATGAAAAGAATGCTTTATGTGATGGTTATATTGTTGAATTCATTCATGATGCTACTGAAAATTATTATGAGGGCGGAATATATGTTTGTAGGAATTGCAATAATATCAAGTTTCCTCTCTATGTGTTGAAAATCTTGAAGTTATGCTTGTTTTGCTTTCCTATGCTAGTTGTTTCTTGTTCCCATAAGTTGTTTGCTCACAAAATCCCTATGCATATGAAGTGGGGTAGACTTAAATGTGCTATTAATATGCTTCATGATGCTCTCTTTATGTTTCAATTCTAATCTTTTATACGAGCATCGTTGAAATCATCATGCCTAGCTAGAAAGCCATTAAAGAAAAGCACTTGTTGGGAGACAACCCAACATTTACCCTTACTATTTTTGTGTGTTCACATGATTAAGATACGGTAGTAATCATGTTTTATAGCTTTTGTTTCAATAAAGTGCATAGTAAAACCTTTGGGATAGTCTGGATGATAGTTGACTTGATTCTGTGCAAAAACATAAACTTTTGCGCTCAGTCCAGGAAATTTGAAAATTCACTAGAACCTTCTTTTGATCTGAATTTTTTACAAAATATTGATACACAAATTTCCTACATTTTCCTAATTTTTCAGAATTTTTGGAGTAACAGAAGTATGGAAAGTTTCCAGATTACTACGGGTTGTTCTGTTTTTGACAGATTCTGTTTTCTATGTGTTGTTTGCTTCTTTTGATGAACCTATGAGTAGTATCGGAGGGTATGAATATGAACCATGGAAAAGTTGGAATACAGTATATATAACAACAATATGAATTTAGAATGAGTTCATAACAATACCTAAGTGGTGATTTATTTTCTTATACTAACGGAGCTTACGAGTTTTCTGTTGAGTTTTGTGTTGTGAAGTTTTCAAGTTTTGGGTAAAGATTCGATGGACTATGAATAAGGAGTGGAAAGAGCTGGGGATGATCAAGGCACCCCAAGGTAATATTCAAGTACAACCAAGAGCCTAAGCTTGGGGATGCCCCGGATGGCATCCCCTCTTTCGTCTTCGTTCATCGGTAACTTTACTTGGAGCTATATTTTTATTCACCACATGATATGTGTTTTGCTTGGAGCATCATTTTAATTTATTTTTATTTGCTTGATGTTATTCAGAGACATGTTTTATATCTTTTAGTTCAATAAAAAAGTCAAGTATAGCCTTTACCATGCTTATTTTACAAGTCTATGCGTTGCTGTTTCGAAAACAGAAAGTTTGCTGTTATGTTTTGAATATTGGTGAATAGTCAGAAGATGATAAAATCTTGAATTTTGACACAATTAGTAACAACAAATTTTGTACAGTGTGGTAATTTTTCAAAAAAATTGGAGTTAGGAAAGTATGATTCCTCTTGCATTCTTTACAGACTGTCCTGTTTAGACCGATTGCTGTTATGTTTGCATTGTTTGCATATGTTTGCTTGTTTAATAATTCTATTTGAGGATAGGAGTGTTACATATGCAGATCACATTTAGTAGGCAATATAAATTAATAATTTTAGTGATTTGCTACAGTAGAGAATGATAAGGTTATTGCGTTGATTTATACTAACTTATCTCACGAGTTCTTGTTGGGTATTGTGTGTATGAAGTTTTTGAGATTTAGGGAAACCGTGATATAAAAGGAATTAAGGAGGCACAAAAGCTCAAGCTTGGGGATGCCCAAGGCATCCCGAATAAATATTTCAAGAAGTCTCAAGCATCTAAGCTTGGGGATGCCCCGGTTGGCATCCCACCTTTCTTCTTCAACAACTATCGGTCAGTTTTGGTTGAGCCTACATTTTTGCTTCTTCACATGATATGTGCTATCCTTGCAATTTTATTTTGTTTGTTTGCTGTTTGAATAAAGTACTTAAGATCTAAATTTTCTTTATGAGAGAGAGTCTTCACATAGTTACATAATTATTAGACTACTCATTGATCTTCACTTATATTTTTGGGAGTAGTTTGTCATTTGCTCTAGTGCTTCACTTATATCTTTTTAGAGCACGATGGTAGTTTTATTTTGAAGAAATTGATGAACTCTCATGCTTCACTTATATTATTTTGAGAGTCTTAAACAACATGGTAATTTGCTTTGGTTATGAATTTAGTCCTAATATGATGGGCATCCAAGAGGGATATAATAAAAACTTTTATATAAAGTGCATTGAATACTATGAGAAGTTTGATTCCTTATGATTGTTTTGAGATATGAGGATGGTGATATTACAGTCATGCTAGTGAGTAAGTGCGAATTTGAGAAATACTTGTGTTAAGGTTTGTGAGTCTCGTAGCATGCATGTATGGTAAACCGTTATGTAACAAAGTTGGAGCATGAAGTATTTATTGATTGTCTTCCTTATGAGTGGCGGTCGGGGACGAGCGATGGTCTTTTCCTACCAATCTATCCCCCCTAGGAGCATGCACGTAGTACTTCGTTTCGATGACTAATAGATTTTTGCAATAAGTATGTGAGTTCTTTTTGACTAATGTTGAGTCCAAGGATTATACACACTCTCACCCTTCCACCATTGCTAGCCTCTCTTGTACCGCGAAAACTTTCGCCGGTTCCATACACCCACCATATACCTTCCTCAAAACAGCTACCATACCTACCTATTATTGCAGTTCCATAGCCATTTCGAGATATATTGCCATGCAACTTTCCACCGTTCCGTTTATTATGACACGCTTCATCATTGTCATATTGCTCTGCATGATCATGTAGTTGACATAGTATTTGTGGCAAAGCCACCTTTCACAATTCTTTCATGCATGTCACTCTTGATCCATTGCACATCCCAGTACACTGCCGGAGGCATTCACATAGAGTCATATTTTGTTCTAAGCATTGAGTTGTAATTTTTCGAGTTGTAAGTAAATAGAAGTGTGATGATCATCATTATTAGAGCATTGTCCCATGTGAGGAAATAAAGAAAAAAGAAAAATAGAGGCCAAAGAAGCCAAAAAAAGGGGAAAAAGAAAAAAATAAAAAAAGAATAAAAAATGAGAGAAGGGGCAGTGTTACTATCCTTTTTCCACACTTGTGCTTCAAAGTAGCACCATGATCTTCATGATAGAGAGTCTCCTATTTTGTCACTTTCATATACTAGCGGGAATTTTTCATTATAGAACTTGGCTTGTATATTCCAATGATGGGCTACCTCAAATGCCCTAGGTCTTCACGAGCAAGCAAGTTGGATGCACACCCACTTAGTTTCTTTTTTAGCTTTCATATACTCATAGCTCTAGTGCATCCGTTGTATGGCAATCCCTACTCACTCACATTGATATCTATTGATGGGCATCTCCATAGCCCGTTGATACGCCTATTTGATGTGAGATTATCTCTCTCTCTTTTTGTCTTCTCCACAACCACCATATTCTCTTCCACCACAGTGCTATGTCCAGGGCTCACGCTCATGTATTGCGTGAAAGTTGAAAAAGTTTGTGAACATCAAAAGTATGAAACAATTGCTTGACTTGTCACCGGGGTTGTGATTATTTGAGTATTTTGTGTGATGAAGATGGAGCATAGCCAGACTATATGCTTTTGTAGGGATAAGCTTTCTTTGGCCATGTTATTTTGAGAAGACATAATTGCCTTGTTAGTATGCTTGAAGTATTATTGTTTTTATGTCAATATTAAACTTTTGTTTTGAATCTTATGGATCTGAACATTCTTGCCATAATAGAGAAGATTACATTGATAAATATGCTAGGTAGCATTCCACATCAAAGATTCTATTTTTATCATTTACCTACTTGAGGACGAGCAGGAATTAAGGTTGGGGATGCTTGATACGTCTCCAACGTATCTATAAATTTTGATTGTTCAATGCTATTATATTATCCATCTTGGATGTTTTACATGAATTAATATGCTATTTTAGATGATTTTTGGGACACCTATTAGCCTAGAGCCCAATTGACCCGGAAAATTTGCGTTTCTGTTTTTTCCTTGTTTTTGAGTTCTACAGAAAAGGAATATCAAACGGAGTCCAATTGACCTGAAAATTTGCGGAGATTATTTTTGGACCAGAAGAAGCCCACGGAGCATCGGAGATGGACCAGAAGAGTCCCGAGGCCACCACGAGGGTGGAGGGCGCGCTGAAGGAAATATGCCCTAGAGGCAATAATAAAGTTATTATTTATTTCCTCATATCATGATAAATGTTTATTATTCATGCTAGAATTGTATTAACCGGAAACATGATACATGTGTGAATACATAGACAAACATAACGTCACTAGTATGCCTCTACTTGACTAGCTCATTAATCAAAGATGGTTATGTTTCCTAACCATAGACATGTGTTGTCATTTGATTAATGGGATCACATCATTAGGAGAATGATGTGATTGACATGACCCATTCCGTTAGCCTAGCACTTGATCATTTAGTATATTGCTATTGCTTTCTTCATGACATATACATGTTCCTGTAACTATGAGATTATGCAACTCCCGTTTACCGGAGGAACACTTTGGGTACTACCAAACGTCACAACGTAACTGGGTGATTATAAAGGAGTACTGCAGGTGTCTCCGAAGGTACATGTTGAGTTGGCGTATTTCGAGATTAGGTTTTTTCACTCCGATTGTCGGAGAGGTATCTCCAGGCCTTCTCGGTAATGCACATCACTATAAGCCTTGCAAGCAATGTACTCCCTCCGTTCGGAAATACTTGTCGTTGAAATGAATGTATCTAGATGTATTTTAATTCTAGATACATCCATTTATGCGACAAGTAATTCCGGACGGAGGGAGTAGCTAATAAGTTAGTTACGGGATGATGCATTACGTAACGAGTAAAGAGACTTGCCGGTAACGAGATTGAACTAGGTATTGGATACCGACGATCAAATCTCGGGCAAGTAACATACCGATGACAAAGGGAACAACGTATGTTGTTATGCGGTTTGACCGATAAAGATCTTCGTAGAATATGTAGGAACCAATATGGGCATCTAGGTTCCGCTATTGGTTATTGACCGAGAATAGTTCTAGGTCATGTCTACATAGTTCTCGAACCCGTAGGGTCCGCACGCTTAACGTTACGATGGCAGTTTTATTATGAGTTTATAAGTTTTGATGTACGAAGTTTGTTGAGTCCGGATGTGATCACGGACATGACGAGGAGTCTCGAAATGGTCGAGACATAAAGATTGATATATTGGGCGACTATATTCGGACACGGAAGTGTTCCGGTGTTTTCAAGAAAACCGGAGTCTTGGGGGTTACGGACCCCCGTGAGAGTAATGGGCCTTATGGGCCTTAGTGGAAAGGAGAGAGGCGGCCAGCATGGGCGCGTGCCCCTCCCCTCTGGTCCGAATTGGACTAGGAGGCGGCGCCCCCTTCCTTTCCCTCTCCCCTTCCTCCTCCTAGTAGGAGTAGGAAAGGAGGAGTCCTACTCCTACTAGGAGGAGGATTCCTCCTCTGGCCTTCCTTGGGCGGCCGGCCTCCCCTTGCTCCTTTATATACGGGGAAGGGGCACCCCATAGACACACAAGTTGATCTACGGATCGTTCCTTAGCCATGTCGGTGCCCCCTCCACCATATTCCACCTCGGTCATATAGTCGCGGAGTTTAGGCGAAGCCTGCTGTGGTAGAACATTATCATCGTCCTGCACGCCGTCGTCTTGTGGAACTCATCACCGAAGCTTTGCTGGATCGGAGCCCGGGGATCGTCATCGAGCTGAATGTGTGCTGAACTCGGAGGTGCCGTACGTTCGGTGCTTGGATCGGTCGGATCGTGAAGGCGTCGACTACATCAACGCGTTGTGCTAACGCTTACGCTTACGGTCTCACGAGTGCGTGGACAACACTCTCCCCTCTCGTTGCTATGTCATCACCATGATCTTGCGTGTGCGTAGGAATTTTTTTGAAATTACTACGTTCCCCAACAGTGGCATCCGAGCCTAGGTTTTATGCGTTGATGTTATATGCACGAGTAGAACACAAGTGAGTTGTGGGCGATACAAGTCATACTGCTTACCAGCATGTCATACTTTGGTTTGGTGGTATTGTGAGATGAAGTGGCCCGGACCGACATTACGTGTACGCTTACACGAGACTGGTTTCACCGTTACGAGCACTCGTGCTTAAAGGTGGCTGGCGGGTGTCTATCTCTCTCACTTTAGCTGAATTGAGTGTGGCTACGCCCGGTCCTTGCGAAGGTTAAAACAGCACTAACTTGACAAACTATCGTTGTGGTTTTGTTGCGTAGGTAAGAATAGTTCTTGCTAAGCGCGTAGCAGCCACGTAAAATTTGCAACAACAAAGTAGAGGACGTCTAACTTGTTTTTGCAGGGCATGTTGTGATGTGATATGGTCAAGACGTGATGCTATATTTTATTGTATGAGATGATCATGTTTTGTAACCGAAGTTATCGGCAATGGCGGCAGGAGCCATATGGTTGTCGCTTTATTGTATGAAATGCAAGCATACATAATTGCTTTACTTTATCACTAAGCGATAGCGATAGTCGTAGAAGCAATAGATGGCGTAAACGACAACGATGCTACGATGGGGATCAAGGTGTCGTGCGGCGATTTATGGTGATCACGACGGTGCTTGAAGATGGAATCACAAGCACAAGATGATGATGGCCATATCATATCACTTATATTGATTGCATGTGATGTTTATCCTTTATGCATCTTATCTTGCTTTGATTGACGGTAGCATTTTAAGATGATCTCTCACTAATAATCAAGAAGTGTTCTCCCGAGTATGCACCGTTGCGAAAGTTCTTCGTCTTTGAGACACCACGTGATGATCGGGTGTGATAGGCTCTACGTTCAAATACAACGGTGCAAAACAGTTGCACACGCGAATACTCAGTCATACTTGACGAGCCTAGCATATCTGATATGGCCTCGGAACACGGAGACCGAAAGGTCGAACGTGAATCATATAGTAGATATGATCAACATAGTGATGTTCACCATTGAAACTACTCCATCTCACGTGATGATCGGACATGGTTTAGTTGATTTGGATCACGTGATCACTTAGATGACTAGAGAGATGTCTGTCTAAGTGGGAGTTCTTAAGTAATATGATTAATTGAACTTAAATTTATCATGAACTTAGTACCTGATAGTATCTTGCTTGTCTATATTTGTTTGTAGATAGATGGCTCGTGCTATTGTTCCATTGAATTTTAGTGCGTTCCTTGAGAAAGCAAAGTTGAAAGATGATGGTAGCAATTACACGGACTGGGTCCGTAACTCGAGGATTATCCTCATTGCTGCACGAAAAGTTCGTCTGGAAGGACCGCTGGGTGCCAGAACTGCTGGCGATGCAACCGACGACGTTAAGAACGTCTGCGAGCAAAGCGATGACTACTCGATAGTTCGATGTGCCATGCTTTACGGCTTAGAACCGGGTCTTCAACGGCGTTTTGAGCGTCATGGAGCATATGAGATGTTCGAGGAGTTGAAGTTAATATTTCAAGCAAATGCCCGGATTGAGAGATATGAAGTCTCCAATAAGTTCTATAGCTGCAAGATGGAGGAGAATAGTTACGTCGGTGAACACATACTCAAAATGTGCGGGTATAATAACCACTTGATTCAAGCTGGGAGTTAATCTTCACGATGATAGTGTCATTGATGAAATTCTTCAATCACGCCACCAAGCTACAAGAGCTTCGTGATGAACTATAATATGCAAGGGATGAACAAGACTATTCGAGCTCTTCGCAATGCTAAAAGCAGCGGAGGTAGAAATCAAGAAGGAGCATCAAGTGTTGATGGTTAACAAGACCACCAGTTTCAAGAAAAGGGGACTTCAAAAGAACAGCAAACAAGTTGCTTTGCTCAAGAGAAGAAACCAAAGTCTGGACCTAAGCACAAATCGAGTGCTTCTCTTAAGCGGTCGACCTTTGGAAGCGGAACTGCCCCAAGTATTTGCGGATAAGAAGGATGGCAAAGTGAACAAAGGTATATGTGATATACATGTTATTGATGTGTACCTTACTAATGCTCGCAATAGCACTGGGTATTTGATCTTGGTTACATTGCTAATATTTGCAACTTCGAAGCAGGGACTACGGATTAGCGAAGATTGGCTAAGGACGAGGTGACGATGCGGCGTGGGAAATGGTTCCAAAGTCGATGTGATCGCGGTCGACACGCTACCTCTACATCTACCATCGGGATTAGTTTTAGACCTAAATAATTGTTATTTGGTGCCAGCGTTGAGCATGAACATTATATCTGGATCTTGTTTGATGCGAGGCGGTTATTCATTTAAATCGAGAGAATAATGGTTGTTCTATTTATATGAGTAATATCTTTTATGGTCATGCACCCTTGAAGAGTGGTCTATTTTATTGAATCTCGATAGTAGTGATACACATATTCATAGTGTTGAAACCAAAAGAAGCGAGTTGATAATGATAGTGCAACTTATTTGTGGCACTTGCCGTTTAGGTCATATCGATGTAAAGCGCATGAAGAAACTCCATCTTGATGGGCTTTTGGAATCACTTGATAATGAATCACTTGGTACTTGCGAACCGTGCCTCATGGGCAAGATGACTAAAACGCCGTTCTCGGAACTATGGAGCGAGCAACTGATTTGTTGGAAATCATACATCTTGATGTTTGTGGTCCAATGAATGTTGAGGCTCATGGCGGTATCGTTATTTTCTCACCTTCACAGATGATTTGAGCAGATATGGGTATATCTACTTAATGAAACACAAGTCTGAAACATTTGAAAAGTTCAAAGAATTTCAGAATGAAGTGGAAAATCATCGTAACAAGAAAATAAAGTTTCTACGATCGATCGTGGAGGAGAATATTTGAGTTACGAGTTTGGTCTACACATGAAACAATGCGGAATAGTTTAGCAACTCACGCCACAGGAACACCACAAAGAAATGGTGTGTCCGAATGTCGTGTCGTACTTTTCTAGATATGGTGTGATCTATGATGTCTCTTCTTGACTTACCGCTATCGTTACGGGGTTATGCTATAGAGGCGGCGCATTCACGTTAAATAGGGCACCATCAAAATCCGTTGAGGCGACGCCTTATGAGCTGTGGTTTGGCAAGAAACCAAAGTTGTCGTTTCTTAAAGTTTGGGGCTGCGATGCTTATGTGAAGAAACTTCAACCAGATAAGCTCGAACCCAAATCGAAGAAATGTGTCTTCATAGGATACCCAAAAGAGACTATTGGGTACACCTTCTATCATAGATCTGAGGGCAAGATTTTCGTTGCTAAAATCGGATCCTTTCTAGAGAAGGAGTTTCTCTCGAAAGAAGTGAGTGGGAGGAAAGTAGAACTTGATGAGGTAACTGTACCTGCTCCCTTATTGGAAAGTAGTTCATCACAAGAACCGGTTCCTGTGACAACAACACCAATTAGTGAGGAAGCTAATGATATTGATCATGAAACTTCAGATCAAGTTTCTCTTGAACCTCGTGGTCTACCAGAGTAAGATCCGCACAGTGGTATGGAAATCCTATTCGGAAGTCATGTTACTTGACCATGATGAACCTCGAACTATGAGTAAGCGATGATGAGCCCAGATTCCATAAAATGGCTAGAGGCCATGAAATGCGAGATGGGATCCATGTATGAGAACAAAGTATGGACTTTGGTTGACTTGCCGATGATCGGCAAGCCATTGAGAATAAATGGATCTTTAAGAAGAAGATGGCGCGATGGTAATGTAACTGTCTATAAAGCTCGACTTGTTGCGAAAGGTTTTTGACAAGTTCAAGGGGTTGACTACGATGAGACTTTCTCACCCGTAGCGATGCTTAAGTCTGTCCGAATCATGTTAGCTATTGCTGCATTTCATGATTATGAAATTTGGCAAATGGATGTTAAAACTGCATTCTTGAATGGATTTCTGGAAGAAGAGTTGTATATGATGCAGCCAGAAGGTTTTGTTGATCCAAAAGGTGCTAACAAAGTGTGCAAGCTCCAGCGATCCCTTTATGGACTAGTGCAAGCATCTCGGAGTTGGAATAAACGCTTTGATAGTGTGATCAAAGCATATGGTTTTATCTGAGACTTTTGGAGAAGCTTTGTATTTACAAGAAAGTGAGTGGGAGCTCAGTAGCATTTACGATATTATATGTAGATGACATATTATTAATTGGAAATGATATAGAATTTCTGGATAGCATAAAGGGATACTTGAACAAAAGTTTTTCAATGAAAGACCTCGGTGAAGCTACTTACATATTGGGCATCAAGATTTATAGAGATAGATCAAGACGCTTAATAGGACTTTCACAAAGCACATACCTTGATAAAATTTTGAAAAAGTTCAAAATGGATCAGGCAAAAAAAGGGTTCTTGCCCGTGCTTCAAGGTGTGAAGTTGAGTCAAACTCAATGTCCGACCACAGCAGAAGATAGAGAGAAAATGAAAGATGTTCCCTATGCTTCAGCCATAGGCTCTATCATGTATGCAATGATGTGTACCAGACCTGACGTATGCTTAGCAATAAGCTTGGCAGGAAGGTACCAAAGTAATCGAGAGTGGATCATCGGACAGCGGTCAAGAACATCTGAAATACGAAAAGGACTAAGGATATGTTTCTCGTATATGGAGGTGACAAAGAGCTAGTCGTAAATGGTTACGTTGATGCAAGCTTTGACACGATCCGAACGATTCTAAATCGCAAACCGGATCGTATTTTTATTAAGCGGTGGAGCTGTAAGTTGGTGCGTTCTAAACAAAGCGTCGTGGCGGGATCTACATGTGAAGCGGAGTACATAGCTGCTTCGAAGCAGCAAATGAAGGAGTCGGATGAAGGAGTTCATTTCGATCTAGGTGTCATACCTAGTGCATCGGGACCAATGAAGATCTTCTGTGACAATCTTGGTGCAATTGCCTTGGCAAAGGAATCCAGATTTCACAAGAGGACCAAGCACATCAAGAGACGCTTCAATTCCATTCAGGACCAAGTCCAAGTGGGAGACATAGAGATTTGGAAGATACATACGGATCTAAATGTTGCGAGACCGTTGACTAAGCCTCTCTCACGAGCAAAACATGATCAGCACCAAGACTCCATGGGTGTTAGAATCATTACTATGTAATCTAGATTATTGACTCTAGTGCAAGTGGGAGACTGAAGGAAATATGCCCTAGAGGCAATAATAAAGTTATTATTTATTTCCTCATATCATGATAAATGTTTATTATTCATGCTAGAATTGTATTAATCGGAAACATGATACATGTGTGAATACATAGACAAACATAACGTCACTAGTATGCCTCTACTTGACTAGCTCATTAATCATAGATGGTTATGTTTCCTAACCATAGACATGTGTTGTCATTTGATTAATGGGATCACATCATTAGGAGAATGATGTGATTGACATGACCCATTCCGTTAGCCTAGCACTTGATCGCTTAGTATATTGCTATTGCTTTCTTCATGACATATACATGTTCCTGTAACTATGAGATTATGCAACTCCCGTTTACTGGAGGAACACTTTGGGTACTACCAAACGTCACAACGTAACTGGGTGATTATAAAGGAGTACTGCAGGTGTCTCCGAAGGTACATGTTGAGTTGGCGTATTTCGAGATTAGGTTTTGTCACTCCGATTGTCGGAGAGGTATCTCCAGGCCTTGTCGGTAATGCACATCACTATAAGCCTTGCAAGCAATGTAGCTAATAAGTTAGTTACGGGATGATGCATTACGTAACGAGTAAAGAGACTTGCCGGTAACGAGATTGAACTAGGGATTGGATACCGACGATCAAATCTCGGGCAAGTAACATACCGATGACAAAGGGAACAATGTATGTTGTTATGCGGTTTGACCGATAAAGATCTTCGTAGAATATGTAGGAACCAATATGGGCATCCAGGTTCCGCTATTGGTTATTGACCGAGAATAGTTCTAGGTCATGTCTACATAGTTCTCGAACCAGTAGGGTCCGCACGCTTAACGTTACGATGACTGTTTTATTATGAGTTTATCAGTTTTGATGTACCGAAGTTTGTTTGGAGTCCTGGATGTGATCACGGACATGATGAGGAGTCTCGAAATGGTCGAGACATAAAGATTGATATATTGGATGACTATATTCGGACACGAAGTGTTCCGTGTGTTTCGGAGAAAACCGGAGTGCTTGGAGGTTACCGCCCCGGAGAGTAATGGGCCTTATGGGCCTTAGTGGAAAGGAGAGAGGCGGCCAGCATGGGCCGCGCCCTCCCCCTATGGTCCGATGGACTAGGAGGCGGCGCCCTCCCCTTTCCTTTCCCTCTCCCCTTCCTTCCTCCTCCTAGTAGGAGTAGGAAAGGAGGAGTCCTACTCCTACTAGGAGGAGGATTCCTCCTCCTGGCGCACCCCCCTTGGGCCGGCCGGCCTCCCCCCTTGCTCCTTTATATACGGGGGCAGGGGGCACCCCATAGACACACAAGTTGATCTACGGATCGTTCTTTAGCCATGTGCGGTGCCGTCCTCCACCATATTCCACCTCGGTCATATCGTCGCGGAGTTTAGGCGAAGCCCTGCGCCGATAGAACATCATCATCGTCACCACGCCGTCGTCTTGTGGAACTCATCCCAGCTTTGCTGGATCGGAGCCCGGGATCGTCCTCGAGCTGAGCGTGTGCTGAACTTCGGAGGTGCCGTCGTTCGGTGCTTGGATCGGTCGGATCATGAAGGCGTCGACTACATCAACCACGTTGTGCTAACGCTTCCGCTTCACGGTCTCACGAGGGCGTGGACAACACTCTCCCCTCTCGTTGCTATGTCATCACCATGATCTTGCGTGTGCGTAGGAATTTTTTTGAAATTACTACGTTCCCCAACACGGGCCCTACCCCCTGGGCGCCCCCCTGCCTCATGGCTGCCTCGTGGACCCCCCTGACTTGTTCCCGACGCCAACACCTCTTATATATCCCCAAACTTCCAGAACAGAACCTAGATCAGGAGTTCCGCCACCGCAAGCCTGTGTAGCCACCAAAAACCAATCGGGGCCCTGTTCCGGCACCCTGCCGGATGGGGGATCCATCACCGGTGGCCATCTTCATCATCCCGGCGCTCTCCATGACGAGGAGGGAGTAGTTCACCCTTGGGGCTGAGGGTATGTACCAGTAGCTATGTGTTTGATCTCTCTCTCTCTCGTGTTCTTGATTTGGCATGATCTTAATGTACCGCGAGCTTTGCTATTATAGTTGGATCTTATGATGTTTCTCCCCCTCTACCTTCTTGTAATGGATTGAGTTTTCCCTTTGAAGTTATCTTATCGGATTGAGTCTTTAAGGATTTGAGAACACTTGATGTATGTCTTGCATGTGCTTATCTGTGGTGACAATAGGATATTCATGTGATCCACTTGATGTATGTTTTGGTGATCAACTTGCAGGTTTTGTGACCTTGTGAACTTATGCATAGGGGCTGGCACACGTTTTCGTCTTGACTCTTCGGTAGAAACTTTGGGGCACTCTATGAAGTTCTTTGTGTTGGTTTGAATAGATGAATCTGAGATTGTGTGATGCATATCGTATAATCAAACCCGCGGATACTTGAGGTGACATTGGAGTATCTAGGTGACATTAGGGTTTTTGGTTGATGTGTGTCTTAAGGTGTTATTTTACTACAAACTCTAGGGCTGTTTGTGACACTTATAGGAATAGCCCAATGAATTGATCAGAAAGAATAACTTTGAGGTGGTTTTGTACCCTACAATAATCTCTTCATTTGTTCTCCGCTATTAGTGACTTTGGAGTGACTCTTTGTTGCATGTTGAGGGATTGTTATATGATCCAATTATGTTATCATTGTTGAGAGAACTTGCACTAGTGAAAGTATACATGAACCCTAGGCCTTGTTTCGAAGCATTGCAATACCGTTTTTGCTCACTTTTGTTACTTGCTACCTTGTTGTTTTTATATTTTTAGATTACAAAAACCTATATCTACCATCCATATTGCACTTCTATCACCATCTCTTAGCCGGACTAGTGCACCTATACAATTTACCATTGTATTAGGTGTGTTGGGTACACAAGAGACTCTTTGTTATTTGGTTGCAGGGTTGTTTGAGAGAGACCATCTTCATCCTACGCCTCCCACGGATTGATAAACCTTAGGTCATTCACTTGAGGGAAATTTGCCACTGTCCTACAAACCTCTACACTTGGAGGCCCAACAACGTCTACAAGAAGAAGGTTGCGTAGTAGACATCAGGATATGGCAGTGGTGGTAGGATATGGCAGCGGTGGTGGTATATGGCAGTGGTGGTAGGATATGGCAGCGGTGGTAGGATATGGCAGCGGTGGTGGTATATGGCAGCAGCGATGAAGATGGTGCGGTGGCGGCGTGACAAACTGTGGCAAAACTCGAAACTCTAAAGGACTATACGCTAAGACCAGCAACTAGACACGATGATGCAACCACAAATTCAACAAAGCAAAAACCCTCAAAGATTATGCAAAGGCTTAGATTGGTTCGGATATGATGAACTAACCCTATTTTTTTTGGTTTTTTCGTGGACTGTAGGTATGAAGAACACACACGATCTAACTATGAAAAATTGTAAAATCTCACCGAGCAACCTGGAAATCTGATACCACCTGATAGAGGCAAAGGTGTCCTGATGTTTCAATGAGATGGTGGCTATCATTTTCCATGGAAGTTGACCTTGACGATCTGACTACGAACATGCGAGATGTCGCGCCTTAGCAATCGCTAAACCAAATTCCGAGGGATTATTTGTTGGGGAACGTAGTAATTTCAAAAATTTTCCTATGCACACGCAAGAACATGGTGATGTATAGCAACGAGAGGGGAGAGTGTTGTCTACGCACTCGTGAGACCCGAGCGGCGATCTGGCGTAGAGGAAGTAGTCGTCGTTCTCCTCGCGATCCGACCGATCCCGGCGCGTTACTCCGGCGCCCGAGTTCTTGACACACGTGCAGCTCGATGGCGTCCCTCGTACTCCTATCCAGCCGAGTGTCGAGGAGAGTTCCGTCGGACGACGGCGGCGTGGTGGCGATCTTGATGTTTCACCGCGCGCGGCTTCGCTTAAGCTTGGCGACGGTATGACCAAGGTGGAATATGGTGGAGGGGGCACCGCACACGGCTAAGGAACGATCCGTGGATCAATACTTGTGTGTCCTAGGGTGCCCCCGCCCCAGATATAAAGGAGGGAGGGGGAGGCCGGCCGCCCTAGTGGTGCGCCAAGGGAGGGGGTCCTCCTCCTAGTTGAGTAGGACTCCCTCTCCTAGTCCAACTAGGAAGGAGAAGGGGAAGGAAAGAGGGAGAGGGAGAGAGGGAAGGGGGCGCGCCCCTCCTTGTCCTATTCGGACTCCCCACAGGGCGCCACCTCTGGTGCGGCCCTCTCTCTCCCCTTTGGCCCACTAAGGCCCAACTTCCCCGGGGTTCCGTAACCTCTCGGCACTCCGGTTTTCTCCGAAACTTCCGGAACCTTTCCGTGTCCAAATATAGCCGTCAATATATCAATCTTTATGTCTCGACCATTCCGAGACTCCTCGTCATGTCCGTGATCACATCCGGACTCGAACTTCTTGGTACATCAAAATACATAAACTCATAATAACTGCCATCGAAACCTTAGCGTGCGGACCCTACGGTTCGAGAATAATGTAGACATGACCTAGAACTATTCTCGGTCAATAACCAATAGCGGGACCTGGATGCCCATATTGGTTCCTACATATTCTACGAAGATCTTTGTCGGTCGAGACCGCATAACAACATACGTTGTTCCTTTGTCATCGGTATGTTACTTGCCCGAGATTCGATCATCGGTATCCAATACCTAGTTCAATCTCATTACCGCAAGTCTCTTTACTCGTTCCGTAATACATCATCTCACAACTAACTCATTAGTTGTATTGCTTGCAAGGCTTCATGATGTGCATTACCGAGAGGGCCCAGAGATACCTCTCCGACAATCGGAGTGACAAAACCTAATCTCAAATACGCCAACCCAATATCGCCTTTGGAGACACCTGTAGTACTCCTTTATAATCACCCGATTCGTTGTGACGTTTGGTAGCACCAAAGTGTTCCTCCGTAAACGGAGTTGCATAATCTCATAGTTACAGGAACATGTATAAGTCATGGATAAAAGCAGTAGCAACATACTAAACGATCGTGTGCTAAGCTATTGGAATGGGTCATGTCAATCAGATCATTCTACTAATGATGTGACCTTGTTAATCAAATAACAACTCTTTGTTCATGGTCTGGAAACATGACCATCTTTGATTAACAAGCTAGTCTAGTAGAGGCATACTAGTGACATCTTGTTTTGTCTATGCATTCACACATGTATCATGTTTCCGGTTAATACAATTCTAGCATGAATGATAAACATTTATCATGATATAAGGAAATAAATAATAACTTTATTATTGTCTCTAGGGCATATTTCCTTCAGTCTCCCACTTGCACTAGAGTCAATAATCTAGATCACATCACAATGTGATTAACATCGATAGTTCACATCATCATGCGATTAACACCCATAGTTCACATCGCTATGTGACCAACACCCAAAGGGTTTACTAGATTCAGTAATCTAGTTCACATCGCTATGTGATTAACACCCAAAGAGTACTAAGGTGTGATCATGTTTTGCTTGTGAGAGAGTCTTAGTCAACGGGTCTTTCACATTCAGATCCGTTATGTATTTTGCAATTTTTCTATGTCTACAATGCTCGCATGGCTACTCTAGCTAATTGCTCCCACTTTCAATATGTATCTAGATCGAGACTTAGAGTCATCGGATCGGTGTCAAAACTTGCATCGGCGTAACCCTTTACGACGAACCTTTTGTCACTTCCATAATCGAGAAACATATCCTTATTCCACTAAGGATAATTTTGACCGCTGTCCGATGATCTACTCCTAGATCACTATTGTACTCCTTGCCAAACTCGATGTAGGGTATACAATAGATCTGGTACACAGCATGGCATACTTTATAGAACCTATGGCCAAGGCATAGGGAATGACTTTCATTCTCTTTCTATCTTCTGCCGTGGTCGGGTTTTGAGTCTTACTCAATTTCACACCTTGTAACACAGGCAAGAACTCTTTCTTTGATGCTCCATTTTGAACTACTTCAAAATCTTGTCAAGGTATGTACTCATTGAAAAAACTTATCAAGCGTCTTGATCTATCTCCATAGATCTTAATGCTCAATATGCAAGCAGCTTCACCGAGGTCTTTCTTTGAAAAAACTCCTTTTAAACACTCCTTTATGCTTTGCGAATAATTCTACATTATTTCCGATCAACAATATGTCATTCACATATACTTATCGAAATGTCTTTGTAGTGCTCCCACTCACTTTCTTGTAAATCGAGGCTTCATTTGCAAGTCTCAGATAAACTATATCTTTGATCAACTTATCAAAGCGTATATTCCAACTCGAGATGCTTGCACCAGTCCATAGATGGATCGCTGGAGCTTGCACACTTTGTTAGCTCCTTTGGATCGATAAAACCTTCGGTTGCATCATATACAACTCTTCTTCCGAAAACCATTCAGAATGCAGTTTTACATCCATTTGCCAAATTTCATAAATTGTGGCAATTGCTAACATGATTCGGACAGACTTAAGCATCGCTACAGATTGAGAAAATCTCATTGTAGTCAACACCTTGAACTTGTCAAAAAACCTTTTGCGACAAGTCGAGCTTTGTAGATAGTAACACTACTATCGTCGTCTGTCTTCCTCTTGAAGATCCATTTATTTTCTATGGTTTGCCGATCATCGGGCAAATCCATCAAAGTCCATACTTTGTTCTCATACATGGATCATATCTCGATTTCATGGTCTCAAACCATTTTGCGGAATCTGGGCTCATCATCGCTTCCTCATAGTTCGTAGGGCTTGTCATGGTCAAGTAACACGACCTCCGAGCAGGATTACCGTACCACTCGTGCGAATCTCACTCTGTTTTACCTACGAGGTTCGGTAGTAACTTGATCTGAAGTTACATGATCATCATCATTAACCTCCTCACTAATTGGTATAGTATTCACAAGAACAGATTTTTGTGATGAACTACTTTCCAATAAGGGAACAGGTACAGTTACCTCATCAAGTTCTACTTTCCTCCCACTCACTTCTTTCGAGAGAAACTCCTTCTCTAGAAAGGATCCATTTTTAAGCAACGAATATCTTGCCTTCGGATCTGTGATAGAAGGTGTACCCAACAATTTCCTTTGGGTATTCTATGAAGACGCACTTCTCCGATTTGGGTTCGAGCTTATCGAGATGAAACTTTTCACATAAGCATCGCAACTCCAAACTTTAAGAAACGACAACTTTGGTTTCTTGCTAAACCACAGTTCATATAGTGTCGTCTCAACGGATTTAGATGGTGCCCTATTTAACGTGAATGCAGCTGTCTCTAATGCATGATCCCAAAACAATATTGGTAAATCGGTAAGAAACATCATAGATTGCACTATATCCAATAAAGTGCGGTTACGATGTTTGGACACACCATAACATTGTGGTGTTCCAGGTGGCGTGAGCTGTGAAACTATTCCACATTGTTTTAATTGAAGACCAAACTCGTAGCTCAAATATTCGTCTCGTGATCGATCACGAAACTTTATTTTCTTGTTACGATGATTTTTCCACTTCACTCTGAAATTCTTTGAACCTTTCAACTATTTCGGACTTATGTTTCATCAAGTAGATATACCCATATCTGCTCAAATCATCTTGTGAAGGTCGAAAATAACGATACTTGCCACGAGCATCAACACTCATTGGATCGCATACATCGGTATGTATTATTTCCAATAAGTCAAGAGCTTGTTCCATTGTTCCGGAGAACGGAGTTTTAGTCATCTTGCCCAAAAGGCACGGTTCGCAAGCATCAAGTGATTCATAATCAAGTGATTCCAAAATCCCATCAAGATGGAGTTTCTTCATGCGTTTTACACCAATATGACCTAAACGGCAATTACCACAAATAAGTTGCACTATCATTATTAACTTTGTATTTTTGGTTTCAATATTATGAATATGTGTATCACTACGATCGAGATCCAATGAACCATTTTCATTGGGTGTGTAACCATATAAGGTTTTATTCATGTAAACAGAACAACAGTTTATTCTCTTACTTAAATGAATAACCGTATTGCAATGAACACGATCAAATCATATTCATGCTCAACGTAAACTCCAAATAACATTTATTTAGGTTCAACACTAATCCCGAAAGTATAGGGAGTGTGCGATGATGATCATATCAATCTTGAAACTACTTTCAACACACATCGTCACTTCACCCTTAACTAGTTTCTGTTTATTCCGCAACTCCCGTTTCGAGTTACTACTCTTAGCAACTGAACCAGTACCAAATACCGAGGGGTTGCTATAAACACTAGTAAAGCACACATAACACCTGTATATCAAATATACCCTTTTCACTTTGCCATCCTTCTTATCCACCAAATATTTAGGGCAGTTCCGCTTCGGTGACCATTTCCTTTGCGGTGTAAGCACTCGGTTTCAGTGCTTTGGTTCAGCTTTGGGCTTCTTCGTGGGAGTGACAACTTGCTTGTCAATCTACTTGAAGTTCCCTTTCTTTACCTTTGCCCTTTTCTTGAAACTAGTGATCTTGTCAACCATCAACACTTGATGCTCTTTCTTGATTTCTACCTTCGTCGATTTCAACATCACGAAGAGCCCGGAATCATTTTCGTCATCCCTTGCATACTATAGTTCATCACGAAGTTCTACTAACTTGGTGATGGTGACTAGAGAATTCATCAATCACTATCTTATCTCGGAAGATTAACTCCCACTTGATTCAAGTGATTGTAGTATCGGACAATCTGAGTACATGCTCACTAGTTGAGCGATTCTCCTCCATCTTTTAGCTATAGAACTTGTTGGAGACTTCATATCTCTCAACTCGGTATTTGCTTGAAATATTAACTTCAATTCTGGAACATCTCATATGGTCCACGATGTTCAAAACATCTTTGAAGTCCCGATTCTAAGCCATAAAGCATGGTGCACAAAACTATCAAGTAGTCATCATATTGAGCTAGCCAAACGTTCATAACGTCTGCATCTGCTCCTGCAATAGGTTTGTCACCTAGCGGTGCATCAAGGACATAATTCTTCTGCGCAGCAATAAGGATAAACCTCATATCACGGATCCTATCCGCATCATTGCTACTAACATTTTTCAACACAATTTTCTCTAGGAACATATCAAAAACAAACATATGAAAGCAACAACGCGAGCTATTGATCTACAACATAATTTGCAAAATACTACCAGGACTAAGTTCATGATAAATTTAAGTTCAATTAATCATATTACTTAAGAACTCCCACTTAGACAGACATCTCTCCAGTCATCTAAGTGATCACGCGATCCAAATCAACTAAACCATAACCGATCATCACGTGAGATGGAGTAGTTTTCAATGGTGAACATCTTATGTTGATCATATCTACTATATGATTCACGCTCGACCTTTCGGTCTCCGTGTTCCGAGGCCATATCTGCATATGCTAGGCTCGTCAAGTATAACCCGAGTATTCTGCGTGTGCAAAACTGGCTTGCACCCGTTGTAGATGGACGTGAGAGCTTATCACACCCGATCATCACGTGGTGTCCAGGCACGACGAACTTTGGCAGCGGTGCATACTCGGGAGAACACTTCTTGATAATTTAGTGAGAGATCATCTTATAATGCTACCATCAATCAAAGCAAGATAAGATGCATAAAGGATAAACATCACATGCAAATCAATATAAGTGATATGATATGGCCATCATCATCTTGTGCTTCATGATCTCCATCTTGCAAAGACCACCATGATCACCATCGTCACCGGCGCGACACCTTGATCTCCATCGTAGCATCGTTGTCGTCTCGCCAAACTTATGCTTCTCGACTATCGCTACCGCTTAGTGATAAAGTAAAGCATTACGAAGCGATTGCATTGCATACAATAAGCGACAACCATATGGCTCCAGCCGATTGCCGATAACCGGTTACAAAACATGATCATCTCATACAATAAAATATAGCATCACGTCTTGACCATATCACATCACAACATGCCCTGCAAAAACAAGTTAGACGTCCTCTACTTTGTTGTTGCAAATTTTACGTGGCTGCTACGGGCTTAAGCAAGAACCAGTCTCACCTACGCATCAAAAACCACAACAATACTTCGTCAAATAGACTCCGTTTTAACCTTCTCAAGGACCGGGCGTAGCCACACTCGTTCAACTAAAGTGAGAGAGACAGCACCCACCAGGTCACCTTTAAGCAACGAGTGCTCGTGGCGGTGAAACCAGTCTCGCGTAAGCGTCTGGCGTAATGTCGGTCAGGCGCTTCATCTCACAATCTTCTGAACCAAAGTATGACATCTTTGGTAGGTAGTATGACTTGTATCGCCCACAACTCACTTGTGTTCTACTCGTGCAAAACATCAAACCATAAAACCTAGGCTCGGATGCCATTTGTTGGGGAACGTAGTAATTTCAAAAATTTCCTACGCTGCGCAAGAACATGGTGATGTATAGCAACGAGAGGGAGAGTGTTGTCTCGTACCCTCGTGACCCGAAGCGAAGCGATCACAACGTAGAGGAAGTAGTCGTCGTTCTCCTCGCGATCCGACCGATCCGGCGCCGTTACTCGGCGCCCCGAGTTCTTGACACACGTACAGCTCGATGGCGTCCCTCGTACTCGATCCAGCCGAGTGTCGAGGGAGAGTTCCGTCGGACGACGGCGTGGTGGCGATCTTGATGTTTCACCGGCGCAGGCTTCGCCTAAGCTTCATGACGGTATGACCGAGGTGGAATATGGTGGAGGGGGCACCGCACACGGCTAAGGAACGATCCGTGGATCAATACTTGTGTGTCCTAGGGTGCCCCCTGCCCGTATATAAAGGAGGGAGGGGAGGCGGCCGGCCCTAGTGGTGCGCCAAGGGAGGGGAGTCCTCCTCCTGGTTGGAGTAGGACTCCCTCTCCTAGTCCAACTAGGAAGGAGAAGGGGAAGGAAAGAGGGAAGAGGGAGAGGGGGGGGCGCGCCCCCTCCTGTCCTATTCGGACTCCCTTGGGGGCGCGCCACCTCCTGGTGCGCCCCTCTCTCTCCCTTTGGCCCACTAAGGCCCAACTTCCCCGGGGTTCCGTAACCCTCCCAAGCACTCCGTTTTCTCCGAAACTTCCAAACCTTTCCGTGTCCAAATATAGCCGTCAATATATCAATCTTTATGTCTCGACCATTCCGAGACTCCTCGTCATGTCCGTGATCACATCCGGGACTCGAACTTCTTGGTACATCAAAATACATAAACTCATAATAACATCCATCGAAACCTTAAGCGTGCACGGACCCTACGGTTCGAGAATAATGTAGACATGACCTAGAACTATTCTCGGTCAATAACCAATAGCGGGACCTGGATGCCCATATTGGTTCCTACATATTCTACGAAGATCTTTGTCGGTCGACCGCATAACAACATACGTTGTTCCCTTTGTCATCGGTATGTTACTTGCCCGAGATTCGATCGTCGGTATCCAATACCTAGTTCAATCTCGTTACGGCAAGTCTCTTTACTCGTTCCGTAATACATCATCTCACAACTAACTCATTAGTTGTATTGCTTGCAAGGCTTCATGATGTGCATTACCGAGAGGGCCCAGAGATACCTCTCCGACAATCGGAGTGACAAAACCTAATCTCAAATACGCCAACCCAATATCGCCTTTGGAGACACCTGTAGTACTCCTTTATAATCACCCGATTCGTTGTGACGTTTGGTAGCACCCAAAGTGTTCCTCCGTAAACGGAGTTGCATAATCTCATAGTTACAGAACATGTATAAGTCATGGATAAAAGCGGTAGCAACATACTAAGCGATCGTGTGCTAAGCTATTGGAATGGGTCATGTCAATCAGATCATTCTACTAATGATGTGACCTTGTTAATCAAATAACAACTCTTTGTTCATGGTCTGGAAACATGACCATCTTTGATTAACAAGCTAGTCTAGTAGAGGCATACTAGTGACATCTTGTTTTGTCTATGCATTCACACATGTATCATGTTTCCGGTTAATACAATTCTAGCATGAATGATAAACATTTATCATGATATAAGGAAATAAATAATAACTTTATTATTGCCTCTAGGGCATATTTCCTTCATTATTGACCACGCCGGAGCATGATCAACCTGACAACGAGGGTCTGTTTTCCTGCGAGCAAACGAAGAACAAGCAATAATCTGAGATTGCAATCTGGATATTGTGAATATAAGAGGAAAGCTTTGTTAATGAAGGTGGGGTTCTGTAACGCCTTTGTCTGGTCGATGAACACAAACGAAGTACGCAAAGATGCAGCTATGCAAACTTTTAACCTAAACAAAACCTAAAGTCTAAACGGTGCCCTAAGGGCTATATATATGGAGGAAGAGGGGGGAATTTCGTGGCCCTTTAAGGAGTGGCCCGAAACCAACCCTATCTCTTGTTTCCCCACACATATAGACTCTAAAATAGCCTATACTCAAGTATTTCAAAATTACATGGATCTGGCCCAAAAATAAGACGACGCAACACCTATAATAGGCTTTGGACGAAATTTATGAAGTGGCATCTTGTATATTTCGTCCAAGGCTTCATGGACTCATTATGGTGGCTTCAAAGTCCTGAAATCATCACGTGTAACTCCGTTCTTGTTCCCGTTGCGCATGCCATCATCTCCATGCTTGATCTTGCTCTAGTGTTCATCCTTCTTGACCAAATTAGGCCCTTCATTTGTAATCAAGACAAATGTATCTAATTTAGGCAGCATCATATTCTCATGAACATTAGAATCATTACCAAGAAACGAAAGTACCTGATAATTTAACTAGCGTGCGCGAGCTCTAGTAATTGGTCCAGTATGTATAGCAGCAGGGGCTGTGGGTGTAACAATGGTATTGATGTCCTCATCAACATCTTTTTTTCTTTTGCATGTCACACAATTCAACGAAAGTATTTAGATGGGATGCAGCATCTTCACTAGGAAGACAGGAAAATTGTTCTTTCATAACAAGATTCAACAAAGCGGCATTAATTTCATAAGATTCCGCACTAGTGACGGGAGCAATCAGAGTACTAATAAAATCATTATTATTAGTGTTGGAAAAGTCACACAACTTGGTATTCCCTTGAGTCATCGTGACAAAGCAAGCAATCTAGCACACAAGCAACCAAAAAGACGAGTGGAAAGACGAATGAAAGAAGGGCGAATAAAAAAGAAAATATCTGTTTTTATGAAAATGTTTTAGAAGTGGGGGAGAGGAAAACAAGAGGCAAATGGCAAATAATGTAAAGCAAGAGATGAGAGTTTATGATAGGTACTTGGTAGGCTTGATGTAGAACCTCCCCGGCAATGGTGCTAGAAATTCTTCCTACTACTTCTTGAGCTTGCGTTGGTTTTTCCCTTGAAGAGGAAAGAGTGATGCAACAAAGTAGAGATAAGTCTTTCCCTTAGTTGAGAACCAAGGTATCAATCCAGTAGGAGGTACAAGCAAGTCTCCAATATATGCACCTGCACAAACAATCAAACACTTGCACCCAACGCGATAAAGGGGTTGTCAATCCCTTCACGGTCTCTTGCAAGGATGAGATCTGATAGAGATAGATATAAAAGAAATAAAAGTAAATAAAAATCAGTGAGGTATTTTTGGGTTTTTGTTTTTATAGATATGAAAATATATGATGGAAAATAGACCCAGGGGCCATATGTTTCACTAGAGGCTTCTCTCTTGAATAAAGCATACGGTGGGTAAACAAATTATTGTTGAGCAATTGATAGAAAAGCGCATAGTTATGACGATATCTAATGCAATGATCATGAATATAGGCATCACGTCCATGGCAAGTGGACTGAAACGATTCTGCATCTACTACTATTACTCCACACATCGACCGACTCCTGCCTGCATCTAGAGTATTAAATTCATAAGAATAGAGTAACGCTTTATGCAAGATGACATGATGTAGAGGGATAAACTCAAGCAATATGATATCAACCCCATCTTTTTACCCGTAATGGCAATAAACAATACGTGCCTTGCTGCCCCTTCTGTCACTAGGAGAGGACACCGCAAGATTGAACCCATCATAAGGCACCTCTCCCATTGCAAGATAGATCAATCTAGTTGACCAAACCAAATTAATAAATTGGAGAGAAATACAAAGCTATCAAATCATGCATATAAGAATTCAGAGGAGACTCAAATAATATTCATAGATAATCTGATCGTAAATCCACAATTCATCAGATCTCAACAAACACATCACAAAAGAAGATTACATCGGATAGAACTGCAAGAACATCGAGGAGAACATGGTATTGAAGATCAAAGAGAGAGAAGAAGCCATCTAGCTACTAGCTATGGACCCGTAGGTCTGTGGTAAACTACTCACACATCATCGATAGGGCAACAAGGTTGATGTAGAGGCCCTCCATGATCGAATCCCCCTCCGTCAGATCGCCAGAAAATCCCCCAAGATGGGATCTCCCAAGCTCAGAGGCTTGCGGCGGATAAAAAGTATTTTTGTGGACGCTTCTTGTGGTTTGGGAATATTTGAGAATTTATAGTGCAAAGATTAGGGTTGGGGGACTCCCGAGGGGTCCACAAGCCAGGGTGCGCCCCCCTAGGGTGCGCCCTAAGGGCTTGTGGGCTCCTCGAGACTCCTCTGGCCCCCTATCTAAGCTATGTGGGTGTCTTCTGGTCCAAGAAAAATCATCGCAAAAGTTTTATTCTGTTTAGACTCCGTTTGATATTCCTTTATGAAAAAGCCAAAAACAAGGAAAACAGCAATTGGCACCGGGCACTAGGTTAATAGGTTAGTCCCAAAAATGATATAAAACAGTATATTAATGCATATAAAACATCCAAAACAGATAATATAATAGCATGGAACAATAAAAAATTATTGATATGTTGGAGACATATCATACGGTGGTGCTGCTCGGCTTCGTCAGCGGCAAGGTGCGGTGGTCCGCTCCGACTCGGCGAGTGCTGGCCTGATGTGGTGGTGCTGCTCAATGGTGCCTGAGCAGTGACAACGAGTGTGATGGTCCATGGTGGCTCTTCGATGATGCTGGCACGGTGTCTTCGTGGAGGTGGGTGGGCCAGTGAAGGTGTTGTGCGTGGGGGGTGTCGATGGTGTCGGGTGCTCCAGGTGAAAGTTTGCCGGGTTCTTCCTGGCAGGCGGCGTCGACGTCCGTGGACGTCATTCAACCTCCTTGGAGGCGTCGCCGTGGAGCCCTGTGCCCGCCATCCTCGGATGTTGCTCTTCGGGTGAAAGCCTAAGGCCCGGTCAGGTCGGGCGACGGCGTCATCATCGTCGCTTCCCCCTTGGGGGCATCGCCCTAAAGAGTGTTTGATCCCGTTTGCACGTTCCATGGGCTGGACTCTCATAGCATTGCGGTCGACTGGAGTCTGTCCGATGATGTGGATGTTTGCGCGGCTTCTTGTGTGGCAACAATTGCGGCTTCAGGCGGAGCTGACTTGCTGATGGGTCTTGGTAGTCGGTCTCTTCCGGCGTGGTTCGAGGGGTCGCCGTGCTTCGCCTTGTCTTTCTGGAGTCGGAGCTGCTAAGGAAGGGCCCTTGCGGTGATCATGACACGAGATGAGTGGTCGGCTCTGGCGCTGGCTCGGCGCAAGCCCAACATTTTTCTCCTGCAATGCTCGTGGACAGAATCGAAGCTGCCCGGTCACCGATGCGTGTGGCTGACTGTTTGGCATCGACCGACGCATGCCTCGACGTTTGTTTGCGATGAGGGCTTCTTCGGTGGTCATCAATGGTGGAGTCGGAGTCACCCTCACGGAGGTGTGATGACGATGGCGTTGGGCCACAACCTCGACGATGCTTTTCTCTTCGGCGACGTGTGTGCGTTTTTCTGTGGGTTGCCGGGTCGCCTTGTGTGCCTTGTTTTTGCGAGCGTGATGTGACGGTTTTCGCACGGTTTTCCGTTAATTAACTGGGCAATTCTCTTCGACCTTTTTGGATGAATCGGGTCCTAAGGGACCGCGTTTCAAAAAAATATCTCATTCTTATTACAATTCACATATATTTTTCATTGCCAGCAAAACCAAACAAGTTAATGCATGGATCGAGGCATGTAGAACAAATTGCTATTTCACAATTTGGTCCACGCACTCAGACCACAACACCATAGGCCCATAAAACTGATACCGCTAAAAAAAACCATCTGATAGGCCAGCTAGCGCCAAATTTTTTGGTGGCTCGACTGATCTTATGCCATCGCTGTATGCAAGACTCCTATGTACTCCCTCCGTTTAAAATAAGTGTCTCAAGTTTAATACAACTTTGTGCTAGAGTTAGTACAAAGTTGAGTCACTCGTTATAGAAACCTGTTTTTGTAAGAGCAACGATGTAAATATATGTGGTGCACTCTTTCTATACTAAGATGATGAGATGGGATTAAGATCATCTTTGCCATGAACGCGAACGCAATTCTGAAATTATCCTCACATTTGGTGTCTGAACTATGGAAAGCATGACATGATTACCCCTGGTTCACGTGTATAAATAAAACTGTAAAAAGGAAACTCCTAGATTAATGGGCTGGAATGTGCTCGCCGAGGGCTTCGTTTCGGCATCTGGAGCAGCAGCCCATAGGACATCTGGGCCAGTATTTGACAGATGTGCGGGAACCCTAGTAGCCGCCGCCCGCCGCCGCCCGCTGTGCCCATCCCCATGGCCGCTTCCCCTCCTCCGACGAAAGTGGTCGCCGGCGCTGAAGACGGGAACTCCTCCTCCGCCAACCCAAAGATCCAGCCGACCGAGGCCAAAATCGGTGAAGAGAAGGCTGCCGCCATGGATTCAAGGTCATGGCTTGGCCGCTTTGGCCAGCTCTACTTGGCCCTACGTTCACTGGTCATCCGGGCCTCGCCGGTGAAGACCGAAACCGAGATGGGGGAGGCCACCGGTGCCAAAGACGGGAATTCCTCCGCCGCCAGTCCCAAGATCCACCCGCCGCGGCACGCCGGAAGTGCCTGTGAGAAGACATCCTGGCCAGGCCGCTTTGGCCCGTTTATCTACCCCGCCCTCCTTGCACTGCTCATCCGCATCTTACCGGTGAACAAGTACTGGCTTGAGACCTTCTGGAAGCTCGGCCCCGTCCGCCGTGCATTTATCATCCGCTGTTTCGTGGCCATGGGTTTCATGCTGATCCTGGACTTGGCCATTCCTACCGTGTTACTTGTGCATTTCCACGGGCAGGAGATGGCACAGGTGTGGGTCATGTCGCTCACCCTGTGTTCATACGCCTTCCACGCCTCCCTCTTCATCTGGAGGGATTGGTGGTTCTACACAGACTTCGCACGTCTCTCTTACGGCCCCCTGCTGGCCTTCTTCGCCGCCACTGCTATTGGCCCTCGCACCGCCATCTTCATCCTGCATTGGAGCACGGTATGGGCTGCTGGATACCTGGGCTGCTCCATCGCTTTGCACCGCCTGCACAAGGGGACTGAGCGGGGCATTCACGAGTTGCCTAGGCTGTCGTGCCATAGCAAGTACACACCCAAAGAACTCACCTTCTTGGTCTGTACCAGAGTACTCATTCTCTCGGTGGGTTGGACTATGTTCATGGCGTTGCCGGTCTACGGATCTGAGCTGACTGAAGTACTGCCCATGGTCGTGCTCCTCTCCATTGGCTGGATCTATGTCGCCCTCTGGTTATACTATGTCGCTAACGATCTCATGCACGGAGTTCTCCTTAAGGGGCCAATGAGTTCACTTCCATATCTGATCCCATGTGCGGTGTTCACTCCTACGCTCTTGCTTCTGCCTGTTATGTTCTCGGTTTTGTTACATTGGCTGTTGCTGATGGCCGTGGTTGGCTTCCTTGGGTACCATCTTGCTGTTTACATACGCTACTTGCACACTGCCGCACCATGGTATGTGTGATCTACCTTAACTTGTTCGTTTAATTGTTCTATCAACTAGTTAGGTATGTATATTCTTCATATGTTCTACAACTTGGATGCAATTTTTGTGTCAAATTTTCTAAGTTGACATCTTGTGTTAGTGATTTAATGCCTGATTTTATGGGATACTCTAGTATGGTCTTCAGTATGTCTAGAGTGAACGATCAGTAAAAATACCACTACGGCCCCTCTTTTTCTTAGGTAAAAGGCCTGCAGAAAATGAATTTTATTCAGGAAGATACCAGGGTTAGGCATTGTTCATTTTCGATGATACAAGTTTTGATCAAAGGGTGGTACATGAGCAATCACCCAACTCTATTTATATGCATCAAATGTCTCATGCAACTTGCATGCATTTATCTAAAATGTTGGTAACACCTAGCCAACTATAAGACATCACAGTTGAGCCCAATAACATCGCAAATTGTATATCACTGCACTATAAACACTAATACTTTGTAATGTTGATACCTTTTCCATCAGTGATTGCTGCTAACAAGGCACCCCCCAACCCCCACCCCTGTTTATGCAAGCATGGTATGTTCTGAACCAAGTTCCATTTAGGCATGGTTTGGAGAAGTATATCTAGTTATTTTGCGGTAAACCAAACTATTACAGTGTAATATAATGCAGGTTAGCATGAAGACCATTGATTTAGTGAGTAGTGGCATAATAGCATATAAGCTGTGATGTTGCTGTTGGGTATTGTCATGCCCTCAAAAGAAATTAGTATGAACTCAAAGCTGACTACAGTTCTTAGTAACGATATCCACTTCTCCTTCTTGATCCTAACAGTATTAGTGCAGTTCCGGTTTATAATTAGTTGGTTTTTTAGGGTTTTGTTAGGTATTCAGTATTCACCATAATATTCTATCGACTAGGTAGGTGATATTTGTTATGTACTCCCCTCTAATCCATATTAATTGTCGCTGATTCAGTACAAAGTTTGTACTAAATCAGCGACAATTAGTATGGATCGGAGAGAGTTTGGTCCAATTATTGTTTTTCTTATTTTTACACAAATTGGGTGTATAATGCAGTGTTTACCATTCTCTTTTGTAGCAACGATCTAACTTTGATAGGGAGAATTACAACATGTTTTTATGAAATACTCCCTCCATCCCACAATATACAATATAAGACTTTTTGCAAGCTTGCAAAAACGTCTTATATTATGGGACGGAGGCAGTAGTTTATAGACTAATAGCACTGTAAAATGACATTGCGCGCCCTCCCCTTCTTAGCAGAATGCTCATAGAAATGAATCCTATTCAAGGAAAAAAACATTGAATGCATTGTAACAACTTGAGCTTTATCGTCAAGTTGATAAGTCCTTTGCCCTATGTATGTTTAGACAGATAAGTAACCAATGGAAGTGTTATTTTGCAGTGAAACAATTGCACTTGCGGGAGACTGAAGAGATATGTGCAGCTGCTCAGCTACTATGTGGGACGGAGAAGGTAATCGCTGGAAGTATTATTTTGCAATTGGAATGTAGTAATCCAGTCCAAGTACATGTCTGAATTGTCCATATTTATGAGCATGGTTTCAGTGTTACTAAGCTAATTTACATCTTGACTGAAGTGACAAGGCATAATACCACTACCAGTTGGTATCTACTCCCTCTGTTCACAAATATAAGATGTTCTAACTTTTTTCAGAATCGGATGGATAAAGACACGTTTTAGTGTGTTTGTTCATTCGTTTTTGTCCGTATATAGTCCATATTGAAATATCCAGAACATCTTAGACTAGTACTCCCTCCATTAACAATTATAAGATGTTCTAACTTCTTTTCTGAATTGGATGTAAATAGATGCGTTTTAGTGTGTGTTTTCAGTCATTCAGTCCGCATGTAGTCCATATTGAAATATCCAGAACATGTTATAATTGCGTTCATGTCAGTTCTCGTGCCCAGGTGTTTTTTTTTATGAATTTTATGAAATATGTCTATCACCAAGTATGTTTTTGCCGCAGACCAACAGTGTGTAGAGCTTGAAGATGATTTTGGTGTATGTTCCTCAAAAGATGACCTCTTAAACTCTATGGAAGACTGTGTACCGTCAGCTTTTTATGTGTTTGCGTTGAAATATTATGTACTACTGCTGGGCGTTGGATATTATGTACTTCCACTGCTGGGTGTTGGATATGATGTACTTTGACATTTTGGTGTTGGATATTATGTGGAGCATGACTGTTCAGCTCTCTGTAGGACAATGTACTTCTAATTTCATACTCCCTCCTTCAATGACCCTTCAAATCTGGACTTCAGAATTCGCATATGCTGTGATAGAAAATATACTCTCTCCGTATCAAAATATAGGATGTTTTTTGACACTGTCATAGTGTTAGAAAACGTTTAAGTTACAGAGGTACTCCCTTCGTCCGAAAAAGGATGTCCTTGTTGACATTTTACGTATATTTTTTATATGTTGTACAACTTGGATGCAATTCTTGTGTCTATGATTGTCAGTATTACTTTCTCTCTCTGTGATTGCTGCTAAACAAGGCAAAAAAACACCTCTCCCCCTTTAGTTTATGCAAGCTGTGTGGTCATCATGGTATGTTCTGAACCAAGTTTCATTTAGCCATTGTTTGGAGAAGTATATGTAGTTGTTTTGCAGTAAACCAGACTATTGGAGTGTAATAATGCAGGTTTGTAAGAAGATTATTGATTTAGTGAGTAGCGAGACAATAGCATATAAGATGTGCCGTTGCAGTTAGGTTTTGTCAAGTCATCAAAAGAAATTAGTATGAACCCAAAGCAGACTACAATTCTTAGTAACAATATCCACTTTTCCTTCTTGATCCTAACACTACTAGTGCAGTTCCAATTTATAATTAGTTACTTTTGTGTAGGTATTCACCGTAATATTCTATCAACTACTCCCTCCGTTCCTAAATATAAATCTTTGTAGAGATTTCACTATGAACTACATACGGAGCAAAATGAGTGAATCTACACTCTAAAATACATCTACATACATCCGTATGTCGTTCATAGTGAAATCTTTACAAAGACTTATATTTAGGAACGGAGGGAGTAGCTAGCTAGGTGATATATGTTTTATATATGGTCCAATTATTATTTTTCTTATTGTTACCTTATTAGCTCTGGGTATATAAGATCATCTATAACGGGGTGCCCTATATCCGTCTCATACGCCTGGGCAGGCCGTCCGGTCACAAAAAACCGACCCAACTGAAGCTCTCAAACGAGCCTCAAACACCCGGAATGATCGGCACCCCTCATGTCCGTCCCAATTCTAGGACAAATATGAGGCGGCCCGGGCACGCTCGGGCGCGTCCGCCACGTCAGCCCAGCCCACCGCCGGCCCACCCCGACGCCACAAAAACTCCATCCGGGAGAAACCCTAGCTCACTCCGCTCCGCTCTCCTCCCCTTCCCGACGCTCCCATTTTCCCAATCCGCCAAATCCCTAGCGCCGGCGACCATGTCCTGCACCGGCAGCCACTCCGACGGCAGCTTCAGAGACGAGGAGGAGCTGACGCTCCGTGTCACGCTCGAGCGCTTGCGGGTCGATACGGGCGACAGCTTCGGGTCCGCTGCGACGCCACCTGTCGCCCGTCGCCGCAGTGCCGACGCCGGCGCCGGCCTTTCCCACCCTGTGCACGGATCTGCGAGGCCTGCGCGATCTGCTCCTCCCACCCGACGGCCTCCTCCACCTCCGGTAGCTGCTCCGCGCGGGCAGCGCTGGGTTGTATTGCCCGCTCCGCCACAACCGCGTATGCGGACTCCGGAGTCGGAGGCACGTGTCGCCCACCGCGAGAGGCAGAGGGCAAGGGAGATGGCGGGCGGGTCCGACGCATCTGCGCAGTCCGCCCGCCGCCTCCTGGTGCCCGACGAGGACGGCGTCTCCTCAAGTGAGTGTGTCGTCGGTCATTAACTGAGGCGGAGATGAAGGCCCGACGGCTCCGGAGGATCAACGCCAAGCAGCTCCGGCTCGACATTGAGCAATCCGAGCGGGAGGTGGCAGATGCGGCGAGGGTGGCGAAGCTCAAGTGCAAGCAAGACCGCGTTGTCCGGCACTTGCAAGGCTACATCGTCATCTCTGATTCCTCCTCCGATGACGAGTCCGACGGCTCTGACGTGGACCCACCTCCTGCCGCGGACTCCTACAGCTGCGCCGGGGAACGGAAGGGCAAAGGGCTGGCCAGGAAGTGGTGAACATCCGTCTTAATTTCAAGTTTTTATATGTAGTTTGAACTTGTCGGCCATATTATGTGAACTTTGGTTATCTTTTGAAGATCCGGCTGTGACTCATAATCTACGTAGTTTTTATCAACATTGCATGGGTTGGTATGAATATAAGGGACAGAATATGAAATACGCGGGTGTGAAGGCATGGATATAAGGAGTGATCGGTCACTATCCACGGGGGCGGATTTGCCAAATCCGACTATAGATGCGCTAATGCATCGAACATGCACGTCCTGCTCCTAGTTCGGCAAGGCGGAGGATTTCCTAACTGGCGTGATCAATCTATCCGGATTCGTGTACAATTGTAATTTTTGGTTTTTGGCATATGTGGCCCTTCCCCTGTACTATATGTGGCCGCAAACAGTCCAGACCAAAAAAACAACAACTCGTGTTTCCCGAGCTTCCGAGGGCCGCCCAACTCGATATGCTCAGCCCCAGTTGATTCCGCCAGCGAAGATCAAGGTCGCCGGCGCTGAAGACGGGAAATCCTCCTCCGCCAACCCCAAGACCCAGCCGACGTTGGCGCTGACGGAGGCCAAAGTCGGTGAAGAGATTGCTGCCGCCATGGATTCAACGTTATGGATTCCCCCCTTTTTCCAGAGGGGAAAGGCCACCGGAGCCAGAGACGAGAATTCCTCCGCCGCCAGTCCCAAGGTCTACCTGCCGCACGCCGGAAGTGCCTGCGGGAAGACGTTCTCGCTGGGCCGCTTTGGTCAGTTCTACCCCGCCCTCTGTTCACTGGTGATCTGCGCCTTACTGTTACCAGTGAACAAGTACTGGCTTGAGTGCTTTTGGAAGCTCGACCCAATCCGCCGTGCACTGATCATCCGCGTCTTTGTGGCCATGGGTTTCATGCTGATGCTGGCCTTGGCCGTTCCTACCCTGTTACTTGTGCACTTCCACGGGCAGGAGATGGCACAGGTGTGGGTCATGTCGCTCACTCTGTGTTCATACGCCTTCCTCGCCTCCCTCTTCATCTGGAGGGATTGGTGGTTCTACACAGACTTCGCACGTCTCTCTTACGGCCCCCTGTTGGCCTTCTTCGCCGCCACTGCTATTGGCCCCCGCACCGCCATCTTCATCCTGCATTGGAGCACGGTATGGGCTGCCGGATACCTGGGCTGCTCCATCGCTTTGCACCGCCTGCACAAGGGGACTGAGAGGGGCATTGACGACTTGCCTAGGCCGTCGTGCCACAGCAAGGATGTGACCAAAGAACTTACCATCTTGGTCTGTATCAGAGCATTCATTGTCTCGGTGGGTTGGACTATGTACATGGCGATGACGGTCTATGGAGTGAACCTGACTCAAGAGCTGCCTATTGTCTTATACCTCTCCTGCATTGGCTGGATCTATGTCGCCCTCTGGTTATACTATGTCGCTAATGTTCTCATGCACGGAGTTCTCCTTAAGGGGCCAATGCGTTCACTTCCCTATCTGGTCCCATGTGCGATGCTCTCTCCTGCGATGATGTATCTGTCTGTTTTCCTCTCGGTATTGTTACATTGGCTCTTGCTGATGGCTTTGGTTGGCTTCCTTGGGTACCATCTTGCTGTTTACATACGCTACTTGCACACAGCCCCAGCATGGTATATGTGTGATCTAGCTTAACTTGTCCGTTTAATTGTACCATCAATTAGTTAGGGCATGTATATTTTCCATATGTTGTACAACTTGGATGCAATTCTTGTGTTTATGAAATTTCCTACGTTTTCATACTAAGTTGAAATTTTGTGCAAGTGATTTAATGCCTAATTTAGCGATATATCATGAGTGGACATGCAGCCATGCGAGGTCGTTATCAAGACCGACCGTTTCCGCGCGATTCATGCAGCTCTAATACATCGAGCCTGTATAATAAATTTCATCCACCGTATACAATTAGTACAACTCTTGTATACTTCTGACCTTGCCAGGAGATGGCCCAGAAGGCAGACTCGCGCATTGAAGACGTGTGTTGATTAACATGTCAGTCCAAATGGCCAGCTGCACCGCAATAACTACACTGATCCATGGTACTTGATTAGAAGATGGCTCTACATTGAAAGCATGCAGCCTGTCCATAATCACACTAGCTCTCTCCATCAGTATTGTTCATTTTGGAAAATGAGGTCGGACTACTGATTTAAAACTCTTACATGCATCAATTTCTTGACTGAAAAATCACTTAACTCCATTCTTCATAATTAACTTGAATCACAAAAAATAGAATCTGATTTTTAAATGCAACGTTCATACAAAATCAGAATGTCAATTAAAAGATCAGGCAAAATTCTACAGAAAAAGTTAAAAAATACTTTTACATAACTAATAGGATATTTGAGACATCACCAATATGAGAGAATGATTTTTTTTTACGGCTTCGGTTTTGATATCATCTTCACAAGCATACATGTTAACAAAAAATTACGGTTCCCATTTTTGAACAAATTAGAGACATCAAAACCAACTCCACGGATTTCTAATTGAACTTACAATATGAAAATATCTACGAGATGCATTTAATTACCTCAATATATGGGTGAAAGTTTTTCATGGTTGCAGCTAAATTCGTGTGCTTAGTCGATGTATTAGTAATATGTTAATCGGTAAATTAGGACTAACCATCATACAAGTGTGTTTAATCAGTGTGCCAGTTATTAGCCATGTAATATCTTGGGCTAATTAGCATATGAGTATTACCATACACTAAACCATCTAGTTTGTCATGAAACAGATGCTATGAATAAAGCTTCTTGTACTGGCATTATTCCATTGATGCATCTGCCAATTGATGGGTGGCACATTAATACATAGACTTGGCCACCTAATAACAATTGCCATAAGAAAAGTCTGCAATGCAAGGGGACGAACAGGTTGGATATACGTCAGCACGCTTTGTGCGTATACCCAAGTAAAACGTAGGATCAAGTCCAGTGTCCATATGCTAACCTGTGTATCTCTGTTTCTACCAAAGTCATTTCGCCTGTTCTTCTGCTCTCCACAGGACGCAAATCGAAAATGAGCTACAGTGCACACCACGAGGTACTTATGGTGGCTGCCCCACGTCCAGAGCATTGACGACGGTTCAATTATGCGCATACACCGAAGGACGGGGAGTTAATCCATCTCCCGGACCGGGCTTTTTTGTTTTTCTCGTCTGATTCGTTGAACGTGGGCTGTGCTGCTGGCCCACCGCCGGGATGTATAACACGCGTATTCGTGCGATGTGTGTATTCTTGCGGCGTGTATTGCAAAAGTGCTAATAAAAGTAGCCATCACAGCGCGTTGCCGGGCGACCGGGATAACGGCAGCGCATAGCCGTATGTCCCAAAAATTCGCGTCCCTAATTTGATGGGAAACTTTAATATGGTCTTAAGTAATGTTTAGAATGAACGAGCAGTAAAATACCACTACGGCCCCTCTTTTTCCTAGGTAAAATGCATGCAGAAAATGAATTTTATTCAGGAAGATACCACTATGCCAGGGTTAGGCTTTGTTTCATGTTCCATGATACAAGTTTTGATCAAAGGGTGGTACATGAGCAATTACCCGACTCTATTTAATTATATGCATTGCATTTATCTAAAATATTGGCAACACCTAGCCAACTAGAAGGCATCACAGTAGGACAAGTAAATGAATAACAAAATCTTCCATGTCTTTGCTGATCAAAATCAGATAATGAAAATTTGATATTGTGAATTAAATTTAGCACCAAGGTGTGTTGATGGAAAAGCATCCCCAAAATATTAAATCCAAATTAGTGACAAAAATTCAAGATAAAGCCAAAATTTACTAAATTTAAATTCATAATAATGTAATTAGATTATGTTGACCTCTAGTCATAGGATATGTTGATCTGCTAATTGGATGATTCTTCTAGTTACCATTTCCCAAGGACTCAATCAGGTCATTGATTGGTTTCCCACCTATTAATCTTATATCCAAACTTATTCACACTAGACAATGTATAGAGCTATTGATAATTATCCGGTTTCCCATTTTTTTTCAAGGCTAGTAAATTGCTATTTTGTCCTTCTTTGATTCAAAATCATAGGGAAACTTGGAGAAGATGGTAATGAATATGTTTTACAATGCTTGTGTTCTTCTCTTAAGATTCTGCAAATGTTGCTGTCAGCTATCTACATATTATAGTACTCCTTCCGTTCGGAATTACTTGTCGCAGAAGTGGATGTATCTAGATGTATTTTAGTTCTAGATACATCCATTTCCGAGACAAGTAATTCCGAACGGAGGGAGTATATGTTTAGATGCTAGTGTTCATGCCAGTTCTCGTGCTCAAGTGCTTCTTAATTTATGAAATGTGTCTTTGACCAAATCTGTTTTTGCCGCAGACCAATAGTATGGAGAGTATGGAGAGCCTGGAGATTATTTTGGTGTATGTTCATCAAAAGCTGACCCCTTAAACTCTATGCAAGACAATGTGTACGGTCAACTTTTTATATGTTTGCATTGAGATATTATGTACTTCTACTCTTGGGGTGTTGGATATTATGTACTTCCACTATTGGGTGTTGGATGTCGGATATGTGGAGCATAATTGTTCAGCTCTCCGCAGGACAATGTACTTCTAATTTTATACTCCCTCCTTTCCTTTTTATTGGGCTCGTTTTTGTGTGCGTGTGAGGTACTGATATGATGATAATTTAGGATTAAAATGCCCCTGGTTAATTAACGATCCTTCAAATTTGGATGTTAGAATTCACATGTACTGCGATTTACCTAAATTCTGGGTTTGATCTTTGAGCATAAGTAAACCTATAGTACTCCTAATGCATGCATTGTGACTTGGTGAAATTTATACAAAGAATTGCTAGGAGTGGATTTTGCAGAGTTTGAATATGTGTATGATTAACAATAGGCTGCTGCTAGGCGTTAGCTGATTGATCTTAGGAAACGCAAAGGATCAACAACCTAAAAACCGTTGATTTTCACGTGTACTCCTTGATGACAGGACCTCACTAGGACCATGATATCGCTTCCATCCCCAACATGCCCATGTCTCCCCGCATCCCGCATCGTCTCTGAATCCCCGCTCCCCACGCCGCAATAATGGTGTGCTCCATTGCAATGCCGCAACAATGGTGGGCTCCGACGATGCTCGGGTGGTATGATGATGCTCCAATGCAGCACCAATGATGCTCTAGGGGCCTCCATATGCTCCAATGCAGCACTATTTGCACTCCCATAGCACCACGCGCTGCCCTGCGGTGCTCCATTATAGCACCAGTGCATTGTCAATGCTCCTGTAGCACCACGTGGAGCTCGTGCATCACGATGGTGCCCTCACGGCAACCCCCACATCCTCTTCAGAACACTCACTATAGTGTCCCAACCCCGCGTTGTCGAAACAACACAGACGCATCGTAGCAGTGTCGCCACTCAACACTCCCAACATTCCTTGCGGCATTGCCACAACTGCGAGCCCATCCTTTGTAGTATCAGGTGCTTCTGCTCGCCATCTGCCATAGTAGTTGCTGGCCTTGCAGCTTGCAGCACAATAGTGGCTAAAGGGTATGTATTCGATGCACAAAATCACCAGAGTTGCAGCGCTTCTCGGTCATCCTTTGTGGTCGCCGCCACAATGCCAATGATGCTCCAGCGCATCATCGTCGGCCATGCGTGGATGCTCCATTGCAGCATCCGCAAAGCTCGTCAATTCTTCCATTGGAAGCTTCGTAGCAATGCCAGTGATGTTGCATCAGGCTATTGTGGTGGGGATTGCACAAGGATGGCTGGCATCAAACCATTTCTCAATTCGCAATAGCGGGGTGATGATGGCCGCAGTTGGGAGGCCGTCCTCGTAGCTAGTGTGACGAGCATGAAAGGAAAAAAACAAATGTGTGGAGGAGAAAGCCTCATAGAGAAGATACGGTTGGGAGGGGGTATGGTGAGCAGGCCCGACACGGGGCACATATCAAGCGGATGAGGCGGTTGATGGGAAGGAGAGAACAACCAGTAGAATTAAAGAGTTCTTGGTAACGATGTTTACATACAAATTTTCATGGGCATCACTGATTAATTATTTGTTTTGTGCCAAAAGCCCTAGAGATTGTGCAATCAGCCCATTGTACAAAAATAATAGCACAAGTTGTCTTATGCGAGGAACAAACTTTAGCGAGGATATAATCTTGAAGTCCAAATCAAAATATTTGCTTGTGTCCTGTTTCATAGTATGGTTATCATTTACTCAATATGTATCTTGAGTTTGCTAAAAGATCTCCAACAACAAAACAATGAGCTTGATGAGGACAACGACCTAGTTTCATAGTCCTACGTAAAATCACTAAAATTAGATAGTTTTGTAATAATTCATCAGAACACATTAGACTAGAATGGAGGTGAACTTTCAATCTCCCCTTTCTGGTGATTAAAGACATGTAAATGAAATTCTTATGTAATAAAATCTAGAAGTCTCTGGACGAACGGACGATGTCCAGAAGGATCGTTGTGGAGTGGTAGGTGAACTGTGGTGGTGGTGGCTGGGCTCGAGGGTGGCTAGCTTCGCGGAGATTTGGCCGGCGATGGCTAGGTCAGTGGCGGAACTCAGGGGTTGCTCGCCGGCAGCCTGGTGGCGCCCGGTGTCGATGAGTGGGGCCAAAAGACAAGGGGTCGAGGGGTATTTAAGGGACATGGCCACAGTCGTTGGTTCACATGAAGAGCGCGAGTGGGGATTGTGGGCGCGCCAGGTCATGGGCATCGTGAGCGTGTACGTCAGGCGGCGGTTGCGGGAGGTTAGAGGTGACCTTAACGGGTGGGTCCCGCCTGCCAGTGTGAGAGATAGAGAGCGGGTGCGGCGTGGGCTCGGTTGGCTAGCTGGGCCTTTGGCCTGGCTAGTTTCTTCTTTTTTTGGTTCTTTTCCTCTACTTTTCTCTTACGTCTTCTTGTTAATTCAATTAAAATTTGAATTTGATTTTTCTCCCCGTCTGCAAATTTGCCTTAAAATCACTTTGGAATTTTCATGGTTGTGTTAACATCTTTCTGGATTTTGACAAACTATTTTTGTCAACTACTATTGGGCCCTTTTGGAAAGTATTTTTCTTTTACTTTCTGTTTTCTGGTTTTATTCTTTTATCCAGGTTTTACTTATAGTTTAAATTACCCACATTTAAACTATTTTCAAATACTGGTTCACTCGACAAAATAGGACAAATATTGCTCTTACAAAATTTCTTTCCTGCCCTTAGGCATTGTTTGATAAAACCTTCATTCAGAGAAACTCCATGACCATTTATCAAACTCCAAAATGGTTTAGGATTTAAGAATTGGTCGTGTTTGTTTCAAAAACGGGATATGCAAGGAAATCATGGATGCAAATGCTTCTAATGCACATCCTAAATTTAGGAAAAAATTGGATGTGACAAATAAGAAGGGTGTTATCCCTGATTCTTCTGAATCTTCCTCAAAGGATTCCTGGACAGGAGCACGTTTTTTCCTTGAGGAAGAGCAGAAGATCCCCCACCTGCAGAGGAGCTGCCTTTCTTATCCTCGTTTAACCCCTGCATTTTATTTTTTATGCATAGGACTACTGGGTCCAAAAGTAGTGGTAACAGCAGCTTTTGCTATCTCAGGATCTCTGACGACAATTTGGTTAATCTCATAAATGAAATCATAGAAATAATCATGACAACCTCGGCTATTGGAGGAATTGCAATAACATCACGGTAACCAAGTTTCACCCTAACAGAACCAAGGCGATGAAGAGTAGCATTATCAATTTCCAAAGGAACATCCACTGGTGACGAGACACAAGCCAAGTTTCGCTCACTGGTAGAGCTCCCACGACAGGTCCAGCGATGGGGATTGGGGTCACTTGATCTCTGTGGCAATTGATTGCGCAGGGACAATGTCAGAGGGCGGGTACGATGGACGAGGCTTGCCTACTTCTCAGGACGCTCCCATCCGTGCTCCCCTCTGTTTATTGTTCATCCAATGCCACAACCATGAATGTGTACGCCGTCCTTGAGTGGGTATGCTCGAACAACCTCCTGCATCGACGCGAGAACGGTCGGTGATGTCCGTTCTGCCGGCCGAGCCGTTGTGCAAGCCACGGTCATGAGTGCGTACGTCATCGTTGCACGGGTCAGCTCGAGTAACCTCCCGCATCGACGCGAGGACCGTCGATGCCGCTTGTCGTGTTGGTCTCTTTGCGCGGATCAGCTCGAAATACCTCCGGCATCGGCGCAAGGCTGAGAGGGCCACCGCCGGGGCCTGTCGTGCCGGTCACGTCGCCGTGCACGCCATGGCCATGAATGTGTACGCCGTCTTTGCGCGGGTTAGATCGCACGGCTTACCTCTGCCAAGAGAAGGAAATATAGTGGTTGTTTCAGTACTACAGGGAAAGCGGAGGAAAATATGGAAGATTTGTGTTGTCTCTTCGGCGAAAAAGGGACTTGGAGGAGAATAATTGGTGTGCCGTCGGTGGATGGTAAATAAGTGAAGGTACTTTCCTAACGTGGATCCGAGGGGCCGGCTCTTACCATAAATGGCCTGCCGCTTAAGAGCGCTAGCGTGTTACGCGTCAAACTCGAGCTTCCGAGTTCCCCGGATACAAAACTCCTGGTAGCCGCCACCCGCCGTGCACATCCCCATCGCCGCTTCCCCTCCTCCGACAAAAGGGCAGTCCAACTCGATCGATACGCTCAGGCTCAGCCGCCGCCTGCTCGATTCAACCGGGGACACCGAAATCACACCGAGCGAGACTGAACTCGGCAATATGGAGTTGGCTGGAGACAAAGGTTGCTCCGCCGACACCCACTTGATTCCGCCAACGGAGATCAAGGTCACCGGCGCTGAAGACGGGAATTCCTCCTGCGCCTCGCCGGTGAAGACCGAAATCGAGAGGGGGGAGGCCACCGGTGCCAGAGACGGGAACTCCTCCGCCGCCAGTCCCAAGATCCACCCGCCGCACGCCGGAAGAGCCCGTGGGAAGACGTCCTGGTTCTACGCCGCCTTCCTTTCTCTGGCCATCCGCGCCTTACCCGTGGACAAGTACTGGCTCGAGGGCTTCTATAAGCTCAAACCCTCCCTCCGTGCATTGATCATCCGTGTCTTTGTGACCATGTATTGCTTGCTGATCCTGACCCTGGCCGTTCCCACCCTGTTGCTGGTGCACTTCCACGGGCAGGAGATGGCCCAGGTGTGGGTCATGTCGCTCACCCTGTGCTCATACGCCTTCCTCGCCTCGCTCTTCATCTGGAGGGACTGGGGGTTCTACACAGACCTCGTGCGTCTCTCCTACGGCCCCCTGCTGGCCTTCTACGCCACCGCCGCCATCGGCCCACGCACCGCCATCTTCATCCTGCACTGGAGCACGGTATGGGCTGCTGGGTACCTGGGCCGCTCCATCGCTTTGCACCGCCTGCACAAGGGGACTGAGCGGGGCATTGACAAGTTGCCTAGGCCGTCGTGCCCTAGCAAGGACGCGGCCGAAGGATTCGCCCGCTCGGTCTATATCAATGCATTCATTATCTCGGTGGGTTGGACTATGTACATGGCGGTGATGGTCTATGGACTGGAGGTGACTGAAGAGCTGACTATTGTCTTGACCCTCTCCAACATTGGCTGGCCCTATGTCGCCATATGGTTATGCCATGCCTCTTATAATCTCATGCACGGAGTTCTCCTTAAGGGGCCAATGAGTTCACTTCCCTATCTGGTCCCATGTGCTATGCTCTCTCCTGCCATCATGTTTCTGTCTCTTATCCTCGCCGTATTGTTCCATTGGATGTTGCTCATGGTCTTGGTTGGCTTCCTTGGGTACCATCTCGCTGTTTACTCACGCTACTTGCACACCGCCGCACCATGGTATGTACTGTGATCTACCTTAACTCGTTCGTTTAATCAATTGTTCTATCCACTAGCTAGGGTATGTATGTATGTATGTATATTCGCCATATATATGTTCTACAACTTGGTTGCAATTTTTATGTCTGTGAAATTTGCTACGTTTTCATACTAACTTGACATTTTGTGTTAGTGATTTAGTGCCTAACTTTATGGGAAACCTTAGTATGGTCTTCAGTATGTCTAGAGTGAACGATCAGTAAAAATGCCACTACGGTCCCTCTTTTCCTTGGGTAAAATGCATGCAGAAAATGGATTTTATTGATGAAGATACCAGAAGTGATTAGGCTTTGTTTCATGTTCGACGACACAAGTTTTGATCAAAGGGCGTGGTACTGGTACATGAGCAATTACCCAACTCTATTTATATATGCATCAAGTGTAGACTATGTATTGATTTAGTGAGTAGAGAGACAATAGCAAAAGTTGTGACGTTGCAGTTAGGTTTTGTCATGTCATCAAAAGAAATTAGTATGAACTCAAAGCCGACTTCAATTCTTAGTAACAATATCCACTTTTCCTTCTTGATCCTAACACTAGTATTGCAGTTCCAATTTATAATTAGATTCTTTTTGTATATATAGATACTCACCATAATATTATATCGACTAGCTAGGTGATATCTGTTTTTATGAAATGTGTCATTGACCAAACCTGTTTTTGCCGCAGACCAACAGTATGGAGAGCCTGGAGATTATTTTGGTGTATGTTCATCAAAAGATGACCCTTTAAACTCTATGCAAGACAATGTGTACCGTCAGCCTTTTGTATTCTTGCATTGAGATATTATGTACTTCTATACTGTTGAGATGTTAGATATTATGTAGTTCTTCCTATGTTGGATGTTTGGAGCACAACCGTGCATCTCTCCGCACGACAATATACTTCTAATTTTATACTCCCTCCTTTCCCTTTTATTGGGCTCATTTTTGTGTGCATGTGAGGTACTGATTTGATGAATATTTAGGACTAAAATGCCCCTGGTTCATTAATGATACTTGAAAATTGGGCGTTACAATTCACATATACTACGGTAAAAAAATTAGTTAACAATTCGTAATTTACCTAAAACTAGTAGAATGCCCGTGCATTGCCACGGGCTTTTGAAATATTTTACTGAAATTATGTAAACATAATGCATGTTAATTTTCTCATGTAGAGAAAAGATAGCACGACACAATCGGGTAATAACTGAAGTCCACTTTACTTGCAATGTAAATTGATTAAAAAGGTAATTTGTTGATGATACGATTATCTAACTAAAAAACTGTAACAAATTAAAATCTACTTGACGCGCTTACGAATTTCTCGCACAATATGAGGAATGTTGTCTATCCAAATTTTTTAGCTTACCTGCCTAGTTTTATCCTGACCTCAACCACTCTCTCATCGCACCTACACCTCTCACTCTCTCACCCATGCACCCCTCACTCTCTGTCTTCCTGTGTCGACAATACATAAACAATGAAAGTGATCGTCATGAACTACATTCTTCCTCATCTCTCCATCCAAATAGATTTTCCTAACATAGTTTCACCAATTTCTTCTATTTATGTGACTGCTCGAGAGTATTGTGCAAACGAAATGTTGTAACATTTTGTGTCGGACTTCCCTCTAAACACTGCAACCTCCGCCACCTGAGATGTCTCGTACCCCGCCTTCAAATCCGTTAATCCCCTACCCCTTCTCAGCCAGGGACGACCCACCTCTGGTTCTTCTTCTTCCTCATGTCGCCACTGCGTTTTTATTCGACCACTCTGTCGACCCGCCCACCTCTCCCTGCCTGACCACCTGCCACCCTACAGCCAACGAGTGTTGTCGCACGTCGCCCCTTTCTTGAGTCACCACCTCCGTCGACGCCATCCATCCCTCTAAAACCTACCACCATATTTGGTGCCCACGATCTCCCGCACCTCGCATTTGAGACCATTAACCTCTTGTCTTTCCTCCACCGCCAACACCCCCTCGCATTTGAGACCGTAAACCTCTTGTCTTTCCTCCACCGCCAACACCCCCTGGTGCGACTACTATTCTTCTTCCTCCCTCCGCCTACCTTTTCTTTGCCCACTCTATTGACCCGCCTACCTCTACCTACGGAACCTCCCCCCACTGCCATCCACTAATAGCAAGTGTTGTCACACACTACTGTTGGAAATATGCCCTAGAGGCAATAATAAATTAGTTATTATTACTATATTTCCTTGTTCATGATAATCGTTTATTATCCATGCTATAATTGTATTGATAGGAAACTCGGATACATGTGTGGATACATAGACAACACCATGTCCCTAGTAAGCCTCTAATTGACTAGCTCGTTGATCAATAGATGGTTACGGTTTCCTGACCATGGACATTGGATGTCGTTGATAACGGGATCACATCATTAGGAGAATGATGTGATGGACAAGACCCAATCCTAAGCCTAGCACAAAGATCGTAGTTCGTATGCTAAAGCTTTTCTAATGTCAAGTATCATTTCCTTAGACCATGAGATTGTGCAACTCCAGGATACCGTAGGAATGCTTTGGGTGTACCAAACGTCACAACGTAACTGGGTGGCTATAAAGGTGCACTATAGGTATCTCTGAAAGTGTCTTTTGGGTTGGCATGAATCGAGACTGGGATTTGTCACTCCGGTAAACGGAGAGGTATCTCTGGGCCCACTCGGTAGGACATCATCATAATGTGCACAATGTGACCAAGGGGTTGATCACGGGATGATGTGTTAAAAAACGAGTAAAGAGACTTGCCGGTAACAAGATTGAACAAGCTATCGGTATACCGACGATCGAATCTCGGGCAAGTACTATACCGCTAGACAAAGGGAATTGTATACGGGATCGATTGAGTCCTTGACATCGTGGTTCCTCCGATGAGATCATCGTGGAACATGTGGGAGCCAACATGGGTATCCAGATCCCGCTGTTGTTTATTGGTCGGAGAACGTCTCGGCCATGTCTGCATGGTTCCCGAACCCGTAGGGTCTACACACTTAAGGTTCGATGACGCTAGGGTTATAAAGGAAGTTTGTATGTGGTTACGAATGTTGTTCGAGTCCGGATGAGATCCCGGACGTCACGAGGAGTTCGGAATGGTCGGGAGGTAAAGATTTATATATGGAAGTCCTATTTTGGCCACCGAAAAATGTTCGGATTTTTCGGTATTGTCTGGGAAGGTTCTAGAAGGTTCGGAGTGGGGCCCACCTGCATGGGGACCCACATGAACGTGGGTAGTGGGGCAAGGCCCCACACCCCTGGTCAAGCGCACCAAGATCCCCCTTAGAAGGAATAAGATCATATCCCAAGGGATAAGATCAAGATCCCTAAAAAGGGGATAACAATCGGTGGGGAAGGAAATGATGGGATTTCTTTCCTCCCACCTTTGCCAACGCCCCAATGGACTTGGAGGGCAAGAAACCAGCCCCCTCCACCCCTATATATAGTGGGGAGGCGCATGGGAGCTTCACCCTTCCCCTGGCGCAGCCCTCTGCCTCTCCCAAGTACTCCTCCTCTCTCGCGGTGCTTGGCGAAGCCCTGCAGGATTGCCACGCTCCTCCACCACCACCACACCGTTGTGCTGCTGCTGGATGGAGTCTTCCTCAACCTCTCCCTCTCTCCTTGCTGGATCAAGGCATGGGAGACGTCACCGGGTTGTACGTGTGTTGAACGCAGAGGTGCCGTCCGTTCGGCACTAGGATTTCCGGTGATTTGGATCACGACGAGTATGACTCCTTCAACCCCGTTCTCTTGAAAGCTTCCGCTTAGCGATCTACAAGGGTATGTAGATGTACTCTCCTTCTCCTCGTTGTTGGTTTCTCCATAGATAGATCTTGGTGACACGTAGGAAAATTTTGAATTTCTGCTACGCTCCCCAACAGTGGTATCAGAGCTAGGTTTATTGTGTAGATTCTTTGTACGAGTAGAACACAAAGTAGTTGTGGGCATTGATGTTGTTCAATATGCTTACCGTTACTAGTCCAATCTTGATTCGGCGGCATCGTGGGATGAAGCGGCCCGGACTGATCTTACACGTACTTTTACGTGAGACAGGTTCCACCGATTGACATGCACTTGTTGCATAAGGTGGCTAGCGGGTGCCAGTCTCTCCCACTTTAGTCGGATCGGATTCGATGAAAAGGGTCCTTATGAAGGGTAAATAGCAATTGACATATCACGTTGTGGTTTTTGCGTAGGTAAGAAACGTTCTTGCTAGAAACCCATAGCAGCCACGTAAAACATGCAAACAACAATTAGAGGACGTCTAACTTGTTTTTGCAGGGTATGCTATGTGATGTGATATGGCCAAGAAGAATGCGATGAATGATATGTGATGTATGAGATTGATCATGTTCTTGTAATAGGAATCACGACTTGCATGTCGATGAGTATGACAACGGCGGAGCCATAGGAGTTGTCTTTATTTATTGTATGACCTGCGTGTCAATGAACAACGCCATGTAATTACTTTACTTTATTGCTAACCGGTAGCCATAGTAGTAGAAGTAATAAGTTGGCGAGACAACTTCATGGAGACACGATGATGGAGATCATGATGATGGAGATCATGGTGTCATGCCGGTGACGATGATGATCATGGAGCCCCGAAGATGGAGATCAAAAGGAGCAATATGATATTGGCCATATCATGTCACTTTTTGATTGCATGTGATGTTTATCATGTTTATGCATCTTATTTGCTTAGAACGACGGTAGTAAATAAGATGATCCCTCATTAAAATTTCAATAAAGTGTTCCCCCTAACTGTGCACCGTTGTGAAAGTTCGTCGTTTCGAAGCACCACGTGATGATCGGGTGTGATAGATTCTTACGTTCACATACAACGGGTGTAAGCCAGATTTACACACGCGAAACACTTAGGTTGACTTGACGAGCCTAGCATGTACAGACATGGCCTCGGAACACAAGAGACCGAAAGGTCGAGCATGAGTCGTATAGTAGATACGATCAACATGAAGATGTTCACCGATGATGACTAGTCCGTCTCACGTGATGATCGGACACGGCCTAGTTGACTCGGATCATGTAATCACTTAGATGACTAGAGGGATGTCTATCTGAGTGGAAGTTCATGAGATGAACTTAATTATCCTGAACATAGTCAAAAGATCTTTGCAAATTATGTCGTAAGCTCGCGCTTTAGTTCCACTGTTTAGATATGTTCCTAGAGAAAATATAGTTGAAAGTTGATAGTAGCGATTATGCGGACAGTAGAAAGCTTATGTCCTTAATGCACCGCTCAGTGTGCTGAACCCCAAACGTCATCTGTGGATGTTGCGAACATCGGACATACACTTTTTGATAACTACGTGATAGTTCAGTTAAACGGTTTAGAGTTGAGGCACCAAAGACGTTTTTGAAATCTCGCGGAACATATGAGATATTTCAAGGGCTGAAATTGGGATTTCAGGCTCGTGCCCACGTCAAGAGGTATAAGACCTCTGACGATTTTCTTAGCCTGCAAACTAAGGGAGAAAAGCTCAATCGTTGAGCTTGTGCTCAGATTGTCTGAGTGCAACAATCACTTGAATCGAGTGGGAGTTGATCTTCCAGATGAGATAGTGATGTTTCTCCAAAGTCATTGCCACCAAGCTGCTAGAGCTTCGTGATGAACTATAACATATCAGGGATAGATATGCTGATCCTTGAGGTATTCGCGATGTTTGACACCGCGAAAGTAGAAACAAGAAGGAGCATCAATTGTTGATGGTTGGTGAAACCACTAGTTTCAAGAAGGGAAAGGGCAAGAAGGGATACTTCATGAAACGGCAAATCAGCTGCTGCTCTAGTGAAGAAACCCAAGGTTGAACCCAAACCCGAGACTAAGTGCTTCTGTGATAAGGGGAACAATCACTAGAGCGGAATTACCCTAGATACTTGGTAGATGAGAAGGTTAGCAAGGTCGATAGAAGTATATTGGATATACATTATGTTAATGTGTACTTTACTAGTACTCCTAGTAGCACCAGGGTATTAAGATACCGGTTCGGTTGCTAAGTGTTAGTAACTCGAAATAAAAGGCTACGGAATAAACGGAGACTAGCTAAAGGTGAGCTGACGATATGTGTTGGAAGTGTTTCCAAGTTTGATGTGATCAAACATCGCACGCTCCCTCTACCATCAAGATCAGTATTAAACCTGAATAATTGTCTTTTGGTGTTTGCGTTGAGCATAGACATGATTGGATTATGTCTATCGCAATACGGTTATTCATTTAAGGAGAATAATGGTTACTCTGTTTGTTTGAATAATACCTTCAATGGTCTTGCACCTAAAATGAATGGTTTATTGAATCTCGATTGTAGTGATACACATGTTCATGCCAAAAGATATAAGATAGTAATGATAGTACCACCTACTTGTGGCACTGCCATGTAAGTCATATTGGTATAAAACGCATGAAGAAGCTCCATGTTGATGGATCTTTGGACTCACTCGTTTTTGAAAAGTTTGAGACATGCGAACCATGTCTATTGGTGTATATGCATGAAGAAACTCCATGCAAATGGACTGTTTGGACTCACTTGATTTTGAATCACTTGAGACATGCAAATCATACCACATGGGCAAGATGACTGAAAGCCTCGTTTTCAGTAAAATGGAACAAGAAAGCAACTTGTTGGAAGTAATACATTTTGATGTGTGTAGTCCAATGAGTGCTGAGGCACGCAGTGGATATCGTTATGTTCTTACTTCACGGATGATTTGAGTAGATATTGGGTATATTGCTTGATGAAACACAAGTCTGAATTATTGAATGATTCAAGTAATTTCAGAGTGAAGTTGAAGATCATCGTGACAAGAGGATAAAATGTCTATGATATGATCATAGAGATGAGTATCTGAGTTACGAGCTTTGGCACGCAATTAAGACATTGTGGAAATTGTTTCACAATTAATACCGCCCAGAACACCATAGTGTGATGGTGTGTCCGAACATCATAGTTGCACCCTATTGGATATGGTACGTACCATGATGTCTCTTATCAAATTACCAATATCGTTCATGGGTTAGGCATTAGAGACAACCGCACTCACTTAAATAGGGCACCACGTAATTCCATTGAGACGACACCGTTTTGAACTATGGTTTGGAGAAACCTAAGTTGTCGTTTCTTAAAAGTTTGGGGCTGCGACGCTTATGTGAAAAAGTTTCGGGTTGATAAGCTCGAACCCAAAGCGGATAAAATGAATCTCCATAGGACACCCAAAACAAGTTGGGTATACCTCCTAACTCAGATCCGAAAGCAATAGGGATTGTTTCTTAAATCGGGTCCTTTCTCGAGGAAAAGTTTGTCTCGGAAAGTTGAGTGGGAGCATGGTAGAGACTTGATGAGGTTATTGAACCGTCACTTCAACAAGTGTGTAGCAGGGCACAGGAAGTTGTTCCTGTGGCGCCTACACCAACTGAAGTAGAAGCTTATGATAGTGATCATGAAGTTTTGGATCAAGTCACTACCATACCTCATAGGGTGACAAGGATGCGTACTACTTCAGCGTGGTACGGTAATCCTGTCTTGAAGGTCATGTTGCTAGACAACAATGAACCTACGAGCTATGGAGAAGCGATGGTGGGCCAAAATTCCGACAAATGGTTAGAAGCCATGAAATCCGAGATAGGATCCATGCATCAGAACAAAGCATGGACTTTGGTGGACTTGCCCAATGATCGGCAAGCCATTGAGATAAATGGATCTTTAAGAAGAAGACGGACGTGGATGGTAATGTCACCATCTATGAAGCTCGACTTGTGGCGAAGAGTTTTTCACAAGTTCAAAGAGTTGACTACGATGAGATTTTCTCATCCGTAGCGATGATTAAGTCCGTCGGAATCATGTTAGCATTAGCTGCATTTATGAAATCTGGCAGATGGATGTCAAAACGAGAAAGGTTTTGTCGAACCTAAGGATGCTAAAAGGTGTGCTAGCTCTAGCGATCCTTCTAAGGAATGGAGTAAGCATCTCGGAGTTGGAATATGCACTTTGATAAGATGATCAAAGGTTTTTGGTTTATACAAAGTTTATGAGAAACTTGTATTTCCAAAGAAGTGAGTGGGAGCACTATAGAATTTCTGATAAGTATATGTTGTAAACATATTGTTGATCAGAAATGATGTAGAATTTCTAGAAAGCGTATAGGGTTATTTAAAAAGTGTTTTTCAATGGAAAACCTGGATTAGGCTACTTGAACAATAAGCATCAAGATCTATAAGATAGATCAAAATGCTTAAAGTACTTTCAAATGAGCACATACCTTGGCATGATCTTGAAGGTGTTCAAGATGGATCCGTCAAAGGAGTTCTTGCTTGAGTTGTAAGGTATGTTGTTAAGACTTAAAGCTCGACCACGGCAGAAGAAAGAGGAAGGACGAAGGTCGTCCCCTATGCTTTTGTCATAGGCTCTATACTATATGCCATGCTAAGTACCGCACCTGATGTGTGCCTTGCCACATGTCTGGCTAGAGGGTACAAAGGTGATCAAGGAGTCGATCACCAGATGGCGGTCAATATTATCCTTAGAGGAATAAGGATAAGTTTATCGGTTATGGAGGTGATAAAGAGTTCGACGTAAAGAGTTACGTCGATGCAAGATTTAACACCTATCCGAATGACTCTGAGTAGCAAACCGGATACATATAGTGGAGCAACCATTTGGAATAGCTCCAAGTGGAGCGTGGAAGCAGCATTTACAATATGACCTAGAAATTTGCGAAGTACATACGGATCTGAATGTTGCAGACCCGTTGATTAAAACCTCTCTTACAAGCAAAACATGATCAAACCCCAGAACTCATTGAGTCTTAATCACATGATGATGTGAACTAGTTTAGTGACACTCACTACAGGAAACAACTAATTTGCCGTCAGGGAGCGTCTTTGTTGTCAACTTTTCCTCGGGTAGACAGCAAAGAAAGGATTTGCCGTCATCAGCAGACGGCAAAGAAATCACAAATGGCAAAGAATCTTTGCCGTCTGCAAAAAAAATCACAGACGGCAAAGAGCTCACATTGCCGTCTGCAACAAAAATCACAGACGGCAAAGAATCTTTGTTGTCTGTGTTTGATTTGGCAGACGGCAAAGATTGTTTGTCGTCTATTTTTTTTTGCAGACGGCAAAGTGACATTTTTGCCGTCTGTATTTTCTTTCGCAGACGGCAAAGAGAAAGCACACCACATGGATCGATCACACGGATCGATGACTTGGCAGCATCCTACCCGCACATCCCACATACGGATCCACCCCACGCGCAACCGGCCCCCACCACTCACCACGATCCACCCCCACCTTATCCTCTCGTAACTCCTCTCTCTCTCTCTCTGTGCCTTATCCTCTCGCAGGCCTCTCTCTCGTGCCCCTCTCTCCCTGTTTCACGTTGCAGAACCCGCCGCCGCTCGCCCCACCGGCTGCCGCCGCTACTCGCCGCCCTGGCCACCGCTCCGCCACTCGCCGTCCGCACCGTTTTTCCTCTCCCCCGCCACCGGCCTCCGCCCGCATCCGCCCTCTACCCGTCTCCACGTGTCGCAGGACTCTGCCCACATCCGTCCTCTGCTCTTTCGCTCGCTGCCTCCTCTTGCTCGCCTCCGCGCCCGCCGTCCCAGCGACGCCGTCCTCCGCCCATGATCGGCCTCTGCTTTCGCCTCCAGCGCGCCGGCCTCCTCTTCCTCCCTTTCTTCCTTCTCTCGATCTGCGGTCCTCCACCTCCGTAGCTCCCCTATGCCGGCGGCGGGGCTTGGCGCTGACGGAGTTGGTGGGGTCCAATGGATTCAGGGGTTCGCGATCGGATCTAGCGATCGGACAACGGTGGCGAGCTCTGCCTCGGCGGCGGACGGATTGAGCTCCTCGGGCGTCCAAGGTGGCATCTGTGTGCTCCTGTCCATGGAGAAAGGAAGGAGAAGGGGCATAGCTGCTGGTTGCTGCTGCTCCGGCGAGGCACGGCGTTCAGATCAAACTCATGTACTGTAGTTTAATTTGTTCGGCTTGTGAAATATAGTTTTGATTTGGATCTGATGATGTATATATATACTATGTAAATAGAGTAGTTTTGTGTCGTGAAATCCAATCATTTTTGGAACAGCAAATGTTGATAATGTGGTGTTCGTTTCAAATCATTTAGCTGTTTCCTGTAACTAGTGTACCGTTGACAGATGTTGTGTGTAAAGTTATTTTTTTTAAATAAAAAATTTCTTTGCCGTCTGTACTTTAGTCCGGTTGACAGAAAAGAGCACATTTTGACTGACGGCAAAGGACACAATCTTTGCCGTCTTTTACTGTTTTGGCTGACGGCAAAGTCATAGTTTGGCTGACGGCAAAGACTTTGTCGTCTGCCCGATAAAAAGCTGACGGCAAAGTACTCTTTGCCGACTTTGGCTTTGCCGTCACACTTTGCCGTCAGCCAGGTGACGGCAAAGTCTTTGCCGTCTGTATTTCAGCCTTTGCCGTCTGTACTTGCCTAACGGCAAACTGTCTGATTCCTGTAGTGACTAGTAAACTCTTGGGTGTTGGTCACATGACGATGTGACCTGTGAGTGTTAATCACATGGCGATGTGAACTAGATTATTGACTCTAGTGCAAGTGGGAGACTGTTGGAAATATGCCCTAGAGGCAATAATAAATTAGTTATTATTACTATATTTCCTTGTTCATGATAATCGTTTATTATCCATGCTATAATTGTATTGATAGGAAACTCAGATACATGTGTGGATACATAGACAACACCATGTCCCTAGTAAGCCTCTAATTGACTAGCTCGTTGATCAATAGATGGTTACGGTTTCCTGACCATGGACATTGGATGTCGTTGATAACGGGATCACATCATTAGGAGAATGATGTGATGGACAAGACCCAATCCTAAGCCTAGCACAAAGATCGTAGTTTTATGCTAAAGCTTTTCTAATGTCAAGTATCATTTCCTTAGACCATGAGATAGTGCAACTCCAGGATACCGTAGGAATTCTTTGGGTGTACCAAACGTCACAACGTAACTGGGTGGCTATAAAGGTGCACTACAGGTATCTCTGAAAGTGTCTTTTGGGTTGGCACGAATCGAGACTGGGATTTGTCACTCCGGTAAACGGAGAGGTATCTCTGGGCCCACTCGGTAGGACATCATCACAATGTACATAATGTGACCAAGGGGTTGATCACGGGATGATGTGTTACGAAACGAGTAAAGAGACTTGCCGGTAACGAGATTGAACAAGGTATCGGTATACCGACGATCGAATCTCGGGCAAGTACTATACCGCTAGACAAAGGGAATTGTATACGGGATCGATTGAGTCCTTGACATCGTGGTTCATCCGATGAGATCATCGTGGAACATGTGGGAGCCAACATGGGTATCCAGATCCCGTTGTTGGTTATTGGCCGAGAACGTCTCGGTCATGTCGCATGGTTCCCGAACCCGTAGGGTCTACACACTAAGGTTCGATGGCGCTAGGGTTATAAAGGAAGTTTGTATGTGCTACGAATGTTGTTCGAGTCCGGATGAGATCCCGGACGTCACGAGGAGTTCGAGAATGGTCCGGAGGTAAAGATTTATATATGGAAGTCCTATTTTGGCCACCGAAAATGTTCGGATTTTTCGGTATTGTCCCGGGAAGGTTCTAGAAGGTTCGGAGTGGGGCCCACCTGCATGGGGACCCACATGAACGTGGTAGTGGGGGCAAGGCCCCACACCCCTGGTCAAGGCGCACCAAGATCCCTCCTTAGAAGGAATAAGATCATATCCCGAAGGATAAGATCAAGATCCCTAAAAAGGGGATAACAATCGGTGGGAAGGAAATGATGGGATTTCTTTCCTCCCACCTTTGCTAACGCCCAATGGACTTGGAGGGCAAGAAACCAGCCCCCTCCACCCCTATATATAGTGGGGAGGCACATGGGAGCTTCACCCTTCCCCTGGCGCAGCCCTCCGCCTCTCCCAAGTACACCTCCTCTCTCGCGGTGCTTGGCGAAGCCCTGCAGGATTGCCACGCTCCTCCACCACCACCACGCCGTTGTGTTGCTGCTGGATGGAGTCTTCCTCAACCTATCCCTCTCTCCTTGCTGGATCAAGGCATGGGAGACGTCACCGGGTTGTACGTGTGTTGAACGCGGAGGTGCCGTCCGTTCGGCACTAGGATCTCCGGTGATTTGGATCACGACGAGTACGACTCCTTCAACCCCGTTCTCTTGAAAGCTTCCGCTTAGCGATCTACAAGGGTATGTAGATGCACTCTCCTTCCCCTCATTGCTGGTTTCTCCATAGATAGATCTTGGTGACACGTAGGAAAATTTTGAATTTCTGCTACGTTCCCCAACAACTACCTCATCGCACCCTACCTAAGTCATCGCCTCCACCACCGGCCAACCCTCTAAATCATGCCAATCTCGATGGCCGGCGACCTTCAGCACCACAATCTCAATGGTTGGCCATATATGAAGAAAAAAGAAGGATCGAGATGGTTCTTTGAAGAAATCATACCATGTGTTGATGCACATCATGTTCATGGATCGTAGGCATACTCTCTTCTCTCGCCTTCATTATCATCTAATTATTGTCAGCCAGTAATTATTGTCAATGCGAATAGAATCCTTATAAGCAACTAAAAAAGTACCAGCACTTAATCTTCTAATTAGACCAGTTATTTCTGTCAATGAGAATAGAATTATTATCAGCAGTAAAAGGAGTTACCACATAATATTGCTTCAGCGTTGGTCAAACAATTTCAGAGTTCAGAAACTGCTTTCAGAAATAAGTTCAGACTAGCCTTGAACTTGGCATGAATAAACTATAAAAAGAATACAATGTAAATTAGTTATTTCACTTGTTGGAGGAGTGGTCCTGCTTCATGGCGAACAACACATCCACCTCCTTCACTTTGAGCTGAAGAGTGGAGAACCTCTCAGTCATCTTGTTTATGTTTGTACGTACATGTCCTCATGCATGAGGCTGAACCGGGTCTAGGTGTTGGCCACCTTCCCATTGATCTCCACTACCAGCGCTGCAGCTCCAGCAGCAGTGACGGCCGGACGAACCCCCATTCGGAGAAACTCTACACAACATATTCCACCAGCCTCTCTACCTCCGGGAACCACTTCGTTAATGGACATCATCGACGCAAAATCCTGAGCAGAACCATTGACACAGAATTAGGAGCCATTGGCTGCTGAACAAGATCAAGATTGCCATGGTGTTCATACCTTTATACATACCATAGATAGACATGTCTTGTAGGCATATGTTACCTTTGCTCCATGTGGAAAACTCATGACAAACCATGTGGACTATTTCATCTATGAAACCAATTAAAAAATCATGGTTAAAAAATGAAGAAGATTATAAATAGCTAATGCAGTTGTGTTAAAATATGATAAGTCAAGGGAGTCACCATTGTGTCGCAACCTAAAGAATTCCATCAGAGATAATCCCTGCACCTGCTAAAATTTGAGAAGAGCAGAACATCGCTCAAGCAAGGAGATAAATGGTACTCTTACTTAGAAATTGAACAAACGAAAAAAATTGATCACTGAAACAATGAAATGAAATATGATAGCTATCATTTCTGATAAATAGAAAACTACATTTAGATGGGAACAATCAAATATCCTAAAGTGTGGAAATATTATAGCTATGGTTTCCTCTCTTTTTTGCTCTTTCATGTCATTATGAACTCTTGCAACTCTTCTATCTATTGTGCTCGGTTGCTTCCAGGTTTGTTGTGAATTCCAGGTTGAAATTGTGTTATCTTCTCCAATAGCTCCTCCATGATTTCGTACCCCCTTATGATCAGAAAATTGTAAGGAAGCTATACTAACTTATCGGCGATGATGGTAGAATGATTAGGAAGATCGTTAAGCATGTGGCACCTGGAACAGATATTGTTGGGTTCTACGGCAGGGTACGTCGACTGCAAATTAAAATTTTCCTACGCGTAGAACAACCAAGAACATGCTATGGGAGATGGATCACAGGTCGTTACCACTAGACGCAGTGCTGTGCAGCGGGAGTAGAGTTGAGGTAGCGCGTTCCTGGAGTCGCCTCACGTTCCTAGAGTCGTCTCCTCCTTGCTGGTCTCCCACGTAGCCGATCGGATCCCGCGAACAGGTTCGTCGGAGTGGCGCAAGTGCACCACCTCTAACGGTATCCGCGCGTGAAGAAGGAACATCGCGTGTCGGACTGTTAGGTCCGATCACACAACCGGCGGTGAGTGGAGTTGGCTAGTTGCAACACATGTTAAGCCCTAACGACGGCGCCGAAGCGATAACTAAATAAGTGTGCCGCACCTCCACTATTTATAGGCATCCATCGCGGGCTCAACACTTGGGCCTTGCACGGATCCTAAAGCCCAAAGTCTACTTGGTCGCGTTCCAAGTCCAGCTCGGATCACGTCCGACCAGTGTCCTCCGAACCGACCTCGTAGGTTCCTTCCCTTAAGCGACCCCTTAGGTTCAAGTCGGCTTGGTCGCAGGTCAGATCACCTCCGACCTGCTCGGCTAGTAGCGGCCTCTAGCAAGGTGTGCCGACCACCAAGTAGACTATGAAGCTGGTTAGGCGAACCTGTACAGCGTGTCACACTTCTGTTCCCTTTGCCTCATGATATATGTTGTCGGGCTCAAGGCGAGTTTGTCATCCTTGTGCTAGCCCGACCTCTTTCTCATTCCAGTGATGCCGACCACAAACCAGATTATCTCATAACCCTTGTCGCATAACCATGCTTATCCTGGTCAGATCACACAAGGGGCCCAGAGTATATCTCTCCTGATCGGAGGGGCAAATCCCATCTTGCTCGACCATGTCTCGCAGCATGGGACTGGACAAACCTGAAACCTACCTTTGTAACTACCCAGTCACGGAGTAGCGTTTGGTCGGCCCAAAGCAAGTCTGTCACCATCCCGAGTACATGCGTCAGCTCAGGTCTTAGGACATAGAACATATGTTGTACTAGAGACTCACAAATGACATATCGCTGTGTCTCATAGTTGGGTCTGTCCGACTCGGACCTTATCTCGACTCGGATTCGACTACGTCAAATCCGACCAGATCCTTTTGAGTCCATATTATCCGGTTAGCATCCAATGCTCCATAGCTAGTGAGACTGAGCCATCCACCGTGTCATATGCTAGTCTAGTCCGATCGTGTGCCCACACGTCACTTGCGACTAGGGACAATTTAGGATGTATCATACAACACAAGATCTCACAGACAAGTCACGTACTTGCCAACAAGTATCATTGATTACATCCAAGGACTATCTTTATTCATAAACACATAGGAAATATCATCATACATGATTGCCTCTAGGGCATATCTCCAATAGTCTCCCACTTGCACTAGAGTCAATCAAATAGACATCTTATGCCCATAGCTCTAACGTGCCCCTCATGCTTGGGTTGTGGAAGCAGCTTAGTCAATGGATCTGCAACACTTGCATCCGTGTGAATTTTGCATAAGTCTACATCACTATTCTTTACGATCTTTCGTATCAGGTGATATTTCTGATCTATGTGTCTGACCTTGTGGTGATTCCTCGGCTCCTTGGCTTGTGCGATGGCACCAGAATTATCACAATAAAGGTCCAACAGTTTTACCGAGGCTGGGAAAATACCAAGATCATCCAGAAAATGCCGGATCCAAACACCTTCCTTTGCTGCTTCACAAGCCGCAATGTATTCGGCTTCTGTGGTAGAATCGACCACCGTATCTTTCTTGGAACTCATCTAGCTCACTGCTTCTCCGTTCATGATGTTCACGAATCCAGACTGTGATCGACAATCATCTATGTAGGTTTGGAAACTAGCATCGGCGTAACCCCTTACGACGAGCTCTTCCTCACCTCCATAAACTAGGAACATCTCTTTAGTCCTTTTCAGGTACTTCAAAATAGTCTTTACCGCTGCCCAGTGACTCTCACCTGGGTTGGCCTGGTATCTACTTGTTAGGCTTATTGTAAAAGCAACATCAGGCCGTGTACATATCATGGCATACATGATGGATCCGATTGCCGAGGCATACAGAATCCTACTCATCCTACTTCTCTTATCAGATGTTGAAGAACTCCGAGTCTCACTTAGGCTTATACCATGTGAGAGTGGCAAGAACCCTTTCTTCGCCTCACTCATGTTGAACCGCTTCAACACTTTATCTATGTACGTGCTCTAGCTTAAGCCGAGCAGCCTCCTCGATCTATCTCTATATATCTTAATGCCTAAAATATAGACTGCCTCATCAAGGTCCTTCATCGAAAACTTTCCATTCAATGACTCATTGACCGAGTTTAGCATCGAAACATCGTTCTCAATCAACAATATGTCATCCACATACAAGATCAAAAACACTATCGAGCTCCCACTTAACTTCTTGTATAAACAAGTGTCCTCTTCGCTTTTGATGAAACCGAGACCAGTGACGACCTCATCAAAACGAATATTCCAGCTCCGAGATGCTTGCCTCAACCCATAAATGGATCTCTTGAGCTTGCATACCTTACTAGCGCTAGTCGGATCGACAAAACCCTCGGGCTGTATCATATACACGTCCTCGGTTAAATTTCCGTGAAGGAAAGCCGTCTTGACATCCATCTGCCATATCTCATAATCGAAATATGCAGCTATAGCTAGCACGATCCTCACCGACTTCAACATCGCTACCGGCAAGTAAGTCTCATCATAGTCAATTCCTTGAACTTTTCCATAACCCTTAGCGACAAGCCGAGCTTTGTGGATCTGAACATTTCCATCCACATCGTTTTCTTCTTAAAGACCCATTTGCAACCAATGGCTGCTACGCCAGGCGGCGGATCAACCAAATTCCAGACTTGATTCTCATCCATGGACTTTAACTCGGATCTCATGGCCTCCAGCCATGCCTCGGAATCTGGGCTCACCATCGCTTCCGCATATGTGGTCGGCTCGTCACTTTCTAGCAACAATACATCACGCACTCTGCGCAATCTTTTCGACTAACGTGGTTCCGGTGCCGCTTCCACTACGGGTTCCCTGACTGATTCCGGTATGATCTCATCACCAGCCGAGCCGTCCCTGAGTGGTCCTTGATACGTCTCCAACGTATCTATAATTTATGAAGCATTCATGCTATTTTATTATCTGTTTTGAACGATTATGGGCTTTATTATACACTTTTATATTACTTTTGGGATTAACCTATTAACCGGAGGCCCAACCCATATTGTTGTTTTCTTGCCTATTTCAGTGCTTCGAAGAAAAGGAATATCAAACGGAGTCCAAACGGAATGAAACCTTTGAAAAAGTTATTTTGGAACAGAAGCAATCTAGGGAACTTGGAGTGCAAGCCAGGGAAGCTTTGAGGAGGCCACGAGATAGGGGGGCGCGCCCACCCCCCTGGGCACGCCCTCCACTCTCGTGGGCCCCTCGTGGCTCCCCCGACCGACTTCTTTCACCTATATATTCCCATATACCCTAAAACATCGAAGCGAACAATAGATCGGGAGTTCCGCCGCCGCAAGCCTCTGTAGCCACCAAAAACCTCTTGGCAGCCCGTTCCGGCACCCTACCGGAGGGGGGATCCCTCACCAGTGGCCATCTTCATCATCACAGTGCTCTCCATGACGAGGAGGGAGTAGTTCACCCTCGGGGCTGACGGTATGTACCAGTAGCTATGTGTTTGACCTCTCTCTCTCTCTCGTGTTCTCTCTATGGCACGATCTTGATGTATCGCGAGCTTTGCTATTATAGTTGGATCTTATGATGTTTCTCCCCCTCTACTCTCTTGTGATGAATTGATTTTTCCTCTTGAAGTTATCTTATCGGATTGAGTCTTTAAGGTTTTGAGAACACTTGATGTATGTCTTGCCGTGCTTATCTGTGGTGACAATGGGATATCACATGATCCACTTGATGTATGTTTTGGTGATCAACTTGCGGGTTCCGCCCATGAACCTATGCATAGGGGTTGGCACACGTTTTCATCTTGACTCTCCGGTAGAAACTTTGGGGCACTCTTTGAAGTACTTTGTGTTGGTTGAATAGATGAATCTGAGATTGTGTGATGCATATCGTATAATCATGCCCACGGATACTTGAGGTGACGATGGAGTATCTAGGTGACATTAAGGTTTTGGTTGATTTGTGTCTTAAGGTGTTATTCTAGTATGAACTCTATGATAGATTGAACGGAAAGAATAGCTGTTATTTTACTACGGACTCTTAAATAGATAGAACAGAAAGGATAACTTTGAGGTGGTTTCGTACCCTACCATAATCTCTTCGTTTGTTCTCCGCTATTAGTGGCTTTGGAGTGACTCTTTGTTGCATGTTGAGGGATAATTATATGATCCAATTATATTACTATTGTTGAGAGAACTTGCACTTGTGAAAGTATGAACCCTATGCCTTGTTTCCTACCATTGCAATACCGTTTACACTCACTTTTATCATTAGTTACCTTGCTGTTTTTATATTTTCAGATTACAAAAACCTATATCTACCATCCATATTGCACTTGTATCACCATGTCTTCGCTGAACTAGTGCACCTATACAATTTACCATTGTATTGGGTGTATTGGGGACACAAGAGACTCTTTGTTATTTGGTTGCAGGGTTGTTTGAGAGAGACCATCTTCACCCTACGCCTCCTACGAATTGATAAACCTTAGGTCATCCACTTGAGGGAAATTTGCTACTGTCCCACAAACCTCTGCACTTGGAGGCCCAACAACGTCTACAAGAAGAAGGTTGTGTAGTAGACATCATTAGTTACCTTGCTTGTTTTGCCTTCCTATGCTAGTTGATTATTGTTCCCATAAGTTGTTTGCTCACAAAATCCCTGTGCATAGGAAGTGGGTTAGACTTAAATGTGCTAGTCATATTCTTCATGATGCTCTCTTTATGTTTCAATTATTATCTTTTATGTGAGCATCATTGCCATCATCATGCCTAGCTAGAAAGGCATTAAAGAAAAGTGCTTGTTGGGAGACAACCCAATATTTACCCTTACTGTTTTTGTGTGTTCACATGATTATGCTACTGTAGTAATCATGTTTTATATCTTTTGTTTCAACAAAGTGCCAAGTAAGACCTTTAGGATAGCTTACGGTGATAGTTGTGTTGATCCTGCTGAAAATCAGAAACTTTTGCACCCAGTAAATTAGTTTTTGTAATTCACAGGAATGCGATTCTGATCTGATTCTTTTTGATATGGATTGGTACACAAATTTCTTAGGACTTCCTAATTTGGTAGAATTTTTGAAGTTCCAAAAGTATACGTTTGATACAGATTACTACATACTGTTCTGTTTTTGACAGATTCTGTTTTCTATGTGTTGTTTTCTTATTTTGATGAATCTATGATTAGTATCGGAGGGTATGAACCATAGATAAGTTTGAATACAGTAGGTTTAACACCAATATGAATTTAGAATGAGTTCATTACAGTACCTAAGTGGTGGTTTTATTTTCTTATACTAACGGAGCTTACGAGTTTTCTGTCGAGTTTTGTGTTGTGAAGTTTTCAAGTTTTGGGTAAAGGTTCGATGGACTATGGAATAAGGAGTGGCAAGAGCCTAAGATTGGGGATGCCCATGGCACCCCAAGGTAATATTCAAGGACAACCAAGAGCCTAAGCTTGGGGATGCCCCGGATGGCATCCCCTCTTTCGTTTTCGTCTATCGGTAACTTTAGTTGGAGCTATATTTTTATTCACCACATGATATGTGTTTGGTTTGGAGAGTCATTTTATTTTGTCATTATTTGTTTTCTGTTATTTAGAATAATGTTTTGCATCTATATTTCAATAAAAATGTCAAGTATAGCCTTTACCGTGCTTATTTTGCTTTATACATGTTGCTGTTTGAAAACAGAAAGTTTACCGCTGTTGCAAAAATTCCCTAGGAAAGTCAGAGAATGGTATAATGTTGAAACTTTTTGCATATTGATCTCTGATAAATCTTGTACGCGTAGTATTTTGGAGTTAGGGAAGTATGATGAATCTTGCATTCTTTACAGACTATACTGTTTTGGCAGATTGCTGTTATGTTTGCATTGTTTACATATGTTTGCTTGTTTAATGATTCTATTTGAGGATAGTAGTATTAAATATGCAGAGATATTTAGTATGCAATGTTGAATAATAATTTTTGTGATTTGTTACAGTAGAAAATGATAAGGTTTTGCATTGGTTTATACTTACTTATCTCACGAGTTCTTGTTGAGTTTGATGTGGATGAAGTTTTTGAGAAATAGAGAAACCATGATATGAGAGGAATTAAGGTGACACAAAAGATCAAGCTTGGGGATGCCCAAGTCACCCCAAGATAATATTTCGAGAAGTCTCAAGCATGTAAGCTTGGGGGTGCCCCGTTAGGCATCCCACCTTTCTTCTTCAACAATTATCGGTTAGTATCGGTTGAACCTAAGTTTTTGCTTCTTCACATGAGTTGTGCTATCCTTGCAACGTCATTTTATTTTGCTTTGCTTGCTGTTTGAATAAAATACTAAGATCTGAAATTCTTAAATGAGAGAGTGTGTTCACATAGTTACATAGTTATTTAACTACTCATTGATCTTCACTTATATCTTTTTGGAGTAGTTTGCCATTTACTCGTGTGCTTCACTTATATCCTATGAGTAAATGGTTGCATGAGTTGAATGTCATAAATCTGAAATTATATATGTTTCATTTGCTTATCTCATGGGGAGTAATGACTTCACATCTAAGAAGTAGAGGTTGTAAATTTATTGAAGGATAGCAAGCATTGTATTGGTCATTTGAACAATTCATGAAAGAATATTGAAGGAGGAGAGATTTCACATATAAATATACTGTCTTGGACATCTTTTATAATTGTGGGCACTCATTAAGTATGACATGCTAAAGAGTTGATGTTGGACAAGGAAGACAACGTAATGGGTTATGTTTTCTCACATCTCAGTTAAAGTATATTGTCATGGATCATTCAAACGTGTTGAACTTGCCTTTTCCCTCATGCTAGCCAAAATTACTTGCACCAAGTAGAGATACTACTTGTGCTTCCAAATATCCTTAAACCCAGTTTTGCCATGAGAGTCCACCATACCTGCCTATGGATTGAGTAAGATCCTTCAAGTAAGTTGTCATCAGTGCAAGCAATAAAAATTGCTCTCTAAATATGTATGATCTATTAGTGTGAAGAAAATAGGCTTTATACGATCTTGTTATGGAAGCAATAAAAGCGACGGACTGCATAATAAAGGTCCATATACAAGTGGCAATATAAAGTGACGTTCTTTTGCATTAAGATTTTGTGCATCCAACCATAAAAGCGCATGACAACCTCTGCTTCCCTTTGCGAAGGGCCTATCATTTACTTTATGTCTTTTACTTTATGCAAGAGTCAAGGTGATCTTCACCTTTCCCTTTTTCATTTTATCCTTTGGCAAGCACCTCGTATTGGAAAGATCCTGATATATATATCCAATTGGATGTAAGTTAGCATGAACTATTATTGTTGACATCACCCAAAGGTGAATAGGTTGGGAGGCAACACTATAAGCCCCTATCTTTCTCAGTGTCCGATTAAAACTCCATAACCATAAGTATTGCGTGAGTGTTAGCAATTGTAGAAGACTATATGATAGTTGAGTATGTGGAGTTTGCTAAATCAAAGCTCTGACATAGACCCTTCCTGAAAATAAGATGAATTACAATTGTTTGATGACTAAGAATGAAGTTTGCTAGTTTTGCAGAAAGTTTATGGTCTATGCTTTAACATGTGAATAGCTTGTCACTTGATCTTGAGAAGTTTTATGAGATGAACCATTGTTATCACATATAATCATGCTAGAAAAGGTGATTGAAATTATCACTGATCAAACTTGTGCACCTGCTAGCATTCACACTTCATAAATTCTTTCTTTTATCATTTACCTACTCGAGGACGAGCAGGAATTAAGCTTGGGGACGCTGATACGTCTCCAACGTATCTATAATTTATGAAGCATTAATGCTATTTTATTATCTGTTTTGAATGATTACGGGCTTTATTATACACTTTTATATTACTTTTGGGACTAACCTATTAACTGGAGGCCCAGCCCATATTGCTGTTTTCTTGCCTATTTCAGTGTTTCAAAGAAAAGGAATATCAAACGAAATGAAACCTTCGGAAAAGTTATTTTTGGAACAGAAGCAATCCAGGGAACTTGGAGTGCAAGCCAGGGAAGCTTCGGGGAGGCCACGAGATAGGGGGGCGCCCACCCCCCTAGGCGCGCCCTCCACTCTCGTGGGTCCCTCGTGGCTCCCCCGACCGACTTCTTTCGCCTATATATTCCCATATACCCTAAAACATCGAAGCGAACAATAGATCAGGAGTTCCGCCGCCGCAAGCCTGTGTAGCCACCAAAAACCTCTCGGGAGCCCGTTCCGGCACCCTGCCGGAGGGGAGATCCCTCACCGGTGGCCATCTTCATCATCTCGGCGCTCTCCATGACGAGGATGGAGTAGTTCACCCTCGGGGCTGAGGGTATGTACCAGTAGCTATGTGTTTGATCTCTCTCTCTCTCTCTCTCTCTCTCTCTCTCTCTCTCTCGTGTTCTCTCTATGGCACGATCTTGATGTATCACGAGCTTTGCCATTATAGTTGGATCTTATGATGTTTCTCCCTCTCTACTCTCTTGTGATGAATTGAGTTTTCCTCTTGAAGTTATCTTATCGGATTGAGTCTTTAAGGATTTGAGAACACTTGATGTATGTCTTCCGTGCTTATATGTGGAGACAATGGGATATCACATGATCCATTTGATGTATGTTTTGGTGATCAACTTGCGGGTTCCACCCATAAACCTATGCATAGGGGTTGGCACACATTTTCGTCTTGACTCTCAGGTAGAAACTTTGGGGCACTCTTTGAAGTACTTTGTGTTGGTTGATTAGATGAATCTGAGATTGTGTGATGCATATCGTATAATCATGCCCACGGATACTTGAGGTGACAATGGAGTATCTAGGTGACATTAAGGTTTTGGTTGATTTGTGTCTTAAGGTGTTATTCTAGTATGAACTCTATGATAGATTGAACAGAAAGAATAGCTTCATGTTATTTTACTACGGACTCTTGAATAGATAGAACAGAAAGGATAACTTTGAGGTGGTTTCGTACCCTACCATAATCTCTTCGTTTGTTCTCCGCTATTAGTGGCTTTGGAGTGACTCTTTGTTGCATGTTGAGGGATAGTTATATGATCCAATTATATTACTATTGTTGAGAGAACTTGCACTAGTGAAAGTATGAACCCTATGCCTTGTTTCCTACCATTGCAATACCATTTACGCTCACTTTTATCATTAGTTACCTTGCTGTTTTTATATTTTCAGATTACAAAAACCTATATCTACCATCCATATTGCACTTGTATGACCATCTCTTCACCGAACTAGTGCACCTATACAATTTACCATTGTATTGGGTGTGTTGGGGACACAAGAGACTCTGTGTTATTTGGTTGCAGGGTTGTTTGAGAGAGACCATCTTCATCCTACGTCTCCTACGGATTGATAAACCTTAGGTCATCAACTTGAGGGAAATTTGCTACTGTCCTACAAACCTCTGCACTTGGAGGCCCAACAACGTCTACAAGAAGAAGGTTGTGTAGTAGACATCAGTCCTCGAATTTCTTCGAGTCGGACCGTCCTCCCACTGGCCTCCCGACTGAGAAACTCTTTCTCAAGGAAAACCCCGTTCCGAGCAACAAACACTTTGTTCTCTTCACGGTTGTAGAAGCTATATCCCAAGGTTTCCCTCGGATATCCCATGAATAAGCATTTATCCGACTTGGGTGTAAGCTTGTCTGACATAAGTCGCTTGACAAATGCTTCACAACCCCAAATCTTTAGGAAAGACAAATTGGGACTCTTTCCGGTCCACATCTCATGTGGTGTCTTGTCTATGGATTTTGATGGTACCTTGTTAAGTGGGAAAGCTGCAGTTTCTAGAGCGTATCCTCAGAATGACAAGGGTAAATCCGATTTGCTCATCATAGACCAGACCATGTCCAACAAGGTCCTATTCCTCTGTTCTGACACGCCATTTCTTTGTGGCGTACCCGGAGGTGTGAGCTGAGGTACTATACCTCGGCTTTTCATATGATCATCAAATTCCTGGCTCATGTACTCACCTCCACGATCTGATCGTAGAAGTTTTATAGTCTTGTCGAGCTGATTCTCAACCTCGTTTTGAAATTCTTTGAACTTTTCAAAAGTTTCCGACCCTAAGCGGCGATCTGTGAGGAAATAGAGAGGGGCGGATAGGACTGCAGGAAGGGGATCGTGGAGATACAGGCGGCACTCAAGGTTGCCGCCCCGCCGAGGTGGGAACCGTCATCGAGATCAGGACAAAGAGAGGCGAGGGCAGCGGGCGGCGGGTGGAGACGGGAGACGATCGTGAGGAGCGGTGGTGCGGGGTGGTTTTTTTGGATGCATGCGTGGGGGTGGGGGAGGGGACGAAAAAAAGGACGAAAGTGGTGGGACAAAAAAAACCATGAAGACTATTCTACCAACTGAGACATTAGGAGTAGAGATTAATTATGTAACATCCCAAATTTTTAGATTTGGAATGTTAATAGGATCATTTTGTTGCATCCTGATTTCTATGCATGTTTGAATTTTTTCAGAGTCTATGTGATATTCTAACGAGCGGGAATAAAAGGACTTTCCTGAATACTCATTTGACTCATACTTTTATTTTGAAATGTTCATATCATTTTCAACTCAAGGCAAAATTTTGGAGAGGAGATAATATGACTTCTCCCTTGTTCATTATATTTGAAAATGCTAAGAATATATTCTGGTGTCTACCTAAATTATTTTGGCTTTGTAGTAACTCAAAACTATTGTATAGTTGTTATCATACTCTTTATGTGCTTGTATTGCATAAAATATAGTTTTTTAGTGTATTTGTGTTTTAAAAATGTTCACTATTTTGTGAAGTAGCAGTAATGTCTTACTATGTGTTCTCGTAATTTTATTTTGTTTTGTTTTAGATTTGTTTAGCTATTTTTACTTCTGTAGTAGAGGTTAAAAAAGGAGAGAAACCACACACGCGTGCACAGTGTTGTCGGGCAGCACAGCTGCAGCCCAGCTCCTTTTCGTCGCCCGCGCGTGCAGCCCAGCAAGTAGGCCGGCCCATTTCGGCGCAGACCGCAGCCCAGACCCGCAGCTCACCCTGCAATTTTTTCTCTTTCTTCTCAGTGTGCCGTTGAAGGGCGGGTCCCGCACGTCATCCCCTTCCTCCACCCGTGTTCGTCCTGGAGTCCACTCCCGAACCAGATTCGATCAAAAAAAAATTTTGAGGGTAAACATCGCCGCTTTTATTTAACTTAAAACAAGTCTGGAATCTCGCCTGCGATCACTTCCAGAATGCAATCTGGCGGTGATCCAAGCCAAACCTTACAAAATTCTTCGCCTACACCTATCTTTGCTAACTTATGCGCGGCGCAGACGCCCCACCCACGAAACTCTGAAAGCATTGAAATACCGAAGCATAGTCTTGATCTCCTCCACCCAAGGGCCTGTCGCTGCCAAAATCCTTTCCGGAGTGTTTATCATCTGCACTAGGACCTGGCTGTCCAGCTCCAAGTGAATTCTCTGCACATTGATCTCTGCAGCAAGCAAAATGGCTCTCTTGCACGCCTTGATCTCCGCAGCCTCTGCCTCCATCACATGAGGGAAGAAGTGGCAAGCCCCTGCAATATAAGCGCCATTAGGATCCCGCAACACCACGCCCGGAATAAGTGAAGGTACTTTCCTAACGTGGATCCGAGGGGCCGGCTCTTACCATAAATGGCCTGCCGCTATCTTTCCCGAGCTTCCAAGTTCCCCGGATACAAAACTCCTGGTAGCCGCCGCCGCCCGCCGTGCACATCCCCATGGCCGCTTCCCCTCCTCCGAAAAAAGGGCAGTCTAACTCGATCGATACGCTCAGCCGCTGCCTGCTCGATTCAACCGGGGACACCGAGATCACACCGAGCGAGACTGAACTCGGCAATATGGAGATGGCTGGAGACAAAGGTTGCTCCGCCGACACCCACTTGATTTCGCCAACGGAGATCGAGGTCGCCGGTGCTGAAGACGGGAATTCCACCTCCGCCAACCCCAAGATCCAGCCGACAGAGGCCGAAGTCGGTGAAGAGAAGGCCGGCGCCATGGGTTCAACGTCATGGCTTGGCCGCTTTGGCCAGCTCTACTTGGCCCTCCGTTCACTGCTCATCCGCGCCTCGCCGGTGAAGACCGAAACCGATGCCAGAGACGGGAATTCCTCCGCCGCCAGTCCCAAGATCCAGCCGCCGCACACCGCAAGTGCCTGTGGGAAGACGTCCTGGTTCTACGCCGCCCTTCTTTCACTGGTCGTGAGCAAGCAGTGGCTCGAGGGCTTCTATAAGCTCAACCCCGTCCTCCAGGCAGCGACCGTCCGCGCCTTCGTGACCATGTCTTCCTTGCTGATCCTGGCCTTGGCCGTTCCCACCCTGTTACTGGTGCACTTCCACGGGCAGGAGATGGCCCAGGTGTGGGTCATGTCGCTCACCCTGTGTTCATACGCCTTCCTCGCCTCGCTCTTCATCTGGAGGGACTGGTGGTTCTACACGGACCTCGTCCGCCTCTCCTATGGCCCTCTGCTGGCCTTCTACGCCGCCGCCGCCGTCGGCCCTCGCACCACCATCTTCATCCTGCACTGGAGCACGGTGTGGGCCGCCGGGTACCTGGGCCGCTCCATCGCCTTGCACCGCCTTCACAAGGGGACCGAGAGGGGCATCGACGAGCTGCCTCGGCCGTCGTGCCCTAGCAAGGACGCGGCCAAAGAACTCGCCCACTTGGTCTATGTCAAAGCATTCATCATCTCGGTGGGCTGGACGATGTACATGGCGGTGATGATCTACGGGCTGAACATGACTGAGGAGCTGTATGTTGTCTTAAACCTCTCCATCATTGGCTGGCCCTATGCCGCCCTCTGGCTATGCCATGCCTCTAGTAGTCTCACGCGCGGAGTTCTCCTTAAGGGGCCAATGGATGCACTTCCCTATCTGGTCCCATGTGTGGCGCTCGCTCCTACCATCATGTTTCTGTCTGTTATCCTTGCCGTATTGTTCAATTGGTTGTTGCTCATGGTCTTGGTTGGCTTCCTTGGGTACCATCTCGCGGTTTACACACGCTACTTGCACACCGCCGCCGCACCATGGTATGTACTGTGTGATCTACAGCTTAACTCGTTCATTTAATTAATTGTTCTATCCACTAGCTAGGGTATGTATGTATGTATGTATATTCTCCATATATATGTTCTACAACTTTGATGCGATTTTTGTGTCTATGAAATTTGCTACGTTTTCATACCAATTAAGTTGACATTTGGTGCAAGTGATTTAGTGCCTAATTTGATAGGAAACCTTAGTATGGTCTTTAGTAATCAATGTCCAGAGTGAACGATCGGTAAAAATAACACTATGGTCCCTCGTTTCCTTGGGTAAAATGCATGCAGAAAATGAATTTCAATTATTCAGGAAGATGCCAGGAATAATTAGGCTTTGTTTCATGTTCGATGACACAAGTTTTGATCATGTCAGTGGTACATGAGCAATTACCCAACTCTATTTATATATGCATCAAGTGTCTCATGCAACTTGCATGCATTTATCTATAAGACATCACAGTTGATCCCATATGCGGGTAATATAAACATCGCAAATTGTAACACTAAAACTTTGTAACATTGATCATCAGTGTTACCTTTTCATTTTGTTATTGCTGCTAACAAGGCGAAAAAACCACCTCCCCTTTAGTGGTGACCATGGTATGTTCTGAACCAAGTTTCATTTAGGCATGGTTTGGAGAAGTATATGTAGTTGTTTTGCAGTAAACCAAACTATTAGTGTGTAAGAATGCAGGCTAGGATGAAGACTATTGATTTAATAAGTAGTGGCACAGTAGCATAAGCTGTAATGTGGTGGTTTCCCAACAACTCAATCAGGTCGCTGATTGGTTTCTCACCTATTAATCTTATATCCAAACTTATTCATACACTAGACAATGGTATAGAACTATCGATAATTGTCTGGTTTCCCTTTTCTCTTCAAGGCTAGTAAATTGCTATGTTGTCTTTCTTTGGTTCAAAATCGTAGGAAACTTTGGAGAAGATGGTCAAAATAATAAATATGTTTTTACAATGCCTGCGTTCTTCTCTTCAAGGCTAGTAAATCGTAGGAAACTTTGGAGAAGATGGTCAAAATAATAAATATTCTAGAGATGTTGCTGCCAGCTATTCATGACCGTTCTCGTGCTCAGGTGCTTCTTATTTTATGAAATGTGTCTTTGACCAAGTCTGTTTTTGCCGCAGACCAACAACGGTATGGAGAGCCTAGAGCCTGGAGATTATTTTGGTGTATGTTCATCGAAAGATGACCCCTTAAACTCTATGCACGACAATGTGCACTGTCAGCTTTTTATGTGTTTGCATTGAGATATTATGTACTTCTACTGTTGGGGTGTTGGATAGTATGTACTTCCACTGTTGGGTGTTTGAGCATCACTGTCCAGCTCGCCGCAGCAGGACAATATATACTTCTAAGTTCTAATTTTATACTCTCTCCTTTCCTTTTCATGTGGTCATTTGTATGTGCATGTGAGGTACTGATTTGATGATAATTTCGGACTAAGAGCGTGTTCGGATTCACTCCGCTCCACAGCTCTGCTTCAGGAGCGGGCCGAGCGGTGCCAAACACTACTGCTCCGCAGAGTCAGAAGAGCGGAGCAGAGCAGACTGTAGTTCAATCCGGCAAAGTCGCTGCAACCGAGCTCCGCGTGCCACTCCCTGGCCTCTCGTGCAAAACTTAGGGGTTCACTTGATCCTATTTTCTTGCTAGCGCGCAGCAACTACCTGAACCTCACACCCCGTCGTGTAGAGAGTGGAGTTAGTAAACGAACGTGATATCTACTTCCGATTTTTGGGGGCGGAGCCAACAATCCAGGAGCAGGGAGCGGAGCCAAGGATTCGGAGGAGTGGAAAGGATCCGAACACGCCCTAAAATACTCCTTGTAAATTAATGATCCTTCAAATTTAGACGTTAGAATTTACATATACTGTGGTAAAAAAAATAGTTAACAGTTACTCCCTCCGTCCCATAATGTAAGTGTCAAAAAACGTCTTACATTATGGGATGGAGGGAGTAGTAATTTACCTAAAAATTGGGTTTGATCTTTGAGCATAAATATCCCCAATTAACTTGATAATACTGAAAGGAAATCTTCTAAAGTATTGGGACTTGGTGAAATTTATACAAAGATTTGCTAGGAGTGGATTTTGGATAGAGTTTGGATATTTGTATGATTAACAATAGGCGGTTGTTAGGCGTCAGTTCAGCTGATCTTTTCAGCCACCTAACCAACCGTTGATTTTCGTGCGTACTCCTTGATGACAAAGATCTCGCTAGGACCATGCCATCGCTTCCATCCCCGTGCCGCACATGTAGCTTCGGCGAGAGCTGTAACAATGGTGTGCCCCATTGCAGCACCGACAATGCTCCAATGCAGCACCAGTTGGTTCTATACAGCCATTTCAGTGTTATCAAATTTGAAATTAAAAGGGGAACCACAACATCTCCCATTTCCGCTGGTAACTCTCCCATAATAGTGACAATGATGCTACCCGGTGACTACACGTCGTGCTGGGCATTGACCTTATCAGAAGGTAATATACTGATTGACAGAAAATAGAAATCGAAGAGACCTCGTTCACATCACAACTCCTGCGCTCCAGCTTCTTCTTTTTTCCTGAATGGTACTGTACGAACATATGGACATTTGTCATCGAGCCTGCAAGGTGTCCTGCGGCTAATACGAATTGCACCGGATGGAAGTTCGGTTTATACAGAGAAACATCACCAGTGCAAATAAGCTACAACAATGAAAACCAGACGTAATCTCTCTCTCCAACTGAATCCCCTATGTTCAGTGCTTCACGCCTCTTGACATCTTTCCAGCTTCACATCTGTAGAAGTTCCCACATCGACAAAAACTTATGGTATGCATGGTCATCCAACTGCTCCACCCTCCCTGATTATCACACCAAGTTCACTTTGTCCATTCCTTACTTCGCTACAGGGGTTCATAAGCTGTGAGAATTTGAATTTCAGTGGAAGGATGAAAGAATGATTTGGCACTTCCGCTGCTAAGACATGTATGTTCTGGTCTCACAGTCGTAGTGCACGTATACTATACAGCAGCAGTACATCTCCAAGGCCATGAAGAATCGAGTTTGCACTACCTAGCATCAGGTTTAGTATAGTATCAGCTTTCCATGTACAATATGAGTATCTTGGTCTAATTTAACTTGATGTGCCAATTAATAGATGACGGCGTGTTCCACCTCTAGATCATGACATATGATGTCAATTCCATGATTGAGGAGGGGAGATAACAATACTTGTTTCGTTGATATGGTTCAACTGAGATGATCCAATTGTAACATCATACAACTGGTAGAACCGTGGGATACCAGGTCGGTGGTGGCAAGAGATCAGGCTTAAGATAGCTTGAGTGGGGAGTATAATGTAGGAATATGTGCATATGATTTCCTAGGACATCTGCAAAGAATCGATGAGAGAATCAATCCATCATGTGTGTTACAATCAATGTGCTTGGAATCTGCAAGAGAAGTTATTTCTACTTGGTAAGAAAGTAGAATAGGAGTACGTTACCTCGTATAAGCTCCAATTGATGGACTAATCCTCAGATCTCGTTAAACATGGAGGACTGGCGACATAGCACATGTCCCACATGGGCCACATCATTGAGTTTGAGAAACAATTTCGGAAGCCGAAAGGCAAAGGATGTTGTTCAGGTATTGTTCACCATTTTAATTAGGAAAGCAGTCTCCGTTGCTAATTCCTTGGTTTCCAAATACTTGCTTTCTTCCACAACATCTGTTGTCAAGTTGAGAATTACAGGCCGCTCCGGATCATATTGAGTAAGTTCACGGACTTTTGCAACCCATTTAGCTGCTTCCCATACACCAAACCTATCGTTGTCAAATGCAATAATTGGGTTTAGTCAAACACAGTAACTGGAGGATCAGAGCAGAATAGTCCATATGCAGACAATTTACAATAGCTTCTAGTAAAATACTCCAAATGCAATTTAGATTAGTACAGATGCAGGTAACTTACAATTTAATCTCTGAGTGTAGTATACTACAGATGCAGATAACTTGAGCAAAATGGAATTAAGTGCAGAGCATCAAAATGTTTTGACCTAGGAGTGGAGTGCGGACTATAATGCTTGAAGATACTGAGTAATGAGGACTAGCAAGTTTGGCCATGTATACCGCAGATCCTAATGGTCCAGGCATAACTCTGTACCCAGGTAATGCATACCTTGTATTAAATGATGATGTCACAAACACAGCTGGGTAAGGAACATCCTTCTGGATATTATCATAGGGAGAATACTTCTTGATTGAAAGGAATTCTTCATGGTCCACAGGAAACCCAAACTCTTCATAATCAATGGCTGTAAGAGGTAGAATAGGATGGAGCAGAGTGTTGCAAACATCCAAGAAAGGGACCTGAGAAAGATAAAATGTAAGTTGTGGTAATGAACCATCAATAATAGGAACAAAAATAGATGCGGTAATAGCACATCTTGGAGATCACCAAGAATGGATGACTAATATGGCCATTCCAAGCTCAGCAAATAATTCAAGAACATTAATTTTCCTGCAGGCAATCCATTACTAAAAATGGTCATTAGTTGCTTTTACCTATCATATTTAGTGACAAAGAAAACAGCACTGAAAGGGCTTAAAAAATCTCTAGGTTATTCTGCACGTAAGTTTGAAATGTGTGGGGCCGCTTGGTTTGTGATTAGCAGATATTTAGGCTGCATTTGGCATCGCGGTGGATTATCATTATCGCATTTACCCCACCGCTTTTGCATATTTTAGCGTTTGTTTGACCAGCTTTTGCCTACTTTTGTGGTTATTTCAACAGCAGATTATAAAATAAGCACAGCCCAGAACAGTTCAGCAAACCAAACTGAGTCTAGCTTCGTTTGAAACTTTAGCATGGAGATATAATTTTGGGGAACATGGAGTGATATACTGATTGCTACACAAGTACACATAAATCATGCATACCTTTAAAACAGCGGCACGGAACAAATCTGGACGAGTATTGATTGCCGAAGCCACCAGAAGTCCTCCAGCACTGTATCCCCATCCAGCAAGCTTATTTTCTTGTATGATACCTTTTTCAAGAAGAAATTCACCACAAGAGACAAAATCATATATAGAATTCATCTTTTTGGTACGTGCACCATCCCGGTGCCACTCCTTGCCATAACCTCCACCACCCCTGAAACCATATATTTTCAAGTCAATACAAATGTAGCCTGTAAAAACTCTAAAGGCAAAAGCAGGCATGTTTTTGAAGATGGCATAAGCTCCCATGAACCAAAATCAGTCAAACTCATTAGATATCCATTTCTCACTGAAAATATTATCAACGGGACAACGGAAGTCTCCATGGTATCTTTTCAGAAAGAATACATTTGTTGTTTCAGGAGGTAAAGACGCCTTTTTCCAGAAAGTAGGCTATACGTACCTAACATCAGCATATGCAATCACCCAACCACGATCGAGTAGGCTCTTTAACTCACTACGCCAACGCTTATCCAGAATCTCACCATAGGCACCATGCCCATGAAGCAATCCTGGATTCCCCTCTTGCTTGTGCTTTCGTGAATATACCAAGGTGAGTGGAATCAAAACTCCGTCCTTCGATGGAACATCATAGTACTCACATGCATAGTATTCAGAGAGCTCGTTCCAGTCACAATCTCCCAAATCTTCACTTGACAAATCAGCTCCATCTGAAGACAGCTTGCCCGCACTAGAAGCAAAAGCATTCCCATACAGTACCTTTGTTCTCTCATGAAGCATGTTTTGCTGTTGCACTATTTGCCACTTTCCATTTAGTAAGTTGTAATCAACAACTGCATCTGGCATCTAATTTGAAAGATTAGGTTACTGCTAAGAAATAAAATGCACTGACAAATACGAATTTTAACTAATCCATTTTAGTTCCCTAGATTACATGATGGCAAAACAAGAAGATCCACAAAGATAGTTGACAGCGATGTAATGCTAAGGTGCCACATACCTTCCAAGATGTCGAGTGGTATTGTGGTAACAGTTTAATAGTTGGTTGCACGAAACTTAAGGACAACAGAGGAAAAGGTTTTAAAGTAGTATAGTAGATATATAACAGGTTGCTTGTTAATTACCATGAAATATATTTAAAAAAAGGCCCGGCTAATGAATAATGTTGAACTTTTTGTTCCATTTGGTTTTATTATATAGATAACAGCAACATCGTGTATGAATGCACCTTTCCATATACGCGACCAGGCAACAATTACATAAGTTAATTAAATCAAGATACAGAGTTGTAGAAGAAACAAAATCAAGATACAGCCATAGTCAGCCCTTTAGATATCAGAAAAGAACGATAAGAAACAATAACAAAATGTACTAGTGAACAACTGCGCAAGCAGATTATCACAAGAGATACTAAGTTGCTAGCACTTAACCACCCTGTAAAGGAAATAAGGCATAGCACAGAATTCACAAAAGAAAAAGAAAATATAACGTTGAAAACATGGTAGGAGATGATTTAAATTGCAAAGTAGCTAAAATACTGTGTACTGTTGGGAAGGAGGGTATATCAGAGTGGAAGGTGGCTTCCAAGGATATGTTTCTTCTACAGTAAGTTTGTAACATCATTCATCTGTTGTGCTACTTTAAATGAAGACCTTCAATGACACTCAGAACCAAAGGATATCTAGGACTAACAAATCTTAAGTTTTCATGTAAATGATTTCTCTTTACAATCTGGATAGTATTTACATAAACTAATGAAGGCCAGTTAACTCAACAAAATAATGGGATGTCCAAAATCCACATTTCCATACATAAGAAAGATGGAGTTACTGCATAAAAATAGAAAAACAGTACAGGTAACCAATTCGGCTCTGCTGTGCAAAGCAAAACGAAAAACAACTGTCCCAGTGTTGATGGTGTAGAAGGATGAAACAATGAGGTAAGACAAACAGCAGACAGATATGCATACCACAGGTGATGATATTGTGAAACGCATTGTTGAGGAATAGTAGTCATAATTTGGGCCAGATAAAATCTGACACACATGATTGGGAAGAGGCAAGTCAAGTGGGTGAAAATCTGATAGATGAGCAGGTACCTGAGAAGTGTGAATACGAATATGTAAGTTATAGTTCTATAATGTACAATTATGATTGCAGCATATAAATAGCCCATAACAGGAAAATATGCTAAAAATGATGAGAATCATAGCTCAGTTTCAGATATCCAAAGGCTATATGACCACGGACTGAGTAAATTTAGTGAACAACAAAGATTTGCAATGTTGTCACTCCCGAACAGAGTAACAGTATAATTATTCATTTCTCAACTTAGACTCTTGTATATAACATCATATGAAAAGAAAATTGGCTTACTTGAATATTTTCAGGTAGAGGCAGATTAACTGAACAAAGTCTGAGTTTTCTGCCTTCTCTCAGAATAAGCACCATATGAGTATTGCAGAAGTCAACATCTTCAAGAATAATACCTTGTTCCTCAAGGAAAACATTCTGAATTCAAACATCAAAAGACTGTCAAATAGACCACGCAAAGTCACTTATCTGAATTAACTCAGAGCAGAATATATTTCATGACAGCTGGGCTTATGCTGCATTTGCCTAAAATATATTAGAAAGTGCAACTGCTATTTTCGAAGGATTCATTTCATAATTTGTGAAGATAATGCATGCATATCTAGAGAACAGGTGCACTCGGACAACTTTGACATGACATAGTAGATGCATAGCACAAACCTTCCAACTCTTTGGCCCAGGAGATTCCACATCACACTGCATTAGGTAATGTGAATTAACACAGACACCTTCTCTTGCAGCATCTGTGAATAAATACAGGCGTCCATGATGATGCTCCACAATGCAATGAACTTGGGATTCACCTTCCCATACCAGTGTCATTCTGGACAAGGGGTCAGAAGCCCTTATTAAATATACCTGCAAAAGGATAATCTTCCATGAGTAACAAACAGGGGACCAACTATGAATAATACAGATAAGGTGTATGAGAAGCAGAACCTTTGAGTGCGTGTCTGAAAAGACATTTAACGTTATAAACCGAAAATCCTTCGTATGTCTGATATTCAAATAAATATTCTCATCTGGTTCTTCCAATATAAGAATATCATCCTTGTTTGATCCAATAATGCTGCAAAACAGCCTAACCAAAGAAAAATTTCAGTTACGATGCAATACAGCACAGCATAGATGAACCGACACAACAAAAACAAATCCACCAACCTATATGGTCTTCTATCCTCATTTGTAACAATATAAACCAGTGCCTTCCCATCCATAGCCCATGAAATATTTGAGACCCGATCAGCACGAGGTTTATCACATAGTGTGCCCGTCACCAGATCCCTGACCATTAAAGTGAAAGAATCCTTATCTTTGTCATACATGGTGTACGCAATGAAGCGGTGATCTGGAGAAACTTCTGATAGCTCCTCATATGAGTATCCTGCATAATATCGATAGTCTTTAGCTTTTGTAATCTGGATAATCAGAACTAAAAAATAGACTAACTACCTTCGAGCACCCACTTCAGGACCAAAATGATTTAGCAAGTGTATTCCTCCAAAGATGTACTCCCTCTGTAAAGAAATATAAGGTTGTTTAGATCACTAAAGTAGTGATCCAAATGCTCTTATATTTCTTTACGGAGGGAGTAGTATTTATGTCTGTATTCTCTAGTGTGGAGTTGGCAAAGCGCATAAAGCATAAAAAATGGCAGGATGGGGATGCACCAGAGTATCTTTACTAGTCTTCGATTTGATATTTGGTATAAGTGTAGAATATTTGTACTAATTTAGATCACAAGACGATACAAGAACAATACAGCAAGATCATAGAATTAAAACAGCAAAAATGAAATAAAAATCAAGTACTATCATGATTGTGGAGAATAATTTAGGACCGCAATATCTGGCAAACATTCGCTGGGAGGGGTTGGCATTTGCGAACGTTTTAGATTGCAAGTTTGGTTGTATGGGTCAGTTTCTTCACAAACGCATGGCAATTTTGGAAACAAGAGAAATTTTGCAGCAAAAAAGGGCAGGATTTGCCATCTCCTACCAGCTAAAGTTGCCACAAAAAAAGTTTGCTTGCCATCCCCCTCCCAGCTGACGTTCACCAGTTAGCATTACCAATAATTTATGGCACATCAATGATCAACTGCAGTAGCATTATGCAATTACAACCTAGCAAACTTATTTGGCACTAACTAACAGATGCCCAAACTTCTGGTAATTCTAAGGTAAAACGCGGCAGATGCCTAGATGGTAAAAAGGTACTGTACTAGGTAACAAGGATAGGAGCAAGTCAAGAAAAAAAATTGTCCTGTTAACAAATGCATATACCAATGATAAAATCAAATATAAACAACAGCTACAGCAATTAAACACCAAACCTCACATTTGCTTCACCAGGATATCAAACATCTTAATCTATCCAGTCCATAAAACAGAATGTACACAATAATAGCAATGAATTATTAAGAAATATAAATAGCATTGAGCCATTGGCACCGCACTTTTTTGAAAGGTAAAAATAACAATAACTGTGTAACAGAAGCCCTCATGCTCGAGACGACTGGATCCGTAGCAATGCCAAAATTAATCTCCGTGTTACCTCCGAATCGCTCGGCCTCCTTGTTGTAATCCACCAATTTCTGTTCGATGCGCTTCCCAGCGGTGAAGTCGAACCCCGCGGAGGGGTCGCTGTAGGAGACGAACTCCCCATGGAGGGCGGCGGAGCGGCGGCAGAGCACGGGGTACTGCTTGCCCTCGTCCGCGCGGCGGTAGTAGAGCCAGGGGCCCCAGCGGGCGGGCGGCGTGCAGGCGTCGGAGGCGAGGCGGGAGGCCATCTCGAGCTGGAGCTTGCGGGCGAGGCGGTCGGCGCCGGCGGCGGCGAGGCAGGCCTCGGCGTACTTCTCCTCGGCCTCCATGTGGACGTCCATGTGGCGCATGGCGGCGGCGTCGGAGAGCGAGCCCATCCAGGCGTAGCTGTCGTGCCACGTCTCCCCGTGGATGGTGACGGGCTCGGGCTTCTGCGGCGGGCGCGGCGGGTTGGGCGGCGGGGGCGGGGGCGGCGAGGCCCCGGGTCTGGCGCGGCGGTGGACGTGGCGCCGGAGGAGGAGGAGGCGGGGGAGCAGGCCGAGATGACGGCGCATGGTCGCCGTCGCCGGTGGTGGCGGGGGCTGGCGAGGTTTTAGGTGGGGTTTTGCCGTTTTGGCTCGCCGGATTTGGGGGAGGCGAATGATTTGGGAAATGGGGACGACCGAAATGGGCTTGTCCTGTTCGGTGCTTTGTCGGGCCGGTAAAGGAGCATGGTACAGCCCAGCAGGCCGCATGGCTCTTCACTGTAACGCACTGTCGAGTGCCTGGTTGTTGGCCCACCACAACGGACGGTCAGCAGAAACCAGTCCAGATTCTTTTTTTTTTTAGAAACTAACCCGCGTCCAGATTCAATGGCACGCGACAACGCTGGAGCCACAGAGCTCACTCGCCGACGAGGGCCCCGACCTCGAATCACATACGGCGGCATCTCTCTCCGGTCCCAAAATTATACGGAGTACTAGATGACCAAGACGAAATCAGTTTCTCACAATGACGGGCGAGCCAGCGACGCACCCGGGCCCAGGCGTCATTCACCCTAACACGCACGCAGCCCCACCTGGCAGTCTCGTCTCGCCAAAAGGCGCCGCACAACGGGTGGCGGCGCGACGCACGCACGCACGGCTCCTCCTGTCCTGCTCACTCGACCGGCTCGGCGGCCTCATGAATCTGGCCGCCCCCATCTCCACCTCCACCTTCACGGCCGTCCCTCCCCATGTCCATGGGCTCATGCCATTAAACCTCTCCTCCGCCTCCTCCTCCTCGCTCCGTCGCTCCCTCTTCGCCTCCCTCCGGAAGAAGATCTCGCCGATGGCATCCGCCCCCGCCTCCGCCTCCGCGGCCCTCTCCACCGCCGCCCCCGCCGACAACGGCGCCGCCAAGCCCGCGGAGCAGCGGCCCGTGCAGGTCCGTGCGCGTCGCTATCCCTTTTTCTTCCTGCCGCCTCGCTAGGTGTCAGCCCGCCCGCGGCTCTGTGTCTACTCACGGCCGGGAATCAAAATTAGCTTACCTCTGAAGCGTATCGCCAGTCTCCTGTCTGTCGAACTACTGTTGCTGCAGAGTGGGCTGGAGATCAGATGATTCTGATATTAGGTTTTGAGCTGGCCTTTTGCTTCAGTTCAGCAGCTTCTGCTGTGTATACCATGTGAACCGAGTTTAGGAGTAGCTCCAATATAGGACGTATTTTATCACAGGCAAGCTGCATTGCTAAAAAAGCAAAGGAATCTTGAGGCTAGCTACAACTACAGGTTGGTGTGCCGGCACATTTGCTAGTGTCAATGGTATGCTCAGCTGTATGCAGATGAGAAACATTTGTTGAATCCATTTAACTAGAAAAGGGAAAACCTAACTGTCGCGGACAGTATTCAGCGCGATTTTAGCTTCTTTTATACTGGTGCGGTTGTAGACTTGCAGTTTCTCATGTCATTAGGCAGATAGGAAGTTAGTCTAGTTATTTGTGTAGCATGTTTCTAAGAAGCATAATAGCAAGCTAGTGCAAGAACTTTCACAGCTTTTGCAGTGTAGAAAGTAACCACTGGGGTTTTCTTCCAGAATTTAAGAACGTCAGAAGGGGGATAAAAATAACTGTTTGAGAGAAAAGGATCGATATTTTAATATAACCGTCGGCTCTATTGGCCATGTTTTTCACTGGATGCTATAAACTTGTAATGGAATCCCTTCTTTCATGCAATTATTAAAGAAGAGAAGTGGTAGCATAAACCATCCCAAAATATTTCAAATTCCCATCTTTCTGGTCAGGCCCATTGGTAGAACCAGGGGTCCTACCGGACCTGCTCCGGAGGTTGTAGGGGAAGGATGGAGCGGGGCGAGGCGATGAGCGGGCGCGCCGGCGGCTGGGCGCCGTCGCGTCGGAGGGTGATGGCGGCGGCGGCTAGGGTTGGAGGCGGAGGAGCCGGGCAACAGGAATAATAATATTCTTATTGCTTAATCTCAAAAAGAGTCTTACAGCATATATTTATAACCTAGATAACTTGCATACGAATTAACCTAAGATAACTTGTGAGCTAAGATTGCCCGGTGGGCCTTTTACGGCCGTAGGCTAACCCGGTCATAACACCCATATTATCTACTGTATCAATTAGTCAGTACCTGTATATATAAATAGTGCAGATGGAAACTATGCGCCTTATTCAAAGAATTCTAGTACTGCTTATGTTCGTTTCATACATGTTTATACTCTGCATTCTGCCATGTACCATAATGGTCGGCTGCTACTATTTTCCAGTTTTCCACAGCTACGAGCCAATGACCAATGTAAAAGAACAAGTTGTACATTATCATAGTGTAAAAACAAACTTTATATGTGTATGTACCACCCTACGGACTACACTATTACTCTTTCTTTAAATTTTCTAATTACGTCCATTTTGTCCTTACATAAATCGGCCATGGCATAAAATGCTCCAGATAGCCCAAAAATAATGAGCCGTGTAGGGGGGAAAGCAGTCTTCTATTTTGGAATGGTTGCAGTTTTCCATGCCATTTGTCAAAAGTACTACTGTAATGAGTTTTAGGCAGATAGGAAGTTGATTTTGCTAGCACAATCTGATTTTTTATAACTTATGATGCAGAACATAGCCACCTGGGGTTTCTTCCGGGAATTATATACATCAGAAAGGGAACAAAACAAATTTAGGAGAAAGGAACAAAATCCGTGCCTACGAATGTGAAGTGAAATACACACTTTTCCCGCGGGGAAATTGAAAATACACACTTGTGTGAAAGCCATATTGGAAGAGAAATGTTGAGTTCCGATCACATTCGTGCAGCATGAAAGGGCAATTACAATATTGTACTCCCTCCGTCCCAAAATAAGTGTCTCAACCTTAGTACAACTCTGTACTAAAGTTAGTACAAAGTTGAGACACTTATTTTGGGACGGAGGGAGTATAATATAGGGCTAAAAATCGGCGTGAGTGCATGACAAAAACAATGGTGTCACTTTTGTGATCGTCCTACTTCATCATGGCCATGACCCAGCATGCCCTGTATCTAGGTGATTTTTGTTTCATGGTATTCCCAGCCATACCATAACACCAGGGATAGCATGTTAGTTAGAGAAAATCAAGGAACATTTTTTTACACCCGATTGCAGATTTTGACGATTTTTGGCCAGTTTTCCTTATTAACTGGTCAAATCTTTTCTTCTACATGAAAAGGCCGAGCTCCTGCTGGTTGCTCGATTTTATTTTATTTTGCAGAGTTTGGAGCAGTTTGATCATTTTGATATCTCTCTTTTTATTATGTATGCATGCGGTGTCAGAGTGCTCTAAAATAGATGACAGAAGACAGGTTGGACAGAAAAATGTCAGCCAAACTGTTCCTTAGAGCCTTGGATTTTGCCAACGCATGATCGCTTGTAATGTCGAATCAAAGGTCAAACTGCAAAATCTGTCCAATTTACAAATATATTATGTGTACAACACGATGCATAACTTTCATGCTTAGTAAAATATTGTTAAAGTTCAACTGGCATGAACCAGATGTCCAGGGATTCTTCTGTAACTTCTATGATGATAGGATTAAACATAAATTTTGCTTTGATGTATTCTAGTTTTATTTTGAGTAATATAGGATTTTTCTTGTGTTTGTATCCATTCTTAAACGAGTTAGAATTGTATTTCTTATCATAGTATATAAACTTGAGCTTGTGATTTAATCTCTTATGTATTGCAGGTGGCGAAGCGATTGGAGAAGTTTAAAACAACAATTTTCACACAGATGAGCATGCTCGCGGTGAAGCATGGAGCAATAAACCTTGGTCAGGGCTTTCCCAATTTTGATGGCCCTGACTTTGTCAAAGAGGCTGCTATCGAGGCTATCAAAGCTGGAAAGAATCAGTATGCAAGAGGATATGGTGTGCCTGAACTGAACTCAGCCGTTGCTGAAAGATTTCTCAAGGACAGTGGATTGCAGATCGACCCTGATAAGGAAGTTACTGTTACATCTGGGTGCACAGAAGCAATAGCTGCAACGATATTGGGTCTGATCAATCCTGGGGATGAAGTGATCTTGTTTGCTCCGTTCTATGATTCTTATGAGGCTACACTGTCCATGGCTGGTGCGAATGTCAAAGCCATTACACTCCGCCCTCCAGACTTTGCAGTCCCTCTTGAAGAGCTAAAGGCTGCAGTCTCGAAGAACACCAGAGCAATAATGATCAATACACCTCACAACCCTACTGGGAAGATGTTTACAAGGGAGGAACTTGAGTTCATTGCTGATCTCTGCAAGGAAAATGACGTGTTGCTCTTTGCTGATGAGGTATACGACAAGCTGGCATTCGAGGCAGATCATATATCAATGGCCTCTATTCCTGGCATGTATGAGAGGACCGTCACCATGAACTCTCTGGGGAAGACGTTCTCCTTAACCGGATGGAAGATCGGCTGGGCGATAGCACCACCGCACCTGACATGGGGCGTGAGGCAGGCACACTCCTTCCTCACATTCGCCACCTCCACGCCGATGCAATCAGCAGCGGCGGCGGCCCTGAGAGCTCCCGACAGCTACTTTGAGGAGCTGAAGCGGGACTACGGCGCGAAGAAAGCACTGCTGGTCGACGGGCTCAAGGCCGCGGGCTTCATCGTCTACCCGTCAAGCGGAACCTACTTCGTGATGGTCGACCACACCCCGTTCGGGTTCGACAACGACATCGAGTTCTGCGAGTACTTGATCCGCGAGGTGGGCGTGGTGGCCATCCCGCCGAGCGTGTTCTACCTGAACCCGGAGGACGGGAAGAACCTGGTGAGGTTCACCTTCTGCAAGGACGACGACACGCTGAGGGCCGCGGTGGGCCGGATGAAGGCCAAGCTGAGGAAGAAATGATTGGGGGGGCGGTCTCGTGTAGCTGTTGATTGATCGTTGAATAAAAGACCTGCCTGATCTGATCCGCATTCCGGTGCGATGCATGTAGTAACACTTTTCTGGCAGCGGTTATCTGAATGTCCTGTCTGTGACTTCATCTCTTGCGTCCTTGCTATTTTGTCTGTGTAAGGCGATGGCGATGGCTCGGGGCAGCTGACGGTCGTACGAGTACGAGTAGAACTTTTGCGGAGCAAAACTGCGGCTCGTCTGCTATTGGCTCGGGCCTTTTCACCCGTCGTGTCACCACTCCATCAATCAAAGTGATCACAGCAGAGTGCTTGATTTGTAGCACAGGTGAAAAACATGCACTTGTAAAATTCGACCTTCTTCTAGTGTAGTATAATTGATCTACCAAAGCTTGAGCTCTATCATTGACATTTGAAAGCCCTGTCATTGAGAGCCAAATGAATGCGTCAAGCCGCCTCCTTTTACTTCCGCGACACCGGTTCCCCTGGTGTCATTATCAGATTGTTACATTCTACGCACGACATGTCCAGACAAAAACGTCGCCCGCACACGGCACCATCCGTGCGATTCGCGAAACTCGTAGCCGCGAACGGACCATTCCGTGCACGGCGCTGCATCACCAGGAGGGGCCGCCTCCACGGCCACATGTGCTCTGGTGAAGATAGATCACCTCACCCATGGGTGGTTGTTTCTTGTGTGCGCCATGAAAACTCTGACGCCCGCCCGCCCTGCTGTTACCATCGCAGTTACCCAGCGCCACACACCAGACCAGACCGGAGACGACGATAAGAACGGGCCGCACCACTCAGTCGCACCGGTCGGTCACACGAGGCGGGACGTGGCACACCAGACGCGAGACCAATTTTCTCCCGATGCCAATCCGCTGCCCGGGTTCACACACACCTCACGCCCACGCCGCCATCGCACGGCGGCATGTGGCGCCATGCCACGCTGATTGCCGTTCGCTTCTCTCCTCCTCTCGACAGGCGACAGCGACTGATGCGACGGACGTGAAGAATACATTATCCCTCGCCTTCGCGCCGTCAGCATGTTGCGGCACGAATAATCGCGCGCGCACACATATGCACACACCGCTTAGAGATGTGATGTAAACAATGGCCCGGCGCTCGTCAACGGCGCTGCCCCGTCGATATTTGTTACAGTGCTAGCGGACAATATCGAAATTGTAGTTTAGACCGGCTGTCGAGCATAGTTGCATATGGCTGTCATGCGAGCTCTGTCTGGTTGCAACCACAGTATGATGATTTCTTTTGGCAAACAAACTGCTGCTACCATGATGAGCGATTGGTGCGTCTGCCTGCGCGCCCTTGGTTTGCCGTTGCCGACCTGGAGAGTGGAGTGCTTGTGTGCATATAAAAGAAGAAGCGTACGGGCGAGTTTCCAACGTCTAATTTTCCGCACATGACACAAGTGTGGTTCCCGAGCGGTCTCTGCGTCGAGCGAGATGCAGTGACCGGCCATCCTGCTGGTATGATTGGTGTTGAGTCTCTACGCCAAGGCCAAGGGGTACGAATCAGTACGGCGGGGGTGCTTGTTTATGGTTGCTAGCAGGTGCTTAGTACGGCACTGTGCTGCTATCTACTCCCACGGTGCTGGTACAACTTTTTGTATTCTTTTAGTTACTCCATCGGATGCTAATTACTACCAAACCCAAGGACATCGGATGCTAGTACAAAGTACTGGTAATAAACTACCGTTGCAAGCAAGCAACCCCCGTACTAGTATTACTACTACTTCACTGCGCCACAACTGAAGTAGTGTGAGCAGTGACACGAATAAGCGCGTGACATGTCCGTCCGTTATGTACCTGTAACCGTGACCTGACGTACGCTCCAACTGCCAACTACGTGCTCCTGCATGCCCATTCACTGCTGTGTTTATGGTCCCAAGTACAATAGAGCTGAGTCAGCTGGCTATAAGAAATAAACTAGTATATTCTTGCTTAGTTGGAGGAAAGAGAAGAAGAGAGAGAGGAAGCGGGCTCTTGGTGAAGAAGCCAATTTCTAGACGCGTCTTCTGAAAAGACTTTGTGAGAGTGAAAGGTGGTCCATATAATAAAAAAATAGTACACTCTTCTAATCAACTATTGTACATATTGGCTATAAGATGGGCTATATATGACATGGCAATGGCTTATAGCCAGCAGTTGGCTATACTATTAACCATGCTCTGAGGTTGGACTTGGGACGCATGAATGAAAAGCCTCTGACCTCAACAAACTCTTGTGTGCGTCGAACAACCAACAGAATCGCTCGAATCCCGGCCCATCCCTGCCCTTGGTGTCAACAGTCAAAAGGCCGCCCGAGGAGCTTCGCCCGGACGTGGAATGCCGCGGGTCGGGTCGGGTCGCGTGCATTTTTCAATCGTTTCGCTGCCGGCCGTTTTTCAACCCGCCCGCCAAAGCGAGCCCCGTGTTACCTGGCTCCGCGATCCACCACCCACCAACACCACCACCACCACCCACCTACCTGCCCGACGAGACGCTCCCCACGGTGCGCTGCTCTGCTCTGCTGTGCTAGCACGCTGGCTGAACCAATGCACCACCAAGAAAACGCACGATCGATGAATGCGTACGCAGGTCCAACCTGCGGCGTCACCGCCTTTGACAAAGAGCAAACGATCTTCAGCCCGTCCGTTCAAAGTTCAAACAGGCCACGATCGGGCAGACCAAATCCATCATCATCTTCTTATTATTATTATTCCTTCTCTCGAGTCTTGTCCACACGCTTCGACGAAAAAATAAAAATGTTTTCTTAATAACTTTAAAAGGAAAGTAAGTATAAAAGGAAGAAGAAAATGCACCACCAATGTGGCTATTTCGTCTGGACCGTCGATCACCTGCTCTATGAGCCTGACTGCATGAGGCGTGTGTGCGATGCACAAGGAGCGGAAAGCTGCACGTTGCCTCTTGTTTGCTGGGAGCCTTTCTTCTTCAACGGACAAAAGAAAAATACTACTAGTACTGACTACTAGATGGCCAAAAAAAAGTTTGTGTGCGTATGTTTTTCCTGTGAAGTGGTTGCGTTTGCGTGCGGTTTGAACGCAGGCAGGCGACAAGCGGAAACTACAAGGCGGGCGATCCTTTCCACGGCCGGCTACCCCTGTTTACTATTTGTCGGAGCTCACACCGCGGCGCCTTCTTCCTCCCCTTCTTCTTTTTCTAAGTTGTGAAAATGGTCGGCATTGCAGTATCATAGTAGCCCATGACTGATGCGTCATGGAAATATACTACTAAATCATTCGTGCTAACGAAACAATGGATGGATCGGGTGCCTGGTCACATGATGGCTACCGAAAGCAAGGTCTGTTGGCAGCGACGCATTCTTTGAACGAAACCATACCATGGGGAGATGTTTATTTATATTATTATTAGCCGGTGAATTGATTTAAGGAGAGAAAATAGTAAAAGGGATGAATGGGTCCATGCCGTTGCGGGCCATATCTGTGACCTGCTTCTCACGCAAGCGAGAGCATCATGGGATCAACAGGCGTGGGTTGACTTCCTTCACGCTTGATCAAGGCCCCGTTTGTTTGGATGAACAATTCAATTTATCTATTTATTTCATAAGAAAATAATAATTCGTTCTTTCTTATAGGGGAAAACAGTTCAGTTAACGCTCAAAGAAATAAGGGGGGATTTTCCATGTTCCAAAACCGGCCAACAAGTCACGGGAAAAATGGTTTCAATCAAGCATCAAACAAAACACAACAATCATGTCATGAACAGATGCTCCTCTTAGTTTAGGCATGTCACCATGATTGAAGCCCTGGACATAGAATAAGCGAGCAGATTATTGCATATAATTAACGATGTGTTAGGCTCATGCCGGGTTTGTAATTAGCCGTTGTGCGAGGCCGATAATAATCATGTCTATAGACTCCGTTGCATCTTCTGCACAAAAGGAGAAAAGACGTTGGAATGGAAAGCGCAAGTTGGCTCCTGCTGCTTTTGATTCAAACGGAAACAGGAGAAGCTGCCGGGGCCAGAAAACCGGCCGCCGTTGGTTCCTCACCTTCCCGCCCATGTTTTTGATTGCACTGTAGACAGAACAGGAGCTCTTGCCATGCATGCTCCACACTGCAATACTGCATCGCACAGTGGAGGAAGGCATGGCAGCCAGTGAGCAGCAGAAACAGTGGAAGGCAGGCCGCCTTGAGATGAGGAATCCAGCATTGGGCCTCTCCCTCTCCAGCACATTGGAGGATTAAGTTAATTCATGCTCCTACCCAAGCAGGTTTTGTCTGGAGCAGTGTAGGGGCTGTTGAGTGTCACAAGCTCCGAGATCAGCCCTGTTTGGTCTCTACTTGAGGCCACTATCAGCAACAATTTAGACTGCGACATGTTTCTAGGGCACTGCAGCACAAATGGAACATGTTTATACGCTCGATGTTTCTGCGATCGATCGACAAATTTGCTTGCGGGTCAAACGATTTCAACAGCAACATGTTCCCAAGGACGTTAACGAAGATCGGCGCGAAGATAAGAGCGACCATGGGGCATTCAGAATAATAATGGGGAATTCTGACATTATGGAATATGAGCATATGCAACATATATAATGCAGCGGAATCATTGGTTGGTGGCATGATTGTCCTGATCCACAAAATGGATAATAGCATACAGCAACAGCACTTCCCCCAGCAACGCAAATTGCGACAGCCTAACATTTCCTCCATGATTTCTTTCTTCCTCCCCTGCATTCATGCTTCTGGTGGGAAAATCTGGGGCAGCGAGGGGGGGCCAAGGCTATGAATCGCTGCTGCTGGTTTTGAATCGACACGGTGGGGCTCAGATTCAGGGAATGGATAGGCAGCAAATGGTAGTAGTACTGGAAATACAATACTGCTACTATGATGATGATAGGGGCCAACATCACAGCTAAACAAAGTTGGTGAAGGACCGGAAGAAATTCACATTTCACAACCCCCCATGTGCATCTCCGTGTCCTACCGTTGCGAAATGGGGAATCACCGCACATGGTGTCCGACCCCCGCAGTCAAGATTTAGATTGGTGCCATGAAAATGCTGCAGGTGCAGGTGCAAGTGCAAGCACATTCGTGGTATGTGCAAGTGCAGTGCACACAGAGAAATTGCTTAGGATATGCAGCAAGGGGTAAGAAGCAAGAACCAAGAAGGGCAACTGAACTGGAAAGGCTCACTCTTCTTCCATTGATACAACTTGGATCTATGTACAATTTACAGCTTGCTGGAAGGGAGGGGTGGGGGAAGGAAGGGACCGCCGATGATCGATCGCGATCGCGATCGTCGTCGCAGGATCTGAGCTGTTTTTGAAACGCAAAACTTGTCAGCTCCGCTCCTCGGAGGCTCCCGCCCTTGTTGCTGATCTGATCTCTCTCACTGACTCGGAGCAGGCGGTTGTGCCGCCCCGGTCGTCGTCGTCGTCGCCGTCGTCTGAAACTCTCGCCGATTAGTGTTATTGGCCTTCGCTACCCTAATGTACAGTTAGAGGAAAGGGGCATGTTTTCTTGAACACACACGCTTCACACATAGGTGTCACAGAATTTGCCGTCCATCCTGTTCTGGACCGCCTTGATCGCCGCCACCCGGGCCGCCGTGGCTGCCCTGTTCGCGGCCATGACCACCTTGTGCACCTGCTCGTCGACTCTCGGCAGGTGGAAGGCGTTCTCCGCGGCCCGTTGTGCAGCCTGATCATCATCATACAATGAAACCATTAGAATTGGACAAGGAATTGCAGAGGCAGGGCTCCTAGGGAGCAATATGTGCAAGCAAATCGATTTGTACCTGCACGGCGCGCTCGACGGAAGGATCTGTTGGGGGCAGGGGGCTCTTGAGAGTCCCGAAGTCCCACTCCCCCGATCGCTTGTCGCCGTTCCGAAACGTGTACATTCCGAACCCCTGCTTCTTGCCTTCATGCCAGGAGCCTTCGTAGCAATGGCCATTGGCAAATCGGTAGACACCGAAGCCGTGGATCTTGTCCCCGAAGTACTCCCCGGCATAGCGATCACCATTTCTGAAACAAATTGCAACACAACGTCAGAAATTAGCAACCAAATTTCTCGCCGATGTTGCTTGAATTATTACTACTGTGAATGAAGATGTAAGGCTTGAATTGTTACTACTGTGAATGAAGATATGGAGTAGTAAGGTTGTTGGAGTTATTAATGAAGCAATCGAACAGTTGCTGAGATATGGAAACAACAGTGTGACCAAATCAAAGCAGGGAATTTCGCTGGCAAGAGGCTCACCGGAAATGGTAGCTGCCGAGGCCGTGCTTGACGCCGCACTTGAACTCCCCGACGTAGGAGCTCCCGTCGGAGCAGGTCTGCGCGCCGATGCCGTGGCTCTGGCCGCCGGCCCACTCGCCGGCGTAGCAGTCGCCGCTGTAGAAGCGGTAGACCCCGTGGCCGTGGCGGAGGCCCTGGCGGTACTGGCCGCGGTAGCGGCTGCCGCGCGCCCAGCTCTCGATGCCGTACCCGTCGTACTTGCCGTCGACCCAGTCCCCCTCGTACTTGCCCTTGCCGAAGAAGTTGTAGACGCCGCTGCCGTTGCAGCGGCCCTTGTGGAACTCCCCCTCGTAGCAGTCCCCATTGCTGTAGAACTCGACGCCCTCCCGCACCACGCGGCCGTGCGCGGCAGCGCCGCCCCTGCCCTTGCCGTTGTCCCGGGCGTGGTGCGGCCTGTCGTCCTCGTCGCCGATGAACCACTGCACGGAGCCGGTCTGCGAGGAGCGGCGCATCCGCAGGCGGCCGCGGAGGAGGCGCGCGGCCGCGGCCGCCGCGGCGAGCGCGGCGGTGGCGGCGGCCGCGAGGAGGAGGAGGTGGCGGTCGTCGCGGAGGAGGAGCAGCAGGAGGAGCAGGGCGAGGGGGAGCGCGAGGATGATGGCCGGGTGGGGCGGGCCTCCCGGGCGGAGGCCGTGCGGGTTCAGCGCCTTGCCCTGCGCCGGCGCCTGCGACTTCTTGTCGTCGGGCTCCGGGTCCTCCACCAGCACTGCCTGGAAGGAGGAGCAGTTGCGCACAGTCGGGGAGCGCAGCAGCGAGGAGGGCGTCCGCGTGAGCTTGCCCGCGCCGGCCCCATGGCCGTCCATTGCTCGCCGGCGCCGCTCCCCGCCGCTGTCCCGTTCCTCAATTTCTGACGGATCTTCTTCTTCCTCCTCGGTCGCCGGTGCGGGAGCCCCTGTGGCCGCGAACGCAGATCGGAGGGGAGGGGGGAGCAGGGAGCAGAGGGGGGGAGTGGGTGGAGCGGAGAGAAGAGAGGAGAGGAGGGGAGGGGAGGCGGGCTGAGGGGTCTCTTATAACTACCGGGGGGAGGTGAGCAGCTCGGGCGGGCGCCGACCTCGACCCGCCGTGCCTCGCGGATCCTCCTCCGAAACTCCTAGCGCCCCACGGCGGGCGCTGGGCACACTGCCATGTGGGGCGCCCTCCCTTGGTGGCGCCCGGGGTCAGTGGGTCGTTGACGGATCCCGCGGGATCGCGACCCGGGTGTTCCGCGGGGGCGAGGGAGGGAAGACACGGTCTGGTCTGTACTACCGGTGTTTGATTGGTCCGGGCGGATGCCTGCGCGCGGAGGGCTGGTGCTGTACTGCTGTACCCGGCCGGGATCGGAATCGAACCGGACCCGACCCGACCGGGAGCGCCTTGTGCGTGAGTGTGGGCGGGAGGGCCCCGCCGGTTCCGGATCTGAATCCCTGGGGAAGAAGGAGTAGGGTAGGGTAGGGTGCGGTGCGGTGAGGCGAGGCGAGTGCGTCCAAGGCCTGGCATGTGCGAGGGGGAGCTTTCCGTTGGACGGACGGGGCGAGGGCGGAGGACGGTGGTCGAGGCCGCGCCGCGGCGACGGGGCCAAAAACGAACTGGATTGGCGCGCGGATACGGCCATGGCCGTGTGCGGCACGGCGGGCGGGCGTGCCCAGCTTGGAAACGGCTGGGGGCGCCTGGCACCGCGTGCCTGGCCGCCTTGCCCCTTTTTGACCGCTGGACTTTTGGGGTAAAAAAAACCGTCGCGTCCTGATGTTTTCTCGGTCGAGGCTCGCTTTTTCGCTGTCTTTTTAGCGGCCGCTTTCTTCTCTCCGTTGTATACTCCATATGGGAGTGAAACGACTGGTCTTTCGAGTAATGTATACGCTCGTGGAGTACAGGTGGGTGGCGGCGTTGGGAGGAAAATATTTACATTAGTAAAGAGCGCTCGGCAACTTTCACTCTACTTTTTCTTCTTCTACTACTACTTAACGTACCAGTAATATAATTAGGAAAGCGAAATAACATTGGCTTCAAGGACATAATTGGCTTGAAGATCATTGCTTTGAAAGATCTCCATTGCCTTCTTTCTCGCCGTTGTGCCTTGGCACGTTGCGAACATTGCCTTGTGATCCATCCATGCCGTCACCTTCACCCAAGCCACCTTGAGAGACAGAATCTCCAGACGCAACATTTGACATGCGCATAAATGTTTCATAATACACACTGCAAGTGCACATAGACACAATCTCACATTCTATTCATATGAGCATGAAAAAAAATGATCGAAAAAGAAGAAGAGTCTTTTTTACCTTTGCGACACTTCATCGAGCATGCTGGAGACGATGGCCGCGAGCATGGGGTGGCCGGTGTCGACAGCGACGAGCTCCGTGGCGGACGCCGGAGCTCGGGCCTCGACGGAGACAGCGCTCCTGGCCACTATTTGGTCCGGGAGGATGGGAGGAGGCACTACGGGACCTACGTGGTATGGTGATCACAACGGTGGCACGCACGGGACCAAAAGGTCACCGGGACCATGCCACCGACGAGCTCGGGACTCGACGGAGACAACGCTCCTGGCCACTTTTTGGTCCGGGAGGATGGGACGAGGTACTACGGGACCTACGTGGTACGGTGATCACAATGGTGGCACGCACGGGACCAAAAGGTCACCGGGACCATGCCACCGACGAGCTCGCGCGGCGGCGAGCTCGGCTGGGAAGGGGGCGACGGCTACGTGTGCGGAGAAGGGCGGGTAAGGGGGAGAACGGTGCGGGTGCTCACCATGGTCCCGCAAATGAGCAAAGCGGGCGCGGTGAAGGCTCGTGGTCTTCGGAATCGACGATGGTGTGTTGCGGGTGATGGGAGTATTTTGTGTGATGAAAATGAAGCATTGTCTAACTATATGATTTTGTAGGGATAAACTTTCTTTGGCTATGCTATTTTGATAAGACATGATTATTTGTTAGTATGCTTCAAGTATTACTATTTTTATGTTTTATAAGCTTTTATCTTGAATCATTTGGATCTGAACAATCATGCCATAATAAATAAAATTGAGAAATATGCTAGGTAGCATTCCACATCAAAAGTTCTGTTTTTATCATTTACCTACTCGAGGACGAGCAGGAATTAAGCTTGGGGATGCTTGATACGTCTCCAACGTATCTATAATTTTTTATTATTTCATGCTATTATATTACCCGCTTTGGGTGTTTATGGGCTTTACTCTACACTTTTATATCATTTTTGGGACTAACCTACTAATCGGAGGCCATGATGAACCTACGAACTATGAGGAAGTGATGATGAGCCCAGATTCCGCGAAATGGCTTAAGGCCATAAAATCTGAGATTTGATCCATGTATGAGAACAAAGTATGGATTTTGGTGGACTTGCCGGATGATCAGCAAGCCATAGAAAATAAATGGATTTTCAAGAGGAAGACAGATGCTGATAGTAGTGTTACTATCTACAAAGCTCGACTTGTCGCAAAAAGGTTTTCGATAAGTTCAAGGCGTTGAATACAATGAGATTTTCTCACTCGTATCGATGCTTAAGTCTGTCCGAATCATGTTAGCAATTGCCACATTTTATGAAATCTGGCAAAAGGATGTCAAAACTGCATTCCTTAATGGATTTATTAAAAGAAGAGTTGTATATGATACAACCATAAGGTTTTGTCAATCCTAAAGGTGCTAACAAAATGTGCAAGCTCCAGCGATCCATCAATGGACTAGTGCAAGCATCTCGGAGTTGGAGTATACGCTTTGGTGAGTTGATCAAAGCATATCGTTTTATACAGACTTTTGGGAAGGCATGTATTTACAAGAAAGTGAGTGGGAGCACTACAACCTTTCTAATAAGTATATGTGAATGACATATTGTTGATCGGAAATAATGTAGAATTATTCTGCAAAACATAAAGGAGTGTTTGAAAGGAGTTTTTCAAAGAAAGACCTCGGTGAAGCTGCTTACACATTGAGCATCAAGATCTATATAGATAGATCAAGACGCTTGATAAGTTTTTCAATAAGTACATACCTTGTCAAGATTTTGAAGTAGTTCAAAATAGAACAGTCAAAAAAAAAGTTCTTGCCTGTATTGCAAAGGTGTGAAATTGAGTAAGACTCAAATCCCGACCACGGCAGGAAATAGAAAAGAGAATGAAAGTCATTCCCGATGCCTCAGTCATAGGTTCTATAAAATATGCTATGCTATGTACCAGACCTATTGTATACCTTGCTCTGAATTTGGCAAGGGAGTACAATAGTGATCTAGGAGTAGATCACTGGACATTGGTCAAGAACATCCTTAGTGAGGACTAAGGAAATATTTCTCGATTATGGAGGTGATAAAAGAGCCCGTCATAAAGATTTACATCGATGCAAGCTTTTTACACCGATCCAGATGACTCTAAGTCTCAATCTGGATACATAGTGAAAGTGGGAGCAATTAGCTAGAGTAGCTCCGTGCAGAGCATTGTAGACATAGAATATTTGCAAAATACATACGGCTCTGAGTGACAGGCCCGTTGACTAAGCTTCTCTCACAACCAAAACATGATCACACCTTAGTACTCTTTGGGTGTTAATCACATAGCAATGTGAACTAGATTATTGACTCTAGTAAACCCTTTGGGTGTTGGTCACATGACGATGTGAACTATGGGTGTTAATCATATACAGATATGAATATTGGTGTTAAATCACATGACGATGTGAACTAGATTATTGACTCTAGTGCAAAGTGGGAGACTGAAGGAAATATGCCCTAGAGGCAATAATAAAGTTATTATTTATTTCCTTATTTCATGATAAATGTTTATTATTCATGCTAGAATTGTATTAACCGGAAACATAATACATGTGTGAATACATAGACAAACATAGTGTCACTAGTATGCCTCTACTTGACTAGCTCGTTAATCAAAGATGGTTAAGTTTCATAACGATAGACATGAGTTGTCATTTGATTAACGGGATCACATCATTAGGAGAATGATGTGATTGACTTGACCCATTCCGTTAGCTTAGCACTTGATCGTTTAGTATGTTGCTATTGCTTTCTTCATGACTTATACATGTTCCTGTAACTATGAGATTATGCAACTCCCGTTTACCGGAGGAACACTTTGTGTGCTACCAAATGTCACAACGTAACTGGGTGATTATAAAGGTGCTCTACAGGTGTCTCTGAAGGTACTTTTTGGGTTGGCGTATTTCGAGATTAGGATTTGTCACTCCGATTGTCGGAGAGGTATCTCTGGGCCCTCTCGGTAATACACATCACTTAAGCCTTGCAAGCATTACAACTAATGAGTTAGTTGTGAGATGATGTATTACGTAACGAGTAAAGAGACTTGCCGGTAATGAGATTGAACTAGGTATTGAGATACCGACGATCGAATCTCGGGCAAGTAACATACCGATGACAAAGGGAACAACGTATGTTGTTATGCGGTTTGACCGATAAAGATCTTCGTAGAATATGTGGGAGCCAATATGGGCATCCAGGTCCTGCTATTGGTTATTGACCGGAAACGTGTCTCGGTCATGTCTACATAGTTCTCGAACCCGTAGGGTCCGCACGCTTAACGTTTCGTTGACGATATAGTATTATATGAGTTATGCATGTTGGTAACCGAATATTGTTCGGAGTCCCGGATGAGATCATGGACATGAAGAGGAACTCCGGAATGGTCCAGAGATAAAGTTTGATATATGGGATAATAGTGTTTGATCTCCGAAGGGTTCCGAATTCACCGGAAGGGGTTCTGAATGTTTCCCGAAATGTTTGGGTACGAGAACACGTTATTTGGGCCAAAGGGGAAAGCCCACAAGGTTTTTGGAAAGCGCAAAAGGAAGTTTTGCGGAGTCCAGGGTCGAGACGCCAGGGTCCCTGGCGTTTGGGTCCAGACGCCGGGAACCCTGGCATCTGGCCCTGGAGTCTGAGAAGGACTCTTGCCTTTCGGGTGAAACCGACTTTGTGGAGGCTTTTACTCCAAGTTTCGACCCCAAAGATCAACATATAAATAGAGGGGCAGGGCTAGCACCAAAGACAGATCAAGAAACACCAAGCCGTGTGCCGGCAACCCCGTCCCCTCTAGTTTATCCTCCGTCATAGTTTCCGTAGTGCTTAGGCGAAGCCCTACGGAGATTGTTCTTCACCAGCACCGTCACCATGTCGTCGTCTCGCCGAACTCATCTACTACTTCGCCCGTCTTCTGGATCGAGAAGGCGAGGACGTCATCGAGCTGAACGTGCGTAACTCGGAGGTGCCGTGCGTTCGGTACTTGGATCGGTTGGAGCGTGAAGACGTCGACTACATCAACCGCGTTGATAAACGCTTCCGCTTAGCGATCTTCAAGGGTATGAAGATACACTCCCCCTCTCGTTGCTATGCATCACCATGATCTTGCGTGTGCGTAGGAAATTTTTGAAATTACTACGTTCCCAACAGTGGTATTCGAGCCTAGGTTTTATGCGTAGATGTTATATGCACGAGTAGAACACAAGTAAGTTGTGGGCGATACAAATCATACTGCTTACCAGCATGTCATACTTTGGTTTGGCGGTATTGTTGGATGAAGCGGCCCGGACCGACATTACGCGTACGCTTACGCGAGACTGGTTTTACCGCCGTGCTTTGCACACAGGTGACTAGCGGGTGTCAATTTCTCCAACTTTAGTTGAACCAAGTGTGGCTACGCCCGGTGCTTGCGAAGGTTAAAACAACACTAACTTGACAAACTATCGTTGTGGTTTTGATGCGTAGGTAAGAACGGTTCTTGCTCAGCTCGTAGCAGCCACGTAAAATTTGCAACAACAAAGTAGAGGACGTCTAACTTGTTTTTGCAGGGCATGTTATGATGTGATATGGTCAAGACGTGATGCTATATTTTATTGTATGAGATGATCATGTTTTGTAACCGAAGTTATCGGCAACTGGCAGGAGCCATATGGTTGTCGCTTTATTGTATGAAATGCAAATGCCCTGTAATTGCTTTACTTTATCACTAAGCGGTAGCGATATTCGTAGAAGCAATAGATGGCGTAACGACAATGATGCTATGATGGAGATCAAGGTGTCGCGCCGGTGACGATGGTAATCATGACGGTGCTTCGAAGATGGAGATCACAAGCACAAGATGATGATGGCCATATCATATCACTTATATTGATTGCATGTGATGTTTATCCTTTATGCATCTTATCTTGCTTTGATTGACGGTAGCATTTTAAGATGATCTCTCACTAAAATTATCAAGAAGTGTTCTCCCGAGTATGCACCGTTGTGAAAGTTCTTCGTGCTGAGACACCACGTGATGATTGGGTGTGATAGGCTCTACGTTCAAATACAACGGGTGCAAAACAGTTGCACACACGGAATACTCAGGTTAAACTTGACAAGCCTAGCATATAACAGATATGGCCTCGGAACACGGAGACCGAAAGGTCGAGCATGAATCATATAGTAGATATGATCAACATATTGATGTTCGCCGTTGAAACTACTCCATCTCACGTGATGATCGGACATGGTGTAGTTGATATGGATCACGTAATCACTTAGAGGATTAGAGGGATGTCTATCTAAGTGGGAGTTCTTTAGTAATATGATTAATTGAACTTAAATTTATCATGAACTTAGTCCTGGTAGTATTTTGCAAATTATGTTGTAGATCAATAGCTTGCATTGTTGCTTTCATATGTTTATTTTGATATGTTCCTAGAGAAAATTCTGTTGAAAGATGTTAGTAGCAATGATGCGGATTGGATCCGTGATCTGAGGTTTATCCTCATTGATGCATAGAAGAATTATGTCCTTAATGCTCCGCTAGGTGACAGACCTATTGCAGGAGCAAATGCAGACGTTATGAACGTTTGGCTAGCTCAATATGATGACTACTTGATAGTTTAGTGCACCATACTTAACGGCTTAGAATCGGGACTTCAAAGACGTTTTGAACGTCATGGACCATATAAGATGTTCCAGGTATTGAAGTTAATATTTCAAGCAAATACCCGAGTTGAGAGATATGAAGTCTCCAACAAGTTCTATAGCTAAAAGATGGAGGAGAATCGCTCAACTAGTGAGCATGTGCTCAGATTGTCTGGGTACTTCAATCGCTTGAATCAAGTGGGAGTTAATCTTCCAGATAAGATAGTGATTGACATAATTCTCTAGTCACCATCACTAAGTTACTAGAACTTCGTGATGAACTATAGTATGCAAGGGATAACAAAAACGATTCCCAAGCTCTTCGCGATGCAAAAATCGGCGAAGGTAGAAATCAAAGAAAAACATCAAAGTGTTGATGGTGGACAAGATCACTAGTTTCAAGAAAAAGGGCAAAGGGAAGAAGGGGAACTTCAAGAAGAACAACAAGCAAGTTGCTGCTCAAGTTAAGAAGCCCAAGTCTGGACCTAAGCCTAAGACTAAGTGATTCTACTGCAAAGGGACTGGTCACTGGAAGTGGAACTACCCCAAGTATTTGGCGGATAAGGAGGATGGCAAAGTGAACATAGGTATATTTGATATACATGTTATTGATGTGTACTTTACTAGTGTTTATAGCAACCCCTTGGTATTTGATACTGGTTGAGTTGCTAAGAGTAGTAACTCGAAACGGGAGTTGCATAATAAACAGAAACTAGTTGAGGGTGAGGTGACGATGTGTGTTGGAAGTAGTTCCAAGATTGATATGATCATGATCGCACACTCCCTATACTTTCGGGATTAGTGTAGAACCTAAATAAGTGTTATTTGGCATTTGCGTTGAGCATGAATATGATTTGATCATGTTTATTGCAATACGGTTATTCATTTAAAATCAGAGAATAATTGTTGTTCTGTTTAAATGAATAAAACCTTCAATGCTCATACACCCAATGAAAATAGTTTGTTGGATCTCGATCGTAGTGATACACATATTCATAATATTGATGCCAAAAGATGCAAAGTTAATAATGATAGTGCAACTTATTTGTGGCACTGCCGTTTGGGTCATATCGGTGTAAATCGCATGAAGAAACTCCATGCTGATGGGTTTTTGGAATCACTTGGTTATGAATCATTTGATGCTTGCGAACCGTGCCTTTTGGGCAAGATGACTGAAACTCCGTTTTTCGGAACAATGGAATGAGATACTGACTTGTTGGAAATAATACATACCGATGTATGCAGTCCAATGAGTGTTGATGCTCGTGGTAGGTATCGTTATTTTCTGACCTTCACAAGATGATTTGAGCAGATATGAGTATATCTACTTAATGAAACACAAGTCTGAAACATTTGAAAAGTTCAAAGAATTTCAGAGTGAAGTGGAGAATCATCGTAACAAGAAAATAAAGTTTCTACGATCTGATCGTGGAGAAGAATATTTGAGTTACGAGTTTGGCCTTCATATAAAACAATGTGGAATAGTTTCACAGCTCACGCCACATGGAACACCATAGCGTTATGGTGTGTCCGAACGTCATAACCGTACTTTATCGGATATAGTGCAATCTATGATGTCTCTTACCGATTTACCACTATCGTTTTGGGGTTATGCATTAGAGACAGTTGCATTCACTTTAAATAGGGCACCATCAAAATCCGTTGAGACGACGCCTTATGAACTGTGGTTTGGCGAGAAACCAAAGTTGTCGTTTCTTAAAGTTTGGGGCTGTGATGCTTATGTGAAAAAGTTTTCACCTGATAAGCTCGAACCCAAATCGGAGAAGTGCGTATTCATAGAATACCCAAAGGTAACTATTGGGTACACCTTCTATCACAGATCCGAAGGCAAGTTATTCGTTGCTAAGATGGATCCTTTCTAGAGAAGGAGTTTCTCTCAAAAGAAGTGAGTGGGAGGAAAGTAGAACTTGATGAGGTAATTGTACCTTCTCCCTTATTGGAAAGTAGTTCATCACAGAAATCAATTCCAGTGATTCCTACACCAATTAGTGAGAAAGTTAATGATGATGATGATCATGAAACTTCAGACAAGTTGCTACCAAACCTCGTAGGTCTTCCAGAGTAAGATCCACACCAGAGTGGTACGGTAATCGTGTTCTGGAAGTCATGTTACTAGACCATGATGAACCTACGAACTATGAGGAAGCGATGATGAGCCCAGATTCCGCGAAATGGCTTGAGGCCATAAAATCTGAGATTTGATCCATGTATGAGAACAAAGTATGAACTTTGGTGGACTTGCCGGATGATTGGCAAGCCATAGAAAATAAATGGATTTTCAAGAGGAAGACAGATGCTGATAGTAGTGTTACTATCTACAAAGCTCGACTTGTCGCAAAAAGGTTTTCGATAAGTTCAAGGTGTTGAATACAATGAGATTTTCTCACTCATATCGATGCTTAAGTCTGTCCGAATCATGTTAGCAATTGCCACATTTTATGAAATCTGGCAAAAGGATGTCAAAACTGCATTCCTTAATGGATTTATTAAAAGAAGAGTTTTTTATGATACAACCATAAGGTTTTGTCAATCCTAAAGGTGCTAACAAAATGTGCAAGCTCCAGCAATCCATCAATGGACTGGTGCAAGCATCTCGGAGTTGGAACATACGCTTTGGTGAGTTGATCAAAGCATATGGTTTTATACAGACTTTTGGAAAGGCCTGTATTTACAAGAAAGTGAGTGGGAGCACTACAGCCTTTCTGATAAGTATATGTGAATGACATATTGTTGATCGGAAATAATGTAGAATTATTCTGCAAAGCATAAAGGAGTGTTTGAAAGGAGTTTTTCAAAGAAAGACCTCGGTGAAACTGCTTACACATTGAGCATCAAGATCTATATAGATAGATCAAGACGCTTGATAAGTTTTTCAATAAGTACATACCTTGTCAAGATTTTGAAGTAGTTCAAAATGGAACAGTCAAAGAAAAAGTTCTTGCCTATATTGCAAAGGTGTGAAATTGAGTAAGACTCAAATCCCGACCACGGCAGAAAATAGAAAAGAGAATGAAAGTCATTCCCTATGCCTCAGTCATAGGTTCTATAAAATATGCTATGCTATGTACCAGACCTATTGTATACCTTGCTCTGAATTTGGCAAGGGAGTACAATAGTGATCTAGGAGTAGATCACTCGACATTGGTCAAGAACATCCTTAGTGAGGACTAAGGAAATATTTCTCGATTATGGAGGTGATAAAAGAGCCCGTCGTAAAGATTTACATCGATGCAAGCTTTTTACACGATCCAGATGACTCTAAGTCTCAATCTGGATACATATTGAAAGTGGGAGCAATTAGCTAGAGTAGCTTTGTGCAGAGCATTGTAGACATAGAATATTTGCAAAATACATACGGCTCTAAATGTGACAGGCCCGTTGACTAAGCTTCTCTCACAACCAAAACATGATCACACCTTAGTACTCTTTGGGTGTTAATCACATAGCGATGTGAACTAGATTATTGACTCTAGTAAACCCTTTGGGTGTTGGTCACATGACGATGTGAACTATGGGTGTTAATCATATACAAATATGCATATTGGTGTTAAATCACATGACGATGTGAACTAGATTATTGACTCTAGTGCAAGTGGGAGACTGAAGGAAATATGCCCTAGAGGCAATAATAAAGTTATTATTTATTTCCTTATTTCATAATAAATGTTTATTATTCATGCTAGAATTGTATTAACCGGAAACATAATACATGTGTGAATACATAGACAAACATAGTGTCACTAGTATGCCTCTACTTGACTAGCTCGTTAATCAAAGATGGTTAAGTTTCATAACGATAGACATGAGTTGTCATTTGATTAACGGGATCACATCACTAGGAGAATGATGTGATTGACTTGACCCATTCCGTTAGCTTAGCACTTGATCGTTTAGTATGTTGCTATTGCTTTCTTCATGACTTATACATGTTCCTGTAACTATGAGATTATGCAACTCCTGTTTACCGGAGGAACACTTTGTGTGCTACCAAATGTCACAACGTAACTGGGTGATTATAAAGGTGCTCTACAGGTGTCTCCGAAGGTACTTGTTGGGTTGGCGTATTTCGAGATTAGGATTTGTCACTCCGATTGTCGGAGAGGTATCTCTGGGCCCTCTCGGTAATACACATCACTTAAGCCTTGCAAGCATTACAACTAGTGAGTTAGTTGTGAGATGATGTATTACGTAACGAGTAAAGAGACTTGCCGGTAATGAGATTGGACTAGGTATTGAGATACCGGCGATCAAATCTCGGGCAAGTAACATACCGATGACAAAGGGAACAACGTATGTTGTTATGCGGTTTGACCGATAAAGATCTTCGTAGAATATGTGGGAGCCAGTATGGGCATCCAGGTCCCGCTATTGGTTATTGACCGGAAACGTGTCTCGGTCATATCTATGTAGTTCTCGAACCCGTAGGGTCCGCACGCTTAACATTTCGTTGACGATATAGTATTATATGAGTTATGCATGTTGGTAACCAAATGTTGTTCGGAGTCCCGGATGAGATCATGGACATGACGAGGAACTGCGGAATGGTCCGGAGATAAAGTTTGATATATGGGATAATAGTGTTTGATCTCCGGAAGGGTTCCGGAATTCACCGGAAGGGGTTCTGAATGTTTCCCGAAATGTTTGGGTATGAGAACACGTTATTTGGGCCAAAGGGGAAAGCCCACAAGGTTTTTGGAAAGCGCAAAAGGAAGTTTTATGAGTCGAGTCGAGACGCCAGGTCCTGGCGTTTGGGTCCAGACAGCGGAACCTGGCGTCTGCCCTGGAGTCCGAGAAGGACTCTTGCCTTTCGGGTGAAAACGACTTTGTGGAGGCTTTTACTCCAAGTTTCGACCCCAAAGCTCAACATATAAATAGAGGGGCAGGGCTAGCACCAAAGACAGATCAAGAAACACCAAGCCGTGTGCCGGCAACCCCGTCCCCTCTTGTTTATCCTCCGTCATAGTTTCCGTAGTGCTTAGGCGAAGCCCTGCGGAGATTGTTCTTCACCAGCACCGTCACCACGCCGTCGTACTGCCGGAACTCATCTACTACTTCGCCCGTCTTGCTGGATCGAGAAGGCGAGGACGTCATCGAGCTAAACGCGTGCAGAACTCGGAGGTGCCGTGCGTTCGGTACTTGGATCGGTCGGATCGTGAAGACGTGCGACTACATCAACCGCGTTGATAAATGCTTCCGCTTAGCGATCTTCAAGGGTATGAAGATACACTCCCCCTCTCGTTGCTATGCATCACCATGAACTTGCGTGTGCGTAGGAAATTTTTGAAATTACTACGTTCCCCAACAGCGATCTTTTTGGAGCAAACGCAATCCAGGGGACTTGGAGTGGACGTCAAGCAACAAACGAGGCGGCCACGAGGGTGCCCGGCACGCCCCCTGGGGGTGGGCGCGCCCCCACCCTCATGGGCCCCTCGGGTGTCCACCAACCTACTTCTTCCTCCTATATATATCCACGTACCCCGAAAACATCCAGGAGCACCACGAAAAACTATTTCCACCGCCGCAACCTTCTGTATCCACGAGATCCCATCTTGCAGCCTTCGCTGGCGCTCCACCGGAGGGGGAATCGACCACGGAGGGACTCTACATCATCTCCATGGCCTCTCCGATGAGTTGTGAGTAGTTTACCATAGACCTTCGGGTCCATAGTTATTAGCTAGATGGCTTCTTCTCTCTCTTTGAATCTCAATACAAAGTTCTCCTCAATCTTCTTGGAGATCTATTCGATGTAACTCTTTTTGTGGTGTGTTTGTCGAGATCCAATGAATTGTGGGTTTATGATTAAGTTTATCTATAAGAAATATTTGAATCTCCTCTGAATTCTTTTATGTGTGATTAATTTATATTTGCAAGTCTCTTTGAATTATCAGTTTGGTTTGGCCTACTAGATTGATCTTTCTTGCAACGGGATAAGTGCTTAGCTTTGGGTTCAATCTTGCGGTGTCCTTTCCCAGTGACAGCAGGGGCAACAAGGCACGTATTGTATTGCTGCCATGGAGGATAAAAAGATGGGTTTATATCATATTGCATGAGTTTATCCCTCTACATCATGTCATCTTTCTTAATGTGTTACTCTGTTCTTCATGAACTTAATACTCTAGATGCTGGCAGGAGTTGGTCGATGTGTGGAGTAATAGTAGTAGATGCAGAATCGTTTCGATCTACTTATCACGGACGTGATGTCTATATACATGATCATGCCTAGATAATCTCATAACTATGCGCTTTTCTATCAATTGCTCGACAGTAATTTGTTCACCCACTGTAATACTTATGCTATCTTGAGAGAAGCCACTAGTGAAACCTATGGCCCCGGGGTCTATCTTTTATCATATAAGTTTTCATCTACTTTTATTTGCATCTTTTACTTTCCAATCTATATCAAAAATACCAAAAATATTTATCTTATCTTATTATCTCTATCAGATCTCACTTTCGCAAGTGGCCGTGAAGGGATTGACAACCCCTTTATTGCGTTGGTTGTGAGGTTCTTGTTTGTTTGTGTAGGTGCATGGGACTTTTGAGGAGCGTCCTACTGGATGGATACCTTGGTTTTCAAAAACTAAGGGAACTACTTACGCTACTTTACAGCATCACCCTTTCCTCTTCAAGGAAAACCAACGCAGTGCTCAAGAGATAGCAAGCTCCTCCTCGGCTCGCTCCAGATTCTGCTTCAGTTCGGAGAATTCTGCAGTGTGAGCGGTCGCAGCCAACAACGACGCCTGCTTATTCACATAGACATATCAGATTAGACTCCTGCGAAAATTATTTGATCCTCTGTTCGACTTTTCTTTCCGAACACCGGACAGAGTATCAGGGGCTACTGTCTATACTGTGACATTCTTTTTACAATTATATTACTTACCTTGAAGCATGTTAGAAGGCTAGTGCAGGCTTTGGTTAGTCCGCTTTTTGCGGACTGGATCCTTTCAATCACCGTACCCATAAGGGTACGTTGTTCTTCAATGATGGAAGCACCTCAAAGTGCTTCCAACAAAGTGTCCGGTGCCTCTGGTTGGACAGAGGTCACCGGCGGGATAGGCACGCCCCCCCTCTGTCGAAGGGGCTGCTCGCCTGATTCCGGAGCCGTAGGGGTCTCCAGAATTATATTTGGATGAGGGCCGAATTGAATACGGCCCCCATCGTCAGTATTCATGGGGGTCTCTGTTGTCATTCTGGAAATGGGGGTCCCCAGACTTGCCTGCGTGCGGCCTGCAGCGTGGCTCAGCAAGTGGCCCAGTATAGCCCGTCTTCATCAGCCCAAGTTCAAGACCCTCGCGAGAGGCCAAGCCTCGCGGGGCAGACGACGCAAGGCCTCCTTAGGGGCGGCCTCACCAGGCAGGCTCGCAAGGAGGCGGAGAGATCAAGGCAAGGGGTACCTCGCGAGGTGCTCATGACCCAAGCCATGACGATCAAGACCAGGCAGGCACCAGGCGGGCGCCAGCCTGCGCAGTGTCCTCGTTTCCTCTTTGGTGCAAAGGGGGCAAGCGCAGATGCGGAGTACCGAGGCATCAGGCAGAGGTTTCCATATCGGTGCAACGAGACCAAGACCAGCAGGACGGTAGGACGGAGGTCACCGTGGAGCCCAAGACGGCGTCATCGCCAGGACCTTTGGCAGTCAAAGACCACCTTTAGTCAGGATAACTTGTACTAGCTGTCCCCTTTTGAAATGGCCGTTGTTGGATCCCTTCCCGCTCAATATTTGGGAAGAGGACCAGGGCCTCTATAAATAGAGCTAGCGACCACAGTAGAAGGCATCTCATCTAGAGCCAAGAGAGACGGATCGATTCCTCCTCAAGCACACCACCACAAGAACACCTCTCCTCGCGAGGTTGTTCTTCCTCCGTACTATTCATCATCATCCCAAGAGGCAATCCACGACACCACACACTGGATTAGGGTATTACACCATAACGGTGGCCCGAACCAGTATAAACCTCATGTCTCTTGTGTTGTTCATCGATCTAGCTTAGAATCGCGGCGAGGTTGTGGGCATGTTTTAGTAGGGAGAAGATCTTTATGCGCATCCCAGAGTTCGATCCTTAAGGGTTTTGCCGGAAAACGATATCCAACATTTTGCGCGCCAGGTAGGGGTGCGCCGAAATATTCTTTTCGCTGATCTGCATCCCATCGCTTCATCGCATCCATGGCAGATGCTCGCGCCGAGCGTCGAGCTGCTCTTGCCGCCCGCGTCGCCCAAACAGCTCCCGTCAATGGGCCTCCTCGTTGTTCTCTGTCGCTTGCTGCCAACGCCGCCACCGGCCCGGCGGGGAACGAGCAGCAAGCATCTTCGCTGCACCCCTCGGTGTGGCGGGAAGGCCGCATCGCCATTCCGTCGCTGACCCCAGCTGGTTCATCGTCTCACGCACGTCGTGCCCCCATGGACGCGCAGGCCGCGTTGCTCCTGGCACGTGAGCTCTTGCACTACCTCCCCATCGACGACCTCTATGAAGAATGGCTCGCTCGCATCACCGAGCTCGTCAGCGCCACAGGGGCTCTCCCGTGTCGTCCCTCTCGTTGCCTCGCCCTCCGTCATGCATGGGCGACGCGGCTCAGGGAGCGCCTCCGCCACCTCCTCCCCAAGAAGCCGCCCTGGCTCCAGGCGCACGCCCCTAGACGTGACCCACCGCGTCCAGCGCGAGCGTGGCAAGAAAGAAGCTGCCAAGAAATCCCTCGGCCTCAAGAGGGCGCTCACGTGCTCCCTGCACCAGCACGACATGACCGCATCCCTGCACCAGCATGCCAAGACCCCGCGCTGCCCCTGGCGGCGGTGCTCGGGAACCATCAAGAGTAGGCCCCGCGTCTGCAAAGGGCTCTGGTGGCCACAACAGGTTGACGCGCCTTCACCACCGAGCTGCGTAGCATCGCCTGGCCCGACAAGTTCAAGCCGGACCTGCCTCCTCTCTACGACGGTACTGCCGACCCTGCGGAGTTCCTGCAGCTCTGCGAGCTGGGCATCGAGGCGACCAACGAAGAATAAAAGGTCATGGCGAACTGGTTTCCCATGGCGCTCAAGGATGGTGCCTGCACCTGGCTCCTGAACCTGCCTCCCGGTTCAATCTCCTCTTGGGACGAGATGCGTAGCCGCTTCATCGCCAACTTCCAGGGCACTCGCGACCACCCCCGGCCGCGGGTGACCTGCGCCACATCAAGCAGCAGCCTGGAGAGACCCTGCAGAAATACATCCAACGCTTCAACAGCGCCCGCCTCAAGATCCCCAAGGTGACGGACGAGGCCATCATCTCAACGTTTTCTGATGGCGTCCGTGACGTCAAGATGAAGGAGGAGCTCGCCATCCACGAGGATCTGTGCAGATCTCTGGAGCTGTTCAACCTGGAGACAAAGTGCGCAAGAGCTGAGGAAGGACGCCTCTCCCTCCTCGAGCTGCCAGCTGCTGACCCAGAAGAGAAGAAGGCCAAGGCCAAGGACGTGAAGAGCAAAGGAGCAGCTGTGCTCGCAGCAGAATCAGTCACGAAGCATGGCAAGGACTAGCCGGAGTCGTCCAAGGGCAGCCGATTCTGTGCCTACCCAACCTCCACACCCACAACACCAACGAGTGCCGGGAGCTCAGGGCCGTTCGAGAAGGTCGCTTCAGTCGACGCCTCGAGCGCAACGACCGGGGCTACGGCCGAGGAGGAGGACAAGGCGAAGGACGATGTGACGACCGAGGCCCTCGCCAGGAGTGGCGTGACCGACCTCACGAGGATCGCTGGCAGGACCAGCGTCGGGAGGGAGCTTGGAGGGATCAGCCTCGCGAGGATCGCCCGCAGGGCAACATAGGCCTTCCTCCTCTGTCGCCGCCGCCAAGAAGGAATGACGACCACCACCAGGACTAGGGGGCTGGGGGCTTCCAGGAGCCACGTGCAATCGCTTGCATCTTGGGCGGTGACCAGGCCCCAGCCTCCCAACGCATCTTCAAGCAGTTTGCTCGCGAGGTGAATACAGTCCTCCCCAAGCTCGAGGCCACGCACCTGCTCAGGTGGTCCAAGTGCGCTATCACTTTCAGCTCAGCAGATCAACTCAAGTGTGCGGCTACCACTGGCGTCCTCCCGATGCTTTGTTCCCCAGTCATCAACAACGTGCAAGTCACCAGGACCCTCATCGATGGCGGCGTAGGACTCAACACTTTGTCCGTCGAGATGTTCAACAACCTTCAAGTGCCATATGATCAACTTCAGCTACCAAGCCTTTCTCAGGAGTTACTGACGGCTCCACCACCCGATAGGGCAGGTCCACCTCCCGGTCACTTTCGGGCAGCATAACAACTACCACACCGAGCTCATCGACTTTGATGTCACCCACATCCGCATGCCATACAATGCCATCCTCGGGTATCCATCCATGGCCAAGTTCATGGCAGTGACCCACCATGGCTACAATGTCCTCAAGATGTCAGGAAGCGACAGAATCATCACAGTCCCCTGCGAAGAGAAAGATGCGGTGTGCTCCCTCGAGCGCGTCTTCCAAGCTGTATCAATCAAGGACCCGGACAGCAAGTGCGAGAACCCTCCTGAGGCAGTCCCCAAGAAGAAGACATCGCCCAGCTCAAGGCTTCAGGAGGCTGGCATTTCAGGAGGTGCTGCCTCAGGATCCGCGCCCGCGCAAGGGGCGCCTCCTTCCATCGCATAGGAAGGCGCGCCCAGTGCCCTCCTCGGGCAGGGCTCGGGGGCTCTCTTTTGGAGGGCCTTAGACTTTGCCAAAATCACGAGGGAGGCGCTCTGGCACCACTTGGAGGTGTGCTTCGTGACACGTTTCCCTCAGGAAGTCTCAGGGCGTGGAAAGCCCAGCCCTCAGGAGTTCATCACCAAGGCCACTCAGGAGCTTCAGGAGGCAAGAGTCATGCGCGGCGATTGCCGTTTGCCTGGCGTAGCTCCCCATCTAGGCGAGGATGGTGGGCTGCGCGTCTGCATCGATGTCCCAGGGCTCAACCAAGCCGCAACTCAGGAGCGCCTCTAGCCTTCGCGCATGGGATGTTGCGAGGGTCCGCCGCATAGCTACGTTCGCATGCCATTTGGCCTGCCGAACGCGGCTGCCACCCACCAGCGCCATCTGCGAAGCATTCTGGCGGCTCAGGAGGCCAGGCACCACGCGTTCCTAGTGGAGATGGAGATGGTCCTTGAGGAGCCGCCTGGACCCTTAGAGCCTCCTGAGGCTTAGGGCCCCGGTGGTTCATGAGGATCGGCCTCTTCATCGCACATCTTCAGCTACTCCAACACCCCATCTACAATGGTACCAGGTGACATCTTCCTAGTTCATTTCAGCTGGGAGCGCCCTCAGGGCTGCATCATTCCCAGGCCGCATGGGTCTGTCCTTGCGGCATGTATTCCTTTTGCTTATGTCTTTAGTTTACCTTGCCAGGGGCGCCCCTCCGGCTGCATCATCCCCAAGCTCCTCGGGCCTGACCCAGTGGCATGTATCCATTCTGCGTCTATCTAAGCTGATTTGCCTTTCATGCTTAACCTGCCCGTGATTATCGCCTGATCGATTGACATCTACCACTGGAGCTGCCCACGCTGGCACGACGCTTGCGCATGGGCCCGTCCCTGCAACGTCGACAAATCTGAGTGGTCGAGTCTGGCCCGCGGCAGCCCCGCAAGCGTCAGCTCACCAGGCCCTCAGTGCCCTCGCCACTCTCTTGGAGCAACCAATGGCTGGCCGGCAATCATAATGGCAACCCGTGCTTTCCCTCGTGTTGGTTTACAGGAACCTCCTGAGGTATACAATGGGTGGCACCACGAGCTCTCTCTCTCTCTCTCTCTCTCTCTCTCTCTCTCACGTGATCCGCTTGCGCGTTAAAAGGGGGGCTCCTGAGCATCGCGACTCAGGAGCTCTTACTGGCTCTCTAGCCCTCACCCCCTGGCCTTGTCCACGGCATCGCGACCTGGCATACCAGCGGCGGCTGAGCTCGCTCGAGGGCCGGGACCTAAGGACGTAGAGCACAAAGGAGAGTATGAGGAAGAGAGGGGAAGCTCACGAGGGCCTAACCCAGTGATACGTCTCCAACGTATCTATAATTCTTGATTGTTCCATGCTATTATATTACCCCTTTTGGGTGTTTATGGGCTTTATTTTACACATTTATATCATTTTTGGGACTAACCCACTAACTAGAGGCCCAACCCGTATTGCTGTTTTTTTTGCCTATTTAAGTATTTCGAAGAAAAGGAATATCAAACGGAGTCCAAACGGAATGAAACCTTCGGGAGCGTGATTTTTGGAACGAACGTGATCCAGAGGACTTGGAGTGCAAGTCAAGAAGCAGCCGAGGCTCCCACGAGATAGGAGGGTTCCCCCCTATAGGGCACGTACTTCTTCCTCCTATATAAGCCTACGTACCCCGAAAACATCCAGGGGCAGACGAAACACAATTTCCACCACCGTAACCTTCTGTATCCGCGAGATCCCATCTTGGAGCCTTCGCCGACGTTCTGCCGGAGGGGGAATCGACCATGGAAGGCTTCTACATCAACATCCTTGCCCCTCCGATGAGTTGTGAGTAGTTTACCACAGACCTACGGGTCCATAGTTATTAGCTAGATGGCTTCTTCTCTTTTTTTGGATCTCAATACAATGTTCTCCCCCTCTCTTATGGAGATCTATTCGATGTAAACTCTTTTTGCGGTGTGTTTGTCGAGATCCGATGAATTGTGGGTTTATGATCAAGTTTATCTATGAATAATATTTGAATCTTCTCTGAATTCTTTTATGTATGATTGAGTTATCTTTGCAAGTCTCTTCGAATTATCAGTTTGGTTTGGCCTACTAGATTGATCTTTCTTGCCATGGGAGAACCGCTTAGCTTTGGGTTCAATCTTGCGGTGTCCTTACCCGAGGATGTAAAGGGTTGCAAGGCACGTATTGTATTGTTGCCATCGAGGATAACAAGATGGGGTTTATATCATATTGCTTGAGTTTATCCCTCTACATCATGTCATCTTACTTAATGCGTTACTCTGTTCTTATGAACTTAATACTCTAGATGCAGGCAGGAGTCGGTCGATGTGTGGAGTAATAGTAGTAGATGCAGGCAGGAGTCGGTCGATGTGTGGAGTAATAGTAGTAGATGCAGGCAGGAGTCGGTCTACTTGTTGCGGACGTGATGCCTATATACATGATCATGCCTAGATAATCTCATAATTATTCGCTTTTCTATCAATTGCTCGACAATAATTTGTTCACCCACCGTAATACTTATGCTATCTTGAGAGAAGCCACTAGTGAAACCTATGGCCCCGGGGTCTATCTCTTATCATATTTGCTTCTAATTTACTTTTATTTGCATCTTTACTTTTTGCATCTATATTATAAAATACCAAAAATATATTTATCTTATCTTATTATCTCTATTAGATCTCACTTTCGCAAGTGGTCGTGAAGGGATTGACAACCCCTTTATTGCGTTGGTTGCGAGTTCTTTGTTTGTTTGTGTAGGTGCGCGGGACTTTTGAGGAGCCTCCTACTGGATTGATACCTTGGTTCTCAAAAACTCAGGGAAATACTTACGCTACTATTGCTGCATCACCCTCTCCTCTTCGAGGAAAACCAACGCAAGCTCAAGACGTAGCAAGAAGGATTTCTGGCGCCGTTGCCGGGGAATCTTCGCTCAAGTCAAGACATACCAAGTACCCATCACAAACCCATCTCCCTCGCATTTAAATAATTTGCCATTTGCCTCTCGTTTTCCTCTCCCCCACTTCACCCTTGCCGTTTTATTCGCCCTCTCTTTCCCAATCTCCTCCTCTCTTTCGCTTGCCTTTTTCTGCTTGCTTGTGTGTTGGATTACTTGTTGCCATGGTGCAAGATAATACCAAATTGTGTGATTTCTCGAATACCAATAACAATGATTTCCTTAGTACTCCGATTGCTCCTCTTAATGATGTTGAGTCTTGTGAAATCAATGCTGCTTTGCTGAATCTTGTTATGAAAGATCAATTCGCCGGCCTTCCTAGTGAAGATGCCGCTACTCATCTAAACAACTTTGTTGATTTGTGTGATATGCAAAAGAAGAAAGATACGGATAATGATATTGTTAAATTGAAGTTATTTCCGTTTTCACTTAGAGTCGTGCTAAAGTTTGGTTTTTGTCTTTGCCTAAAAATAGTATTGATTCTTGGAACAAGTGCAAAGATGCTTTGATCTCTAAATATTTTCCTCCCGCTAAGATTATCACTCTTAGGAACAATATCATGAATTTCAAACAAGTTGATCATGATCATGTTGCCCAATCTTGGGAAAGAATGAAATTGATGCTTCGCAATTGCCCTACTCATGGTTTGAATTTATGGATGATCATACAAAAAATTTATGCTGGTTTGAACTTTGCTTCTAGAAATCTCTTAGATTCGGCCGCGGGAGGCACGTTTATGGAAATCACGTTAGGAGATGCTACAAAACTTCTTGATAATATTATGGCTAATTATTCTCAATGGCACACCAAAAGATCTTCTAGTAAAAAAGTGCATGCTATAGAAGAAATTAATGTTTTGAGTGAAAAGATGGATGAACTTATAAAATTGTTTGCTACTAAAAATACTCCTCTTGATCCCAATGATATGCCTTTGTCTTCTTTGATTGAGAATAATAATGAATCTATGGATGTGAATTTTGTTGGTAGGAATAGTTTGGGAAATAATGCTTATAAAGGAAACTTTAATGCTAGACCGTTCCCTAGTAATTCCTCTAATAATTATGGAAATTCCTACAATAATTCTTATGGTAATTTTAATAAGATGCCATGTGATTTTGAGAATAGTGTGAAAGAATTCATGGTTTCTCGAAAGAATTTTAATGCTTTGCTTGAAGAAAAATTTCTCAAAGTTGATGATTTGGCTAGGAACGTTGATAGATGTTCGCTTGATGTTGATTCTCTTAAACTTCGATCTTCTCCTCCTAAGCATGATATCAATGAGTCCCTCAAATCCATGAGGATTTCCATTGATTAGTGTAAGGAAAGAACCGCTAGATTGCGTGCTAAGAAAGATAGCTTTATAAAAGCGTGTTCTTCTAGTTTCCATGAAAATAATGATGAGGATCTTAAAGTGATTGATGCGTCTCCTATTAGATCTATGTTTTGCAATATGAATTTTGATAATTATGGGACTGATGATGAGTCAACTTTGCCTAGAAGGCGTCCCAAGAATACGGAGTTTTTAGATCTTGATGCTAAATTTGGTAAAAGTGAGATTGGAGAGGTCACTACTCCAAATAGTATTGAACCCACTATCTCAGATTTCAAGGAATTTGATTATGATAATTGTTCTTTAGAAGGTTGTATTTCCTTGTGGCAATCCGTTGTTTATTCTCCTCATGCTTATAGTCAAAATAAAGCTTTTACCAAACATATCGTTGATGCCTTGATGCAATCTTATGATGAAAAACTTAATTTGGAAGTTTCTATACCTAGAAAACTTAATGATGAGTGGGAACCTACTATAAATATTAGAATTAAAGATCATGAGTGTTTTGCTTTGTGTGATTTGGGTGCTAGTGTTTCCACGATTCCGAAAACTTTATGTGGTATTCTAGGTTTCCATGATCTTGATGATTGCTCTTTAAATTTGCACCTTGCGGATTCCACCATTAAAAAGCCAATGGGAAGGATCAATGTTGTTCTCATTGTTGCAAACAGAAATTTGGTGCCCGTAGATTTTATCGTTCTCGATATAGATTTCAATTTTTCTTGCCCTATTATTCTTGGTAGACCTTTCCTTAGAACGATTGGCGCGATTATTGATATGAAGGAAGGGAATATTAGATTCCAATTTCCAATTAAGAAAGGCATGGAGCACTTTCCAAGAAAGAAAGTCAAATTACCTTATGAATCTATCATGCGGGCTACTTATGAATTTAGTGCCAAAGATGGCACCCGTTAGATCTATCTTCGCTTTTATGCCTAGCTAAGGGCGTTAAACGATAGCGCTAGTTGGGAGGCAACCCAATTTTCTTTATGTTTTTTGTTTTTGATCCTGTTTAGTAATAAATCTTGCATCTACTTTCTGTTTAGATGTGTTTTTATCTTTTAATTAGTGTTTGTGCCAAGTAGAACCTATAGGATAACCTATGATGATAGTTGATTTGATTCTGCTGAAAAACAGAAACTTTGCACGCACGAATATAATTTTGTTAAATCACAGAAACGTGATTTTGCGTTGATTCTTTTTGATTCTGATCAATAAACAAAATTTTAAGGACTTCCTGTTTTGGTAGGATTTTTAGAGTTCCAGAAGTTTGCGTTAGTTACAGATTGCTACAGACTGTTCTATTTTTGACAGATTCTGTTTTTCGTGTGTTGTTTGCTTATTTCGATGCATCTATGGCTAGTAAAATAGTTTATAAACCATAGGGAAGTTGGAATACAGTAGGTTTAACACCAAAATAAATAAAGAATGAGTTAATTACAATACCTTATGTGGTGGTTTTGTTTTCTTTCACTAACGGTGCTTATAAGATTTCCTGTTGAGTTTTGTGTTGTGAAGTTTTCAAGTTTTGGGTAAAGCTTTTATGGACTATGGAATAAAGGGTGGCAAGAGACTAAGATTGGGGATGCCCATGGCACCCCAAGATATTCAAGGATAGCCAAAAGCCTAAGCTTGGGGATGCCCCGGAAAGGCATCCCCTCTTTCGTCTTCGTTCATTGGTAACTTTATTTGGAGCTATATTTTTATTCGCCACGTGATATGTGTTTTGCTTGGAGCGTCGTGTATTATATTAGTCATTGATTTTCAGTTTACCACAATCATCCTTGTTGTACACACCTTTTTGGAAGAAGCCTATTTTAATTAGAATTTGCTAGAATACTCTATGTGCCTTACTTATATCTTTTGAGCTTGATAGTTTTTGCTCTAGTGCTTCACTTATATCTTTTAGAGCACGGTGGTGTCTTAATTTTGAAGAAATTTCTATTCTCTCGTGCTTCACTTATATCTTTTTGAGAGTCTTTTAGAACATCATGGTATTTGCTATGGTTGGTCCTAGAATGATGAACATTCAAGTTGGGTATAATAAAAACTATCATAGAAAAAGAATTGGATGCTATGATCAATATGATGCTTGATAATTGTTTTGAGATATGGAGGTAGTGATATTAGAGTCATGCTAGTTGAGGTGATTATGAAAAATACTTGTGTTAAGGGCTGTGATTCCCGTAGCGTGCACGTATGGTGAACCGCTTTGTGATGAAGTTGGAGTACAATTTTATTTATTGATTGTCTTCCTTATGAGTGGCGGTTGGGGACGAGCGATGTTCTTTTCCTACCAATCTATCCCCCTAGGAGCATGCGCGTAGTGCTTGGGTTTTTGATGACCTCTAGATTTTTGCAACAAGTACATGAGTTCTTTTGATTAATGTTGAGTCCATGGATTATACGCACCTCACCCTTCCACCATTGCTAGCCTCTCTTGTGCCGTGCAACTTCCGCCGGTACCATACACCCACCATTTACCTTCCTCAAAACAGCCACCATACCTACCTATTATGGCATTTCCATAGCCATTCTGATATATATTGCCGTGCAACTTTCCACCGTTTCGTTTATATGACACGCATTACTTTTGTCACATTTCTCTTTGCATGATCGTGTAGTTGACATTGTATTTGTGGCAAGGCCACCCTCATAATTTTCATACATGTCGCTCTTGATTCATTGCATATCTCAGTACACCGCCGGAGGCATTCATATAGAGTCATATCTTGTTCTAGCTTTGAGTTGTAATTCTTGAGTTGTAAATCCATAAAAGTGTGATGATCTTCATTATTAGAGCATTGTCCCAGTGAGGAAAGGATGATGAAGACTATGATTCCCCCACAAGTCGGGATGAGACTTCGGACTTTACAAAAAAAGAGAAAAAAAGAGAAAGGCCAAAAAGAAAGGAAAAAAAGGAAAGGCCAAAGAAAAAAAGGGAAGAAAAAAAAAAGAAAAGAAAAGAAAAGAAAAAAATGAGAGAAAAAGAGAGAAGGGACAATGCTACTATCTCTTTTTCCACACTTGTGCTTCAAAATAGCACCATGATCTTCATGATAGAGAGTTTCATATGTTGTCACTTTCATATACTAGTGGGAATTTTTCATTATAGAACTTGGCTTGTATATTCCAATGATGGGCTTCCTCAAAATGCCCCAGGTCTTTGTGAGCAAGCAAGTTTGATGCACACCCACTTAGTTTCTTTTGTTGAGCTTTCATATATTTATAGCTCTAGTGCATCCGTTGCATGGCAATCCCTACTCACTCACATTGATATCTATTAATGGGCATCTCCATAGCCCGTTGTTACGCCTAGTTGATGTGAGACTATCTTCTCCTTTTTTGTTTTCTCCACAACCACCATTCTATTCCACATATAGTGCTATGTCCATGGCTCACGCTCATGTATTGTGTGAAAGTTGAAAGAGTTTAAGATTATTAAAGTATGAAACAATTGCTTGGCTTGTCATCGGGGTTGTGCATGATTAAATACTTTGTGTGATGAAGATAGAGCAACAGCCAGACTATATGATTTTGTAGGGATAACTTTCTTTGGCCATGTTATTTTGAGAAGACATGATTACTTTGATTAGTATGCTTGAAGTATCACCATTTTCATGTTAATATGAACTTTTATTTTGTATCATTTGGATCTGAACATTCATGCCACAATAAAGAAAATTACATTGAGAATTATGCTAGGTAGCATTCCACATCAAAAATTTCTTTTTTATCATTTACCTACTCGAGGACGAGCAGGAATTAAGCTTGGGGATGCTTGATATGTCTCCAACGTATCTATAATTTTTGATTGTTTCATGCTATTACATTACCCCTTTTGGATGTTTATGGGCTTTATTTCACACATTTATATCATTTTTTGGACTAACCTACTAACCGGAGGCCCAGCCCGTATTGCTGTTTTTTTGCCTATTTCAGTATTTCGAAGAAAAGGAATATCAAACGGAGTCCAAACGGAATGAAACCTTCGGGAGCATGATTTTTGGAACGAACATGATCCAGAGGACTTGGAGTGCAAGTCAAGAAACAACCGAGGCTCCCACGAGATAGGAGGGTGCTGTTGGGGAACGTAGTAATTTCAAAAAAATTCCTACGCACACGCAAGATCATGGTGATGACATAGCAACGAGAAGGGAGAGTGTTGTCCACGTACCCTTGTAGACCGTAAGCGGAAGCGTTAGCACAACGCGGTTGATGTAGTCGTACGTCTTCACGATCCGACCGATCCAAGCGCCGAACGTACGGCACCTCCGAGTTCAGCACACGTTCAGCTCGATGACGATCCCTGGGCTCCAATCCAGCAAAGCTTCGGGGATGAGTTTCGTCAGCACGACGGCGTGGTGACGATGATGATGTTCTATCGGCGCAGGGCTTCGCCTAAACTCCGCGACGATATGACCGGGGTGGAATATGGTGGAGGGGGGCACCGCACACGGTTAAGGAACGATCCGTAGATCAACTTGTGTGTCTAGGGTGCCCCCGCCTGTGATATAAAGGAGCCAGGGGGAGGAGGCGGCCGCCAAGGAGGGCGCGCCAAGGGGGAGTCCTACTCCCACCGAGTAGGACTCCTTCTTTCCTAGTTGGAGTAGGAGAAGGGGGAAGGAGGAGGGGAAGGAAGGGGGGTGCCGCCCCCCTCTCCTTGTCCTATTCGGACTAGGGAGGGGTGGGGGCGCGGCCCACCTCTTGCCTCCTCTCCTCTTCTCCCTTATGGCCCATGTAGGCCCGATAACCCCCGGGAGGGTTCCGGTAACCCCCCGGTACTCCGGTAAAATGCCGATTTCACTCGGAACGCTTCCGATGTCCAAACATAGGCTTCCAATATATCAATCTTTATGTCTCGACCATTTCGAGACTCTTCGTCATTTCCGTAATCACATATGGGACTCCGAACAAACTTCGGTACATCAAAACTTATAAACTCATAATAAAACTGTCATCGTAACGTTAAGCATGCGGACCCTACGGGTTCGAGAACTATGTAGACATGACCTAGAACTATTCTCGGTCAATAACCAATAGCGGAACCTGGATGCCCATATTGGTTCCTACATATTCTACGAAGATCTTTATCAGTCAAACCGCATAACAACATACGTTGTTCCCTTTGTCATCGGTATGTTACTTGCCCGAGATTCGATCGTCGGTATCCAATACCTAGTTCAATCTCGTTACCGGCAAGTCTCTTTACTCATTATGTAATGCATCATCCCATAGCCAACTCATTGGTCACATTGCTTGCAAGGCTTTATAGTGATGTGCATTACCGAGAGGGCCAAGAGATACCTCTCCGACAATCGGAGTGACAAAACCTAATCTCAAAATACGCCAACCCAACATCTACCTTTGGAGACACCTGTAGTACTCCTTTATAATCACCCAATTCATTGTGACGCTTTGGTAGCACCTAAAGTGTTCCTCCGCTAAACGGAGTTGCATAATCTCATAGTTTCAGAACGTATAAGTCATGAAGAAAGCAATAGCAATATACTAAACGATCAAGTGCTAGGCTAACGGAATGGGTCATGTCAATCACATCATTCTCCTAATGATGTGATCCCATTAATCAAATGACAACACATGCCTATGGTTAGGAAACATAACCATCTTTGATTAATGAGCTAGTCAAGTAGAGGCATACTAGTGACGTTATGTTTGTCTATGTATTCACACATGTATCATGTTTCCGGTTAATACAATTCTAGCATGAATAATAAACATTTATCATGATATGAGGAAATAAATAATAACTTTATTATTGCCTCTAGGGCATATTTCTTTCAGTCTCCCACTTGCACTAGAGTCAATAATCTAGATTACATAGTAATGATTCTAACACCCATGGAGTCTTGGTGCTGATCATGTTTTGCTCGTGAGAGAGGCTTAGTCAATGGATCTGCAACATTCAGATCCGTATGTATCTTGCAAATCTCTATGTCTCCCACTTGGACTTGGTCCCAAATGGAATTGAAGCGTCTCTTGATGTGCTTGGTCCTCTTGTGAAATCTGGATTCCTTTGCCAAGGCAATTGCACCGGTATTGTCACAGAAGATCTTCATTGGTCCCGATGCACTAGGTATAACACCTAGATCGGAAATGAACTCCTTCATCCAGACTCCTTCATTTGCTCCTTCCAAAGCAGCTATGTACTCCGCTTCACATGTAGATCCCGCCACGACGCTTTGTTTAGAACTGCACCAACTTACAGCTCCACCGTTTAATAAAAACATGTATCCGGTTTGTGACTTAGAATCGTCCGGATCAGTGTCAAAGCTTGCATCGACGTAACCATTTACGACTAGCTCTTTGTCACCTCCTGTCGTGGGAGAACTGATCCACGGACACCTATGGGACCGGCGGACCGAGCCCCTTTTGGTTCGACGGGGGGCGGAGGCCGCGCGAAGAGCGGATCGAGGCGAAGCACACGAGCGGTTTACCCAGCTTCGGAGCTCTCCAGAGAGATAATACTCCTACTGTTGCATGTCTGATTGTATTGAGTTCTTGCTCGGGAGCGCTGAGTGCTATAGTACACACTAGCTGCTAACGAGACCGAAGCGGGTGTTTTCGCCTTGAACCTTTCGAACCCCCCACGCTATGCGCATGGGCCTCCTTTTATATGCTCAAGGGGTCACCAACAGTGGCAACGAGGCAAGGGTAAAATGGAAAAAGTGTTGCGGTTGGTACAACTACTTGTACAAAGGTATCATACCTAACCCCGACGGCAGGGACAAAGGCATTAAATGCCCGTCTGCGTCCACCCAAATAGTGCGAAAAGGACCGTCGTGGACGCCACCGCTGCCACAATGGCAATCTTGTCAGCCGCTTGCCACCGTGCACCGGCCGCTGCATAGCCTCTTGCCACGCTACCGAAAGGTCCTGTATGACATCGTTGGTGGACGGCCGAGCACGGCAGTGAGTGGCAGCTTGCCGCGGCAAGCGCCTTGCCGCACTCGTTGTCTTGTTGCGTCCGGAAGCTTGTCGCTCGCCGGGCCTTGCCGGGACGCGTGGTGCGTCGCGGCAAGTTCCTTGAGATGCCTCCGTTGGCCTTCCGGGCAAGCTCCTCTTGCTGGGGTCTTGTCTCCTTGGCTTGAATACTTTGTTCTTGAATGGCTCCAAAGGAACCACGGAGGACCTTGGCGGTCACCCGCAAGCCTTGCCGCTGGTGTCAGTGATCGCCGTGCACAAGTTCGGGATACTAGGGTACCCCTACTCTAGTACACCGGCAGAGCCCCGGCTCGGGCAGCACACGCCGCCGAAAGCATCGCTGGGCCAGGCCCAAAACAGGGCACGGGCACGCGCAGCCTGGGTTACGCCGTATGGATGCTGCCGCAGCTGCCGAGGCTGCCAAGAAGGAGCTGGAGGCGAAAGTGGCGCAGCTGGAGGCCGATCTCAAAGCGAGGGGTGAAGAGCTTGCCACGCTTAAGCATGAGCGCGAGAAGGATGCCTACACCCTTGGCGAGCTGCAGGGTAGTCTCGCCGAAAAGGGCAAGGAACTTAGCGCCGCCAAGGACTCCAACGCAGATCTTGAGTTGAAGCTGACTACTTTGACCAAGACGCTGGACGGCGCCAGGGAGCAGGAGGTGGCCTTGAAGAAGCAGATCAAAGCCGACGAGGCGCTGCTGGCGAGTGCTGCTGCCACCCAGAACACTTTTAGGGAGAATGTGGAGCATTGGACGGAGGGTCTCGTGGATGTTGCCGCAGCCATCGACAGGGAGCTGGAGCAGCTGGGGATGGAGGATTTCGGGTATTCCTCCGATGAGAACCTCCAACCCAGCGCCAAGCTCACCTTGTTCTTCAAAGGCGTGGCGACGGCCCTCCAGCGACTCCGGGAGAAGATCCCAAAGCAGCTGGCCGATGAGTCGCGCATGATCTGCGCGGGAGCTCTTCAAAAGGTGTTGGTGAAGGTGGCCTTCCGCAACCCAGGCCTCAACCTCACCAACGTCCTCAAGACCCTGCCGCCGGATGCTGATCTGGAAGCGCTCAAGGCCCTTGTCGCACCCATTGTGGACAAGGTGAGCGAGATCAAGAGGGTTGAGGGCGATCGCGTAGATTAGGCCGCCCGTTTTCTCCTTTTCTTGTCGCTGCTAGTCATGTTATGAAAACAATCAGTTAGAGCTGCGACAAGCTATCTTGTAATATAACTTTATTTTGGGTATCGATTGCTATGTTATTTCCTTTACTTGATTCCTTCCTTTGTATGTTTTTGCCCTACGCTTTTAGGGAACTTGCTGGTGCAGCACCTTAGCATGAGCGCCGAGTGCGGACGTCGGCAACTTCTTTGGCGGTGCTGCTACCGGCAAGAAACCTTGTCGCAACTAGTCGCAGCTCACTTAAGTTGTTGAGCGGACTCGAAACAAAGTAAGGGCGCAACTAGCTGCGAGTTGGTTCCTCCGCGCACAGGTTTTCCATACAAAGCACGGTCGTTCGAGGAAGATAACTTAAATTTTTTTCAAACTGATTGCTCAAACTTTGGCAACTTAGCTTTTCTGTCGCTTGCGTCTCGGTAAGGCGAAACTTTCTTGAACGACGCCTGGTCCATACCATTATCTTCTAATTTCCCCCCGACAAACTTGTGGGCGTGGGAACCTTCCTTTCTTTGAGAAAGAGAAAGAAGAGAAAATAAAGATATGGAGCCTTACGGCTCGTTATTGCTTACTGGGGGTAGGTGCTGCACAAAATGTCAGATAACACATGCAAAAAATAGAAAGCATGAAATCGACAAGATATGCGAAGCACATGAGCTTTGCTTATGCACGGGGTCTGCGCCCGGCTTTGTACAAAGGATTACATGCAATAGCGGCAAGACTTGTACAAAAGGTGGTTGCTTTAACAGTTTCAGCAACCGCGCTTTACGAGTAAAACTTACGAAGATGCTCAATGTTCCAGAGTTGCTCACCGGAATGCCATCTTCGGTCTCAAAGCGACGGCGCCAGCCTAGTGACTCGCTTCACCCGGTAAGGGCCTTCCCACTTCAAGGCCAACTTGTTGGAATTCTTGGCGGACTGAATGCGCCAAGAACAAGGTCGCCTTCCTCGAGACTTCGGCATTAACTTTGCGGCTATGGTAGCGGCGCAAAAGCTTGTCGGTAGCGAGCAGCTCGTCAAAGAGCTCAAGACGGTCCTCCTCAAGGAGCAGCGCGTCATCTTGCCGCAGCTGCTCTTGCTCAAGCTCATCATAAGCAAGCACTCAAGGTGACCCGTATAAGAGTTCCGTGGGGAGAACTGCCTATGCTCCATAAACTAGAGCGAAAGGTGTCTGGCCAGTGGCTCGATTTGTCGTCGTCCTGATCGACCAAAGAACCACCGACAGCTCCTCAATCCAGTTCTTTCCGCACTTGTGCAGCCCGTCGAAAGTCCTGATCTTGAGCCCGCAAGAGACTTCAGATTTGCCCTCTCCGCTTGACCGCTGCTTCTCGGATGAGCAACGAAGCGAAGCGCAGACCTTGGCGCCAAGATCTTGGACGTACTGCATGAAGGTGCGGCTCGTGAATTGCGTGCCAATGTCGGTGATGATCCTGTTAGGGATCCTGCGGCAAACAATCGACCTAAAGAACTTGATCGCCGATCGCTTTGTCACCTTCCTCATCGCTTCCACTTCCGCCACTTTGTGAACTTGTCGATTGCAACGCATAAGTACTCAAAGCCCCGACAGCTCGGGAAAGGGGCCGAGGATGTCGAGCCCCTGCACGAAAATGGCCAGGATAAAGGGATCGCCCGAGAGCTTGAGCTGGCTGGTGTATCGCTGGAATGGAACCGCACGCTTCACACTTGGTTACTTGTGCGCAGCATCCGGAGGGCTGTCGGCCAAAAGAAGCCTTTCGGAATGCTTTGCGGCAAGTGCTCTTGCGCCAATGTGGTGACCACATATGCCTCCATGTATCTCTCGCCAACAGCTTTTGTCCATCTTCCCGTGAATACACTTCAATTTCACACCGTTGAGTCTTCTTCGCATGCAGTGTGTTGTCGACAAACTGGTACATACTTGACTCCCGGGCTACTCTTTCCGCTTCTTCTTGCTCTTCGGGAAGCTCTCCTGTCTGAAGGAAACGGACAATCTGCTGTGCCCATGCTGGAGCTTGCGGCTCGACAACAAGGACTAAAGGCACATATTCTGCTACGGGAACATCCGCTTCTACGGCGAGAACTAGCGGCTCAGCCGGAGCTTGACGTTCCCCGGCAAGCTTGCCGGAGCAAAACTTGTCGGGAGCGTCTGCTTCAATGGAACAAACCCTAGGGCTTGCCGGAGCAGACTGTTCCTTAGCACCCTTGGTGTTGATCTTGGGGACCTTCTTGGCGGCGGCTTCGGGGAGCTCTGCCGGAAAATAGTCACCAGAAATCAACTTCCTCTTCTTGCTCTATCCAGTTGATGGCGTTATAGACGGTTGAGTCGGTTTGAGCACAAAGATCCCTGGTTCCACAGTAACTTAAGTGCAGCGCGACTTCGATAGGCCATCGGCAATGTCGCTCGAGCTCTTGGAACATGTTCCATCCAGAGGCCGTCAAAGTGCTCTTCTAACTTTCTCACTTCATCAACGTAAGCTTCCATCAACGGACTCGATAATTCTTGTTCACTTGGCGGACGACAAGCGTGAGTCACCCCGACAATGAGCTTCTTGATCCCAAGGTCTGCTGCAATCTCGAGACCGCAAGCAAACCTTCATACTCTGCAGTATTGTTTGTTGCTTGCTCCTTGGGAAAGTGCATCCGACGACGAGTTGAGGTGCTCTCCGGTGGGGCGCAACAAGTAGCACGCCAAGACCGGCGCCTTTGCAGCGAGAAGGCACCATCAAAGTACATCAGCCACTCTTTGCTTGCTTCCTTGACGGGATGCTCGCTTCTAGAATTTCTTCATCCGTGTTGGCGCCCACTCGCTATGAATTCTGCCAATGCTCGCTCGGATAGTTGAAGTGCTCTCAAACTTGAGGCCAAAGCTTGACAGGTCCAGTGCCCACTCGACAATCCTGCCTGTTGCTTCTGGATTCTGTAGTATCCTCTTCAGCGGAAAACGAGTGACAACTGTGATCTCATGTGCTTGGAAGTGATGGCGCAGTTTTCTCGAGGCCATGAGAAGGCCGAAAAGCAATTTCTGCACACTAGAATACCTTGACCTAGCCCCCTGCAGAAGGGAACTGACAAAGTAAACTGGGCGCTGCACCATTCTCTTCCGTATCTCCTCATGCGCCTGCGCAGATCCATCTTTGTCGGGACCAGAGCTTGTCAGTGAAGTCCCCTGCTTGTCGCCGGATGCATCTGCCGTGGTTGCTGGCTCATCATCCGCCTCCCTCTCCGCTATTAACGCAGCACTAACCACTTGATTGGTTGCCACTATATACAGCAGCAACTTCTCTTGTGGCTTAGGTGCGACAAGTGTTGGAGTGGAGGATAGGTATCTTTTTAAGTCCTACAGCGCAGCCTCCACTTCCGGAGTCCATTTCATTGGACCCGCCTTTTTCAATATTTTGAAAAATGGTAGGGCGCGCTCAGCAGACCTAGAGATAAACCTGCTGAGAGCAGCCACACAACCGGCAAGTCTTCGTACATCCTTGACGCGCTTTGGTGCTTCAATCTGCTCAATGGCCTTGATCTTGTCGGTATTGGCTTCAATTCCCCGCTGAGACACGAAGAACCCGAGAAGCTTGCCGGAGGGGACTCCAAACACACACTTCTCGGGGTTAAGCTTGAGGTTGATCTTGCGCAGATTTGCAAAGGTTTCGTCCAAATCCTGAATTAGAGTTGCCTTGTCCTTGCTCTTGACCACTATGTTATCCATGTAGGCTTCCACATTTCTGTGCATTTGTGGCTCAAAAGCGTCATGGACTACCCTTGCAAATGTTGAACCAGCATTCTTTAAACCGAAAGGCATCCGTACAAAACAGTATGTGCCACATGGAGTGATGAATGCGGTCTTCTCCTCATCCTCTTCTGCCATGAAGATCTGATGGTATCCTGAATATGCGTCAAGAAATGAAAGCAAGTCACATCCAGCCGTGGAGTCAACAATCTGGTCAATGCGCGGTAAGGGGAATGGGTCTTTGGGACAAGCTTTATTGACCTCGGTAAAGTCGATACAAAGCCTCCATTTCCTGTTTGCCTTGCGCACGACTACAGGATTGGCCAACCACGAGGATGGAGCACTCCTCTGACAAGGCCTGCTGCTTCCAACTTCTTGATTTCCTCTGCGATGAATTCTTGGCGCTCCACTGCTTGTTTCTTGACCTTCTGCTTGATGGGCCGCGCATGAGGACAGACGGCAAGATGGTGCTCGATTACTTTCCTGGGAACACCGGGGATGTCAGACGGTTGCCACGCAAACACGTCGACGTTCGCCCGCAGGAAAGCAATGAGCGCACTTTCCTATTTAGGGTCGAGAGTGGCACTGATGGTGAAGGTACCACCAGTGCCGTCCTCCTTGGCGGACACCTTCTTGGTCTCTGGCGGATCTGCCATTGTCTTCTTACACTTGCCGGTGGAGCTCGATGGTGCGTCCTCGACGGTAGCGCAGCACTCCGAAGAGGTGCGCTTGCCGGAGTGGGCATCAGAGCTCTTGCCAGACTTGGTCTTCTTCTTCCCCCCGGGAGCTTCAGCGGCAAGTGACTTGCGATCTGTTGCGGCTGCTGCTTCCCGGTAGATCTTGTCGGCGCAGATAAGAGCATCTTTCTTGCCGCCAGGGACAGAGATGACAGTTATCGGGCCTGGCATCTTCAGCATATTGTATGCGTAGTGAGAGGCTGCCATGAATTTGGCGAAGCGCCGACGGCCGAGTATCCCATTGTAAGGCAATGGAAAGTCAAGAACGCCAAAAGTGACCCTCTCAGTCCCGAAGTTCAACTTCGCTGCCAAATGTCACCGCAACGTGATCTTTCCTTCGCTTGCTCCTCCCGGATTGATTCCTTGAATGTGCCGTCTCTTCGAGCTCGCTATCGTGATCCGGAGTTTCGGAGTACCGCGGAGGAGATCAGGTTCAAGCCGGCTCCGCCGTCAACTAGCATCTTAGTGACCTTGAGGTTGCGGATAGTTGGTGAAACCAACATCGACAAGCACCCGACCGCAGTTATGCGATCAGGGTGGTCCTCAATATCAAAGATGATAGGCGTGCTGGACCATTTCAGAGGCTTGCGTGACTCGACGGGTGGTTCTGCCGCATTAAGTTCCCGCACCCATTGCTTGAGCTGGCGGTGTGAAGTATGCAGAGAAGCACCGCCGTCAACGCACAGGACCTCTGTGGCTTTCTGGAACTCCTGCTCACCGGTCTCGTCATCATCCATATCTTCATCGTCGCCGCCATCTTCATCCTTGTCGCGCCGCTGGAGGTCTATCTCCTTGCCGTTGTTTGGCCTTGCCGCGGCCCTCCTCGCCGGGCGTTTCTTGCCGGATCCTCCAAGACCTTCTTGGGCCTTCTCCTTGTCGCCGTCAGATTCAGCCTTTTGCTGCTCGACAAGCTGCTCGACCTTCTTGCAGCTCTGGAGGTCATGGCCCTTGGTGCGGTGGATCTTGCAGTACTGCTTGTCGGTGCCGTCCTGCTTGTCGGCGACCGCCACAGCCTGGCAGTTGGTGCATGTGGCAATCTCCTTGCCGGAGCTACCAGCTTTGGCTGTCTTGGCGCCACCTCCGTTGCCGGACTGCTCAATGACTAGCACATCCTTGCCTTTCTTCTTCCTGTTGTTCCGCCGACGGTTTCTCTTTGCCGGGGCAGCATCCTTGCTGTCAGATCCTCCTGCTCCTGTATTCTCTTCGGGGAGTTTCCTTCCTTCCTCAGCACGTGCATACTTGTTGGCCAGGGCATATAGCTCACTGACGTCTCTGATCTTGCACATCGCCATCTCCTCCCGCATCCTGCGGTTTCGCGACGCTTCGATGGAACGCTACCGATGACCGCGCAGGTGGACATCCGGGATGTTGTGCTGACACGGCTGAATCTCTCAATGTACTTGCGCAGGGCTCTCCTTCCTTCTGGGCGAGCAGATGAAGGTCGCTTTCTTGGCCATGAGGCTTGTGGCCGCCTGTAAAGGCGCCGACAAACTGATGGCACAGATCTGCCCAGGAGTGTCGGGGCGGATCTCTGTGGCCTCGAGCACCTATGGGGCACTGGGGGCCCCTTCCGGTTCGGCAAGGGAGCGGGGGTCATGCGCAGAGCAGATCGAGGTCGAGCGCGCGGGGGAGACGGGCAATTTTTACCCAGCTTCGGGGCTCTCCGGAGAGATAAAACCCCTACTGCTGCTTTGGTGGTTGTATTTGATCTTGCTCGAGCGCATGAAATATATGGTGGTGCTGTGGGTGTCGAATGGTCCGAACCTCTTCTACGTATGCATGGGCCTCTTTTATAGTCTCAAGGGGTACCCACAGTGGCAGCGTGGGAAGAGGGGGGTAGAAAGGTAAAACGCAGGTTGGTACAACACAGTACAACAAAGCCCCTACCTAACTCGACGACAGGGACAAGGGCATTAAATGCCCATCCGGTCGCCCAACAAAGGTAAAGAAACGACCATAGGTGAGCCACCGATTGCCACGATGGCGCCTCTGTCGCTCCATTTGCCACCTTGTTCAAGATGGCTGCGTAGTGCCTCGCCACGCGCCCTTGGGATGGCCTCGCGATGACACGTCCGCCGCGCTTGCTGGAGTTTGGGTGGCAGCCTTGCCGCGGCAAGTGCCTTGCCGCTGGCCTTTTCTTGTTGTGCCGACAAGCTTGCCGGCCACGCTGCCTTGCGGGCGCGGCGCCAGCAGTAAGTCTTCCGTGATGCCCTGGTTGGCCTTCCCGCAAGCTCCTCTTGCCGGGCCTTCGTGTTCTTGGCTAGTACTTTGTTCTTGAATGGCAGTAATAAAGAATGGTGGAGGGCCTTGGCGGGCGCCTCGCAAGCCTTGCCGCTGGGTGCGTTCGCCTGCAGACAAGTTCGGGTACTAAGGTACCCTACTTTAGTACAATCGACAGAGCCCCCGGCTGGGCCATACACGGTGCCGAAGCGTTGTTGGGCCAGCCCAAAACAAGCAGACGAGCACGCGCTGCCCGGGTCCGCATAGAATTGGCCTCCGTGTTCGCCAAGGCCTCCCCACGACAAGACACGTCGATTGCAGCGTCGTGGGAGACATGGGTGGCTGGCGCGATCTTCAAGGCATCCACTCCCGTGATCACTGGGCAGGGCGAGGTCGCTTCACCCGTCAGCCCGTCTCCGCTTTTTCGCCACGCGGCTCCGATGCGCGGGGGGTCGTGGGCGGCGAAGGTGGGAGACTAGGCCGTCATGGGCGGAGATGGTGGGTTGGCCCCGCTCTTCTGCCCCCCTCGTGCCCTGATTGGCTGAGCGGGGCGGTCGAGCCCCCACTTCGCTCCTTTAAGAAGGGCTGAAGGGGAGTGCAAGAATCCCGCACTCTATCACCTTCCTCTTCCTTCATCTTCTGTTACTCTTCCGCCCATCTACCATGGAGGGAGGGAATCGTGGACCTTCTTCGGTGGCGGCGAGGGTCGCCACCAGGCAGCGTGCCTCTCCCTATCCTGCGCTTGCGGCGGCGGAGCCGGCCGCCGTGAGGGGAAGAGGGAGGGGCGAGGCCGCGGACGAGGTCGTGGACGTGGTCGGAGCGCTCGGGGAAGAGGTGGCCGGGGCGATGTGCCACCCCCGTCTCCGCCGGCAGCTCCTCTTCTCGAGGCGGTCCACACTGGGGACGACCCCTGGGAGTTCTTCATCAAGCTGCGCCGAGCACCCCGTCGCCGCCTTCGGCTGCCGGCCCTGTTCGCGAACGCGATGGAACCGGATCCGCCCGAGATGATGGAGTTGCGCATGAGGGGCTGCGGGATCAGCGGCACTCGAGTGAGCGTCAGATCCCCAAATTTCCCGGCGTGATGTACTTCGATCGAGGGTGGAAGACGTCACCAAGATCCACAGCTTTGACGGCGGGGTTTACCTCCATTTTGTTAATGGAGGGCGACCTTCTCGCCGTCAAGGTCTTCGGGACTCCGCACCGGGCGAGATGCTGTGTGGACAGCTCCTCCGATAGCGAGGCCCCTCCTCGAGCGAGAGTGACGAGGAGGGGAGCGAGAAGCGACGACGAGGATGGCGGGTCCGACTAGGCGCTTGCCGCTGCCTCGCGGCCACCGGCGACCCCATCATCCGGTCGCCGCCTCAACTCCCCGGGCCGCCTCCTTGGGCGGCCGGGCGAGGGAGGCTGCGGAAGAGGAAGAGGGTGGCAGCAAGGCCGTCAGTCGTCGAGTACGAGGGCGAGGAGCCCTCGTCAGGCCGACGCCCCGCCGCCTGCCTTCAAGCTCTCCGCCTCCGCGCCTCCGTCTCGCCAAGCTCCCCGGCCGGCCCCGGAAGTTCTCTTGGTGTCTTCGCACCCGTAGCTCACCTAGGCGCCCCTTTTGCCCTCCCCGGCAAGCTTCTCTTGCCGGGGCCTCCTTGACCTAACTCCTGAACAGAGAAACAGGGTAGGGATTACGGGCATCTTATCTTTCAATTTGTAAGCCCTTAGGCACTAGCTGTATTTAAAATCTGTAACCCTCTCTATCATGTTTTTCATCCTCCATGGACTTGTATTAAACTGGGTTTTTTTAATGAAAAGAGGGGAATGCTTGCCGGACTAAGTCCTTTACTTGATTTTGTGTCTTGCACGTTTTTAACCCTACGCTTCTAGGGAACTTGCCGGCGCTAACACACTTGCTGAGCGCGGGGCATCAGCAGCCTGCTGGCGGTGTTGTATCCGGCAAGTAACCTTGTCGGGCCAGTTGCGACGCGCTTGCATTGTTGAGCGGACTCGGAAACAATCCAAGGGCGCAACTTGGCCGCGACTCGGCTCCTCCGCGCACGGGTTTTGCAAGACACGCTCGTTCAAGGACTCGGCCCCGCCATCCCCGGCCCACGAGAGGATGCATGACGAGGGATGAAAAACTTATCTGACTATGCAGCCCCCGGCGACCCTAGCTTGCAGGGGAGGAACCTTGGCAATTGCAGCCCCCGGCAACTCTGGCTCCGCCAAGACCCAGGTACCGGTGCGCCTTCTATTGCCCTTGCCGTCGATGCCGCGGCCTCCGGAGGCCCTAGCCCGCCCCGAAGGAACTTTGGTACTTGTAGCCCCCACTAGCTTCTTCTCGTCGCTGTGATTGTAGCCATGAAAATAACTGAGACAGTGCTGTAATAAGCTATGTTTTGTTTTTCTTTATGGTGTGACTCTGCAGCGCTATGCCATGCTTTGCCCTTCGTATGTTTACACGCTACGCTTTTAGGGAACTTGCCGGGGCTAACACACTTGCTGAGCGCGGGACATCAGCAGCCCGCTGGCGGTGTTGTTTCCGCAGAAAAACCTTCTTGGGCGCTTGTCACAGACTTGAATTGTCGAGCGACTTTAAACAAATCAAGGGCGCAACTCAGCCGCGAGTTAGTTCCTCCGCGCACAAGTTTCTCATACGAAGGGCGCCCCACGGCAAGGCTTGCTACGTTACGCCCTCTACTTCGTTATATCCCTCGTACATTTTTAACCCTATGCTTCTAGGGAACTTGCCGGCGCTAACACACTTGCTGAGCGCGGGGCATCAGCAGCCTGCTGGCGGTGTTGTATCCGGCAAGAAACCTTATCGGGCAAGTTGCAGCGCACTTGAATTGTTGAGCGGGCTCGGAAACAAAGCAAGGACGCAACTTAACCCCGAGTTGGTTCCTCTGCACACAGGTTTTTCGTACAAAGGATAAATGCTCAAGGGACATAACACACAAAGCTATGGGGCTAAAAAGTGCTCTGTACAAAAGCTCGGTTGACTTAGCTTTTCCGTCTTTAGCAATCCGGTGGGGCCGTGCTTCTTCCCCGATTTCCGCCCCCTTGTGTGTTTTCTTCCTCACGCTTTCGGGGGACCTTTCGGTGCAGACACACTTGCCGAGCGCAGGACATCAGCAGCCCGCTGGCGGTGTTGCCTCCGGCGGGAAGAACTCGTTGGGCCGGTTGCGGTGTGCTTTTATCGTCGAGCAGACTCGAAGCAGATCGATAACGCAACCTAACCACGGTTCGACCTCCCTGCGCTCGGGTTCTTCACACAAGGTATGGACTTTCAGGGAGCACAACTCAAAAAAGTTCGAAGTTTGACATCTTCCTTTGCCTCATCGGCCGGCAGAGCTCGATGGCGCGTCCTCGACGGCAGTGTGGCACTCCGGAGAGGCGGGCTTGCCGGAGTGAGCGCCAGAGCCGTTCTCGCCGGGCTTAGTCCTTGGTTGGTCTGTCTTTGCCTTCTCGCACTTGCCGGTGGAGCTCGATGGTGCGTCCTCGATGGCAGCGCAGCGCTCCGGGGAGGTGCGCTTGCCGGAGTGGGCATCAGAGCTATCTCTGCCGGACTTGGCTTTCTTCTTCTCCCGGGGAGCTTTAGCGGCAAGTGGTTCGCGCTCTGCCGCGGCCGCTGCTTCCCGGTAGATCTTGTCGGCGTAGATGAGCGCATCCCTCTTGTCGCCTTGGACAGAGATAACACTCATCGGACCGGGCATCTTGAGCACATTGTATGCGTAGTGAGAGGCCGCCATGAACTTGGCGAAAAGCGGTCGGCCGAGTATCCCGCTGTATGGTAAGGGATATCAGCCACATCGAACGTGACCTCTCGGGCCTCGAAGTTCAGCTCGCTGCTGAACGCCACCGCAATGTGATCTTCCCTTTGGCTTGCTCCTTCCGTGATTTATTCCTTGAAAGGCACCAGCTTTTTGAGCTCGCCGTCGTGGATCCGGAGCTTCTTGAGCACCGTGGAGGAAATCAAGTTCAGCCGCCCCGCCGTCAACCAAAGATCTTCGTGACCTTGAGGTTGCGAATTGTTGGTGCAACCAACATCGGCAAACACCCGACCGCAGTGATGCGATCGGGTGGTCCTCAACGTCGAAGACGATGGGCGCAGCGACCACTTCGAAGTTTCGTGGCTCGACTGACGGCTCCGCCGCATTACTTCTCGCACCCATTGTTTGAGTTGGCGTGCGAGGTGTGCGAGGCGGCGCCGCCGATGCTCAACACTTCGCGCTTTCAAACTCTTGATCATCGGCCTCATCTTCCTCCATCTCTTCATCCTCATCTTCATCTTCGTCCTTGTCGCGCCGCTGGAGGCTCGTCTCCTTGCCGCTGCTTAGCCTTGCCGCTGGGCCCTCCCCGGCGGGAAGCTTCTTGCCGGATCCTCCGCCACCTCCCTGGGTTTTCCTTATCGCGCGCCATACTCAGCTTTTTGCAGCTCCGCCATCTGCTCTACTTTTTTGCAGGTTTGGAGGTCATGGCCTTTGGTGCGGTGGATCTTGCAACAGCGCTTGCCGGAGCCATCCTGCTTGTCGGCGGCTGCTACGGCCTCGCCGGAGTCGTCGGTTTTGGCCTTGTCGGAGCCGCCTCCATTGCCGGAATGATCAACAGCTAGTACGTCCTTAGCTTTTCTTTTTCTATTGCTCCGCCTTCGGTTCCTCCTTGCCGGGGCGGCATCCTCATCGCCGATCCTTCGCTCCGCAACCTCTCCGGGATTTTCCTCCCGCCCTCAGCCCGTGCACACTTGTCGCCGGAGCGTAGAGCTCATCGACATCTTTGATCTTGCACATCGCCATCTCCTCCTCATCCTGCGGTTACGCGACGTTTCGATGAAACGCGCTGATAACCGCGGCAGGGTGGACGTCTGGGATGTTGCGTTGCACCTGGCTGAATCTTTGTATGTACTTGCGTAGGGGCTCCCCCTCTTTCTGGACGAGCAAGTGAAGGTCACTCTCCTGGCCATGAGGCTTGTGGCCACCCGTGAAGGCACCGACAAACTGATGACACAGGTCTGCCCATGAAGAGATGGAGCCGTCCGCAAGTGCATGAGCCAAGATCTCGACGTTGGGCTTGAGTACCGCGGGAGTAGTTGGCGGGATCTTCTCGTCGCGCCCTCCGGCAGCCTGCACCGCGATGGTATAGATGCCGAGGAACTCCGACGGTGTATCCTTCCATCATACTTCGGCACGCCTAGCTTGAAGTTCTTGGTTTTGGGCCATCGACTTGCCGCAGCTCGCGGGTGAACGCAGGGCAACTCGCCGCGTCGGCAAGTCGCCCGTTCTCCGGTGCGCAGGCTAACAGGGGCCCAGCCGCTGGTCGATTGACGCCGCGCTTCTCCCGGCGCCGATGCGGGTGCGAAGCGTTTCGTGTTGCCGTTTGGAGAACGTGGCGTTGATCGCGGCGAAGTTCGCGGGTCCGACGACGCGTGGAGTCGCTGCCGGGGTTGGTCCGGCGAGCTGGCGATCTCGGCCTTTGGGGCTGGGAGTGCATGGAGGTGGCACCCCCAGCTGTCTTATCGGCGTTGGCTTGTGCCTGGGCGCCTTGCCGGGGCCTCGATGCGCTCGGTTGCCGGGGCTTGTCGCCGCTGGCGGCCGATGAGGCTGTATATGGTCATCCTCCGCCGCCGATCTTGTGCGGCGCCGGGGTAGTCTAGAAGAAGCTTGGGCCGCCGCGCTTCTCTCTGTCTTGGGTGGCGGTGGTGATGAACGGCGCGAGGAGCGGATGTGCTCGGACTCCCAACTGGATTGGGAGGTGCAACACCCGTCCGGCGATCAGAGCCTCGCTGCGCGCCAAAGATGCAAAGGCAGTATGTTGACCTCGGGCGTCCCGCGACCCACCAGCTTGGCCTTGTTCCAACGCGAGCACGGTGCTAGGAGCGCCGGGGCGTTGTCGACCTTGCACCTCTTGGGAAGGGCGCGGCATCTGCTCGGTCGCCGACGCTTGCGGGGCCTTATTCTTCGATCTGGTGACGACGCGAGACCCACCGGCGGCGCCCGCTCCTTCGCCGGCGTCCACTCCGCCGCCCGCTTGCTCCGGCGGTGGTGGCAAAATCGATGTAGACGGAGCGGCCACCTCCGAAGGTTTCTTCTTCGGCGGCATGTTGACGATGACGTTGATGCAGCGCGCGCGGAGACCGGATCAGATGCTCACGACCTCGACGCAGCCCCTACCTGGCGCGCCAAAGATGTCGGGGCGGATCTCTGTGGCCTCGAGCACCTATGGGGCACTGGGGGACCCCTTCTGGTTCGGCAAGGGAGCGGGGGTCGTGCGCAGAGCAGATCGAGGTCGAGCGCGCTGTAGGATCGAAAGTATGTCTAGAGGGGGGTGATTAGACTACTTGACAATATAAAAATTCTGCCTTTTGACAAAGAACAGTTTTTGGCAGATTCACAATTATGATTAAGTCAAGCATCACCCTACACATGCAATTCTAGAGTATAGGCAGCGGAAAGTAAATTGCACATGTAGTAAAGAGAGGTGGAGAAGAGCAAACGCAATTTTGGAGACGCGGTGATTTTTCTCGTGGTTCCGATAGGTGGTGCTATCGCATTTCCACGCTGATGGAGACTTCAACCCACGGAGGGTAACGGCCGCGAGAGTCCACGGAGGGCTCCACCCACGAAGGGTCCACGAAGAAGCAACCTTGTCTATTCCATCATGGCCTCACGCCCACGGAGGGCTAGCCTTACTCGGGTAGATCTTCACGAAGTAGGCGATCTCCTTGCCCTTACAAACTTCTTGGTTCAACTCCACATCTCGACGGAGGCTCCCAAGCGACACCTAACCAATCTAGGAGGCACCACCTCCAAAAGGTAATAGATGTTGTTGATGATGATGAACTCCTTGCTCTTGTGCTTCAAATGATAATCTCCCCAACACTCAACTCTCCTCACCGATTTGGCTGTGGTGGAAGAAAGGATTGAGTGGAAAGCAACTTGGGAAGGCTAGAGATCAAGCTTCATATGGTGGGAGTGGAGCAACTTGATCTCAACACAAGGGTAGGTAGTTCTCTTCTCGTAAATGTAAGGTAGGAGTGGTAGTTCTTTCGATGGCTCTCCCACGAATGAAGAGGGGTGGAGGGTATTTATAGCCTCCACACAAAATCCAACCGCTACACACATTTGACCAATCTCGTGGGACCGAAGTTGACAACTCGGTGAGACCGAAAGTTCAAATAATGTGAATGTTGGGATTTTCGTGGGACCAAAATACAATCTCGGTTAGTCCGATTCGTGCAATGACAAGAGCATGCCAATTTCGGTGGGACCGACTTCATCATCTCGGTGACACCGATTTGATGATGTATGTTACTGAAGCTTGGCAACTCATATTTCGTGAGACCGAGTTCGAATCGGAAAATCCGAGTTTTCTAGGGTTTGGCTTTATGGCTGAGGTGGTTCATCTTGGTGTGACTGAGTTTGGAATATCGGTGGGACCGAGATTACTTATGAGTGTATATGGCGGTGAAAGTTGCCGATAGTTTAGGAGATGTATCACTAAGCACTTTGAGCAACCAGATCATCATCATAACCTCATCCCCTTTAATAGTATTGGCTTTCCTATGGACTCAATGTGATCTTGGATCACTAAACCAAAATGGAGTCTTGAGCTTTTGCCAATGCTTGCCTTAGCATTTTGAGGGGTCCACTTCTTCACCCTTGCCATACCCATATCAATGAACTTTCTCAAATGATTCTCAAGTAACTATTAGTTCAATGATATATATGTTGTTATTAATTACCAAAACCACCCGGGGATTAGTTGCACTTTCAATCTCCCCCTTTTTGGTAATTGATGACAACATATAGATCAAAGCTTCGACAAAGGATATAATCAATGAATAATATCGTCGCTTTGAGAAGTATGTGATAAGCAAGAGCTCCCCTAAATTTGTGCATTATTTAAGATTTATGCTTGAATGCAAATGCACAATCGATTAGGATCATGGGTCACTCTTCCATGTCACATACATCTTGGTGGAGCGCACAAAATGATAAGAATGAACAGCATGCACCCAATCACCAAGACATGAGTAAATGGTCATACAAGATATGAATGGCATATGATAAGCATTAAGCACACATTAAAGCATAGTACGACCAAGCACTCATTAAGGTAGAATCAAACGAGTATCAAACACACCGAATGTCTCAAAACCAAAAGTATCTCAAAGAAACCGCAAAAGAACGAAAGAGCAAAAGCGCAAAGACAACAACACTCTCTCTCGAAGTCCTATGATCTATACACTTTCTCCCCTTTGGCAACAAGTTACCAAAAGTTCAAAAGCATAGAGCTAAGCGCCACCGGGGACTCTGCGGCGGCTCCTGTCTGGGTTGATGTCGGAGTGGATATGACAAGATCGGCGAAGACTTCACCGATGTCTCAGGCCGGAGGAGTGGTCACTTTGCCGAGCTGGAGCTGGAGTAGGAGTAATCGCTGAACTGTGGGAGGTGCCGTTGTAGTCCTAGTGTCACCATCGGAATAGCAAATGATCGGGTCCTGTGGGAACCGGAGCACCTGTGTGATAATCCCGACTAAGTCATCCTGCATCTCACGATAAGCTCTTCCTTTTCCCGCTTTGCTTCCTCAATGTCCGCCTCGAGCTTGTTGACAATCACTTGCACTTCATCCACTTCACGCCCGAGCGTGGATCTTGTCCTCAACAATCCTCTCTAAGCTCTCCCGAGACTGCATAATGCTGGCCAGCGTTGTTCAATCCTTTGGGTAGCTTCAAGAATTTGCTCTCCAAGCTCTTTGGTTTAGCTGCTGCCGCCGCTGCTTCCTTGTCGCCTTTGGCTTTCTTGGCAGCTTCGATCTTGGCTTGACCTTCAACAGATGTTGATCCTCCTCATCCATCACAACAACATTGTCTTCATGCTCGCTGCAACGGTAAATGTTCTCTATCCAACAAGAATGTGCCCGTGCCAAACTTGGCATTGATAAGCATCTGAATCATGGGCAAATCCACACGACCTTTTCTCGTCACCGCAGTCCTCTTAATGGTTTCTACCATCAAGTCCATCACCTTGAAAGGTGCTCTCATCAAGTATGTGCAGCATGTTGATAGAGTATCCTCTGATCATGCGATGATCTCCAGACTTGGGCATCAAGGTATGCCTCAAAATGGTATTAGTGGTAGGTAGGCCTGCCTGGAGATAGTAGACTGAGCCGAGCTTCCAGATTCCCAAATCCTTTGCTGGAACCTCTTTGTACATGTTCTTCATGGATTCATGATTCTTCTTTGGAATCCCATATACATCAATATCATCTTCTCGTTGCCTCGGAGCATTCAGAATTTCTGCCCATTCTTCAACGAAGAAGAAAATCTTTGACCTTCACCATCCATACAATCTTTCCATCGGTAGAAGTGAGCTGTGGCATAGAATTGCATTATCATCTCATCGCTCCAACCGGTCAACTTCGACCTACAAAGTCTGCAACACCACATGCAAAGTGAAACTTTCATGCACATGTGGAAAGAAATCTCTGGTTCTTCATTGTCAATGTACTTCCAAATAACATATCTTGTGTCTCGCGACTATGGGCTTCTTGTCCATCAAGACGGTCTCATAGAAGTCCCGCTGTTCTCTCGTGTGAAATCTGGGATCTACAAAGCAGTTCTTCTCCTCACGGCATATGGGTCAGCTTTGTCTCCATAGCCCGAGACCTCTATCTTTCCTTGCCTTCATATCCTCAGCTTGAGGATGAGCATCATTATGTAGTGGCAGTTTTTGACGAAGTTTCAAAGAAACTGGTCCTTCATCATCTTACTCACCGGTGGCACATCATCCTTGTTCTTTTCGACATTTCGGAATGTTTCGACGGTCTTCTTGGGCTTGGCAAGCAGTTTTGCTGGAGCTGCCTTAGCTGGAGCAGATTTCTTGGGCTTTGATGTGGCTCCAGCCTTAATGGCATCACCCATGAGCTTAGCTTCGAGGAGGAGGCTGGGGTGCTTCCTCATCCTCATCCTCTCTTTGCATCATCATGCACTAATCTCTTTCTCTTGAGGTTTTTTCACTTTGCTTGCAGCTGCCTCTCCCAAATTCAGCTTCTTAGCAACAGTTGATCGCTTGACTTTGCTGGTGCCCTTCTTAGTTTGTTGACCTTGTTGCTCTTTGGCAACAACCTTCCTCTTAGGCTTTGAGGTCACCTCTTCCTCAACAACAAAATCTGAGTCCTCATCATCTGAGTTCCTCTTCTTTCTAGCTCGTGGCTGCAGGAGGCAAGCCACTTGGTGTACTCCTCTCACCATCATCGATGAGCTGCTAGGATCGGACTAGTGCCCGCCTCGAATGTCTGCAATGGGTGTCTCGACCTGTTCACTGATCACACGGCATCCGACATGGCCGACAACCCGTGAATAGATAAGGTGTAGGCAGAGAAGAAGAGTCATCACAAATTGCGAAGTTTTGCAAAAAAATGAGTTCAAATTCTAGTATTAGGTTTTCACGAAGACATTTTGGTCGACCGAGTTTAAAATTCGTGAATCCGAGTGTTCAACAGAGCTTTCACACCACTTTCGGTTTGACCGGCGTGGGTTTGGTCCCGCCGAAAACACTAGGGTTTCACAGAATCCGCATTTCGTCACACCGATTTGCACAACTCGGTTGGACCGAAGGGTGCAAAGGTAATGGCCATAGGCCAAATCGGTCATACCGAAAATGTAAAATCGGTCTCACCGAGATGTGTTCGCGGAAACCTAACCCTAAAACTTTTACTCGAATCTAGTTCAAACGAACTAATCTGTGTACAGTGAAGATTTCAATCGTGGCAAGATTCTAGGCAATCCAAACGTGCATTGAATCGGAGATGGGAGCACGAGTGGGATCAAACTCACCCTAACTTGGTGGAGTTTTTCTCGGCGGCAACGGCGCTGGAGGAGATGTCCGCTGACGGCGACGGAGACTCGCGGCGAGGGCGCCTGAGCGACGGCGACGATCCGGAGACCAAGGCGACGGCAGCAAAGGGGTGGGGCGAAACGCTTGAAGGAGAAATCAACGCTGCCTCGAGTATATATACCCTTTTGTCGGTGGGACCGTTGTAAAACTCGGTGGCACCGAGATGGATAACTGCTAGGCGATTATGCACTTCGTCACGCCGAAAATCACAACTCGGTTTCACCGAGGTGAAAACCTAGATCGTCTAAATGCTTTCGGTTCGACCGAGTTTGAGTGAGTTGGTCTGACCAAAATCAATTAGAAGGTTTTGGAAGTTAGCCTTTGACGGATCGGTGGCTCCGAGTGCTCCTCACCCGAGGGTCCGAAAATGACTTGTTCAAAATTTGTGATGTAAGCATGAATAGAATTTGAGACAAGAAAGCATAGATAGCTAGGGGAGGTACTTAGGCATTCTTGTCCATCCATTTGGTCAAAAAAATCAAAACGACCAAAACAACAAATGGATGTCCTTGAATGGATAAAATCATGCATCCAACATGCTCACACAATAAGATAGCAAATGAAATATGTGTCAAACATGCACAATCAAAACTCTAGCTACTAACACACAATTTGTCGATGACTAGGTCATCTTTATATGAGTATATTGACTTAGGAGCCAAATGAGAACATTTGATCATAGGTCATACTCATCGCTTAAGCACAAGTGGGGTTACCACTTTACATAAAGCATTGATGTGTTCACATCATTTGAAGATGCTTTAGCTCAATTTTTTAGAGCAAAGCTCCCCTAGATGTGAGAACCCCTTTAAAGGGTCAAACTAACCTTGGGTTGTCGAGAAGACTTCATGTAGATGTTGAAGATGTGGATGCTCAATGTTGATGGAGATCATCAAGAGTTGGGAGCAATCCTTTGATTCGGGCACTTTCAATACCTACATGGGTTAGTCCCACAAGGAACAAACAAGGATATCCATGGACATAGATTGAAGTTCACAATAGATGATGTCCATGAAAGCAATGATTACCTTGTCCCTTGACTTACCAACAAGAGGGTTTGTGACTCCATGAACTAGTGCACAATGTGGAAGTTGATTGCACAAGTTTTTGCCAAAATGAATGTGAGTGAAGTATGTTGGCGGAGTCACCCTCAAGAACTTTCTAGTTCTTCTTCTTCGATCCACATCATCTTGATGGGAATCCTTGGGGTTGTAGTTGAGCTTGACGAAGTAGAACTTGACGCTTCCTTGGGAACCCACTTGACCATGGCTTGAGGTGCTTCAACAAATGCATCAATCTCCTCTTGAAGCTTGTCCTTGCCTTTTAGCTTGTGGTCTTGTGGTGGAAGGTCATCTTGAGCTTGTTCCACATTGGAAGAAGTAGGATCATACTTCTCCTTTTGAAGAACAAACTGTGGAGTAGGATATTGACCTTCTTCCCATTCAACACCTTTGGCGTTGAACTTTCGCTCAAAACCAATTCCTTGATTCTTCCTGCCTTCCTTGCTTGCAAACAATTTCTCAAAGTTCTTGCTTCCGCAAGGCTCTTGTAGACACCTTTCTCTATGATCCCTTTCAATAAACTATTTTCTTGCTCAAGTGTAACTTGGCTTGAAACATTGTTAGTGGAATCAAGAGAACTACTAGAAGCAACAACATTGGATTTAGCATGGTTATTGTTACTACTAGAGGAAGAATTTTTCTTATGCTTGTCATGCTTAGTCTTAATGGGTGGCAAGAAATTAGACAAGAGAAGTCGTTTGGCAAGATATGAAGAACTCTTCTTCAAGATCGTCATTGATTGCTTTTAGAAACTCATGTTCTTGCTCTAGAGTGAGCTTCTCGAGCGTAGCTTCTCATGAGATCTTAGGAGCTCTCTATGATCTTCTTGAGTTGTTTCATGAGCTAACTTAAGAGTGTTTAGTTCTTTAGTTAGACGCTCAATCTCCTTCATAGCATTGTCATTCGACTCTTCTCGACTATAAAGACTACTAGCATGTTCATCATTACTAGGTTCATTAGATTTATCATGCAAGAGCTCATCTTCACCAAGCAAGTCATCCTCATCACTATCAAAGTCAATGAATTCAGGGTGTGATACCTTGGGGCCTTTAGCCATGAAGCATCTTCCAATTCCCTCATTTGGTGAATCAAATAAGTCGAGGAGTTGGAGTTGGAGGATACGAGAGCAAGACCGCAACACCTTCATCTTCATCAGAGTCGGAGTTGGAGTGATAGCTTCCTTCGGATTGATTGTCGGAGTCGGAGCCGAGACCCATTCACCTACATGAGCTTGATGTTTTCTTCTTGTGTAGCTCCTTGATGACTTGTCTTTCCTCTCCGAATCCTTGCTTCTCCGAGAGGGTCTTCGCTCATAACGATCATCTCTACTCCTTCTCTCTTTCCGAGGTGACTCATCTCTTGAGCTTCTTCTTCTTGGAGATTCTTCTCTTCTCTTGTGGGGAGCCGTACACTCATTTGAGTAGTGTCCGGGTCTTCCACAATTGTAGCAGTTTCGATCACGACTAGAAGATCTCTTTTCATCATATGATCTAGACTTTGAGCTTCTCTCTTTGCCTCTATTTTGTAGAATTTGTTGAAGTTCTTGACCATTAGGCTTATCTCTTCATTGGAAACTAACTTGTCACTTGAGGTTGTGGGAGCATCACTTGTAGCTTTGTAAGCACCACTTGACTTGTTGTGAAGCTCTTCCTTATCCTTAAGTGTCATCTCATGAGCAACAATTCTTCCAATGACTTCGGTTGGCTTGAGATTCTTGTAGTTTGGCATCATTTGGATCAAAGTGCACACGGTGTCATACTTTCCATCCAAAGCTCTGAGAATCTTCTTGATGATGAATCGGTCGGTCATTTCTTCGCTTCCTAAGCCGGCAATCTCATTTGTGATGAGAGCAAGCCTAGAGTACATTTCAACTCCTTCACCTTCCTTCATCTTGAACTTGTCAAGTTGACCTTGAAGAACATCTAGCTTTGATTCCTTCACGGACTCGGTACCTTCGTGCATTTCAACCAAAGTATCCCAAATCTCTTTTGCATTCTCAAGACGGCTGATTTTGTTGAACTCCTCGACACAAGGCATTGAAGAGAATGTCACAAGCTTGAGCATTGTTTTGCAACATCCGCAATTCTTCCGCTAGAAGCCATGATCCGAACTTTTCCTTCCTCAAGAATTCACCTTGCATACCAACACAAATAATGCCCCATGCGGCTGGGTTATGGCCAAGAATATGCATTTTCATTTTAACTAGCAAAATTTGTACCATCAAAGTAAGGACCTCTACGAAAATTACCCTCACTAGACGCCATACTCTCCTAGGTTGTGAAACCAAGCTTATGGAGTCCAATGCAATGGAAACCAATACAATGGAGACCAAAGCTCTGATACCACTTGTAGGATCGAAAGTATGTCTAGAGGGGGGTGATTAGACTACTTGACAATATAAAAATTCTGCCTTTTGACAAAGAACAGTTTTTGGCAGATTCACAATTATGATCAAGTCAAGCATCACCCTACACATGCAATTCTAGAGTATAGGCAGCGGAAAGTAAATTGCACATGTAGTAAAGAGAGGTGGAGAAGAGCAAATGCAATTTTGGAGACGCGTGATTTTTCTCGTGGTTCCGATAGGTGGTGCTATCGCACTTCCACGCTGATGGAGACTTCAACCCACGGAGGGTAACGGCTGCGAGAGTCCACGGAGGGCTCCACCCACGAAGGGTCCACGAAGAAGCAACCTTGTCTATTCCATCATGGCCTACGCCCACGGAGGGCTAGCCTTACTCGGGTAGATCTTCACGAAGTAGGCGATCTCCTTGCCCTTACAAACTTCTTGGTTCAACTCCACATCTCGACGGAGGCTCCCAAGCAACACCTAACCAATCTAGGAGGCACCACCTCCAAAAGGTAATAGATGTTGTTGATGATGATGAACTCCTTGCTCTTGTGCTTCAAATGATAATCTCCCCAACACTCAACTCTCCTCACCGATTTGGCTGTGGTGGAAGAAAGGATTGAGTGGAAAGCAACTTGGGAAGGCTAGAGATCAAGCTTCATATGGTGGGAGTGGAGCAACTTGATCTCAACACAAGGGTAGGTAGTTCTCTTCTCGTAAATGTAAGGTAGGAGTGGTAGTTCTTTCGATGGCTCTCTCCACGAATGAAGAGGGGTGGAGGGTATTTATAGCCTCCACACAAAATCCAACCGCTACACACATTTGACCAATCTCGGTGGGACCGGTTGACAACTCGGTGAGACCGAAAGTTCAAATAATGTGAACGTTGGGATTTTCGTGGGACCGAAAATACAATCTCGGTTAGTCCGATTCGTGCAATGACAAGAGCATGCCAATTTCGGTGGGACCGACTTCATCATCTCGGTGACACCGATTTGATGATGAAGATTACTGTAAGCTTGGCAACTCATATTTCGTGAGACCGAGTTCGAAATCGGAAAATCCGAGTTTTCTAGGGTTTGGCTTTATGGCTGAGGTGGTTCATCTTGGTGTGACTGAGTTTGGAATATCGGTGGGACCGAGATTACTTATGAGTGTATATGGCAGTGAAAGTTGCTGATAGTTTAGGAGATGTATCACTAAGCACTTTGAGCAACCAGATCATCATCATAACCTCATCCCCTTTTAATAGTATTGGCTTTCCTATGGACTCAATGTGATCTTGGATCACTAAACCAAAAATGGAGTCTTGAGCTTTTGCCAATGCTTGCCTTAGCATTTTGAGGGGTCCACTTCTTCAGTCCTTGCCATACCCATATCACTGAACTTTCTGAAATGATTCTCAAGTAACTATTAGTTCAATGATATATATGTTGTTATTAATTACCAAAACCACCCGGGGATTAGTTGCACTTTCACGCTCGGGGGAGACGGGCAATTTTTACCCAGCTTCGGGGCTCTCCGAAGAGATAAAACCCCTACTGCTGCTTTGGTGGTTGTATTTGATCTTGCTCGAGCGTGCGAGCGTATGGTGGTGCTGTGGGTGTCGAATGGCCCGAACCTCTTCTACGTGCGCATGGGCCTCCCTTTTATAGTCTGAAGGGGGTACCCATAGGTGGCAGCGTAGGAAGAGGGGGGTAGAAAGGTAAAAACGCAGGTTGGTACAACAGTGTACAACAGTGCCCCTACCTAACTCTGACGGCAGGGGACAAGGGCATTAAATGCCCATCTGGTCGCCCCAACAGTGTAAAGAAACGACCGTTAGGTGAGCCACCGATTGCCACGATGGCGCCTCTGTCAGCTCCGTTTGCCACCTTGTTCAAGCATGGCTGCGTAGTGCCTCGCCACGCGCCCTTGGGATGGCCTCGCGATGACACGTCGCGGGTGCGCTGGAGTTTGGGTGGCAGCCTTGCTGCTGCCCTTTTTTGTTGTTGTGCCGCAAGCTTGCGGCCACCAAGGCCTTGCCGAGTCTTGGCGAGGGCGCCACGGCAAGTCTTCTTCGTGATGCCCTGTTGGCCTTCCCGGCAAGCTCCTCTTCTTGGGGCCTTCGTGTTCTTGGCTAGTACTTTGTTCTTGAATGGCAGTAATAAAGAATGGTGGAGGGCCTTGGCGGGCGCCCGACAAGCCTTGCTGCTGGAAGTCATCGTTCTTGCAGACAAGTTCGGGGTACTAAGGTACCCCTACTTTAGTACACCGACAAGGAGAATATGGAGTTGTCCGGCAAGTGCATGAGCCAGGGCCTGACATTGGGCTTGAGCACCAGCGGGAAGTAGTTGGCAAGGATCTTGTCGTCCCGCCCCCCGGCAGCTTGCACCGCGATGGTGTAGATGCTGAGGAACTCCGACGGATGCGACTTGCCGTCGTGCTTCTCTCTCGAATGCGTCCGGCTTGAAATTCTTCGTCTTGGGCCATCGACTTGCCGCAGCTCACGAGTGAACACAGGGCAACCTATCACAGACGGCAAGTCGCTGGTTTCTTCGGGCGCATGCATGTCGACAGAGGGCCCAACGATCGGTCCGATTGACGCCAGCTTTCTTCGACGCCGATGCAAGTATGAGCATCTTCTTGCTTGTCGTTCGTGAAGAACTTGGCGCCGATCGCGACGAGCTCGTGGATCTGATGATGCGGTGGAGTCGCTGTCGAGGTAGATCGGGCGAGTCGGCGTTCTTGGCCTTCGGGTGGAGAGTGCACGGTGGTTGCACCCCACCGTTTTGTCGCCATCGCTCGCGCTCGCAATCTGCCGCGGCTGCGATGTACTCGGCTTCCGTGGGGTGTCGCCGTTGGCGAAGCCGATGAGACTCTGAATGGTGGCCCTCCATTCGTCGATCTTGTCTGCCGTTGGAGGGTAATCCAGGAGCAGTTGAGCTCGCGCTAGAGCTTCTGCTGGAGTAGTGGGCGGCAGGGCGAACGGTGCGAGGAGCGGGATATGCTCGGACTTCTAACTATGTTAGAAGGAGCAGTATCCAGTCCAGGCGACCGTGTCTTGCTCGTGCCAGCATGTTGACGTGCATGCTGGTCTTGAGCACCCCGAGATCCACCGGCTCGATCTTGGTCCAACGAACGTATGGTACCGCGAGTACTATGACGCTGGCCGGTCCCGCCTCCTCGGGATGGGCGCGGTGCATGTACGGACGCCGAGGTCTGTGCAGCCTTGTCCTTGACCTGGCAGCACCGTGAGCTCCTCGCCGACGCCCGTTTCTTCGGCGGCGTCTACCCCACCACCCGCTTGCTCGATGGTGGTGGGATTAACGCGGACGGAGCAGCCACCTCCGAAGCCTTCTTCTTCGGTGGCATGTCGATGAAGAAGATGAAGATCTAGCTCGTGTGAACGCCGGATCAGGTTCACACAGCCTCGACGCCCCGTACCTAGCGCGCCAAAGATGTCGTGGGAGAGCTGATCCACGGACACCTATGGGACCGGCGGACCGAGCCCCTTTCGGTTCGGCGGGGGGCGGAGGCCGCGCGAAGAGCGGATCGAGGCGAAGCACACGAGCGGTTTACCCAGCTTCGGAGCTCTCCGGAGAGATAATACTCCTACTGCTGCATGTCTGATTGTATTGAGTTCTTGCTCGGGAGCGCTGAGTGCTACAGTACACACTAGCTGCTAACGAGACCGAGCGTGGGTGTTTTCTGCCTTCGAACCTTTTGAACCCCCCTCTACGTTGCGCATGGGCCTCCTTTTATATGCTCAAGGGGTCACCGACAGGTGGCAACGTAGGCAAGGGTAAAAATGGAAAAAGTGTTGCGGTTGGTACAACTACTTGTACAGTGTATCATACCTAACCCTGACGGCAGGGGACAAAGGCATTAAATGCCCGTCTGCGTCGCCCAAATAGTGCGAAAAGGGACCGTCAGGGACGCCACCGCTTGCCACAATGGCAATCTTGTCAGCGCCGCTTGCCACCGCGCACCGCTGGTTGCACAGCCTCTTGCCACGCGCGCCTGGAAAGGTCCCAGGGCGACACGTTGGTGGACGTGCTGGAGCGCGGGTACAGAGTGGCAGCTTGCCGCGGTCGTTGTCTTGTCGCGTCCGGAAGCTTGTCGCTCGCCGGGCCTTGCCGGGACGCGTGGTGCGTCGCGGCAAGTTCCTTGAGATGCCGCAGTTGGCCTTCCCGGCAAGCTCCTCTTGCCGGGGTCTTGTCTCCTTGGCTTGAATACTTTGTTCTTGAATGGCTCCAAAGGAACCACGGAGGACCTTGGCGGTCACCCGGCAAGCCTTGCCGCTGGTGTCAAGCGATCGCCTGTGCACAAGTTCGGGATACTAGGGTACCCCTACTCTAGTACACCGACAGGAGCCCTATGCACCAGGCGTCGTTCAAGAAAGTTTCACCTTACCAAGACGCAAGCGACAGAAAAGCTAAGTTGCCAAAGTTTGAGCAATCAATTTTAAATTTTTTTAAGTTATCTTCCTTGAACGACCGTGCTTTGTATGGAAAACCTGTGCGCAGAGGAACCAACTCGTAGCTAGTTGTGCCCTTACTTTGTTTCGAGTCCGCTCAACAATTTAAGTGAGCTGCGACTAGTTGCGACAAGGATTCTTGCCGGTAGCAGCACCGCCAAAGAAGTTGCCGTCCGACGTCTCAGCACTCAAATAATGTTAAGGTGCTCAGACCGCAAGTTCCCTAAAAGCATAGGGCAAAAACATACAAAGGAAGGAATCAAGTAAAGGAAATAACATAGCAATCGATACCCAAAATAAAGTTATATTACAAGATAGCTTGTCGCAGCTCTAACAGATTGTTTTCATAACATGACTAGCAGCAACAAGAAAAGGAGGAAACGGGCGGCCTAATCTACGCGATCGCCCTCAACCCTCTTGATCTCGCTCACCTTGTCCACAATGGGTGCGACAAGGGCCTTGAGCGCTTCCAGATCAGCATCGGGCGGCAGGGTCTTGAGGACGTTGGTGAGGTTGAGGCCTGGGTTGCGGAAGGCCACCTTCACCAACACCTTTTGAAGAGCTCCCGCGCAGATCATGTGCGACTCGTCGGCCAGCTGCTTTGGGATCTTCTCCCGGAGTCGCTGGAGGGCCGTCGCCACGCCTTTGAAGAACAAGGTGAGCTTGGCGCTGGGTTGGAGGTTCTCATCGGAGGAATACCCAAAATCCTCCATCCCCAGCTGCGCCAGCTCCCTGTCGATGGCTGCGGCAACATCCACGAGACCCTCCGTCCAGTGCTCCACATTCTCCCTAAAAGTGTTCTAGGTGGCAGCAGCACTCGCCAACAGCCGCCTCGTTTTTTTGATCTCGCTTCTTCAAGGCCACCTCCTGCTCCTCGGCGCCGGCCCAAAGATCTTGGTCAAAGTAGTCACTTCAACTCAAGATCTGCGTTGGAGTTCTTGGCGGCGCTTAAGTTCCTTGCCCTTCTCGGCGAGACTACCTCCAGCTCGCCAAGGGTGTAGGCATCCTTCTCGCGCTCATGCTTGAGCGCGGCGAGCTCTTCACCCCTCGCTTTGAGATCGGCCTCCAGCTGCGCCACTTTCGCCTCCAGCTCCTTCTTGGCGGCCTCGGCAGGCTGGGCAAGATCCATACGGCAGAACCCAGCTCTGCGCTGCGTGCCCGTTCTCTGCTTTTTGGGCCCCGCCCAACAATGTCGGCAATGTGTGGCCCAGTTCGGGGCTCTCTGTCGGTGTACTAGAGTAGGGTACCCTAGTATCCCGAACTTGTGCACGGGCAAATGCAAAGACTCAGCAGCAAAGGCTTGCCGGGTGACCGCCAAGGTCCTCCGTGGTTCCTTTGGAGCCATTCAAGAACAAAGTATTCAAGCCAAGGAGACAAGACCCCGGCAAGAGGAGCTTGCCGGGAAGGCCAACCGAGGCATCTCAAAGAACTTGCCGCGACGCACCACGCGTCCCGGCAAGGCCCGGCGAGCGACAAGCTTCCGGACGCGACAAGACAACAACCGCGGCAAGGCGCTTGCCGCGGCAAGCTGCCACTGCAGACCAAGGCTTCCAAAGACGCCCACCAACATGTCGCCTCGATCTTTCCAGCGCTGCGGGTGGCAGAGGTCTGTGCAGCCGGTGGCGCTGGCAAGCGGCACGACAAGATTGCCATCGTGGCAAGCGGTGGCGCCCCCGACGGTCCTTTTCGCACTATTTGGGCGACGCAGACAGCATTTAATGCCTTTGTCCCCGCCGCCGTGGTTAGGTATGATACATCGTACAAGTAGTTGTACCAACCGCAACACTTTTTCCATTTTTACCCTTGCTTCACGCTGCCACACTGTCGGTGACCCTTGAGCATATAAAAGGAGGCCCATGCGCACGAGAGGGGGTTCAAAAGGTTCAAGGCGAAAACACCCACGCCGGTCTCGTTAGCAGCTAGTGTGTATCAGAGCACTCAGCCCCCGAGCAAGAACTCAATATAATCAGACATGCAGCAAAGAGGAGTATTATCTCTCCGGAGAGCTCCGAAGCTGGGTAAACCGCTCGTGTGCTTCGCCTCGATCCGCTCTTCACGCGGCCTCCGCCCCCCGCCGAACCGAAAGGGGCTCGATCCGCCGGCCCCATAGGTGTCCGTGGATCAGTTCTCCCATGACACCTCCATATACGAGAAACATATCCTTAGTCCTTTTCAGGTATTTCAGGATGTTCTTGACCGCTGTCTAGTGATCCACTCCTGGATTACTTTGGTACCTTCCTGCCAAGCTTATTTCTAAGCATATGTCAGGTCTGGTACACAGCATTGCATACATGATAGAGCCTATGGCTGAAGCATAGGGAACATCTTTCATTTTCTCTCTATCTTCTGCTGTGGTCGGGCCGACTCAACTTCACACGTTGAAGCACGGGCAAGAACCCTTTCTTTGCCTGATCCATTTTGAACCTTTTCAAAATTTTATCAAGGTATGTGCTTTGTGAAAGTCCTATTAAGTGTCTTGATCTATCTCTATAAATCTTGATGCCCAATATGTAAGTAGCTTCACCGAGATATTTCATTGAAAAACTTTTATTCAAGTATCCCTTTATGCTATCCAAAAATTCTATATCATTTCCAATTAATAATATGTCATCTACATATAATATCAGAAATGCTACAGAGCTCCCACTCACTTTCTTGTAAATACAGGCTTCTCCAAAAGTCTGTATAAAACCATATGCCTTGATCACACTATCAAAGCGTTTATTCCCTCTCCGAGATGCTTGCACCAGTCCATAAATGGATCGCTGGAGCTTGCACACTTTGTTCGCACCTTTTGGATCAACAAAACCTTCTGGCTGCATCATATACAACTCTTCTTCCAGAAATCCATTCAAGAATGCAGTTTTGACATCCATTTGCCATATTTCATGAAATGCAGCAATAGCTAACATGATTCGGACAGACTTAAGCATCGCTACGGGTGAGAAAGTCTCATCGTAGTCAACCCCTTGAACTTGTCGAAAACCTTTCGCAACAAGTCGAGCTTTATAGACAGCTACATTACCATCAGCGTCGCCTTCTTCTTAAAGATCCATTTATTCTCAATGGCTTGCCGATCATCGGGCAAGTCAACCAAAGTCCATACTTTGTTCTCATACATGGATCCCATCTTAGGTTTCATGGCCTCTAGCCATTTTGCAGAATCTGGGCTCATCATCGCTTCCTCATAGTTTGTAGGTTCATCATGGTCAAGTAACATGACTTCCGTAATAGGATTACCGCACCACTGCAGTGCGGATCTTACTCGTAGACCCACGAGGTTCAAAGGAAACTTGATCTGAAGTTTCATGATCAATATCATTAGCTTCTTCACTAATTTGTGCAGGTGTCACAGGAACTGATTTCTGTGATGAACTACTTTCCAATAAGGGAGCAGGTACAGTTACCTCATCAAGTTCTACTTTCCTCCCACTCACTTCTTTCGAGAGAAACTCCTTCTCTAGAAAGGATCCATTCTTAGCAACGAATGTTTTGCCTTCGGATCTGTGATAGAAGGTGTACATAACAGTCTCTTTTGGGTATCCTATGAAGACACATTTCTCCGATTTAGGTTCGAGCTTATCTGGTTGAAGTTTCTTCACATAAGCATCGCAACCCTAAACTTTAGGAAACGACAACTTTGGTTTCTTGCCAAACCACAGTTCATAAGGCGTCGTCTCAATGGATTTTGATGGTGCCCTATTTAACGTGAATGCGGCCGTCTCTAAAGCATAACCCCAGAACGATAGCGGTAAATCGGTAAGATAAACCATAGATCGCACCATATCTAGTAAAGTACGATTACGACGTTCGGACACACCATTTCTTTGTGGTGTGCCAGGTGGCGTGAGTTGCGAAACTATTCCGCATTGTTTCAAATGTAAACCAAACTCGTAACTAAAATATTCTCCTCCACGATCAGATCGTAGAAACTTTATTTTCTTGTTACAATGATTTTCCACTTCACTTTGAAATTCTTTGAACTTTTCAAATGTTTCAGACTTGTGTTTCATTAAGTAGATATACCCATATCTGCTCAAATCATCTGTGAAGGTGAGAAAATAACGATATCCGCCACGAGCTTCAACATTCATCGGACCACATACATCTGTATGTATGATTTCCAACAAATCTGTTGCTCTCTCCATAGTACCGGAGAACGGTGTTTTAGTCATCTTGCCCATGAGGCACGGTTCGCAAGTACCAAGTGATTCATAATCAAGTGATTCCAAAAGTCCATCAGTATGGAGTTTCTCCATGCGCTTTACACCGATATGACCTAAACGGCAATGCCACAAATAAGTTGCACTCTCATTATCAACTCTGCATCTTTTGGCTTCGACATTATGAATATGTGTATCACTACTTTCAAGATTCAATAAAAATAGTCCACTCTTCAAGGGTGCATGACCATAAAAGATATTACTCATATAAATAGAACACCCATTATTCTCTAATTTAAATGAATAACCGTCTCGCATCAAACAAGATCCAGATATAATGTTCATGCTCAACGCTGGCACCAAATAACAATTATTCAGGTCTAAAACTAATCCCGAAGGTAGATGTAGAGGTAGCGTGCGATCAGCGGTCACATCGACTTTGGAACCGCTTTCCCACGCGCGATCGTCACCTCGTCCTTCGCCAAGGTGCTCGCTTATTCCGTAGTCCTGCTTCGAGTTGCAAATATTAGCAATGTAACCAGATCAAATACCAGTGCTACTACGAGCTCTAGTAAGGTACACATCAATAACATGTATATCACATATACCTTTGTTCACCTTGCCATCCTTCTTATCCGCCAAATACTTGGGGCAGTTCCGCTTCCAGTGTCGAGTCTGCTTGCAGTAGAAGCACTAAGTTTCAGGCTTAGGTCCAGACTTGGGTTTCTTCTCTTGAGCAGCAACTTGCTTGCCGTTCTTCTTGAAGTTCACCTTCTTCTTTCCTTTGCCCGTTTTCTTGAAACTAGTGGTCTTGTTGACCATCAACACTTGATGCTCCTTCTTGATTTCTACCTCCGCAGCTTTTAGCATTGCGAAGAGCTTGGGAATTGTCTTGTTCATCCCTTGCATATTATAGTTCATCACGAAGCTCTTGTAGCTTGGTGGTAGTGATTGGAGAATTCTGTCAATGACGCTATCATCCAGAAGATTAACTCCCGGTTGAATCAAGTGATTATTATACCCAGACATTTTGAGTATATGCTCACTGACAGAACTATTCTCCTCCATCTTGCAGCTGTAGAACTTATTGGAGACTTTATATCTCTCAATCCAAGCATTTGCTTGAAATATTAACTTCAACTCCTGGAACATCTCATATGCTCCATGACGTTCAAAACGTCGTTGAAGACTCGGTTCTAAGCCGTAAAGCATGGCACATTGAACTATCGAGTAGTCATCAGCTTTGCTTTGCCAGACGTTCTTAACGTCGTCAGTTACATCAGCAGCAGGTGAGGGAGTCCTGGACTAGGGGGTGTCCGGACAGCCGGACTATCATTATCCGCCGGACTCCAAGACTACGAAGATAGAAGATTGAAGACTCCGGCTCGTGTCCGGATGGGATTTTCCTTGGCGTGGAAGGCAAGCTTGGCAATACGGATATGTTGATCTCCTACCATTGTAACCGACTCTGTGTAACCCTAGCCTCCTCCGGTGTCTATATAAACCAGAGGGCTTTAGTCCGTAGGACAACATACATTACAACAATCATACCATAGGCTAGCTTCTAGGGTTTAGCCTCCTTGATCTCGTGGTAGATCAACTCTTGTACTACCCATATCATCAATATTAATCAAGCGGGGCGTAGGGTTTTACCTCCATCGAGAGGGCCCGAACTCTGGTAAAACATCGTGTCCCTCGTCTCCTGTTACCATCCGCCTAGACGCACAGTTCGGGACCCCCTACCCGAGATCCGCCGGTTTTGACACTGACATTGGAGCTTTCATTGAGAGTTCCTCTATGTTGTCACCGATAGGCTTGATGGCATCTTCAACCAACAACGCTGTCCAGGGTGAGATTTTTCTCCCCGGACAGATCTTCAGATTCGGCGGCCGCCTTTCAAGGGCCAATTCACTTGGCCATCCGGAGCAGATCGAAGCTACGCCTTTGCCGTCGGTCGATTTGAAGCTTAAACTTCACGGCCGATGTACGCGGAGACTTGATCTTCGACGGACTCGAGCCACAGCCAAGCGCGCCGCACTGTGACGACGGCCATGATCTAGCTCTGCCACCGAACAGTGCCTTGGTGGCTGCACACGGATCCGCTTCGGCCATTAGCCCGGAGCCGATCGCCCAGATCGAGGGCCGGTGGATAGACGCCGCCCTGGGGGCTTCAACATCCACGGCGATGGAGCCGAACATTAATCTTGTCCCCCGCGAAACTCGCGATTCCGAGGCACCAGACTCCTTGCCGGACTCCGAACCTCCCGCGCCCCTACCAATCGATCCGGATTGGGCGCCGGTTATGGAATTCACCGCCGCAGACATCTTTCAATACTCGCCTTTTGGCGATATCCTAAATTCACTAAAGCATCTCTCGCTATCAGGAGAGTCCTGGCCGGACTATGGCTAGGATGGTTGGGGTACGGACGACGAAGAAATTCAGAGCCCACCCACCACCCGCTTTGTAGCCACTGTCGACGATCTAACCGACATGCTAGACTACAACTCCGAAGACATCGACGGAATGGACGACGATGCCCGAGACGAACAAAAAACAGAGCATATAAAGCATGGGAGGACCACCTCGTCACATGACATATATATGGTGGACAACCCAAAGGAGAGCGACAACGAGGACAAACGGGCCGCGGCAGAAGATGACCCGCCGATAAGCGACCAAAACGGCGGTAGCAGACGTCGCCCTAAATCCCGCCGACGACAACAACGCTCCCAAGGAGCCCGCAATACAACAGGGCTCACAAATGGACGACGAACATGCAAATAAGCAACCGTCCGAACATGACGAGTCAGATAATCAGTCCAGGCCCGGTGAAAATAACAGTTTGGACGACCTCATGCCGGACACGCCGCCGGAGAGCAAGAACCTTCGGAAAAGACTCACAAGATCGCAAGAATCTCAAGAAGGAAAAACGGAGGCTCAAAACAGCGGAAGACACACTCAGAATGAGATGGAGCAAAGTGCTCAAAACCGCAGATAAGTACGGCAATGGCCACCAATCAAAGAGCTACCCAAAGCACAAACTGCTACCAGAATTCGACGAGGAGGCCATAGAGCCTCCACCGTCCGAAAATAAAGGGGCCGCCTGGTTGGATAGACGGCCAGATGACAGGCCAAATTATGATAGCAGCGCCAAACATAAATCCACCAACGAACTCGGAAGGATAGATGGCCCAGCCAGGTCCATTTACGGGCCAAAGGAGAAGGCCCCAAGAAGCAAGGCAACACGCCAAGTGTCCGACGATAGCGGCACACACAAATCAGGGCGCCGACATCCACTATGTTTCACCGATGAGGTGCCGACCATGAATTCCCAAAGCAGGATTTAAACCCATCAACATAGAGGCCTACGATGGAACAACAGACCACAGAGTCTCGATAGAAGATTATATACTACATATACACATGGCGGAGGAGACGATCTCCACGCCATAAAATACCTACCCCTCAAGCTCAAAGGGCTAGCCCGTCATTGGCTTAAAAGCCTCCCAGAAAACACTATTGGAAGTTGGGAAGAGCTCGAGGACGCGTTTAGAGCAAATTTTCAAGGGACTTATGTCCGTCCTCCGGATGCAGATGACCTAAGTCATATAACTCAACAGCCCGGAGAGTCAGCGCGGAAATTCTGGAACAGGTTCCTTGCGAAAAAGAACCAAATAGTCGACTGTCCGGATGCCGAACCCTTAGCAGCTTTCAAGCACAATGTCCGAGACGAATGGCTCGCCAGGCACCTCGGTCAAGAGAAACCAAGGATAATGTCCGCACTAACAAGCCTCATGACCCACTTCTGTGCGGGAGAGGATAGCTGGTTAGCAAGATGCAGCACCAGCGACCCAAGTACATCCGAGATAAGAGATGGAAACGGAAAATCACGGCGCAGAAAAGAGCAGCGCCGGAATAAAGAAAAAAGCCCAAAGAGCGCGGCAGTCAACGTCGGATTCAAAAGCTCGCGACCCAATAATAAAACACAGCCTCTTAAGGATGACAGTGATGAATTGTCCAACTTAAACAAGATTTTAGGTCGGATATGTCAAATCCACAAGACCCGGAAGGCTCGCAAATCACACCCACAGGATTGTTGGGTTTTAAACAGTCCGCCGACTAAATGCGAACACAAGGGGCTCGGCGTGCTTAAGAAGATAAACCCCACCAGCAGAGCACCGGAAAACAAAAGACTTTCCCACAAGGGGTTAAAGCAGTAAACTCACTTCATGTGACAATACGGAAAAATAGTGCGGCACTTTCTAAAAAGAGCCTCGCGCGGTCCAACCCAGCAGACCGTAGAGATTGGATGTCAAAACCAATCACTTTCGACCACCTGGACTATTCCAGAAGCATTCGAAACACGGGATGGACTCCCCTAATACTGAATCCCATAATAGACGGATTACAATTTACTAACGTCCTAATGGACGGAGGCAGTGACTTAAACCTGCTATATTCAAACACAATCCGTAGGATGGGGATAGACCCTACCAAAATCCGACACAGCCGCACTCCCTTCAAAGGAGTGATGCCAAGCCCTTACGCCAAGCGCACAGGCTCTATATTACTAGAAGTTGTGTTCGGATCGCCGAACAATTTTTGATGTGAAAAATTAATTTTTCACATCATCCCATTTAAAAGTGAATATCAAGCACTCTTGGGACGAAAGGCTTTTGTCCGCTTCAACGCCATACCGCATTACGCGTCTCTTACACTCAAGATGCCCGGTCCGCGTGGCGTCATTTTAGTGCGAGGGTCACTCAAAGACCCGAACTCGGATAGACGAATCCGCGCCGAGAGGCTAGGGGCTCCTAGCCGCATACCCCTTCACAGGGGTATGGCGCAAAACAAACCGCATGATTCATACAAACCCTGCTTTAATTATTTATATTTCTTATTTTACACATATTTTTTGCACGAATTGTTTCTAAACTAAACGTTCCTCTTTTCTCTGAGATGAACAACGTGCATACCCGTCCGTGATAACGGCGCAATGGAGACACAGAGCGGGCGTGCGTGCGAGGACCCGTTAGAGGATTCTTTTCAGATTAAGACCTGCGTAAACCTTTTTTACTGTCTCTTGTTGTTATTCTCCTCGGTTTCTTCCTATAACCAAAGCGAGCTGACGCTTTAGCATCGGCGCGTCGAAGACCATGCTCGCACAGACACTAGGGCTTAGGGCATCTCTGCCCATTATTATAAAGACCGAACACCTTAGGGAGTGTTCGCGTCTCAAGATTAGGCATTATATGCATCAGCTCGAATCATGTCTTTCGTCAAATGTTGGGTTTGCCCGGCTCTCGTGTTTTGCTGCCTTTACGCTCAGTATCATCGGCTAATGCGGCACCGGAGAACTCTGCAATTGTGCCCCAGTTCGGCTAGGCGAGCACCTCGGTAGAGAAAGCCGAAAACTGACTGTCATGATACAGCGAGAGTCTGGTCAACCACTCGATCGACTATCGGAATGTTTAGAATTCCCCGCTTTGACGAAGGACCGTTTCCCGGTCAGGCACACACGCGCTCCGACTTCGGAGAAGGGCGATGCCACCAGGGGCTATATCGTAGCCCCACCCTCAAGCTCCACTGGCTAAGTGAAAGTGATAAAGCATTATAGTCCGGATTGCCTCGTTCGCTACGCTACCACCTCCTTATAACAGGACCGAGACGTCGGATTAAAGTGTGAAAACATGCTATTTTTTGCGAACCCCCCCGCACCTTGTGCGTGGGGGCTGAAGCCGAAGACTGCCATATTTCAAGTTATACAAAAGTATACGTAAACGGCCGCACAGGAGAAGTTTTACTACTTGGGACGCACAAGTATAAAAAGCAGTTGTAACATAATCATCGATTTACAAGCTAATACGTTCATTTGAACGTGATATTTTCGAGCACTGCGACTCTATTACACGAGCGTCACGCATAACTTCCCCAATGTAGTGCTCGACAGGGAGCCGACTTTCATCCAAACCCTGGGCGGCAACAGCGGTGGCATCCATCTCCGGATAATGCGCCTTCACACGGGCAAGAGCCATCCGCGCGCCCTCGATGCAGGCCGACCGCTTCATCTCCTTTATATGCGGCACCGCTCCAAGGAATTGCTGCAGTAAGCCGAAGTAGCTCGTCGCCTTGGACCTCTCTGGCCAGACATGGGCCACGATGTCAGTCATGGCAAGTCCGGACAATCTATTTAGCTCGGCCCATTCGGCCAACCGGTCCGTCAACGGAAGTGAGCGATCCGGACTGTGGAATTGAGACCAATATAGCTCTTCCGTCTCGTGATCCTCCTGGCTCCGGAAGTGCTTAACGACATCGGCCGCACTTGCAGCTAAGTCCATATACGGATCCTCCGGACTCCAGAGCCGCTCAAATTGAGCATACTTTCCATCCATAAACTGGCGACGAAGCAGAAAAGGCTTGCCAGCTATGATCTCTCCGGCCTGGCGCAGTTCCTCCTTCATAGCCCGCAAAGCAGAGCGGGCATCCTTGGCTTTGGCGGTGGCCTTTTTCAGGTCTTCCCGCTCCGATAAGCGCTCCTTTTCAAGAGCCTCATTGCGGTCGGTAGCATCCTTTACTTTCATGGCCAATTCGGCCACCTCCGCCCTGCTTAGGTAGTGCGCAGCCTTTTCGGCTTTCAACTCTTCGGCCGCCCTCGAGGCAGCCGCGTCACTCCTTCGGGCTTGCTCCTTAGCTCGAGCAAGTTCGGCCCGAAGGCTCTCCACAACAGCAGCACCGTCTCAGACAACAACATAAATTTTATCGAGGAGGGCTTCAATTCTTCAATAAAGCGATCATGAGGATTTATTTACCTTGCGACTCGTCAAAGTCGCGGTTGACAAGTGCGATATCGGATCCGCCATGTCAAGTTGCCGACTTAATTTGGCAAACTCATTAGTCCGGCTGGCCCTCGGACTATCCGCCACCTGCATAGGGACGGCGGTATTTATTACTTGAGATTTCGATCCTCGGCACGCTGTCGTTTCCGACAACCTACCGAGTCCCAGGGGCTACTATCTATACAGGGCGCATTTTATGTGCAAAATTGTTAAAAGACAAAAGGATGCGTCATTCTTGCATACCTCAAATCCCGCCAACAAACTCATGGCGGCATTACGCAATCCGCTCTCGGCGGACGAAATCCTTCCAACCACCATACGCATTAACGCACGGTGATCTTCTGAAATGGACGCCCTCTCAAGCAGATTCTTTAGTTCTCCCGGCCGGATACTAGTGGGTGCCGAACTCTCTGGCCCCTCCGGACTCGGGATACCCTCCGTGATTTATACTTTAGGCTCGCCGCTTTATCTCGACGGCGCTGCAGACGGAGGCATATCACTCTCCATCATCTCCTAAGAAGGTCTCCAAGACGAACTCATCTCGAGAAGGCTGCAGACCCGATCGCAATATAAATATTTCGTCACGTAGCACAAATAAAGGTATTTCCTTACTAATTAACTCCTCTTTCATACTCACGGCTCATTGGAGGGCCGATCCTTTAGCGATGATTGTGCGTCCGGATTCTCTCCGGACGCCGGACCAGTGAAGATCTCTTCCCACGCTTAGGGCTTTGGCCTCCGGATCTTGGAGGCGGTCCTCTTCTCCCCTGAAGGAGGGGTTCTTTATTCCCCTTCTTGATCGCCTTTGGGCTAAATATTAGCTCCTTTGTTTTCCCCTTCGCCTCTTCGTGGGTGCGACCTCCAACATTCGACCAGCCACGGGCTCCAGTGCGGTCTCTGGGAGTGGGGCCGGACACCTTATCAGCCTTGATCGCGCCACCCATTCTTGTAAAGAACAACGGGTCAGGAGGCGAACTCTATAAAGGCATATAACAGAATGTCCGCTTTCTGAGCTATTTACCTGAGTGTCTGGGCGATCGCGGCTTAGGCCTGCGTCCTCGGCTAAATCCGGACACGCCACGTGCGGTCCGAAGAACAACTTGTACATCTCCACGGGTGTCGCGCCCATGAAGTGTTGGAGAATCCGAGGTCCCTCCGGGTTGGATTTCCATAGACGGAGAGGACGGCGTTTGCAGGGTAGAAGATGCCTGATTAGCATAACCCGCATCACCTTGATCAGGTCGATCTCCCTCGCTTGGAGATCTCGAATCCGCCCTGCAGTGAGGGCACGTCTTGACGACCCCAATTGAGCCCTTGGTCGACCCGACATTAGCCGACGTGGAGGTCCCGGCGGAATGAAGGCGGCGGCTTTTGCTTGCTGCCTTCGAGCGGTGATATAGAACCACTCCTGCTGCCACACCCGAGTTCCTCTTGAAGGAACCCTCGCCACGGGCATCGGCCTTTTGCTTATGGTCGCCACAAGACTCCGCTTGACGCCCCCCGATCATCTTCGGCTCCACCTTGAAGGTCTTCAACCACAGGCCGAAGTGGGGAGTGACGCGGAGGAAGGCTTCGCAGACGATAATGAATGCGGAGATGTGGAGGATGGACTCCGGAGCCAAATCGTGAAAATGCAGCCCATAGTAGAACAGGAGCCCTCTCACGAAGGGATCGGTCGGGAAGCCTAAACCCCGACGGAGGTGGGATACGAAGACGACGTATTCACCGGGCTCGGGGGCCGGCACGGCCTGCCCTTGTGCAGTAACCTGTCTGCGAACCTCGAGGCCGTGCTTGGCCTCACGCAACTTCATTATGTCCTCCTCCGTGACGGAGGAGGGCATCCACCGCCCCGGAGGTCGGAGCGGACATGGTTGAGGATCCGCGCTCGAATCTGAGGCTCTGGGTGTTGGAACTGGGAGCGAGGAAGAGATTCGATGCGAGATTGAAGAACAAGGACGAGCCTTGGTCCTCTTATAAAGGGGACGAAATACCAAGGGCCATCTCCGTGACCGTTTGGGATTCGCCTTCGATAGAGGAGGCGTGGCGACGGGAACGATTGGGTTACTCACGTCTATATTGATGAGAATCCCGGAATAAGGGGAACAGATCTCTGCTTCGACAAGACGTGCCAAGGAAACCGCTTCGCTAAACATGCTGTGGTGGTATAGTTAAAAACGATTCAAACGAAGGCTTGGTAGCGGTGTGATGTCACGCCGCATAATACGTCAGCACATCAAACTAAGTGTACATTTTATTCGCTCTACGGTGGAATGTGGAATTTATTTTGCAGAGACGGACACTATCCTGGTGTTCCTGATCTTCTCTGGATTATTCAAGGGAGGAACCCGCCTTGCAATGCCGAACATTATGCGCGCCGGACTAATCGTCATTGAAGCCTGGTTCGAGGCTACTCTTGAGGAGTCCTGGACTAGGGGTGTCCGGACAGCCGGACTATCATTATCCGCGGACTCCAAGACTACGAAGATAGAAGATTGAAGACTCGCTCGTGGATCGGATGGGATTTTCCTTGGCGTGGAAGGCAAGCTTGGCAATACGGATATGTAGATCTCCTACCATTGTAACCGACTGTGTAACCCTAGCCTCCTCCGGTGTCTATATAAACCGGAGGGCTTTAGTCCGTGAGGACAACATACATTACAACAATCATACCATAGGCTAGCTTCTAGGGTTTAGCCTCCTTGATCTCGTGGTAGATCCACTCTTGTACTGCCCATATCATCAATATTAATCAAGCAGACGTAGGGTTTTACCTCCATCGAGAGGGCCCAACACAGGTAAAAACATCGTGTCCCTCGCCTCCTGTTACCATCCGCCTAGACGCACAGCCGGGACCCCCTACCCGAGATCCGCCAGCTTTTGACATCGACAAGAGGGCACGCACCCAGCGGTGCTTCGGGATTTAATTCTTTTGTGCAGCAATGAGGATAATCCTCATGTTACGGACCCAGTCCGTGTAATTGCTACCATCATCTTTCAACTTTGCTTTCTCAAGGAACGCATTAAAATTCAACGGCACAAAAGCACGAGCCATCTATCTACAAACAAACATAGACAAGCAAAATACTATCAGGAACTAAGTTCATGATAAATTTAAGTTCAATTAATCATATTACTTAAGAACTCCCACTTAGACAGACATCTCTCTAGTCATCTAAGTGATCACGTGATCCAAATCAACTAAACCATAACCGATCATCACGTGAGATGGAGTAGTTTTCAATGGTGAACATCATCATGTTGATCATATCTACTATATGTGAGGGAGTCCTGGACTAGGGGGTGTCCGGACAGCCGGACTATCATTATCCGCCGGACTCCAAGACTAAGAAGATAGAAGATTGAAGACTCCGGCTCGTGTCCGGATGGGACTTTCCTTGGCGTGGAAGGCAAGCTTGGCAATACGGATATGTAGATCTCCTACCATTGTAACCGACTCGGTAACCCTAGCCTCCTCTCGTGTCTATATAAACCGGAGGGCTTTAGTCCGTAGGACAACATACATTACAAGAATCATACCATAGGCTAGCTTCTAGGTTTAGCCTCCTTGATCTCGTGGTAGATCCACTCTTGTACTACCCATATCATCAATATTAGTCAAGCAGACGTGGGTTTTACCTCCATCAAGAGGGCCCGAACTCAGGTAAAAACATCGTGTCCTCGCCTCTTGTTACCATCCGCCTAGACGCACAGCTCGGGACCCCTACCGAGATCCGCCGGTTTTGACAATCGACATTGGTGCTTTCATTGAGAGTTCCCTGTCGCCACCGACAGTGCTTGATGGCATCTTCAACCAACAACGCTGTCCAGCGAGAGTTTTCCCCGACAGATCTTCAGATTCGGCGGCCGCCTGCGGGCCAATTCACTTGGCCATCTGGAGCAAATCGAAGCTACGCCCGCCGTCAGTCGATTCGAAGCTTAAACTTCACGGCCGATGTCCGCGGAGACTTGATCTTCGACGGACTCGAGCCTGACCAAGCGTGCGATCAGAACGATGGGCATGATCTAGCTCTGCTGCGAGCAAAGGCCTTGGTGGCGACACGGATCCGCTTCGCCATTAGCCCGGGCCGATCGCCCGGATCGAGGGCGGTGGATAGACGCCACAGGGGCTTCAACATCCACGGCGATGGAGCCAACACTAATTTTGTCCCTCGCGAAACTAGTGATTCCGAGGCACCGACTCCTCGCCGACTCAACCTCCTGCGCCTACCAATCGAATCGATTGGGCGCGGTTATGAAATTCACCGCGCGGACATCTTTCCAACACTCGCTTTTGGCGATATCCTGAATTCATTAAGGCACCTCTCGTTATCGGGAGAATCTGGCCGGATCAGGCCAGGATGGTTGGGGCACAGACGATGAAGTAATTCGAGCCCACCCACCACCCACTTTGTAGCCACCGCCGATTTATCTAACCGACATGCTAGACTACGACTCCGAAGACATCGACGCTATGGACGACTATGCCGGAGATTTAACAGAACCAGCGCCTCTGAGGCACCGGAAGACCACCTCGTCATGTGACATATACATGGTGGACACCCGAAGACGGGATGGCGAAGAAACAGCGAGCGAGACTCTTTAAAGAAAAAGCCCAAGCGCGGCGTCGTGGCGCCGCTCTAAATCCCGCCACAAAGAAGAATAGAGATTCCGGCACAGAGATAACAATACCCCGAGAGTGCCAAGACAATCCCCTCCAAAGAAGACTCGGATAGGAGGATGCGTAAGCAAGACCTCATGAGAGGGCGGCAGATTTAAGAGGTTGAGGATCATAACTATGTACCTCCTCCAAGACGGCAAGCCTCAATGACGCATTTAACGTGCTGTGCCCGAGGACATCGTCAAACAAGAGCTTTTAAGTGCAGGGCTCATCGCCACAAAGAAGAAGCCTGATGAAGGAAAAGCGGAAGCTCAAAACAGCGGAAGACATGCTCGTAATGAGATGGAGCAAAGTGCTCAAAACCGCAGATAAATCGGCAATGGCCACCAATCAAGAGCTACCCGGCGTAAGTTGTTACTGAACCGACGAGGAGGCCATAGAGCCTCCACCGTCAAATGGCCCAGCCAGTCCATCTACGGACCCAAAAAGAAGGCCCAGGAAGCAAGGTAACACGCTCAAGTGTCCGATGATAGCGGCACATACAAGCATTGTGGGCGCCAGACACCCACTATGTTTCACCGATGAGGTGCTGGACCATGAATTCCCAACAGGGTTTAAACCCATAAACATAGAGGCCTACGATGGAACAACAGACCCTGGAGTCTGGATAGAAGATTATATACTACATATACACATGGCAAGAGGAGACGATCTCCACGCCATAAAATATCTACCCCTCAAGCTCAAAGGGCCAGCCCGTCATTGGCTCAAAAGCCTCCCAGAAAACACTGTTGGAAGTTGGGAAGAGCTCGAGGACACGTTTAGAGCGAATTTTCAAGGGACTTATGTACGTCCTCCGGATGCAGATGATCTAAGTCATATCACTCAACAGCTCGGAGAGTCAGCGCGGAAATTCTGGAACAGGTTTCTTACCAAAAGAACCAAATAGTCGATCGTCCGGACGCCAAGCCTTAGCAGCTTTCAAGCACAATGTCCGAGATGAATGGCTCACGGGCACCTCGGTCAAGAGAAACCGAGGACAATGTCCGCACTAACAAGCCTCATGACCCGCTTCAGGCGGAGAGAGGATAGCTGGCTAGCAAGAAGCGGCACCAACGACCCAAGTACATCCGAGATAAGAGATGGAACGGAAAATCACGGCGCAGAAAAGAGCAGCGCCGAATAAAGATAAAAGCCCAAAGAGCACGGCAATCCACGCCGGATTCAAAGCTCATGGCCCAACAACAAAACACAGCCTCTCAAGGATGACGGACGAATTGTCCAACTTAAACAAGATTTTGGGTCGGATATGTCAAATCCACAAGACCCGGAAGGCCCGCAAATCACACCCACGAGGATTGTTGGGTTTTAAACAGTCCGGCCGACTAAATGCGAACACAAGGGGCTCGACGCGTCAGCTTAAGAAGATAAACCCCACCAAAGAGCACCGAAAACAAAAGACTTTCCCACAAAGGGTCAAAGCGAGAAACTCACTTCATGTGGTAATACGAAAAATAGTGCGGCACTTTCTAAAAAGAGCTTGGCGTCCAACCTAGCGAATCGTAGAGATTGGATGTCAAAACCAATCACTTTCACCACCTGACTATTCCGAAGCGTCAAACGCGGGGCGGACTCCGATATTGAATCCCATAATAGACGGATTACAATTTACTAACGCCCTAATGGACGGAGGCAAGTGACTTAAACCTGCTATATTCAAACACAATCCGTAGGATGGGGATAGACCCTACCAAAATCCGACACAGCCGCACTCCTTCAAAGGAGTGACGCCAGCCCTTACGCCAAGTGCACGTGCTCCATATCACTAGAAGTCGTGTTCGATCGCGAACAATTTTCGATGTGAAAAATTAATTTTTCACATCGTCCCATTTAAAAGTGAATATCAAGCACTCTTGGGACGAAAGGCTTTTGTCCGCTTCAATGCCATACCGCATTACGCGTCTCTTACACTCAAGATACCCGGTCCTCGTGGCGTCATTTTAGTGCGAGGGTCACTCAAAGACCCCGGACTCGGATAGACGAATCCGGCGTCAGTAGGCTAGGGGCTCCCTAGCCGCATACCCCTTCACAGGGGGCTACGCGCACAAACAAACCGCGGGTTCACACAAACCCTGCTTTAATTATTTATATTTCTTATTTTACACATATTTTTTGCACGAATTGTTTCTAAAACTAAACGTTCCTCTCTTTCTACAGATGAACAACGTGCATACCCGTCCAGGATAACGGCAAGAACGGAGACCACAGCGCAGACGCAAAGAGGGACCCGCTAGAGGATTCTTTTGATTAAGACCTGCATAAACCTTTTTCTCATCACTTGTTGTTATTCTCCTTGGTTTCTTCCTATAACCAAAGCGGAGCCTGACGCTTTGGCGTCGGCCGCGTCAGAAGAACATGCTCGTACCTGGACACTAAGGTCTTAGGGCATCTCTGCCCATTATTATAAAGACCGAACACCTTAGGGAGTGTTCGGCGTCTCGAGTTAGGCATTATATGCATCAGCTCCGAATCATGTCTTTGGTCAAATGTTGGGTTTGCCCGGCTCCGTGTTTTGCTGCCTTACGCTCAGATCATCGGCTAACGCGCACCAGGAGAACTCTGCGATTGTGCCCCGCCGCCGGGCGAGCACCTCGAGAGAAAGCCGAAAACTGATCATCATGATACAATGAGAGTCTGTCAACCACTCGATCGACTATCGGAATGTTTAGAATTCCGCTGGACGAAGGACCGCTTTCGGTCAGCACACACGCCTCGACTTCGGAGAAGGGCGATGCCACCAGGGGCTATATCGTAGCCCCACCCTCGAGCTCCACTGGCTAAGTGAAAGTGATAAAGCATTATAGTCCGGATTGCCTCGTTCGCTACGCTACCACCTCCTTATAACAGGACCGAGACGTCGGATTAAAGTGTGAAAATGCGCTATTTTTGTGAACACCCCCGCACCTTGTGCGTGGGGGCTGAAGCCGAAGACTGCCATCTTTCAAGTTATACAAAAGTATACGTAAACGGCCGCACAGGAGAAGTTTTACTACTTGGGACGCACAAGTATAAAAAGCAGTTGTAACATAATCATCGATTTACAAGCTAATACGTTCATTTGAACGTGATATTTTTCGAGCACTGCGACTCTATTACACGAGCGCCACACATAACTTCCCCGAAGTAGTGCTCGACAGGGAGCTGGCTTTCATCCGAACCCTGGGCGGCAACAGCGGTGGCATCCATCTCCGGATAATGCGCCTTCACACGGGCAAGAGCCATCCGCGCGCCCTCGATGCAGGCCGACCGCTTCATCTCCTTTATATGCGGCACCGCCCAAGGAACTGCTGCAGAAGTCGAAGTAGCTCGTCGCCTTGGACCTCTCTCGCCGAAAATGGGCCACGATGTCAATCATGGCAAGTCCGGACAATCTATTTAGCTCGCCCATTCGCCAACCGTCCGTCAACGGAAGTGAGCGATCCGCATCGTGGAATTGAGACCAATATAGCTCTTCCGCCTCGTGATCCTCCGGCTCCGAAGTGCTTAACGGCATCGGCCGCACTTGCGGCTAAGTCCATATACGGATCCTCCGGACTCCACAACCGCCAAATTGAGCATACTTTCCATCCATAAACCGCGACGGCGCGAGAAAAGGCTTGCCACCACGATCTCTCCGGCCGGTGCGCTTCCTCCCTCATAGCCGCAGCGCGGCATCCTTGGCTTCGGCGGTGGCCTTCTTCAGTCTTCCCGCCCAATAAGCGCCCTTTTCAAAAGCCTCATTGCGGTCGGTAGCATCCTTTATTTTCATGGCCAATTGTCCACCTCCGCCTGCTTAGGCGGTGCGCAGCCTTTTCGGCTTTCAACTCTTCGCCGCCCTCGAGGCAGCGTCACTCCTTCGGGCTTGCTCCTTAGCTCGAGCAAGTTCGCCCGAAGGCTCTCCACAGCGAGTAATCGCTCTGCATAACAACAGCATAAAATTTATCGGAGGAGGGCTTCAATTCTTAAATAAAGCGATTATGAGGATTTATTTACCTTGCGACTCGTCAAGTCGCGGTTGACAAGTGCGATATCGGCATCCGCCATGTCAAGTTACCGACTTAATTCGCAAACTCATTAGTCCGGCTGGCCCTCGACTATCCGCCACCCGCATAGGGACGGCGGTATTCATTACTTGAGATTTCGATCCTCGCACGCCGTCGCTTCCGACAACCTACCGAGTCCTGTGGGCTACTATCTATACAGGCGCATTTTATGTGCAAAACTGTTAAAAGACAAAAGGATGCGCTCATTCTTGCATACCTCAAATCCCGCCAGCAAACTCATGGCGGCATTACGCAATCCGCTCTTGGCGGACGAAATCCTTCCAACCACCATACGCATCAACGCACGGTGATCTTCTGAAATGGACGCCCTCTCAAGCAGATTCTTTAGTTCTCCCGGCCGGATACTAGTGGGTGCCGAACTCTCTGGCCCCTCCAGACTCGAGGATACCCTCCGTGACGATACTTCAGGCTCGCCCGCCTTATCAGACGGCGCTGCAGATGGAGGCGTATCACTCTCCATCTTCTCCGGAAGAAGGTCTCCCGAAGATGAGCTCCTCTGAGAAGGCTGCAGACCCGAACTGCAATATAAATATTTCGGTCACAGAAGCACAAATGAAGGTATTTCCGTACTAATTAACTCCCTCTTTCATACTCACGGCTCGCTGGAGGGCCGATCCTTTGGCGATGATTGTGCGTTCGGATTCTCTCCGGACGCCGGACCCCCCGGTGAAGATCTCTTCCCACGCTTAGGGGCTTTGGCCTCCGGATCTTCGGAGGCGGTCCTCTTCTCCCCCTGAAGGGAGGGGTTCTTGGTTCCCCCCTCTTCAGTCGCCCCTTTGGGCGAAATATTAGCTCCTTTGTTTTCCCCTTCGCCCCCTTCTGTGGGTTCGACCTCCAACATTCTGACCAGCACGGGCTCTAGTGCGGTCTCTGGGAGGGGGGGCGGACACCTTATCAGCCTTGATCGCGCCACCCATTCCTGTAAAGAACAAAGGGTCAGGAGGCGAACTCTAGAAAGGCATATAACAGAATGCCCGCTTTCTGAGCTACTTACCTGAGTGTCCGGGCGATCGCGGCTTAGGCCTGCGTTCTCGGCTAAATCCGGACACGCCACCTGCGGTCCGAAGAACAACTTGTACATCTCCACGGGTGTCGCGCCCATGAAGTGTTGGAGAATCCGAGGTCCCTCCGGGTTGGATTCCCATAGACGGAGAGGACGGCGCTTTGCAGGCGAAGATGCCCGATTAGCATAACCTGCATCACCTTGATCAGGTCGATCTCCTCGCTGAGAGATCTCGAATCCGCCCCGCAGTGAGGGCACGCTTTGGACGGCCGCCAATTGAGCTCTTGGTCACCCCACGACATTAGGTGACGTGGAGGTACCGGGCGGAATGAAGGCGGCGGCTTTTGTTGCTGCCGCCGAGCGGTGATATAGAACCACTCCTGCTGCCACAGTCCGAGTTCCTCTTGAAGGAACCCTCGGCCACGGGCATCAGCCTTTTGCTTATGGTCGCCTCAAGACTCCGCTGACGCCCCGATCATCTTCGGCTCCACTCTTGAAGGTCTTCAACCACAGGCCGAAGTGGGGAGTGACGCGGAGGAAGGCTTCGCAGACGATGATGAGTGCGGAGATGTGGAGGATGGACTCCGGAGCCAAATCGTGAAAATCTAGCCCATAGTAGAACAGGAGCCCTCTCACGAAGGATCCGCTGGAAGCCTAAACCCCGCGGAGGTGGGATACTGAGACGACGATTCACCAGGCTCGGAGCGGAACGCCTGCCCTTGGGCAGGCAACTGTCTTGCGAAACCTCGTGGGCCTGTGCTTGGCCTCACGCATCTTCAATATGTCCTCCTCTCAGAACGGAGGAGGGCATCCACCGGCCCTGGAGGTCGGAGCCGGACATGGTTGAGGATCCGAAGCGCTCGAATCTGAGGCTCTGGGTGTTGGAACTGGGAGCGAGGAAGAGATTCGATGCGCGATTGAAGAACAAGGACGAGCCTTGGTCCTCTTATAAAGGGGACGAAATACCAAGGGCCGTCTCCGTGACCGTTTGGGATTCGCCTTCGATAGAGGAGGCGTGGCAATGGGAACGGTTGGGTTACCCACGCACGTATTGATGAGAATCCCGGAATAAGGGGAACACGATCTCTGCTTTGACAAGACGTGCCAAGGAAACCGCTTCGCTAAACATGTTGAGGTGGTATAGTTAAAAACGATTCAAACAAAGGCTTGGTAGCGGTGTGATGTCACGCCGCATAATACGTCTGCAGATTGAACTAAGTGTACATTTTATTCTCTCTACGGTGGAATGTGGAATTTATTTTGCAGAGCCGGACACTATCCTGGTGTTCCTGATCTTCTCTGGATTATTCAAGGGAGGAACCCGCCTTGCAATGCCGAACATTATGCGCCGGACTAATCGTCATTGAAGCCTTGGTTCAGGCTACCGAGGAGTCCTGGACTAGGGGTGTCCGGACAACCGGACTATCATTATCCGCGGACTCCAAGACTACGAAGATAGAAGATTGAAGACTCGGCTCGTGTCCGGATGGGACTTTCCTTGGCGTGGAAGGCAAGCTTGCAATCTGGATATGTAGATATCCTACCATTGTAACAGACTCTGTAACCCTAGCCTCCTCCGGTGTCTATATAAACCGGGGGCTTTAGTCCGTGGGACAACATACATTATAACAATCATACCATAGGCTAGCTTCTAGGGTTTAGCCTCCTTGATCTCGTGGTAGATCCACTCTTGTACTACCCATATCATCAATATTAATCAAGCAGGGCGTGGGTTTTACCTCCATCAAGAGGGCCCAACCAGGTAAAAACATCGTCCTCGTCTCTTGTTACCATCCGCCTAGACGCACGCCGGGACCCCCTACCGAGATCCGCCGGTTTGACACCGACAATATGATTCACGCCGACCTTTCGGTCTCCGTGTTCCGAGGCCATATCTCGCATATGCTAGGCTCGTCAAGTTTAACTTTGAGTATTCTGCGTCGCAAAACTGTCTTGCACCCGTTGTAGATGGACGTAGTGCTTATCACACCGATCATCACGTGGTGTCCGGGCACGACGAACTTTGGCAACGTGCATACTCGTGAGAACACTTCTTGATAATTTTAGTGAGAGATCATCTTAAAATGCTACCGTCAATCAAAGCAATATAAGATGCATAAAGGATAAACATCACATGCAATCAATATAAGTGATATGATATGGCCATCATCACCTTGTGCTTGTGATCTCCATCTTCAAGCACCATCGTGATCACCATCGCCACCGCGCCGACACCTTGATCTCCATCGTAGCATCGTTATTGTTACGCCATCTATTGCTTCTACGACTATCGCTACCGCTTAGTGATAAAGTAAAGCAATTCTGAAGCGTTGCATTTCATACAATAAAGCGACAACCATATGGCTCTCGCCATTGCCGATAACTTCGGTTACAAAACATGATCATCTCATACAATAAAATATAGCATCACATCTTGACCATATCACATCACAACATGCCCTGCAAAAACAAGTTAGACGTCCTCTACTTTGTTGTTGCAAGTTTTACGTGGCTGCTACGGGCTTAGCAAGAACCGTTCTTACCTCGCGATCAAAACCACAACGATAGTTCGTCAAGTTAGTGCTGTTTTAACCTTCGCAAGGACGGGCGTAGCCACACTCGATTCAGCTAAAGTGAGAGAGACAGACACCCGCCAATCACCTTTAAGCACGAGTGCTCGTAGCGGTGAAACCAGTCTCGCATAAGCGTCGCGTAATGTCGGTCCGGCCGCTTCATCTCACAATACCGCCGAACCGAAGTATGACATGCTAGTAAGCAAAGATGACTTGTATCGCCCACAACTCACTTGTGTTACGCTTTCGTTCATATAACATCAACGCATAAAACCTAGGCTCGATACCATTTGTTGGGGAACGTAGTAATTTCAAAAATTTCCTACGCACAAGCAAGATCATGGTGATGACATAGCAACGAGAAGGGAGAGTGTTGTCCACGTACCCTCGTGAGACCGTGGCGAAGCGTTAGCACAACGCTGCTTGATGTAGTCGTACGTCTTCACGATCCGACCGATCCAAGCGCCGAACGTATGGCACCTCCGAGTTCAGCACACGTTCAGCTCGATGACGATCCCCGGGCTCCGATCCAGCAAAGCTTAGGGAATGAGTTTCGTCAGCACGACGGCGTGGTGACGATGATGATGTTCTACCGGCGCAGGGCTTCGCCTAAACTCCGCGAAGATATGACCAAGGTGGAATATGGTGGAGGGGGGCACCGCACACGGCTAAGGAACGATCCGTAGATCAACTTGTGTGTCTAGGGTGCCCCCTGCCCCCGTATATAAAGGAGCCAGGAGGGAGGAGGCGGCCGGCCAAGTAGGGCGTGCCAAGGGGGGGAGTCCTACTCCCATCGGGAGTAGGACTCCCTTCTTTCCTAGTTGGAGTAGGAGAAGGGGGAAGGAGGAGGAAGAGGGGAAGGAAGGGGGGGCGCCGCCCCCCTCTCCTCGTCCCATTCGGACTAGGGAGGGGAGGGGCGCGGCCCACCTCTTGCCTCCTCTCCTCTTCTCCCTTATGGCCCATGTAGGCCCAATAACCCCCGGGAGGGTTCCAGAAACCCCTGTATCTCAGAAATGCCGATTTCACCCTAACGCTTCGATGTCCAAACATAGGCTTCCAATATATCAATCTTTATGTCTCGACCATTTCGAGACTCCTCGTCATGTCCGTGATCACATCCGGGACTCTGAACAAACTTCGGTACATCAAAACTTATAAACTCATAATAAAACTATCATCGTAACGTTAAGCGTGCGGACCCTACGGCTTCGAGAACTATGTAGACATGACCTAGAACTATTCTCGGTCAATAACCAATAGCAGAACCTGGATACCCATATTGGTTCCTACATATTCTACGAAGAACTTTATCCGTCAAACCGCATAACAACATACGTTGTTCCCTTTGTCATCGTTATGTTACTTGCCCAAGATTCGATCGTCGGTATCCAATACCTAGTTCAATCTCGTTACCGGCAAGTCTCTACTCGTTACGTAATGCATCATCCCGTAACCAACTCATTGGTCACATTGCTTGCAAGGCTTTATAGTGATGTGCATTACCGAGAGGGCCCAGAGATACCTCTCCGACAATCGGAGTGGCAAAACCTAATCTCGAAATACGCCAACCCAACATCTACCTTTGGAGACACCCGTAGTACTCCTTTATAATCACCCAGTTATGTTGTGACGTTTGGTAGCACCCAAAGTGTTCCTCTGGTAAATGGGAGTTGCATAATCTCATAGTTTCAGGAACGTGTTTAAGTCATGAAGAAAGCAATAGCAATATACTAAACGATCAAGTGCTAGGCTAACGGAATGGGTCATGTCAATCACATCATTCTCCTAATGATGTGATCCCATTAATCAAATGACAACACATGCCTATGGTTAGGAAACATAACCATCTTTGATTAATGAGCTAGTCAAGTAGAGGCATACTAGTGACGTTATGTTTGTCTATGTATTCACACATGTATCATGTTTCCGGTTAATACAATTCTAGGATGAATAATAAACATTTATCATGATATGAGGAAATAAATAATAACTTTATTATTGCCTCTAGGGCATATTTCCTTCAGGTGTGCCCCCCTATAGGGCGCCCCCTGTCTCGTGGGCCCCTCGGGCGTCCACCGACGTACTTCTTCCTCCTATATAAGCCTACGTACCCCGAAAACATCCAGGGGGTAGACGAAACACAATTTCCACCACCGTAACCTTATGTATCCGCGAGATCCCATCTTGGAGCCTTCGCCGGCATTCTGCCGGAGGGGGGAATCAACCACGGAGGGCTTCTACATCAACATCCTTGCCCCTCCGATGAGTTCTGAGTAGTTTACTTCAGACCTACGGGTCCATAGTTATTAGCTAGATGGCTTCTTCTCTCTTTTTGCATCTCAATACAATGTTCTCCCCCTCTCTTCTGGAGATCTATCCGATTTAAACTCTTTTTGCGGTGTGTTTGTCAAGATACGATGAATTGTGGGTTTATGATCAAGTTTATCTATGAATAATATTTGAATCTTCTCCGAATTCTTTTATTTATGATTGAGTTATCTTTGCAAGTCTCTTCGAATTATCAGTTTGTATTGGCCTACTAGATTGATCTTTCTTGCCATGGGAGAAGTGCTTAGCTTTGGGTTCAATCTTGCGGTGTCCTTACCCAGTGACAGAAAGGGTTGCAAGGCACGTATTATATTGTTGCCATCGAGGATAACAAGATGGGGTTTATATCATATTGCTTGAGTTTATCCCTCTACATCATGTCATCTTGCTTAATGCGTTACTCGGTTTTTATGAACTTAATACTCTAGATGCAGGCAGGAGTCGGTCAATGTGTGGAGTAATAGTAGTAGATGCAGGCAGGAGTCAGTCTACTTGTTGCGGACGTGATGCCTATATACATGATCATGCCTAGATAATCTCATAATTATTCGCTTTTCTATCAATTGCTCGACAGTAATTTGTTCACCCACCGTAATACTTATGCTATCTTGAGAGAAGCCACTAGTGAAACCTATGGCCCCCGGGTGTATCTCTTATCATATTTGCTTCCAATTTACTTTTATTTGCATCTTTACTTTTTGCATCTATATTATAAAATACCAAAAATATATTTATCTTATATTATTATCTCTATTAGATCTCACTTTCGCAAGTGGCCGTGAAGGGATTGACAACCGCTTTATTGCGTTGGTTGCGAGTTCTTTGTTTGTTTGTGTAGGTGCGTGGGACTTTTGAGGAGCCTCCTACTAGATTGATACCTTGGTTCTCAAAAACTGAGGGAAATACTTACGCTACTATTGCTGCATCATCCTCTCCTCTTCGAGGAAAACCAACACAAGCTCAAGACGTAGCACCCAGCTACATCCCAGCGGCCAATACACAAGTCCGGTGCAACGCAAAGGAGCGACTCCATGTTTTCGAGATAAGTTTCGTGCCTGGAATAACTAATCGATGCAGCACATAATCTCCACTTAATGCGGCTCTGTGATGGCGACATTGCCTTCCTTTCTCACCTTTCGGCGGTTGCTTGTGCGCTAAAGGGGACCTCCTGAGCATCGCGCCTCAGGGGCTCTTACAGGACCTCGGGCCGCTCACCTCCTAGCCTTGACCACGGCAACGCGACCTATCATACCAGCGACGGTTGAAGCCTGCCTGGGGACCAGGACCTGTCAGTGTAGAGCACCGAGTAATCGCGAGGTTCGAAAGGGGGAACCAAGCCGGGACAGAACAGGCATTCGCACTACTTCATAATAAGGATAATATCAACAAAATACATCGCAGACCTTTACATGCCCCCACGGGGTGTTCTCTCGTTTCCTCGCAGGGAACAAAAGACGCGAATCCTAAGGAGTCCTAACTACACGTGCCTCCCTGGCCGACCCCATCATCAATAGTGGGGCACGGGAGGCCGGCGCCAACCCCATCCAAATCAGCCGCGACGACGGCCTGTTGCAGCCGCTTTGCTCTGGGCACGACGCGAGCTTGGGGGCTCGTAGCTGTCGTCGCTCGTCTCCGGAGTCACAAAGAGCTCGGGAGAGTCGCTAGACTCCCCAGCGTCGCTGCTGCTGCCGGAGGAGCTGTTGGGGAAGCGAGCGGCAGGCCTGGCCCCGGCCACGTCGATGTCCTGACTGCCTCCTCTGGGACAACACTCCAGTCGGCGGCCTTCTGCATCGAAGACCTTGAAGAGCATCAAGGAGGCGCCATCGTATTCAAAATGAATCATGAGGGCACCCCCTGTTCGGCAGACCCTGGCGACCTCGCCCCAGCCTCTAGTCATGAAGACCTTGCCCGGAGCAACGACTTCAACCTCTGCTCAGGTCGCCGAAGCATCGCAGTCGGTGTGTTGCAGCCAAAGCTCGAGAGGCCCCCTCGGTGACATCTTGATGGCGAAGAATGAAGGGAAGGGGATCCAGGTGCTTGGAGGCATCGCAACATAAAGCACGAGCTCACGAGAGGAGTCCGCGGCGTGGACTCCAGGAGCAACGGCGCGCACCACCACGGCTCGTCGACCTTGCTTGCGGCGCGGGCGGCGACGCTCGCCGTCTCTTTCCCCACGGCCCTTGGCCTGGGCATACAAGGGCAGTGGGAACCCAGGAGGCGACCGCTCGCACCAAGGCCTCGTCGTCTCCGGCCACGCAACCTCGTCGCGGCGGCATAGGACCGACTGTTTCTTCGGCGGGAGCGGGTCAGGCCCCTCCCGGGGGGCCTTCCCCTTCTCTTCGGCTGAGAATCTGCGGATTGGAGCCATTGGCATCGAGAATGGAGGTGGAGCAAGGGAGTAGAAGCAGGCGGAGCAAGGGGAGATGGACAACGGGGGCTCTCGCCCCTCCGTATTTATAGCACAAGGGAGGCCAACCGTCGACCTCCACGATCGCAAGTAATCATGACTCTTTTTGCATGCAGCAGGGACTCGTCAAATCAGGCAGTTGCTGAGGCAGCATGGGGAAGCGGATACGCCCATGTCCAATCAACCGCCACACGACGACCAAGGCCGCAGGCTATTGGGGCCCACGGTGCTCCGCACTTTCCCTTTGGCTTCGCTGCTAAGCCAAGTCCGAGCACGCCTTGGGCCCGGGCTCTTGTCGATGTTGCAGGGCAGGGGTCCCAGACTTGCTCGCGGCTGCGGCGTGGCTCAACAAGTGGCCCAAGACGCCCGTCTTCATCAACCCAAGTTCAAGACCCTTGCGAGGGGCCAAGCCTCGCGGGGCGGACGACATAAGGCCTCCTCAGGGGCGGCCTCACCAGGCAGGCTCGCGAGGAGGCAGAGAGATCAAGGCAAGGGGTGCCTCGCGAGGTGCTCATGACGCAAGCCATGACGATAAAGACCAGGCAGGCGCCAGGCAGGCGCTAGCCTGCGCAGTGTCCTTGTTTCCTCTTTGGCGCAAAGGGGGCAAGCGCATGCGTGGAGTACCGAGGCATCAGGCAAAGGTTTCCATATCGGTGCAACGAGACCAATACCAGCAGGACGGCAGGATGGAGGTCACCGTGGAGCCAAAGACAGCGTCATCGCCAAGACCATTGGCAGTCGAAGACCACCTTTAGTCAGGATAACTTGTACTAGCTGTCCCCTTTCGAAATGGCCATTGTTGGCTCCCTTCCCGCTCAATATTTGGGAAGAGGACCAGGGCCTCTATAAATATAGCTAGCCACCACAGTAGAAGGCATCTCATCTGGAGCCAAGAGATACGGATCGATTCCTCCTCAAGCACAGCACCACAAGAACACCTCTCCTCGCAAGGCTGTTCTTCCTCTGTACTATTCATCATCAGCCCAAGAGGCAATCCACCACACCACACACTGGATTAGGGTATTACACCACAACGGTGGCCCGAACCAGTATAAACCTCATGTCTCTTGTGTTGTTCATCGATCTATCTTAGAATCGCGGCGAGGTTGTGGGCGTGTTTCGGTAGGGAGAAGATCTTCGTGCGCACCCCAGAGTTCAAACCTTAAGGATTTTGCCGGAACCCGATATCCGACAGTCTGCTCCCCCATGTGTTTGGCAGCCGAGGCTTCACCCTCTGGCGCCTCCCGGATGGCCTCCGGATTCTCTCCTGGGACGGGGATCCTTCGGGACAACGCCTCGGTGCCTTCTAGGTCCCAGGGAGAGGTGGCCGATGGAAGGGTCCTGCTGTCCATCACCCGCTGGATCCAGCAAATCCTTTGAAGATAAGGACCGCTCGATGTTGGATCGAGCCAGACTGCAAATGCATAATTTAGCACATTAAAACAATGAAGTAAAGAATCCAGATACAAACACGTGTCCGGACACTTACGATTTGGCCAGGGGCTTCTCCCTGGGCTCCCACTCCCAGCCGCTGTTGGTGGCCGCTGTGGAGCTGTTCGGAAGGGAATCTTTCCCTTTGTTGGACGCCTCGGCCTCCAGATGCGTGGAGGCCGTCCTCTTCTTTTTTTCCCTGCAGGGGGGAGTGGATTTCTTCTTCTTCTGCCTCTTCCTCGTCGTTTTCGGTGAAGGAGTGTGCCTCAGTGTCTTCGGACGTGACGTCCAAAGTGCCCTTGCGGCGGAGACCACTTCTGGTCCCCTTGGCCTTCTTCTTGGCCCTCTTCTCCGGCACCTCATAAGGCGCCGGAAACAGCATCTTCGTTAGGAGCAAAGTTTCTAGGCCTATGGGCAGTGGAGCCAGACAGTTAATCTGCTCCGCTATCTCTGTCCAGTCCTGAAATAATCGATATGGAGACTTAGATGCCTTCCTCGAATATGCAAGTAAAGGGTACACCTTGAAAACATGAAAGAACTTACCGGATTAGCAGGGTGAGTTAGGTCGTGCCCACGATCCTTGTTTGTGGTCGGCGACACCTCGTTGGCCTTGAAAAGCACCTTCCAGATATCTTCATGCGTCGTGTCGAAGAGCTCTAGTAGGGCCTGGTGCTTGGCCAGATCAAACACCCACAAATAGCAAGTCCGGCATTGGCACGGAAGAATCCGGTGAATGAGCATAACCTGGATTACGTTGACGAGCTTGACTTTCTTGTTTATCATGCTCTGGACGCGCGTCTAGAGCGCGGTCAGCTCGTCCGGAGAGCCCCAGGTTAGGCCCTTCTCTTGCTAGGAGGTGGGCCGCATCGGGACTCCGGATCAGAATGCGGGGGCCGCCGCCCAGTTGGTGCCGCATGGCTCGGTGATGTAGAACCACCCCGATTGCCACCCTTTTACAGTCTCCACAAAGGAGCCTTCGGGCCAGGTGACATTGGGCATCTTTCCCACCATGGCGCCTCCGCACTCTGCTTGTGGCCGCTCACCACCTTCGGCTTCACATTGAAGATCTTCAGCCATAGGCCGAAGTGAGGTGGGATGCTGAGGAAGGCCTCACACACGACAATAAATGCCGAGATGTTGAGGATGGAGTTGGGGGCTAAGTCATGGAAGTCTAGCCCATAGTAAAACATCAGTCCGCGGACGTATGGGTGGAGAGGGAATCCCAGCCCGCGGACGAAGTGTGTGAGGAACACTACCCTCTCTTGGGGCTCTGGGGTGGGGAAGATCTATCCCTTGGCCGGAAGTCAATGGGCGATTTCCTTGGCTAGGTACCCGGCCTCCCGGAGCTTCTTGATGTCCTTCTCCTTGACAGAGGAGGCCATCCACTTGCCTCCTGCTCCGGATCCGAACATGACTGGAGTGCTTTTTTGGGCGGAGAAGGCGAGAGCTTGGGTGCTGGAGGTCGAGAATGGATGGGAAGAGGAAGGATAAGGCGTGGGTAAAGAAGGATGAATCCTTATCCCTTTATAAAGGCAGTAAAAGTCATGCGCCTCCCCACTCGCCTTAAAATTCGCCTATCCCCCAAGCGCCATGCAGATGACATGGTTGGGTTACCACGCTCGTATTGATGAGAATCCCGTGATAAGGGGACATGATCTCTGCTTTGACAAGACGTGCCAATGAAGCCACACCTCGAAATACGGAGCGGTAGACTAAAAAATGGTTCAAATAATGACAGTGGCGTGATGTCATGCTACGAAAAGTTGTCAGTGGATTGGACTCGTGAAATATTATACTCTGTACAGTTGTGTGTGATACTTGTTTTGCAGAGCCGGACACATTTCCTATCTTCGGAAGGCTATGTTGGAATATTCGGAGAAGGAACCCGCCTTGCAATGCCGAAGACAATCTGCACGCCGGACTCATCGTCATTGAAGCCTGGTTCAGGGGCTACTGAGGGAGTCCGAGACTAAGGGGTCCTTGGATAGCCGGACTATATAGTATTGCGCTATGAAGATACAAGATGGAAGACTTCTTCCCGTGTCCGGATGGGACTCTCCTTTGCGTGGAAGGCAAGCTTGGCGATTTGGATATGTAGATTACTTTCTCTGTAACTGACTTTGTGTAATCCTAGCCCCCTCCGGTGTCTATATAAACCGGAGGGTTCAGACTTCTAGGGTTTAGCCACAACTATCATAATCTCATAGGCCAGACTTCTAGGGTTTAGCCATTACGATCTCGTGGTAGATTAACTCTTGTAATACTCATATTCATCAAGATCAATCAAGCAGGAAGTAGGGTATTACCTCCATAGAGAGGGCCCAACCTGGGTAAACATTATGTCCCCCGCCTCCTGTTACCATTAGCCTTAGACGCACAGTTCGGGACCCCCTACCCGAGATCCGCCGGTTTTGACACTGACAGGGAGTCTTCAAAAGAGTGAAACCAATTGCTGCATATTTTGGACCCCCCACCAACTGTATCAAGTGTCCCTTGAAGCCTGTGATGCGAACATTTTTTGAGTGCATCTAGCTTCGTATTTGAACTTTTTAAGTATTTTTTCAGTGTGCTTGCATTTATGCATAAAAAATTTAGACCTAAATGTTCCGCCCCGGCTAAGTTCAATTCCTGGATCCGTCACTGACTAGATTGATCTACTTATATATAAGTAAGGGGTGGCGGCCAACGAGGTGGGAGGATGTCCCAAGGCAGCCTAAAACTAACCCTAGGTCATATAAGGCCGTGTAATCCTAGCCCCCTCCGGTGTCTATATAAACCGGAGGGTTTAGACTTCTAGGGTTTAGCCACAACTATCATAATCTCATAGGCCAGACTTCTAGGGTTTAGCCATTACGATCTCGTGGTAGATTAACTCTTGTAATACTCATATTCATCAAGATCAATCAAGCAGGAAGTAGGGTATTACCTCCATAGAGAGGGCCCAACCTGGGTAAACATTATGTCCCCGCCTCCTGTTACCATTAGCCTTAGACGACAGTTCGGGACCCCCTACCCGAGATCCGCCGGTTTTGACACTGACAGGGAGTCTTCAAAAGAGTGAAACCAATTGCTGCATATTTTGGACCCCCCACCAACTGTATCAAGTGTCCCTTGAAGCCTGTGATGCGAACATTTTTTGAGTGCATCTAGCTTCGTATTTGAACTTTTTAAGTATTTTTTCAGTGTGCTTGCATTTATGCATAAAAAATTTAGACCTAAATGTTCCGCCCCGGCTAAGTTCAATTCCTGGATCCGTCACTGACTAGATTGATCTACTTATATATAAGTAAGGGGTGGCGGCCAACGAGGTGGGAGGATGTCCCAAGGCAGCCTAAAACTAACCCTAGGTCATATAAGGCCCATGGGCCCAAGTGGAGGTGATGCAATACCTTTGGACTTCTAGTTTGACACGGATTGTGTTGCAGTGTCAGATTGCTTCCTCAATATCTCCACGCTCCGGACAAATTTGAAGGTGAATCCAATTGGGTTGGAAAGTGCAAGAAATAAACTTTACAAAAAAATATTCACCTAATTCGGAGTTCGGATGCATAAGTTGTGAATGTTTGAAGTCAGGTATGTCTGTGCAGTCCGAATCTGAGTCCAGAATTTGAGATACTTGGTCTCTATCTTCTCTTGGGCTAAAAGTGACGAGAGAGAACTTCTTGAACAACACATGAACGTCTCTTTTTCCCTTATATTCATATGTGGATTTGTACATGTGTCCAATAGTTCTGTAATTAGGCATGAAAGAGAAAGAGGTGAAGTACTTTTGTTCTGTATAGCAAAAAATAAATCATTGCATAAATTTTATCAGAAATCACCTGAAAGAAATATGGGTCTGCAATATTTGTGATCGTATCCAAAGTAGCCATGTGCTCATCATTCTCCCCGTCTTTAAAACAAAGCCGTCCTCGGCGTGTCTTAATTTGAAACGTGGTTAACAAACGAGACAAAGTGTATATGTAATCCATTTTATACTTCCCTTAGTTTTTGCACATATGACACATGTATACATGAGTAAGTTTCATATTCCATGAAATATAAAACCAAAATATTATCAAAAGAAGTTGAAGGCATGAAAATATTGCAACTCGGTTTGCACATATAAGTAAAGCTCTTATTCATATCAAAAGATTGACAATATTCATCAACAAAACCATCCTAACATTGCTGAATAAACTTTAATAGTTTCAAAATTACATGCTACAACATGCTTAAATAAGCAAACATGCAATAACACTTTCGACACGAGGAATCATCACCAAGATTAGAGGTCATATCAAAATGATTAAACATTGACACATTTATTTTATTTTCTTTGAACCTAGCATGGCTATCACTCGTTATGCAAATTCTATGCACCCAAAATTTATTGTCTATACCAAACTCTCCAATCAAGTTAGAAGTAAAACTAGGAACGTCAACACTTCGCAAAATCAAGGGTAAATTCAATAACACAAAGTAGATAGAACTGGCATGCCAATTTATAGATAACATGTCCTCGTGGTTAATCAAATGTACGTAATCCAAATCAGGTTTTATTCTCTGAGTCACATGGTTCTTTCTCATCAAGAATTAATTTAATGGGTCCACTTAAATTTGTTGATATTCCAGTCATTTAATCACATGGCACATTCATAATAGTAACACAATTCTCTAAAATTGGTGGTGTGCTCAAATCAACAGGCAATGACGTATTCAAGTCAACTAGGCATTCATCATCCTCATGTGAAGTTATGTCATCAATACCTTTAGTGTTACCTTGTCGCAATGACTCAGATGATGTAGATACGGGCGGTGGTAATGTACCATAGACATGAGGCGATGTCGCACTCACAGTCTGAGGTGTTGCCACTCTAGCAGGTGCACCGAGGGAGGATACAACCAGTGGTGGTGAGCATGAACTGGAATATTAGTTGTCGTAGTCTCCCAACACATCTTCTTGTATTTGTCTCTCAAAGGTAAAAGCACGAACATACATGCCAGTAATGCAACACATAATATAATGAAATCTTGTGCGAATGTCATGGTTCAAACCACGAAAAAATCTATTGTTTCTATCAACCTTAGTTTCATCTATGTCACAATGATGCATGCAAGATTTGAACTCTTGGTAGTAACAGTGTTATTGGCTTGTTTTAACTGTTCTAGTTATGAAGCAATTCACGATGATAGTAAGGAGGAACAAATTGATGTCTCACTACAACTTTCAAATCTTTCCAACTAGTGGGTTCGTTATCAATATTTTTCTTATGATGCCCACTCCACCAAACAGAAGCAAAACCAGTAAATGCTCGAGTGACAGCTCATACTCTCTCAAGTTTAGAAAAATCATGGCGACTAAAAACTTGTTCTATTTCAAGCTCCCAATGAAGATACATAGCAGGATTAAATCTACCCTGAAAAGGTGGTAGAGAGATAACCTGATTGTATGCTTGTGTGTGTGGTCGCATCTCTCGTGGTGGGGAAGATGTGTCCGTCGTCCAAGAAATTCTATATTCGGAAGTTGTCATGATAAGTAGAAACAAGAAACAAAATTCAAGAATAATGTTCCTATGAACTACTAGGATGTGGTGGTAAAACACTCACAGTAAATCAAATATCAACATCTTACAAGTTCTTACCATGCAGTAGGCGGTGACCGGCAACCAGTGGTGTCGAATAACTTCGAAGATTGAGTAAAGCGATTGCCAGGTGAATGTATGTATACACGGTGTAGAAATATGTGGAGCTTGGAAGGCTTGAATATATAGTAGCAAAAGGTTTGCAATAATCAATTCAGAGATGAAATCTTGAATAAAAGCTCAAAAACGGTACTGGGCTGGTCCTAGGCTAGACCGGACTAGGGACGCGAGCCTAGAACACTAATAGGATAAGAGTGTAGCACAACTAGCAGCAACAAAGGATATGAAGTAGCTCTGGACAACAAGATATAAGTGAAGATCACAACGGCAGTGAACATAATAATGAGAAACAACTTCCAAGCAGGATATACCAAAAACTCTATCTCCAACTTTCCTCTTGAAAAGTTTGTGACAATTTTATAATACTTTTTTCTCAAGAATGCTACTGAGTCAACCTTTCCAATGCAGAAGGAAGCACTCAATTCCAAGTTGGTATGAGCAGGAAAAATGTTTTAAAACTCATGTGAAAAACTGTAACAAACAGTGTTCATGAACTTCGGAGGGGAAAAAGACCTATTTACAAGCTGATTTTGAGGTGCCAAATATTGAAGAAGCTTCTACAACTATTCATATGCGACTCATTGCTAGCATTTATTTGTGTACTCACGGAGCCAAAACAAACTTCGTATCAGAAAGAGATGCCTATTTTATTGAACACTGCGCAAAACAGATTCCAATCCAAATTCAGATACTAGATTGAGTTTAGATAGATCCAAAATTTCTTTCTTTCCCTTATCTCTTTTTTCTCTCACAATTTTTCCTGTCCCTCTTTTTTTTCTCTCTTTTAAAAACAAACCAGATAAGATGCAGATTGGATCAAGCAAAGATGCGAACAACCTCAAGTATGATTATGGCAATGAACAATGGGTGCACGTGGTGGAAACTGATGGATGGTGGTGGTCGACAACGGAAGGGATGATGATGTAGTAGCGGCGTGACTGAAGTGAACATAACTCGAAACTCTAAAAGAGCTAGACACTAAGACCAGCAACTCAACACGATGATGGAAAAACAAATTCAACAAACCAAAGCACTGAAAAGGTTATGCAAAGGCTTAGATTGGTTCGGATATGATAAACTAACCCTATTTTTTGTGGCTTTTTCTTGATAATAGGTAAGAAAATATATCTACTCTAGGGATAACTGGAAATTCTCACCGACCAACCTGAAAGGTGATACCACTTGATAGAGGCGAGGGTCCAGATCTTTTGATGAGATGATAACTATCGATTTTGTGGAGAACGACTTTGATGATCCGACTACAAACACGTACGATGTTCCACCTTAGAAATCGCTAAACCAATCTCCCGAGGTTACTGACGATGCCGGAAACATGATCAACCTAACCACGAAGGTCTATACCTGCATGCAATTGTAGAACAAGCTAGAATATGGTAAAAGCAATCTGAATATTGCTAATATAGATGAAGTACTGATACATGTGGGGATCCGAAAGCGGTCTTGGCCTGGTCGTTGCACACAAATGAAGTACACGAAGTTGCAATGGCTAACTTTTAACTAAGCAAATCCCCAGGAAAAAGCTATTAGATTGATCTACTTATATAAGAGCAAAGGATGGTGGACAAGGAGGTGGGAGGACGTCCCAAGGTAGCCTAAAACTAACCCTAGGACATACAAGGCCCATGGGACCAAGTGGAGGTGATGCAACACCTTTGGACTTGTAGTTTGACTAGGATTCTGCTGTAGCGTTAGATTGTTTTGTCAATATCTCCATGCTCCAGAAAAATTTGAAGGTGAATCATATTGGGTTGAAAATTGCATGAAATAAACTTTCCAAACAAAAAAGATTCACCTAATTCGGAGTTCGGATGTAAAAGTTGTGAACGTTTAAAGTGAGGTGTGTTTGTGCAGTCCGAATGCGAGTCCGCAATGTGAGAGACTTGGTCTCTATATTCTCTTGGGCTAAAATTGACGTGAGATAAATTCTTGAATAGCACATGAATGTCTCTTTTTACCTTATCTTCATATGTCGATTGTACAAGTGACCTATAGTTCTGCAATTAGGCATGAAACAGAAAGAGGTGAAGTACTTTTGTTCTGTATAGCAAAAGTAAATTATTGCATAAATTTTATCAGAAATCACCTATATACATGATCGTTGCCATGAATAACATCATAACTATGCAATTTTCTATCAATTGCTAACTGTAATTTTTTACCCGCCATATGCTATGTCTTCTAGAGAGAAGTCTCTAGTGAAAACTATGGCCTCTGGGTATACCTTTATCATATTATTAAAACCAAAAAAAATCTTTGCTACAGTTTTAAACTTTTTATTTTACTTTTCTTTCTTTCTATCTATCACAGTCAGAATTAATCCTTGCAAGTAACGAGTTTAATGGGATTGTCAACCCTCTTGCGTGTGTTGGGTGCAAGTATTTGCTTTTGTGTGTGTAGGTGCTGAAGACGGGAGTTTGCTTGGTTCTCCTATTGGTTTGATAACCTTGGTTCTTGCTGAGGGAAATACCAGTCTCTACTATACTGCTTCTTCCCTACTCTTCGAGGAAAATACCAACACAGTTTACAAGTAGCACCCCCTTCCACAACGGCCACAACGCAATCTTCGGCAAGCCAGTGTATGTAAAATTCATGGCAGTTCCATCGTACGCATAGCTACAGTTATAGATGCCAGGCCCAAATGGCACACTCAACAGCCCACGAGACCCAGAAAGAGCTTCTGAAGAAGAGGTCACCTACGTGGAGCTCACAGAGGCCGCTTTGGCCTCTGCGGAGCTCGAAAGGATTAAGCGAATGTACACCCATAAAAAATGGAGCTCCCACAAAAGCAAGGCGAGGGCCGGTCTTCTAGTCGGTTGAGACGTTTTCACTTGGAAACCCACCGAAATGCCGAGAGTACCGACCTAAAAGGCCGAGCACTATGTGAACATCTGCAAGGACACATGGCTAGTGAAAAGGGCCTTACGTTGTTTCGGCACAAAGAAGCGAATGACTATCGAAGAAGAAATAGCCCGACTCTTGGCTGCCATGTTCATTAGAGAGGTCGCACATCCAGAGTGACTAGCTAATCCAGTCATGATGCACAAGAAGAACATGTCCTGGTGTATGTGCGTCGACTACACCGACGTCGACAAAGTCTTCCCCAAGGACCCATTCCCACTTCCAAGGATCGATCAAAATCATTGACTCCACCGCAGGATGCGAATGTTTGTGTTTCCTCGATGCATAGTCAAGATACCAACGGGTATAAATGAAGAAGTTGGATCAAGATATGACGTCCTTAATCATGCCTTACGGGGGATTCTATTACATCACAGTGCCCTTCGGGCTCAAGAACGTCGGGGCAACGTACGAACAGATGGTGCATAAGTGTTTTAGCAAGCAAATTAATTTAAACATGGAGGTCTACATCAACGACACCGTGGTCAAATTGTGCCAGGGCCCAGCCTCCTCGCAGACCTCCTGCAAACCTTCAACAACCTTCGTGGCTTCAACATGAAGCTCAACCCCCAAAAATGTGTATTTGCAGCCCCGCAGGACAACTTGTAGGATTCACAATGTTCCAACGAGGAACTGAAGCAAACCGATTCGACACAAGGGGAGCCAAAGAATATTTGCAAGTATTACAAGTTGAGTTGTCAATTCTATTGGAAATATGCCCTAGAGGCAATAATAAAATGGTTATTATTATATTTCCTTGTTCATGATAATTGTCTATTGTTCATGCTATAATTGTATTACCCGAAAACCGTAATACATGTGTGAATACATAGACCACAACATGTCCCTAGTGAGCTTCTAGTTGACTAGCTCGTTGATTAACAGATGGTCATGGTTTCCTAACTATGTACATTGGATGTCATTGATAATGGGATCACATCATTAGGAGAATGATCTGATGGACAAGACCCAATCCTAAGCATAGCACAAGATCGTGTAGTTTGTTTGCTAAAGCTTTTCTAATGTGAAGTATCATTTCCTTAGACCATGAGATTGTGTAACTCCCGGATACCGTAGGAATGCTTTGGCTGTACCAAACGCGTCAACGCGTGGCGGGTGGCTATAAAGGTGCACTACAGGTATCTCCGAAAGTGTCTGTTGGATTGGCACGAATCGAGACTGGGATTTGTCACTCCGTATGACAGAGAGGTATATCTGGGCCCTCTCGATAATGCATCATCATAATGAGCTCAATATGACTAAGTAGTTGGTCACAGGATCATGCATTACGGAAAGAGTAAAGTGACTTGCCGGTAACGAGATTGGACGAGGTATTGGGATACCGATGATAGAATCTCAGGCAAGTAACGTACCGATTGACAAAGGGAATTGTATACGGGATTGCTTGAATCCTCGACATCGTGGTTCATCCGGTGAGATCATCGTGGAACATGTGGGAGCCAACATGGGTATCCAGATCCCGCTGTTGGTTATTGGCCGAAGAGCTGTCTCGGTCATGTCTGCATGATTCCCGAACCCGTAGGGTCTACACACTTAAGGTTCGGTGACGCTAGAGTTGTTATGGGAAATAGTATGTGGTTACCGAATGTTGTTCGGAGTCCCGGATGAGATCCCAGACATCACAAGGAGTTCTGGAATGGTCCGGAGGTGAAGATTTATATATAGGAAGTCATCATACGGTCACCGTAAGTATTTGGGGGTTTGCCGGTACTGTACCGGGACCATCGAATGGGTTTCGGGGGTCCACCGGCCCTGGAGGGCCCTATGGGTTGTATGTGGAAGGGAACCAGCCCCTAAGTGGGTTGAGAACCATCCCCCCTTAGGGCCCATGCGCCTATGGTTTTGGGAAACCCTAAAGGGGGCGCCCCCCTTGGCTTGGGGGGCAAGCCCATCCCCTTGGCCGCCGCCCCTCTAGATCTCATCTAGAGGGGCCGACCCCCTTCCACATTCGCCCTATAATTAGAGAGGAGGAGGGAGGGCAGAGCACCTCATCCAAGGCGCAGCCCTCCCCCTCTCCAACACCCCCTCCTCCTCCATTGAGCTTGGCGAAGCCCTGCCGGAGAACCGCTGCTCCTCCACCACCATGCCGTCGTGCTGCCAGAGTTCTTCCCCAACTTCTCCTTCCCCCTTGCTGGATCAAGAAGGACGAGACGTCCCCGTGCTGCATGTGTGTTGAACGCGGAGGCGCCGTTGTTCGGCGCTTAGATCAGAATCAATCGTGATCTGAATCACTGCGAGTACGACTCCTTCATCCGCGTTCTTGCAACGCTTCCATTTCGCGATCTTCAAGGGTATGAAGATGCACTCCCCTCTCTCTCTCTCGTTGCTAGTCTCTCCATAGATTGATCTTGGTGATGTGTAGAATTTTTTTAATTTCTACAGCGATCCCCAACAGTGGCATCATGAGCTAGGTCTATGTGTAGTTTCTATGCACGAGTAGAACACAAGTTGTTGTGGGCGTCGATTTTGTCAATTTATTTGCCGTTACTAGTCTTATCTTGATTCAGCGGCATCGTGGGATGAAGCGGCCTGGACAGACCTTACACGTATGCTTACGTGAGACAGGTTCCACCGACTGACATGCACTAGTTGCATAAGGTGGCTAGCGGGTGTCTGTCTCTCCCACTTTAGTCAGATCGGATTCGATCAAAAGGGTCCTTATGAAGGGTAAATAGCAATTGGCATATCACGTTGTGGTTTTGGCGTAGGTAAAAAAATGTTCTTGCTAGAAACCTATAGCAGCCATGTAAAAAAACTTGCAATAACAATTAGAGGACGTCTAACTTGTTTTTGCAGCATATGCCATGTGATGTGATATGTCCAAATGGATGTGATGAATGACATATGTGATGTATGAGACTGGTCATGTTCTTGTAATAGGAATCACGACTTGCATGTCGATGAGTATGACAACCGGCAGGAGCCATAGGAGTTGTCTTAATTTATTGTATGACCTGCGTGTCATTGAAAACGCCATGTAATTACTTCACTTTATTTCTAACCGTTAGCCATAGTAGTAGAAGTAACAGTGTTGATGGTCAATAAAACCACTAGTTTCAAGAAAGGCAAGGGTAAGAAGAACTTCAAGAAGGACGGCAAGGGAGTTGCCGCGCCCCATAAGCCAGTTGCCGGAAAGAAGCCAAAGCATGGACCCAAACCTGAGACTGAGTGCTTCTATTGCAAGGGAAATGGTCACTGGAAGCGGAACTGCCCCAAGTACTTAGCGGACAAGAAGGCCGTCAACACCAAAGGTATATGTGATATACATGTTATTGACGTGTACCTTACCAGTACTCGTAGTAGCTCCTGGGTATTTGATACTGGTGCGGTTGCTCATATTTGTAACTCAAAACAGGAGCTGCGGAATAAGCGGAGACTGGTGAAGGACGAGGTGACGATGCGTGTCAGGAATGGTTCCAAGGTCGATGCGATCGCCGTCGGCATGCTACCTCTACATTTACCTACGGGATTAGTTTTAAACCTCAATAATTGTTATTTAGTGCCAGCTTTGAGCATGAACATTTTATCTGGATCTCGTTTAATGCAAGATGGCTACTCATTTAAATCTGAGAATAATGATTGTTCTATTTATATGAGAGATATGTTTTATGGTCATGCCCCGCTGGTCAATGGTTTATTCTTATTGAATCTCGAACGCGATGTTACACATATTCATAGTGTGAATACCAAAAGATGTAAGGTTAATAATGATAGTCCCACATACTTGTGGCACTGCTGCCTTGGTCACATTGGTGTCAAACGCATGAAGAAGCTCCATGCAGATGGACTTTTGGAGTCTATTGATTATGAATCATTTGACACATGCGAACCATGCCTCATGGGCAAGATGACCAAGACTCCGTTCTACGGAACAATGGAGCAAGCAACCAACTTGTTGGAAATCATACATACTGATGTGTGTGGTCCAATGAGCGTTGAGTCTCGCGGTGGCTATCATTATGTTCTCACCCTCACTGATGACTTAAGTAGATATAGGTATGTCTACTTAATGAAACACAAGTCTGAGACCTTTGAAAAGTTCAAGGAATTTCAGAGTGAGGTAGAGAATCAATGTGACAGAAAAATAAAGTTCTTACGATCAGATCATGGGGGAGAATATTTGAGTCATGAATTTGGTACGCACTTAAGGAAATGTGGAATTGTTTCACAGCTCACGCCGCTTGGAACACCTTAGCGTAATGGTGTGTCTGATCATCGTAATCGCACTCTATTGGATATGGTGCGATCTATGATGTCTCTTACGATTTGCCACTATCATTTTGGGGATATGCTTTAGAGACAGCCTGTTATGGCGCTGCTAGAAGGAGGGCGCGAGAGGGTCGGCCGGGGGCCTTTTGCCCACGGCCAGGCGAGAGGGAAGGGATTTCCTTCTTAATTCTTGCTTGATTAGATTGATACATCTCCTCTCTTTATATAGAGAGGTTTACTTGACTCCCAAGCAAGGCTTACTTGACCCCTAAGCAAGCGACCCTTATCTCTAATTAACCCTAAGACTAATGGGCCCATTCGGCCCATTATATACTCTAACACTACACCCCACCTGGACATGCAGCTTGTCCTCGAGCTGCAGCCTAACCAACTTATAACCATGACTCGACGCAACACAAACCTAACACCTAAAAACAAGCCTTTTACATCTCGGCTTGTTTTATTATTCTCAACCTGAAATGGACTGAGACGCTTTATTTTGGACCCTTTTAACAAAAAGTGGACACCATCCGCACGTCGGACGTGCACGTGTACAGCCACCTGGATCCCATGGATACCACCTAGACAAAAGGAGTGCATGTGTATGACCACCAGGAAGTGGTCGCAAGATTGACCAGCAGAGGCGCCCTCGCGGCGGCCGGTGGCGGAATGCAGTGGTGCTACGCGGTGCACTGCTGCCGGTGACACCATGCCTTCTCCCTGCCGGACGTCTGTTGGTTTGCACCGCACAGGGAAGAGTGGAGGGCTTGCGATGGAGAATGACGAGGAGGGGTGCGCCCCCCTACCGCCGATGTCGCAGACTTTGAGGTCGCTGCCCGCGGGGAAAACATCATGCCCGCCGCCCGTGGGGGAATCTGCATGCCCAAGATCCCCGACGTAGCGGATGAGATCGAGGTACTTTGTGCAGCGAAGGGCAACTTGGAGGAGCGGCAACTGCAGACCACGCATCTCCCGCACACGCCGACGCGCTAGGAGGCCGCGCGCAGCAGTCTGCAGCCTCACCGCCGCCGACACGTGACGGGTAGCGATCCAAGACAGAAGCGGTGACAGCAATGGTGGGGACTTGATCTGCTGGATGTGGACGCCCTGGGATGGCGGCGGCATGGATGGGAACGAGGTCATCACACTCCCGTTGTAGGGCATCCCGTACTGGGCGGCGGAGCTGACCAGCGGTGGCTGATGCAACTGCAGCGGCTGCTGCGGCGGAGCACCGGGCACGGCGGAGGCCGCCAGGAGCGGCAGCTGCCACTGCAGCCAGGGCTGGGCGGTGGTGGCGATGGATGGCAGCTGCAGCGGCCCAGTGAGCGCGTAGAAGGCCGCATGGTGCGGCGGCTACCACGGCAGCCATGGCGGCGCGGGGGCGGCGATGGGCGGCGGAGCCGAGAGCGGCCCGTAGGACCCGGCCAAGAACAGGTGGATCTCTTGGACTGCCTGCTTATGAAGTGAAGAAGATCAAGGCTGCAGAGCGAGCTGCAGTGAAGAAAAGGAAGGCATCAGTTGCGTCTGATTCTTCAGCCACGAAGAAAATGAAGCCAATGACCAGCTCGCTTGAAAATCCTATTGATGCCATTCCGATTTCCTCCATGTCATCAAAGGAAATTGTACCTTATGGAGAAGACTACAAGATCCCAAGCGGATCTGATGAAGAAAATCATTCTGTTGCTACTTCAGAGCAGTTTGATGAAGAAATTGAAGTGGAAACATTCCCTTCAACGCCAGTCGTTTCCTCACCTATGCCTCAGTTCACAGCTGAAGAGGCTGGTGTTGAGGAAATTGAAAAAGAAGATGAAGATGTGGATATTGGATGCACTACACCAATAATGAATGATGACTTTTGGGAAAGTCAACATCCCAATACTCCTCTCTTCACTCCTATTCAACAAATTCCTCAGTCCCCAGCTACAACTGTTCAAATGGGCTCTGAAGAAACTCATCCCACATCGTCTGTTCATGAAGAGATTCCATCCGCTAGTGTCAAGAACACTCTCATCGATCCCCAAACTGCACAAGAAGAGGAACCAGAAATTCCTCAGCAAGCACCTGAGATCGTCATTCCTGAGGTTGTGCTGCAAATCACTGACACTCCTCTGCCCAAACCGAAGAATCCGTTCTCTAGCAAGCAAAAATTCAAGGTTGAAGACTTCTTTTCTAAGCATGTGTTCTTCACTGATTACAATCCATATGACTCTGCTCGCATAAGGAAAAGACGCTTCTGGACTGCTACTCAAGCCAACTTCTATTCCTCAGTGCTGTTTGACAAGGACAAAATCTTGATCATGAGCACATTCCTCATGTGGATATGGAATCTCTGCCGTGCTTGAGCCAGTCCTCCGAAGTTATTCACGATGCGGACTCTTGAATTTCTGACCGATATCGTGATCGGAATGAAGAACTCATTCTTCGCCTATGCCACTTTGCATATCACCGAGATCTCAAGATGTCAATTCATGGGTGCTGGATTGGATGACGAAAACACTCACTATAAGGCACCAAAGAATCTGAATTGCTTCGTGTCCTTCCTCTTGATCCTCCCCATGACAGTGCACGTTGCATCTACAATGACCGCGAACTGACAGATCATTATATGCAAGTGCTCATGAAGCCTTTGAAGCCAGGGCAGGCCCCTCGAACCAAATTCCTCGTCAAGGAATTGTTGTATGTGCCTTGGACTGTCTATCGAATCCTGACGAAGACAATGAGTCCTATCAAAGGCCACGACTCAAATGATGAAGATGTCGTTGGCATCATGAAGAACATGCTCTTCAACATCATTTATGGCGTTCCCGGCAACTTCCATGATTTCTTCATGCGGACTCTGGCTAATGTTGCTATGTCACCTTTTGAGCTGAAGCCCTATGCGCCTTGGATTATGAGATTCATAAGGGCAAGATCTCTGAATTACAGGGCTGACACTCTGAACCATGGTAGCTACTTGCCGCCCATTGAAGTCCTCAAGCGACCAGTTTCATCATCTGATGATAAGGGCAAGGCAGCTTCTGTGATCGATGAACGCACTCGACCATTGGATGGTCAATTCCGTCTAGCTACATCTTACTCCACCAATGACGATTCTGCAACACATGACACTGCCGCAAATACATCAGCCAAGCAAAAGCCTCAAGCAACAACACCCAGGGTGATGATTGACCGTGAGTTACTCCTCAGTCTTCATCAGAAGGTTGATCGCAATCACAAATGGGGAAACGTCAATTTGCTGCAATTCTTCACAACATGACCTCAACCCATAATGCGGTGAAGAAAAATCAGTATCACCTTCATGACACCCTCAACCGCACCTGGGCTGTTCTCACTCGTGTATATTCCACGGAAGAACTGAAGACTATGGGTCTCCGGAAGCATTTGACCGTGTCCGCACCACCTCCAAGAAATTCAAGAGAGTCAAAGTTCCTGATCCGTGGCAAGTTCTTATTCTTCATCGCGTGAAACCGATGAATATGAAGATTTGGACAACACTGCGGCAGGCCCTACTTCAACAAACAACCCGACAACGCCGCTCCTCCATCGACTTGAAATTCTTCGAGGCGTTAGTCCTCGCCAACCCTTTTGGTTTGATGACAAAGGGGGAGAAATCTGAGTTAGTCTTCAAGCGGGTTTATATTACGGGCGTTTTTGTTAAGTTACAACTCTCGTTCTTCTGAAACTTTTATTGGATCGAGTTGTAATCTTAAATCCGATGGTGCCCTGATACTTTTGAACGGTGCATTGTGCTCTGACTTTGATGCACTGTGCTCTGATACTTTTGATGTGTTATTCTGCACGCTTATTCCTCGTTAATATTGTTGCACGCATGCTGAATCTCATCAGGCACCATATTTCATCATGCATTTCAAATTCTTCAAATTATATATCAAATGCGTGTATGAATTACAAGATATAGGGGGAGATCTCCATGATTCAATTCTTCAAATGTGCATTGCCTCAAAAGCAAATTCCTCACTATGCACACATTCAGGGGGAGTTCTTCTATATCTTGCAATCAAATTCCTCAATATTAGTCTTTACACTTCGTATGTTTATCCCCGTTGAAAACTTAACCTATGTTGTCATCAATCACCAAAAAGGGGGAGATTGTAAGTGCATCTAGTGCCCCTTAGTGATTTTGGTGTATTGAAGACTTATAGGTTAAGTGACTGATGCGTTTGTGAGTGTACATAGGTCTATAAGTCTATGAGGAGTTTGATATTTACAGAGAAAGTCGACCCCTAAAAATGAAGTTCTTCGACTGAAGACTTTGATATTCTGAAGATTTTGAAAGTGAAGAAATTGGTGTGACCTTAAAGACTTGGTATTCATTCGAGGAATATGGAGCGTGAAGACTATTGTTTTCGTAGTTTCATTTTGTCTTTCTTGAGTCATAGGAAACACCGTACTGTTAAAGGGGGTCGAGGAAATACTAAGGAAAAATTTCCATGTGATGCTCAACTCAAAATCCTACACCTACCAATCCCTTCGAGTGAAGCCATTGGAAATCTCATACTGATTCAGTCAATTTTCAAATGATGAGAGACAGCTTCTTCCGTCAATGAGGACTTTGCTCGATCGAGGAGTTGGGAATTCGCCAGGTCGAATTACCTACAAAGTGAGGAACATGATAGCCCCGAGGAATTTGAGAGTCAAATTTCCGACCGTTCTTTGTCTTCTTGGCGCTGTCCAAAATATCTTATCCACCTAACGGTCATATCATTGAAGGGCATTTATGTCTTATCATGACGGGCTGCTCCTAGGCTATAAATAGCCGCCCCTACAACCACTAGTTGGTTGGCTGCTCGAGAGAACTTGACACTTGTCATCCGAGAGCAACCCATCCTCCGAGGACTTTGAGCGAAAATCATCAAGTGAGGAAAATCCCAAAACCAAACCCCACAAACCCAAAGTGATTGAGCATCATCAAGAAATTGATCTGCGTGGATCCGACGCTTGTTACCTTTGAAGACTGTGCTTCTTCCAGACGGTTAGGCGTCAAGGTCTAGAAACATCCAAGAGGAATTGTGGATCGCCAAGTGACCAAGTCTGTGAAGGTTTGGAAGTCACCTGAAGACTTACCACGAGTGATTGGATGAGGCCTGCGTGGTCTTAGTTCAAGGAGAATACGGTGAGGACTGGGTGTCCTGAGTTGCGGCTCAGAGACTAGGTGTCCGGGATTGCGTGTCCTCGAGTTTAAATACTCAGCCGCTCCAACCAGACGTACAACTGAGACAGCAGTTGGAACTGGTTTATCAAATCATTGTCTTCACCAACTAATTGGTTCTATTTCCTCAACTCTTTCATTTCCTCATTACTGTGTTGTACATTGTTCATATCTGTGCTTGAAGACTTTGACTGAAGACTTTCACAAACTCCTCAGTTCAATTTCTTTAGTCTGTCCGTCTTCATCTTGTTATCCTGTGTTTACGCTTTCCGTACTCTATGCTAGTTTTCATTTCTTCATGATGACTATGTTTGTATCCTGTTATGTTTACTTTTGAGTACTTATTCCGCTGCAAGTAGTTATTCGCTAAGGAATTTCCTCACCAGCAAATTCCTCAGTGAAGAATTCATAAAAATCGCCTATTCACCCCCCCTCTAGTCGATATAACGCACTTTCAATTGGTATCAGAGCAAGGTACTCCCTTGTTCTGTGTGATTTTGGTTTAACCGCCTGGAGTTTTAGTTATGTCGACCACAGGTATGATCAAGATCTCGGCTTGGTGTCCTACCTTTGATGGAACGGACTACCCCTACTGGAAGAACAAGATGCCAATGCATCTTGAGGCAATTGATAACGATCTCTGGTATGTTGTGGTAAATGGTGTCCCCTCTGTCACTCCCTCACTGAACGCTACCGATGTGAAGAGATTCAAACAACTCGATTCTCAAGCGAAGAATATCATATGTGGTCATCTGAGCAAAGGACAGTATGGAAGAGTGAGTGCTTTGGAACCGCTAAGCTTATACGGGATAGGCTGTCCAAAGTAAATGAAGGAGTTTCAACTCAGCGTGACTCTCGAGTCGATGTTCTTCGGAATCTCTTCAACCGCTTCAAAAGACTCGACAATGAGAACGTCCAACAAACCTTTGATCGCCTCACTGACATCTCAAATGAGCTTCAAGCCCTCGGTGCCACTGACATCACTGATCATGAAGTTGTGAAGAAACTGTTGAGATCGCTTGACTCCTCATTTGATACTCTAGGACTGATGATACAAGAACGTGCTGACTACAAGTCGCTTGATCCTGCTGATATCCTCGAAAGGCTAAACACTCACGAGTTCCAGCTTGCTGAAAAGAGAGATCTCTATGGCTCAAACTATGGCAAACCACGTGCCCTGAAGGCCAAGGCTGTGTCTGAATCTGAATATGAGGATTCTGGTAGTAGCCTTGGTGATCCTGAAGAATTGAGCCAAGATCTAGCACTGCTTGTGAAGAAATTCTAGAAGTTCACAAGACGTGGTCGCTTTGGAAAATCCTCAAGAGGCAGTGATTCCTCATCCAGTGACTATAAGAGAAGGCTTTGCCACATATGCAAGAAGCCTGGTCACTATATTCAAGATTGTCCTCAGTGGGAAAAGGAAATGAAGAAGAAGAAATACAAGGATTACAGCCTCGATGATGCGAAGAAGAAGAAGAAATCGTCAAAATCGTCGTCATCAAAATCTTGAAGTCTTCATCTCACAAGAAGAGCAGCTCCAAGAAGGCTCGGGCATTCATTGGCAAGGAGATGGACTCAAGCTGAATCTGAGGAAAATGATGAAGAGGAGGCGTCTGAAGAATCTGAGTGCAGTGTGGCGAGTCGGCCGTTACTCTTGCCTTCATCGACAAGTCCATCTTCAACATCAAGAAACCGACTCCACCGACAAGCCTGATGAAGATATTGATGGCTACGCTCCCACCTATTGCTTCATGGCGAAAGGTGCTAAGGTACTCAAATACAACTCCTCTGACTCTAGTGAAAATGAATCTGATGAGGATCTCAAGCCCAGCTACTCTAAACTTGCTAAGATTTCTGTGAAACAACAACGAGCTCTTGAAAAGGTTCAAAACATGCTTGATAAAAGTGACGATATGTTGGGTGAAGAAATGGATCGCACTAAAGCCTTGACTGAAAATCTTCGGAGACTTCAGTCTAGGTTTGATAACCTTCAAGGTCATCATAACTCTCTCTTGTCTGATCATGAGAAACTTTCTTATGAATTTCTTCAAGAAAAGCAAGATCACGAGAAGCTTTTCTTGAAACTCTTCAAAGAAAGTAAGATCTTGAAAAGCTAAGAGTGTGTTATGAAGATCTTCAGAAGGAGTACGATTCATTACTAGCTCAACAAATCAGCGCTTCTCAGGAAGAATTTGTTCCCCCATGCTTAAATTGCATTGAACGTGAATCTGCTAATTCTTCACCTGAATGTTCAAATGCTTCAAATGTTACAAATTCTTCATCTGCCTCTCCTATCACTAATTCCTCACCTGAGGACATTGCTAGTATCACTGACAATGCAGGGCTGAAGGAATTGTACATGATAGGCATGTACAAAAGCCTCAAAGGGCATCAGACACTTTGTGATGTGCTCAAAAAGCAGATCCTCAACAGAAACCCTAGGAAAGAGGGTATTGCCTTTGAGAGGAAACTCAATGCTGATGGAACATATTGGAAGCCTGAGCAGTACCCCAAAACCTCATGGGTTGCTGCAAAGGGACCTCCAGTTGATCCATCTAACTTAACTGGCTTTACATGTGAATCTCCTCATTCTTCTGATGAGTCATTTGACTTCAACTATAAACTGTTCAAAAATCAGAATGGTGAAGTATTTGCTAGATATGTTGGCACTAACTGCAGGAACGGTTCCCCTATGAAGAAAATCTGGGTTCCCAAAAGTTGTGTTGAAAGTCTTCAGGTGAATGTCCTCATGACACCACCTGTGAAGAACAGGAACCCCAGATCAAATTCTTCATATGGACCAAATTCTTCATATGGATCCAAGTCCTCATATGGACCAAATTCTTCACATGGATCAAAGTCCTCATATGATTATCATTGTGCTAACAACTCTGTCTCGTAGGGTAGATCTAAGGGCTATGAATATGTGCATTATTCTTCAAACCATTATGTTCATAAGTCCTCGAAGAATTACTCTGCTTATTCATATGCTTACCCTAACCCCTCTTATGTGAAACGAAATGGTTTGGCATCTTTGCCACCTTTCTCATATGGTGCTCGCAGAATGATGAACTCTTTGCCACCCCTCCAGATGTGGGTGGTGAAGAAAAAGAACTAATCTCTTCTGCAGGGTCAGGTCTCCAGACGTGCTTTAACGTCTGAAGAATTTCCTGGGGACCTGACAAAAATGCCTGAAGGGACGCAGGCGAATCATGATGAAATGAACTTTCATTTCACACGTCCTCATCTTGCTATATCGACTTTCGCTTGATGAAATAGATCTGATAAACTTGATATCATATTCTTCACTGATGAAGCATATGAGATTGTAAGCTACACTAATTCAGCTGCAGGATGATCAACCCAAAACCACTGAATGGGTCCTTGATAGTGGATGTACAAATCACATGACCGGTGACAAGAATCTATTGATGGATGCTCCCTTATCACCGTCACGACTGAAGCATATCATCTTTGCTGACAAAGGCAAAAGTCAGGTATTGGGTCTTGGTAAGGTTGCTATCTCTAAGGATAAGCACATGGACAAAGTCATGCTTGTTGAGTCCTTAGGATACAATCACATGTTAGTCTCAATGCTTTGTGATCTTGATATGGTTGTTGTCTTTGGCAAATATCGCTGTGTTGTGATTATGGAAGCTGACAATTCCAAAGTCTTCGAAGGCTTTAGGAGAGGAGATATGTATAGTGTTCATTTCTCTACAGGACCACAACCAGCCGTATGTCTACTTGCAAAAGCTTCAGAAGGCTGGCTATGGCATCAATGACTTGGTCATGCAGGCATGAGGAATCTGAACACGCTTGCGAAGAAGAAGCATGTCATTGGCATTGAGAATGTCAAATTCCTCAAGGATCACTTATGCGGAGCATGTGAGGCCGGAAAAATGACCAAGGCCATGCATCCAGCGAAGACTATCATGACCACTACCCGTCCATTCGAATTGCTTCACATGGACCTCTTCGGACCTAATCATTACTCAATAGTCACTAATGATGCATCTTTATATGGTTTTGTCATTGGTGATGATTATTCTCGATATACATGGGTACACATTGTTACTTACAAACATGAAGTGCAGGAAGTCTTCAAACGATTTTCCTCGAGGGCTTCAACCAACTTTGGTGTGAAGATCAAGCATATCAGAAGTGACAATGGAACTGAGTTCAACAATTCCGGTCTTGATGCATATCTTGATGAACTTGGTATTACTCATGAGTTATCTGCTCCCTATACTCCTCGTGAGAATGGCGTCGTGGGCGCAAGAACAGAACTCTTGTTGAGATGGCTCGCACTATGCTTGATGAATACAAAATGCCTCGGCGTTTTTGGATTGATGCAATTGATACTTCTGCCACATCATCAGCAGAGTATATCTTCACAAATTCTTCAAGAAGACCGCCTATGAACTCCTCAACGACAAGAAACCCAATGTGAGTTATTTCAAAGTCTTGATTGCTAAATGTTGGATTAGAGATCCTCACCACAACTCTAAATTTGCACCAAAGCACATGAAGGTTTTATGCTTGGTTATGGAAAGGACTCGCACACCTCTGAGTCTTCAACATTGTTCTTCACAAGATTGTTGACATTTGTAGATGTGCGGTTCGATGAAACTAATGGCTCGCAAAGAGAGCACCTACCTTCATGTTAGATGAACCAGCACCAAGATGCTATCAAGCTCAAGGCAACCGAGGATGTCATTCCTACTAAAGTATCTGCTGAAGAATTCATTCCTGTTCATGAAGAACATCGAGTGATGCACCAAGAACAAGATGAGGAAAATGGTGCGAAGAAAATGCTGAGCAAAATCCTCGGCGACAACCAACTCATCCACGCGCAAAAAAAGAAGTGCAAGTGGAGAAGATCATCGATGACATTAGCGCACTGTGTCCTCTTACACGCTCAAAAGCATCACATTTATCTAACTTTTGTGGGCACTATGCTTTTGTCTCTATCACAGAGCCCACTAAGGTAGATGAAGCATTTACGGGCGGAGTGGATTCAAAGCTATGCAAGAAGAATTACATCGATTCGAGCTGAACAATGTCCGGAATTGGTCAATCGCCCGGATCCTCGCAAGCATAATATCATTGGCACAAAGTGGATCTACCGCAACAAGCAAGATGAAAATGGCCTTGTGGTGAGGAATAAGGCACGACTAGTAGCTCAAGGCTACACACAAGTTGAAGGAATTGATTTCGATGAAACTTTTGCACTGTTGCTAGACTTGAGGCTATTCAGCATATTACTTGCTTATGCTAACCATCATGATATCATCTTATATCAAATGGATGTGAAAAGTGCATTCCTCAATGGTAAGCTTGAGGAAGAAGTATATGTTGCTCAACCCCAGTGTTTTGAAGATCCAAAGAATCGACAAAGTCTTCAGACTCAATAAGGCTCTCCATGGCCTCAAGCAAGCCCCTCGGGCGTGGTATGATACATTGAAGGAATTCTTCGTGAAGAATGGCTTCACACGCGGTTCACTCGACCCTACTCTTTTTACTAAATCATATGATGGTGAACTGTTTGTGTGCCAAATATATGTTGATGATATTATCTTTGGCTGTACTAACCAATGATATAGTGATGAATTTGCCTATATGATGAGTGAAGAATATCAAATGTCTATGATGGGAGAGTTGAAATTCTTCTTAGGTCTTCAAATTAAATCGAGAACACAATGGCATATTCATATCTCAGGAGAAATACCTCAAAGATGTACTGAGGAAATTCGGCATGCAAGATTGCAAAGGCGTCAAAATTCCTATGCCCACAAATGGCCATCTATGCACTAATGAAAATGGAATTGACTTCGATCACAAGGTATACCGCTCTATGATTGGTTCCTTATTGTACTTATGTGCATCTAGGCCAGATATAATGCTTAGTGTTTGCATGTGTGCCCGATTTCAAGTTGCACCGAAGGAATCACACCATAAGGCTGTGAAGCATATTCTTCGATATCTAGCTCACACACCAACACTAGGATTATGGTACCCCAAGGGCTCTGCTTTTGATCTCATTGGATATTCGACTCGACTATCTATGGTGATCGTGTGGACCGCAAGTCAACATCCGCACTTGTCATTTCCTCGGACGATCTTTGGTCCATTGGTCCTCGAAGAAAGCAGAATGCGTATCACCGCTCATCTGAAGTTGAATACATTGCTGCTGGCTCATCTTTGTGCTCAAGCTGCTTTGGATGAAGCAAACCCTCAAGGACTATGGCGTCAATGTGAAGAATGTGCCTCTCCTCTGCGACAATGAGAGTGCCATCAAGATTGCTCACAACCCGCTTCAGCACTCGAAGACTAAGCACATCCAGATTCGTTATCATTTTCTTCGTGATCATGTGTTGAAGGCGACATCTCCATCGAGCATGTGAAGATCAAGAACAGCTAGCTGATATCTTCACCAAGCCCTTGGATGAGAAGAGATTTAGCAAGTTGCGGTGTGAGCTAAATATCTTAGAATCTTGAATGTTCTTTGAAAAGGACACACATCCTAACCCTTATGCGAGAATTGATGACTTAGATGTGCAACACATGAAGAAACGTTTTCTTCAATCAATGAAGAATAACACTCTAAGGTGAAGAAATTAATGAAGAATTTGATTCTCGTAACCCTCGACAATTGTACGCGATGTCTGCGAAATCATCATTCTTATACGATGGGTCACGCCACCACAAAAGTTGAAAATCTTCAATTTGAGTTTTTCCTCATTTTTGAAATTCTTCAGCCTTTCAAATTCTTCAACTTTGCAAAATCTTCACTGTTTCCGTCGTTTTTCTTCATTGGCTATATATATATATATGTGAGTTTATGTCCTCTACAACATTCACTTATTGCTATTTCTTCAAGTTGCGATTTCTGCTAAGTGAATGTGATCGAACCCTTCCCCCTCTATGCTACACTCAACCCAATCTATTCACACATTCTTCATGTGCGTTCTGATTGAAACTCGTTCAAAGTCTTCACTGTGTCCTTGTCAGCTGAAGAAATTGCGAACGAAATTTTAAAACAAACCTTATCCAGATTTTCGGTTTTACCGGTCAAACCATTCCGCATCCCACGATGCATTATTTTATTCACCCATGATCTTACACGATCTCATCTGCACTATACGTGGGTGACACATGTCGCGTGAAGAAGAAAGGGCAGGGGCATGTTCGTCCCAAAATCTTCGGGCGAACAGTTTTTACCGTGGCTATAAATACCCCTCTCCCCTTCCTTACTTCATTTACTCTGCTCGGTCGCTGTCTCCCGCTCGAGCTCTCCTCAAACCCTAGCGCCGCCGCTACTCCATCGCCGCCGGTGAGGAAGAGCTTCACTGACTCGACCTCGTCGCCGTCGTACTCGCGCCAGCTGCGGAAATCTTCACTCCGCCGCCGCCGTAGTCGTCTTCCTCTGCCAAGTTAGGGCGTGGGAGATCTAACTTGACGAACTTCATCGCTGTTCATCTCTGTTCGTCGTGTTCTTCAGTTTGGGTAATTAAAAGTCACTTTTATTACTCGCTATGATTCTCAAACTTTTCTGGAAATCCTCAAAGGTGTTTTATTCTTCAAATCTTCACATATGAACACCTCACACATCAGATGCTCTTGATCCATCTCTAAGCACTCATTTCTTCAAGATTCCTCAATTGTGCGGATTTTCGATCTGTACAACTCTGGAACCTAAGACAAGAACGCTTAGTGAAATTCCTCAAGGCTCAACTGGTCAAATTCCTCAAAACTTATCTTTCCGAAAAATCTTCTGAGAACGCATATGACCTCTCATAATTCCTCGCACCTACACTCTATTCACAGGTACTCATGTCCGCTGCTGAATCACTAGGTTCTCATCAACTTAACTCATTTGCAGCGTTCCTCGAAGAAAAACTGCATACTTCTTCAGAGTGTTCAATTGTTCAAATTCCTCATCTGAAGAAAATGGCTGAAGGAAAGAGACCGCAGAAAGGAGGAAAGAGACCGGAGGTCATGACTGCTTTTGAGATCCCTGATGAAATATACAAGGATTATTGCACACCTGATGAAGCCAAGTTTGGCAAAGAAAACAAGAATCAGCGCAAAGTGCGCATTCAGAGGATTGAACGAAGATGGGCACGAGAATGGAGGGAATATGAATATGTTACTCCAAAGTACATGAAAAATTAGCCTTAAATCCTCCATGCCCAAGAGCTCCATTGGCACTGGCCAAGTCGCGATCCCACTAGCATCAAAAGTGGTGAAGACTTTCCTGAAGAATGGGCTAGGCGCCAAGCTAAATTGGCAAGACAAGCCAAGGAGGCAGTGAGGAAATTCAATGAGGATTCTGCTGCTGCTGCTGCCGCTGAGACCTCGGTCAAGCCGAGGAAATCAATGCCAAAGAAGCCTGCTCGCAAGCCAAGTGCTTCACCATCAGCGCCCTCACGGCCAAGTTCCTCAGCCGCGCCCTCACGGCAAATTCCTCAGACTACTGCTGCTCCACCAAAGTCCTCGGCAGCTCCTCCAAGTCCTCAACTCCTGTGCATCGGCTACATGTCAAAGGACTCGGGGTTTCTCAATTGCTTCGTGTCTCGGCAGTTCCTCACCGCACCAATGTCCTCATCAGCCCCACTCTGCTGAAGACAAAAGCAACAGCTGGACGTGGTCCTCGGCCAAGTCCAAGAAAGAAACAGGTTGCTTCCCAAGTGCCCTCTGATGACGAGGCTTCTGATGAAGAACTTGTAGAAATCATCAGAGACAGACAAGCAAAGGCCGCTAGAGCCAAAGGAACACCTGTGCCCCTGCTTCTGGATCCGAAGAAGATCCTCGACTACATTGACTTATGGCATAAGGATCCAAACACTCCAATGCCTGATCCGCCTCTGACTCCTAGTCAAAGTCATATGCTAACCCATTTCATCGCTCAAGAGAAATGGAAGTTTGAAAAGGCTCGTGAGATAAAGAGAGCATAAGCCAGAAAGGAGAAGCTTCTGAAGAAGAACGTTGTCAGACTAACTCCTGAAGAACTTCTCAAGGCTCAATCTGAGATCCAAGCCCTCAGCAAAGATTTCGATGCATACCATGCTGATTGGCAAGGAGCCAAAGTGAGATTCGTCAATTTGACGAAGAAAATGACAATTGTTGCAGCCTCATCGCAACAAGAAAATCCTCAGGCTGCAGACTCTGCTCAGCCTGCTTGAAGAACATGCCAAGATCGCTGATGACTTTCAACTGCCGATGAGAATACAAGTTCCAGGGCTGATGACTCCATTCCAGCCACTGCAGAAATTCCCAGGGCATCCACTAGTGGTGCGCCTGAAGAAACTGAAGAGATCAGGGCAACTACACCAGTTCTGCCAGAAGAAAACGAACCACAGTCCTCAGCTCCTCCTGTGCCAACACCAACTCCAATTCTTCCTTCTGCTTATGAAGTGAAGAAGACCAAGGCTGCAGAGCGAGCTGTAGTGAAGAAAAGGAAGGCATACGCTGCGTCAAATTCTTCGGCCGCGAAGAAAATGAAGCCAATGACCAGCTCGCTTGAAAATCCTATTGATGCCATTCCGATTTCCTCCATGTCATCAAAGGAAATTGTTCCTTATGGAGAAGACTACAAGATCCCAAGCGGATCTGATGAAGAAAATCATTCTGTTGCTACCTCAGAGCAGTTTGATGAAGAAATTGAAGTGGAAACATTCCCTTCAACGCCAGTCGTTTCCTCACCTATGCCTCAGTTCACAGCTGAAGAGGTTGGTGTTGAGGAAATTGAAAAAGAAGATGAAGATGTGGATATTGGATGCACTACACCAATAATGAACGATGACTTTTGGGAAAGTCAGCATCCCAATACTCCTCTCTTCACTCCTATTCAACAAATTCCTCAGTCCCCGGCTACAACTGTTCAAATGGGCTCTGAAGAAACCATCCCACATCGTCTGTTCATGAAGAGATTCCAGCCGCTAGTGTTTGAAGAACCCTTCTTGATCACCAAACTGCACAAGAAGAGGAACCAGAAATTCCTCACCAAGCACCGAGATCGTCATTCTCGAGGTTGTGCTGCAAATCACTGACACTCCTCTGCCCAAACCGAAGAATCCGTTCTCTAGCAAGCAAAAATTCAAGGCTGAAGACTTCTTTTCTAAGCATGTGTTCTTCACTTATTACAATCCATATGACTCTGCTCGCATAAGGAAAAGACATTTCTGGACTGCTACTCAAGCCAACTTCTATTCCTCAGTGCTCTTTGACAAGGACAAAATCTTCGATCATGAGCACATTCCTCATGTGGATATGGAATCTCTGCCGTGCTTCGAGCCAGTCCTCCGAGTTATTCACGATGCAGACTCTTGAATTTCTGCCGATATCGTGATTGGAATGAAGAACTCATTCTTGAGTTCAATGCCACTTTGAATATCACCGGAGATGCTGAAGATGTCAATTCATGGGTGCTGGATTGGATGACAAAAAAACACTCACTATAAGGCACCAGCAACTGAATTGCTTCGTGTCCTTCCTCTTGATCCTCCCCATGACAGTGCACGTTGCATCTACAATGACCGCGAATTGACAGATCATTATATGCAAGTGCTCATGAAGCCTTTGAAGCCAGGGCAGGCCCCTCGAACCAAATTCCTCGTCAAGGAATTGCTGTATGTGCCTCGGACTGTCTATCGAATCCTAACGAAGACAATGAGTCCTATCAAAGGCCACGACTCAAATGATGAAGATGTCGTTGGCATCATGAAGAACATGCTCTTCAACATCATTCATGGCGTTCCCGTCAACTTCCATGATTTCTTCATGAGGACTCTGGCTAATGTTGCTATGTCACCTTTTGAGCTAAAGCCCTATGCGCCTTGGATTATGAGATTCATAAGGGCAAGATCTTTCTTTGAATTACAGGTGACACTCTCGAACCATGGTAGCTACTTGCCGCCCATTGAAGTCCTCAGCGACCGGTTTCATCATCGATGATAAGGGCAAGGCAGCTGCCAGATCGATGAACGCACTCGTCTATTGGATGGTCAATTCCGTCTAGCTACATCTTACTCCACCAATGACGATTCTGCAACACATGACACTGCCGCAAATACATCAGCCAAGCAAAAGACTCAAGCAACAGCACCCCATGACCGTGAGTTACTCCTCAGTCTTCATCAGAAGGTTGATCGCAATCACAAATGGGTGAAACATCAATTTGCTGCAATTCTTCACAACATGACCTCAACCCATAATGCAGTGAAGAAAAATCAGTATCACCTTCATGAAACCCTCAACCGCACCTGGGCTGTTCTCACTCATGTATATTCCACGGAAGAACTGAAGACTATGGGTCTCCAGGAAGCATTTGACTGGTCTGCACCACCTCCGAAGAAATTCAAGAGAGTCAAAGTTCCTGATCTGGTGGCCAGTTCTTATTCTTCATCGCGTGAAACTGATGAATATGAAGATTTGGAAGACACTGCGGCAGGCCCTACTTCAACAAACAACCCCGACAACGCTGGCGCTCCTCCATCGACTTGAAATTCTTGAGGCTTAGTCCTCGCCAATTCCTTTTGGTCATTTGATGACAAAGGGGGAGAAATCTGAGTTAGTCTTCAAGCGGGTTTATATTATGGGCGTTTTTGTTAAGTTACAACTCTCGTTCTTCTGAAACTTTTATTGGATCGAGTTGTAATCTTAAATCCGATGGTGCCCTGATACTTTTGAACGGTGCATTGTGCTCTGACTTTGATGCACTGTGCTCTGATACTTTTGATGTGTTATTCTGCATGCTTATTCCTCGTTAATATTATTGCACGCATGCTGAATCTCATTAGGCACCATATTTCATCATGCATTTCAAATTCTTCAAATTATATATCAAATGCGTGTATGAATTACAAGATATAGGGGGAGATCTCCATGATTCAATTCTTCAAATGTGCATTGCCTCAAAAGCAAATTCCTCACTATGCACACATTCAGGGGGAGTTCTTCTATATCTTGCAATCAAATTCCTCAATATCAGTCTTTACACTTCATATGTTTATCCCCGTTGAAAACTTAACCTATGTTGTCATCAATCACCAAAAAGGGGGAGATTGTAAGTGCATCTAGTGCCCCTTAGTGATTTTGGTGTATTGAAGACTTATAGGTTAAGTGACTGATCGTTTGTGAGTGTACACAGTGTCTATAAGTCTATGAGGAGTTTGATATTTACAGAGAAAGTCGACCCTAAAAATGAAGTTCTTCGATCAAGACTTTGATATTCGAAGACTTTCAAGACTTTGAAAGTGAAGAAATTGGTGTGACCTTGAAGACTTGGTATTCATTCGAGGAATATGGAGCGTGAAGACTTTTGTTTTCGTAGTTTCATTTCTCTTTCTTGAGTCATAAGAAACACCGTCTTCGTTAAAGGGGTCGAGGAAATACTAAGGAAAAATTTCCATGTGATGCTCAACTCAAAATCCTACACCTACCAATCCCTTCGAGTGAAGCCATTGGAAATCTCATACGCTTCGGTCAATTTCTTCATGATAGAGACACAGTTCTTACGTCACTGTGGACTTTGCTCGATCGAGGAGTTAGGAATTCGCCAAAGTCTGAATTTCCTACACAAGTGAGGAACATGATAGCCCCGAGGAATTTGAGAGTCAAATTTCGATCGTTCTTGTCTTCTTGGCGCTGTCCAAAATATCTTATCCACCTAACGGTCATATCATTGAAGGGCATTTATGTCTTATCATGTCGGGCTGCTCCCTAGGCTATAAATAGCCGCCCCTACAACCACTAGTTGGTTGGCTGCTCCGAGAGAACTTGACACTTGTCATCCGAGAGCAACCCATCCTCCGAGGACTTTGAGCGAAAATCATCAAGTGAGGAAAATCCCAAAACCAAACCCCACAAACCCAAAGTGATTGAGCATCATCAAGAAATTGATCTGCGTGGATCCGACGCTTGTTACCTTTGAAGACTGTGCTTCTTCCGACGGTTAGGCGTCAAGGTCTAGAGCATCCAAGAGGAATTGTGGATCACCGAGTGACCAAGTCTGTGAAGGTTTGGAAGTCACCAAGACTTACCACGAGTGATTGGACGAGGCCTGCGTGGTCTTAGTTCAAGGAGAATACGGTGAGGACTGGGTGTCCTGAGTTGCGGCTCGAGACGGGTGTCCGGATTGCGTGTCCTCGAGTTTAAATACTCACCGCTCCAACCAGACGTATAACCGAGACAAAGAGTTGGAACTGGTTTACCAAATCATTGTCTTCACCAACTAACTGGTTCTATTTCCTCAACTCTTTCATTTCCTCATTCTTGTGTTGTACATTGTTCATATATGTGCTTGAAGACTTTGATCAAGACTTTCACAAATTCCTCGCTCAATTTCTTCATCGTCTGTCTTCATCTTGTTATCCTGTGTTTACGCTTTACATACTCTGTGCTAGTTTTCATTTCTTCATGATGACTATGTTTGTATCCTGTTATGTTTACTTCTGAGTACTTATTCCGCTGCAAGTAGTTCTTCGCTAAGGAATGTCCTCACCAGCAAATTCCTCAGTGAAGAATTCATAAAAATCACCTATTCACCCCCCTCTAGTCGATATAACGCACTTTCAGTTTGGGTATGCGATGCTTATGTCAAGAAACTTCAACCTGAAAAGCTCAAAACCAAGTCGGAAAAATGTGTCTTCATAGGATACCGTAAGGAAACCACTGGGAATACCTTCTACCTCAGATCCGAATGCAAAATCTTTGTTGCCAAGAATGGGTCCTTTCTGGATAAAGAGTTTCTCTCGAAAGAAGTAAGTGGGAGGAAAGTAGAACTTGAAGAAATACTGCCTCTTGAACCAGAAAGTAGCGCAATGAAACATCCATTTTGCATCATGCTTTTATATCAATATTTATTGCATTATGGGATGTTATTACACATTATATCTCAATACTTATGGCTATTTTCTCTTATTTTACAAGGGTTACCATGAAGAGGGGGGATGCCAGCAGCTGGAATTCTGGCCGGAAAAGGAGCAGACGTTGGAAACCTATTCTGCACAACTCCAAAAGACCTGAGACTCCATGAAACAACTTTTTAGATTTAATGAGAATTTTTGGACAAAAGAAATAGGCCAGGGGGCCCACACTGTCCAGAGATGGCAGGCGACTTCTAGGGCGCGCCCCATCTCTGGGCCCCAGTGGGCTTCCGCGTCCATCTTCGCTATATGAGGGTTTTCCTGGAAAAATCGTGGGCAAGCTTACGGATGAAACTCCGCCGCCACGGCGAACCTTGTGGAATCAATCTAGGCTCTGGCGCTGTTCTGCGGGGACACTTCCCTCCGGAGGGGGAAATCATCACCAACATCATCACCAATGATCCTCTCATCGAGAGGGGTCAATCTCCATCAACATCTTCACCAAAGACCATCTCATCTCAAAACCCTAGTTCATCTCTTGTATCCAATCTTGTATCAAAACCACAAATTGGTACGTGTGGGTTGCTAGTAGTGTTGATTACTCCTTGTAGTTGATGCTATTTGGTTTACTTGGTGGAAGATCATATGTTCACATCCTTCATGCATATTATTACCCCTCTGATTATGAACATGAATATGCTTTGTGAGTAGTAACGTTTGTTCCTGAGGACATGGGTGAAGTCTTGCTATTAGTAGTCATGTGAATTTGGTATTCGCTCGATATTTTGATGAGATGTATGTTGTCTCTCCTCTAGTGGTGTTATGTGAACGTTGACTACATGACACTTCACCATTATTTGGGCCTAGAGGAAGACATATGGAAGTAATAAGTAGATGATGGGTTGCTAGAGTGACAGAAGCTTAAACCCTGGTTTATGCGTTGCTTCATTAGGGGTTGATATGGACCCATATGTTTAATGCTGTGGTTAGGTTTACCTTAATACTCCTTTTTGTAGTTGCGGATATTGCAATAGGGGTTAATCATAAGTGGGATGCTTGTCCATTTAGGGAAGTACCCAAGTGCCGGTCCACCCACATATCAAATTATAGAAGTACCAAACGCAAATCTTATGAACATGATGAAAACTAGCTTGGCGATAATCCCCAATGTGTCCTCGGGAGCTCCTACTTCATTATTAGAATTTCTCCAGGCTTATCCTTTGTTACATAAAGGATTGGGCCACCTTGCTGCACTTTATTTACTTTATTTACTTTTTGCTTGTACTATTTATCTTATCACAAAACTATCTATCACCTACTATTTCAGTGCTTGCAGAGAAAACCTTACTGAAAACTGTTTATCATTTCCTTCTGCTCCTTGTTGGGTTCGACACTCTTACTTATCGAAAGGACTATGATAGATCCCCTATACTTGTGGGTCATCACGCAGCTCAGGAAGATGTTTCTGTGGTGCCTGCACCGACTAGATAGGAAGTTAATGATGATGATCAAGGTACTTCGGATCAAGTTCCTACTGAACTTCATAGGTCCACAAGGACACGTTACACACCAGAATGGTATGGCAACCCTGTCCTGGAAATCATGTTTTTAAACAATAGTGAACCTTCGATCTATGAAGAAGCGATGGCGGGCCCAGATTCCAACAAATGGCTTGAAGCCATGCAATCCGAGATAGGATCCATATATGAAAACAAAGTATGGACTTTGACTGACTTGCCCGATGATCGGCGAGCGATAGAAAATAAATGGATCTTTAAGAAGAAGACGGACGTGGATGGTAATGTTACCATCTAAAAAGCTCGGCTTGTCGCTAAGGGTTATCGACGAGTTCAAGGGGTTGACTACGGTGAGACCTTCTCACCCGTAGCGAAGCTGAAGTCCGTCCAAATCATGTTAGCAATTGCCACATTCCATGATTATGAAATATGGCAAATGGACGTTAAAACATCATTCCTTAACGGTTTCCTTAAGGAAGAAATGTATATGATGCAGCCGGAAGGTTTTGTCGATCCTAAGAATGCTAACAAGGTATGCAAGCTCCCGCGCTCCATCTATGGGCTGGTGCAAGAATCTCGGAGTTGGAACATTCGCTTTAATGAAATGATCAAAACATTTGGGTTTATGCAGACTTATGGAGAAGCCTGCGTTTACAAGAAAGTGAGTGGGAGGTCTGTAGCATTTCTCATATTATATGTGGATGACATAATATTGATGGGAAATGATATAGAACTTTTGGAAAGCATAAAGGCCTACTTGAATAAGTGTTTTTCAATGAAGGACCTTGGAGAAGCTACTTACATACTAAGCATCAAGATCTATAGAGATAGATCGAGATGCCTCATTGGTCTTTCACAAAGCACATACCTTGATAAGATATTGAAGAAGTTCAATATGGATCAGTCCAAGAAGGGGTTCTTGCCTGTATTGCAAGGTGTGAAATTGAGCTCGGCCCAAAGCCCAACCACAGCAGAAGATAGAGAAAAGATGAGTGTCATCCCTATGCCTCAGCCATAGGGTCTATTATGTATGCCATGCTGTGTACCAGACCTGATGTAAACCTTGCCGTAAGTTTGGTAGGGAGGTACCAAAGTAATCCTGACATGGAACACTAGATAGTGGTCAAGAAAATCCTGAAGTACCTGAAAAGGACTAAGGATATGTTTCTCGTTTATGGAGGTGACGAAGAGCTCGTCGTAAAGGGTTACGTCGATGCTAGCTTCGACATAGATCTGGATGACTCCAAGTCACAAACCGGATACGTGTATATTCTGAATGGTGGGGCAGTAAGCTGGTGCAGTTGCAACAAAGCGTCGTGGCGGGATCTACATGTGAAGCAGAGTACATGGCAGCCTTGGAGGCAGGGCATGAAGCAATCTGGATGAAGGATTTCATTACCGACCTAGGAGTTATTCCCAATGCGTCGGGCCTGATGACTCTCTTCTGTGACAACACTGGAGCTATTGCCCTTGCCAAGGATCCCAGGTTTCACAAGAAGACCAGGAACATCAAGCGTCGCTTCAACTCCATTCGTGAAAATGTTCAAGATGGAGACATAGATATTTGTAAAGTGCATATGGATCTGAATGTCACAGATCCGTTGACTAAACCTCTTCCACGAGCAAAACATGATCAACACCAGCACTCTATGGGTGTTCGATTCATCACAATGTAACTAGATTATTGACTCTAGTGCAAGTGGGATACTATTGGAAATATGCCCTAGAGCCAATAATAAAATGGTTATTATTATATTTCCTTGTTCATGATAATTGTCTATTGTTCATGCTATAATTGTATTGACCAGAAACCGTAATACATGTGTGAATACATAGACCACAACATGTCCCTAGTGAGCCTCTAGTTGACTAGCTCGTTGATCAATAGATGGTCATGGTTTCTTGACTATGGACATTGGATGTCATTGATAACGGGATCACATCATTAGGAGAATGATATGATGGACAAGACCCAATCCTAAGTATATCACAAGATCGTGTAGTTCATTTGCTAAAGCTTTTCTAATGTCAAGTATCATTTCCTTAGACCATGAGATTGTGTATCTCCCGGATACCGTAGGGATGCTTTGGGTGTACCAAACGTCTCAACGTAACTGGGTGGATATAAAGGTGCACTACAGGTATCTCCGAAAGTGTCTGTTGGGTTGGCACGAATCGAGACTGGAATTTGTCACTCCATATGACAGAGAGGTATCTCTAGGCCTTCCCGGTAATGCATCATCATAATGAGCTCAATGTGACTAAGTAGTTGTTTACGGGATCATGCATTAAGGAACGAGTAGAGTGACTTGCCGGTAACGAGATTGAACAAGGTATTGGGATACCGACGATCGAATGTCGTGCAATTAACGTATCGATTGACAAAAGGAATTGTATACGGGATTCCTTGAATCCTCGACATCATGGTTCATCCGATGAGATCATCATGGTACATGTGGGAGCCAACATGAGTATCCAAATTTCGCTGTTGGTTATTGGACGGAGAGTTGTCTCAGTCATGTCTGCATGATTCCCGAACCCGTAGGGTCTACACACTTAAGGTTCGGTGACGCTAGAGTTGTTATGGGAAATAGTATGTGGTTACCGAATGTCGTTTGGAGTCCTGGATGAGATCCCGGACGTCACAAGGAGTTCCATAATGGTCCGGAGGTGAAGATTTATATATGGGAAGTCATCATACGGTCACCGAAAGTATTCGGGGGTTTGCCGGTATTGTACCGGGACCACCGAAGGGGTTCCGGGGGTTCACCGGAGGGTCCACCTGCCTCGGAGGTCCCTATGGGCTGATGTAGAAGGGAACCAGCCCCTAAGTGGGCTGGGCGCCATCCCCCCTTAGGGCCCATGCGCCTAGGGTTTGGGGAAACCCAAAGGTGGCGTCCCCCTTGGTTTGGGGGGCAAGCCCCTCCCCTTGGCCGCCGCCCCCTCTAGATCTCATTTAGAGGGTCCGTCCCCCTCCCACATTCGCCCTATAAATAGAGGGGAGGAGGGAGGGCAGCAGCACCTCAGCCAAGGCGCAACCCTCCCCCTCTCCAACACCCCCTCCTCCTTCGTTGAGCTTGGCGAAGCCCTGCCGGAGAACCGCTGCTCCTCCACCATCACGCCGTCGTGCTGCCGGAGTTCTTCCCCAACTTCTCCTTCCCCCTTGCTGGATCAAGAAGGAGGAGACGTCCCCGTGCTGCACGTGTGTTGAACGCGGAGGCACCATTGTTCGGCGCTTAGATCGAAATCAACCGCGATCTGAATCGCTGCGAGTATGACTCCTTGATCTGCGTTCTTGCAACACTTCCGTTTCATGATCTTCAAGGGTATGAAGATGCACTCCCCTCTCTCTCATTGCTAGTCTCTCCATAGATTGATCTTGGTGATGCATAGAATTTTTTTTAATTTCTGCAACGATCCCCAACAAATTCAACTAGACCTGGAGAACTAAATATCTACAGCAAAGTGATAGTAGCCCGGTAGTATGATAAACTAATAGCAGAAGTGGCAATAGAAATAGTAGTGGGAACGGTAGCAGTAATAGTTTTGTAACAAGTGTGGCAGTAGCAGCAACAGTAGTAACTTAGCAAAAGCAATATGTGAAAAGCTTGTAGGCATTGGATTGGTGCTGGATAATTATGTTGGATGACATTCATCATGTAATACTTATAAGCTAGGGCGATGGATAATTATGTTGGATGACATTCATCATGTAATACTTATAAGCTAGGGCGACACAGAACTAGCTCCAATTCATCAATATAATTTAGGCATGTATGTTGGGGAACATAGTAATTTCAAAAAAAAATTATACGCACACGCAAGATCATGGTGATGCATAGCAACGAGAGGGGAGAGTGTGTCCACGTACCCTCGTAGACCAAAAGCAGAAGCGTTAGCACAACACGGTTGATGTAGTCGTACATCTTCACGATCCGACCGATCCAAGTACCGAACATATGGCACCTCCGACTTCAGCACACGTTCAGCTCGATCACGTCCCGCGAACTCCGATCCAGCAGAGCTTCACGGGAGAGTTCCGTCAGCACGACGGCGCGATGACGGTGATGATGTTGCTACCAACGCAGGGCTTCGCCTAAGCACCGCTACAACATGATCAAGCTGGAATATGGTGGAGGGGGGCACCGCACACGGCTAAGAGATCAAGAGATCAATTGTTGTGTCTAGAGGTGCCCCCTGCCCCCGTATATAAAGGAGCAAGGGGGGAGAGGCGGCCGGCCAAGGAGGGCGCGCCAAGGAGGGCATCCTACTCCCACCGGGAGTAGGACTCCTCCTTTCCTTGTTGGAGTAGGAGAAGGGAAGGAGGAAGGAGAAGGAAGGAAGGGGGCGCCCCCCTCCCTAGTCCAATTAGGACCAGTCCATGAGGAGGGGTGCGGCCACCGTTTGGGGCCTTTCTCTCCTTTCCCGTATGGCCAATTAAGGCCCAATATGAATTCCCGTAACCCTCCGGTACTCCAAAAAATACCCGAATCACTCGGGACCTTTCTGATGTCTAAATATAGTCGTCCAATATATCGGTCTTTACATCTCGACCATTTCGAGACTCCTCGTCATGTCCTCGATCTCATCCGGGACTCCGAACTACCTTCGGTACATCAAAACACATAAACTCATAATACAAATCGTCACCGAATGTTAAGCGTGCGGACTGAGAGGATCTAGAAGAGGCGTCTAGAGTGGGGTGAATAGACTCTAAGCAAGAAAAGTTGCAGTTTTTAATTCTTTTAAATTGAAGTGGAGTTTGGCACAAGTTTCAACATTCACAATACATATCAAGCGAGCATGCAAAGAGTATATGGGCAGCGGAAAGTAAAGCATGCAAATTGCAAGAATGTAAAGGGATGGGATTGGAGTGTGCAAACACAATTTGGAGACACGGAGATTTTTGAGCCATGGTTCCGATAGGTGGTGCTATCGTACATCCACGTTGATGGAGACTTCAACCCACGAAGGGTAACGGTTACGCGAGTCCACGGAGGGCTCCACCCACGAAGGGTCCACGAAGAAGCAACCTTGTCTATCCCACCATGGCCGTCGCCCACGAAGGACTTGCCTTACTAGGGTAGATCTTCACGAAGTAGGCGATCTCCTTGCCCTTAAAAACTCCTTGGTTCAACTCCACAATCTTGACGGAGGTTCCCAAGTGACACCTAGCCAATCTAGGAGACACCACTCTCCAAGAAGTAACAAATGGTGTGTTGATGATGAACTCCTTGCTCTTGTGCTTCAAAGAATAGTCTCCCCAACACTCAACTCTCTCTCACAGGATTTGGATTTGGTGGAAATAAGATTTGAGTGGAAAGCAACTTGGGGAAGGCTAGAGATCAAGATTTATGTAGTAGGAATGGAGTATCTTGACCTCAACACAAGTGTAGGTGGTTCTCTCTCAGAAAATTTATGTTGGAAGTGTAGGCATGTTTTGATGGCTCTCTCCATGAATGAAGAGTGGGTGGAGGAGTATATATAGCCTCCACACAAAATCTAACCGCTACACACAACTTACCAAACTCGGTGGGACCGAATCCTGAAACTCGGTCAGACCGATTTAGGAAATAATGTGACCGTTAGGATTTTCGGTGGGACCGACATGTCATCTCGGTGGGACCGATATGGTTAGGGTTAGAGCATAACGTAATCTCGGTGAGACCGATTACACAAACTCGGTGAGACCAATTTTGGTAATGGATACATAGAGGGTTGGTCACGCAAACTCGATGGGACCGATTCGCTCATCTCGGTTGGACCAAAATGTTACGAAGAGGAATAGAGAGTTTGCATTGTAATCTCGGTAGGACCGATTACACAAACTCGGCGAGACCGATTTTGGTAATGGATACACACACAGAGAGATTACAATCCCATCTCGGTGAGACCGAGATCCCTATCGGTGAGACCGACTTGATTAGGGTTTTGTGGCAGTGGCTATGTAATGAGAACTCGGTGGCGCCGGATAGAAAGATTCGGTAGGGCCGAGTTTGAATTTTGGGTTGGGTCATATGTGGATGTGAGAAAGCAGTTGAGGGCTTTGGAGCATGTCACTAAGCACTTTGAGCAAGCAAGCCATTAAGCAACATACATCCCCTCTTAATAGTATTGGCTTTCCTATGGACTCAATGTGATCTTGGATCACTAAAAGTAAAATGTAGAGTCTTGTGCTCTGAGCATGAGCCAATCCTTTGTCCTTAGCATCTTTAACGGGTCCCACATCCTCTAGTCCATGCCACTCCATTTTTGAACTTATCTGAAACATACTAGGTAAGAGTATTAGTCCAACAAGAGATATGTTGACATTAATTACCAAAATCACCCAGGGAGCACTTGTACTTTCACGGATCCTACGGGTTCGAGAACTATGTAGACATGATCGAGACACATCTCTGGTCAATAACCAATAGCGGAACCTGGATGCTCATATTGGCTCCCACATATTCTACGAAGATCTTTATCTGTCAAACCGCATAACAACATATGTTGTTCCCTTTGTCATCGGTATGTTACTTGCCCGAGATTCGATCATTGGTATCTCAATACCTAGTTCAATCTCGTTACCGGCAAGTCTCTTTACTCGTTATGTAATGCATCATCCCGCGACTAACTCATTAGTCACATTGCTTGCAAGGCTTATGGATATGTGCATTACCGAGAGGGCCCAGAGATACCTCTCCGACAATCGAAGTGACAAATCCTTATCTCGAAATACGCCAACACAACAAGTACCTTCGGAGACACCTATAGAGCACCTTTATAATCACCCAGTTACATTGTGACATTTGGTAGCACACAAAGTGTTCTTCTGGTAAACGAGAGTTGCATAATCTCATAGTCATAGGAACATGTATAAGTCATTAAGAAAGCAATAGCAACATACTAAACGATCAAGTGCTAGGCTAACGGAATGGGTCAAGTCAATCACATCATTCTCTAATGATGTGACCCCATTAATCAAATGACAACTCATATCTATGGCTAGGAAACTTAACCATCTTTGATTCAACGACCTAGTCAAGTAGAGGCATACTAGTGACACTCTGTTTTGTCTATGTATTCACACATGTATCAAGTTTCCGGTTGATACAATTCTAGCATGAATAATAAACATTTATCATGAAATAATAAAATAAATAATAACTTTATTATTGCCTCTAGGGCATATTTCCTTCAGTCTCCCACTTGCACTAGAGTCAATAATCTAGTTCACATAGCCATGTGATTCAACACCAATAGTTCACATCACCATGTGATTAACACCCATAGTTCACATCGTCATGTGACAAACACCCAAAGGGTTTACCAGAGTCAATAATCTAGTTCACATCGCTATGTGATTAACACCCAAAGAGTACTAAAGGTGTGATCATGTTTTTGCTTGTGAGAGAAGTTTAGTCAGTGGGTCTGCCAAATTCAGAGCCGTATGTATTTTGCAAATATTCTATATTTTCAATCCTCTGCACGGAGCTACTAAAGGAAATATGCCCTAGAGGCAATAATAAAGTAATTATTTATTTCCTTATATCATGATAAATGTTTATTATTCATGCTAGATTTGTATTAACCGGAAACATAATACATGTGTGAATACATAGACAAACACAACGTCACTAGTATGCCTCTACTTGACTAGCTCATTAATCAAAGATGGTTATGTTTCCTAACCATAGACATGTGTTGTCATTTGATTAATGGGATCACATCATTAGGAGAATGATGTGATTGACATGACCCATTCCGTTAGCTTAGCACTTGATTGTTTAGTATATTGCTATTGCTTTCTTCATGACTTATACATGTTCCTGTAACTATGAGATTATGCAACTCCCATTTACCGGAGGAACACTTTGGGTGCTACCAAACGTCACAACGTAACTTGGTGATTATAAAGGAGTACTACATGTGTCTCCAAAGGTACATGTTGGGTTGGCATATTTCGAGATTAGGTTTTGTCACTCCGATTGTCGGAGAGGTATCTCTGGGCCCTCTCGGTAATGCACATCACTATAAGCCTTGCAAGCAATGTAGCTAATGATTTAGTTACGGATTGATGCATTACATAAGGAGTAAAGGGACTTGCCAAGAATCTAGATTGAACTAGGTATTGATACCGACGATCGAATCTCTCGCAAGTAACATACCGATGACAAAGGAACAACGATGTTGTTATGCGGTTTGACCGATAAAGATCTTCATAGAATATGTAGGAACCAATATGGGCATCCAGGTTCCGCTATTGGTTATTGACCGAGAATAGTTCTAGGTCATGTCTACATAGTTCTGGAACCCGTAGGGTCTGCACGCTTAACATTACGATGACAGTTTCATTATGAGTTTATAAGTTTTGATGTACCGAAGTTTGTTCGGAGTCCTGGATGTGATCACGGACATGACGAGGAGTCTCGAAATGGTTGAGACATAAAGATTGATATATTGGAAGCCTATGTTTGGACATCGGAGGTGTTCTCGATGAAATCGGCATTTTACCGGAGTACCGGGGCTTTACCGAAACCCTCCCGGGGGTTATTGGGCCTTCATGGGCCATAAGGGAGAAGAGGAGAGGAGGCAAGAGGTGGGCCACGTCCCCTGCCCTCCCTAGACCGAATAGGACAAGGAGAGGGGGGCGGCGCCCCCCCTTTCCTTCCCCTCTTCCTCCTCCTTCCCCCTTCTCCTACTCCAACTAGGAAAGAAGGGAGTCCTACTCCCGGTGGGAGTAGGACTCCCCCTTGGCGCGCCCTCCTTGGCCGGCCTCCCCCTCCCCCTGGCTCCTTTATATACGGGGGCAGGGGGCACCCTAGGACACACAAGTTTATCTACGGATCGTTCCTTAGCCGTGTGCGGTGCCCCCCTCCACCATATTCCACCTCGGTCATATTGTCGCAGAGTTTAGGCGAAGCCCTACGCCGGTAGAACATCATCATCGTCACCACGCCGTCGTGCTGACGGAACTCATCCCCGACGCTTTGCTGGATCGGAGCCCGGGGATCGTCATCGAGCTGAACGTGTGCTGAACTCGGAGGTGCCGTACGTTCGGTACTTGGATCGGTCGGATCGTGAAGACGTACGACTACATCCACCGCATTGTCATAATGCTTCTGCTTACGGTCTACGAGGGTACATGGACAATACTCTCCCCTCTCGTTGCTATGCCATCACCATGATCTTGCGTGTGCGTAGGAAATTTTTTGAAATTACTACGTTCCCCAACAGCTACTCTAGCTAATTGCTCCCACTTTCAATATGTATCCAGATTGAGACTTAGAGTCATCTGGATCAGTGTCAAAACTTGCATCAATGTAATCCTTTACGACAAACCTTTTTGTCACCTCCATAATCGCGAAACATATTGTCGGTGTCAAAACCGGCGGATCTCGGGTAGGGGGTCCCGAACTGTGCGTCTAGGCGGATGGTAACAGGAGACGAGGGACACGATGTTTTTACCTAGGTTCGGGCCCTCTCGATGGAGGTAAAACCCTACGTCCTGCTTGATTAATATTGATGATATGGGCAGTACAAGAGTGGATCTACCACGAGATCAAGGAGGCTAAACCCTAGAAGCTAGCCTATGGTATGATTGTTGTAATGTATGTTGTCCTACGGACTAAAGCCCTCCGGTTTATATAGACACCGGAGGAGGCTAGGGTTACACAGAGTCGGTTACAATGGTAGGAGATCTACATATCCGTATTGCCAAGCTTGCCTTCCACGCCAAGGAAAGTCCCATCCGGACACGGACGGAGTCTTCAATCTTGTATCTTCGTAGTCTTGGAGTCCGGCGGATAATGATAGTCCGGCTGTCCGGACACCCCCTAGTCCAGGACTCCCTCAGTAGCCCCGAACCAGGCTTCAATGACGATAAGTCCAGCGTGTTTATAGTCTTCGGCGTTGCAAGGCGGGTTCTCCCTTCAAATTCCATGTACCTGCCGAACAGTGTCCGGCTTCATCTTGAATACTGTGTTCCTCGGCTTCTACGCCAAATAATGGCCCTCTTCCACGCGTCGCACGAATGCGAAAAGCCAGGGTGTCTTTTGCATTTCACCCCCTAATTGTGCGAGTCGTCCGCCTATAAAAGAGGCAAGAATCCAGATCCAAACCACACCGTCTTCCTCCCGCGAATACTCCATCGAAGCGCCTTTGACCTAGAAATCCATGCCATCATGGATCGTCGACGCGGCTCTTCTTCACGCGCTCCCAGCCCACCGCCGGGGAATTGGAGGAGGTGCTCTATTTCGCACAACGAGCTAGTGAAGCTCCAAACGGGGGGATTTCTCCCTCCGGCCTTCATGGTCCCAGTCCAGGCCGGACGGGTTACTTATCAAGGTGGGAGGCAGCCGGAGGACACTCCAAGCCCCAATAAGGGGGAGCGAGTATGCTTTGTCCCCTATCTGATAAGGGGACTCAGATTTCCAATACATCCGCTCCTCCGCGGGCTCAAAGTTCTACGGACTCCAGCTCCACCACCTCACGCCCGCCTCATCCCGCATATCGCGGGCTACGTAGCTCTTTATGAGCTATTCCTGGGCATCGAGCCCCATTTTGCATTGTGGAAGAGTCTGTTTTGCCTCGTACCCCGTTCTCACGAGGGGTCCATATATCAAGTGGGCGGTGCCGAAATAGGGCGCATTGCCGGGACTGGATATCTATCCGGTACTCCCAAGAAGGCGTCCGAAGACTGGCCCTCGGAGTGGTTTTATATAGGAGACGCTCCGCTGCCAGACCCAGTCCGGATCGGCCTCCCGGAGTTTAGTGCTGCTCCCTTGAAGAAAGGCCTCAGCTGGCGCCCACGGAGCCCCCGATTGGAGGAAGATAAGAGCGTCCATTACTTGATGGGCCGGATAAGATTAATGGCTCATTCCGGCTTGACCATGATCGGAGTCATGGCGACATGCATCAAGCGAGGGGTACAGCCACTGCAATACAGAGGCCACCCCATGTGGGATTTCAACGGGGAAGACGATGCCACTCGGCACGGCCGCAAAGGGCCGGATTCGACAGAGGATCTGGTAAAGATCCTGTCCAGCCTGTACAAGGGGGAGAAGGAGGACTTCCTTCGAACAAACCCTTTGAATGGGTTTTCCATGATCAACCCTAGAGGATGGGTAAGTGAACACCTTGAAGGGCTCAACCCATGCTTTCGAAGTTTAAGCTTCTTACATTATGTCTTCGGCGCAGGATCTATGCCGGACTGTGGTGGACATGGTGAGTCCTGCTCCGCAACCCGAGGATCCAGAAGGATCCCAGGATCCGGCCTCCGAAGAGGACTCGGACATCGAGGTGGAGCTGATCGATGGGGTGTTTCACCAGCTTAGCATAGATAATGCCTTTGTTGCCATTACGGCGGACTACCCCGGACTAAGTCCGGCTTCCGAGGTGACCGTGACCGAAGCCCGGACACCATTATCTCTTCTCTCCCCATTTCTAACCCTCGCGAATGACGGTATTTCGCAGGAAGTGCCTTTACGGTAGGAAGCCGAGCCCGCGGCGGCTGGCCAACAGAGGCCATCCGGACCAAGCGAAAGCGGAAAAGGAGCGCTGGGGCGGAAGCGTCGCCGCAAAGGTATAGCTCATATTTGAATTTTCAGAGCAACGCCCGAGGAAACGCCAGAGTGCTCATGATCTTTGTAGAGAAAAGCGCCGCCGGATCTGCGGCGTAGGAATTGGCGATCCGACCAACACCGCCAGCTCCAGCTCCCGCCCGAGGGGGAGGCAAGCGAAGACGCGAGCCGGATCCTTCTCCAATGGAGGATACCGGCAGACTGTCCGCCACCAAGTCGAGGTGGAGAGCGCCATGAACCATAGGCGCCACGACAAGATTTTGTGAAGCGTGCTTTCCCCTGAGGCATTGGATGCCTTTAACGCAGGGGACGCGCATCTCTGTGCCGCTCAAAAAGGTTTTACCAGAGCCACGGAGCAGTATGTGAAAGACACACAGGTAAGGGAATTTTAATGGTTGTATATACCAGTAGCCCCCGAGACCTAAAGCAGTTATGCTAACTGATTTGAGGATCATTTGGAAACGCAGGCTCTTACCGAGAAGAACACCCAGCTGTCTCGGGAGTTGCAAGATTGCAAGGCCCAACTTGAGGCCGCACTTGCTGCCGCAGGAGGAGACGCAAAAACCCCTCCTGGTAACACATTTTTATTAATAAATATAAGCGTTGTGCGGCGTATGCGCTGAGTCTAATAAGAACATCTGCAGTACCACGGACAAGATCCGGACAGTAAGCATTCTGCGCGCCCGACTAAAGGTCTGGTGAGAGTGTCTTTGAACAGGTTCAGCAGAAAGGAACAAGCTCTAGGATGCCAACGCCAAGCTCGGAGAAGAGCTGAAAGGCGTTCGGCCGAGCTGTCCAGCTCCGCTAAGGAGAATCAGCGGCTTGCTGCGGCATTTATAGTAAGTGCTTGAGCGGACTCTTTTGAAAAGAAGAGTTCGGCGAGGAAGTATTTTGACATGATATGTCTTGTAGGTATACTCACGGGTCGCCCCTGCAGAGGAGATGCCCATATCAATGGGTGATCAACTTCCCAAACTGTTGCAGCTACTCGAACGAAGTTCGGCAGCAATGAGCGCGCTGCTCAAAGCTTTATGGACAGCCCTCACCCTACCCGAGGGCCTCGGGAGCTTATGGAGAAGCTGCAGGAGTGCGGCAGCGCTTCCGTTTGTGGAAGATTTCGCTTGCCGTCAAGGTGCCAGTGGAGGCTTGGGCCATGGTGAAGACGCTGGTACAAGAAGGCGGATCCCAACCACATGGCCGGTTGGACCGTGGGGCCCGATGGGAAGGAGATCCTGTGAGTTTAGTATACAGCCAAGTAGAGTTGGCTGCTAAATTTTCCCAACGGGATCAGAAACTAGACAGCCTGTTAGACGGGATTGAGGAGGAATACAATCAAGAATTTGACAATGTATGTTATCCTTTAAAGTGACATGTGAAATGCCTTCTAGCCGGATTGTAGATCGCTTGTCTTTGCCGACCTTTTAAGCCCGACCTCGGGACCCTAGAGTCCGGAGTGTCCGAATACCTTTTTGGTTAAGAAACAACCGTGGTATGCATGGAGACCAGGCGTAGGGGTCATTAGTGCTTTATCGCATAAGTGCCCAACTAGTTATGTTATATTACATGGTTAGTAAGAAACATCTTCCAGGAGAATAGTTCCGTTATGGGTTCCTTTCTCGGGAGGCATGCCCTAAAGTGCATGTCCGGACTGCAAAGAAAGCAGTAAAACATCTGGGGGCAAATAGATAAATAGGTAAAAAGTCATCTTTTAAGTCACCGACCGAATATTCCCTTAAGAATGCTAGCTTTCGGCTTCACCTAGTCTGAGGTACACATCCGGCTGACCCAGCAGTAACAATCGCAGAGGTGCTCCCTTTACCTCCTAGCCGAACAATCGGGAACGTAGGGGTAAGCACAGGAGCCAGGCAACCCAGCTTGGCCAAAACTTAAGTCATATCGATGCATATAATGGCGAGTAAAAGGTACATGTGGAAGCTTGACACATGTGCTTGGTATGAAACTCAGATAATTGAGCTTCGTAAAAAGAAGCCCCCAGGAATAATGATCGGATGGCACATCATACGTATGCAAAGATGCGAAAATAGGCCCGTAAGGGCTTTTAAATAAAAAGGATAAAAAGAGAAACAAAAGACAGCCAAGTGTAAAATTTTGGACGGAGAAGGGACGAACTCTTAGTCCGGGCGCTAGGCATAGAATCGCTTGAGGCGGGCTGCGCTCCATGGGTTCGCTTGAGTCGGTTATCCGACGATTTCAGAAACGGTATGCTCCGCCGTCAGACTTGATCGATAATGAAGGGCCCTCCCATTTGGGCTTGAGCTTGTCCTTTTCTTGTCCGCAGCGAGAACTAGTTCACCAACGTTGTAAGTCTTGGCCCGCATTTCTACTTTGATATCTTCGGCCTGCTCGATAAAATGCGGAACGAGCCTTCGCGACGCCACGCTCTTCCTCCAATGTGTCCAAGCTGTCCCGCCGATCAAGCTCGGCCTCTCTTTCCTCATACATGCGCACTCGAGGTGAGTCATGAATAATGTCACAGGGCAAGACTGCCTCTGCGCCGTATACCATAAAAAATGGTGTGAATCCGGTAGTACGGTTAGGCGTTGTCTGCAGCCCCCAGAGTACGGAGTCGAGCTCCTCGACCCATTGTGTGTCGGATTTAGTAAGTGACCTCACTAATCTGGGTTTGATGCCGCTCATTATTAGACCATTTGCTCTTTCCACTTGACCGTTGGTTTGAGGGTGATAAACTGAAGCATATTCGAGCTTGATGCCCATATTTTTGCACCATGACTTAACCTCGTCGGCTGTGAAGTTCGTGCCGTTGTCGGTGATGATGCTATGGGGGACTCCGTAACGGTGTACCACCCGTGATATAAAGTCTATCACTGGTCCGGACTCTGCCGTTTTGACCGGTTTGGCCTCTATCCATTTGGTGAATTTATCTACCATGACCAATAGGTACCTTTGCTTGTGGGTTCCCCCTTTAAGGGTCCAACCATGTCAAGCCCCTGCATGAACGGCGGTAATGGGTATGGTTTTGAGGGCGATGGGTGGCATATGGCTCGATTAGCAAAGAGTCGACAACCAACGATCGCTGGACCAAGTCCTCGCTCTGCCCGGCCGTCGGCCGATAAAATCTGTCGGAATGCCTTTCCTACAAGGGCCCGGCTGCTGCGTGGTGTCCGCCTAGTCCGGAATGAATTTCAGCCAGAGGTTTCGCCCTTCCTCTTCGGAGATACACCTCAAGGACTCGGTTGTACTTTTTTATAAAGTTCTCCTCATGGACCTTGTAGGCCTTCGATCGCGGACTATGCAGCGGGCCTCGCTTTTGGTCTTGGAAGTTCCCGCCTAAGTAAGTAGGCTAGAAAGGTTCTGCCCACGCGCGATTACGCCATTATGACGTGGGCTGAGGGTGTTATGTCATCTGCCGAATCACCGGTTGGTGCGGTTTTCTCCGGTTTGTCACTACCGGGCTCCTCTTCCCATAGTACGGATGGCTTGAAGAGCCGTTCTAGGAAGATATTTGGAGGGACAGCATCACGTTTCACACCGATGCGTGCCAGTATGTCGGCCGCTTGGTTATTATCTTGAGCTATGTGATGGCATTCCAGTCCTTCAAACCGAGCTGACATTTTTAGGACAGCGTTGCGATATGCTGCCATTTTCGGATCCTTGGCGTCAAAGTCTCCATTTATTTGGGATATTGCAAGGTTCGAATCCCCGCGCACCTCTAGGCGTTGAATGCCCATGGAGACCGCCATCCGAGACCGTGTAACAGGCCTCAGATTCGCTGCATTGTTGGAGTCCGTGTACATTATTTGAAGTACGATCGATCAGATATCTCCGATTGGGGACATCAAGACGACGCCTTTGCCCCGATCCGCCAAAATTTTGGAGCCGTCGAAATGCATAGTCCAGTTGGAGTATGCGCCGTACTCTTTAGGGAGTTCGGCTTCTGTCCATTCGGCGACGAAGTCAGCCAGAACTTGTGACTTTATGGCTCGCCGAGGTTTGTAAGTTATGTCGAATGGTAAGAGCTCAATGGCCCATTTTGCAATCCTGCCCGTTGCATCGCGGTTATTTATAATGTCATTGAGTGGTACTTCAGAGGCCACTGTTATCGAACACTCTTGAAAGTAGTGCCGGAGTTTCAGGGATGCCATGAACACCGCATATGCTATCTTTTGATAGTGCGGGTAACGGGATTTGCAGGGGGTTAACACAATGGATACATAATACACTGGTTTTTGAAGAGGGAATTTGTGCCCTTCTGTTACTCGTTCGACGACGAGGACCGCGCTTACAACTTGATGCGTTGCTGCGATGTATAACAACATTGGTTCGACCAAAGTGGGCGCAGCCAGGACCGGATTTGTTGCAAATATGGCCTTTATTTCTTCGAGTCCGGCGGTGGCGGCATCCGTCCACTCAAAGTGTTCGGTGCGCCTGAGGAGGCGATAGAGGGGCAACGCTTTTTCTCCTAAACGGGAGATAAAGCGGCTTAAGGCTGCCACGCATCCTGTTAATTTTTGTATTTTTTTGAGGTCTTTTGGAATATCCAACTGTGACAGAGCTCGGATTTTAGCCGGATTTGCTTCAATTCCTCTGCCGGATACAATGAAACCCAGCAGCTTTCCGGCTGGTACGCCGAAAACGCATTTTTCCGGATTCAGCTTGATGTCATATGCTCTGAGGTTGTCGAATGTGAGCCTCAAATCGTCTACTAGAGTTTCGACGTGTTTTGTTTTGACGACTACATCGTCTACGTATGCCTCGACTATTTTGCCGATCTGGGTGGCCAGACATGTTTGAATCATGCGCTGATATGTTGCGCCGGCATTTTGAAGTCCGAAAGGCATCGTGTTGAAGCAGAATGGTCCATATGGAGTGATGAATGCCGTTGCGGCTTGGTCTGCTTCCGCCATCTTGATTTGATGATAGCCAGAGTATGCGTCCAGGAAGCACAACGAATCGTCCCCTGCTGTAGCATCGATAATTTGATCGATGCGGGGGAGAGGGAAGGGATCCTTTGGGCAAGCCTTATTGAGGTCTTTAAAATCGACACAAAGGCGCCAGGATTTATCCTTCTTTGGTACTATCACCAGATTTGCTAGCCAGTCCGGATGTCTGATATCTCTAATGAATCCGGCTTCCAATAGTTTGGCTAGCTCTTCTCCCATTGCTGTCTTTTGGGTTCGAAAATCGTCAAGAGCCTGTTTGATCGGCTTGAATCCTTTAGGATGTTTAGGTTGTGTTACGCCAACCTGTGTGGGATTCCGGCATGTACGAAGGATGCCAGCGAAGATATCCCAATTTTCTGAAGGAATTCGCGCAAAGGCGGCGTCTACTTGGGTTCAATTGTGCCCCAATGGAGGCCGTCTTTGTTGGGTCCGTTGGATGGACCTGGAATTTTATTATCTCATCTGCTGGTTTGAAGGAGGTGGACTTGGATCTTTATCGAGTATCACATCGTCCCTCGTTCACCGTGAGAGCGCAAATCGCGGTGAGTTCTTCTGCCGCTAAGGCTTCGGATAGTGCCTCGAGGGCTAGTGCGGCTGTCTTATTTTCGGCGCGGAGTGCTATGTCCGGAACACTAGCGAGAGTGATTGTTCCGCTGGGCCCAGGCATTTTGAGCTTCATGTACCCGTAATGAGGTACTGCTTGAAAAATTGTGAATGCCTCTCGTCCTAATATGGCTTGATACCCACTGCTGAACGGGGCCACCTGGAACGTGACTTCTTTGGATCTGTAATTGTCCGGAGAGCCGAACACCACATCGAGTGTGATTTTTCCGGTGCAGCGCGCTTCCCGGCTAGGGATTATTCCTCTAAAGGTTGTGCTGCTTTGCTCAATATGGCTCCAATCGATTTCCATTTTTCGCAGAGTTTCCTCATAAATGAGGTTTAGTCCGCTGCCGCCATCCATGAGGACTTTTGTCAGTCGAAAGCCGTCCACTATGGGACTAAGTACCGGTCTTTTGGAGCTCGTTGTTCGAATTGGGCTCATCGCTGTCATTGAAGGTAATAGCTGTGTCGCTCCACGAATTTGCTGTTGCTACTTGGTAGACTTCGGCGAGTTTGCGGATTGTTCGTTTCGCATATTATTTGATCTGAAGGTCTCAAGACCGCTTGATACCGTGCGTCTGGTATTGTTGGAGTGGTTTCTCGGAGCTAGAAGCTCTTCACCACTTTTGGCCACCGCCGTAATATCCAACATGCTCGAAGGCTATGTGTTGGGACGGCTCCTCTCGCACTATGAAGCTTACAGGTCCATTGAGCCATCCCTCCAAAGACGGTTCCGTTTCCTTCTTGGGTTTTTGTTTTTTCGTTTTTGCATCTAGGGCCTGATTGTAAGGTGCCCTTTTGCTGCCGACTGGGTTTGGGGCCGGATTATCCCAAAATTGATTTTCGGTTTTCGGAAGCTCTCCATCGCCAAGATTTTCAGATAATGGATGCGGATCGGTGAAGCGCGTAATTTTATTTTTATCAATGGCGTTTAGTATTCCCTTGTCCCTGCAGTTATTGCAGAAGATTGATATTGCGTTTTCCTCTCGGCAGTCCTTTATCCTGTCCATAACCAGGAGGAATCTGGCCCAATAGTGATGTACTGTTTCAGCAGGCTCTTGCCATATTAGAGATAGATCGCATATGTCTGGGCGGGTGGGTGGAATAAAATCCGGATCCCTGCCCATCTTGGGGCTCAAAGGCTGAGGGGCTTCCGAATTCGGAAGCTTGGTTTGCTGGACACAATCCAGAGAGTCCGGGGTGATGCATGATTTTAAGTTCAATGCTCGATCGAAGTCCGTCCCCCCGCGGGAATCCAGCATGGAGGGTTCGGGAATCCAGCATGGAGGGTTCGGGAATCCGGACGCGAATAGTTCTTAGTACAGGCAAAGAATTGTCGTATCGCTCCTCTACCACTGCGACGTGGTGGGTGGCCTGGGGAGAGTTAATCTCTCTCAGATCGGTTTTAAGCCTAATCTGGTTGTAGTCCGTAGCGACTCCCAGGGCGGCGATGCGATCCAAGAGCTCGTTGACAGACGAGAGCTCTATTGGATCCAACTGTTCGGCAGCTTTAAGGCTGACGCGAAGATTGCTTCCGACGACTTGAGAAGTCATTGCCGAAGTGGTGGCTGGACAGGCGGTCATGAGAAAACCACTGAGCCGGATAGTTTGGCCGGCGGCCAAGGGCCCTCCGGCGAAAACACCGTCTTTTAAGACGGGTGGACGCATCCGCTCTATTGGTGAGGACACAGAGGAACTCTCAATGAAAGCACCAATGTCGGTGTCAAAACCGGCGGATCTCGAGTAGGGGGTCCCGAACTGTGCGTTTAGGCAGATGGTAACAGGAGACGAGGGACACAATGTTTTTACCCAGGTTCGGGCCCTCTCGATGGAGGTAAAACCCTACGTCCTGCTTGATTAATATTGATGATATGGGTAGTACAAGAGTGGATCTACCACGAGATCAAGGAGGCTAAACCCTAGAAGCTAGCCTATGGTATGATTGTTGTAATGTATGTTGTCCTACGGACTAAAGCCCTCCGGTTTATATAGACACCGGAGGAGACTAGGGTTACACAGAGTCTGTTACAATGGTAGGAGATCTACATATCTGTATTGCCAAGCTTGCCTTCCATGCCAAGGAAAGTCCCATCCGGACACGGGACGGAGTCTTCAATCTTGTATCTTCGTAGTCTTGGAGTCCGGCGGATAATGATAGTCCGGCTGTCCGGACACCCCCTAGTCCAGGACTCCCTCACATATCCTTATTCCACTAAGGATAATTTTGACCAATGTCCAGTGGTCTACTCCTAGATTACTATTGTACTCCCTTGCCAAACTCATGACAGGGTATACAATGGGTCTGGTCCATAGCATGTCATACTTTATAGAACCTATGACTGAGGCATAGGGAATGACTTTAATTCTCTTTCTATTTTCTGTCGTGGTCGGGATTTGAGTCTTACTCAGTTTCACACCTTTGTAACACAGGCAGAACTCTTTCTTTGACTGTTCCATTTTGAACTACTTCAAAATCTTGTCAAGGTATGTACTTATTGAAAATCTTATCAAGCATCTTGATCTATCTCAATAGATCTTGATGCTCAATATATAAGTAGCTTTACTGAGGTCTTTCTTTTTAAAGAAATCCTTTCAAACACTCCTTTATGCTTTCCAGAAAAATACTACATTATTTCTGATAAAAAATATATCACTCACATATACTTATCAGAAATGATGTAGTGCTCCCACTCACTTTATTGTAAATACAGGCTTTACCACAAGTCCGTACAAAACTATATGCTTTGATCAACTTATCAAAGCGTATATTCCAACTCCGAGATGCTTGCACCAGTCCATAGATGGATCACTGGAGCTTGCACATTTTGTTAGCGCCTTTAGGATCGACAAAACCTTCTGGTTGCATCATATACAACTCTTCTTTAAGAAATCCATTAAGGAATGTAGTTTTGACATCCATTTGCCAGATTTCATAAAATGTGGCAATTTGCTAACATGATTCGGACAGACTTTAACATCGATACGAGTGAGAAAAAAACTCATCGTAGTCAACATCTTGAACTTTGTCAAAAATCTTTTTCAACAAGTTTAGCTTTGTAGATAGTAACACTACTATCAGCGTTCGTCTTCCTCTTGAAGATCCATTTATTTTCTATGGCTTGTCGATCATCGGGCAAGTCAATCAAAGTCCACACTTTGTTCTCATACATGGATCCCATCTCAGATTTCATGGCCTCAAGCCATTTCACGGAATCTGGGCTCATCATTTCTTCCTCATTGTTCGTAGGTTCGTCATGGTCAAGTAACATGACCTCTAGAACAGGATTACCGTACCACTCTGGTGCAGATCTTACTCTGGTTGACCTACGAGGTTCGGTAGTAACTTGATCTGAAGTTACATGATCATCATCATTAGCTTCCTCACTAATTGGTGTAGGAGTCACAGGAACAGATTTTTGCGATGAAGTACTTTCCAATAAGGGAGTAGGTACAGTTACCTCATCAAGTTCTACTTTCCTCTCACTCACTTCTTTCGAGAGAAACTCCTTCTCTGGAAAGGATCCATCTTAGCAACGAATATCTTGCCTTTGGATCTGTGATAGAAGGTGTACCCAACAGTTTCCTTTGGGTATTCTATGAAGACGCACTTCTCCGATTTGGGTTCGAGCTTATGAAGTTGAAACTTTTTCACATAAGCATCGCAGCCCCAAACTTTAAGAAACGACAACTTTGGTTTCTTGCCAAACCACAGTTCATAAGGCATCGTCTCAATGGATTTTGATGGTGCCCTATTTAAAGTGAATGCAGCTGCCTCTAATGCATAACCCCAAAACGATAGTGGTAAATCGGTAAGATACTTCATAGATCACACCATATCCAATAAAGTGCGGTTACGACGTTCGGACACACCATTACGCTGTGGTGTTCCAGGTGGCGTGAGCTGTGAAACTATTCCACATTGTTTTTAAATGAAGGCTGCGGGAGTCCTGGACTAGGGGGTGTCCGGACAGCCGGACTATCAATATCCGCCGGACTCCTAGACTACGAAGATACAAGATTGAAGACTCCGGCTCGTGTCCGGATGGTACTTTCCTTGGCGTGGAAGGCAAGCTTGGCGATACGGATATGTAGATCTCCTACCATTGTAACCGACTCTGTGTAACCCTAGCCCTCTCCGGTGTCTATATAAACCGGAGGGCCTTAGTCCATAGGACGAACATACATCTCAACAACCATACCATAGGCTAGCTTCTAGGGTTTAGCCTCCTTGATCTCGTGGTAGATCTACTCTTGTACTACCCATATCATCAATATTAATCAAGCGGGGCGTGGGTTTTACCTCCATCGAGAGGGCCCGAACACAGGTAAAAACATTGTGTCCCTCGTCTCTTGTTACCATCCGCCTAGACGCACAGTTCGGGACCCCCTACCGAGATCCGCCGGTTTGACACCGACATTGGTGCTTTCATTGAGAGTTCCTCGTGTCGTCACCGATAGGCTTGATGGCATCTTCAACCAACAACGCTGTCCGGGTGAGACTTTTCTCCCGGACAGATCTTCGATTCGGCGGCTTTGCATGGGGCAATTCTCTTGGCCATCTGGAGCAGATCGAAAGCTACGCCCCTGGCCGTCAGGTCAGATTTGGAAGCTTAAACTTCACGGCCGATGACCGCGGAGACTTCATCTTCGACGGACTCGAGCCACCGCCAAGCGCGCCGCACTGTGACGATGGGCACGATCTAGCTCTGCCGCTGGACAGTTCCTTGGTGGCCTCACTCGGATCCGCTTCGGCCATTAGCCCGGAGCCGATCGCCCAAATCGAGGGCCGGTGGATAGACGCCGCCCCGGGGGCTTCAACATCCACGGTGTTGGAGCCGAACACTGACCTTGTCCCCTGCGAGACTCGTGACTCCGAGGCGCCGGACTCCTCACCGGACTCCGAACATCCCGCGCCCCTATCAATCAATCCGGATTGGGCGCCGGTTATGGAATTCACCGCCGCGGACATATTCCAACACTCGCCTTTTGGCGATATTCTAAACTCGTTAAAACATCTCTCGTTATCAGGAGAGTCCTGGCCGGACTATGGCCAGGATGGTTGGAGTACGGACGACGAAGAAATTCAGATCCCACCCACCACCCACTTTGTAGCGGCGCCGAGGATTTAACCGACATGCTAGACTTCGACTCGGACGACATCGACGCTATGGACGGCGATGCCGAGACGAATCGAGCCAGCGCCTACAGGCATCGGAAGGCCACCTCGTCATATAGCGTATACATGGTGGATACCCCAAAAGAAGGGAGGGCGAAGAAGCGGCGGAGGCGGACTCTTTAAAGAAGCAGCCCAAACGCCAAGGCGTCGTGCGCGCCTAAATCCCGCCACAGCAAGAATGGAAATTCGCACAGAGACAATAACACTCGAGGCGCTGAAGACAACCCCCCAAAGAAGACTCGGTAGCGGGAGGATGCGAAAGCAAGCCCTCACGAAAGGGCGGCGATTTAAGAGGTCGAGGATCATAATTATATACCTCCCTCCAAGACGAAGCAAGCCTCAATGACGAGCGAACTCGTCGCGCCCGAGGACCCGTCGAGCAAGAGCTTTTTAAGCGCAGGCTCATCGCCACGGCAAGAAGCCCAAGAAAGAAAAAGCGAAGCTCAAAACAGCGGAAGACATGCTCGTAATAAGATGGAGCAAAGTACTCAAAACCGCAGATAAATACGGCAATGGCCACCAATCAAAGAGCTACCGGCGTGGCTGCTACGAGTCGACGAAGAGGCCATAGAGCCTCCACCGTCAAATGGCCCAGCCAGTCCATCTACGGACCCAAGAAGAAGGCCCGTGAAGCAAAGCAACACGTCAAGTGTCCGATGATAGCGGCACATACAAATGCGGCGCCAGACACCCACTATGTTTCACCGACGAGGTGCTGGACCATGAATTCCCAGCAGGGTTTAAACCCATAAACATAGAGGCCTACGATGGAACAACAGACTCGAGTGCGGATAGAAGATTATATCTGCATATACATATGGCCAGAGGAGACGATCTCCACGCCATAAAATATCTACCCCTCAAGCTCAAAGGGCCAGCCCGTCATTGGCTCAAAAGCCTCCCAGAAAACACTATTGGAAGTTGGGAAGAGCTCGAGGAAGCGTTTAGAGCAAATTTTCAAGGGACCTATGTCCGTCCTCCGGATGCAGATGATTTAAGTCATATAACTCAACAGCCCGGAGAGTCAGCGTGGAAATTCTGGAACAGGTTTCTTACCAAAAAGAACCAAATAGTCGACTGTCCGGACGCTGAAGCCTTAGCAGCTTTCAAGCACAATGTCCGAGATGAATGGCTTGCCAGGCACCTCGGTCAAGAGAAACCGAGGACAATGACCGCATTAACAATCCTCATGACCCGCTTCTGTGCGGGAGAGGATAGCTGGCTAGCAAGAAGCAGCACCAGCGACCCAAGTACATCCGAAATAAGAGATGGAAACAAAAAATCACGGCGCAGAAAAGAGCAGCGCCGGAATAAAGAGAAAAGCCCAAAGAGCACGGCAGTCAACGCCGGATTCAAAAGCTCGCGGTCCAATAACAAAACTCAGCCCCTCAAGGATGACAATGACGAACCGTCCAACCTACACAAAATTCGGGTCGGATATGTCAAATCCATAGCACCCGGAAGGCTCGCAAATCACACCCACAGGATTGTTGTTTTTAAATAGTCCGGCCGATTAAATGCGAACACAAGGGGCTTGACGCGTCAAGCGAAGAAGATAAACCCCGCCAGCAGGGCACCGGAAAACAAAAGACTTTCCCACAAGGGGTCAAAGCAGTAAAATCACTTCATGTGATAACACGGAAAAATAGTGCGGCACTTTCTAAAAAGTGCTTCGCACGGTCCAACCCAGCAGACCGTACAGATTGGATATCAAAACCAATCATTTTCGACCACCTGGACTATTCCAGAAGCGTACGAAACGCGGGACGGACTCCCCTGATATTGAATCCTATAATAGACGGATTACAACTCACTAACGTCCTAATGGACGGAGGCAGTGACTTAAACCTGCTATATTCAAACACAATCCGTATGATGGGGATAGACCCTACCAAAATTCGACACAGCCGCACTTCCTTCAAAGGAGTAACGCAAGGCCCTTACGCCAAGTGCACAGGCTCGATACTACTAGAAGTCGTGTTCGGATCACCGAACAATTTTCGACGCGAAAAATTAATTTTTCATATCGTCCCATTTGAAAGTGAATATCAAGCACTCTTGGGACGAAAGGCTTTTGTCCGCTTCAACGCCATACCGCATTACGCCTCTCTTACACTCAAGATGCCCGGTCCACATGGCGCTATTTCAGTGCGAGGGTCACTTAAGGACCCCGGACTCGGATAGACGAATCCGGACTCAGCAGGCTAGGGGCTCCCTAGCCGCATACCCTTTCACGGGGGGCTGCGCGCACAAATCACCGTGGTTTCATATAAACCTTGTTTTATTTATTTATATTTCTTCTTTTACATATTTTTCGCACGAACTGTTTCTAAAACTAAACGTTCCTCTCTTTCTACAGATGAACAATGTGCGTACCCGTCCAGGATAACGGCGCAACGTAGACACAGGCGCAGACGTGCAGTAGGGACCCGTTGCAAGGATTCTTTTCAGATTAAGACCCTGCGTAGACCTTTTTATTACTGTCTCTCGTTGTTACTCTCCCTTGGCTTCTTCCTACAGCCAAAGCGGAGCCTGACGCTTTGGCATCGGCCCCGTCAGAAGACCATGCCCGTACCTGGACACTAGGGGCTTAGGGCATCTTTCTGCCCATTATTATAAAGTCCGCACACCTTCGGGAGTGTTCGGCGTCTCGAGTTAGGCATTATATGCATCAGCTCCGAATCATGTCTTTGGTCAAATGTTGGGTTTGCCCGGCTCCTGTGTTTTGCTGCCTTACGTTCCGTATCATCGGCTAACGCGCACCGGAGAACTCTGTGATTGTGCCCGGTTCGGCCGGGCGAGCACCTCAAGAGAGAAAGCCGAAAACCGACCGTCATGATACTGAGGAGAGTCTGGTCACCACTCGATCGACTATCGGAATGTTTAGAATTCCCGCTTTGACGAAGGACCGCTTCCCGGTCGCACATATGCACCCGAATCCGAGATGTGCGGTGCCACCAGGCTATATCGTAGCCCCACCCTCGAGCTCCATTGGCTAAGTGAAAGAGATAAAGCATTATAGTCCGGATTGCCTTGTTCGCTCGCTACCACCTCCTTATAACAGACCGAGACGTCCGGATTAAGTGTGAAAACGCGCGCTATTTTGTGAACACCCCAGCACCTTGTGCGAGGGGTGGTCAAGATCGCATCTTTCGCTTATACACAAGTATACGTGGCGGCCGCCAGAGAAGTTTTACTACTTGGGACGCACAAGTATAAAAAGCGTCTATAACATAATCATCGATTTACAAGCTAATGCGTTCACTTGAACGTTACATTCTTCGAGCACTGCGACTCTATTATACGAGCGCCGCGCATGACTTCTCCGAAGTAGTGCTCAGCGAGAGCCGCTTTCATCCGGACCTGGCGGCAACAGCGGTGGCATCCATCTCGGACAATGCGCCTTCACACGGCAAGAGCCATCCGCGCGCCGATACAGCCGACCGCTTCATGTCCTTTATATGCGGCACCGCTCCAAGGAATTGCTGCGATGTCGAAGTAGCTCGTCGCCTTGGACCTCTCGGCGGACATGTGCCACGATGTCAGTCATGGCAAGTCCGGACAATCTATTTAGCTCGGCCCATTCGGCCAGCCGGTCCGACAAAGGAAGTGAGCGATCCGGACTGTGGAATTGAGACCAATACAACTCTTCCGTCTCGTGATCCTCCTGGCTCCGGAAGTGCTCAACGGCATCAGCTGCACTCGCAGCCAAATCCATATCTGGATCTTCCGGACTCCACCCGCCAAATCGAGCATACTTGGCATCCATAAACCGGCGGCGCAGCAGAATAGGCTTGCCAGCCACGATCTCTCCGGCCTGGCGCAGTTCCTCCTTCATAGCCCGCATTGCAGAGCGGGCATCCTTGGCTTCGGCGGTGGCCTTCTTCAGGTCTTCCCGCTCCGATAGACGCTCCTTTTCAAGAGCCTCATAGCGGTCGGCAGCATCCTTTACCTTCATGGCCAATTCGCCACCTACGCCTAGCTAGGCAAGTCGCGCCTTTCGACTTTCAACTCTTCGCCGCCTTGAGGCAGCCGCATCACTCCTTTAGGCTTGCTCCTTAGCTTGAGCAAGTTCGCCCGAGCTCTCCATAGCAGCAAGACAACATCTGCATAACAGCATACAATTTATCGAGGAGGGCTTGACCCCTTAAATAAAGCAATCTGGAGAACTTATTTACCTTGCGACTCGTCAAGTCGCGGTTGACAAGTGCGATGTCGGCATACGCCACGTCAAGTTGCCGACTTAATTCGGCAAACTCATTAGTCCGCTGGCCCCGACTATCGCCACCATGTCGGGGCGGCGGTATTCATTACTTGAGATTTCGATCCTCGGCACACTGTCGTTTCCGACAACCTACCGAGTCTCAGGGGCTACTATCTATACAGGGCGCATTTTTATGTGCAATACTGTTAAAATACAGAGGGATGCGTCATTTCTGCATACCTCGAAACCTGCCAACAAACTCATGGCGGCATTACGCAATCCGCTTTCAGCGGACGAAATCCTTCCAATCACCATGCGCATTAACGCACGGTGATCTTCTGAAATGGACGCCCTCTCAAGCAAATGCTTCAGTTCTCCCGGCCGGATACTAGTAGGTGCCGAACTCTCTGGCCCCTTCGGACTCGGGGATACCCTCCATGACGACACTTCGGGTTCGCCTGCCTCATCTGGCGGCGCCGCGGATGGAGGCGTGTCGCTCTCCGTCATCTCCGGAAGAAGGTCCCCCGAAGATGAGCTCATCTGAGAAGGCTGCAGATCCGAACTGCGATATAAATACTTCGGTTACCTACGGACGCACAAATGAAGGTATTTCCTTACTAATTAATTCCCTCTTTCATACTCACGGCTCGTTGGAGGGCTGGTCCTTCGGCGATGATTGTGCGTCCGGATTCTCTCCGGATGCCGGACCCCCCGGTGAGGATTTCTTCCCACGCTTAGGGGCTTTGACCTCCGGATCTTCGGAGGCGGTCCTCTTCTCCCTCTGAAGGGAGGGGTTCTTGGTTCCCTCCTCTTCAGTCGCCCCTTTGGGCGGAACATTAGCTCCTCTATTTTCCCCGCTGCCCCCTTCTGTGGGCGCAACCTCCAACATTCTGACCAGCACGGGCTCCAGTGCGGTCTCGGGGAGGGGGGCCGGACACCTTATCAGCCTTGATCGCGCCACCCATTCCTGTAAAGAACAAAGGGTTAGGAGACGAACTTTTGAAAGGCATATAAATAGAATGTCCGGACTCTGAGCTATCTACCTGAGTATCCGGGCGATCGCGGCTTAGGCCTGCGTCCTCGGCCGAATCCGGACACGCCACCTGCGGTCCGAAGAACAACTTGTACATCTCCACGGGTGTCGCACCCATGAAGTGTTGGAGAATTCGAGGTCCCTCCGGATTGAACTCCCATAAACGGAGAGGACGGCGTTTGCAGGGCAGGAGGTGCCTGACTAGCATGACCTACATCACCTTGATCAAGTCGATCTCCCTCGCTTGGAGATCTCGAATCCGGCCCTGCAGTGAGGGCACATCTTTGGACGGCCCCCAATTGAGCCCTTGGTTGACCCACGACATCAGTTGGCATGGAGGTCCCGGGCGGAATGAGGGCGGCGGCTTTTGCTTGCTGCCCCTTGGAGCGATGATATAGAACCACTCCTGCTGCACAATCCAAGTTCCTCTTGGAAGGAACCCTCGAGCCACGGGGCATCGACCTTCTTGCTTATGGTCGCCCCGCCGCACTCCGCTTGACGCCCCCCGATCATCTTCGGTTCCACCTTGAAGGTCTTCAGCCATAGGCCGAAGTGGGGGATGACGCGGAGGAAGGCTTTGCAGACGACAATGAATGCGGAGATATGGAGGATGGACCCCGGAGCCAAGTCGTGAAAGTCCAGCCCGTAGTAGAACAGGAGCCCTCTCATGAAGGGATCCGTCGGGAAGCCTAAACCCCGGCGGAGGTAGGATACGAAAACGACGTATTCTCCAGGCTCGGGGGCTGGCACAGCCTGCCCTTGGGCAGGCAACCTGTGCGAAACCTCGTAGGCCAGGTACTTGGCCTCACGCAACTTCAATATGTCCTCCTCCGTGACAGAGGAGGGCATCCACCGGCCCTGGAGGTCGGAGCCGGACATGGTTAAGGATCCGAAGCGCGCGAATCTGAAGCTCTGGGTGTTGGAACTGGGAGCGGAGGAAAGATTCGATGCGAGATTAAAGAACAAGGACAGGCCTTGGGCCCCTTATAAAGGGGAAGAAATACCAAGGGCCGTCTCCGTGACCGTTTGAGATTCCCCTTCGATAGAGGAGGCGTGGCGACGGGAATGGTTGGGTTACCCACGCACGTATTGATGAGGATCCCGGAATAGAGGGAACACGATCTCTGCTTCGACAAGACGTGCCAAGGAAACCGCTTCGCTAAATGCGCTGAGGTGGTACAGTAAAAAAAACGATTCAAACAAAGGCTTGGTAGCGGTGTGATGACGCGCCGCATAATACGTCAGCAGATTGAACTAAGTGTATATTCTATTCTCTCTACGGTGGAATGTGGAATTTATTTTGCGGAGCCGGACACTATCCTGTGTTCATTATCTTCTCCGGATTATTCGAGGGAGGAACCCGCCTTGCAATGCCGAACATTATGCACGCCGGACTTATCTTCATTGAAGACTGGTTCAGGGGCTACTGAGGGAGTCCTGGACTAGGGGGTGTTCGGACAGCCGGACTATCAATATCCGTCGGACTCCCAGACTACGAAGATACAAGATTGAAGACTCCGGCTCGTGTCCGGATGGTACTTTCCTTGGCGTGGAAGGCAAGCTTGGCGATAGGGATATGTAGATCTCCTACCATTGTAACCGACTCTGTGTAACCCTAGCCCTCTCCGGTGTCTATATAAACCGGAGGGCCTTAGTCCGTAGGACGAACATACATCTCAACAACCATACCATAGGCTAGCTTCTAGGGTTTAGCCTCCTTGATCTCGTGGTAGATCTACTCTTGTACTACCCATATCATCAATATTAATCAAGCAGGACGTAGGGTTTTACCTCCATCGAGAGGGCCTGAACCTGGGTAAACACATTGTGTCCCTCGTCTCTTGTTACCATCCGCCTAGACGCACAGTTCGGGACCCCCTACCCAAGATCCGCCGGTTTTGACACCGACAAAGGCCAAACTCGTAACTCAAATATTCTCGTCTACGATCAAATTGTAGAATCTTTATTTTCTTGTTACGATGGTTCTCCACTTCACTCTGAAATTCTTTGAACTTTTCAAAAGTTTCAGACTTGTGCTTCATTAAGTAGATATACTCATATCTTCTCAAATCATCTGTGAAGGTCAGAAAATAACGATACCCACCACGAGCATCAACACTCATTGGACCGCATACATCAGTATGTATTATTCCCAACAAGTCAGTAGCTCGTTCCATTGTTTCGGAGAATGGAGTTTTAATCATCTTTCCCAAAAGGCACGGTTCGCAAGCATCAAATGATTCATAACCAAGTGATTCCAAAAATCTATCTTTATGGAGTTTCTTCATGTGCTTTACACCGATATGACCCAAACGGCGGTGCCACAAATAATTTCTAACATTATCAACTTTGCATTTTTGGGCATCAATATTATGAATATGTGTATCACTACGATCGACATCCAACAAACTATTTTCATTATGTGCATGACCATCAAAGGTTTTATTCATGTAAATAGAATAACAATTATTCTCTGACTTAAAATGAATAACCGTATTGCAATAAACATGATCAAATCATATTCATGCTCAACGCAAACGCCAAATAACATTTACTTAGGTTTTACACTAATCCCGAAAGTATAGGGAGTGTGCGATGATGATCATATCAATCTTGGAACCACTTCCAACACACATTGACACTTCACCCTCAACTAGTCTCTGTTTATTCTGTAACTCCTGTTTCGAGTTACTAATTTTTAGCAACCGAACAAGTATCATATACTCAGGGGCTACTATAAACACTAGTAAGGTACACATCAATAACTTGTATATCAAATATACCCTTGTTCACTTTGCCATCCTTCTTATCCACCAAATATTCAGGGCATTTCCGTTTCTAGTGACCATTTCCTTTGCAGTAGAAGCACTCAGTTTCAGGCTTTGGTCCAGCTTTGAGCTTCTTCATGGTAGTGACAACTTGCTTGCCATTCTACTTGAAGTTCCCTTTCTTTCCCTTTGCCCTTTTCTTGAAACTAGTGATCTTGTCAATCATCAACACTTGATGTTCTTTCTTGATTTCTACCTTCATCGATTTCAGCATCACGAAGAGCTCGGGAATCATTTTCATCATCCTTTGCATACTATAGTTCATCACAAAGTTCAAGTAACTTGGTGATTGTGACTAGAGAACACTGTCAATCACTATCTTATCTGGAAGATAACTCCCACTTGATTCAAGTGATTGTAGTACCCGGACAATCTAAGCACATGCTCACTGCTTGAGCTATTCTCCTCCATCTTTTAGCTATAGAACTTGTTGGAGACTTCATATCTCTCAACTCAGGTATTTGCTTGAAATATTAACTTCAACTCCTGGAACATCTCATATGGTCCATGACGTTCAAAACGTCTTTGAAGTCCCAATTCTAAGCCGTTAAGCATGGTGCACTAAACTATCAAGTAGTCATCATATTGAGCTAGCCAAACGTTCATAACGTCTGCATCTGCTCCTGCAATAGGTCTATCACATACGGTGCATCAAGGACATAATTCTTCTTTGCAGCAATGAGGATAAACCTCAGATCACGGACCTAGTCCGCATCATTGCTACTATCATCTTTCAACTTAGTTTTCTCTAGGAACACATATGAAACATAGGGAAGCAACAATACGAGCTATTGATCTACAAAATTATTTGCAAAATACTATCAGGACAAAGTTCATGATAAATTAAAGTTCAATTAATCATATTACTTAAGAACTCCCACTTAGATAGACATCCCTCTAGTCATCTAAATGATTACGTGATCCAAATCAACTAAACCATGTCCGATCATCACGTGAGATGGAGTAGTTTTCAATGGTGAACATCACTATGTTGATCATATCTACTATATGATTCATGCTCGACCTTTCGGTCTCCAGTGTTCCGAGGTGATATCTGCATATGCTAGGCTCATCAAGTTTAACCCGAGTATTCTGCGTGTGCAAAACTGGCTTGCACCCGCTATAGATAAACGTAGAGCTTATCACACCCGATCGTCACGTGGTGTCTTGGCACGACGAACTTTGGCAACGGTGCATAATCAGGGATAACACTTATACCTTGAAATTTTAGTAAGGGATCATCTTATAAAGCTACCGTCGAACTAAGAAAAAAAAGATGTGTAAAAGATAAACATCATATGCAATCAAAATATGTGACATGATATGGCCATGATCATCTTGCAACTTTGATCTCCATCTCCAAAGTACTGTCATGATCTCTATCGTCACCGGCACGACACCGTGATCTCCTTTATCTTGATCTATATCAATGTGTCGTCACATGGTCGTCTCGCCAACTATTGCTCTTGCAACTATTGCTCTTGCAACTATTGCCATCACATAGCGATGAAGTAAAGCAATTATTTGGCGCTTGCATCTTATGCAATAAAGAGACAACCATAAGGCTTCTGCCAGTTGCCGATAACTTCAACAAAACATGATCATCTCATACAACAACTTATATCTCATCACGTCTTGACCATATCACATCACAACATGCCTTGCAAAATCAAGTTAGACGTCCTCTACTTTGTTGTTGCAAGTTTTATGTGGCTGCTATGGGCTAAGCAAGAACTGTTCTTACTTACGCATCAAAACCACAATGATAGTTTGTAAAGTTAGTGTTGTTTTAACCTTCTCAGGGACCGGGCGCACCCACACTCGGTTCAACTAAAGTTGGACAAACTGACACCTGCCAGCCACCTGTGTGCAAAGCAAGTCGGTAGAACCAGTCTTGCGTAAGCGTACGCGTAATGTCAGCCCAGGCCGCTTCATCCAACAATACCGCCGAACCAAAGTATGACATGCTGATAAGTAGTATTACTTGTATCGTCCACAACTCACTTGTGTTCTACTCATGCATATAACATCTACGCATAAAACCAGGCTCGGATACCACTGTTGGGGAACATAGTAATTTCAAAAAAAATCCTACGCACATGCAAGATCATGGTGACGCATAGCAACGAGAGGGAAGAGTGTGTCCACGTACCCTCGTAGACCGAAAGCGGAAGCGTTAGCACAACGCAGTTGATGTAGTCGTACATCTTCACGATCCGACCGATCCAAGTACCGAACGTACGTCACCTTCGAGTTCAGCACACGTTCAGCTCGATGACGTCCCGCGAACTCCGATCCAGCAGAGCTTCACAAGAGAGTTCCGTCAGCACCACGGCGCGATGACGGTGATGATGTTGCTACCGACGCAGGGCTTCGCCTAAGCACCGCTACGATACGATCGAGGTGGAATATGGTGGAGGGGCACACCGCACATGGCTAAGAGATCAAGAGATCAATTGTTGTGTCTAGTGGTGGCCCCCTGCCCCCATATATAAAGGAGCAAGGGGGAGAGGCGGCCGGCCAAGGAGGGCGCGCCAAGGGGCGAGTCCTACTCCCACCGGGAATAGGACTCCTCCTTCCCTTCTTGGAGTAGGAGAAGGGAAGGAAGAAGGAGAAGGAAGGAAGGGGGCGCCCCCCTCCCTAGTCCAATTCGGGAACAGTCCATGGGGAGGGGTGCGGCCACCCTTTGGGGCATTTCTCTCCTTTCCCGTATGGCCCATTAAGGCCCAATATGAATTCCCGTAACTCTTCGGTACTCCGAAAAATACCCGAATCACTCGGAACCTTTCCGATGTCCGAATATAGTCGTCCAATATATCGATCTTTACGTATCGACCATTTCGAGACTCCTTGTCATGTACCCGATCTCAATCCGGGACTCTGAACTACCTTCGGTACATCAAAACACATAAACTCATAATACAAATCGTCACCGAACGTTAAGTGTGCGGACCCTACGGGTTCGAGAACTATGTAGACATGACCGAGACACGTCTCCGATCAATAACCAATAGCGGAACCTGGATGCTCATATTGGCTCCCACATATTCTACGAAGATCTTTATCGGTCAAACCACATAACAACATATGTTGTTCCCTTTGTCATCGGTATGTTACTTGCCCGAGATTCAATCATTGGTATCTCAATACCTAGTTCAATTTCATTACCGGCAAGTCTCTTTACTCGTTATGTAATGCATCATCCCGCAACTAACTCATTAGTCACATTGCTTGCAAGGCTTACAGTGATGTGCATTACCGAGAGGGCCCAAAGACACCTCTCCGACAATCGGAGTGACAAATCCTAATCTCGAAATACGCCAACTCAAAAAGTACCTTCGGAGACACCTGTAGAGCACCTTTATAATCACCTAGTAATGTTGTGACGTTTGGTAGCACACAAAGTGTTCTTCCGGTAAACGGGAGTTGCATAATCTCATAGTCATAGGAACATGTATAAGTCATGAAGAAAGCAATAGCAACATACTAAACGATCAAGTGCTAAGCTAACGGAATGGGTCAAGTCAATCACATCATTCTCTAATGATGTGATCCCGTTAATAAAATGACAGCTCATGTCTATGGCTAGGAAACTTAACCATCTTTGATTCAACGAGCTAGTCAAGTAGAGGCATACTTTGTGACACTCTGTTTGTCTATGTATTCACACATGTATCAAGTTTCCGGTTAATACAATTCTAGCATGAATAATAAACATTATCATGAAATAAGGAAATAAATAATAACTTTATTATTGCGTGTAGGGCATATTTCCTTCAATGTATTCCGTAAATAGTCATACATGCTTATGGAAAAGAACTTGCATGACATCTTTTGTCCTACCTTCCTGTGGTAGCGGGGTCCATAAGGAAACTAAGGATATTGAGGCCTCCCTTTAATAGAGAACCAGAATAAAGCATTAACACATAGTGAATACATGAACTCCTCAAACTATGGTAATCACCGGCAAAAATCCCAATTATTGTCACCTTGGGGTATGTGGATCATAACACGTAATACGTGCCTATAACTTGCATGGTAGGATCAATAACACAAATATATTCGGGAAAACATAAAGGGTTAAGATATGAAAATATGGCACTCTGGCCCTATTGACAAGCATTAAGCATAGCAAAGTCATAGCAACACCCATCTCAGAACATAGTGGATACTAGGGATCAAGCCCTAACAGAACTAACTCGATTACATGATAAATCTCATCCAACCCATCATCGTCTAGCAATTCTACGAAGGAATTACTCACACCTGATCGTGAGCGTCATGAAAATGGTGATGAAGAAGGGTTGCTGATGACGATGGTGACGAATCCCCCTCTCCGAAGGCCAGAATGGACTCCAGATCTGCGCTCCCGATGAATAACAGGAGGTGGCAGCGGCTCTGTATCGTGAAACACGATAATTCATTCTCTCTGATTTTTTCTGGATGAATAGGTACTTATGGAGTTGGAGATAGGGTTGCGGGAGCTGCTAGGGGCCCACAAGCCTGCAGGGCGTGCCCCTAGGCTTGTAGTGCCCTGGTGGCCCTCCTCTGGTAGTTTCTTTCACCAAGTTTTTTATATATTCTGTAATAATTCTCTGTAAATTTTTAGCTCAATCTGAGAACTTTTATTTCTACACAAAAACAACACCATAGCAATTCTACTGAAAACAGTGTCAGTTCGGGTTAGTTCCATTCAATTTATGCAAATTAGAGTCCAAAACAAGAGCAAAAACGTTTGGAAAAGTAGATACGATGGAGGCGTATCAACTCCCCCAAGCTCAATTCATTACTTGTCCTCAAGCAATTCAGTTGACCAGCTGAAAGTGATAAAAGAAAACTTTTACTAACTCTTTTATTCTTGTTTCTATATATATGCGTAAATAATACCCAAGTTTTCAACAAAGATTATAATTAACCATGCAAATGATTACTCTTAGAAATCTTATTCACTCATATGAATGGCACAATCAACTAGCAAGCAATAATAAAACATCTCAAATGCCAACACTTCATCAAAACGACCATGATATAATATGACTACATGGTATCTCGCTAGTTCTTTCTGAGACAGCAAAACATAAATGCAGATCACCTCCAAAGTTCAAGCAGCGACTAAACATTGTAATTCATGGTAGAAGAGATCCAGTCATGACGCACACAACATTAACTAGACACAATGCATGAGAATGACAATTGTGCTCTCAGAGCTGGTGCTTGTTTGAGAAGGTGATGACTCAGCAATAAAAGTAAAATAACATAAAAGTAAATAGATGGACACTTTGCAGAGGGAAGCAGAGATTTGCAGAGGTGCCAGAGCTCAAAGCTTAAAACAGAGATAAATATAATTTTGGGAGGTGTGTCTTTCCTGTCAACATCATGACCGAGTGTTTTCAATATCTTCCATGCTAAACAAATTAGCGGCGGTTCCCCAGCGGTAAGGTAAAATTTACTCCCCTCCACCCACAAGCACAAGCCACGGCTAGCCGAATCCACAGTTGCCCTCCATACCAACAACTCTCTCATGAAGTTTGTTTATTTATTTGCAATTTTAAACATGGGACTGGGCATCCCAGTTATCAGCCCCTCTCGTGCCAGGACAAGTGAGTAAACACTCATCATGAGAATAACCCGCTTAGCATGGAAGATACTGACCACCCATGTTTCTTCATGAGCGGTACGGGTACACAAAATAGATGTTCATTTGAATATTTAGAGGTGGCACATGCAAATTTACTTATAACGACAGAGTAATTCCGCTTAGAGGTAGATATAGTGGCTCATCTGGAAAAACTTTTTTTAGGGATTTGGATGCACAAGCAGCATTCCTTCTTAGTATAGGTGAAGGCTAGCAATTAGGTTGAGAAGCGTCCAACTAGAGAGCGAAAACGGTCATAAACATGCATTGTGAATAATTAACATTGAGTACTAGCATGAGTAGGATATAAACACCATGAATATAAATATCATGGAGGCCATGTTGGTTTTGAATCAACTACATGCGTGAACATGTGCAAAGTCCAGCCACTTGGAACATTCAGAGGAGGATACCATATCATCATACTACACCATAACCATTTTAATGCATGTTGATGCCCAAGATAAATCATTATCCACTCCTAGCTACTTAAGCATGGCATGACCAACTATAATCTGTAATTGCCATCATAAAGATGTTTAATCATAATATGTTGAATCATGGATACTGAGTTAAACATATTTACAAAAACAAGAACAAGTTGACTTCATATCCACTTTTCCTTGCCAAAGTCACATCATGAAATTATAGTCATTATTGCCTTTCACTTGCACAATCGAATGATATGAAAATAATAATAGTGCAAGAGTGTCGTGGACTAAGCTAGGATATGCAAACATTTTATTCAGAGGAGAAGACAAGGTAATATGTCTCTTTGTTAGATCAACAATAATGCATATGAGAGCCACTCAACATTTTCATCATGGTCCTACCCTCGTTAAGACTCAACAAAAGAAAAGATTTTCAGAGAACCACACTAAAATATTTTTGGAGTTTTTAGTTTTTTCTTGAACCAAGCAAATTAACAAAAGAAAAAAGAGAAAAAGTATTTACACGGGAAAGCTCCCAACAAGCAAAAGAAGAATGGGAAATACTTTTTTGGGTTTGCTTTTAATACTACAACTAATTTAATCTAAAAAGAAAAACCGAAAAGAAGCGAGAAATATTTTTGGATTTTCTCAAAGTTTTTCAAACACACAAGAAGAAGACAAGAAATAAATCTAACATGGATATACAATGAAAAAGGATTGAACACCTACAATTGAAATGAAGTGTGAACATGAATGTAATGTAGGTGAGAAATACGTACTCCCCCGACGTTAGGCTTTGGTCTGAGAGCATATCCAATAGATAGTCCATATGTAAAAAAACAACCAACTTTCGGAGCTTCGAGAGCAAAAAACGCTGCTCCGACAGACGGTCCATATGTTAAAAAAAATACATCAGCGCCTCCCGGAGATGTAAAATACAACACTTCGTGATGCAAATTTGCATTATGAGATACATCTTATGTAAACCGTGGCCGCCAAGGAAAACCACCAACCGCCCGTTCATTTCATTTCCCTGCTTGCCCGCTTGCGATCGTCCGCCCCCGACCCGCCAATTCGCCACCCCTCCCTCTCGCCGTCCGTCGCTACCATGGCCGAAGCTGACGTCCCCGCTGCCCTCTCCGCCGCCATGGTACTCGGTGGGCTCACCTACGTCACCGATGACATTGTCGCTGTGGCGAAGTCGCCCTTCGCGACCGCGTCCATGCCGGCGCCCCTGCCCGCCGGCCCGGATTCACGCTGCCCCGACCGGTCGCCACCGCGCCGGTGGTTACTGTGAGGGCGACGAAGGCACGAGGCAGAGGCAAACGGCCGCCGAAACACGGCTGCAACCCGGCCGAAAGTGTGGCTCGGCCGATCAAAATCACGAAGGTAACCGCGGTGGCTCGGGCGGACGATTCACAGCCACGGCCGGTGGTGTCCTCCTACAGCCAAAGGGCCGTTTGTCGACCTCCGCCGCCGCCACCGACGGCCATGGAGGAAGATATGGCCACGCCGGCGGCCACCGCCTCCAACACGTTCGATGATATGTCGCAAAGGTAAAAAAAATCTTGTGTGCTCTCGTTTGTTGTTTCAAATTGAATGTGATGTTGAATGTTTGTACGTCCAATTGTAGTCTTGATGATGAAGCTTTCATGCACGCGACAAATTTTGCAAACCAAGATTATGTGTCACATGAGTATGTGTCACAAGAATATGAAACCCAATATGGTGATTTATACGTCTCCAACATATTTATAATTTTTTATTGTTCCATGCTATTATATTATCTGTTTTGCATGTTTTATATGCATTAATATGCTATTTTATATTATTTTTGGGACTAAGCTATTGACCTAGAGCCCAGTACCATTTTCTGTTTTTTTCCTTTTTTGAGTATCACAGAAAATGAATACCAAACGAGTCCAAACGGAATAAAACCTTCGCGATCATTTTTCTTGGACCAGAAGACACCCAGGAGACTTGGAGATCAAGTCGAAAGAGCCACGAGTCAGCTACAAGAGGGGAGGGCGCGCCCCTGCCTTGTGGGCCCCATGTGACTCCACCGACCTACTTCTTCGTCCTATATATTCACATATATCCCCAAACCACAAGAAGCATCCACAAAAACACTTTTCCACCGCCGCAACCTTATGTTCCCGTGAGGTCCCATCTAGGGGCCTTTTTTGGCATCCTGCCGGAGGGGGATTCGATCACGGAGGGCTTCTACATCAACTCTATTGCCCTTCCGATGAAGTGTGAGTAGTTTACCTCAGACCTACGGGTCCATAGCTAGTAGCTACATGGCTTCTTCTCTCTCTTTGATTCTCAATACCATGTTCTCCTTGATGTTCTTGGATATCTATTCAATGTAATCTTCTTTTGTGGTGTGTTTGTCGAGATCCGATGAATTGTGGAATTATGATCAGTTTATCTATGAATATTATTTGAATCTTTTCTGAATTCTTATATGCATGATTTGATATCTTTGTAATTCTCTTCGAACAATCGGTTTGGTTTGGCCAACTAGATTGGTTTTTCTTCCAATGGGAGAAGTGCTTAGCTTTGAGTTCAATCTTGCGGTGTCCTTTCCCAGTGATAGTAGGGGCAGCAAGGCACGTATTGTATTGTAGCCATGAGGATAAAAAGATGGGTTTACATCATATTGCTTGAGTTTATTCCCCTACATCATGTCATCTTACTTAATGCGTTACTCTATTCTTCATGAACTTAATACTCTAGATGCAGGCAACAGTCGGTCAATGTGTGGAGTAATAGTAGTAGATACAGAATCGTTTCGGTCTACTTGACACGGACGTGACACCTATATTTCATAATCATTGCCTTAGATATCGTCATAGCTTTGTGCTTTTATATCAATTGCTCGACAATAATTTGTTTACCCATCGTATTATTTGCTATCTTGAAAGAAGCCACTAGTGAAACCTATGGCTCCCAGGTCTATTTTCCATCATATAAGTTTTTGGTCTACTATTTTCCATCATATTAGTTCCGATCTATTATTTTGCAATCTTTTACTTTCTGATGTATAAACCAGAAATACCAAAAAGATTTACTTTATCTTTTGTTTAGTTTCATCTATCTCTATTAGAACTCACTTTTGCAAGTGATCATGAAGGGATTGACAACCCCTTTATCGCGTTGGGTACAAGTTGTTTGATTGTTTGTGCAGGTATTGGTGATTTGTGCATTGCCACCTACTGGATTGATACCTAGGTTCTCAAATTGAGGGAAATACTTATCTCTACCTTGCTGCATCACCCTTTCCTCTTCAGGGGAAAAACCAATGCAAGCTCAAGAAGTAGCAGGAAGAATTTCTGGCGCCGTTGCCGGGGAGATCTACGCCAAGTCAAGACATACCAAGTACCCATCATAAACTCTCATCTCTTGCAATACATTATTCGTCATTTGCCTCTCATTTTCCTCTCCCCCACTTCTAAAATAATTTTCAAAAAGATTTGCTTTTTCATCACCCCTCTTTCGTTCGTCATCTTCATTTGCTTTTTGTGTGCTCGTGAGTTGGATTGCTTGCTTTGTGACGATGGCTCAAGAGAATACAAAATTGTGTGAATTTTCCAATACTAATAACAATGATTTTATTAGTACTCCAATTGCTCCCGCCACTAGTGCGGAATATTATGAAATTAATGCCGCTTTGCTAAATCTTGTTATGAAAGACCAATTTTCTGGCCTTCCTAGTGAAGATGCCGCATCCCATCTAAATAGTTTTGTTGAGTTGTGAGATATGCAAAAGAAGAAAGATGTGGATAATGGTATTGTTAAATTGAATCTATTTCCATTTTCACTAAGAGATCGTGCTAAGACTTGGTTTTCATCTTTGCCTAAAAATAGTATTGATTCATGGAATAAGTGTAAAGATGCTTTTATTTCCAAGTATTTTCCCCCCGCTAAGATCATCTCCCTTCGGAACGATATTATGAATTTTAAGCAACTTGATCATGAACATGTGGTGCAATCTTGGGAGAGGATGAAATTGATTATACAAAATTGCCCTACTCATGGTTTGAATTTGTGGATGATTATACAGAGAAATTATGCTGGATTGAATTATTCTTCTAAAAATCTTGTGGATTTGGCTGCGGGAGGCACTTTTATGGAAATTACTTTAGGAGAAGCTACTAAACTCCTAGATAATATTGTGGTTAATTATTCTCAATGGCACACCGAAAGATCTTCCGCTAGTAAAAAAGTGCATCCAAGTGAAGAGATTAATGTTTTGAGTGGAAGGATGGATGAGCTTATGAAATTTTTTGTTAGCAAGAGTGCTTATATTGATCCTAATGACATGCCTTCGTCTACTTTGATTGAAAATAATAATTAATCTATGGATGTGAATTTTGTTGGTAGGAACAATTTTGGTAATAACGCGTATAGAGGTAATTTTTATCCTCGGCCGTTTCCTAGTAATTCCTCTAATAATTGTGGTAATTCCTACAACAATTCTTATGGAAATTATAATAAGATGCCCTCTGATTTTTAGAATAGTGTTAAAGAATTTATGTGTTCGCCAAAGAATTTCAATGCTTTGGTTGAAGAAAAATTGCTTAAGATTGATGATTTTGCTAGGAACGTGGATAGAATTTCTCTTGATGTCGCTTCTTTGAAAATTGGATGTATTCCACCCAAGCATGATTCAATGAATCTCCAAAGGCTATGATAATATCCAGTGGCGGGTGCAAAGAAAGAACCGCTAAGATGCATTCTAAACGAGATTGGTTTGTAAAAGCGTGTTCTTCTAGTCTCCCTTTAAATAATGATGAAGATCTTAAAATGATTGATGTGACTCCTGTTGAATCTTTGTTTCCCAATATAAATATTGATAAAGATGGGAATGGATATGAGTCAACTTTCGTTAAAAGGCGTCCCAATGATTCGGGGTTTTTAGATCTTGATGCAAAAATTGATAAAAGTGGGATTGGAGAGGTCAAAACTTTAAGTAGTAAGTGAACCCACTCTTTTGGATTTTAAGAAATTTAATTATGATAATTGTTCTTTAATAGATTGTATTTCCTTGTTGCAATCCATGTTGAATTCTCCTCATGCTTATAACCAAAACAAAGCTTTTACTAAACATATCGTTGATGCTATGATGCAATCTCTTGAAGAAAAGCTTGAATTGGAAGTTTCTATCCCTAGAAAACTTTATGGTGAGTGGGAACCTACTATTAAGATTAAGATTAAAGATTATGAGTGCCATGCCCAGTGTGATTTCGGTGTTAGCGTTTCCACGATTCCAAAAAACTTTATGCGATGTGTTAGGTTTCCGTGTATTTGATGACTTTTCTTAAAATTTGCATCTTGCGGATCCCACTATTAAGAAACCTATGGGAAGGATTAATGATGTTCTTATTATTGCAAATAGGAATTATGTGCCCGTAGATTTCATTGTTCTTGATATAGATTAGAATCCTACATGTCCTATTATTCTTGGTAGACCTTTCCTTAGAACAATTGGTGCAATTATTGATATGAAATAAGGAACCATTGGATTTCAATTACCGTTAAGCAAGGGCATGGAACACTTTCCTAGAAAGAAAATTAAGTTGCCATATGAATCTATTATGAGAGCTACTTATGAATTGCATACCAAAGATGACAATACCTAGATATATTTGTGTTTTTATGCCTAGCTAAGGGCGTTAAACAATAGCGCTTATTGGGAGGCGACCCAATTTTATTTTTGTTTTTGCTTTTTGTTCCTGTTTTGCTTTGAATAATTCATCTAGTCTCTGGTTAGATGATGTTTTGTGTTTTAGTTAGTGTTTGTGCCAAGTAAGACCTTTGGGGTGGCTTACTGTGGTAGTGTTTTGATCTTGCTGAAAAAGAGAAACTTTTACGACCAGAAAAATAATTTTCGTAATTCGCAGAAGCGTGCTTTTGATCTGATTCTTTTTGCACAAGATTGGTAAGCAAATTTCCCATGCTGTCCTGATTTTTCAAAAGTTTTGGAGTTACAAAAGTATTCGAGAGTTACAGATTGCTACACACTGTTCTGTTTTTGACAAATTCTGTTTTCTATGTGTTGTTTGATTATTTTGATGAATCTATGAGTAGTATCCGGGAGTATGGACCATGGAAAAGTTGGAATACAGTAGATATTGCACCAATATAAACAAATAATGAGTTCACAACAGTACCAAAAGTGGCGACTTATTTTCTTATACTAACGGAGCTTATGAGATTTTTTGTTGAGTTTTTTGTTGTGAAGTTTTAAAGTTTTGGGTAAGGATTTGATGGACTATGGAATAAGGAGTGGCAAGAGCCTAAGCTTGGGGATGCCCAAGGCACCCCAAGGTAATATTCAAGGACAACCACGAGCGTAAGCTTGGGGATGCCCCGAAAGGCATCCCCTCTTTCATATTCGTCTATCGGTAACTTCACTTGAGACTATATTTTTATTCACCACATGATATTTGTTTTGCTTGGAGCATCTTGTATGAATTGAATCTTTAATTTTTAGTTTGCCACACTAATCCTTGTTGTACACACCTTTTCAGAGGGACACGCATGAATCGTGATTTATTAGAATACTCTATGTGCTTCACTTATATCTTTTGAGCTAGGCAATATTGCTCTAGTGCTTCACTTATATCTTTTTAGAGCACGACGGTGGCTTTACTTTATAGAAATTATTGAACTCTCATGCTTCGCTTATATTATTTTGAGAGACTCTAAACAGCGTGGTAATTTTCTTTGGTTATAAATTTAGTCCTAATATGATAGACATCCAAGAGAGGTATAATAAAAACTTTCATATAAAGTGCATTGAATACTATGAGAAGTTTGATTCCTTATGATTTTTTTGAGATATAAAGATGGTGATAGTAGAGTCCTGATAGTGAGTAATTGTGGATTGTAGAAATACTTGGGTTAAAGTTTGTGATTCTCGTAGCATGCACGTATGGTGAACCGTTATGTGAAGAAGTCAGAGCATGATTTATTTATTGATTGTCTTCCTTATGAGTGGCGGTCGGGGACGAGAGATGGTCTTTTCCGACCAATCTATCCCCTAGGAGCATGCGCGTAGTACTTCGTTTTGATAACTAATAGATTTTTGCAATAAGTAAGTGAGTTCTTTATGACTAATGTTGAGTTCATGGATTATACACACTCTCACCCTTCCATCATTGCTAGCCACTTGCTACCTCTTGAGCACTGTGTTGGTTATCCCTTGAAGAGGAAAGGGTGATGCAGCAAAGTAGCGTAAGTATTTCCCTCTTTTTTTGATAACCAAGGTATCAATCCAGTAGGAGGCTCCTCAAAAGTCCCTCGTACCTACACAAACAAACAAGAACCTCGCAACCAACGCGATAAAGGGGTTGTCAATCCCTTCACGGTAACTTGCGTAAGTGAGATCTGATAGAGATAATAAGATAAGATATTTTTTTGGTATTTTTACGATATAGATTGGAAAGTAAAGATTGCAAATAAAGTTAGATTGGAAACTTATATGAGAAAAGATAGACCCGGGGGCCATAGTTTTTACGGTGGGTGAACAAATTACTATCGAGCAATTGATAGAAAAGTGCATAGTTATGAGAATATCTAGGCATGATCATGTATATAGGCATCACGTCCGCAACAAGTAGATTGAAACAATTCTACATCTACTACTATTACTCCACACATCGACCGACTCCTGCCTGCATCTAGAGTATTAAGTTCATAAGAACAGAGTAACGCATTAAGTAAGATGACATGATGTAGAGGGATAAACTCAAGCAATATGATATAAATCCCATCTTTTTATCCTCGATGGCAACAATACAATACGTGTCTTGCTACCCCTGCTGTCACTGGGAAAGGACACCGCAAGATTGAATCCAAAGCTAAGCACTTCTCCCATTGCAAGAAAGATCATTCTATTAGGCCAAACCAAACTGATAATTCGAAGAGACTTGCAAAGATAACAAATCATACATAAAGAATTCAGAGGAGATTCAAATATTTCTCATAGATAAACTTGATCATAAACCCACAATTCATCGGATCTCGACAAACACACCGCAAAAAGAGTTACATCGAATAGATCTCCAAGAAGATCGAGGAGAACTTTGTATTGAGATTCAAAGAGAGAGAAGAAGCCATCTAGCTAATAACTATGGACCTGAAGGTCTGTGGTAAACTACTCACAACTCATCGGAGAGGCCATGGAGATGATGTAGAGGCCCTCCACCGACGAAGGCTCCAAGATGGGATCTCGCGGATACAGAAGGTTGCGGGGGTGGAAATAGTTTTTCGTGGTGCTCCTTGATGTTTTCAGGGTACGTGGATATATATAGGCGAAGGAGGTAGGTCAGGGGAGCCACAAGGGGCCCACGAGGGTGGGGGCGTGCCCACCCCCCTAGGGCGCGCCCTCCTACCTCGTGGCCGCCTCGAATGCTTCTTGACGTCCACTCCGAGTCTCCTGGATTGCGTTTGTTCCAAAAAGATCGCTCCCGAAGGTTTCATTCCGTTTGGACTCCGTTTGATATTCCTTTTCTTCGAAACACTGAAATAGGCAAAAAAAACTGCAATTCGGGCTGGGCCTCCGGTTAGTAGGTTAGTCCCAAAAATGATATAAAAGTGTAAAGTAAAGCCCATAGACATCCAAAACAGGTAATATAATAGCATGGAAGAATCAAAAATTATAGATAGGTTGGAGACGTATCACCACTCTAGTACCGCGCAACTTTTGCCGGTATCATACACCCACCATATACCTTCCTCAAAACAGCCACCATACCTACCTATTATGGCATTTCCATAGCCATTTCGAGATATATTGCCATGCAACTTTCCATCGTTCGGTTTAATATGACACGCTTCATCATTGTCATATTGCTTTGCATGATCTTGTAGTTGACATCGTATTTGTGGCAAAGCCACCTTTCATAATTGTTTCATACATGTCACTCTTGAGTCATTGCACATCTCGGTACACCTGCAGAGACATTCATATAGAGTCATATTTTGTTCTAAGTATCGAGTTGTAATTCTTGAGTTGTAAGTAAATAAAAGTGTGATGATCTTCATTATTAGAGCATTGTCCCATGTGAGGAAAGAATGATGGAGACTATGAATCCCCCACAAGTCGGGATGAGACTCCGGATGAAGAAAAAGAGGCCAAAAAAGGGAGAAAAGGCCCAAAATAAAAAATGAGATAAAAGAGAGAAGGGGTAATGTTAATATCATTTTACCACACTTCTACTTCAAAGTAGCACCATGATCTTCATAATAGAGAGTCGCCTATGTTGTCACTTTCATATACTAGTGGGAATTTTTCATTATAGAACTTGGCTTGTATATTCCAATGGCGGGCTTCCTCAAATTGCCCTAGGTCTTCGTGAGCAAGCGAGTTGGATGCACACCCACTTAGCTTCTTTTTGAGCTTTCATAAACTTATTGCTCTAGTGCATCCGTTGCATGGCAATCTCTACTCACTCACATTGGTATCTATTGATGGGCATATCCATAGCCCGTTGGTACGCCTAGTTGATGTGAGACCATCTCCTTCTTTTTGTTATCTCCACAACCACCATATTCTATTCCACCTATAGTGCTATGTCCATGGCTCACACTCATGTATTGCGTGAAAGTTGAAAAAGTTTGAGAACATCAAAAGTATGAAACAATTGCTTGGCTTGTCATAGGGGTTGTGCATGATTTGAATATTTTGTGTGATGAAGATGGTGCATAGCCAGACTATATGATTTTGTATGGATAAGCTTTCTCTGGCCATGTTATTTTGAGAAGACATAATTGCCTTGTTAGTATGCTTGAAGTATTAATGTTTTTATGTCCATATTAAACTTTTGTTTTGAAAATTTTGGATCTGAACATTCATGCCAAAATGAAGAAATATTACATGGATAAATATGCAAGGTAGCATTCCACATCAAAAATTCTGTTTTTAATCATTTACCTACTCGAGGACGAGCAGGAATTTAGCTTGGGGATGCTTGATACGGTCTCCAACGTATCTATCATATTTTATTGTTCCATGCTATTATATTATATGTTTTGGATCCTATTAACCTAGAGCCTAGTGCCATTTTCTGTTTTTCCTTGTTTTTGAGTTTCGCAGAAAAGGAATACCAAACGGAGTCCAAACGGAATAAAACCTTCGCGATGATTTTTCATGGACCAGAAGACACCCTGGAGACTTGGAGATCAAGTCGGAAGAGCCACGAGGCGACCAGAAGGGGGAGGGCACACCCAGGGGGTAGGGCGCGCCCCATGCCTTGTGGGCCCCACGTGACTCCACTAACCTAATTCTTCGTCCTATATATTCACATATATCCCCAAACCACCAGAAGCATCCACGAAAACAATTTTCCACCGCCGCAACCTTCGGTTCCCGTGAGATCCCTTCTAGGGGCCTTTTCCGGCATCCTACCGGAGGGGGATTCGATCACGAAGGGCTTCTACATCAACTTTGTTGCCCTTTCGATGAAACGTGAGTAATTTACCTCAGACCTACAGGTCCATAGCTAGTAGCTAGATGGCTTCATCTCTCTCTTTGATTCTCAATACCATTTTCTCCTCGATGTTCTTGGAGATCTATCCGATGTAATCTTATTTGCGGTGTGTTTTTCTAGATGCAATGAATTGTGGATTTATGATAAGTTTATCTATGAATATTATTTGAATATGCTCTGAATTCTTATGCTTGATTTGATATCTTTGCAATTCTCTTCGAACTATCGGTTTAGTTTGGCCAACTAGATTGGTTTTTCTTACAATGGGAGAAGTGCTAAGCTTTGGGTTCAATCTTGCGGTGTACTTTCCCAGTGACAGTAGGGGCAGCAAGGTGATACGTCTCCAACGTATCTATAGTTTTTGATTGTTCCATGCTGTTATATTATCATCTTGGATGTTAATCATTTCATATCATTTTTTGGTACTAACCTATTGATATCGTGCCTAGTGCCAGTTGTTGTTTTCTGCTTGTTTTTTACATCACAGGAAATCAATACCAACCGGAGTCCAAACGCTGTGAAACTTTTTGTGGATTTTTCTGGACCAGAAGGCACAAGATGGGCCGAAGAAGTACCAGAGGGGTGCCCCGAGGGGGCCACAACCCACCAGGGCGCACCTGGGGCCCAAGCGCGCCCAGGTGGGTTATGCCCACCTCGGTGGCCTCCCGCACCGCCTCTTTGCTCTATAAATACCCCAATATTCCACAAACCCTAGGGGAGTCGACGAAAATCAATTCTAGCCACCGCAAGTTTCACATCCGACGTAAACACCATCATGGAGGGGTTCATCATGTCCATTGGTGCCTCTCCGATGATGCGTGAGTAGTTCATTGTAGACCTACGGGTCCGTAGTTAGTAGCTAGATGGCTTCCTCTCTCTCTCTCTCTCTTGATTCTCAATACAATGGTCTCTTGGAGATCCATATGATGCAACTCTTTTTGTGGTGTCTTTGTTGGGATCCGATGAACTTTGAGTTTATGATCAGATCTATGTTTACATCCATGAAAGTTATTTGAGTCTTCTTTGATCTCTTATATGCATGATTGCTTATAGCCTCGTATTTCTTCTCCGATATTTGGGTTTTGTTTGGACAACTTGATCTATTTATCTTACAATGGGAAGAGGTGCTTTGTGATGGGTTCGATCTTACGGTGCTTGATCCCAGTGACAGAAGGTTGAACCGACACGTATGTATCGTTGCTATTAAGGATAACAAGATGGGGTCTATTTCTACATAAATAGATCTTGTCTACATTATGTCATCATTCTTATTGCATTACTCCGTTTTCCCACAAAATTAATACACTAGATGCATGCTGGATAGCGGTCTGTCGGGTCTCAACTATTATTCATTCATCAGATAGCATTGCAACAGGTTCAGCTGTTCTGGTCTTGGAGAAGAATTTTCACTTTACTCCCCTTAAGCAAAAGCTTGGGCGGCTTAAACGTCATTGTATTGACATGGGAGAGCTCATGGCGGCTCTCATCAAGTACGCCGACTCAGACACCACCAAAGACCCTGGATCTGATGATGAAAAAGCAAACAAAGGAAAGAAGAGTGGTAATGGTAAGGGTCAGCAGCAGAATGTGACAGGCATAATGGTCACAACCAGGGTAAATGGCGGTAAGCGCAAACAACCCGATGGTGGGTCAAATTTTGTAGCTAACACCAACGCTGGATATAAAAGCCAGCGACGTAATGGCAATGGCAAGCAGGCTTTTGGAGGGCCAAAATTTAATATTGAGGCAATGATGAACGAGCCTTGCCCAAAACACAGTCTGCCCAATAAACTGGCGGCTCATGCTTGGTAGGACTGTTTTATCATGTGAGAGTACAAGAATTCCAACTTCAACTAGAATCATGGGAACAATAATGGCCTGCCTGGTGGGTCAGGATCCGGCTCACAGGGGCCCAACTTTGGTGGTGGCGGCTCAAATTCTGGATATCAAGGATAGGGCAACCAGGGTGGTTATAACCAACAGTCTGGTCAGGGTAACCAACAACATCAGTCAGGAAACCAGAGTAATCCAAAGCAGCTTAAAAGTGGCCAGTATCATGTTTTTACCATAAGTCTCTGCAAACGAGGTCAGGAGGTTCATAAACGTGCGGTCAGCGTGATTGAGCCGGCGGTACCTCAATACTTGCGGTGGTCGGAGCAACCAATCACATGGACTCAGGCGGATCACCCACCCCGGGCTGATAATGTGGGCAGCTAGCATTGGTGGTAGCCCCTCAAGTTGGGGGTTATAAATTCACTAAAGTGCTCATGGATGGTGGGAGCAGTATTAACGTCATGTATTATGACACATTTCAGCGGATGAATTTGACTGAGAAGGATCTCAAACCATCTTCAACAGTCTTTCACAGTGTGGTACCTGGTAAGTCGGCATATCCTATGGGAAAAATATCCTTAGAACTGGCCTTTGGTGATGAACATGACTACACGGCAGAGATACTATGGTTTGAGGTGGTTAAAATCAGGAGTCCTTATCATGCCTTGTTCGGACATCCGGCTTATGCCAAGTTCACGGCTCGGCCTTGTTATGTTTATTTACAGCTTAAGATGCTAGGGCGCAAAGGTACTATCACGGTCCATGGTGATAGGAAAATTGCCCTGGAATGTGAAGAAGGAGATGCTGCTTATGCTGAGTTGGCCTGCGCCACAAAAGAGCTTAAGTTTTGTAAAGATAATGTTGACCCGGCAGATATGACCCCTTTGAAGAAGGCCACCACTGGGCAAAACCCTTTGTTGAAGTTTAAGTCAGCTGATGATACTAAGTAGGTTAACTTTGTCCCTAGCAACCCATCTCAGCAGTTTATAGTGGGGGCTAGTATGGATCCTAAATAGGAAACCGCGCTCATCGAGTTCATCCGTGAGAATATGGACATCTTTGCATGGAAACCTTCCGACATGCCGGGTGTACTAAGAGAATTTGCTGAGAACGCTCTTAATGTAGATCCTAAGTTTAAGTCAGTCAAGCAGTTTCTTCATCGTTTCAATGAAGAACGATGTAAGGCCATTGGGGAAGAGGTGGCCCGGCTCTTGGCAGCTAGGTTTATCGTGGAGGTCTTTCATCCATATTGGTTGGCTAACCCGGTGTTGGTGCTCAAGAAGACCAACACTTGGCATATTTGTGTTGATTACACACATCTTAACAAAGCTTGTCCAGCTGATCCATTTGCTCTCCCCCGTATTGACCAGATTATTCATGCCACGACGGGTTCTGAGAGTTTATGCTTCATGGATGCTTATTCTGGTTATCATCAGATTAAGATGGCAGTTAAGGACCAAGATAAGACGTCTTTTATCACCCATTTTGGAGCCTTCTGTCACGTTTCTATGCCTTTTGGGCATAAGAGTGACCAGGCGACTTACCAACACCGTGCTCAGAATTGCTTTCACAGTCAGATTGGCCGTAATGTGCATGCTTATGTGGATGACAATGTGGTCAAATCCAGAAAGAAGGAGACTCTCCTGGATGATCCAAGGGAGACTTTTGACAATATCTGGGTATATAAGATGATGCTTAACCCGGCCAAATATGTTTTTGGTATACCTACATGCAAGCTCTTGGGTTTCTTGGTCTCAGAACGGGGTATTGAAGCTAACCCAGAGAAGATTAAAGCTATCACCTCATTGGCTAAGTCGGCATGTGTCAATGACGTCCAGCGCCTGGCGGGTCATATCGCAGCCTTAAGCCGGTTCATAAGCCGCCTAGGAGAGAAGGAAATTCCTTTATATGAGATGATGAAGAAGGCAAAACATTTTGTTTGGATTGATGCTGCTGATCAGGCGTTTGAGGCACTCAAAAAGCAGTTAGTTGAGCCGCTAGTCCTTGCGCTCCTATTGAGAAAGAGCCTTTGCTCCTATATGTGGCGGCTAATAGTAAGGCCGTCAGTGTGGCGATTGTGGTGGAGCGCAAGGAGATGGGTAAGGAGTACCCAGTACAGAGGCCGACTTATTATGTAAGTGAGGTGTTGATCGAGTCCAAACAACGATATCCACATTGGCAGAAACTGGTATATGGGCTGTTCATGGTGAGTCGCAAGTTGAAGCGTTATTTTCTTGGTCATCTTATTAATGTGGTTAGCTCTGCTCCCTTGAGAGACATTATTCAGAACAGGGAGGCCACATGCTGGGCAATAGAACTCGGACCTCATGGTTTGAAATATATGCCAAGAACAGCTATCAAATCTCAGGCTCTGGTGGATTTCATCAATGGCTAGACAAAATTACAGACGCTTGAGCAGAAACTTGATAACATGTATTGGATGATCCACTTTGATGGGTCGAGGCAGCTGGAAGGCTCGGGGGCTGGTGTTATTTTGACTTCCCCACGAGGTGACAAATTTTGTTATGTTTTAAGGCTGAGGTTTCCTTGTACTAACAATGCAGATGAATATGAGGCTTTACTCCATGGCCTTCGAATGGCCAAAGAGATGAATTTAAGCAGGCTCAGGTGCTTTGGCGACTCAGACTTGGTGGCTCAGAAAGTCTCAGGCACATGGGATTCTAAAGATCCGCTCATGGCGGCTTATCGCCGGGCAGTTGACAACATTGCTGGTCACTTCAAGGGGTATCAAGTGGAGCATCTGGATCGATGGAAGAATGAGGCGGCTGATGCCTTGAGCCGGGTGGGGTCTCAATGTAAGTCGGTGCCTCCTAATGTGTTTATGTATGTATTGCATCATCCTTCGGTCAAGTTGCCATCAGAAGAAGATCTTGCTATTCCTGACCCGGAGGCGCAGTTGGTGGCGGCTCTCCATGCTATTCCTGATTGGACGCTTCCTTACTTGGCTTATATGACCCGGGGTGAGTTACCTGAGGATGGAACTTTGGCAAGGCAAATCACCAGGAGATCTAAGTCTATGACTATTGTCGATGGCGAGCTACACCGATGCAGTCTGACAGGCGTGTTCCAACATTGTGTTTCTCCTGAAGAGGGCCGTGAAATTTTAAGAGAGATCCATGAAGGTGATTGTGGTCATCACGCCGACTCTAAATCTTTAGTGGCTAAACCCTGTCGTCATGGGTTTTATTGGTTCATGGCTCATGCTGATGCGGAGGATATCGTCAATAAGTGTGATGGGTGTTAGAAATTTTCTCGATGGGCTCATGTGTCGGCTCAAGAATTGAGGATGATTCCAATTACTTAGCCGTTTGCAGTTGGGGGGCTTGACATGGTTGGACCCTTCAAGAGGTCTAAGGATAGGAAATCCCACCTCTTGGTGGAAGTTGACAAATTTACCAAGTGGGTTGAGGCAGAGCCGGTCAGCAAGTGTGACGCGGTGACTGCAGTCCAGTTTGTTAAAAAACTGATCTTTCGTTTTGGTTACCTTCATAGTATCATCACTGATAATGGCACTAATTTGTCTAAGGGCACTATGAAGGAGTTTTGTCAAGGAGAGCATATTCGTCTTGATGTTTCTTCTATGGCTCATCCGCAGTCTAATGGTCAAGCTGAGAGGGCTAACCAGGAAATTTTGAGAGGCATGAAACCCTGGCTTATGATTCCTTTGAAGCAAACGTCGGGCTGTTGGGTTGAGGAGTTACCTTCAGTACTCTGGAGTATCAATACCATCCCTAGTAGTTTAACAGGCTATACGCCTTTCTTTATGGTCTACGGGGCACAGGCGGTTCTTCCAAGTGATATCTGTCATGACTCGCCCCGTGTGGCAGCTTATGTTGAAGCTGATAATGAGATAGCCCCTCAGAATGCACTTGATGCTTTGGATAAGGAGCGTGACCTTGCAGCGGCTCGTTCGGCAATATATCAACAAGATCTGCATCGCTATCATAGCCGCAGAGTTAAAACCTGGACGTTTCAAGAAGGCGACTTGGTGCTCCGGTTGATCCAGGATCAAACGGGTATGCATAAGTTATCCCCACCTTGGGAAGGACCCTTTGTGGTCAGCAAAAATCTGAATAATGGGTCATATTACCTCATTGACATACGCGAGCACAAGGATTCACGCAAGTCGTAGGGGGAGACCCACCGGCCCTGGAATATTGCTCATCTTTGACCATGTTACACCTGAGCCACCAGCTCTCATTTTTGTACATACATTTGTCAGTGTATATATTTTATGATCAATATAATAAAGCTAACATCCCTAAGAAATTCAGGGCCCCTGTCATTTCATTTCTATGTATTTGAGTCTTTATTATTTGGTCATAGGGTCACTTTGGGGCTTCCAACCCACCGAGTTTAGCTTTCATACCCTCTTGACCAAGCGTGGACGCCAAATTATGAGTTATTCTACTTGTTTGCAACTTGCTACTCTGCCAGGTTACCCGCCAAACTCTTAACAGACAATCTTTTTTTAAGACCCTAAACTCGTTAAGGTTAAAACGACGGCTTGTGTCATGTGAGAGCCGGCTTGAAGTGAGCTAGGATACACTCAATGGTGTGCAGCCCTTGAAAGCACATGGCAATGTGAGCCAACTTGTTTGGCTAAGCTTTGGTAAGCCGGCCAGGCAATTATTTGTGATTTTTTGAATTTCTCCTCTTTAGTCCTTTGGATTTGTTTCTCCTAAAGGTTTTTTTTTGTTAAGTGAATTTTGACAATCTGGGTTATAGCTCCGGTTGTATGACTCATGTTTGAGTATTTTGGGTTTGGTAACCCGCCCTGGCTATGGACTTTAAGTCACTAGTATGCTTTGATTTGAACAATTGAGGTCATGTGATTACATGCCTTTGGGTTATCACCCGCTCTGGATATCAATGTTCAAGACATTACTATGATCTAAATCTACAGGTATGTTTTTCAATGCTTATATAAATATTTGAGGTTTGGTAACCCGCCTGGCTTTTGACTTTAAGTTGCTAGTGTGTTTCGGCTTGAATGGCCTTGATTCTAGTCTTTTCTATAATTTTACAAGACTATATTATGTTCGGGTTATCACCCACCCTGGCTTTTGACATTAAGTCACCAGGCCATATGTTGTTTAAACTTTGTGCATGAAAAGCCAAATTTTTCAATGGAAATACGAATACTTGTATGACCCATATGAAGTGATGACTTCAGGCAGATCATGAATATTAAATTGGTGGCTCACAAGTCAAGGCTAAACTTGCACGAAGGCATGACATGGCAGATCATTGTTTTCATCTATCCTGTTACAAGACGTTGCTTTGAGCTCGCAAAAGTTTTAAACTTCAAATGTCTTTGGAGTTGTGCTCCCATAAGCCGGCGTAAGAGCCACTTGGATCATCATCACTGCCTAGTTTTCCTCCGTGGATCGTCATGTGCTGGCTCTTCCTCTTCCATCATCTGAAGATCAGTCGTTGTCCTGTCGATGCCGGTTAAATCTTCGAAAGTGGCTTCATCATTGAGTATAATAGAAGGATCAACGTCAGGAGCGAAGATATACCTACGCCAAGGAGGAATGAGATTGACATCATGAGTTGGCGACTTAATCTTCTGATTGTTGCTATCGTAAGCCGCCGTATAGTTGTTCAAGTTTAACTCTTCCAAAAGCTTACAGGCCACGGGCCACATCACCTAGACACAGTGATTGAAGTCCTTCTCTTCAAAGGGTGACTGATCATCTTTGAATTCTAGACACCCAGTGGCTATCTCCTCCGGGTCGAGCTCCGATTGCCAGGCTTTGGCCCAGCCAGAGCGACGACGGCTCCGGCTCGGGCAGCTGATAGTCTTTGCTCTTCAATCTGACTTGGAATGTTGACAAGTGATCCAGAACAACCGGCGGCTTTCTATTACCCATTAAGGCCACCAGACTGCGGACAGTACCACTGTATAACTGTTTTGTTAAAGAATAAATGGCCTCTAGCTTCAATAGCATGTATTGACCAAGGTTGGCACTCCTGGGGCCGGTTAAGAGGATATATAAGAGTCGTCAGGCGAGTTAGCACTGTGTACATGAAGCTTTGCTGTTACCAAAGTTAAATGCAGGTTATACTTACCAAAGATGGTGGTTGTCATTTGGCTAATATGTTGTTTTTAAGATGGACAACTCATCAGTTACCGGCTTAAGAGCATTTTCTGCATCTTCAGCCTTTTTGGCCAGAGCAACCTTCTCAGTTCCCAGGTGGTTTTCTTTGCAACAAGGCCTGCTTTAAGCTTCTCAATCTCTTCTAAAGAGGTTTTCAATTCTGACTTCGCTTGGGAAGTTTTTGCTTGCTGCATCTGGATGTTTTTCCTTAAGTCGCCTGCTTGCGACTCCTTCATACTCAATTTTTCCTGAAAGACAATAGTCAGATAATTGTTACAACATATGACGACAAGTTTTTGCGCTGCAGATTAATTGAAGTCCCAAGCATAGTGCAAGCAATATACTTGGCACATGGGGGCTAATGCGGGTTGTTTAAAAACAATTATGACCCGGTTCAAATTGTCAGTTTAAACCAGCCCATGGGGGCTACGTATTGGAGTTTTTCAAAGTACAATGACTATAAGTCCCGGCTCATCTTGTTAAGTTAAGCCGGCCCTTGGGGGCTACATGTTTGGGTCTTAGAGTTCATTAGCAGTCTGGCTCATCTTATTATTATGAGATCATAGTTGAAAAGCTATAGAGAGTTCATTCAAGGATTAATATTTGGAAAACCCAGCTCATCTTGATAGGATAAGCCAGCCTTAACGGCTACAGTTTGAAGATTATTATTAAGTCTACAACATACTCAACCTTTTCCTATCCTCTAGACTTGGCGGCTATATAAATATATATGGAAAGAGATTAGTAACATGCCTCATAGCGTTCCTTCATAAGGTTCACTAAACCGGCCTCCAGGTCATGGCTAGTATCAAGGCGGTTTAGATAGCCCGCGTGGATGTCACTTGTGTCGAGGGCGGCATAACTCTCCAGATCCAGCTTCAATTTGTCTTCTGCTGGCGGCTCTTATTTGGCACTGTGTTTGGCTAAGACACTGGGATTCCCTGGCTCTAAATAGCCTATGCCAGTGAAGATGACGTCCTCAACGGTCTTGTCAAGAGGGACCTCTTCAGCAAGCTTGGACGGGCGGGTGGTTTAGGACTTGGTGGGCTATGTGTGATGGCTGGATCAACTTCAGTGTTCATTGAATCAAAGGTTGTGGTGTCAGTTTGTGGCGGCGGATCATTAGCAAGGTCTTTAGGATTTTGAATTGAAGCCCTGAGATTGCTAGCACTTGCTTCTCCGGTTCACTAACTTTGGGGTCCTTTGAAGAACCGCCCACTTTCAATTTCTTGCCCGCTTTGGCTATGCCTCTATGATGAAGCTATAAGAGTAGAGCGTGTCATCATAAAATATTGACCAACAAATGAAAGTTCCTACCCCTGGGCAATCTTGAAGGGAGGCATTTGGGTCTCGATAGAGTCGCCAGATGATGAATGAGGTGTTCTCTGATAGTTTGAGTCGGAAGAGTTAAGTGGTTGACGAATGAGACCCGCCTTTGGAAAGGAGAGGGGTGGATTTTGAAGTACCTCATTACGGTGTTTGTGAGGGGCAAGTGTGTTGGGTAAGCCGGTTACAAGGTCTCCACCACCATTGCTCCGGGTTGTACGCTTTGCATCGTGCTACTGCTTTTTCAAAAGAAAATTGGGGTTCAAATAAGCAAATGATGAGAAAATCATACTTTTTGGGAGTTTTTTTGTCTTGGCAAAGGTTCTGAGTCGGAGGAGATTGTGGTTACCTCTGTTGCGTCCGCATGGCCGGTCTCTGCATCATCCTGAGAGGAGTTAGCGTCAATAAGTTTCATAAAAAGAAAGCCAAGAGAATCGAGTTCTACATCCGACTCATTGTCAAGGGCAAATAAGTCTTCAACATCCTGTTTCTTTCCTTTGGCCTTTTTGGAGCTCAAGTTTTTCCTTTGGCCTTTTTGGCCAGTTTATCTTGTAGTTTCTTGTTCTAGAAGGAAGAGCCGGCCTAAGAACATATATTACAATGAGAAGATGTGAAGTTTATGAGAAAGTGATAAATGAGTTAAAGAATTACTTAAAATACTTACATCGAGAGCCGGATTAAGAGCGCAGAAAGGGTCCAGTCCTGTTTTTCTGTAACTTTCGAGGGTCTCCCCGAGTAATGTCTTGGTCATCTCATTGATTTGCTAATCATCAGAACATACTTGGTTGTGTCGCTGCGGGTCCTTTACGTCGCATGTATATTGGTACATTAAGTCGGTGCGGTGGCTCAAGGCAAAATCCTCCAGGCGACCCAGCAACGGACCAGGTCAACCCCAGTCAAGTCATTGGCTAATAAAGCTCTTATTTTTGAAAAGGTAGGTGTATACTTGGCCCGTTCTGCAACACTAATCCGATCACGGAGTTCATGGCTAGGGCTAAGCCGGAAGGGGCGGAAACCCAACAGAGGATTTTCATCGACAGGAGAGGTATCTTGGCAGTACAACCAAGTCTGGTTCCAGTCCTTGGGGTGACTGGGTAGTGTAGCTGTAGGGAAAATGGCGTCTCTCTGCCTCTGGATAGCAACCCCGCGAGTTCAAGACTAGGCCCGTCTGTCATCTTTGTCTGGCCGTTCAGGTAATAATACTCTCCGAATAAGTCAACGTTGGGCTCCTCTTGAAGGTACACCTCACAGAAGACTTGAAAGTTGCATATATAGGAGACAAAGTTGGGGCCAATATCTTGGGCATGCAGTTTGTAGAAGTTCAGAACGTCCTGAAAGAATTTGGACCCAGGTGGTGAGAATCCACGAAGGAGATGATCTGAAAAGACTATAGCTTCTCCATCTTTGGCTTGAGGTTTAGCTTCAGCCCCACGAACTTGCCAGTGGATGACGTTTTTTTGCTGGAAAATGCCCATCTCAACATACTCATTGAGAGATTGTTTAGTGACAGTAGAAACAACCCAATCGCAAGAGGTGGTGATCTTAGTCATTTTTAACAGTGGATTCCTGAGAATAAAGTACGACGGGTTAATATCGTGATGATAAACTGCCCAGTGGCTACAAAGATTTATGCTTGAGCAGGCTGTTAGTTACAAGTTCATGATTAAACCGGTCAGAGGTTGGTGGGTTATAAGTTTATTATTAAGTCACCAGAGGATGGCGGGTTATGAGTTTCATTACTGAGCCGCCCAATAATGGTAGGTCGTGGGACCTTTACTAAGTCCTTGGAAATTAATGGACTGCGAAATTGATTACTTAAACCGCTCAATATGTGTAACGGCGGGTCATATGGGCAAGGATGTGCTGAAGATATTACTAAGTATGGATAAACAAGTTTCACAAGTTGCAGCAATATTCACGGATCTAAGGACAGTTCGAATAGGAAAATAATGGTAAAACCTACAAGTGATAGTGGAAGAGCTAGTGGACTATTTATCGATACTGGAGAAGGAGAGATCTGTTTGAGATTCAATATGGGTGCTAAATTAGCTACCGCACTATTTCTATAGTATTTTTGGATTGAAAGACAAGTTATATTCAAAGCTACGGAGAGCTGCGATGAACGCCGACGAACTTATGAAAACCTGGTGCCCTAACATAGATCGGAAAAGGCCTGGAAGTGGTACCTGACGCCGGTGACAATGAGCGGGCATGCGCCGTAGTTTTCTGGTTTGTTCAGGTTGATGCAGCGGCCCTTGTTGGAGTCGCTGGTGAAGGATGGCCGGAGTGGCAGAGCTCTGGCGGCGGAGGTCGTGAGGAGGAGGAAGAAGTGGAAGCGAAAGGGGGTAAAAGTGTAAAGGAACCCCTCGGGCCTATTTATAATGAAAAAAGGGGAAACAGTGAAATGGTAGGTGTGAGAATCGAGGGGATGTCATGATTATCTAAACACTGGAGGCGCCTCGATTCTCCGACTACTAATTAATGCGAAAAGATTTGTTGTGATGTCATGGGTTTTCTCTATATTTACTTTGCATGATGTCACAACGGGTTATATGACTTGTTCATATTTGAAAGGAAGAATTGCAAATTTGGAGCAATCAAGATTGACATCAACAAGTTCAAATCAATCCGGGGCCTAATATTGGGGATATAACCCCGAGGTATGACCCGCCAAGGAGGGGCCAGGTCACACTATTGGCGACTCAATATGAAGAAGGCCTAGGTAGAACAAAGATGGGATGTGATGATTGGTGGCAGCCCACAAGGTGGGCTTACTAAAGGCCCACACCCGGCGGTTTGCCAAGACCCGCGAGGTGTGAGCCGCCACGATGGCGACTTGTCCTGCAAGGCAAGGCGACTTAGAAATTGGGTTGGTCACATTGTGTGATCCGACTTAGACTCTTGTAAGCCTCAGGGTCTCAACCTGTGTATATAAAGGTGAGACCATGAGGCAAGTTAGGACTAAGAAACAATTGATCGATAGCTAGGTCAAGCATGATCACTCCCTTGTAATCGAAACTCAAGTAATACAACTAGAAGCAGGACGTAGGCTTTTACCTCGGTCTGAGGGGCTAAACCCGGGTAAACCTCTGTGTCCTTTGTCCCGTTCAACCCATTCGAACTAACCGACGTTGCGATGGATCCACACCTAAGTCCTTTCGCAAGGGCATCTGTCGTGCTAAATCCACGACAGGAATGTTTTCCCGAAGTTTGGTACTTTTGAACAGATGAAATGGAGGGGGACGGTTTCATGTTCTCTATGCTAGGGACTTTTGGCAGACGAACGAATGGCATAATCGGATTCATCATATTTTTTTGAGCAACTTACATGTGTAAAACTTTTTCACCCAAGTTACGGTTTATTTTATATTAATTTTCAAAGTTTAAACAAATTTTTGGATTTATTTTTAATTAAAAAGAACATACTGCATCAGCATGACGTCATCAAGACGTTAGTGAAGGAAATATGCCCTAGAAGCAATAATAAAGTTATTATTTGTTTCCTTATTTCATGATAAATGTTTATTATTCATGCTAGAATTGTATTAGCCGGAAACATAATACATGTGTGAATACATAGACAATATAGTGTCACTAGTATGCCTCTACTTGACTAGCTCGTTGATCAAAGATGGTTAAGGTTTCCTAACCATAGACATGAGTTCTCATTTGATAAACGGGATCACATCATTAGGAGAATGATGTGATTGACTTGAACCATTCCGTTAGTTTAGCACTTGATTGTTTTAGTTTACTGCTATTGCTTTCTTCATGACTTATACATGTTCCTTTGACTATGAGATTATGCAACTCCCGTTTACCGGAGGAACACTTTGTGTGCTACCAAATGTCACAACGTAACTGGGTGATTATAAAGGTGCTCTACAGGTGTCTTCGATGGTAATTGTTGAGTTGGTATAGATCGAGATTAGGATTTGTCACTCCGATTGTCGGAGAGGTATCTCTGGGCCCTCTCGGTAATGCACATCACTATAAGCCTTTCAAGCAATGTGACTAATGAGTTAGTTGCGGGATGATGCATTATGGAACGAGTAAAGAGACTTGCTAGTAACGAGATTGAGCTAGGTATTGAGATACCGACGATCGAATCTCGGGCAAGTAACATACCGATGACAAAGGGAACAACGTATTTTGTTATGCAGTTTGACCGATAAAGATCTTCGTAGAATATGTAGGAGCCAATATGAGCATCCAGGTTCCGCCATTGGTTATTGACCGGAGACGTGTCTTGGTCATGTCTACATAGTTCTCGAACCCGTAGGGTCCGCACGCTTAACGTTCGGTGACGATCGGTATTATGAGTTTATGTGTTTTAATGTACCGATGGTAGTTCGGAGTCCCGGATATGATCACAGACATGACGAGGAGTCTTGAAATGGTCGAGACATAAAGATCGATATATTGGATGACTATGTTTGGACTTTTGAAGTGTTCCGAGCAAGTTCGGGCATATACCGGAGTACCTGGGGGTTACCGGAACCCCCCGGGGAGTATAATGGGCCTTAGTGGAGAAGAGGAGGGGCGGCCAAGGCAGGGCCGCGCGCCCCCTCCCCCTCTAGTCCTAATTGGACAAGGAGAGGGTCGACGCTCCCCTTTCCTTCCCCCCTCTCTCCTCCTTTCCCTTTCTCCTACTCCTACTAGGAAAGGAGGAGTCCTACTCCCAGTGGGAGTAGGACTCCCCCCTTGGCGCGCCCTCCTCCTGGCCGGCCGCCTCCCCCCTAGCTCCTTTATATATGGGGGCGGGGGCACCCCAGCACACACAAGTTGATCATTGATCTTTAGCCGTGTGCGGTGCCCCCCTCCACCATAATCCACCTCGGTCATATTGTAGCGGTGCTTAGGCGAAGCCCTGCGTCAGTAGCTTCGTCAACACCGTCATCACGCCGTCGTGCTGACGGAACTCTCCCTTGAAGCTCTACTGGATCGTGAGTTTGTGGGACGTCACCAAACTGAACGTGTGCATATCCCGGAGGTGCCGTCCGTTCGGTACTAGGATCGGTCGATCGTGAAGATGTATGACTACATCGACCGCATTGTCATAACGCTTCCGCTTACGGTCTACGAGGGTACGTGGACGACACTCTCCCCTCTCTTTGCTATGCATCACCATGATCTTGCGTGTGCGTAGGAATTTTTTTGAAATTACTACGTTCCCCAACAGTGGCATCCGAGCCAGGTTTATGCGTAGATGTTATATGCACGAGTAGAACACAAGTACTTTGATTCGGCGGTATTGTTGGATGAAGCAGCCCGGGCCGACATTACGTGTACGCTTACGCGAGACTGGTTCTACCGACGTGCTTTGCACATAGGTGGCTGGCGGGTGTCAATTTCTCCAATTATAGTTGAATCGAGTGTGGCTACGCCCGGTCCTTGTTGAAGCTTAAAACAGCACTAACTTCACGAAATATCGTTGTGGTTTTGATGCGTAGGTAAGAACGGTTCTTGCTCAGCCCGTAGCAGCCACGTAAAACTTGCAACAACAAAGTAGAGGACGTATAACTTGTTTTTATAGGGCATGTTGTGTGTGATATGGTCAAGACATGATGCTAAATTTTATTGTATGAGATGATCATGTTTTGTAACAGAGTTATTGGCAACTGGCAGGAGCCATATGGTTGTCGCTTTATTGTATGCAATGCAATCGCCATGTAATTGCTTTACTTTATCACTAAGCGGCAGCGATAGTCGTAGAAGCAATAATTAGCGAGACGACAATGATGCTATGATGGAGATCAAGGTGTCGCGCCGGTGACGATGGTGATCATGATGGTGATTTGAAGATGGAGATCAAAGGAACAAGATGATGATGGCCATATCTTATCACTTATATTGATTGCATGTGATGTTTATCTTTTATGCATCTTATATTCCTTTGATTGACGGTAGCATTATAAGATTATATCTCACTAAATTTCAAGGTATAAGTGTTCTCCCTGAGGATGCACCATTGACAAAGTTCGTTGTGCCAAGACACCACGTGATGATCGGGTGTGATAAGCTCTACGTTCACATAAAACGGGTGCAAGCCAGTTTTGCACACGCAGAAATACTCGGGTTAAACTTGACGAGCCTAGCATATGCAGATATGGCCTCGGAACACTGAGACCGAAAGGTCGAGCATGAATGATATAGTAGATATGATCAACATAGTGATGTTCACCATTGAAAACTACTCCATTTCACGTGATGATCGGAACTGGTTTAGTTGTTTTGGATCCCGTGATCACTTAGATGATTAGAGGGGTGTCTGTCTAATTGGGAGTTCTTAAGTAATTTGATTAATTGAACTTTCATTTATCATGACCTTAGTACCTGATAGTATTTTGCTTGTCTATGTTGTTGTAGATAGATGGCCCGTGTTGTTGTTCCATTGAATTTTAATGTGTTCCTTGAGAAAGCTAAGTTGAAAGATGATGGTAGCAATTGCACGGACTGGGTCCGTAACTTGAGGATTATCCTCATTGCTGCTAGTAAGAATTACGTCCTCGAAGCACCGCTAGGTGCAAGACCCGCTGCAGGAGCAACACCAGACATTGTGAACGTCTGGCAGAGCAAAGCTGATGACTACTCGATAGTTCAGTGTGCCATGCTTTACGGCTTAGAACCGGGACTTCAACGACGTTTTGAAACGTCATGGAGCATATGAGATGTTTCAGGAGTTGAAGTTAATATTTCAAGCAAATGCCTGAATCGAGAGATATGAAGTCTCCAATAAGTTCTATAGCTGCAAGATGGAGGAGAATAGTTCTGTCAGTGAACATATACTCAAAATGTCCGGGGTATAATAATCACTTGATTCAACTGGGAGTTAATATTCCTGATGATAGTGTCATTGACAGAATTCTCCAATCACTGCCACCAAGCTACAAGAGCTTCATGATGAACTATAATATGCTAGGGATGGAAAAGACAATTCCCAAGCTCTTCGCGATGCTAAAGGCTGCGAAGGTAGAAATCAAGAAGGAGCATCAAGTGTTGATGGTCAACAAGACCACCAGTTTCAAGAAAAAGGGTAAAGGGAAGAAGAAGGGGAACTTCAAGAAGAAGAGCAAACAAGTTGCTGCTCAGGAGAAGAAACCCAAGTATGGACCTAAGCCTGAGACTGGGTGCTTTTACTGCAAAGGGACTGGTCACTGGAAGTGGAACTGCCCCAAGTATTTGGCGGATAAGAAGGATGGCAAGGTGAACAAAGGTATAGGTGATATACATGTTATTGATGTGTACCTTATTAAAGCTCACAGTAGCACCTATGTATTTTAAACTGGTTCTGTTGCTAACATTTGCAACTCGAAACAGCGACTATGGATTAAGCTAGGATTGGCTAAGGACGACGTGACGATGCGCGTGGGAAATGGTTCCAAAGTCGATGTGATTGCGGTCGGCACGCTACCTATACATCTACCTTTGGGATTAGTTTTAGACCTGAATAATTGTTATTTGGTGCCAGCGTTAAGAATGAACACTATATCTGGATCTTGTTTGATGCGAGACGGTTATTCATTTAAATCTGAGAATAATGGTTGTTCTATTTATATGAGTAATATCTTTTATGGTCATCCACCCTTGAAGAGTGGTCTATTTTTGTTGAATCTTGATTGTAGTGATACACATATTCATAATGTTGAAGCCAAAAGATGCAGAGTTGATAATGATAGTGCAACTTATTTGTGGCACTGCCGTTTAGGTCATATTGGTGTAAAGCGCATGAAGAAACTCCATACTGATGGACTTTTGGAACCACTTGATTATGAATCACTTGGTACTTGCGAACCATGGCTCATGGGCAAGATGACTAAAACGTCGTTCTCCGGAGCAATGGAGCGAGCAACAGATTTGTTGGAAATCATACATACTGATGTATGTATTCCGATGAATATTGAGGCTCGCGGCGGGTATCGTTATTTTCTCACCTTCACAGATGATTTGAGCAGATATGGGTATATCTACTTAATGAAACATAAGTCTGAAACATTTTAAAAGTTCAAAGAATTTCAGAGTGAAGTGGAAAATCATCATAACAAGAAAATAAAGTTTCTATGATCTGATCGTGGAGGAGAAACTTTGAGTTACGAGTTTGGTCTTCATTTGAAACAATGCGGAATAGTTTCGCAACTCACGCCACCCGGAACACCACAATGTAATGGTGTGTCCGAACGTCGTAACCACACTTTATTAGATATGGTGCGATCTATGATGTCTCTTACTGATTTACCGCTATCATTTTGGGGTTATGCTTTAGAGACGGTTGCATTCACATTAAATAGGGCACCATCTAAATCCGTTGAGACGACGCCTTATGAACTATGGTTTGGCAAGAAACCAAAGTTGTCGTTTCTTAAGGTTTGTCGAACCCAAATCGGAGAAATGTGTCTTCGTAGGATACCTAAAAGAGACTCTTGGGTACACCTTCTATCACAGATCTGAAGGCAAGACATTCGTTGCTAAGAATGGATCCTTTCTAGAGAAGGAGTTTCTCTCGAAAGAAGTGAGTGGGAGGAAATTAGAACCTGATGAGGTAACTGTACTTGCTCCCTTATTGGAAAGTAGTTTATCACAGAAACCGGTTCCTGTAACACCTACACCAATTAGTGAGTAAGTTAATGATATTGATCAAGAAACTTACGATCAAGTTACTACCGAACCTCATAGGTCAACCAGAATAAGATCCACGCCAGAGTGGTACGGTAATCCTATTCTGGAGGTCATGGTACTTGACCATGGCGAACCTACGAACTATGAGGAAGTGATGATGAGCCCAGATTCCGCAAAATGGCTTGAGGCCATGAAATCTGAGATGGGATCCATGTATGAGAACAAAGTGTGGACTTTGCTTGACTTGCCCGATGATCGGCAAGCCATCGAGAATAAATGGATCTTCAAGAAGAAGACTGATGCTGACGGTAATGTTACTGTCTACAAAGCTCGACTTGTTGCGAGAGTTTTTTGACAAGTTCAAGGGGTTGACTACGATGAGACTTTCTCACCCGTAGCGATGCTTAAGTCTGTCCGAATCTTGTTAGCAATTGCCGCATTTTATGATTATGAAATTTGGCAAATGGATGTCAAAACTGCATTCCTGAATGGATTTCTAGAAGAAGAGTTGTATATGATGCAACTAGAAGGTTTTGTCCATCCAAAAGGTGCTAACAAAGTGTGCAAGCTCCAGCGATCCATTTGGTTTTTGCCTGTGTTACAAGGTGTGAAGTTGGAATAAACGTTTTGATAGTGTGATTAAAGCATATGGTTTTATACAGACTTTTGGAGAAGCCTGTATTTACAAGAAAGTGAGTGGGAGCTCTGTAGCATTCCTAATATTATATGTGGATGACATATTATTGATTAGAAATGATATAGAATTTCTGGATAGCATAAAATGATACTTGAATAAAAGTTTTTCGATGAAAGACCTCGGTGAAGCTGCTTATATATTGGGCATCAAGATCTATAGAGATAGATCAAGACGCCTAATTGGACTTTCACAAAGCACATACCTTGATAAAGTTTTGAAAAAGTTCAAAATGGATCAAGCAAAGAAAGGGTTCTTGCCTGTGTTACAAGGTGTGAAGTTGAGTGAGACTCAATGCCTGACCACTGCAGAAGATAGAGAGAAAATGAAAAAAAAATCCCTATGCTTCAGCCATAGGCTCTATCATGTATGCAATGCCGTGTACTAGACCTGATGTGTCCCTTGCTATTAGTTTAGCTGGGAGGTACCAAAGTAATCCAGGAGTGGATCACTAGACAGCGGTCAAGCACATCCTGAAATACCTGAAAAGGACTAAGGATATGTTTCTCGTTTATGGAGGTGACAAAGAGCTCGTCATAAATGGTTACGTCGATACAAGCTTTGACACTGATCCGGACGATTCTAAATCGCAAACCGGATACGTGTTTATACTGAATGGTGGAGCTGTCAGTTGGTGCAGTTCTAAACAAAGCGTCGTGGCGGGATCTACATGTGAAGCGGAGTACATAGCTGCTTCAGAAGCAGCAGATGAACGAGTCTGGATGAAGGAGTTCATATCCGATCTAGGTGTCATACCTAGTGCATCGGGTACAATGAAAATCTTTTGTGACAATACTAGTGCAATTGCCTTGGCAAAGGAATCCAGATTTCACAAGAGAACCAAGCACATCAAGAGATGCTTAAATTCCATCCGTGACCAAGTCTAGGTGGGAGACATAGATATTTGCAAGATACATACGGATCTAAATGTTGCAAACCCATTGACTAAGCCTCTCTCACGAGCAAAACATGATCAGCACCAAGACTCCATGGGTGTGAGAATCATTACTGTGTAATCTAGATTATTGACTCTAGTGCAAGTGGGATACTGGAGGAAATATGCCCTAGAGGCAATAATAAAGTTATTATTTATTTCCTTATTTCATGATAAATGTTTATTATTCATGCTAGAATTGTATTAACCGAAAACATAATACATGTGTGAATACATAGACAATATAGTGTCACTAGTATGCCTCTACTTGACTAGCTCGTTGATCAAAGATGGTTAAGGTTTCCTAACCATAGACATGAGTTGTCATTTGATAAACGGGATCACATCATTAGGAGAATGATGTGATTGACTTGACCCAATCCGTTAGCTTAGCACTTGATCGTTTTAGTTTACTCCTATTGCTTTCTTCATGACTTATACATGTTCCTATGATTATGAGATTATGCAACTCCCGATTACCGAGGAAACACTTTGTGTGCTACCAAACATCAAACGTAACTGGGTGATTATAAAGATGCTCTACAGGTGTCTCCGATGGTACTTGTTGAGTTGGCATAGATCGAGATTAGGATTTGTCACTCAGATTGTCGGAGAGGTATCTCTGGGCCCTCTCGGTAATGCACATCACTATAAGCCTTGCCAGCAATGTGACTAATGAGTTAGTTGCGGGATGATGCATTACGGAATGAGCAAAGAGACTTGCTAGTAACGAGATTGAGCTAGGTATTGAGATACCGACGATCGAATCTCGGGCAAGTAACATACTGATGACAAAGGGAACAACGTATGTTGTTATGCAGTTTGACCGATAAATATCTTCATAGAATATGTAGGAGCCAATATGAGCATCCAGGTTTCGCTATTGGTTATTAACCAGAGACGCGTCTCGGTCATGTCTACATAGTTCTTGAACCCGTAGAGTCCGCACACTTCATGTTCAGTGACGATCGGTATTATGAGTTTATGTGTTTTGATGTACTGAAGGTAGTTCGGAGTCCCGGATATGATCACGGACATGACGAGGAGTCTCGAAATGGTCGAGACATAGAGATCAATATATTGGATGACTATGTTTGGACTTTGGAAGTGTTTCGAGCAAGTTCGAGCATATACGAGAGTACCGGGGGCTTACCGGAACCCCCCGGGGAGTATAATGGGTTTTATGGGCCTTAGTGGAGAAGAGGAGGGGCGGCCAAGGCAGGGCCACACCCCCTCCCCCTCTAGTCCGAATTGGAAAAGGAGGGGGTGGCGCCCCCCTTTCCTCCCCCTCTCTCCTCCTTCCCCTTTCTCCTACTCCCCGGTGGGAGTAGGACTCCCCTCTTGGCGCGCCCTCCTCATGGCCGGACGCCTCCCTCCCTAGCTCCTTTATATACGGGGGCGGGGGGGCACCCCAACACACACAAGTTCATCATTCATCTTTAGCCGTGTGCGGTGCCCCCTCCACCATAATCCACTCGGTCATATCGTAGCGGTGCTTAGGCGAGCCCTGCATCGGTAGCTTCATCAACATCGTCATCACACCGTCGTGCTGACGGAACTCTCCCTCTAAGCTCTAGTGGATCGTGAGTTCGTGAGGTGTCGTACGTTCGGTACTAGGATTGGTCGATCGTCAAGACGTACGACTACATCAACCGAGTTGCCATAACGCTTCCGCTTACGGTCTACGAGGGTACGTGGACGACACTCTCCCCTCTTGTTGCTATGCATCACCATGATCTTGCGTGTGCATAGAATATTTTTTTGAAATTACAACGTTCCCCAACAGTTAGCAGTCAACAGAGCGTTGACTGGTCAAACTGACAACCGGGACCCGTCTGTCATAGGCATAGATAATTAAATAGATTTTAATTAATTAACCAAGTTAATTATGTAAATTAAACCGAGTTAATTAATTAATTGTTCTAATTAATTTATTATTATTATTTTAATTCTCTTTTTTAATTCAAAAACAGGGGCGTGGGCCCTGCTGGCAGTGGCACTGATACGTCTCCAACGTATCTACAATTTTTGATTCTTCCATGCTATTATATTACCTATTTTGGATGTTTAATGGGCTTTACTATGCACTTTTACATTATTTTTGGGACTAACCTATTAACCGGAGGCCCAGCCCAAATTGCTATTTTTTTGCCTATTTCAGTGTTTCGCAGAAAAGGAATATCAAACGGAGTCCAAACGGAATGAAACCTTCGGGAGAGTTATTTTTGGAACAAACGCAATCCAAGAGACTTGGAGTGGACGTCAAGGAACAAATGAAGCGGCCATGAGGTAGGAGGGCGCGCCCAGGGGGTAGGCGCGCGCCCACCCTCGTGGGCCCCTCGTGGCGCCCCTGACCAACTTCCTTCGCCTATATAAAATCATATACCCTGAAAACATCTAGGAGCACCACGAAACCCTATTTCGACCGCCGCAACCTTCTGTACCCGTGAGACCCCATCTTGGGGCCTTTTACGGCGCTCCGCCGGAGGGGGGATCGATCACGGAGGGCTTCTAGATCAACACCATAGCCTCTCTGATGAAGTGTGAGTAGTTTTCCACAGACCTTCGGGTCCATAGTTATTAGCTAGATGGCTTCTTCTCTCTCTTTGGATCTCAATACAAAGTTCCCCTCGATCTTTTTGGAGATCTATTCGATGTAATTCTTTTTGCGGTGTGTTTGTCGAGATCCGATGAATTGTGGGTTTATGATCAAGATTATCTATGAACAATATTTGAATCTCCTCTGAATTCTTTTATGTGTGATTGGTTATCATTGCAAGTCTCTTCGAATTATCAGTTTGGTTTGGCCTACTAGATTAATCTTTCTTGCAATGGGAGAAGTGCTTAGCTTTGGGTTCAATCTTGCGGTGTCCTTTCCCAGTGATAGCAGGGGCAGCAAGGCACATATTGTATTGTTGCCATCGAGGATAAAAAGATGGGGTTTATATCATATTGCTTGAGTTTATCCCTCTACATCATGTCATCTTGCCTAATGCGTTACTCTGTTCATATGAACTTAATACTCTAGATGCATGATGGATAGCGGTCGATGTGTGGAGTAATAGTAGTAGATGGAGAATCGTTCTGATCTACTTGGCGCGGACGTGATGCCTATATACATGATCATGCCTAGATATTCTCATAACTATGCACTTTTCTATCAATTGCTCGACAATAATTTGTTTACCCACCGTAATACTTAATGCTATCTTGAGAGAAGCCACTAGTGAAACCTATGGCCCTCGGTTCTATTTTCCATCATATAAGTTTCTGATCTACTTTATTTTGTAATCTTTACTTTCCAATCTATATCATAAAAATACCAAAAATATTTATCTTATCATCTCTATCAGATCTCACTTTTGCAAGTGGGCATGAAGAGATTGACAACCCCTTTATCGCGTTGGTTGCAAGGTTCTTATTTGTTCTTGCAGGTACGAGGGATTTGCGTGTAGCCTCCTACTGGATTGATACCTTGGTTCTCAAAAACTAAGGGAAATACTTACGCTACTTTGCTACATCACCCTTTCCTCTTCAAGGGAAAACCAACGCATGCTCAAGAGGTAGCAAGAAGGATTTCTGGCACCGTTTTCGGGGAGGTCTACGCACAAGTCAAGACATACCAAGTACCCATCACAAACTCTTATCCCTCGCATTACATAATTTGCCATTCGCCTCTTGTTTTCCTCTCCCCCACTTCACCCTTGCCGTTTTATTCGCCCTCTTTTTCCCCTTCGCCACTTTTTCGCTTGCCTCTTGTGTGCTTGTGTGTTGGACTGTTTGTCACGATGGCTCAAGATAATACTAAATTGTGTGACTTTTTCAATACCAACAACAGTGATTTCTTAGCACTCTGATTGCTCCTCTTACCGATGTTGAATCTTGTGAAATTAATGTTGCTTTGTTGAATCTTTTCATGAAAGATCAATTATCTAGCCTTCCTAGTGAAGATGCCGCTACTCATCTAAACAACTTTGTTGATTTGTGTGATATGCAAAATAAGAAAGACGTGGATAATGATATTGTTAAATTGAAGCTATTTCCGTTTTCGCTTGGAGATCGTGCTAAAACTTGATTTTTGTCTTTGCCTAAAAATAGTATTGATTCGTGGAATAAGTGCAAAGATGCTTTTATCTCTAAGCATTTTCCTCCCGCTAAGATCATCTCCCTTAGAAACGATATTATGAATTTTAAGCAACTTGATCATGAGCATGTCGCACAATCTTGGGAGAGGATGAAATTAATGATTCGCAATTGCCCTACACATGGATTAAATTTATGGATGATCATAAAAAAAATTATGCCGGATTGAATTTTCCTTCTAGAAATCTTTTGGATTCCACCGCGGGAGGCACTTTTATGGAAATCACTTTAGCAGAAGCTACTAAACTCCTAGATAATATTATGGTTAATTATTCTCAATGGCACACCGAAAGGTCTACTAGTAAAAAGGTTCATGCGATAGAAGAGATTAATGTTTTGAGTGGAAAGATGGATGAACTTACGAAATTGTTTGCTAATAAGAGTGCTCCTATTGATCCTAATGATATGCCTTTGTCTACTTTGATTGATAATAATAATTAATCTATGGATGTGAATTTTGTTGGTAGGAACAATTTTGGTAACAAGGCATACAGAGGAAATTTTAATCCAAGGCCGTTTCCTAGTAATTCATGTAATAATTATGGTAATTCCTACAACAACTCTTATGGAAATTTAATAAGATGCCCTCTGATTTTGAGATTAGTGTTAAAGAGTTTATGATTTTTCAAAAGAATTTCAATGCTTTGCTTGAAGAAAAATTGCCTAAGATTGATGAGTTGGCTAGGAACGTGGATAGAATTTCTCTTGATGTTGATTCTTTGAAACTTAGATCTATTCCACCTAAGCATGATATCAATGAGTCCCTCAAAGCCATGAGAAATTCCATTGATGAGTGCAAAGAAAGAACCGCTAGAATGCATGCTAAAAAGGATTGCTTTGTGAAAGCGTGTTCTTCTCGTTTTCATGATAATAGGGATGAAGGTATAAAAGAGATTGATGTGTCCCCTATTAAATCTTTGTTTTGCAATATGAATCTTGATAATGATGGGACTGGAGATGAGTCAACTTTAGTTAAAAGGTGTCCCAATGATTTGGAGTTTTCAGATCTTGATGCAAAAATTAGTAAAAGTGGGATTGAAGAGGTCAAAACTTTACATAGCAATGAACCCACTATTTTGGATTTCAAGGAATTTAATTATGATAATTGTTCTTTAATAGATTGTATTTCCTTGTTGCAATCCGTGTTAAATTCTCCTTATGCCTATAGTCAAAATAATGCCTTTACTAAACATATTGTTGATGCTTTAATGCAATCTTATGAAGAAAAGTTTGAATTAGAAGTCTCTATCCCTTGAAAACTTTATGATGAGTGGGAACCTACTATTAAAATAAAAATTAAAGATCATGAATGCTATGCTTTGTGTGATTTGGGTGCTAGTGTTTCCACGATTCCAAAAACTTTATGTGACGTGTTAGGTTTCCGTGAATTTGATGATTGCTCTTTAAACTTGCACCTTGCGGATTCCACCATTAAGAAACCTATGGGAAGGATTAATGATGTTTTTATTGTTGCAAATAGGAATTATGTGCCCGTATATTTTATTGTTCTTGATATAGATTGCAATCTTTCATGACCTATTATTCTTGGTAGACCTTTCCTTAGAACGATTGGTGCAATTATTGATATGAAAGAAGGAAATATTAGATTCCAATTTCCATTAAGGAAATGCATGGAACACTTTCCTAGGAAGAAAATAAAATTACCTTATGAATCTATTATGAGAGCCACTTATGAATTGAATACCAAAGATGGCAATACTTAGATCTATTCTCTCTTTTATGCCTGGCTAGGGGCGTTAAACGATAGCGTTTGTTGGGAGGCAACCCAATTTTATTTTTGTTCTTTACTTTTTGTTCATGTTTAGTAATAAATAATTCATGTAGCCTCTGGTTAGATGTGGGTTTTTTTAATTAGTGTTTGTGCCAAGTAGAACCTATAGGATCATCTTGGGTGATAGTTAATTTGATCTTGCTGAAAAACAGAAATTTTGCACGCACGAGAATAATTTTAATAAATCACATAAACGTGATTTTCTGATGATTCTTTTTGCAGAAGATTAATAGACAAATTGCCTAGGACTTCATATTTTGGTAGAATTTTTAGGGTTCCAGAAGTTTTCGAAAGTTACAGATTACTATAGACTGTTGTGTTTTTGACAGATTCTATTTTTCATGTGTTGTTTGCTTATTTTGATGAATCTATGGCTAGTATTGGGGGGTATGAACCATAGACAAGTTGGAATACAATAGGTTTAACATAAATTTAAATAAAGAATGAGTTTATTACAGTACCTTAAAGTGGTGGGTTTTTTTCTTGCACTAACGGAGCTCATGAGATTTTTTGTTGAGTTTTGTGTTGTGAACTTTTCAAGTTTTGGGTAAAGATTTGATGGATTATGGAATAAGGAGTGGCAAGAGCCTAATCTTGGGGATGCCCAAGGCAACCCAAGGTAAAATTCAAGGACAACCAAAAGCCTAAGCTTGGGGATGCCCCGAAGGCATCCCCTCTTTCGTCTTCGTCCATCGGTAACTTTACTTGATGTTATATTTTTATTCACCACATGATATGTGTTTTGCTTGGAGCGTCTTGTACGATTTGAGTCTTTGATTTTCAGTTTACCACAGTCATCCTTGCTGTACACACCTTTTAGAGAGACACACATGAATCGGAATTTATTAGAATAGTCTATGTGCTTCACTTATATCTTTTGAGCTAGACAATTTTGCTCTAGTGCTTCACTTATATCTTTTTAGAGCACGGAGGTGGTTTTATTTTGTAGAAATTATTGATCTCTCATGCTTCACTTATAATATTTTGAGAGTCTTTTAGAACAGCATTGTATTTTCTTTGATTATAAAATTAGTCCTAATATGATGGGCATCCAAGATAGGTATAATAAAAACTTTCATATAGAGTGCATTAAATACTATGATAAATTTGATACTTGATAATTGTTTTGAGATATAAAGGTGGTAATGTTAGAGTCATGCTAGTTGGGTATTAATGAAATTGAGAAATACTTGTGTTAAAGTTGGCAAGTCCCGTATCATGCACGTATGGTGAACGTTGTGTGACAAATTTGAAGCATGGGGTGTTCTTTGATTGCCTTCCTTATGAGTGGAGGTCGGGATCGCGCGATGGTTAACTCCTACCAACCCTTCCCCTAGGAGCATGCGTAGTAGTACTTTGCTTCAAGGGCTAATAAACTTTTGCAATAAGTATGTGGGTTCTTTATGACTATTGTGAGTCCATGGATTATACGCACTCTTACCCTTCTGCAATTTGCTAGCCTCTATGGTACCGTGCATTGCCCTTTCTCACCTTGAGAGTTGGTGCAAACTTCGCCGGTGCATCCAAACCCCATGATACGATACGCTCTATCACACATAAACCTCCTTATATCTTCCTCAAAACAGCCACCATACCTACCTATTATGGCATTTCCATAGCCATTTCGAGATATATTGCCATGCAACTTTCCACCGTTCTGTTCATTATGACACGCTCCATCATTGTCATATTGCTTTTGCATGATCATGTAGTTGACACCGTATTTGTGGCAAAGCCACCTTTATAATTCTTTCATACATGTCGCTCTTGATTCATTGCATATCCTGTACATCACGGAGGCATTCACATAGAGTCATATTTTGTCCTAAGTATTGAGTTGTAATTCTTGAGTTGTAAATAAATAGAAGTGTGATGATTTCCATTATTAGAGCATTGTCCCATGTGAGGAAAGGATGATGGAAGCAATGATTCCCCTACAAGTCGGGATGAGACTCTGGACTTTATGAAAAATAAAAGAGGCCAAAGAAGCCCAAATAAAAAAAGTGGCCAAAGAAGCCCAAATAAAAAAAGAGGAAAAGAAAAAATGAGATAAAAAGAGAGAAGGGACAATGTTACTATCCTTTTTCCACACTTGTGCTTCAAAATAGAGAGTCTCCTATGTTGTCACTTTCATATACTAGTGGGAATTTTTCATTATAGAACTTGGCTTGTATATTCCAATGATGGGCTTTCTCAAATTGCCCTAGGTCTTCCTGAGGAAGCAAGTTGGATGCACACCCACTTAGTTTCTTTTGATGAGCTTTCATACATTTATAGCTCTAGTGCATCCGTTGCATGGCAATCCCTACTCCTCGCATTGACATCAATTGATGGGTATCTCCATAGCCCGTTGATTAGCCGCGTCAATGTGAGACTTTCTCCTTTTTGTTTTCTCACATAATCCCTATCATCATACTCTACTCCACTCATAGTGCTATATCCATGGCTTACACCCATGTATTGCGTGAGGGTTGAAAAGGTTGAAGCGCGTTAAAAAGTATGAACCAATTGTGTGGCTGAAACCGGGGTTGTGCATGATGGAAGAATTTTGTGTGACGAAAATGAAGCATGGCCTAACTATATGATTTTGTAGGGATAAGCTTTCTTTGGCTATGTTATTTTGATAAGACATAAACTGCTTGGTTAGCATGCTTGACGTATTAACATTTTTATGTCAATATTAAACTTTTACCTTGAATCTTATGGATTTGAACATTCATGCCACAATAAAGAAAATTACATTGAGAATTATGTTAGGTAGCATTCCACATCAAAAATTCTATTTTTATCATTTACCTACTCGAGGACGAGCAGGAATTAAGCTTGGGGATGGTTGATATGTCTCCAACGTATCAATGATTTTCATTGTTCCATGCTATTATATTGCCTGTTTTGGATATTTAATGGGCTTTACTATACACTTTTATATTATTTTTGGGACTAACCTGTTAACCGGAGGCCCAGCCCAAATTGTTGTTTTTTGACCTATTTCAGTGTTTCGCAAAAAAGGAATATCAAACGGAGCCCAAACGGAATGAAACCTTCGGGAGAGTTATTTTTGGAACAAACACAATCCATGAGACTTGGAGTGGACATCAAGGAACAAACGAGGCGGCCATGAGGTAGGAGGGCGCGTCCAGGGGGTTAGGCGCGCCCCCAAACTCGTGGGCCCATTGTGGCTCCCCTGACCGACTTCCTTCGCCTATATATACTCATATAACCTGAAAACATCCAGGAGCACCATGAAACACTATTTCCACCCCCGCAACCTTCTATACCCATGAGATCCCATCTTGGGGCCTTTTCCGGCACCCCGCCAAAGTGGGAATCGGTCACGGAGGGCTTCTACATCAACACCATAGCCTCTCCGATGAAGTGTGAGTAGTTTACCATAGACCTTCGGGTCCATAGTTATTAGCTAGATGGCTTCTTCTCTCTCTTTGGATCTCAAGACAAAGTTCTCCTCGATCTTCTTGGAGATCTATTCAATGTAATTCTTTTTGTGGTGTGTTTGTCGAGATCCGATGAATTGTGGGTTTATGATCAAGATTATCTATGAACAATATTTGAATCTCCTCTGAATTCTTTTATGTATGATTGGTTATCTTTGCAAGTCTCTTCGAACTATCAGTTTGGTTTGGCCTACTAGATTATCTTTCTTGCAATGGGAGAAGTGCTTAGCTTTGGGTTCCATCTTACGGTGTCCTTTCCCAGTGACAGCAAGGGCAGCAAGGCACGTATTGTGTTGTTGCCGTCGAGGATAAAAAGATGGGGTCTATATCATATTGCTTGAGTTTATCCCTCTACATCATGTCATCTTGCCTAATGCGTTACTCTATTCTTATGAACTTAATACTCTAGATGCATGCTACATAGCGGTCGATGTGTGGAGTAATAGTAGTAGATGCAGAATCATTTCGATCTACTTGTCGCAGACGTGATGCCTATATACATGATCATGCCTAGATATTCTCATAACTATGCACTTTTGTATCAATTGCTCGACAGTAATTTGTTCACCCACCGTAATACTTATGCTATCTTGAGAGAAGCCACTAGTGAAACCTATGGCCCCCGGGTCTATTTTCCATCATATAAGTTTCCGATCTACTTTATTTTGCAATCTTTACTTTCCAATCTCTATCATAAAAATACCAAAAATATTTATCTTATCATCTCTATCAGATCTCACTTTTGCAAGTGGCCGTGAAGGGATTGACAACCCCTTTATCGCGTTGGTTGCAAGGTTCTTATTTGTTTGTGTAGGTACGAGGGATTTGCATGTAGCATCCTACTGGATTGATACCTTGGTTCTCAAAAACTGAGGTAAATACTTACGCTACTTTGCTGCATCACCCTTTCCTCTTCAAGGGAAAACCAACGCATGCTCATGTTGGGGAACATAGTAATTTCAAAATTTTCCTACGCACACACAAGATCATGGTGATGCATAGCAACGAGAGGGGAGAGTGTTGTCCACGTGCCCTCTATACCGAAAGCAGAAGCGTTAGCACAACGCGGTTGATGTAGTCGTATGTCTTCACGATCCGACCGATCAAGTACCGAACGTACGGCACCTCCGAGTTCAGCACACGTTCAGCTCGACGACGTCCCACAAACTCTGATCCAGCAGAGCTTTGCGGGAGAGTTCTGTCAGCACGACGGCGTGATGACGGTGTTGATGATGCTACCGGTGCTGGGCTTCGCCTAAGCACCGCTACGATATTACCGAGGTGGAATATGGTGGAGGGGGGCACCGCACATGGCTAAGAGATCAAGAGATCAGTTGTTGTGTCTAGAGGTGCCCCCTGCCCCCGTATATAAAGGAGGGAGGGAGAGGCCAGCCCTAGAGGAGGGCACGCCAAGTGTGGGGAGTCCTACTAGGACTCCCAAGTCCTAGTAGGATTCCCCTTTCCTTTCCGGAGTAGGAGAGAAGGAAAGAGGGGGAGAGGGAGAAGGAAAAGTTGGCTGCACCCCTTGTCTAATTCGGACCAGAGGGGGGGGGCCTCCCACCTTTTGGCCTCTCTCCTCTATTCCCGTATGGCCCAATAAGGCCCATATATTCCCGGGGAATTCCCATAACTCTCCGGTACTCCGAAAAATACCCGAATCACTCGGAACCTTTCCGAAGTCCGAATATAGTCGTCCAATATATCGATCTTTACGTCTCGACATCAAAACACATAAACTCATAATACCGATCGTCACTGAACTTTAAGCGTGCGGACCCTACGGGTTCGAGAACAATGTATACATGACCGAGACACATCTCCGGTCAATAACCAATAGCGGAACCTGGATGCTCATATTGGCTCCCACATATTCTACGAAGATCTTTATCGGTCAAACCGCATAACAACATACGTTGTTCCCTTTGTCATCGGTATTTTACTTTCCCGAGATTCGATCGTCGGTATCTCAATACCTAGTTCAATCTCGTTACCGGCAAGTCTCTTTACTCGTTATGTAATGCATCATCCCTCAACTAACTCATTAGTCACATTGCTTGCAAGGCTTATAGTGATGTGCATTACCGAGAGGGCCCAGAGATACCTCTCTGACAATCGGAGTGACAAATCCTAATCTCGAAATACGCCAACTCAACATGTACCTTCGGAGACACCTATAGAGATCCTTTATAATCACCCAGTTACGGTGTGACGTTTGGTAGCACACAAAGTGTTCCTCCGATAAACGGGAGTTGCATAATCTCATAGTCATAGGAACATGTATAAGTCATGAAGAAAGCAATAGCAACATACTAAACGATCAAGTGCTAAGCTAACGGAATGGGTCAAGTCAATCACATCATTCTCTAATGATGTGATCCCGTTAATCAAATGACAACTCATGTCTATGGTTAGGAAACTTAACCATCTTTGATTAACGAGCTAGTCAAGTAGAGGCATACTAGTGACACTATGTTTGTCTATGTATTCACACATGTACTAAGTTTCCGTTAATACAATTCTAGCATGAATAATAAACATTTATCATGAAATAAGGAAATAAATAATAACTTTATTATTGCCTCTAGGGCATATTTCCTTCAGTCTCCCACTTGCACTAGAGTCAATAATCTAGTTCACATCACCATGTGATTTAACACCAATATTCACATCTGTATGTGATTAACACCCATAGTTCACATCGTCATGTGACCAACACCCGAAGGGTTTACTAGAGTCAATAATCTAGTTAACATCGCTATGTGATTAACACCCAAAGAGTACTAAGGTATGATCATGTTTTGCTCGTGGGAGAAGTTTAGTCAACAGGTCTGTCACATTTAGAGTTGTATGTATTTTGCAAATATTCTATGTCTACAATGCTCTGCACGGAGCTACTCTAGCTAATTGCTCCCACTTTCAATATGTATCCAAATTGAGACTTAGAGTCATCTGGATTGGTGTAGAAGCTTGCACCAATGTAACTCTTTACGACGGTCTCTTTTATCACCTCCATAATCGAGAAATATTTCCTTAGTCCTCACTAAGGATATTCTTGACCGTTGTCCAGTGATCTACTCTTAGATCAAAATTGTACTCCCTTGCCAAACTCAAAGCAAGGTATACAATAGGTCTGGTACACAGCTACACAGCATAGCATACTTTATAGAACCTATGACTAAGGCATAGGGAATGACTTCTCATTCTCTTTCTATTTTCTGCCATAGTCGGGTTTTGAGTCTTACTCAACTTCACACCTTGCAACATAGGCAAGAACTCCTTTGACTGTTCTATTTTGAACCACTTCAATATTTTATCAAGGTATGTATTCATTGAAAAATCTCATCAAGCGTCTTGATCTATCTCTATAGATCTTGATGCTCAATGTGTAAGCAGCTTCACCAAGGTCTTTGTTTGAAAAACTCTTATTCAAGTATCCTTTTATGCTATCCAGAATTTCTATATCATTTCCAATCAACAATATGTCATCTACATATAGTTTTAGAAAATGCTACAGAGCTCCCACTCACTTTCTTGTAAATATAGGCTTCTCCAAAAGTCTGTATAAAACCATATGCTTTGATCAACTCATCAAAGCGTATATTCCAACTCCGAGATACTTGCACCAGTCCATAGATGGATCGCTGGAGCTTGCACATTTTGTTAGCACCTTTAGGATTGATAAAACCTTCTGGTTGCATCATATACAACTCTTCATTAATAAATCCATTAAGGAATACAGTTTTGACATCCATTTGCCAAATTTCATAAAATTTGGCAATTGCTAACATGATTCGGACAAACTTAAGCATCAATACGAGTGAGAAAATCTCATCGTATTCAACACCTTGAACTTGTCGAAAAACTTAGTAGCGTCTGTCTTCCTCTTGAAGATCCATTTATACAATATGGCTTGCCAATCATCGGGCAACTCCACCAAAGTCCACACTTTGTTCTCATACATGGATTCTATCTCAGATTTCATGGCCTCAAGCCATTTCGCGGAATCTGGGCTCATCATCGCTTCCTCATAGTTCGTAGGTTCATCATGGTCTAGTAACATGACTTCCAGAACAGGATTACCGTACCACTCTGGTGCGGACTGTACTTTGGAAGACCTACGAGGTTCTGTAGTAACTTAATTTGAAGTTTCATGATTATCATCATTAGCTTCCTCACTAATTGGTGTAGGAATCAATGGAACTGATTTCTGTGATGAACTAGTTTCCAATTCGGGAGAAGGTACAATTACCTTATCAAGCTCTACTTTCCTCCCACTCACTTCTTTCGAGAGAAACTCCTCTAGAAAGGATCCATCTTAGCAACGAATATCTTGTTTTTGGATCTGTGATAGAAGGTGTACCCAATAGTTTCCTTTGGGTATTCTATGAAGACGCACTTCTCTGATTTGGGTTCGAGCTTATGAGGTTGAAACTTTTTCACATAAGCATCGCAGCCCCAAACTTTAAGAAACGACAACTTTGGTCTCTTGCCAAACCATAGTTCATAAGGCGTCGTCTCAACGGATTTTGATGGTGCCCTATTTAAAGTGAATGCAGCAGTCTCTAATGCATAACCCCAAAATGATGGTGGTAAATCGGTAAGATACATCATAGATCGCACCATATTCAATAAAGTGCGGTTACGATGTTCGGACACACCATAACGTTATGGTGTTCCACGTGGCGTGAGATGTGAAACTATTCCACATTGTTTTATATGAAGGCAAAACTCGTAACTCAAATATTCTCCTCCACGATCAGATCATAGAAACTTTATTTTCTTGTTACGATGATTCTCTACTTCACTCTAAAATTCTTTGAACTTTTCAAATGTTTCAGATTTGTGTTTCATTAAGTAGATATACCCATATCTGCTCAAATCATCTGTGAAGGCTAGAAAATAATGATACTTGCCACGAGCATCAACACTCATTGGATCGCATACATCGGTATGTATTATTTCCAATAAATTAGTAGCTCGTTCCATTGTTCCGAAGAACGGAGTTTTAGTCATCTTGCCCAAAAGGCACGGTTTACAAGCATCAAATGATTCATAATCAAGTGATTCCAAAAACCCATCAGCATGGAGTTTCTTCATGCGCTTTACACCGATACGACCCAAACGGCAGTGCCACAAATATGTTGCACTATCATTATATACTTTGCATCTTTTGTCATCAATATTATGAAAATGTGTATTACTACGATCGAGATCCAACAAACTATTTTCATTGGGTGTATGACCATCGAAGGCTTTATTCATGTAAACAGAATAACAATTATTCTCTGACTTTAAATGAATAACCGTATTGCAATAAACATGATCAAATCATATTCATGCTCAACGCAAATGCCAAATAACATTTATTTAGGTTTAACACTAATCTCGAAAGTATAGGGAGTGTGCGATGATGATCATATCAATCTTGGAACCACTTCCAACATACATCGTCACTTCACCCTCAACTAGTCTCTGTTTATTCTGTATCTCCTATTTCGATTTACTAATTTTTAGCAACTGAACAAGTATCAAATACCCAGGGGTTACTATAAACACTAGTAAGGTACACATCAATAACCTGTATATCAAATATACCCTTGTTCACTTTGCCATCGTTCTTATCCACCAAATATTCATGGTATTTCCGCTTCCAGTGACCATTTCCTTTTGCAGTAAAAGCACTCAATTTCAGGCTTTAGTCTAGCTTTGGGCTTCTTCATGGAAGTGACAACTTTCTTGCCATTCTACTTGAAGTTCCATTTCTTTCCCTTTGCCTTTTTCTTGAAACTAGTGATCTAGTCAATCATCAACACTTGATGTTCCTTCTTGATTTCTACCTTCGTCGATTTAAACATCACGAAGAGCTCGGGAACCATTTTCGTCATCCCTTGCATAATATAGTTCATCACGAAGTTCTTCTAACTTGGTGATGGTGACTAGAGAACTCTATCAATCACTATCTTATCTGGAAGATTAACTCCCACTTGATTCAAGCGATTGTAGTACCCAGACAATCTGAGCACATGCTTGAGCAATTCTCCTCCAACTTTTAGCTATAGAACTTGTTGGAAACTTCATATCTCTCAACTCGGGTATTTGCTTGAAATATTAACTTCAACTCCTAGAACATCTCATATGGTCCACTACGTTCAAAACGTCTTTGAAGTCCTGATTCTAAGCCGTTAATCATGGCGCACTAAACTGTCAAGTAGTCATCATATTGAGCTAGCCAAACATTCATAACGTCTGCATTTGCTCCTGCAATAGGTCTGTCACCTAGCGGTGCATCAAGGACATAATTCTTCTGTGCAGCAATGAGGATAAAACTCAGATCACGGATCCAGTCCGCATCATTGGTACTATCATCTTTCAACTTAGTTTTCTCTTGGAACACATATAAAACATAGGGAAGCAGCAACACGAGCTATTGATCTACAACATAATTTGCAAAATACTATCAGGACTAAGTTCATGATAAATTAAAGTTCAATTAATCATATTACTTAAGAACTCCCACTTAGATAGACATCCCTCTAATCATCTAAGTGATCACTGATACGTCTCCAACATATATATAATTTTTGATTGTTCCATGCTATTATATTACCCCTTTTGGATGTTTATGGGCTTTATTTAACACATTTATATCATTTTTGAGACTAACCTACTAACCGGAGGCCCAGCCCATATTGCTGTTTTTTGCCTATTTCAAGATTTCAAGAAAAGGAATATCAAACGGAGTCCAAACGGAATGAAACCTTCGGGGCGTGATTTTTGGAACAAATCCGATCCACGAGCTTGGAGTGCAAGTCAAGAGCTCCGAGGGCCCCACGAGAAAAGGGTCGCCCCCACAGTAGGGCGCCCCGTCTCTCGTGGGCCCCTCATGCCACCGACGTACTTCTTCCTCCTATATATACCTACGTACCCCGAAAACATCTAGGAGCACCACGAAACACAATTTCCATCGCCGTAACCTTCTCTATCCATGAGATCTCATCCTGGAGCCTTCGCCGGCACTCTTCCGGAGGGGGAATCGACCACGGAGGGCTTCTACATCAACATCCTTGCCCCTCCGATGAGTTGTGAGTAGTTTACCACAGACCTACGGGTCCATAGTTATTAACTAGATGGCTTCTTCTCTCTTTTTGGATCTCAATACAATGTTCTCCCCCTCTCTTGTGGAGATCTATTCGATGTAATCTCTTTTTGCGGTGTGTTTGTCGAGATCCGATGAATTGTGGGTTTATGATCAAGTTTATCTATGAATAATATTTGAATCTTCTCTGAATTCTTTTATGTATGATTGAGTTATCTTTGCAAGTCTCTTCGAATTATCAGTTTGGTCTGGCCTACTAGATTGGTTCTTCTTGCCATGGGAGAAGTGCTTAGCTTTGGGTTCAATCTTGCGGTGTTCTTACCCAGTGACAGAAAGGGTTGCAAGACATGTATTGTATTGTTGCCATCGAGGATAACAAGATGGGGTTTATATCATATTGCATGAGTTTATCCCTCTACATCATGTCTTCTTGCGTAATGCGTTACTCTGTTCTTATGAACTTAATACTCTAGATGCATGCTGGATAGTGGTCGATGTGTGGAGTAATAGTAGTAGATGGAGGCAGGAGTCGGTCTACTTGTTATGGACGTGATGCCTGTATACATGATCATGCCTAGATAATCTCATAACTATGCGCTTTTCTATCAATTGCTCGACAGTAATTTGTTCACCCACCGTAATACTTATGCTATCTGGAGAGAAGCCTCTAGTGAAACCTATGGCCCCCAGGTCTATCTCTTATCATATTTGCATTCAATCTACTTTTATTTGCATCTTAATTTCTGCATCTATCTTATAAAATACCAAAAATATATTTATCTTATCTTACTATCTTTATTAGATCTCACTTTCATGAAGTGGCCGTGAAGGGATTGACAACCCCTTTATTGCGTTGGTTGCGAGTTCTCAGTTTGTTTGTGTAGGTGCGTGGGACTTTTGAGGAGCCTCCTACTGGATTGATACCTTGGTTCTCAAAACTGAGGTAAATACTTACGCTACACTTTGCTGCATCGCCCTCTCCTCTTCGAGGAAAACCAACGCAAACTCAAGATGTAGCAAGAAGGATTTCTGTCACCGTTGCCGAGGAGGTCTTTGCTCAAGTCAAGACATACCAAGTACCCATCACAAACCCATCTCCCTTCCATTTACATTGTTTGCCATTTGCCTCTCGTTTTCCTCTCCCCCACTTCACCCTTGTCATTTTATTCGCCCTCTCTTTCCCAATCTCCTCCTCTCTTTTCGCTTGTCGTTTTTCTGTTTGCTTATGCGTTGGATTACTTGTTGCCATGGCACAAGATAATACGAAGTTGTGTGACTTCTCGAATACCAATAATAATGATTTCCTTAGTACTCCGATTGCTCCTCTTAATGATGTTGAGTCTTGTGAAATCAATACCGCTTTGCTGAATCTTGTTATGAAAGATCAATTCGTCGGCCTTCCTAGTGAAGATGTCGCTACTCATCTAAACAATTTTGTTGATTTGTGTGATATGCAAAACAAGAAAGATACGGATAACAATATTGTCAAATTGAAGTTATTTCCGTTTTCACTTAGAGATCGTGCTAAAATTTGGTTTTTGTCTTTGCCCAAAAATAGTATTGATTCTTGGAACAAGTGCAAAGATGCTTTTATCTCTAAGTATTTCCCTCCCACTAAGATCATCACTCTTAGGAACGATATTATGAATTTTAAACAACTTGATCATGAGCATGTTGCCCAATCTTGGGAAATAATGAAATTGATGCTTCGCAATTGCCCTACTCATGGTTTGAATTTATGGATGATCATACAAAATTTTATGCGGTTTGAACTTTGCTTCTAGAAATCTCTTAGATTCGGCCATGGGAGGCACGTTTATGGAAATCACATTAGAGATGCTACAAAATTTCTTGATAATATTATGGCTAATTATTCTCAATGGCACAATCGAAAGATCTTCTAGTAAAAAGTGCATGCTATAGAAGAAATCAATGTTTTGAGTGGAAAGATGGATGAACTTATGAAGATGTTTGCTACTAAAAATACTCCTCTTGATCCCAATGATATGTCTTTGTCTTCCTTGATTGAGAATAATAATGAATCTATGGATGTGAATTTTATTGGTAGGAATAGTTTTGGAAACAATGCTTATAGAGGAAATTTTAATACTAGACCATTCCCTAGTAATCCCTCTAATAATTATGGAAATTCCTACAATAATTCTTATGGTAATTTTAATAAGATGCCTCTGATTTTGAGAATAGTGTGAAAGAATTTATGATTTCTCAAAAGAATTTTAATGCTTTGCTTGAAGAAAAATTGCTCAAAGTTGATGATTTGGCTAGGAACGTTGATAGACTCTCGCTTGACGTTAATTCTCTTAAACTTGGATCTTCTTCTCCTAAGCATGATATCAATGAGTCTCTCAAAGTAATGAGAATTTCCATTGACGAGTGCAAGGAAAGAACAGCTAGATTGCGTGGTAAAAAAGAAAGCTTTATAAAAGCGTGTTCTTCTAGTTTCCATGAAAATAATGATGCGGATCTTAAAGTTATTGATGCATCTCCGATTAGATCTATGTTTTGCAATATGAATTTTGATGATTATGGGAGTGATGATGAATCAATTTTGCCTAGAAGGCATCCCAAAAATTCAGAGTCTTTAGATCTTAATGTTAAATTTGGTAAAAATGAGATTGGAGAATCCTCAACTTCTAATAATATTGAACCTACTATCTCGGATTTCAAGGAATTTTATTATGATAATTGCTCTTTAAAAGGTTGTATTTCCTTGTTGCAATCCGTTGTTAATTCTCCTCATGCCTATAGTCAAAATAAAGCTTTTACCAAACATATTGTTGATGCCTTGATGCAATCTTATGATGAAAAACTTAATTTGGAAGTTTCTATACCTCGAAAATTAATGATGAGTGGGAACCTACTATAAATATTAGAATTAAAGATTATGAGTGTTTTGCTTTGTGTGATTTGGGTGCTAGTGTTTCCACGATTCCGAAAACTTTATGTGATATTCTAGGTTTCCATGATCTTGATGATTGCTCTTTAAATTTGCACCTTGCCGATTCCACCATTAAAAAGCCTATGGGAAGTATCAATGATGTTTTTATTGTGGCAAATAGAAATTTGGTGCCCGTAGATTTTACCGTTCTTGATATTGATTGCAATCTTTCTTGCCCTATTATTCTCGCTAGACCTTTCCTTAGAACGATTGGTGCGATTATTGATATGAAGGAAGAGAACATTAGATTCCAATTTCCTTTAAAGAAAGGCTTGGAGCACTTTCCAAGAAATAAAGTCAAATTACCTTATGAATCTATCATGTGTGCTACTTATGAATTTAGTGCCAAAGATGGCACTAGTTAAATCTATCCTTGCTTTTATGCCTAGCTAGGGGCGTTAAACGATAGCGCTAGTTGGGAGGCAACCCAATTTTCTTTATGTTTTTTTGTTTTTGCTCCTGTTTAGTAATAAATCTTGCATTTACCTTCTGTTTAGATGTGTTTTTATCTTTTAATTAGTGTTTGTGCCAAGTAGATCCTATAGGATAACCTACGATGATAGTTGATTTGATTCTGCTGAAAAACAGAAACTTTGTGCGCACGAATATAATTTTGTTAAATCATAGGAACGTGCTTTTGCATTGATTCTTTTTGCTGATGTTCAATAGACAAATTTTCCAGGACTTCCTATTTTCGTAGAATTTTTAGAGTTCTAGAAGTTTGCGTTAGTTACAGATTGCTACAGACTATTCTGTTTTTGACAGATTCTGTTTTTCGTGTGTTGTTTGCTTATTTCAATGCATTTATGGCTAGTAATTCAGTCTATGAACCATAAAGAAGTTGGAATACATTAGGTTTAACACCAAATTAAATAAAGAATGAGTTCATTGCAGTACCTTATGTGGTGGTTTTGTTTTCTTTCACTAACGGAGCTTATAAGATTTCCTGTTGAGTTTTGTGTTGTGAAGTTTTCAGGTATTGGGTAAAGCTTTTATGGACTATGGAATAAAGGGTGGCAAGAGCCTAAGCTTGGGGATGCCCCGGGAAGGCATCCCCTCTTTCATCTTCGTTCATTGGTAACTTTACTTGGAGCTATATTTTTATTCGCCACATGATATGTGTTTTGCTTGGAGCGTCTTGTATTATATTAGTCTTTGCTTTTTAGTTTGCCACAATCATCCTTCCTATACACACCATTTGGGAGAAGCCTTTTTGATTAGAATTTGCTAGAATACTCTATGTGCTTCACTTATATCTTTTGATCTTAATAGGTTTTGCTCTAGTGCTTCACTTATATCTTTTAGAGCACGGTGGTGTCTTAATTTTGAAGAAATTGCTAGTCTCTCATGCTTCACTTATATTATTTTGAGAGTCTTTTAGAACAGCATGGTATTTGCTATTATCATAAAGTTGGTCCTAGAATGATGAGCATCCAAGTTGGGTATAATAAAAACTATCATAGGAAGTGAATTGGATGCTATGATCAATTTGATGCTTGATAATTGTTTTGAGATATGGAGGTAGTGATATTAAAGTGATGCTAGTTGGGTGATTATGAATTTAAAGAATGATTGTGTTGAAGTTTGTGATTCCCGTAGCATGCACGTATGGTGAACCGCTTTGTGATGAAGTTGGAGCACAATTTTATTTATTGATTTTCTTCCTTATGAGTGGCGGTCGGGGACGAGCGATGGTCTTTTCCTACCAATCTATCCCCCTAGGAGCATGCACGTAGTGCTTTGGTTTTTGATGACTTCTAAATTTTTGCAACAAGTGCATGAGTTATTTTGATTAATGTTGAGTCCATGGATTATACGCACCCTTTCACCCTTCCATTATTGCTAGCCTCTCTTGTGCCGCGCAACTTTCGCCGGTATCATACACCCGCCATTTACCTTCCTCAAAACAGCCACCATACCTACCTATTATGGCATTACCATAGCCATTCTGAGATATATTGCCATGCAACTTTCCACCATTCCTTTCATATGACACACATTACTTTTGTCATATTGCTTTTTTCATGAACATGTAGTTGACATTGTATTTGTGGCAAGGCCACCTTCATAATTTTCATACATGTCACTCTTGATTCATTGCATATCCCGGTACACCGCCGGAGGCATTCATATAGAGTCATATCTTGTTCTAGCTTTGAGTTTTAAATCCATAAAAGTGTGATGATCTTCATTATTAGAGCATTGTCCTCGTGAGGAAAGGATGATGAAGGCTATGATTCCCCCACAAGTCGGGATGAGACTTCGGAATTTACAAAAAGAAAAAAAAGAAGAAAAATAAAAAAATGAGAAAGGCCAAAAAAAGGGAAAGGCCAAAGAAAAAAAGGAAAAAAAGAAGAAAAAAATAAATTGAGAGAAAAAGAGAGAAGGGACAATGCTACTATCTCTTTTTCCACACTTGTGCTTCAAAATAGCACCATGATCTTCATGATAGAGAGTCTCATATATTGTCACTTTCATATACTAGTGGGAATTTTTCATTATAGAACTTGGCTTGTATATTCCAATGATGGGCTTCCTCAAAAGTGCCCTAGGTCTTCGTGAGCAAGCAAGTTGGATGCACACCCACTTAGTTTCTTTTGTTGAGCTTTCATATATTTATAGCTCTAGTGCATCCATTGCATGGCAATCCCTACTCACTCACATTGATATCTATTAATGGGAATCTCCATAGCCCGTTGATACGCCTAGTTGATGTGAGACTATCTTCTCCTTTTTGTCCTCTTCACAACCACCATTCTATTCCACATATAGTGCTATGTCCATGGCTCACGCTCATGTATTGCGTGAAAGTTGAAACAGTTTGAGATTATTAAAGTATGAAACAATTGCTTGGCTTGTCATCAGGGTTGTGCATGATTAAATACTTTGTGTGATGAAGATAGAGCAACAGCCAGACTATATGATTTTGTAGGGATAACTTTCTTTAACCATGTTATTTTGAGAAGACATGATTGCTTTGATTAGTATGCTTGAAGTATCACTATTTCTTATGTCATTATGAACTTTTATTTTGTATTCATTTGGATCTGAACATTCATGCCACAATAAAGAAAATTACATTATGAATTATACTAGGTAGCATTCCACATCAAAAATTCTCTTTTTATCATTTACCTACTCGAGGACGAGCAGGAATTAAGCTTGGGGATGCTTGATACGTCTTTTTGATTGTTCCATGCTATTATATTACCCCTTTTGGATGTTTATGGGCTTTATTTTACACATTTATATCATTTTTGGGACTAACCTACTAACTGGAGGCCCAGCCCATATTGCTGTTTTTTTGCCTATTTCAGTATTTCGAAGAAAAGGAATATCAAACGGAGTCCAAACGGAATGAAACCTTCGGGAGCGTGACTTTTGGAACAATTATGATCCGGAGAGCTTGGAGTGCAAGTCAAGAAGATCCCGAGGGCCCCACGAGATAGGGGGTGCCCCCCTGTAGGGCGCGCCTCCTGTCTCGTGGGCTCCTCGGGTGGCCACCGACGTACTTCTTCCTCCTATAAATACCTACTTACCCCTAAAACATCTAGGAGCACCACGAAACACAATTTCCACCGCCGTAACCTTTTGTATCCGCGAGATCTCATCTTGGAGCCTTCGCCGGCACTCTGCCGGAGGGGGAATCGACCACAGAGGGCTTCTACATCAACATCCTTGCCCCTCCGATGAGTTATGAGTAGTTTACCACAGACCTACGGGTCCATGGTTATTAGCTAGATGGCTTGTTCTCCCTTTTTGGATCTCAATACAATGTTCTCCCCCTCTCTTGTGGAGATCTATTCGATGTAATCTCTTTTTGCGGTGTGTTTGTCCAGATCCGATGAATTGTGGGTTTATGATCAAGTTTATCTATGAATAATATTTGAATCTTCTCTGAATTCTTTTATGTATGATTGAGTTATATTTGCAAGTATCTTCGAATTATCAGTTTGGTCTGGCCTACTAGATTCATTCTTCTTGCCATGGGAGAAGTGCTTAGCTTTGGGTTCAATCTTGCGGTGTTCTTACCCAGTGACAGAAAGGGTTGCAAGACACGTATTGTATTGTTGACATTGAGGATAACAAGATGGGGTTTTTATCATATTGCATAAGTTTATCCCTCTACATCATGTCTTCTTGCTTAATGCATTACTCTGTTCTTATGAACTTAATACTCTAGATGCATGCTGGATAGCGGTCGATGTGTGGAGTAATAGTAGTAGATGCAGGAAGGAGTCGGTCTACTTGTTATGGACGTGATGCCTATATACATGATCATGCCTAGATAATCTCATAACTATGCGCTTTTCTATCAATTGCTCGACAGTAATTTGTTCACCCACCGTAATACTTATGCTATCTCGAGAGAAGCCTCTAGTGAAACCTATGGCCCCGGGTCTATCTCTTATCATATTTGCTTTCAATCTACTTTTATTTGCATCTTACTTTCTGCATCTATCTTATAAAATACCAAAAATATATTTATCTTATCTTACTATATTTATTAGATCTCACTTTCGCAAGTGGTCGTGAAGGGATTGACAACCCCTTTATTGCGTTGGTTGCGAGTTCTCAGTTTGTTTGTGTAGGTGCGTGGGACTTTTGAGGAGCCTCCTACTAGATTGACCTTGGTTCTCAGAACTGAGAGAAATACTTACGCTACACTTTGCTGCATCACCCTCTCCTATTCGAGGAAAACCAACGCAAGCTCAAGACATAGCAATCACGTGATCCAAATCAACTAAACCATGTCCGATCATCACGTGAGATGGAGTAGTTTTCAATGGTGAACATCATTATGTTGATCATATCTACTATATGATTCACGCTCGACCTTTCGGTCTCGGTGTTCCGAGGCCATGTCTGTATATGCTAGGCTCGTCAAGTTTAACCTGGGTATTCCGCGTGTGCAACTGTTTTGCACCCGTTGTATTTGAACGTAGAGCCTATCACACCCGATCATCACGTGGTGTCTCAGCACAAAGAACTTTTGCAATGGTGCATACTCAGGGAGAACACTTATACCTTGAAATTTAGTGAGCGATCATCTTATAATGCTACCGTCAATCAAAGCAAAATAAGATGCATAAAGGATAAATATCACATGCAATCAATATAAGTGATATGATATGGCCATCATCATCTTGTGCTTGTGATCTCCATCTCCGAAGAACTGTCATGATCACCATCATCACCGGTGCGACACCTTGATCTCCATCGTAGCATCGTTGTCGTTTCGCCACCTATTGCTTCTACGACTATTGCTACCGCTTAGTGATAAGTAAAGCAATTACAGGGCAATTGCATTGCATACAATAAAGCGACAACCATATGGCTCCAGCCAGTTCCCAATAACTTGGTTACAAAACATGATCATCTCATACAATAAAATATAGCATCACGTCTTGACCATATCACATTACAACATGCCCTGCAAAAACAAGTTAGATGTCCTCTACTTTGTTGTTGCAAGTTGTACGTGGCTGCTACAGGCTGAGCAAGAACCGTTCTTACCTACGCATCAAAACCACAACGATAGTTCGTCAAGTTAGTGATGTTTTAACCTTCTCAAGGACCGGGTGTAGCCACACTCGGCTCAACTAAAGTTGGAGAAACTGACACCCGCTAGCCACCTATGTGCAAAGCACATCGGTAGAACCAGTCTCGCGTAAGAGTACGTGTAATGTCGGTCCGGGCCGCTTCATCCAACAATACCGCCGAACCAAAGTATGACATGCTGGTAAGCAGTATGACTTGTATCGCCCACAACTCACTTGTGTTCTACTCGTGCATATAACATCTAAGCATAAAACCAGGCTCGGATGCCACTGTTGGGGAACGTAGTAATTTCAAAAAAAATCTACGCACACGCAAGATAATGGTGATGCATAGCAACAAGAGGGGAGAGTGTTGTCCACACACCCTCGTAGACCGAAAGCAGAAGCGTTAGCACAATGCAATTGATGTAGTCGTACGTCTTCACGATCCGACGGATCAAGTACTGAACGTACGTCACCTCCGAGTTAAGCACACGTTTAGCTCCATGACGTCCCATGAACTCCAATCCAGCAGAGCTTTGCAGGAGATTTTTGTCAGCACGACAGCGTGATGACGGTGTGATGATGCTACTGACGCAGGACTTCGCCTAAGCACCGCTACGATATTACTGAGGTGGAATATGGTGGAGGGGGGCACCGCACATGGCTAAGAGATCAAGTGATCAATTGTTGTGTCTAGAGGTGCCCCCTGCCCCCGTATATAAAGGAGGGAGGGAGAGGCCGGCCCTAGAGGAGGGTGCGCCAAGTGTGGGGAGTCCTAGTCCTAGTAGGATTCCCCTTTCATTTCCGGAGTAGGAGAGAAGGAAAGAGGGGGAGAGGGAGAAGGAAAAGTTGGCTGCACCCCTTGTCCAATTCGGACCAGAGGGGGGGCGCGCGCCTCCTTCCTTTTGGCCTCTCTCCTCTATTCCCGTATGGCCCAAAAAGGCCCATATACTCCCCGGCGAATTCCCGTAACTCTCCGGTACTCCGAAAAATACCCGAATCACTCGGAACCTTTTTGAAGTCCGAATATAGTCGTTCAATATATCGATCTTTACGTCTCGACTATTTAGAGACTCCTCTTCATGTCCACGATCTCATCCGGGACTCCTAACTACCTTCGGTACATCAAAACACATAAACTCGTAATACCGATCGTCACCGAACTTGAAGCGTGCGGACCCTACGGGTTCGAGAACAATGTAGACATGACCGACACATGTCTCCGGTCAATAACCAATAGTGGAACCTGGATGCTCATATTGGCTCCCACATATTCTATGAAGATCTTTATCGGTCAAACCGCATAACAACATACGTTGTTCCCTTTGTCATCGGTATGTTACTTGTCCGAGATTCGATCGTCGGTATCTCAATACCTAGTTCAATCTCGTTACCGGCAAGTCTCTTTACTCGTTATGTAATGCATCATCCCACAACTAACTCATTAGTCACATTGCTTGCAAGGCTTATAGTGATGTGCATTACCGAGAGGGCCCAGAGATACCTCTCCGACAATCAGAGTGACAAATCCTATTCTCGAAATACGCCAACTCAACATGTACCTTCGGAGACACCTGTAGAGCTCCTTTATAATCACCCAGTTACGTTGTGATGTTTGGTAGCACACAAAGTGTTCCTCCAGTAAACGGGAGTTGCATAATCTCATAGTCATAGGAACATGTATAAGTCATGAAGAAATCAATAGCAGCATACTAAACGATCAAGTGCTAAGCTAACGGAATGGGTCAAGTCAATCACATCATTTTCTAATGATGTGATCCCGTTAATCAAATGACAACTCATATCTACGGTTAGGAAACTTAACCATCTTTCACTAACGAGCTAGTCAAGTACAGGCATACTAGTGACACTATGTTCGTCTATGTATTCACACATGTACTAAGTTTCCGGTAAATACAATTCTAGCATGAATAATAAATATTTATCATGAAATAAGGAAATAAATAATAACTTTATTATTGCCTCTAGGGCATATTTCCTTCGGCTCAAGAGGTAGCAGGCACAACCACCCGCTGGAGCGGGCGGTTTACCGGGCGCGCGGGTGTTGGCGCCCTCACCCGAGGCCACCAGAGCTAAGGGCAGAAGATGCGGCTGGGGCCTCGGCTTCGGCCAGAGCAGCGCCAGAGCGGAGCTCCGGTGGGCCCAAGCGCGCCAGAAGGCGAGGCGCGTGGCGGGATGGGCGACGCAGGGCGAGGCCCGCCGAGGTCAGGCGGGTGGGGGAGCGCAGTTGCGGTGCTCCGGAGAATGCCATGGCTGCATCGGGTGGAGCAGCTGCATGGCGGCGCAGTGCGGTGGCGAGTGGGCATGGTGCAGTGGACGGCGGCCAGCAGGCGGGTCACTGCCAGGGAGGCGCGCGCGGCTGCGACGGCCTGCGCTCGTGGCTGGTGGGGCGTGGCGGGCGGCGAGACCAGGGGCGTCGGGCGCGCGAGCCAGCAGTGCAGGGGGCGGGGGCGCGCCGGAGTGCGGTCATGGGCGCGGCAACCATGAACGGAGGACAAGCACGGCATGAAGTTAGAGGACACGAGCAGAGGGAGAGGGGAGTCGGGGAGGACCGGGTGCTCATCGTGAAGGCACAAGGACGCCCGTCGAGAGGTTAGGAGCAGAAGGTGCGACGGAATCGGCGGCAAACGGCGTCGGACCTCGGGGTTGAAGACGGGACGGTCGCGGGCTTCGCTGGTGGTGTCCCCAGGCGTCGAACTTGTGGCGTAGATGGTGTAGACGATGATGGTGGTCCTCAGGGGCACGGAACCAGAACATGGGGCAGCCGGTCGCCACGAGGACGACGACAACATGGTGACGGCCAAGCTCGAGAGGAGGTGGATCTGGAGAGGGAGGCGGAGCAAGAGGGAGAGGGGGGAAGTGGGTGGGACAGGAGAGCGAGGGAGGGGACCGAGGAGGCCGAGGGGGCGCCCTTATCCCCCCCCCCCCCGACGCCGGCGAGGTGGTCGGGCAGAGCTTGCCCCTGTAGCGACCGCGCTAGGGGAACAGGGGGAGGAGGCGACCGGTGGGGGTAGGTGGGCTGTTGGTTGGGCCAGGAGGTTGGGTGGGCTATGGCCCAGGCAGAGGGGGGGCTCTGTTTTTATTTTCCTTTTAAAACTTTTTGTTTTATTTAATTTTCATATTATCACAGTTTATTAAAACTAGGAGACCAGCACCAAAATTAATGTTTTAAGTTAACCCTCTGCCACAAGAAGTTCTACTCCCAAATAAAATAGTTTGATATTATATAAATTAGAAAAGGCATTTAATTTATTGTGAATGCCACTGTTTTAATTATTTTTGAGCACTTCAACATTTTATAAAAATTTGGTTCCTTCACCAATAATACTTATGAATTATTTGCCGCAGTTTGCACATTTTAGTTTTGACACTTGAAAACTTTTGTTTTGACTTTATTTTAAATTTGAATTTGAACCGATTTGAATCAAAATGATTTCTAGCAACAGTAAAAGTGATGACCTCGCACCATAACAAGGATTACTGTAGCTTAATTATCCGGGCGTTCCAAATCTCCTCCACTACAAGAAATCTCGTCCCGAGATTTAGGAGGTAGACGGAAACAAAAGCGGGGTATTCATCACGAAGACGATCCTCGCGTTCCCAAGTGGCTTCATCTTCAGAAGGATTTGACCAATGAACTTTTAGAAATTTAATAGCCCTCTGACGAGTGTGACGTTCAGCTTGATCGAGAATGCAGACCGGGCAGATACTTCAGACTTTGATGTAGCATTTTCAATTCTCACAAAAGGAGAAGCGTTTCACGCATTCAAGGAATAAATCTGTGCTTCGGCATTTCGAACAAGATGAGCATGGTAGCTTACTATCTCATTTAATGGATGTAGTAGATGTACGGTTTTAGTGGAGCAAATGATAGAAGTTGTATGTGTTTTCAACCACTCCATGCCCAGAATGAGGTCAATATTGGATGACTTCAAAACAATGGGGGAAACATGGGATTCCAGCCCTTCAATTTCAACAAGGGCGTTGAGACTAACCATGGTGGTCCGACATTGGCCCACAGGGGTGTGTACTACTAGCGGATTGTTCATATCTTCGAACTTAAGGCCATGCATGGATGCAAAATCTTCTGATATGAATAAATGTGATGCTCCTAAATCGAATAAAACAAAAGTTGGTACTAAGTTAACAAGAAGAGTACCCAACACAGTAGCAGGCTGGTCTTGAGCTTCACTCATACCAATGTGGTTAGCCTGACCACGGCCATAAGGCCTGGCATTGTTATTGCGGGGCTGATTGTTACCACGATCAGTTGAAGGGAAGTGCAAGCTCGTACTGATTCTGAGGGCATTCCCTGACACGATGACCTGGTTGACCATACCTGAAGCATAGCCCATCATTTGGACGGGGAGCAGGATCTCGGGGTGGTGCAGCTTGAAGTCTCAGCTACCCGGATGGTGGAGGAGGCAAGCGAGATGAAGCATGGGACCGACTTGGCGCATGTGCAACTGATGGATACAGGTTGTGGGGGATCCATATCCTATGCTTCTGTGGTGACGGGCCCGAAGAGGAACCCATGTCATGGTTGCGCATGAGGGAATCCAGGTGTTCTTGCAGACCAGTTTTGACCTGAATGGCCTTGTTCACCAAGGTGGCGAAATCAGCAAAGTCATGCACGAGGAGTGCTAGCTTGATATCAGCTTGAAGTCCATCACGGAACTTTTCCTATCTGCGTACATCAGTGGCAATGTCTTCCTCACCATAGCGGGACAAGTTAAGGAACTCCCGCTGATAGGCATCCACAGTCTTGTTGCCTCAGGTGAGGTTGTGGAACTCGCGCTTCTTCATGTCCATGATTTCCTAAGGGGTGAAGCGGGCACAGAATGCAGCTTGGAAATCCTGCCAAGTGATGACTGTTCCAGCAGGTAGGGAATGCATGTTCATGTCCCACCATTGAGCAACGGGGCCCTTCAGATAATGTGCCACAAAGGCGACATAGCTGGCATGGGCTACATCAGCAGACTCTAGCTCGAAGGTGATGTCACGGAGCCAGTCATCAGCATCAAGTGGCTGAGTTGAGTTACAGTAGATGGTTGGGTTGAGACGTGCAAAGTCTTGCAGTGTCACTCGGGCTGGCTGATGGTTCAAGTTGGGGCAAGGAAAGTGAGCCATCATTCCTTCCATGAATTGGAGGTTCAGCTCAAACTGTTGGATCATCCCAGCCATTATTTTGGGTGTTGGTGGGGCGTTGCCACCACGGCCACGACTAGTGGGTCTAACCATCCTGCTAAAAGGTAACATGGGTAGTTTAGCATTGAGCAATTGTAGGGACAATGAATCATTTATGAGGTAACACGCGCAAAGGAGGTGTGGTAGATACTCCCTTCATTCGGAATTACTCGTCTAAGAAATGAATGTATCTAGATGTATTTTAGTTGTAGATATATTCATTTTTATCCATTTTTGTGACAACTAATTCCAAACGGAGGGAGTACATTATAGTGCTCAATGAAGACATACAGATACATGCATGGAGTTCAATAAAAACGGCAGCATGATTTCGGAAACACATGCCGCTAGACCATTAGGCAGCACACATGCACGCGGTGGAGGGATACAACAACGAGACATAGCAAAGGCTACATCAACATCGGAGAAAACCGTTGGAGTGTGGAATCTGCAAGGGACGATGCAGGGTGCCCTCGACAAGCGGATCCTACGGTCTGCGAATATTGTGAAGCAGAACTAGGCCCTCATTTGAAGAAAGGCGTAATACAAATCTCCGGGTGGATGTGATCACGAGATCCTAATGTTAAATTTAGCAAAATCATTTAACCCGAATGGATGAGAGATCATAGTCCCACAGTATAGATGAGGAATAAAATATCCTAATACCACCCAATGGCGATGTGGGCACGTAAGCCACACAGCCATGTTAGTAAAACAATTTTTCAAAAAACTAGACTCAACTTCGGCCAAGGAGTTTGTAAGGGGGATTCCTACAGGCAGTCGGCTTTGATACCAACTTGTGACGCCCCAATTCAATCGTACACTAGTCATGCATGCAAATGTGTATGATCAAGATCGGGGACTCACAGAAAGATATCGTAACACAACTGTAGACACAAATTAAAATAATACAAGCTTCATATTATAAGCCAGGGGCCTCGAGGGCTCAAATAAAGAAGCTCGAAACACAAGAGTCAGCGGAAGCAACAATATCTGAGTAGACGTAAGTTAAACAAGTTTTGCCTTAAGAAGGCTAGCACAAAAGCAACAACGATCAAAGAGGCAAGGCCTCCTGCCTGGGACCTCCTAACTACTCCTGGTCGTCGGCGGTCTCCACGTAGTAGTAGCTACCCCCCGGCTAGTAGTAGTAGTCGACTGGGGTGGCAACATCTGGCTCCTGGGATCCACCATCTGGTTGCAAGAACCGAGTATAGGGGAAAAAGAGGTAGCAAAGCAACAGTGAGTGATCATACAAAGTACTAGCAAGCATTAGATCTATACTAAGTATGCATTGGTATCAAAGAAAGGGATGTATCTGTGGACTAAATTGCAGAATGCCAAAATAGAGGGAAGGCCTAGCCTATCGAAGACTAGCATCTTGCAGCATTCAGAAGAGTATAGAATAGCAATTTATATTTAACAAGCATGTTGTAGAAGTAGAATTAGCGCCTAGAGATCCTTTATCGACTCCCTGCGAGAAAGCAATCCCAGAGCCAACATATCCATCACATATCTTAAGTATCCATTTCTAGTTGTAATAGATCAGGATACCACTCCGAGCATCCATTACCGTGGACATGGCTATTCGAATAGATAATCTTCTCTGCAGGGGTGCACCACAGGAGCCAAAGAATATTTGCAAGTATTAGTAGTTGAGTTGTCAATTCAACCACACCCGGAGAACTAAATATCTGCAGCAAAGTGATTAGTAGCAGGATAGTGATAATTGACAGTAGTAGTGGCAATAGCAATATTAGCGATAATGGTAACAGTAATAGCTTTGCAACAAGCGTGACTGTAGCAACAACAGTAGTAACTTAGCAAAACAAATATGTGAAAAGCTCATAGGCATTGGATCGGTGAGGGATAATTATGTTGGATGACATTCATCATGTAACAGTTATAACCTAGGGCTACACAAAACTAGTTCCAACTCATCAATGTAATGTAGGCACGTATTCCGTAAATAGTCATACGTGCTTATGGAAAAGAACTTGCATGACATTTTTTGTCCTACCCTCCCGTGGCAGCAGGGTCCATAAAGGAACTAAGGGATATTAAGGCATCCATTTAATAGAGAACCGGAACAAAGCATTAACACATAGTGAATACATGAACTCCTTAAACTACGGTAATCACCGGAAAGAATCCCAATTATTGCCACCTCGGGTATGCGGATCATAGCATGCAATATGTGCGTATAACTTGCATGATAGGATCAAGAACACAAATATATTTGCGAAAACATAAAGGGTTCATATATGAAATCATGAGGGCCCTTGTTGGTGTCAAAACCGGCGGATCTCGGGTAGGGGGTCCCGGACTGTGCGTCTAGGCGGATGGTAACAGGAGACGAGGGACACGATGTTTTTACCCAGGTTCGGGCCCTCTCGATGGAGGTAAAACCCTACGTCTTGCTTGATTAATATTGATGATATGGATAGTACAAGAGTGGATCTACCACGAGATCAAGGAGGCTAAACCCTAGAAGCTAGCCTATGGTATGATTGTTGTAATGTATGTTGTCCTACGGACTAAAGCCCTCCGGTTTATATAGACACCGGAGGAGGCTAGGGTTACACAGAGTCGGTTACAATGGTAGGAGATCTACATATCCGTATCGCCAAGCTTGCCTTCCACGCCAAGGAAAGTCCCATCCGGACACGGACGGAGTCTTCAATCTTGTATCTTCGTAGTCTTGGAGTCCGGCGGATAATGATAGTCCGGCTGTCCGGACACCCCTAGTCCAGACTCCTCGGTAGCCTCTGAACCAGGCTTCAATGACGATTAGTCCGCGCGCATAATGTTCGGCATTGCAAGGCGGGTTCCTCCCTTGAATAATCCAGAGAAGATCATGAACACCAGGATAGTGTCCGGCTCTGCAAAATAAATTCCACATTCCACCGTAGAGAGAATAAAATGTACACTTAGTTCAATTTGCTGACGTATTATGCGGCGTGACATCACACCGCTACCAAGCCATTGTTTGAATCATTGTTTACTATACCACCTCGGCATGTTTAGCGAAGCGGTTTCCTTGGCACGTCTTGTCAAAGCAGAGATCGTGTTCCCCTTATTCCGGAATTCTCATCAATACGGACGTGGGTAACCCAACCGCGCCATTGATGGTAGCGCTTGGGAGATAAGCGAGTTTTACCAGGCCGGTGGGGGACGCACAGTTTCGTCCGCCTATATATAAGGGATAAGGATTTACCTTCTCACCTACGCCTTCTTCCTCCTTTACTTATACATCTCCGCGCACTCAAGCTCCAACGCCCAAGCTCGCGCATCTCGCCTCGACCTTCTCCGAATATGTCCGGAGGGGGAGGCAAGTGGTTGGCTTCCACCATTAAGGAGGAGCACATCACCAAGCTGCGCAGCGCCGGATACCTCTCCGGCGATATCGTGCATCGGCTTCCCGACGAGGGGCAGCTCATCCCTACCCCTGGGCCTCACGAGAGGGTCGTCTTCCTTCCCCACTTCCTCTGCGGACTGGGCTTTCCGCTCCATCCATTCGTCCGGGGGCTCATGTTCTATTATGGCCTAGATTTCCACGATTTGGCGCCGAACTTCATCCTCAACATCTCGGCGTTCATCGTCGTGTGCGAGGCCTTCCTCTGCATCCGGCCCCACTTCGGCCTGTGGCTCAAGACCTTCAACGTCAAGCCGAAGGTTGTGAAGGGCACGCAAGCGGAATGCGGAGGTGCCTTGTTGGGTAAATTACCCAACGTCCTTTGGCTCGAAGGGGCCTTCGTGGACTCTGTCAAGGGGTGGCAATCTGGGTGGTTCTACATCACCGAGCCACGCAAGCCTACATGGGCGGCGGCCCCCGAGTTTAGATCTGGCGTCCCCACGCAGCTCACCTCCTGGAAAGAGAAGGGCTTGCTGTGGAGCGATCCGAAGGAGGTGACTGGACTCCGAGCCTGCATCCAGAAGCTGGTGAGCAATAAGCTCAGGCTCGTCGACGTGGTCCAAGTCATGCTCATCCGCCGAATTCTCCCATGCCAAGAACGGGCATTCAATCTATGGGAGTTCAATCCGGAACAGCACCAGGCGCTGAGCGGGCTCTTCGATCGACATCTGGCGCTGGAGGGTGCTGTTTAAGGCGCGAAGCCCGTGATCCGCTGATTTAAAGATCGCGGATTCAGCTCGCAGCATCCAACTGACGAGGTAAGTGATTCAACCCAATTATGGGACACTTTGTAGTAATCGAATTGATTATAAGAGGGTTTCATCCCTTCCTTTCCTTTGATAGGAATGGATGGAGAAGGCCAGGCAGCTTATCACCCCGGCTCCCATGCCAGAAGACCAGTGGGCGCCTGCTTAGCAGGGCTGCTGGTTCCGCACCGCACGTGGTGCCGAGAAGAAGGCCAAGAAGGTGGCGGGGACTCGAAAGAGTTCCCGCAATCGAGCGTCCCGACGATGACGGACTCCTCCCCCGAAGACGAGGAGGAGGAGGAGTACTCTCTCCCGGAGGGGGGAGAGAAGAAGAGGAAGGCTTCCCCAATAGGGGAGGCCGAAGGGTCCAAGAGGGGGAGAACTATCCCCCCGAACAGTTTCACCAACACCAGTGTTGGCGAGGATGAGTGGCCTCCAAGGGCCAGGCGTCCGGCAAGATCGTAAGTATCCGGATCCTTTATATGCAATTTCTTTTGTGTCGCGTAGTGTCCTTAATGCCGCATTCTGTCCGTAGTCCGGCCGATGACGATCTCCCCGACTCATCGAGCGGGTCGTTGGCCTCGTCGGATGTGAATTCACTTCCGACTGCCTCTACCCCACGCGCCGACGAGGACGCCAAGGTGGGATCCCAGAGAGGGACCCATCAGGAGGAGGCTCCGGAGGCGCCGTCAGGCAGCCTCCCGAACTTTGCGCCGGACTCTACATCAGAACCCGCAGTGGTTCCAGAGTCTGGCAAGCGGCCCCTTCGAACGAAGGGCAAGACCGTGACACTGGCGGCCTCCGTCCAACCAGAGGAGCCGGATAACTTGTTGGAGGCGCTTGAAGGCGCTTCCATCGAGGAAGAACACCGCACTATCATGAGTGCGGTGATTCAAAAGGTTCAGCTCGCAAAAAGCAGGCCGACCGAAGCTCTGCAGCAGCCTTTTAACAAGCTTTGAGGTAAGAAGTTAAAATTATGTAATGTAATACCGCATAGACAAGAGTTTCGATGCTCGGTTCGGTGTTCGGAAAGAAAAGCGGACCGAGGATCTAACAAGATATGCGCAGGTTGCTAAAAATATGTCAATATGGGTTTGCGAGCTGCGTTGCTGGCCTCTGCCGCGTAACGGCGGAGGTCGATGTGCTAAAGCAGGATCTCGAGCGGTCCGGCGAGAGCTCGCCATGCGAAGAAGCAGCTCGAGGACAAAGAAGGTGAGTAACACCACTTTGAATAGGTACCTTCTGAGAAAAGGATTTTGGTTGCAATAAAATTAACAAGGATAATATGTATATTGTAGGGGCCACTAACGAGGTGGCAGCCCTCGAAGGATCTTGTGTCCGCGGCGAACACACACTTGGCGGCAAGAACGGGCAGAGCGAGAAAAGCAGGAGGCACGGGTGGCGGAAGTTCGGCAAGAGCTCCGTGCTCTCATGGAAAAGCATGAGAGTTTGGGCGTGACTCCAAGACTCGAGAGTCCGAGCTTGCCTCGGCCTCGAAAGTGCCAAGTCCGCCAAGGCCGAGGCCCATAAGGCCTTTCAGGAGGTTGAAGATATAAAGAAAATAGCGGCGTGTAAGGCATTTTTCATGCAAAGCAAGCATGTTAATGTAAAATACCTAACACTTACCCGCATTCGGAGCTCTCCAGGGGCGTTTGCAGATCTGCCACGTAGTGCATCCGATGCCGCCGCATTCTATCGTGGTGAGGAGGGGAGCTCGACGGAAAAAGTCTTCTGGTCTCAGTATGCTGAGGCCGGACACCCGGTGCCCCCAAGCGACCAAATGAAGCAGTGGTCGAACTCCACAAGGTAGTGAAGAGGCCATGGAGGGCCTTATAGTCCGGTTGTGGCTCGACAGGCCATGCCCGGAGCTACTTTGGCCTTGTCTGCGGCGGCTGGTGGATGCATGCCCCTAGGTGGATGTCATCAAGCGCTCGCTTTGTATTGAAGGCGCTCGCCGGGCCCTCGCCCACACAAAGGTGCAATGGGGCAGGTTGGATGCGGAGAAGCTTCTCACGGACCCACCGCCACTGTGCAAGGAGTATCGCACGCCCAAATGTATTATAAAACTGTCTCAAGGGAGCCCGCAATATGCGGATGAGTGCCCAAAATGTAATCTTTGAGTAAACTCGTTATGTATTATCCTGCGCTGAAACTTTGTTCATGTGCGCTTTACAACGCTTGTTTTAATTTAAAATATTACCTTCAGGCGGCCGCTTATAAAATCGAGAGATGGCAAGTAGTTGGCCTCAGCCCCAAGCCACGAGTCTGTGGGGTGTTCGGATAAAATTGAGCACTCTTGTTCCCATGTTTGGGTCCATCTAGGAGGCGCCAACACAACGAACAAGGCAACCGGACTTATAATGCTTGAACACTCTCACTTAGCCATAGAATTCTATAATTTTAAATTTGGTGAAGCCCCGGTATTCGGAAGACCGAATCCGGGGCACTATCCACGCCTTCGCTTGGACATTGTCCGAACTTCGCAAGCGGCGTGAGTCTTTATGACCCGAAAAACCTCTCGAACAGCGACCAATCTCGCCTTATCATGCCGCCGGTTTAGCTTTCCATCGAGGCGCCGCCTGCTCAACCGGTCGCAATCGCAGTGGTTCTCCCAGTGCCACCTTAGCCGACATAACGGAACGTAAGGCACCAAAACGTGGGAGCCGGGCAAACCCAACTATTGACCCAAGACATGATTCGGAGCCGATTCATATAATGCTATAAGTTCGGGGTGCCGCACTTATGAAAGTGTTCGGACTTTATCACACCATAATTTGGGGAACAAAAGCCCCTGGCGTATTCGGCCGTACCAAAATATACGGGTGCAAGATGTCATATAATGAGCATATGTATATAAAAGGTAATGCAATTGCGATCAAAAAGGTGCTGCATTATTTATGAAAGAAAGTCTGCTAGTAGAGCGGACTGATACAAATAGTGCGGTAAGCAAGGGATTGGACTAAGTAAACATGTCCCCCTCCAGGGATGAGCTGCGGACTTGGTGTATATAATCGAATTCAATGCTCATAATTGAGACCACCTGAGTGTTCGTCGCAGCCTTCTTTAGTCCCCGATCACAGATCATGAGTTCGGCAGGTTCGCCACGGACAGGCTTCCGTTAACAGAGTCCTGTGTACATAAAAGAAGAAAAATAAAAATATAAAAAAGGGGGCACACTTGCAGCCCCGTGTGGTCGAACCGCACTGGGTCCGCTCGATCGTGCCTCCCCTGTGCCCATGGTATCTCCAAAGCGTAATGATGTACGCGGAGTGCTATTATTGCGATCATGCGCGGGCGAGGGTTAGCCGCATTACTCGCATGCTCGATCGCGCCAGTGGTCTTGGTTGGTATTGCTTCGGCGTGTTTTGCTGTATCCGCCGTTTAACGGCCGGATCGAGAATTGCCTTAAGAGGCTACTCAGACTTCCGCCGCGAGAGTCATTGTATGTTCCTCCGCTCGAGGGCGCTCCATATTCCCATTGACCGTGATGACTCCACGAGGTCCCGCATCTTGAGCTTTAGGTATGCATAATGCGGCACCGCTGAATTTTGCAAACGTGGTTCGTCCGAGCAGAGCGTGATAGCCGCCGCGAACGGGACTATGTCAAGATTAACTCTTCGCCCGGAAATTATCCGGGATCCAAGACCACTTCGGTGTGGTCGAGCTGCATAGCTTAGCTTCCACTCCTGGTATGACACCTTTAAAGGTTGTCTTTGTAGGTTTAATCCTTGATGGGTCTATGCCCATTTTGCGACCGATCCCGATAAAGCAGGTTCAGCACTCGCCGCCGTCCATCGGGACTCGTGAGGTGAAATCCAACGACGATTGGGTCTAAAACCAATGCGTAGAATCCGCCATGGCGTAGGCTGGTCGGATGGTCTCTTCGATCGAAAGTGATCGGGCAAGAGGACCATGGATTGAACTTCGGGGCGACTGGCTCCATCGCATAGACGTCCCTTAGTGCGTGTTTCCTCTCCCTCTTGGGTATGTGGGTCGCAGATATCATATTCACCGTCCGCACTTGTGGGGAAAACCCTTCATCCTCTATTGTTCGGGGGTCGGTCTCTTCCTCATCGTCGCTGTTTAGCCCCTTGTCATTGTTTTCGGCAATTAACTTGCCGGCCTGCTTGAACACCCAGCAATCTCTATTAGTGTGGTTAGCTGGCCTTTCAGAGGTGCCATATATCTGGCATAAGAGGTCGAGTATTCGGTCCAGATTGGACGGACCCGGAGTGGTTCTTTTGAATGGCTTCTTCCGCTAACTGGGTTTAGAGCCTCGGAATCCGGCGTTGACTGCCGTATCCTCCTTATCGTCGCCGTTAATTCGGCGCTTGTTTTTGTTTCGACGTGACCTGCCGTTGTTGTCCTTAGTATCCGGACTGCCAGAATTTTTACGGAGATTGTTGTTGCGAGCTAGCCAGCTGTCCTCTCCCGCGCAAAAGCGGGTCATTAACGATGTGAGGGCTGCCATAGATTTCGGCTTTTCCTGCCCTAGGTGCCGGGCTAGCCATTCGTCCCGGATGTTATGTTTGAAGGCTGCAAGGGCCTCTGCATCCGGGCAGTCGATGATTTGGTTTTTCTTTGTCAAGAACCGTGTCCAGAATTGTCTGGCCGATTTGTCTGGCTGCTGAATAATGTGGCTTAGGTCATCGGCGTCGTGGGTGGCACATACGCGCCACGAAGTTGTCGAGGAATGCGGCTTCCGTGTCTTCCCAAAGACCCAATTGACTCTGCTGGCAAGCTGTTAAGCCAATGCCGAGCTGGTCCTTTAAGCTTGAGTGGGAGATACTTGATGGCATCGAGATCGTCGCAGCGGGCCATATGGATGTGGAGGAGATAGTCTTCGATCCAAACCGCGGGGTCTGTTGTGCCATCGTAAGATGCGATGTTTACGGGTCTAAACCCTTCGGGGATTTGATGATCCATTACTTCGTCAGTGAAGCATAGCGGTGTCGGCGCCTCAGATTGAGCAATATCGCGACGCAGCTCGAGAGAGCGCTGTCTGCTGTGTTCGGCCCGGCCGGGGTTATTGTATCCAGCGCGACGGTATTCATCATGGGTCGTGGGGCGCCCACATGATCCGTAGATGGATCTGGATTGCCTTGCTTTGTCCTCCAATATGCCTCGCAAGTCCGGTAGCGTTCCTCTTGGCTTGTACTTTTGGAGCGATGCGGGTACGGTCTTGGCCGGAGGCCCGGATGCCTCTGCCACGACCACGGGTGGTCGGTCACCCATATCATGCGCTGGTGATGGAGGTATGTATGCTTCCTCCTCTAATCGGGGAGCAGCTTGCGCCTTGGGTAACTTTTGGAGGCGTTCGAGTTTATACTCTTGCCGCGAGGACCTCGGTCCATCGATCGGCCAGCAGGTCCCGATCAGCTTGAAGTTGTTGCTGCTTTTCTTTAGGCTGTTTCTCGTGGCGATAAGCCTGCGCTTGAAGCGCTCTTGTTCGACGGGATCCTCGTGTGCAGCGAATTCATCATCGTTGAGGCTTACTTCGTCTTGGAGGAAGGCATATAGTTATGATCCTCGACCTCTTAAATGCGCCCCTCTCGTGAGGGCTTGCTTCACATCCTCTGCGCCGAGTCTTGCCGAGGGGATTGTCTTCGGCACTCTCGGGTATTATTCTCTCCTGTGCCGAATCTCCATTCTTGCTTTGTGGCGGGATTTAGAGCGGCGCCACCGACGCCGGCGTTTGGGCTGCTTCTTTAAAGAGTGCCTCCTCCGCTTCTTCTTCGCCATCCCGTCTTTTGGGGTGTCCACCATATATATGTTGTATGACGAGGTGGTCCTCCGGTGCCCTATAGGCGCTGGTTCTGTTCGCCTCCGCATCGCCGTCCATAGCGCCGATGTCATCGGAGTCGTAGTCAGCATGTCGGTTAGATCGTCGACGCTGGCTACAAAGTGGGTGGTGGGTGGGCTCAATTTCTTCGTCGTCTGTACCCCAGCCATCCTGGCCATAGTCCGCCAGACTCTCCCGATAACGAGAGATGCTTTAGTGAATTCAGGATATCGCCAAAGGTGAGTATTGGAAGATGTCCGCGGCGGTGAATTCCATAGCCGCCCCTAACCGAATCGATTGGTAGGGCGCGGAGGTTGGAGTCCGCAAGGAGTCCGCGCCTCGAATCACGAAGTTTCGCAGGGACAAGATTAGTGTTTGGCTCCATCGCCGTGGATGTTGAAGCCCCTGTAGCGCTATCCACCGCCCTCGATCTGGGCGATCGGCTCCGGACTAATGGCCGGCTGATCCGTGTCGCCACCAAGGCACTCGCTCGATTGGCAGAGCTAGATCGTGCCCGTCGTCACAAAGGCGGCGCGCTTTTGGTGTGGCTCGAGTCCGTCAAGATCAAGTCTCCGCGACATCGGCCGTGAAGTTTAGGCTTCGAATCGACTCGACGGTCAGGCGTAGCTTTCGATCTGCTCCAGATGGCCAAGTGAATTAGCCCGCAGTGCGAAGCCGCCGAATATGAAGATCTGTCCGGGGAGAAATGTCTCACCCTGGACAGCGTTGTTGGTTGAAGATGCCATCAAGCCTATCGGTGACGACACAGAGGAACTCTCAATGAAAGCACCAGTGTCGGTGTCAAAACCGGCGGATCTCGGGTAGGGGGTCCCGCACTGTGTGTCTAGGCGGATGGTAACAGGAGACGAGGGACACTATGTTTTTACCCAGGTTCGGGCCTTCTCGATGGAGGTAAAACCCTACGTCCTGCTTGATTAATATTGATGATATGGATAGTACAAGAGTGGATCTACCACGAGATCAAGGAGGCTAAACCCTAGAAGCTAGCCTATGGTATGATTGTTGTAATGTATGTTGTCCTACGGACTAAAGCCCTCTGGTTTATATAGACACCGGAGGAGGCTAGGGTTACACAGAGTCGGTTACAATGGTAGGAGATCTACATATCCGTATCGCCAAGCTTGCCTTCCACGCCAAGGAAAGTCCCATTCGGACACGGGACGGAGTCTTCAATCTTGTATCTTCGTAGTCTTGGAGTCCGGCAGATAATGATAGTCCGGCTGTCCGGACACCCCCTAGTCCAGGACTCCCTCAGCCCTAGTGACAAGCATTAAGCACATCAAAGTCATAGCAGCATCAATCTCATAACATAGTGGATACTAGGGATTAAGACCTAACAAAACTAACTCGATTGCATGATAAATTTCATCCAACCCATCACCGTCCAGCAAGCCTACGAAGGAATTACTCACACCCGGTGGTGAGCATTAAGAAATTGGTGATGAAGAAGGGTTGGTGATGACGGTGGCGAAGAGCCCCCCTCTCCGGAGCCCAGAATGGACTCTGGATCTACCCTCCCGATGAAGAACAGGAGGTAGCGGCTGCTCCATATCATTAAACGCGATAGTTCCTTCTCTCTATTTTTACTGGACGAATAGGTACTTATGGAGTTGGAGATAGTATTGCGGGAGCTGCTAGGGGGCCACAAGCTTGCAAGGCGAGCGCGCCTCCTCGGCTTGTGGTGCCGAGGGTGGCCCTCCTCTGATTGTTTCTTCCGCCAATATTTTTTATATTCTAAAATAAATCTCCGTAAATTTTCAGCTCAATCCGAGAACTTTTATTTCTGCACAAAAACAACACCATAGCAATTCTGCTGAAAACAGCGTCAGTCCGGGTTAGTTCCATTCAATTCATACAAATTAGAGTGCAAAACAACAGCAAAAGCATTTGGAAAAGTAGATACGATGGAGACGTATCACAAACCCGGAGAAGATCCAAGCAATAATCAACTTGAAGCCACCAGGGACAGTTCGAGACGTGCAGAAGCTCGCCGGGTGTTTGGCAGCCCTCAGCCGATTTATCTCCGGGCTGGGGGGGAGCACTCCCACTATACAGGCTCCTAAAAAAAGGAGGCAAGTTCTATTGGAGCGACGAGGCCAAAGAAGCCTTCGCAAATCTCAAAAGGCTACTAAAATCAAACACACTACTCGCCTCCCGGCACAATCTGAACCAATGGTGCTATACATATCAGTGACCACCCAAGTGGTAAGCTTGGTGATCGCGGTGGAAAGGGAGGAGACGGGCAAGACCCAGTGGGTGCAACACCCGGTGTACTACGTCAGTGAGGAACTAACTGAAGGAAATATGCCCTAGAGGCAATAATAAAGTTATTATTTTTTTCCTCATATCATGATAAATGTTTATTATTCATGCTAGAATTGTATTAACCGGAAACATGATACATGTGTGAATATATAGACAAACTTAATGTCACTAGTATGCCTCTACTTGACTAGCTCATTAATCAAAGATGGTTATGTTTCCTAACCATAGATATGAGTTGTCATTTGGTTAACGGGATCACAACATTAGGAGAATGATGTGATTGACTTGACCCATTCCGTTAGCGTTTCACTTGATCGTTTAGTATGTTGCTATTGCTTTCTTCATGACTTATACAAGTTCCTATAACTATGAGATTATGCAACTCCCGTTTACCGGAGGAACACTTTGTGTGCTACCAAACAACACAACATAACTGGGTAACTATAAAGGAGCTCTACAGGTGTCTCCAAAGGTACATGTTGAGTTGGCGTATTTTGAGATTAGGTTTTGTCACTCCGATTGTCGGAGATGTATCTCTGGGCCCTCTCGGTAATGCACATCAATATAAGCCTTGCAAGCGATGTATCTAATGAGTTAGTTATAGAATGATGCATTATGTAACAAGTAAAGAGACTAGCCGGTAACGAGATTGAACTAGGTATTAGGATACCGACGATTGAATCTTGGGCAAGTAACATACCGATGACAAAGGGAACAACGTATGTTGTTATGCGGTTTGACCGATAAAGATCTTCGTAGAATATGTAGGAGCCAATATGAGTATCCAGGTTCCGCTATTGGTTATTGACTGGAAATGAGTCTCGGTCATGTCTACATAGTTCTCGAACACGTAGGGTCCGCACGCTTAAGGTTTCGATGACAGTTATATTATGAGTTTATGAGTTTTGATGTACCGAAGTTCATTCAGAGTCCCGGATGAGATTATGGACACGACAAGGAGTCTCGAAATGGTCGAGACATGAAGATTGATATATTGGAAGCCTATATTTGGATGTTAGAAGTATTCTGGGTGAAATCGGGATTTTACCGGAGTACCGGGAGGTTACCGGAAGCCCTCGGGGGCTTAATGGGCCTACATGGGCGTTAGTGAAGAAGAGGAGAGGAGGCCAGGGCAGGGCCGCGCGCCCCTCCCCCCTAGTCCGAATAGGACAAGGAGAGGGGGGCGGCGCCCCCCCCTTCCTTCCTCTCTCCCTCCTCCTTCCCCCCTTCTCCTAGTCCAACAAGGAAAGGAGGGAGTCCTACTCCCGGTGGGAGTAGGACTCCCCTTGGCGTGCCCCTCCTTGGCCGGCCACCCCCTCCCCCCTTGCTCCTTTATATACGGGGGCAGGGGGCACCCCATAGACACAACAAATTATCTCTTGATCTCTTAGCCGTGTGTGGTGCCCTCCTCCACCATAGTCCTTGATAATATTGTAGCGGTGCTTAGGCGAAGCCCTGCGACGGTAGAACATCAAGATCGTCACCACGCCGTCGTGCTGACGGAACTCTTCCCCAACATTCTGCTGGACCGGAGTACGGGGATCGAAATCGAGCTGAATGTGTGCTAGAACTCGGAGGTGCCGTAGTTTCGGTGCTTGATCGGTCGAGCCGTGAAGATGTACGACTACATCAACCACGTTGTTCTAACGCTTCCGCTTTTGGTCTACGAGGGTACGTGGACAACACTCTCCCCTCTCGTTGCTATGCATCACCATGATCTTGCGTGTGCGTAGGATTTTTTTTTGAAATTACTATGTTCCCCAACAGTGGCATCCGAGCCTGGTTTTATGCGTAGATGTTATATGCACGAGTAGAACACAGGTGAGTTGTGGGCGATACAAGTCATACTACTTACCAGCATGTCATACTTTGGTTCGGCGGTATCGTTGGATGAAGCGGCCCGGACCGACATTACGCGTACGCTTACGCGAGACTGGTTCTACCGACGTGCTTTGCACACAGGTGGCTCGCGGGTGTCTGTTTCTCCAACTTTAGTTGAACGGAGTGTGGCTACGCCTGGTCCTTGTGAAGGTTAAAACAACACTAACTTGACGAACTATCATTGTGGTTTTGATGCATAGGTAAGAACGGTTCTTGCTCAGCCCGTAGCAGCCACGTAAAATTTGCAACAACAAAGTAGAGGACGTCTAACTTGTTTTTGCAGGGCATGTTGTGATGTGATATGGTCAAGACGTGATGCTATATTTTATTGTATGAGATGATCATGTTTGGTAACCGGTTATTGGCAATCGGCAGGAGCCATATGGTTGTCGCTTATTGTATGAAATGCAACGCATCTGTAATTGCTTTACTTTATCACTAAGCGGTAGCGATAGTCGTAGAAGCAATAGATGGCATAAACGACAACGATGCTATGATGGAGATCAAGGTGTCGCGCTGGTGACGATGGTGATCATGACAGTGCTTCGGAGATTGAGATCACAAGCACAAGATGATAATGGCCATATCATATCACTTATATTGATTGCATGTGATGTTTATCCTTTATGCATCTTATCTTGCTTTGATTGACGGTGGCATTTTAAGATGATCTCTCACTAATTATCAAGAAGTGTTCTCTCCGAGTATGCACCGCTATGAAAGTTCTTCGTGCTGAGACACCACATGATGATCGGGTGATAGGCTCTACGCTCAAATACAACGGTGCAAAACAGTTGCACACGCGAATACTCAGGTTAAACTTGACGAGCCTAGCATATACAGATATGGCCTCGGAACACGGAGACCGAAAGGTCAAACGTGAATCATATAGTAGATATGATCAGCATAGTGATGTTCACCATTGAAACTACTCCATCTCACGCGATGATCGGACATGGTTTAGTTGATTTGGATCACGTGATCACTCAGATGACTAGAGAGATGTCTGTCTAAGTGGGAGTTCTTAAGTAATATGATTAATTGAACTTAAATTTATCATGAACTTAGTACCTAATAGTATTTTGCTTGTCTATGTTTGTTGTATATAGATGGCTCGTGCTGTTGCTCCGTTGAATTTTAATGCGATCCTTGAGAAAGCTAAGTTGAAAGATGATCGTAGCAATTACACGGATCGGGTCCGTAATTTGAGGATTATCCTCATTGCTGCACGAAGAATTACGTCCCCGAAGCACCGCTGGGTGCCAGTGCCTGCTGCAGATGCAACCGACGACGTTAAGAAAGTCTATTAGCAAAGCTGATGACTACTCAATAGTTCAGTGTGCCATGCTTTACGGCTTAAAACCGGGGCTTCAACGACGTTTTGAATGTCATGGAGCATATGAGATGTTCCAAGAGTTGAAGTTAATATTTCAAGCAAATGCCCGAATTGAGAGATATGAAGTCTCCAATAAGTTCTATAGCTGTAAGATGGAGGAGAATAGTTCTGTCAGTGAACATATACTCAAAATGTCTGGGTATAATAATCACTAGATTCAACTGGGAGTTAATCTTTCTGATGATAGTGTCATTGATGAATTCTTCAATCATCGCCACCAAGCTACAAGAGCTTCGTGATGAACTATAATATGCAAGGGATGGACAAGACTATTCCCGAGCTCTTCGCAATGCTAAAGGCTGCGAGGGTAGAAATCAAGAAGGAGCATCAAGTGTTGATGGTCAATAAGACCACCAGTTTCAAGAAAAGGGCAAAGGGAAGAAGAAGGGAACTTCAAGAAGAACAGCAAACAAGTTGCTTCTTAAGAGAAGAAACCCAAGTCTGGACCTAAGCCTCGAGATCGAGTGCTTCTACCGCAAGCGACCGACATCGGAAGTGGAACTGTCCCAAGTATTTGGCGGATAAGAAGGATGGCAAAGTGAACAAAGGTATATGTGATATACATGTTATTGATGTGTACCTTACTAATGCTCGCAGTAGCACCTCGGTATTTGATACTGGTTCTGTTGCTAATATTTGCAACTCCGAATAGGGACTATGGATTAAGTGAAGATTGGCTAAGGACGAGGTGACGATGCGCGTGGGAAATGGTTCCAAAGTCGATGTGATCACGGTCGGCACGCTACCTCTACATCTACCATCGGGATTAGTTTTAGACCTGAATAATTGTTATTTGGTGCCAGCGTTAAGCATGAACATTATATCTAGATCTTGTTTGATGCGAGACGGTTATTCATTTAAATCAGAGAATAATGGTTGTTCTATTTATATGAGTAATATTTTTTATGGTCATGCACCCTTGAAGAGTGGTCTATTTTTATTAAATCTCGGTAGTAGTGATACACATATTCATAATGTTGAAGCCAAAAGATGCAGAGTTGATAATGATGGTGCAACTTATTTGTGGCACTGCCGTTTGGGTCATATTGGTGTAAAGCGCATGAAGAAACTCCATACTGATGGACTTCTGGAATCACTTGGTACTTGCGAACCGTGCCTCATGGGCAAGATGACTAAAACGCCGTTCTCTGGAACTATGGAGCGAGCAACTGATTGGTTGGAAATCATACATACTAATGTATATGGTCCAATGAATATTGAGGCTCGCGGCGGGTATCATTATTTTCTCACCTTCACATATGATTTGAGCAGATATGGGTATATCTACTTGATGAAACACAAGTCTGAAACTTTTGAAAAGTTCAAAGAATTTCAGAGTGAAGTGGAAAATCATCGTAACGAGAAAATAAAATTTCTACGATCTGATTGTGGAGGAGAATATTTGAGTTACGAGTTTGGTTTACATTTGAAGCAATGCGGAATAGTTTTGCAACTCACGCCACCCGAACACCACAATGAAATGGTGTGTCCGAACGTCAGAATCGTATTTTTACTAGATATGGTGCGATCTATGATGTCTCTTACCGATTTACCGCTATCGTTTTGGGGTTATGCTTTAGAGACGCCCACATTCACGTTAAATAGGGCACCATCAAAATCCGTTGAGACGATGCCTTATGAACTGTGGTTTGGCAAGAAACCAAAGTTGTCATTTCTTAAAGTTTGGGGCTGCGATGCTTATGTGAAGAAACTTCAACCAGATAAGCTCGAACCCAAATCGGAGAAATGTGTCTTCATAGGATACCCAAAAGAGACTATTGGGTACACCTTCTATCATAGATCTGAGGGCAAGATTTTTGTTGCTAAATTCGGATCCTTTCTAGAGAAGGAGTTTCTCTCGAAAGAAGTGAGTGGGAGGAAAGTAGAAATTGATGAGGTAACTATACCTGCTCCCTTATTGGAAAGTAGTTCATCAAAAGAACCGGTTCCTATGACAACTACACCAATTAGTGAGGAAGCTAATGATAATGATCATGAAACTTCAGATCAAGTTACTACCGAACCTCGTAGGTCTACCAGAGTAAGATCCGCACCAGAGTGGTACGGTAATCCTATTCTGGAAGTCATGTTACTTGACCATGGAGAACCTACGAACTATGAGGAAGCGATGATGAGCCCAGATTCCACAAAATGTCTTGAGGCCATGAAATCTGAGATGGGATCCATGTATGAGAACAAAGTATAGACTTTGGTTGACTTGCCCGACGATCGGCAAGCCATCGAGAATAAATGGATCTTCAAGAAGAAGACTGACGATGATGGTAATGTAACTGTCTACAAAGCTCGACTTGTTGCGAAAGGTTTTCGACAAGTTCAAGGGGTTGACTACGATGAGACTGTCTCACCCGTAGCGATGCTTAAGTTTGTCCGAATCATGTTAGCAATTGCCGCACTTTATGATTATGAAATTTGGCAAATGGATGTCAAAACTGCATTCCTGAATGGAATTCTGGAAGAAGAGTTATATATGATGCAGCCGGAAGGTTTTGTCGATCCAAAAGGTGCTAACAAAGTGTGCAAGCTCCAGCGATCCATTTATGGACTGGTGCAAGCATCTCGGAGAGGGAATAAACGCTTTGATAGTGTGATCAAAGCATATGATTTTATACAGACTTTTGGAGAAGCCTGTATTTCAAGAAAGTGAGTGGGAGCTCTGTAGCATTTCTGATATTATATGTAGATGACATATTGTTAACTTAAAATGATATATAATTTCTAGATAGCGTAAAGGGATACTTGAATAAAAGTTTTTCGATGAAAGACCTCGGTGAAGCTGCTTACATATTGGGCATCAAGATATACAGTGTCGGAGTAATGGGCCACGGGTAGGCTAACCCGAGTCCCAGAACCTTTCAAGACATCGGAGCAGGCTGCGCCCCACGAGTCCAGAGGCGACTCCAAGATAAGCCGAGTCCCAGAAGCGACTCTCAGTCAAGCCGAGTCCCAGAGGCGACTCTCAGCTAAGCCGAGTCCAGAGGCGACTCCAAGATAAGCCGACTCCTGGCCGGCGACTTCCAGAGAGGCCGGCTATAGGGAGTCGGCCTGCAACTCCAACCACCCCGATAATTAAAGGCAGGCATGGCCACAAAGGCACCGCACTCCACGGAGATCTCCGCCGGGCGTGGCAATCGCTGCCATGCCAACCCCGACATCAGCCTCGGGGCAGAGCCTCACTCCACGACGGCCTCTGTCTCAGATGGCCCGGAGACGGCGGGGCCTACCAGTCAGCGGGAGTACTGAAGACGGCGAGAGCACCAAGAGTCGGACCTGCTGGGAGTCGGCCCCAGAGTCGGCCGCCCTCCCACGGCCCCACGCGCCATTAACTGTGACATGACAGGAATGGCAATGGATCGCCTGTCAGCGGCGGCACTATTGCCATGACCCCATGACCAAGCCAACACATTAGAAGCATGGCTACAGAATCAGCAGCCGCAAGACCAGACCACAAGGAACGCTGGCCGACGCCTGCATTCGTGCCACCGACGGACCTGTGAGTCGGCGGAGAAGACAGCGTCCTGAGAGACAGACGGCTAGGACCCGCACCCAGCCGGTTTTACCATTGTACCCATGGGGGTAGGCCTATATAAACTCCCCAGGGCACCCATGCAAAGGGTTCGAATCCATTAGCGCTAGACAAACCATACAGGGAGGAGAAAGCTAGCCTTGCCTTCTCCTACCTCCAGAAACAGCTCTAGGAGCAACCTTGTATTCACTTTGCCTTAGTGACCATGCGGAGACCCCGCAGAGCAGCAGTAGGGGTGTTATCTCCACGGAGAGCCCTGAAGCTGGGTAAGATCCGCCAAGGCATGTCTTCGCCATCCTGCTTCTGTGCACCGCGACGTTTCTACTCGCTTCCCACCATGATAAGCCATCCTTTGGCATATGTCGCACCCAACCCCCGACATTTGGCGCCCACCGTGGGGCGAGGTGCACCGTCGTCCGGAGATCTGTTGTGGACGGGAACCCTTTTCCTCCCTGGCGAGCGCAGCCAGCCAGGCTCGCCAGACGGAGCCTGCATCGATGCGCTGCGTGGCGCTGAGGCCGCCTACGCAGCCAGCTGCCTCGCCGAACTTGCCGGCGAGGTTTGCCTCTCCGACGAGCCTGCATCCGACGCAGGCACGGGTGGCCCCAAAAGCCTCCTCGTGGGCCTCCTCGACCAACTCCACGCCACCGGCGAGCCTGCCGTGATCATGGAGTCCGTAGGCTCCACCGACCCGATGCTGGTCGACTCCGACGCTGCGTTGCTCGACGCGTTTCCCACCAACGTGGTGGTCTACGACGAGCCGCTCCCTCAGGAGGAGAGCGGCGGGAACGCCGTCACGGAGGTGCTTGTCATCAGTCATGACGAGCGTTCCGGTGAGGGAGCTCACGACCCACTCGACGCGGCTCTGCAAGACCTGATTGCGCCTATCCCAGAAGACGCAGACGCCGAGACGCTGGAGGCATGCCGCCTTCAGATCATCGGCGCCAAGAAGCCGGGCAAGCATGAGGCGCTTGTCGAAGCCTACCAGCGAGATGGATCGCGCCAGGGCGGCTCGCCAGCCCGACCGGGCCTAGCCGCCAGGCGCGTCCGACAGCGCCGCGCAACTATCGCTAACCTGTTCGGGGCAATCGCCCAGATACGCCATGCCTGCGGAGAATATCCGCGCGCGCCAGCGGCGATCGACGAGCTGAAGAACTCAAGGCGAAGAGCGCCGCATGATGATGGAGCGAGTCCAGCAGCTCCTCGACGCGGTTGCCGCACAGAATGCAGCTGGCGGCCGCACGGAGGCACCGCAGCAACGAAATGACGACTTGCCTCCCCGTCGAGATCAAGGCGCGACGTCTCGGACGCCGACTGGCGGAGTCTGCGGAAGAAAAGACAAAGAGCCGGCTGTCAGCCACAGTCAGACTCGCATCACCATCGAGCGCGACCAACACAGTCGTCCGAGAGCAGTGGAACGGCAGGGCGACTATCTGCCTCCCCCACCGAGAAGAGAAAGACGAGTTTCCCCACCACCTGTTGAGCATCCGACTCTCGAAGGCCGCCTTGGCCGCCGAGAGGGAGTCGGAGAGAATGACGCCCGCCACCGGATCGACTGACTCCATCGATCCCTGGCGCTGGAAGAAGAAGATGAGTTGGGTCCGCCTTGCTTTGGGCCCCGCATCCGAGACGAGCCTTTTCCCAAGGGGTTCACGCTCCCCCGAGACACGCCCAAGTATACCGGCTCCGTGAAGCCGAGGACTGGCTAGTTGACTACTCCACGGCCGTCAACATAGCGAACGGCAACAAGCGAGTTGCCGTGAATTATGTTCCACTCATGCTCTAGGGCACGGCCCGGACATGGTTGAACAGTCTGAAGCCCCGCAGCATCAACAGCTGGTCGACTTCACCGAGGCCTTCGTCCGCAACTTCACAAGCACGTACAAGCGACCTCCCAAGCCGCGCCAGCTTTCCTTGTGCGTACAAGGCCCTGACGAGTCAACATGCGACTACCTCACGCGCTGGGGCAAGCGTCGGAACTCCTGCGAGGGCATGCACGAGGTGCAGGCTATTGAGTACTTCACCGCCGGGTGCCGAGAAGGCATCCTCCTCAAGCACATGCTCCTCTGCGACGAGCCAGAAACCCTCGATGAGCTGCTGATCATAGCAGATAAGTACGCCACAGCCGACTCCTCCATGAAGACGGAAATTCAAGTTAACGCGGCTGGCAAAGTGGCCCCTCAGGCTCCCAGAACTCCGGCTAGAGACGCTAGTCGGCGACAACAATAGAACGACAACAAGCGCAAGGCCCCACAGCTGACTTCCAGCAGTCGGCAGGTTGCAAAGTCGAAGATCAACAGCCGGAGGGGCAGCCTCCGACCAAGCGACAGAAAGGTGGCAAGACCAACTGGTTGCCGGCCTTCTCTACGAAAGCGACTCTAGACGGTCCTCGCAAGTTCCACAGCGCGCCAAGCCGCCAAACCATACCACCCGAAGTGCCACCGCTTACCAGAATCGCCAAGGAGACGGCCTCTTCCTCCCCTTTCTTTGGGCCGCCTCCACCGCCGCTTCAAAGAGCGGCTGCCGTGCCACGCATGCGAGACGAGATGAGTACCCTAAGAGCATGGAGCCTATGTGGTGTTCACCAACAGGGTCGACGATCGACGAAAGAAAGCAGCTGCAGCAGCAAGAGGTGAATGCAGTAGCATCAGATACCCCAGAGTTTATGCATTGGTCCGAGAAGCCTATCAGTTGGTGCAGAGCAGATCACCCAGAGGTGATGCCGAATCCGGGCTCCTATGCCATGGTCCTAAGTGCCACCTTGGCCAATGATAGGCGGGCCGCCTGCTTTTCGTGAGTGCTGATAGACGGAGGCAGTAGCATCAACATCTTGTACAAGGATACCATGGAGAAGTTAGGAACCAAGCAAAGACAGCTGCAGAGCAGCCGGACTGTGTTCCATGGTATTGTACCCGGCCTTTCCTGCTCACCAATCGGCAAGATCCTGATAGATGTTCTCTTCGGAGACAAAGATCATTTCCGCCGAGAGCCTGTCTGGTTTGAAGTGGTGGACCTCAAAAGCCCATACCATGCGTTACTTGGCCGACCTGCATTAGCCAAGTTCATGGCGGTTCCCCACTACGCCTACCTCAAGATGAAGATGCCGAGTTCTAAGGGATTCTCGACCGTCATGGGCGACTATAGAAGTCGTCATTATGCTGGCCGAGAGCAATCGGCTGGCCGAGTCCCCGGTGATCGCAGCTGAGAAGCTGCCCTGATCGGGTCGTATGGCGGGCCGAAAGCAGCCAGAGATGTCGGCCGACCCCAAGGAGTCGGAAGCCGAGGGTCTGCTCAAGCCGCCAAAGAGACTAAGAAGATACCCTTAGACCCGTGAGCACCCGGAGAGGTACACCGTCATGGGTACAAACCTTGACAAGAATAGGAAGGCGAGCCTGCTCGATTTCCTCCGTGAGAATCGAGACATCTTTGCATGGTCCCCTAAAGACATGCCAGGTGTACCGACGGAATTCGCCAAGCACAAGTTACATGTCCGACCTGATGTGAAGCCCGTCAGGCAGCCCTTGCGCCGCCTGTCAGAAGAGAAGAGAAGAGTTGTTGGAGAAAAGATAGCCCGGTTCCTGGCGGCCGGCTTCATTATGGAGGTGTTTTTTCCAGAATGGTTGGCAAACCCGGTCTTGGTGCTGAAGAAAGACAAGCAGTAGCGGATGTGCATAGACTACACAAGCCTCAACAAAGCTTGCCCCAAGGACACCTTTGCTTTGCCAAGAATCGATCAGGTGATAGACTCCACAGCCAGATGCGAGCTGTTGAGTTTCTTAGATGCATATTCAGGATATCACCAGATCAAGCTGAACCCGGCAGACAGACTGAAGACTGCCTTCATCATGCCGTTCGGAGCCTTCTGTTACCTGACCATGACGTTCGGCTTGAGGAATGCCGGCGCCACCTTTCAGCATTGCATGCAGAAGTGCATCCTCAAGCAACTCGGCAGAAACGCCCACGTCTACGTAGATGATGTGGTGGCGAAGACGGAAAGGCGTGGGATGCTGCTGGAAGACCTCAAGGAAACCTTTGAGAACCTGCGCCGATTCCAGATCAAGCTCAACCCTGAGAAGTGCGTCTTTGGAGTACCAGCCGGCCAACTCCTTGGTTTCCTGGTCTCTGAACGCGGCATAGAGTGCAACCATGTGAAGATCAAGGCCATCGAGAGGATGGAGGTACCCAGCCGACTGTTAGATGTGCAGAAGTTCACCGTTGCTTGGCCCATCACCGATTCATCACCGGCCGGGCAAGAAAGCTCTCCCTTTGTACCAATTAATGAAGAAGACCACCTTTTTTGAGTGGAACCACAAGGCGGACGAAGCATTTCTCCAACTAAAGAAGATGTTGACTACTCCTCTTTGGTCAAGCGGTTCGACTTAAAGAGCCCATGCTCCTATACATTGCCGCCACCAAATTAGTAGTCAAGACACCATTGTAGTCGAGCGCAAGGAGGAAGGCAAGGCGCTCCTGTCCAGAGACCGGTGTATTACCTAAGTGAGGTACTGTCGACCTCCAAGCAGAACTACCCCCACTACCAGAAGATGTGCTATGGCATGCACTTTGCCGCCAAGAAGTTGAAGACTTACTTTCAAGAGCATCCAATCACGGTGGTTTGCACAGCCCTGCTGGCCGAGATCATTGGGAGCCGAGATGCTTCTGGCCGAGTGGCCAAATGGGCCATAGAGTTGGCTCCCTACACCATCTACTACCAGACCAGCACCGCCATCAAGTCGCAAGCGCTGGCTGACTTCCTCGTCGACTGGGCCGAGACCCAGTACCTGCCACCAGCACCCGATTCCACCCATTGGCGGATGCATTTCGACGGCTCCAAGATGCGCACCGGCTTGGGAGCCGGCGTCGTCCTCACCTCCCCTAAAGGCGATAAGCTCAAGTATGCACCGCAGATCCACTTCGCCGCCTCCAACAACGCCGCCAATATGAGGCGCTTATTCACGGGTTCGCTTGCCAAGAACTCGCATTCGCCGGATCCTATGCTATGGCGACTCGATTTGGTGGTCCAGCAATCATGTGGCGATCGGGGCGCTAAAGATGCAAACATGGCGAAATACCGCTTCGGTGCAAAGAACTCAACGGATACTTCAAGGTGCGAAGTTCCTTCACGCTAAGAAATGACAACGACTAAGCAGACGCTTTGGCACGAAGTCGGCTCCACCCGCCAAGCGATACCATCCGACGCCGCTTATTCAGCGCCTTTAAGCCGCCTATCAAGCCTTCACCAGAATCAGACTCCATCTTTGTGTCGGCTCCTCCCTAAGAAGTCGGATCCGACTACAGAGCCCCAGCAGACGGCACAAGGATTCTTACAGACGGCTCCAAGAAGATCACAATCGAAGCCAGCCCGGGGACTTCGAAACCCGGCCTGGGGACTGCGGCAACCAGCCCGAAGACTTCAAAACTCGCCTGTGGATCCGCTACCAGCCGGGACTGCGCCCGGTCGGCCGGGGACTTCGTCAATCCAGCAAGCGGACGCAGACTCCAGCCCGCCGCCTCCCAGTCCAGCCACCCTTGTCCAAGTCGCAATGGTGGCGATTGAAGAAATAGCAGCACCCTCATGGGCGCAGCCCATCCTCAAGTTTCTAGTAAACAAAGAGCTGCCAACTGATGAAATCTTGGCTCGGCAAGTGCAACGCCGAGCAGCAGCCTACACCATAATCAACAGAGAGCTGGTCAGGCATAGCATCACTAGTGTCTACCAAATAAGCAGTGTTAAGCCGCAGCAAGGCCAAGCGCTTCGAGACATCCATCAAGGCGAAAAGGCCACCATGCGGCTTCAAGAGCACTTCCGCCAAAGCCTTTCGGCACGGTTTCTTCCGCCAACTGCCCTAGAGGAGGCCAAGGAATTAGTCCAAAATGCAAGGTGCCGGTTCGCTTAAGCCGCTTCAGCCAGCCTTCTGATCAAGACAATCCCCATCGCCTGCCCTTGCGGTTTGGGGCCCGACATGGTGGGACCTTTCAAGGCGGCCCGAGGCGGCTTGACTCACTTACTCGTCGCAGTGGACAAGTTCACCAAGTGGATAGAAGCAAAGCCCATCAAGAAGTTGAACGTTCCGACTACAGTGACTTTCATCACCGACATCACGGTTCGGTACGGCATACCGCACAGCATCATCACCGACAATGGCACAAATTTTGCCAAGGGCGCCTTGGCCCGCTTCTCGCTGACGAGGGCATCCGATCGACTTAGCGCCCGCTGCCCATCCGCAATAAACGGCCAAGTGGAGCAAGCAAATGGCCTCATCCTATCCGCATCAAGCCTCGATCGGTCGAACCACTGCCGCTCGGGTCGGCTGTTGGCTTGAGGAGCTGCCAACCGCCCCTATGGAGTCTACGCGACTCCAAACAAGTCAGCCGGCTTTCACACCTTTCTTCCTCGCTCACGGTGCCGGCCGCCATCCCGACGGACATAGAATTCGACTCTCCTTGAGTGACCATGTAGATCAAGAGGAAGGTATAGAAGCACGCCAAGACGGCGCCGATCTGGCGGAAGAGGGCCGGTTGTTGGCACTCAGCCGTCCGGCATCTACCAAAGCAGAGCCTCGCCCGATACTATAACAGAAGGTCAGCCGAGATCTTTCCAAGAGGGCGACCTTGTGCTCCGACCGATCCAAATAACAGCCGCCAGCACAAGTTGTCGGCGCCTTTGGGAAGGCCCTTCATCATCGCCAAAGTCAAGCAACGACTCCTACTACCTACTCGACGCCTGCCCCCCGAAAGCACGCAAGAGGGACGACTCCGGCAGAGAGTCGGAACGGCCATGGAACACAAATCTTCTCCGAAGATTTTACAGTTGACGCAGTATGTACCACGCTATCCTTTGTATTAAAGTACCGAGACTTTGGGGCCCCCGAGACGAGCTCGGGGACTGCCCCTTTTGTTGTTATCTGTATGATAAGAATTATGCCTTCGAGTATGCTACTCTTTGATTATGCCGCTTGGCACCGGGTTCGACTAGTCGGCCCGGGGACTCGCCGTCTTGCGCTATGAAATGCTTCCCGCAGTCGGACAAGTAGTGTGCGGCGCTTAAGCCGTCTCCTGTCAGAAGCCACAGCTCACAGAGCGACTGTTGGTAGGCAGAGAGTAAGCAAGAATGAGTGCCCACACGAAAAAATGGCTAAGGACTCAAAGCATAAGCATAGCCCAAGCCGGCTTCCAGCCTCTCTTTGCAGAGCCGACTATCGAATAGTCGGCTTGCCGCCTTCTATCCAACCTGCTAAAAGACTCTAAAAAGGCCAAGTACTTGCCTTCCCTAAGGTAGCCGAGCATTTGACCCAGCGGCAGTCCGCAGAGTGGTTGTCCGTCTGGCAAAGCGGCGACTGTGGAAAGGCGGCAAAGGAAAAAGCCAAAAGAGCAATGAGCAAGGAAAGATAGAAGTCGGATAGATATTTACATAGCATAGGCCCACTCGCTGTTCAAAAATACACCCATGGGTGGAATTGTGCAAATTAACAAGTTCTTCAAAGACTATGAAAGCAGATAAAATAAAGACAAGATGGCAGCCTAAGAAGCGGCAGGCGGGTTTGGAGGGTCGGAGGAGACGGCGGTGTCAGGCGCCGGGGCGGCCGGCTGGGCAGTCTCGGCTTGATCACCTTCGGTGGCAGCCGGCTCGATCGAACGCGGCTCGTTGCTGGAGGCGCGGTCGAGCTGAGGCTGGTCGCCCGCTCCGTCTTCTGGTGCCTCCGTCTCGCCTCCGTCCTCCGCCTCGTCTTCCTCCTCGGCACTGGAGCCGATCACCTCCGCCGAGTCCTCGTCGTAGTCCGGGTTCATCCCGAACCACTCTGGCGGGACCTCCTCGCCGTTCGCGGCCCGTTCAGGAACAAAGACACTGGTGTCGGTGTAGTAGGCAATCGCCGCCACACGCTCGACGAGGGCGCCTTCCACAGCCACCAGCTCTGCCTGGGCCTCTGACCGAAACGCGGCCAGCCGGTCCAGGTCCAGCCCTGGATACCAAGCCTTGACGAATTCCAAGGCCAGCGCGCTTCCAGCCAGCCGAGGAACCCTTCCAAGCCTCAAGACGGCCAGCTGCGACCTCCGGCCAAGAGTCCGACCGGGAGGAGTCTTGAGCCGCATGTCCGCCACGAGCGGCATCGCCGAGCACCGGCGCATTGAAGCCGGAGCAGCAGCTAATGGGCCGGCCGCAGACGAGTCTCGATGCTCAGGAGCTGCTCGTCGACGGTCAGGGGGGCATTGGCAGCAATCTCCTCGCTATTTGCCCTCCGCGCCTCGCGATCAGCCTCGATGGCTCGAGTGACCGCCTGCGAGTGGCCGGGGAAGAAGTCTGCCAAAACAAGAAAGAAGCAAGAGAAAGAGTCAGGAGTCGACCTGACTCACAGTCGGCGGCTCAAAGAAAGAAAGCAGAGAAACTCACCGTCGACGATGTCTTCGATCTCGTGGAAGCCGGAGGTCAGCATCGCCTCCTTGTCAGTCCTGGAGGAGCGCTCGCTTTCGAACTCGGCCAGGAGAGCGGTCTCTCTCTTCTCTGCCTCGTCATGTGCCGCCTTAAGCAGCTCCTTCTGCTCCGCTAGCTGTGCGGCCAGCAGGTCGCGCTCCGTGGCGAGCTTGCCGCACTCCTCCTCCTTGGCACGCAGGGCAGTGCTGACTTCGCCCAACCGTTCCTGAAGAGCGGCATTGGCCTCTGAAGGACAAAAAAGAAAGGACATTAAGTCGTCAACAAGAAGGTCGCTGGAAGATCCGCCCGATCGCTAGCGATCAGCCGAATCTCGGGACTACAGCCCAGCAGTGCGCCAGCGCCGCCAAAAGAAGAAGGACTTACTCCGGCTCTCCGACAAGTCGGCCGTCCGCTTCCCGAGCTGCTCAACATTGCGGTTGAAGGCAGTGACGCGGAGGTTGTGATACTCCTGTGATAAACAATCAGACAAAAATGAATATTCGGACTCGCGGATGGAGTTCGGGGACTTTGCTCAGCAGCCGCCCGAAACTTCGAGGATTACACCCGGCAGGAGTGCGCGCCGCCTCACGAGAAGAACGAGAAAAAACAAAGTCAAAGAAGAAAGCGTACCCGAATAGATGCGTGCGACGCCAGATGCGCCTTGGTGCAGCCCTGGATGGCCTCGCCCTCAGCTCATAGCTTCGCCTGGATGTCCAAGGGCGCTTGGTTCAGCAGACCGTCGCCGCCTCCTTGCACCCACCCAGTGGGCGCGGCGCTTGTCGCCTCGGCATCTGGGATGGTCGAGCTGGCGGCGCCGGCCTCCAAGGGGCGTGGCGCTGAAACCGCCTTCTCGAGGCGGCGGCGCGCTGGTGAGGCGACTTGAAGAAGCAGCCTCGCCACCGCCTCGTCTTTAGTCGGCGGTACTGGCGGGCCTGCCGGCTGCTTGCCATGCGCGCTCCCAGTCGGCGGTGGAGGCGGCGGTGGTGGCGTGGCCGTGCCCGACGCGGAGGCCTCGCCACCGTCCTTCTCCACGATGGAGTGCTCCCCGCCGACTTCTCCAGTCTGCCCTGTGAACTCCGGGGGCGGCGGCGCGGAGTTCAGCGGGATGACAAGCAACGCCGATTGGCGCTGCGCGGTCTCCGCAGCCAGCTGTCTTGCTGCGGCGGCGGCTTCGGCTTCCTCCAGTTTCTTCTGGGCGGAAGCCGCCGCCTTCTCGGCCTCCGCCTTCTCCAGATGGTCGGCCTCCTCCTCGTCGCGCTTCTCCCGCGCGTTTTGCTCTGTCGCCTCCCAGAGGTCGGCGGCGGGGTCTATCCACCGAGTATTGGCGGATGTCTCGGCCGACCCCATGACAGAGGGGACGGCGACCCTCTCAAGAGAAAGAGGGGCCATGAAGCAAAGAAGGAATGAAAAAGATTCGGAAAAGATTCATCGAAGAAAGCAAGGCGAAGGCAGAGAGCGCTTACACAGAGACTAGCGGCGGCTTCTTCACTTCCTTGCGGAAGCGGTTGGCCTTCGCGACCGCCTCCTCCCGTTTGGTCGCGGCGGCCGCCCCCTTGAACTTCTTCGGTCGGCCGCCGAGCGAACTCGGCACGGCCCGGCGCTTCTTCGCGCCGACTTGACCGGCCAAGCCGGCGGAGGAACTCGCGCCTGGATGGCCGGCTTTCGAATGGCGGCGCGGGGCGACTTCCCGTTCGGTGTCGTCTTCTGGCCAGTCGGCGAAGGTGGCGGAGGGCCTGAAGCCGCCTTCCGCCCCTCCTCCTCCGCCTTCGGCGTCGGCCTCCATCGCCGCCGCCCCCAAGTCAGGGTCGTCAACGTCGCTCTCCGCTCGATCCGGAGCGAACTCGCGAGGCGGTCCCGAGGCGCCGGCTGCCGGTTGGATGAGGGGGTTCTGACTCGAGAAACTAAGAGGATCAGAAGTCGGATTCGGCTACAGAAGAAAAACAGAGGAACAAAAGATATGACTTACCACAGGCGGGGGGTTGGCACGTGAGTATGACTCCTTGCCGAACTGCCAGTCTTCCGCGAGCTCGCAGTTCGCGATGTGATTCACCATATTTGCCACCTCCGCGTGGGGCATGTCCTAGGTGCACATCCGACTCGGGTCTCGGCGGTCGCTCATCTGACTAATCAGATGAGGTCGGCCTTAGAGAGGAAGGACTCAGCACGCCACAAAGGCGGCCAACAAGTCGGCCCCGACCAGGCCCTCTGACTGCGTCAGCACTCGGAGTCGCGCGACGGTGGCGGCACCTGCGGGAGTCAGCGTCTTGGCCCGGTGGGACCAGCTGGGAAGCCTCCCAGCCGGCGCGCCCGACCTCGTGAAGGCGGCAGAGTTGACCCGATCGCCTTCCGTGGTGGCGTTCTTCACGAGAAGAACGATCGGCTGCCACATCTTCACCGACTTGATTAAGCGATGGAGGGAATGGGTTGTCGACGGTCGACTGCGCGATCGCGATGAAGGCGCCAAGATCGAGCCGCACGCCCGCGGCGTGCGTGCGAGCTTGATTGAAAGAACTCTCCCCACAGCTCGATGGTGGGGAGAGCGCTAAAAAACTCTCGCCAGGTGGCGAGGCGGCCAGCACCACCACCGTGTTCGGAGTGAGGTGGTGCGGCTGGAGTCCGTTGAAATCCAAGAAGGAGCGGAGGAAGCCGCTCGCCGGCAGGCCCAGGCCGCGCATGAGGTGCGAGCGGAATATGACTTGGTCGCCCTCCTCCGGCGCCGGTCTTATTTCCCCCGCCGGCGTGGCGCGGGCTCGCACCAGGTTCGCGCCGGGGAGCCGGCGCGTCTTGCGGAGGTGCTCGATGATGTCATCGTCCACCGTAGAGCCGTCCCACACGCCGGAGCATACGGCAGGAGCTGCGGCGGCGGAGGAGGAGCTCATCGCTGCGGGTGCGGCGCGGCTTGGTGCGGCGAAGGCAAGAAGAAGAAGAGACAGGAGGAAGCGGGGGAGCAGGGACGAATGAGCGCGCGTGCTTCGCCTTCCCGCTCCCCCTGCCTACTCATAAGCCCGTAGGCTGAGAAGCCGATGGGGCGGCGTGGGATTAACTGCACGCGGGACCCCACGCCCCCCACGATTTACCCCACGAAGTTACTGCGCAGTAACGACGTGGGGAACCCAACCGTCCTCACGGCCGCAACGGATCCGTTCGCGTGCCGAGGCGCGGTAGTGGCGGGCCCTGCCTAACGGCTGTCCGTCCTGCGTGGGTAGGCGAGGCTGCCCACGCCACGTGGCGCCAGCGACGGGCCAGAGCGGGCGACGCGGGAAGCGTGTCGAACGCCCGCTGGTTCCCGCTGCGGCTTTCAAAACTCCTTAGGGGGCAATACAGCCCTCAGTGAATCCGACTCCAGCTAGTCGGTTTGAAGCAAGGTGGCCCTCTGTGAATCCGACTCCAGCCAGTCGGCTTGAAGGAAGACGGCAAGCAAGGCCTAAATCCCACCAACGAAAGAATGAAACTGTTGAGGCCCGCGACGTATCACCCTTGGAGCCTCACCAGCTTCGGGGACTACTGTCGGAGTAATGGGCCACGGGTAGGCTAACCTGAGTCCCAGAACCTTTCAAGACATCAGGGCAGGCTGCGCCCCGCGAGTCTAGAGGCGACTCCAAGATAAGCCGAGTCCCAGAAGCGAATCTCAGTCAAGCCGAGTCCCAGAGGCGACTCTCAGCTAAGCCGAGTCCAGAGGCGAATCCAAGATAAGCCGACTCCTGGCCGGCGACTTCCAGAGAGGCCGGCTATAGGGAGTCGGCCTGCAACTCCAACCACCCCAATAATTAAAGGCAGGCATGGCCACAGTGCGCCGTACCCACGGAGATCTCCGCCCGGCGCGGCACTGTTACCATGCCAACCCTGACATCAGCCCTTGGGGGCGGAGCCCTGTACCCACGACGGCCTGTCTGTAGGGCCCGGAGATGGCGGGGCCTACCAGTCAGCGGGAGTACTGAAGACGGCGAGAGCGCCAAGAGTTGGACCCGTTAGGAGTCGGCCCCCAGGAGTCGGCCGGCCCCTCCCACGGGCCCCACCCGCCATTAACCAGACACGACGGGGGAATGGCAACAGTGATCGCCCGTCAGGCGGCGGCACTGTTGCCATGACCCCATGACCAAGCCAGCGTCATTAGAAGCACGCTCTGATGTCTGCGGTGGCAAGACCCGCTTGTTGTTGACCCTCGTACCAGGCCTGTCGGCGGGACCCACCAGTCGGCAGGCCCTAGGAGTCGGCGGAGAAGACGGCGGCCTGAGAGACAGACGGCTGGGACCCGCACCCAACCGATTTTACCATTGTACCCCTGGGGGGTAGGCCTATATAAACCCCCCAGGGCACCCATGCAAAGGGTTCGAATCCATTAGCACTAGACAAACCATACAGGGAGGAGAAAGCTAGCCTTGCCTTCTCCTACCTCCAGAAACAGCTCTAGGAGCAACCTTGTATTCACTTTGCCTTAGTGACCATGCGGAGACCCAGCGCAGCGTGATGAGGGGTGTTATATCCTCGGAGAGCCACGAAGCTGGGTAAGATCCGCCGGCGTGCATGTCTTCGCCTCATCCCGTTTCCAGGCACCGGCGACGTTCTACTCGCCCCCACCATGATAAGCCATCCTTTGGCATATGTCGCACCCAACCCCCAACATATAGAGATAGATCAAGACACTTAATTGGACTTTCACAAAGCACATACCTTGATAAAGTTTTGAAAAAGTTCAAAATGGATCAGGCAAAGAAAGGGTTCTTGCCTGTATTAAAAGGTGTGAAGTTGAGTCAGACTCAATGCCCGACCATAGCAGAAGATAGAGAGAAAATGAAGATGTTCCCTATGATTCAGCCATAGGCTCTATCATGTATGCAATGCTGTGTACCAGACCTGATGTATGCTTAGCAATAAGTTTGGCAGGGAGGTACCAAAGTAATCTGTCGCGGCCGGATGGGTGGCGCGGCACCTATGGGGCCGGGGCCCCTTCGTGTTGATGCAGGCGGAGGCAGCGGAGGAGAGCAGATCGAGGCGTCTGCGCGAGATTTTACCCGGCCGGGCGCGATTGTCGCGTAAACCCTCTCGCTGCTTTGTGTTGTATTGTGCTTCGGGAGCTTGAGGAGCTACAGTAGTGGCTTCCCGAGCGTGAGAGTTGCAAACCAGTCCAACCCCCTCTACGTTGTGCATGGGCCTCTTTTGACAGAGGGGGACAAGGGCATTAAATGCCCGTCGCCGTCGCCCCAAAAGCTCCCGCCATTGCGTCTTCTTCGCCACGGGGCCGGTTACCACCGTGGAGTGCCACCGCATTCTTCATGCGGTCTGACCACCCGCCACGCGTCTCGAGAAAATTTGGAGGCGACGTGGGCAAATGAGCTGGAGTCTTGGGCACGTGCACAGCTCTCCCCGGCAAGCTCCTTGCCGGGGCCTTGATCTTGCCGGGCCCGGGGGCTTGTCGGGCTCTGTGACTTGCCGCCCCCCGGGTCCTCGCCGGGGCGCTCGCGGGGCGCCGAGGCGTGACTTCTGTGATGTGATCTTCTGGTCCTCCCGACGAGCTCCTCTCGCCGGGGATCTGTAGGAGTGACGTAGCCTTGAGCCTGGAATGGCCTTCCCGGCAAGCTCCTCTTGCCGGGGTCTTGAGTTTCTATCTTATATACTTTGTTCTTGAGCGGCTTGGTGTGGGCGGAGATGATCTCCGGCAAGCATTTGATGGATCTGGTTGCGGGGGCTGGGGCTGCCCGTGCACAAGTTGGGGTCTTGAGGTACCCCTACCTTAGTCACCGACAGAGCCCCGGCCTGGGCCATACACGGTGCCGAAGCGCCAAGGCGAGCCCAAGGCAGTCTCTCGGCGCGCTGAAGCCCACGGCGCGTCGAATCCACTTCCGCCCTGCCGCCTTCCGTGCAGCAAAGCCTGCGTCGATTGCGGCGCCCGTGGGATGGGGCGTGCCCGTCCTTAATGAGGAGAGCGCCCGCGCCCCCCCACTTCATTGTTTCTTCGCCCTTCCCGACAAGCTCTTCTTGCGGGGTCTTCTCTCCAGCAAGCCTATCTTGCGGGGCTCCTGACCTACCTCCTGAACTCTGAGCAGAGAAACAGGAGAGGATCACGGGCACCTTATCTTTTCAGATTGTAAGCCCTCGGGCATTAGCTGCATTTAGAACTTGTAATCCTCTCTATCATGTTTTCATCCTCCATGGACTTGTACTAAATTGGATGTTTTTAATGAAAAGAGGAAAGCTTGCGGATCGGGTCTTTTACTTGATCTGCGTGCCTTGTATGTGCTTACGCTATCGGGAGCTTGCCGGGCGAACACGCTTAGCGATCATGGACAGCCCGGCTGGTGGTGTCACTCCGGCAAGCAACCTTGTCGGGCGATTCTGACGTCTATCTTCTTGAGCAGGCTCGGAAGCAAGGTAGAGTGCAGCGCACACTTGGGTTTGTTGAGCGGACTCGAAACAAACCAAGCACGCAATCGGGCCACGACTCGGTTCCTCCACGTCTGGGTTTTACAAGACACGATCGTCCAAAGACGCAGTCCGCATCTCCCCGTCCATGAGAGGATGCATGACGAGGATGAAAAACTTATCTGAAATAGCAGCCCCAGCAACTCTAGCTTGCCGGAGACGAATCTTGGCGTTCGCAGCCCAGTGAGGCTGGCTTGTCGAGGAGAGCCTTGGCAATCGCAGCCCAGCGACCGGGCTTGCGGATCTTAGGCGCTGGTGTGGTCTTTTGGTTCTCCTTGTTGCTGCAATTTTAGCCATGAAAATAGCTGAGGTAGATATGCGATTGCTCAATGCACATGTATGTGTATATAAATCTTGGCTAAGCAAAGGCGATGTCGGGCTTTGTCCTTCGTATGTTTGTACTTCACGCTCTTGGGGAGCTTGCCGGGGACACGCTTAGTGACCGCGGGACAGCCCGCTGGTGGCGTCGCCTCCGCAAGCAACCTCGTCGGGCCGATTCTGACGCTTAACTTGCTGGCGTGGCTCGGAAGCAAGATAAGGGTGCTGCAGCACACTTGTGTTTGTTGAGCGGACTGGAAACAAAACAAGTACGAATCGGGCCACGACTTGGCTCCTCTTGCGCCCAAGCCTCCCATACCAAGGGCATCTCACGGCAAGGCTTGCAACGTTACACCCTCTACCCAGCATCCTTTGTGCGCTTTACGCCTTCGAGGGAACTTGCGGCGCTTAACGCGCTTCTGAGTCTGGGACATCAGCAGCCCACCGGCGTCGCTTCCGCAAGCAACCTTGCCGTGTCTAGTTCGCGACGCGCTTAACTTGCCGAGACTTCGAGCGAAGCGAGGGTGCGAAGCTGGTCGCCGCTTTTTTTACTCGTTGAGTGTGTTGAGCGAAGTAAAGTGCGGCTATCCACAAGCAGGCTCCTCGGCGTGCAGGTTTGGGCACAAGCGACAAATGCGAGAGGATATAACGAATAAAAGCATGATATTAAGGAGTGCTCTGCACGGCGCGAGCGACTTAGCTTTTTCTTTTTCTTGTTTCTTCGCACTACTGGAGGTGCCCAATGGTGCGTTCGACGGCGGCGCAGCACTCCGGGAGGTGCATTTGCGGAACGAGCGCTAGAGCTGTCTTCGCGGGCTTAGGCGTTCCGAGGAGCTGCGCTCGTCGGATAAGCACCAGAGCCGCCCTTGCCGGACTTAGAGCTCGATGGCGCGTCCTCGGCTGCGTGAGCGCTCGAGACACGCTTGCGGAGCGCAGGGGAGCGGGAGCGAGCGGCGCGAGCAGGCGTGCTCGGACTCCTAATAGTGACAGGAGGAGCAGGTCTTGTCCGGCACTCGCTTTGCTCATGCTCGGACAGCGATCCGGAGCATCCCGCGAGCCCCCGCATGTTCTAGCCCCAAGATGCGGGCACCATCTTCGTAACACGGCGCCGCTGGGTTGTGGTCTTGTGAGGATGGGCGTGGGCCTCACGGAGGCGAGGCGTGGTCCTCCGCCTCGCCCTCGATCTGGTGGCACCGCGGCGCCCTCGCCGTGTCCATTCTTCCACCGGCGTCTCCTCCGCCGCCGCCGGCTCCGGTGGCGGCGGGAAGACGGAGATGGTCTCGCGACCCTCGAAGCTCTCGCTTGAGGTCATGATGCAGATTGTCGGCGAAGCTTGCCGACGGCCGAGAGGTTGATGAAGAGGTCTTTGGCGCGCAACGCCGGATCAGGTTCGCACAACCTCGACGCCCCTACCGCGCGCGCCAGAGATGTCGCGCGGATGGGTGGCGCGGCACCTATGGGGCAGGGCCCTTCGTGTTGATGCAGGCGGAGGCCGCGAGAGAGCGATCGAGGCGATGCGCGCTGCGAGATTTTACCCAGCTTCGACGCGATTGTCGCGTAAACCCTCTGCTGCTTTGTGTTGTATTGTGCCGAGCTTGAGGAGCTACTGAGTGGCTTCCCGAGCGTGAGAGTTGCAAACCAGTCCAACCCCCTCGTTGTGCATGGGCCTCTTTGTGAGAGGGGACAAGGGCATTAAATGCCCATCGCCGTCGCCCAAAAGCTCCCCGCCATTGCGTCTTCTTTCGCCACGGGCGCGCCACCACCGTGGAGTGCCACCGATTCTTCATGCAAGACTGCCACCCGCCACGCGTCTCGAGAAAGGCCGGAGGCGACGCGTGGGCAAATGAGCTGGAGTGCGGACGTAGCACAGCTCTCCCGGCAAGCTCCTTGCCGGGCCTTGATCTTGCGGGCCCGGGCTTGTCGGACTCTGTGACTTGCCGCCCCGGTCCTCGCCGGAAGCGCGGCAGCCGAGGCGTGACTTCGTGATGTGATCTTGGTCCTCCCGGCAGCTCCTCTCGCCGGGATCTGAGGAGTAACGAGCCTTGAGCACAGAATGGCCTTCCGGCAAGCTCCTCTTGCCGGGTCTTGAGTTTCTATCTTATATACTTTGTTCTTGAACGGCTTGGTGTGGAGCGGAGATGATCTCCGGCAAGCATTTGATGGATCTGGTTGCGGGGAGCTGGGGCTGCCCGTGCACAAGTTGGGGTACTGAGGTACCCCTACCTTAGTACACCGACATAATCCAAGAGTGGATCACTGGACAACGGTCAAGAATATAATGAAATACCTGCAAAGGACTAAGGATATGTTTCTCGTTTATGGAGGTGACAAAGAGCTAGTCGTAAATGGTTACGTCGATGCAAGCTTTGACACTGATCCGGACGATTCTAAATCGCGTTTATATTGAACGGTGGAGCTGTCAGTTGGTGCAGTTCTAAACAAAGCGTCGTGGCGGGATCTACATGCGAACCGGAGTACATAGCTGCTTCGGAAGCAGCAAATGAAGGAGTCTGGATGAAAGAGTTCATTTCCGATCTAGGTGTCATACCTAGTGCATCGGCACCAATGAAGATCTTCTGTGACAATACTGGTGCAATTGCCTTGGCAAAGGAATCCAGATTTCACAAGAGGACCAAGCACATCAAGAGACGCTTCAATTCCATCTGGGACCAAGTCCGGTGGGAGACATAGAGATTTGCAAGATACATACGGATCTGAATGTTGCGAGACCCATTGACTAAGCCTCTTCCACGAGCAAAATGATGAGCACCAAGACTCCATGGGTGTTAGAATCATTACTGTGTAATCTAGATTATTGACTCTAGTGCAAGTGGGAGATCAAGGAAATATGCCCTAGAGGCAATATCTGATTATTATTTATTTCCTCATATCATGATAAATGTTTATTATTCATGCGTAATTGTATTAACCGAAACATGATACATGTGTGAATATATAGACAAACTTAATGTCACTAGTATGCCTCTACTTGACTAGCTCATTAATCAAAGATGGTTATGTTTCCTAGCCATAGACATGTGTTGTCATTTGATTAACGCGATCACATCATTAGGAGAATGATGTGATTGACTTGACCCATTCCGTTAGCTTAGCACTTGATCGTTTAGTATGTTGCTATTGCTTTCTTCATGACTTATACAAGTTCCTATAACTATGAGATTATGCAACTCCCGTTTACCGGAGGAACACTTTGTGTGCTACCAAACGTCACAACATAACTGGGTGATTATAAAGGAGCTCTACAGGTGTCTCCAAAGGTACATGTTGAGTTGGCGTATTTAGAGATTAGGTTTTGTCACTCCGATTGTCGGAGAGGTATCTTTGGGCCCTCTCAGTAATGCACATCAATATAAGCTTGCAAGCAATGTAGCTAATGAGTTAGTTACGGAATGATGCATCATGTAACAAGTAAAGAGACTTGCCGGTAACGAGATTGAACTAGGTATTAGGATACCGACGATCGAATCTCGGGCAAGTAACATATTGATGACAAAGGGAACAACGTATGTTGTTATGCGGTTTGACCGATAAAGATCTTTGTAGAATATGTAGGAGCCAATATGAGCATCCAGGTTCCGCTATTGGTTATTGCCCGGAAATGAGTCTCGGTCATGTCTACATAGTTCTCGAACCCGTAGGGTCCGCGCACGCTTAAGGTTTTGATGACAGTTATATTATGAGTTTATGAGTTTTGATGTACCAAAGTTTGTTCGGAGTCCCGGATGAGATTACGGACATGACGAGGAGTCTCGAAATGGTCGAGACATGAAGATTGATATACTGGAAGCCTATATTTGGATGTCGGAAGTGTTCCGGGTGAAATCGGGATTTTACCGGAGTACCGGGAGGTTACCGAAACCCCCCGGTGGCTTAATGGGCCTACATGGGCCTTAGTGAAGAAGAGGAGAGGAGGCCAGGGCAGGGCCGCGCGCCCCTCCCCCCTAGTCCGAATAGGACAAGGAGAGGGGGGCGGCGCCCCCCCTTTCCTTCCTCTCTCCCTCCTCCTTCCCCCTTCTCCTAGTCCAACAAGGAAAGGAGGGAGTCCTACTCCCGGTGGGAGTAGGACTCCCCTTGGCGCGCCCCTCCTTGGCTGGCCACCCCTCCCCGTTGCTAATTTATATACGGGGGCAGGGGCACCCCATAGACACAACAATTGATCTCTTGATCTCTTAGCCGTGTGCGGTGCCCCCCTCCACCATAGTCCTCGATAATATTGTAGCGGTGCTTAGGCGAAGCCCTGCGACGGTAGAACATCAAGATCATCACCACGCCGTCGTGCTGACAGAACTCTTCCCCGACATTCTGCTAGATCGGAGTACGGGGATCGTCATCGAGCTGAACGTGTGCTAGAACTCGGAGGTGTCGTAGTTTCGGTGCTTGATCGGTCGGGCCGTGAAAACGTACGACCACATCAACCGCGTTGTTCTAACGCTTCCGCTTTCGGTCTACGAGGGTACGTGGACAACACTTTCCCCTCTCGTTGCTATGCATCACCATGATCTTGCGTGTGCATAGGATTTTTTTTAAAATTACTACGTTCCCCAACACTAACGACGTGCAAACACGGTACCCCCATTTTTAGAAAATAACATACAAAGTATTCATGGCCACCAGGAAGCTATGACACTACTTTCAGGCCAACCCAATCACAGTGGTCAGTCATGCACCACTCTTCGACACCATAAAAAACAAGGACGAAACAGGCCACGTGGCTAAGTGGGTAATCGAGCTTCTACCATTTGATATCTCCTACAAACCACGCTCGGCAGTCAAGTCACAAGCGATCGCCGACTTCTTGGCTAAATGGATTGAGGCCTAGCACGTCCCCAAGAACATCGACCTCGAATACTGGACAACTTATTTCGATGGATCAATGACAGTACATGGTGCTGGAATTTAGTCTATATTGGGCAGCCCAATAACTATTTCAGAAATTCCTAATAAATCCTAGAGGCCCACTTAGCCCATTTGTGCAAGGCAAGGGATACTACTAAAGTTTAGTCCCACATTGCTAGTCTAGTGGGAGTTGGACCTCCTTATAAGGGAGGTTCTTTCCCTACTTGTACAAGCATGAGAACAAGAGGGACATCCACGCGCGCTCCTCCTCCGCCGCCCGCCTCGCCACGCCACGCCTCGCCTCGCCACGCCTCGCCTCGCCTCGTCACGGGTTGCGGCAATGAGCTGAGCCGATGTCTAAATTTTTACCACGCACTACGGGTATGCGAAAGGTCACTCGGAAGCTGAAACATTTTTTCTGTAGTGGACAGTGAATCCGAACGGCGCGCCTCTTCGGCTGCTGCCTGTTCGTTTCGTCTCCCACGTTCCCTTCAGCTCCCGACGCAACACCGCGAGTCGGGACAGTAGGCCTCCGAAACCGCACCTTTTGAGTCCTGTACGGGAGAAGGGTGATAAGGTTTTTGGGGAGCACTCTGCGCGACTACTGGCTGCTTCATCACGGACAATCCGGTCGCCGACGACTACTTCCCCGACGACGACTTCTTCCCTGACGTCGACAACCTCCTCGACGACATGGCTGGCGAGGACACCGACCCCAAGTCCAATTACTCTGCTGCTGCTGTCCCGTATGTCTTCTTCTTTACATTACATGTTCATCACATGTCCCCCACGATTACCTCTACTAGTACTTGCCCTACATATGTTAGATTCTACTTCATCTATGCAACTAGTTCTACTGTCTGCTATAGATATGTTAGGCTACGGTTCATATATGCAGAAGCCATTTACCTTCACTCTGTCAGAACGCATGACTTGCTTTATCTCTACTATTTTAGTCATGTTTTATCTAGTATTTCTGTTAATAAAATCATTTGGGAAATTGCTCATATTTCCAACAATCCAAAAACCTTATCATAGGCAATTTACCTCGAATGGTTTTGCTGCTTCCATGAGACCTCCTATGTTTGAGGGTATCCACTATAAGAGGTGGCGCGTGAGAGCAGTCTTATGGTTTCAAACCATGAGTTGCTATGACGCCACGCTAGCAAACTGAAGGAGAGCTTGATGCTCAACAAGCACAAGCTTTTCGAAAATGGATACTCTGTTTAAGGCTGCTCTCTTGAGTGTTCTTGGAGAGAACATAGTTGATGCTTATCGTCAATTGATAATGGAAAAGATATGTGGGATGCACTCGAGGCCAAGTTTGGGGTCTCGGATCTCGCATCGAGCTGTACATCATGGAGCAATTCTATGATTACAGGATGGTGAAGAGCGCTCCGTGGTTGAACAAGCTCATGAGATACGATCGTTTGCTAGAGAACTTGAGCACTTGGGTTATGCGCTCTGGGACAAGTTTGTTGCCGGGGTATCATCACTAAGCTTCCTCCTTCATGGAGGAACTTTGCTACTCTTGAAGCATAAGAGGCAGGAGTTTTCCGTCCGGATCTCATTGGCACTCTTGATGTGGAAGAAAAGGTGAGAGTAAAGGACACACGTGCTCGAGGTATTGAGGAGGATCTAGTGCCAATGTGGTGCAGTATGAACTTCCACCCCACAAGTTCAAGAACAAGGGCAAGTTTGATGGTAAAGCAAAGTTTGATGGGAAGAACAAGGCTGTGCAACACACGAACTTCAAGAAGAAGAATGGCAAGAAGAAAGGTGCTTGTCATGTGTGTGGAGATCCCGATCATTGGGCTCCTAGTTGCCCTAATCGCTATGACAAGCGTCACCGGGAAAGGCGGCAAGATCGCTAATGTTGTCATCGGAGACATTGACATGAAGGATGTTGGGTATGGTATATTTCCCACTATTCTTTCAAGATGTCATTCTCCTGATTGGTTAATTGACACAGTGCTAATGTGCATGTATGCGTGATATTTCCATGTTTTCGTCTTATCGGATCGCAGGGACTTCAACCATGCTTGATGGGCAACGGTTCAAGTGCTTACATTCGTGGTGTTGGCACGATCGATCTGAAGTTTACTTCGGGAAGATCGTCTTGCGGTGAAGAACGTGCATTATGTCCCCTCCGTCAATAAAAATCTTGTTAGCGGATCTCTTCTGTGTAGAGATGGCTACAAGCTTGTCTTTGAGTCGAATAAATTTGTAATATCCAAGTATGGTACCTTTGTTGGTAAAGGCTATGAGTCAGGAGGCCTGTTTCGTTTATCCTTATCAGATGTTTGCAATAAAGTTGTTAATCATATTTGCAACAATAGTGAATCAAATGTGTGGCATTCACGACTTTGTCATGTTAACTTTGGTTGCATGTCGCGACTAGCGAAGTTGAACTTAATCCCTAGTTTCACCACCGTTAAGGGATCTAAGTGTCAAGTGTGTGTGCAAGCTAAGCAACCTCGTAAATCTCACGTGATCATGGAGACGAGAAATCTTGCACCACTAGAACTTATACATTCAGATCTATGTGAAATGAATGGTGTTTTGACAAAAGGTGGAAAGAAATATTTCATGACGTTAATTGGCGACTCCACTAGATCTTTGTTGTGTGTATCTTCCGAAATCTAAGGATGAGGCTTTGAACTTTTCAAGATCTATAAAGCTGAAGTGGAAAACCAACTTGATCGGAAAATCAAGAGGCTTAGGTCCGACCGTGGTGGAGAGTATTTTCCAATGAATTTGATGCTTTTTATGCGGAACATGGTATAATCCATGAGAGGACGCCTCCTACTCACCTCGGTCGAATGGGGTGGCGAAAGAAAGAACCGTACTCTAAGCGATTTGGTTAACGCCATGTTAGACACATCGGGTCTCTCCAAGGCATGGTGGGGGGAGGCGATATTGACAGCATGTCATGTCCTAAATCGAGTTCCCACAAAGAACAAAGAGATAACTCCATTCGAGGAATGGGAGAAGAAAAGGTTAAAACTCTCTTATCTGCGAACATGGGGTTGTTTGGCGAAAGTCAATGTTCCAATTCCAAAGAAGCGGAAACTTGGACCAAAGACTGTGGATTGTGTTTTCTTGGGATATGCTTTTTGAAGGAAATATGCCCTAGAGGCAATAATAAAGTTATTATTTATTTCCTTATATCATGATAAATGTTTATTATTCATGCTAGAATTGTATTAACCGGAAACATAATACATGTGTGAATATATAGACAAACAGAGTGTCACTAGTATGCCTCTACTTGACTAGCTTGTTAATCAAAGATGGTTATGTTTCCTAACCATGGACAAAGAGTTGTTATTTGATTAACGGGATCACATCATTAGTTGAATGATCTGATTGACATGACCCATTCTGTTAGCTTAGCACCCGATCGTTTAGTATGTTGCTATTGCTTTCTTCATGACTTATACATGTTCCTATGACTATGAGATTATGCAACTCCGTTTACGGAGGAACACTTTGTGTGCTACCAAACGTCACAACGTAATCGGGTGATTATAAAGGTGCTCTCAGGTGTCTCCAAAGGTACTTGTTGGGTTGGCGTATTCGAGATTAGGATTTGTCACTCCGATTGTCGGAGAGGTATCTCTGGCCCTCTCGGTAATGCACATCACTTAAGCCTTGCAAGCATTACAACTAATGAGTTAGTTGTGAGATGATGTATTACGGAGCGAGTAAAGAGACTTGCCGTAACGAGATTGAACTAGGTATTGGATACCGACGATCGAATCTCGGGCAAGTAACATACCGATGACAAAGGAACAACGTATGTTGTTATGCGGTCCGACCGATAAAGATCTTCGTAGAATATGTAGGAGCCAATATGGGCATCCAGGTCCCGCTATTGGTTATTGACCGAGACGTGTCTCGGTCATGTCTACATTGTTCTCGAACCGTAGGGTCCGCACGCTTAAGGTTTCATGGCGGTTATATTATGAGTTTGTGTATTTTGATGTACCGAAGAAGTTCGAGTCCGGATGTGATCACGGACATGACGAGGAGTCTCGAAATGGTCGAGACATAAAGATTGATATATTGGAAGCCTATATTTGGAGTTCGGAATGGTTCGGGTGAAATCGGGATTTTCTGGAACAGAGAAGTTACGGAACCCTCCCGGGGTTATTGGGCCTTAGTGGGCCATGAGGGAGAAGAGGAAGGGCCAGGGCAGGCCGCGCGGCCCCTCCCCTAGTCTGAATTGGACAAGGAGAGGGGGCACCCCCCTTCCCTCTTTCCCTCCCCAATCCTACTCCAACTAGGAAGGGGGAGTCCTACTCGGTGGGAGTAGGACTCCTCAGCCGCCCCTCCTCAAGGGCCGCCGCACCCCCCTTGCTCCTTTATATACGGGGCAGGGGCACCCTAGGACACACAAGTTGATCCTTGAGATCGTTCCTTAGCCGTGTCGGTGCCCCCTCCACCATATTCCACCTCGGTCATATCGTGCATAAAGCTTAGGCGAAGCCTGCGCCGATAGAACATCAAGATCGTCACCACGCCGTCGTCTTGACGGAACTCTCCCTCCCGAAGCTCTCTTGGATTGGAGCCCGAGGGCGTCATCGAGCTGTCGTGTGTCAAGAACTCGGGGCGCCGAATGTGGCGGCGCCGGATCGGTCGGATCGCGAGGAGAACGTCGACTACTTCCTCTACGTTGTGATCGCTTCCGCCGGTCTACAAGGGTATGTAGACAACACTCTCCCCTCTCGTTGCTATCCATCACCATGATCTTGCGTGTGCGTAGGAAATTTTTGAAATTACTCGTTCCCCAACAATGGTATCCGAGCCTAGGTTTTATGGTTTGATGTTATATGCACGAGTAGAACACAAGTGAGTTGTGGGCGATATAAGTCATCTTGCTTACCAAAGATGTCATACTTTGGTTGGCGGTATTGTTGGATGAAGCGGCCGGACCGACATTACGCCAGTCGCTTCTGCGAGACTGGTTTTACCGCCGTGCTTTGCACACGGTGACTAGCGGTGTCGGTTTCTCAACTTTAGTTGAACCGAGTGTGGCTACGCCCGGTCCTTGCGAAGGTTAAAACAGCACCAACTTGACAAACTATCGTTGTGGTTTTGATGCGTAGGTGAGATTGGTTCTTGCTTAAGCCCGTAGCGGCCACGTAAAATTTGCAACAACAAAGTAGAGGGCGTCTAACTTGTTTTTGCGAGGGCATGTTGTGATGTGATATGGTCAAGGCGTGATAAGATATAAGTTGTTGTATGAGATGATCATGTTTTGTTGAAGTTATCGGCAATCGGCGAAGCCCTATGGATGTCTCTTTGTTGCATAAGATGCAAGTGCCAAATAATTGCTTTACTTTATCGCTATCGATAGCAATAGTTGCAAGAGCAATAGTTGGTGAGACAACCATGTGATGACACATTGATATAGATCAAGATGATGAAGATCATGGTGTCGTGCGGTGACGATATAGATCATGACAAGACTTTGGAGATGGAGATCAAAGGCGCAAGATGATCATGGCCATATCATGTCACATATTTTGATTGCATATGATGTTTATCTATTATACATCTTATTCTTGCTTTGATTGACGGTAGCATTTTAAGATGATCTCTCACTAAAATTATCAAGAAGTGTTCTCCCGAGTATGCACCGTTGCCAAAGTTAAATCGTGCCCGGACACCACGTGATGATCGGGTGTGATAAGCTCTCGTCCATCTACAACGGGTGCAAGCCAGTTTTGCACACGCAGAATACTCAGTTATACTTGACGAGCCTAGCATATGCAGATATGGCCTCGAACACGGAGACCGAAAGGTCGGCGTGAATCATATAGTAGATATGATCAACATAAGATGTTCACCATTGAAAACTACTCCATCTCACGTGATGATCGGTTATGGTTTAGTTGATTTGGATCACGTGATCACTTAGATGACTAGAGGATGTCTGTCTAAGTGGGAGTTCTTAAGTAATATGATTAATTGAACTTAAATTTATCATGAACTTAGTCTGGTAGTATTTTGCAAATTATGTTGTAGATTAATAGCTCGCGTTGTTGCTTTCATATGTTTATTTTGATATGTTCCTAGAAAATTGTGTTGAAAAACGTTAGTAGCAATGATGCGGATTGGATCCGCGATCGAGGTTTATCCTCATTGCTGCACGAAAGAATTATGTCCTTAATGCACCGCTAGGTGACAGACCTATTGCGGGGAGCGTATGCGGCGTTATGAGCGTTTGGCTAGCTCAATATGATGACTACTTGATAGTTTTGTGCACCATGCTTTATGGCTTAGAATCGGGACTTCAAAGACGTTTTGAACGTCATGGACCATATGAGATGTTCCAAGAGTTGAAGTTAATATTTCAAGCAAATACCCAAGTTGAGAGATATGAAGTCTCCAACAAGTTCTATAGCTAAAAGATGGAGGAGAATCGCTCAACTAGTGAGCATGTACTCAGATTGTCTGGCTACTACAATCGCTTGAATCAAGTGGGAGTTAATCTTCCAGATAAGATAGTGATTGACAGAATTCTCTAGTCACCATCACCAAGTTAGTAGAACTTCGTGATGAACTATAGTATGCAAGGGATGATGAAAATGATTCCCGAGTTTTTCATGATGATGAAATCGATGAAGGTAGAAATCAAGAAAGAACATCAAGTGTTGATGGTTAACAAGACTACTAGTTTCAAGAAAAGGGCAAAGGGATAGAAGGGAACTTCAAGAAGAGCGGCAAGCAAGTTGTTGCTCAAGTGAAGAAGCCCAAGTCTGGACCTAAGCACGAGACTAAGTGCTTCTCTTGCAAAGGGACTGGTCCTTTGAAGCGAACTACCCCAAGTATTTGGCGGATAAGAAGGATGGCAAAGTGAACAAAGGTATATTTGATATACATGTTATTGATGTGTACTTTACTAGTGTTTATAGCAACCCCTCGGTATTTGGTACTGGTTCGGTTGCTAAGAGTAGTAACTCAAAGCAGGAGTTGCGAATAAAATGAAACTAGTTAAGGGTGAAGTGACGATGTGTGTTGAAAGTAGTTTCAAGATTGATATGATCATCATCGCACACTCCCTATACTTTCGGGATTAGTGTTGAAACTAAATAAATGTTATTTGGTGTTTGCATTGAGCATGAATATGATTTGATCGTGTTTATTGCAATACGGTTATTCATTTAAGTAAGAGAATAAACTGTTGTTACATTTACATGAATAAAACCTTATATGGTTACACACCCAATGAAAATGGTTCATTGGATCTCGATCGTAGTGATACACATATTCATAATATTGAAACCAAAAGATGCAAAGTTAATAATGATAGTGCAACTTATGTGTGGCAATCGCCGTTTAGGTCATATTGGTGTAAAGCGCATGAAGAAACTCCATCTTGATGGGATTTTGGAATCACTTGATTATGAATCACTTGATGCTTGCGAACCATGCCTCATGGGCAAGATGACTAAGACTCCGTTCTCCGAACGATGGAGCAAGCAAGCGACTTATTGGAAATAATACATCTTGATGTATGCGATCCAATAAGTGTTAAGGCTCATGGCGGTATCGTTATTTTCTGACCTTCACAGATGATTTGAGCAGATATGGGTATATCTACTTGATGAAACATAAGTCTGAAATAGTTGAAAGGTTCAAAGAATTTCAGAGTGAAGTGGAAAAATCACCGTGACAAGAAAATAAGGTTTCTACGATCTGATCGCGGAGACAAATATTTGAGTTACGAGTTTGGTCTTCAATTAAAACAATGTGGAATAGTTTCACAAATTCATGCCACATGGAACACCACATCATAATGGTGTATCCAAACGTCATAACCGTACTTTATTGGATATAGTACAATCTATGATGTTTCTTACCGATTTACCAATATTGTTTTGGGATTATGCATTAGAGACAGCTGCATTCACATTAAAAGGGCACCATCTAAATCCATTGAGATGACACTATATGAACTGTGGTTTAGCAAGAAACCAAAGTTGTCGTTTCTTAAAGTTTGGGGCTGCGATGCTTATGTGAAAAAGTTTCATCCTGATAAGCTCAAACCCAAATCGGAGAAGTGCGTCTTCATAGAATACCCAAAGGAAATTGTTGGGTACACCTTCTATCACAGATCCGAAGGCAAAACATTCGTTGCTAATAAATGGATCCTTTCTAGAGAAGGAGTTTGAAAGAAGTGAGTGGGAGGAAAGTAGAACTTGATGAGGTAACTGTACCTGTTCCCTTATTGGAAAGTAGTTCATCACAGAAATCTGTTCTTGTGACTACTATACCAATTAGTGAGGAAGCAAATGATGATGATCATGTAACTTCAGATCAAGTTACTATCGAACCTCGTAGGTAAAACAGAATGATATCCACACCAGAGTGGTACGGTAATCCTGTTCTGGAGGTCGTGTTACTTGACCATGACAAACCTACGAACTATGAGGAAGCGATGATGAGCCCAGATTCCGCGAAATGGCTTGAGGCCATGAAATCTGAGATGAGATCCATGCATGAGAACAAAGTGTGGACTTTGGTGGAGTTGCCCGATGATCGGCAAGCCATATTGTATAAATGGATCTTCAAGAGGAAGACAGATGCTGATAGTAGTGTTACTATCTACAAAACTAGAATTGACGAAAAAGGTTTTCAACAAGTTCAAAGTGTTGACTACGATGAGAGTTTCTCACTCGTATCTATGCTTAAGTCTGTCCGAATCATGTTAGCAATTGCCGCATTTTATGAAATCTGGCAAATGGATAAACAAAACTGCATTCCTTAATGGAGTTATTAAAGAAGAGTTGTATGTGATGCAACCAAGAGATTTTGTCGATCCTAAAGGTGTTAACAAAATGTGCAAGCTCCAGCGATCCTTTTATGGACTGGTGCAAGCATCTCGGAGTTGGAATATACGCTTTGATAAGTTGATCAAAGCATATAGTTTTTGCGGTGAAGCCTGTATTTACTAGAAAGTGAGTGGGAGCACTACAGCATTTCTGATAAGTATATGTGAATGACATATTGTAGATCGGAAATAATGTAGAATTATTCTGCAAAGCATAAAGGAGTGTTTGAAAGGAGTTTTTCAAAGAAAGACCTCAGTGAAACTGCTTACATATTGAGCATCAAGATCTATGGAGATAGATCAAGACGCTTGACAAGTTTTTTTTCAATGAGTACATACCTTGACAAGATTTTGAAGTAGTTCAAAATGGAACAGTCAAAGAAAGAGTTCTTGCCTGTGTTACAAGGTGTGAAATTGAGTAAGACTCAAAACCCGACCACGGCAGAAGATAGAAAGAGAATGAAAGTCATTCCCTATGCCTTGGTTAACGCCATGTTAGACACATCGGGTCTCTCCAAGGCATGGTGGGGGAGGCGATATTGACAGCATGTCATGTCCTAAATCGAGTTCCCACAAAGAACAAAGAGATAACTCCATTCGAGGAATGGGAGAAGAAAAGGTTAAAACTCTCTTATCTCTGAACATGGGGTTGTTTGGCGAAAGTCAATGTTCCAATTCAAAGAAGCGGAAACTTGGACCAAAGACTGTGGATTGTGTTTTCTTGGGATATGCTTTTTGAAGGAAATATGCCTAGAGGCAATAATAAAGTTATTATTTATTTCCTTATATCATGATAAATGTTTATTATTCATGCTAGAATTGTATTAACCGAAACATAATACATGTGTGAATATATAGACAAGCAGTGTCACTAGTATGCCTCTACTTGACTAGCTTGTTAATCAAAGATGGTTATGTTTCCTAACCATGGACAAAGAGTTGTTATTTGATTAACGGGATCACATCATTAGTTGAATGATCGATTGACATGACCCATTCCGTTAGCTTAGCACCGATCGTTTAGTATGTTGCTATTGCTTTCTTCATGACTTATACATGTTCCTATGACTATGAGATTATGCAACTCCGTTTACGGAGGAACACTTTGTGTGCTACCAAACGTCACAGCGAATCGGGTGATTATGAAGGTGCTCTCTGGTGTCTCCAAAGGTACTTGTTGGGTTGGCGTATTTGAGATTAGGATTTGTCACTCCGATTGTCGGAGAGGTATCTCTGGCCCTCTCGGTAATGCACATCACTTAAGCCTTGCAAGCATTACAACTAATGAGTTAGTTGTGAGATGATGTATTACGGAACGAGTAAAGAGACTTGCCGTAACGAGATTGAACTAGGTATTGGATACCGACGATCGAATCTCGGGCAAGTAACATACCGATGACAAAGGAACAACGTATGTTGTTATGCGGTCGACCGATAAAGATCTTCGTAGAATATGTAGGAGCCAATATGGGCATCCAGGTCCGCTATTGGTTATTGACCGAGACGTGTCTCGGTCATGTCTACATTGTTCTCGAACCGTAGGGTCCGCACGCTTAAGGTTTCGATGGCGGTTATATTATGAGTTTGTGTATTTTGATGTACCGAAGAAGTTGGAGTCCGGATGTGATCACGGACATGACGAGGAGTCTCGAAATGGTCGAGACATAAAGATTGATATATTGGAAGCCTATATTTGGAGTTCGGAATGGTTCGGGTGAAATCGGGATTTTCTGGGAACAGGGGTTCTGGAACCCTCCGGGGTTATTGGGCCTTAGTGGGCCATGAGGGAGAAGAGGAAGGGCCGGCCAGGGGCAGGCAGCCCCCTCCCTAGTCCGAATAGGACAAGGAGAGGGCGGCGCCCCTTCCCTCTTTCCTCCCCAATCCTACTCCAACTAGGAAGGGGAGTCCTACTCGGTGGGAGTAGGACTCCTCCGGCCGCCTCCTCCAAGGGCCGGCCGCACCCCCTTGCTCCTTTATATCTGGGGCGGGGCACCCTAGGACACACAAGTTGATCCTTGAGATCGTTCCTTAGCCGTGTGCGGTGCCCCCTCCACCATATTCCACCTCGGTCATATCGTCATAAAGCTTAGGCGAAGCCTGCTGCCGTAGAACATCAAGATCGTCCACCACGCCGTTGTCTTGTGGAACTCTCCTCCCGAGCTCTCTTGGATTAGAGCCGAGGAGCGTCATCGAGCTGTCGTGTGTCAAGAACTCGGGCGCCGAGTAACGGCGGGATCGGTCGGATCGCGAGGAGAACGTCGACTACTTCCTCTACGTTGTGATCGCTTCCGCTTGGTCTACAAGGGTATGTAGACAACACTCTCCCTCTCGTTGCTATGCATCACCATGATCTTGCGTGTGCGTAGGAAATTTTTTGAAATTGCTACGTTCCCCAACACTTTTCATAGCATTGGCTATAGATTCTTGGTTGTAAAATCTGAGGTACCTGACATGCATGTCGGTATGATCATGGAGTCGAATGATGCGACTTTCTTTGAAGATATCTTTCCCATGAAGGATATGGCTACCTCATCTAATCAGGAGATGCCTAGTTCATCGAATCAGGAACCAGTTACAATTACTGAACCTGCCATTTCGATGGAACACTTTGAAAGTCCTGTGGAGGAATACAATGAAGTTCCGACTAGGAGCAAGAGACAAAGGACTGCAAAGTCCTTTGGTGATGATTTTCTTGTGTATCTCATAGATGATACTCCCGTTCTATTTCAGAGGCCTATGCATCGAAGATCTTGACTTCTTGGAAGGAAGCAGTTAAATGGCAGATGGATTCCATCTTGGCGAATGAAACTTGGGAGATAACTGATCGTCCTTATGGGTGCAAACCTATAGGATGCAAATGGGTATTCAAGAAGAAGCTTAGGCCCGATGGTACTATTGAAAAGTACAAGGCTCGGCTCGTGGCTAAGGGTTATACCCAAAAGGAAGGTGAAGACTTCTTTGATACTTACTCACATGGCTCGATTGACCACTATTCGAGTTCTACTTTCACTAGCTGCCTCACATGGTCTTCTCGTTCATCAAATGGATGTTAAGACTGCTTTCCTAAATGGAGAGTTGGATGAGGAAATTTATATGGAACAACCAGATGGGTTTGTAATAGATGGTCGAAAGGAAAGTGTGCAAGTTCTTTGAAGTCTTTGTATGGATGAAGCAAGCACCCAAACAATGGCATGAGAAGTTGAAAGAACTTTAACACCGCAGCTTTGTTGTGAACGAAGTGACAAATGTGTGTACTATCGCCATGGTGGGGGCGAGGAGTTATGCTTTGCTTGTATGTTGATGACATACTGATTTTGAACAAATCTGAATGTTATTCAGAGGTCAAGGATTTCCTATCTCGTTGTTTTGAGATGAAGGATTTAAGAGTGGCCGATGTCATTCTGAACATCAAATTGTTGAGAGATGATGATGGTGGGATTACATTGCTTCAATCTCACTATGTGGAAAAGATCTTGAGTCGCTTTGGCTATAGTGACTGCAAGCCCTCTCCAACAACATATGATGCTAGCGTCTTTGCTTGAAAGAATCGAAGAATTGCTAGAGATCAATTGAAGTATTCTCAGATTATTGGCTCGCTTATGTACTTAGCTGCTACAAGGCTCGACATCTCTTTTGTCTGTTAGCAAGTGAGCCGGTTTGTCTCAAAACCAGGAGATGTGCATTGGAAAGCTCTAGAAAGAGTTTTGCGTTATTTGAAAGGCACTACAAATTATGGAATTCACTACACCGGGCACCCAAAGGTGCTTGAAGGGTATAGTGACTCAAACTGGATCTCGATGTCTTGATGAGATAAAGGCCACGAGCGGATATGTATTCACTCATGGAGGTGGCGCTGTTTCTTGGAAGTCTTGCAAGCGCACCATCTTAACGAGGTCAACAATGGAAGCAGAACTCACGGCACTAGATACAGCTACGGTTGAAGCAGATTGGCCGCGGCTCTTGAATGACTTGCGGTTGTTGAGAAACTGTATGGGTATCCTTATGAACTGTGACAATCAAGCTGTGATCACGAAAGTGAACAGCTCTAAGGATAACATGAAGTCATCAAGACACGTTCGAGAAGGTTAAAGTCTGTCGGAAAATGAGAAACTCCGGAGTTATTGCATTGGATTATATCCAAACGTCTAAAAATCTGGCGATCCTTTTACTAAGGGTTTATCACGTAATGTGATAGATAATGCATCGAGGAGATGGGTATGAGACCCACAATATGAGTTGTTCACAAGTGGTAACCTATTCTTTGTGATCGGAGATCCGTGAATTAGATGTGGAAGACAAGCTGTTGGTCAACCGAGAGGAGAGTATCCTTACTATTCACAATACCACTCCATGAAGATGCAATACTCTCCTAATCTGCATGGCGAGGTTGATGTATATCTTAATGTGTTCTAAGTGGCTTATTTAAGCGGAGATGTTATCTGCAGAACATCTTTTGAAGAACACACCTATATGAGTCGATTGTCAAGCGTCGCAATCTATGAGAGTAGGGTTCTCTCTAGTAAACTCATGAAAGGTCACGGAGTATGACGCATAAGCTCCACCAGCGGGAAGACCCACGGTAGCCACGTGTCGGTCAAGGCTTTATGTGAAGCTAGATTCGCAGAAAACTTGCGTTCAAGGCCCATCCACTGCTCAAGTTGCTTACTAGTGTAGCATAGAGTTCTAGGTGGAAGTTCAACTTAACAGGTCTCCCGCAGCATCCGGTATATAAAAGCAGTGTTTTGTAACCAAAGGCAAATTTCTGTGCCTCTCGGGATGCGTGGGGATTCTTGAATTTAGTCTATATTGGGCAGCCCAATAACTATTTCAGAAATTCCTAATAAATCCTAGAGGCCCACTTAGCCCATTTGTGCAAGGCAAGGGATACTACTAAAGTTTAGTCCCACATTGCTAGTCTAGTGGGAGTTGGACCTCCTTATAAGGGAGGTTCTTTCCCTACTTGTCTGAGCATGAGAACAAGAGGGACATCCACGCGCTCCTCCTCCGCCGCTTCGCCTCGCCTCGTCACGTCACGCGCCTGCGCCCCATGCAGCAGCGCAGCCAAGCCACTGAGTTCTTGAGAATGAGCCGAGCCGATGTCTAAATTTTGCCACGCACTACTGGTATCTGAAAGGTCACTTGGACGGCGCCTCTTGGCTGCTGCTGTTCGTTTGCCTCCCACGTTCCTTCAGCTCCCGACGCAACCTCTCGCCTCCTTCTCTTGCGCCTATAAAGGGAGGTCGCTCCTCTCGAGAGACGCACTGAATCTCTTCCTCCTCTCGCCACAAGTTCTCGAAAGCCTTTGCTGCTGCTGTTGTCTTCCTCATCCCGGCTTGCGGCGTGCACCGCGAGTCGGGACAATGGGCCTCCGGAACCGCACCTTTTGAGTCTGTCTGGGAGAAGGGTGATAAGGTTTTTGGGGCGCTCTCTGCGACTCTTGGCTGCTTCATCACGGACAATCCGATCGCCGACGACTACTTCCCGACGACGACTTCTTCCCCGGCGTCGACAACCTCCTCGGCGACATGGTGGCGAGGACACCGACCCCAAGTCCATTACTCTACTGCTGCTGTCCCGTATGTCTTCTTCTTTCATTACATGTTCTATCACATGTCACCTTACGATTACCTCTACTAGTACTTGCCCTACATATGTTAGATTCTACTTCATCTATGCAACTAGTTCTCTTTATGCTATAGATATGTTAGGCTACGGTTCATATATGCAGAAGCCATTTACCTTCACTCTGTCAGAACGCATGACTTGCTTTATCTCTACTATTTTAGTCATGTTTTATCCAGTATTTCTGTTAATAAAATCATTTGGGAAATTGCTCATATTTCCAACACATGGACTGGGGGTGGAGTAGTCCTTGTGTCCCCAAGAGGTAACAAAATGAACTGTGCTCTGGAGCTCCACTTCCGGGACTCCAACAACGTTGCCGAGTACGAGGCCCTCCTCCACGGGCTCCGCATCACGGCCTCCACAGACATTCGACACCTCATCTGTCAAGGCAACCTAGATCTCGTGGTACAACAGGTCATGAAGACATTCAACACAAAAGAGTCCAAGATGTCCGCCTACCATGCAGCCGCCCGAGAACTCGAGGGCAAATTCGACGATATTGGGTTGCACCATGTCAAGAGAAGCGACAACATCGCAACAGACAACCTTGCATGAATGGGCACTTCAAGAGAACCGGTACCTGATGAGACCTTCCTGGAAATATCACATAAACCGACCGTGAAGATCCAAGGTTCCTGGAAATGCAGAGATGCGCTCTTTCCTAATTTATCTACTAGTTACACCCATAAACCCGTTGCAACTAGTATATGCAGTGAAGTCGGTCCCAAGCATCGACAGCGGGTGATTTGATCACCATAGTCAATCAGCCGTAGACTATTGAGATCACCATTAAATGTTTTAAGTAGTCGGCCGATGAGCTTTGCGCTGACGTCGTGAACCAAAACCTTGCCCTCGAGGTCATCGACGGCGCCCTTGGCCTCGCGCCCGAACAACGCCTTGGTGGCCAAGCCGAAACGCCCTCCTCCGAAGGCGCGTGCCCCAGGTCCAATTCAACGCCAATCTACGGTACGGACGCTGTACTACGCCTTGACCCCGACGCCGATGATTCCCAGGTTACGCTGGCGAGGGGCGGGCGCGCGGGCGACCCCTACACCTTCACGGCGCCGGCAGCACCCCCAGGTCTACCTTTCCAAGGCGGGCGAAGCGTACGACGCCAGCGGGGGCACGGCGCGACTGACTGGGTCCCGTTCCCGGACCGGGGCGCGCGGTACGACTTTTTTTTTAGTAGTACTACGATTCATTCATGTCATGGACGGCGTCGTGTGGCGTGACGGTGCCGGTCAGCCAGTCACGGTAATTGGCTGGTTGGTTGGGTGCGGCGGGCTGGTGGGTGGTGGGTGGTGGGGGCGGGCGGACGGGCGGCACGTCGCTCGCTGCAGATCCATGGGCGGACGGACGACTAGTCTGCTTTGGCTTTGGGCGCGTGCGTGCCGTGCTCAGTTGCTCACTGTCGTAGGCGACGCACCTACGCCTGCTCCTACCTACAGTAGACTTTGGCGCGTCTCTGGATGTGCTACGTACGTACTAGGTGCCTACTACTACTCCAGTACTACTATTCCCTCTCGGTTGACAGGGCAGGCATATGGCTGACGCTATACTACTCCAAGCACCGCTGCTACTAGAGCTAGACGGGGGGGCGCTTTGGAGCGTGCTCAAGACAGGCTGCACGTAGCAGCAGCTGCGAATTTCCTCGCCGAGAGATCGATCACATGCACGTAGTGGCGGGCAATTATTGCCCCTCCAAAGGGGTTTCGCCATGGATTCGCAATCAGGGCGTGAGACAAAGGGAAAGCAGCTCTACCTAGCGAGAAATCCGACCCTAATTGATCCCGCATACCACGTCTCGCGCTCCAGCGGCCTGACCCGGAAATGGCATGCAAGGTTTTCTTCATTTTCGCAAAGTTGAGATGGCTCCGGCCTGTCTAATCGAGCGCCCAGCCACTTGCTCGCAACATTGGATCGAAGCCGGCCGTGGGCCGATCAGGTGTGTCCTTCGGCTTCGATGGTCCAGATGATGCACCTGAGTGAATATCTCCACCTCCACTCACCCGGTCGCCCACCGAGAGAGAGAGAGGGAGAGGGAGGAAAAAGGCAGCGTGGTCTTTTTACACGCTCGCGCAAAATCAGATGGCCTTTTTCCTTCTTTGCTCCATGGACCATATGCATCTACTAGCTACCGGTGGCGCCCGCCCATGCCGCACATGCAGTTGCTCTGGCAATGCCAAGGATATCTGAGAGAGAGAGAGAGAGAGATGCATCTTGTTCCTCCCTCCAAAAGACCAAAAGTATCGGGTACGAAACGGAAAGAAACGTGGATGCTGCAGTGCCACTAGCCGTCTATCTATCTTCTGGGTGCGACTGCGCGGGCAGCTACGGTGGAAACTGCAGCGCGTGTGCTCTCAGATTCTTTTTTCCTTCCGCGAATTGACTACTGAATATTCTGAAATACTCGTACTACTACTACTACAGAGATAGTCGATCGTCCGCCCAGAACTCGAGCAGCTCCTGCCAAAGCTGCAGAATGGCACAGGACTTGAGAGGGAACAGCCAAGCAAACCACCGTCACAAAAGTAGGTGCAATGTAATTTTGAACTGCATTCGTCAGTTCGCCGTTCGTCGACGTAGCATCCAACGCCCCCAAAGATTGAAAAGGTAGCTCACCGGGCCGCCTTTCGGCTTGCCATGATCGCGACGCATGTAGTAGTAACTCCGGCCTGCTTCCATGGCCCATCCTGGGAGCAAACCACCACGTACTGCACAATAAGAACTTCATCGTTGCCTCAAAAAAAAAAAAGAACTTCATCGGACATTGCCCAGAAAATACTAACACCGCAGTAAACAGAGACATCGCTCCACGACAGTAATTATTTCCGTTGTTATCTTGGTCTTATTGGTTCGGGTCTGAAGAGAAGAGAAGCACCCAAGTGCAATGGAAAGATACGCGTGCCGTTCGAATGCCGTTCGTGCTCGTCTTGTCGTTTAAGAAATTTTGGCGTCGGACGGGGGCACGGCATGGACCATGCATGCATGCATGCAGCCACGCCGCTGGCCGCTCGATGGCTGGGAGCGCCGTCTTTGTCACTGCCAGGCGACAAGTACGTACTACGTGCAGTACGTTAGGCTATCAGAACCTCGGTACACGGAGCTTTCCGGGTCTGAGATCTAGCGCGTGTGGCTCATCGTGGCCTCTACGTCGCCCAAGTAACACGAGGTGGCTGCTTGCCCAATCATTTTTGAACTCGAGTAAAAATTATGGGAGACTGATTGGTGTAGAAAAAAACCCAGCAATGGACGAACAGGTCAATCCAATCCAATCCAATCTAGCAGCCTGGCGGATTTGATGGGATAGATAGACGTATGCGTACAGCGCCGTCCAGCGGGACCAGATCAACTAGGGCACTGCGTTCTCGTTCTAGATAAGCTCGGCCGGGACGGGTCCGAAGTCCGAACCAACGAATTATTGCCAGTAGGTGAGCAGCGTTTCCCCAAACGAAATCATCATCTGATCAAACCCAAAGCTCTCTCGTGTCATCGGGGGGGAAGAAAAGAAAATTTGCCCAAAAGGAAGCGGAGAATTCGACCACGGTAGCCGCCGCGGCGGGAAGCTTTCGGGGAAAAGGGAGGGAGGGGGGCGCATGGAGGAATCGTCGCAGCGGCACGGTCTTTCTTGTTGTTGGGGTAAAAAGGTAAGAAAAGGGATCCTCCGCTGCCGAGCCGCGCCGTGGGTTTAGCGTAGGCTCTGTATCGGGGCGCGTAGACCGGTGACCACCAAGGTTCACGAGACGGGTACAGTAGTAGAGCGGATTTGGTTCGCGAAACTGCACTGCACTTTTGAATGATCGAACGTGCTGATGTAGAGACACTCTTTAGTAGTGGTGCAGGTTCGAAGAAGCAGGGATCTGGTCTCACTGTGATGTGATCGTTTATTTTCCACGAGCAACACCGGCCCGTGCGTGGGGTGACATGAGTTTGACAAGGCGAGCTCGTGCGATTCCACTCCCCTCACGCCTGCCTGCGCTTTCCAGATCACCTTCCCTCCGTCTCATGGAGCGAGCGAGGAGGACACGGGCATGATCCCGATCTGTTGGTTCTGTAGTACTAGTACTCACGCACCCAGATCACCTCCACAGCACCACTGTGCAAGTGCAATGCAACTTTGTTGGACCGTCAGTGCAAAAGTAGGGGATTCTATCCCTTGTCACCTGCGTTTGTCCCACCACGAGAAAACGGGAATCGCCAACGGACGCTCGAGCTGTTCCATTCTCCTTTTCCACTTCGCCCATCCTTTCCCGTGGCACGTGTACTACTAGCTTCGTACTAGTACTAGTACTACTATATGTACCACCTTGCTGCTGCGCGGTGCGCGCCTAGCTAGAAGAATATTTAGGCTGGTCGCATAGGCGAGGAGCAGAACATGTTTCAAGAACTTACACACCTGCAGACTATGTTATTACCTCCATAGTGGATAGGAACATCTATGTAGTGTCGTGCAACTATGTATTTATTAGATTATAGACTCATTGTTTCTTGGGTGTGTGATGTTCCAGTAACTTATTTGCTACCACAAGCACCTCTCTCTTCATTAAATATGTGCCACATAAGCAAAGTTGTATTGGATTGTGTGATGTTACTTCTAAGTTCCTCCCCATTGTGACCAGCCTTACCGCCGATCTGTTTGTGTTGGGTTGTTTGTTTGTCGCGGACGTTTTGGTCTGAGGAGAGAATTTTCTTTTCTCGCTTTCTCGTCTTGATCCCTTTTGGCTTCGATTTGTCCATGTCTCGGTCGCTTTTGTTGCCTTTACGAATTTATGGCCGGCCGCTGGCCGATCGAACATCGAACGCAGGGCTGTTGCCTCAGCCTGCAAAACGAACGTGTGTCCGTTCTCTTTGGGAAATCACCGTGTGTACCATTGTTTGGGTCCAACTACGATGCTTACCTGGATGGCTGGATGGTTGCGATCCCACAGAGTAAACTGGTTTGATGGATGACATCGATTGTTTCTCGTATGGAAATCAAATGCAAAAACATCATATGTGTGTTAGCATGTGTATTTCTGTATGTACTCTGTAACACATGTATGACTGAGTCTAGCCACGTCTGGCCTGCGTGCCACCTTTGTAGGGACGTTGGGCAGCCTCCACTTGTACTTATGATGTAATCTGTAACACTTGTAATCACTTAATCAGAAATACAGTTTCCAACTTGGTATCACCTTCTCAGGTCATGGCCGCGGACGACTCCCCCTCCTCCTCTGCCCTCCACTCCGGCACCTCGCCGCCCTCTCTCTCTTCCAGGCGCTGCCGCCTCCGTATCCGGCCCCTACATGGCGACCTCGCCGCCCTTCGCTCTTCCCAACCGCATCATGCTCTGCTCGCAACGGGCTCCACCGATCGCGGCAGGCGGCTCCTCCTCCGCCGCGCAGGCCCTCCTCCCAAAGCGGCCGCCCTCTAGTCGCGGTCGTGGTGACCATGGCCGTGGACGCGGACGGGGCCGTGGCCATGGACACGGTGACTCCTCTGGGCGCGGCCACCAGGCGCCCATGTTCTCGCCGTTCACCGGGTATTTTGCCCCGTATGGCATGGCTCTCCCGCCGCCGCGCTCCGGTTGGGTCCCTCTCAATGCCGCCGGCGTCCTCGGGCCAAGTCCGGGCGCGCATGCCCAGGCATACACCATGTACCCGCCGCCGCCGCACTACCCACCCCAGCAACCCTCGTGGGAGCATCTCGCCATGCTGAACGCCGCCTACAGCAACTCTGGCTTCCCCGCCACTCCTACCCCCGAGTGGTATATGGACAATGGTGCCTCCTCTCGCGTCACCGGCAACCAAGGTACCTTGACCACGTCTTGTTCTTCCTTAAAGCATGTACCTTCTTCTATTCTTGTCGGCAATGGACAACATCTTCCCGTCACGGCCACCGGTTTTACTACCCTTCCCCCTCACGATTTTCGCCTCACTGATATTCTTCTCCCTTACTGTTGTTACTAGCCTCATCTCCGTTCGCAAGTTCACTACTGACAACTCTTGTTCTGTTGAATTTTTTCCTTGTGGTTTTCTTGTGAAGGACCTACGCACACGGAAGGTTCTCATGATCTCCGCTAGCACCAGCGACCTCTACCCCTTCCTTGGCAACACTCTGGCGCGGGCGAAGGCCTTCCTTGCTGGACGTGTGGCATCGTCGACTTGGGCATCCCGGCGCTCAAAGCTTTTCCTCCATCACCCATGATTTTCTTATTGCTTGTAATAAAGAGCCACACACTCCTTGTAGTGCTTGTCAATTAGGACGACAACCCCGCCTCCCCTTTCCCTGATCCACAAGTAGAACTTTTGCTCCTTTTGATTTAATCCATTGTGATTTATGGACCTCTCCGGTTGTAAGTTTTTCCGGCTTCCAATATTATCTCGTTGTGCTCGATGACTACACACATTACTCCTGGACGTTTCCCTTGCGCCACAAATCCGACACATCCACCGTGCTCCAACGTTTCTTCACGTTTGTATACACGCAATTCCATGTGATCATCAAAAGCATGCAATGCGATAACGGCGGTGAATTCATCAATGCATCCCTACGCTCGTTCTTTTCCTCCAATGGCATCTCCTACCGTTTCTCCTGCCCTCACACCTCTCCCCAAAACGGCAAGGCCGAACGTCTCATTCGCACAACCAACGACATCGTTCGCACTCTCCTCATGCAAGCCCATCTCACTCCTCCCTTTTGGGTCGAAGCTTTGCACACAGCGACATACTTACTAAACCGGCGTCCCTCACGTGCCATTGCATCCCACACTCCCTATTTTCTGCTGCATGGCATCCATCCGACCTATGATCATCTTTGCGTTTTTGGGTGTCTATGTTTTCCCAACACATATGCCACATCCACACACAAAGCTCGCACCACGCTCTCTTCGCTGCATATTCCTTGGTTATCCACTCGAACACAAAGGGTATCGATGTTATGATCTCGCCTCTCGTCGCGTGATTGTTTCTCGTCACGTAGTTTTTGATGAGACAATTTTTCCCTACCAGCCGAGCCCATCCTGGCACGAGCAGCCTCTCTCCACAGAAAATCTCCATGCAGGCAACCTACCTCTCGTGCATGCCTCGGATCAGCCGCCGTCCCCACCTGCGCCCCCGCCCTCCCCTCCCGATTCGCGCTCCCATCCCACCGTCGGGACCCACCAGATCCCACCTACCCCCACTACCCCGCCCGATCCAACCTCCCCACCTGATTCGCGCACGGCAACCCACCAGCCTCCCACCCACCCGACCGATTCTGCCGCGGGCCCAGCCTCTTCCCCAATCCCCGCATCGCCTGGCCTATCCGCCTCGCCATCCGCGCCTGCCACCCGCACGCCCGTTTCTGCCGCCTCTGGCGCATCCGCTGGCACCGAATCTCCCTCGGATCCCATGCCCTGCTCTGCCTCCGGTCCCACCAAATCAACCTCTTCCTCCGCGCCAACCACACCCATCGCGCTACGTCTCCCTCGCCACGCTATCCCTGTCCAGCCACCCCAAAATAGCCACCATATGTCTACACGAGCCAAAGCAGGTTATCTCATGCCCAAGCGCCTTTTTCTAGCCGACACCACTCCATCCACCATCTCCCCAATTCCACCGACTTACAAATCCGCTCTCAAAGACCCCCATTGGCGCCAAGCTATGTTAGAAGAATACAATGCTTTAATGAACAACTTCACTTGGTCTTTGGTGCCTAAGCCTGCAGGTGTCAACGTGGTCATGGGAAATGGATTTTTCGTCACAAGTTCAATCCAGACGGTTCTTTGGCTCGCTACAAAGCACGATGGGTTGTTCGAGGGTTCACTCAGTGCGAAGGCATTGATTATGGAGAGACTTTCAGCCCAGTTGTCAAGCCAGCCACCATCCGCGTCGTCTTGAGTCTTGCCACTTCCCATTCTTGGCCCATCCATCAGCTCGACGTGAAGAACGCTTTTCTTCATGGTGATCTTCACGAGACAGTATATTGCGCTCAACCCGCCGGGTTTGTGGACTCCACACGACCGGACCATGTGTGCCACCTCCGCAAATCTCTTTACGGCCTCAAGCAAGCGCCGCGTACATATTCCTCCGGTTCCAAGCCTTTCTCCTCTCTATTGGGTTTTGCGCCTCCAAGAGTGACTCGTCTCTCTTTGTCTTGCACCATGGCACATCCATCGCGTACTTGCTAGTGTACGTGGATGACATAATTCTCACCGCCAACACCCCCACTACACTTCACTCCATTATCACCTCGCTCAAGCATGAGTTTTCCATGACGGACCTCGGTGCTCTCCACCACTTCTTAGGCGTCAACGTTACTCCCAACACGTCCGGTCTTTTCTTGTGTCAACAGCAGTACACACTTGAGATCTTGGAGCGGGCCAAGATGCTCAATTGCAAACCAGTTTCCACACCGGTTGACACCAGCTCCAAGCTGTCCTCTCATGATGGCATGCCTCTCTCCAACCTGACGCTCTACCGCAGCCTCGTCGGTGCCCTGCAATACCTCACACTCACCCGTCCTGACATTGCCTATGCCGTCCAGCAGGCATGCCTCTTCATGCATGCGCCTCGCGACACTCACATGCAGCTCATGAAGCGGATTCTTCGTTACTTGCGCGGCACGTCGCACTATGGCCTTCAGCTCTACAAGTCTTCTACCGCAGATCTCATTGCTTATTCCGACGCCGATTGGGCAGGGTGCCCGGACACTCGGAAGTCTACGTCCGAGTTTTGCGTCTACCTCGGTTCCAACCTTGTTTCTTGGTCTTCCAAGAGGCAAGCCACCATCTCCCGATCCAGTGCAGAAGCGGAATACCGCGGCGTCGCGAACTGTATAGCCGAATCTTGCTGGCTGCGTCATCTTCTCTTCGAGCTTAAGCGTCCGCCTACTCGTGCCACCATCGTGTACTGCGATAACATCAATGCGACTTATCTCGCTTGTAACCCCGTCCAGCACCAACACACCAAACACATCGAGATTGGCTTGCACTTTGTCCGCGACAAGGTGCCCCTCGGCGAGGCCCGTGTTCTCCACGTTCCTTCCAGCTCTCAGTTTGCGGATGTCTTCACAAAGGGGTTACCATCACCAGTGTTCTTTGATTTTCGTTCCAGCCTTAACATCCTACCAAACGGAGTTCCGGCTGAGGGGGGTGTTAGCATGTGTATTTCTGTATGTACTCTGTAACACATGTATGACTGAGTCTAGCCACGTCTGGCCTGTGTGCCACCTTTGTAGGGACGTTGGGCAGCCTCCACTTGTACTTATGATGTAATCTGTAACACTTGTAATCACTTAATCAGGAATACAGTTTCCAACTATGTGTAGTGGCGGCCAGTTAGAGTAATGCTACACATACAAATGAGTTACAAGGTTTTACAAAGAGGGTTAATTTGATTGGTCAATAGGTGGGGAGGCGGCCCACCCTCCCTGAAAATCAGGGGGGGGGGGCAAGTTTGTGATTGGTTAGTAGATGGAAAAAATCCTAGTCAGTGTGTAATTGCATGTAACTCTTTGCATGTTTAGCATTATTGCGGCCAGTTAACTAGTTTTGACAAAGGTTGTAATGCTTTGGTAGACATAAAGCATAAATAGCTTGCAGGTGCATAGAAAGGCCCTGTTTGTTTGAGATTTAGGAACCATATTTAGCTTTGCCAGTGAAGCTGAATCTGAAATCTGAAACAAACAACTATTATGAATCAGCTTTGACAGTGAAGCCAACTTTATTAGTGAAGTTGGATCTGGAATATGAAACAAACAGCCATTTCCAATCAACTTTGCTAGTGACGCTGAATGGATTCGGGCCATTTTTAGTGCAATTTGCTGAAGCACTTCAAAGTGTACTTATGTGGCGAAGCTAGCTTTACCACCGAAGCGAATCATCAGGTGATTCTAATCCAGTCAAAACTGAAACAAACACGGTCTTATATAACTGTGAATCTGCTTTGCTAGCGAAGTGAATCCCCGTGTCATCCGAACCAGATCAGAGCTGAAGTACCACGTTTGTTCTACAACACATGATATTATAGATACTACACGTTCTCCAATGTGCAATTTTGACCGTTAATTGTTGTGTAAATATGTAAGTGAACAATTATGAAAGTATTTTGAAACTATTCTCCTTGAAAAATCTAACAGCAACACGACCGAACCAATATAAATATTCTATTACTTTAATTCCCCCTAATAAAAGATGATTTTTATTGACTCAAAATGTCTCATCAAAGATAACAAAAGGCATATCTCTGCATGGTTAGGATGTACAGACCCACACGAAGCTGAAACACACAATATAACCACGGATAGAGAATTTTGCATGTATGCTTTTATTTAAAAGAGGCATATTATTTTCAAAAATCAAACTCCTAGTCCAGGATTGTACCTAGGTAGCATTGTGTTACAATGGCACACACATGGTATGAGATTCAAAATCAGTTTCCTTAATGTATTCATAATAAGTTGTGGCATCCTAACTCAAAGTGACACATACTTGATTTATAGTGATACGCTAACTCATTTTTGCTCGAAATCCGCTCATATACTGGGCCTGTAAAAGGTTAAAAGGGAAGATTTCATATCCTCAAGGTTATGAATGCATGTTCAATGGAACGATGTGTTCAACGCTCTTGATCGACTTCCAGCTCTAGATAAATAACACTACGAGATGATGCATAAGTTTGACTTTTTAAAAGATTTACAGAGTATTTTGGAATGGGGAGGGTAATACCATGGAGGGAAAAATAACACCTTGATGGTTATATGACTTTTGCAGTCTTTTTTTGTGGTAAATGTTAAAAATTTGACGTGCTAGCAAACGCCCAGATTTGCCATACGAAACAGATAAATTTGTCATGTTGTTGTGTAAGATTTATCATGTTCTGAAGTGATAATTGTCATGTAGTGTAAGAAAATTGTTAAAAGATTGCCGCCATAGCGAGTAATTGCCATGCGTTCTATCAGACATCGGATGTTTACAGTTAAAAATCTTACGTCATATTGGGGTTCATTTTTTTAGGATGTTTTTTAGTCTTTTTTTTAGGCAAGGATATTTCTTTTTTTGAGGGATGGCAAGGATATTTTTTAGTCTACAACTTTTGAAGAGCGTGCGGGTGGCAGAGGTACTCCCTCCGATCCCATTTAGTCTGCGCATAACTTTTTCACAAAAATTCCGGAATGCTCTGCGCGTTCGGTTCAGCCACCCATTGTTTCCAGGAATACCCCTCCACCTCCGCTCCGCTTCCTTTCTCTCGCATTGATTAAGCCAGTACGCCAGCACGCACGCGTCCTCCTCCTATCTCTTCGACCATACTCTGCATGGTTTGCCAAATCACCTGCACCGTCGAGGTCGCTGCCCATGGATGCGGCCACGTTCAAGTCGATGCCACCGCGTCCAAGTCGTCCTCGCCCGCGGCCCTGTGGGTGTGGCGCACCTCTTCCATGGCCTCGTCCTACACCGATCGGGTGCTCTGGGTTCCATTGGATCGTCCCCGAGCTCTCCCGCGGCCGGCGAGGTCCAATCTTGCACGACCTCGGCCACGTCCATCGTCGCCATGACCAGCGACGCCGGCGTCCATGCTGTTAGAACTGCCACCTGCCGTGTCGGTGTGGAAGCAGCTCATGCGTACTGCGAGCTCGCGTACAGAGCCACCGCGCATGGCGAGCTCGCGTCAAGAGCCGTCGCGTACGGCGTTCCCACCGCCGTGGCGGCGGGCTCATGTTCGGAGCCGCCGCGTACCGCGCTCCCACAGCGGCCGCCGCCGCGTACGGCAAGCTCACGTCCAGAGCTGCCGCGCACGGAGCTCCCACGGCCATGCCCGGTCAGGCCTAGGCAGCTGCGACCATTGCCATCATAGTGTTCTTCAACCTCGTTCCAATCAATGGCGGTGTTGTGGTCGAGGTGATCCACTGCATGTTCGTGGCGATGCAGAGAAGTGCATACAGACTAAGCAGATGTGTGCTGGTTGGTCTCTCCATGGAGCTCGATTTATAGAGATGTTTTTTGGTTTTAGAGGGACTGCAAATCCATGGCGCTGGCGGCCGGTAAGCTAAGTTTCGAAGCAAATTTTGGAGGCCACTTCATGGCGCTCTGCTTGTTTAGGAGGGAAATGAAATTGTTGGCGCTCTGTTGATTTAGGAGGGAACTGGAATTCTTCGCGCTATACAGTTTGATCGAAGCAAAAATCTCTGGAAGATCTCATCTCTTTTGAAGAGAAGATTGCTATCTCCACGCGAGCTTCTCATAGGCCAGCGCCAGCGCATGCAGTTCGTGTGTGAGAGAGAGACAGCCATGCAGCATGCATAGAAAGGAGAACCCAAACGGACAGCCAATTATGGGCTGCATGGGGCATTTATAGCTGCTAGCTCCTCCCGTCCATGACCGCAGGGGTATTTTTGTCTAGAAAGCATGCAGCGAGCCCCTGCCTTGGTATCCGGGCCTGCTCTTATGCGCAAAGTAAAAAGAATCGGAGGGAGTACTTATGACATCGGGAAGGCCCATGATGCTGCCGCTAGACAAAAGAAGCCCATATGGCCCACCGCAGCACGGTCCGATGCCGCTTCTCCAAGCAAAGCGAGAGGAACCACTCAGAAAAAAAAAAGCAAAGCGAGAGGAAAGCTCTCCAATCGAAAGGCATCAACGGGGTCCACGACGCAGGCGTGGTGCTCTCATGGCGCCGTGGCTGCTGCTCCCCTCCTTCCAGTGGCCTCCCCCGCCCCCTCCCGGCTCCTCCTCTGGCCGCGGCGGCGGGGGCGGTGGAGGCGACGGCGGAGATTGGAAGCCCAACGTCGTCACGGCCATCGCCGGCGTCCACCTCGGCCGCTCCCTCCGCCGTCGCCTCGCCGGCCTCCTCTGCTCGCCGGTACTGGCGCTCTCGCTTAGCCTTCAATTCACTCTTCTATTGTGACGCGAATTGTCGAACTGTAGGGTTACTTATATGAGCTAGTATGACTTATCATTTGTAGTAATAAACTGTGATATCCTTCAGTCTCTAGTTATACATATGTTGGTTGTTACTTGTTAGCATGATCACCTGTGCTGCCTTGAACCCTTTCACTTTTATGTTGGGATATGTTGGTTGTTATCATGATCACATGTGCTACCTTTGAACCCTTTCACTTTTCATGTTAGAAATTGGTTTAAGAATTTGTGAGCTTGCTGCATAACTTGATCTGAACTGAATTGTGCAATGTATAGGAGGTGCGGTCTCTTGATGTCTTACCGAGAATAGGTGACATTTGGTTTGGAGGATTACAGCCACTTGACACACACCACGTTCTTGGGGCGCTGGGAAATGTGTGCTCCGCATCGTTTGTTTGCAGTTCTGCTTTCTTTGGTGGGAATAGGTCAGGTGGGAGATACGTCGGTAGTGGAAATTTGCAACCCAGACGGTCTCGTGGGATCAACTCGAAGAAGAGGCTGTGGACTAATGTCCTTCTTGCTGTTAACATCCTGTAAGTCCATGCTCAATTTAGGTTGTGTAATTCCCTTCTGTTTTATAGTATTAGCTTCCTGTCAAGATTTGTGGATTAACAGAGTTTTATTACTTTAACGAAAGGGCTTATATCGCTCAGATAGCATCGCAAGGAAAGCTTCTTATGTGGGGAGCAAAGGTTGGTACGTGTTGAAATTTCCATTTCACCTAAATTCTTTTTATTTTTTGTCTGACGGGCTGCAACCATGATTTACGACGCAAGGTCAACAGCCTGATTGATAGAGGGGAATTTTGGCGTTTGGCGACATCAACAATTCTTCATGGAAATCTTACTCATCTTGCTGTATGTGATCCTGTTTCTATCGAGAATTAGAACTATACTCTACAAAATGACCATTGCTAATTTCCCTTCCTATCATTGTGGCAATGCAGTTCAATTGTTTTTCTTTGAATTCGATTGGCCCTACTGTGGAGCTCGTTACTGGTCCTAAAAGATTTCTTGCTGTTTATTTCACTTCCGCACTGGCAGGTGTTTGTTTCTCCTTGTTACCTGTTTCCGTTAATTCATGTGGCGGTGTGATTGCTGTCTGCTTCTTGGTTCATAAATGATTCTTTATTCTTGGAACTGTAACAGGTTCACTAATGAGTTATCGCTATTGTCAATCACCTTCTGTTGGCGCATCAGGGGCCATTTTTGGACTGGTATGTCTAGTTCATTTCCAAAATACAGTTACATAAATATTTTATTATGTGTGATGCCATAATCATGGTTGCTTAACCCTACAGCATGGCATAATTTACTAGCAATATGAAATTACAAAATGTCACTGATAGATCAGAACATAGATCATCGGTTGTAATTTGTTCAGATTGCTTCATCATTATTTCTTTCTATTCTACGACCTCAAAGTTGGAAACTTCAATTTGACCCAGTTATATGTACTACATTGGTGTATATCTTTTGTTTGCACGTCTTGATTGAGTTGGCCTTTAATGTACATCGTTCTGTCTGCCGTACTTGAGCATTTGAAAAATATCATTTTGACCCAGTTCTATGTACTACATTTGTCTATCTTTTGTTTGCACATCTTGATTGAGCTTGCGTGTACATCGTTTTGTCTGTCGTACCTGAGCATATGAGAAATATCATATCATCTTGACCCAGTTCTACTACGTTTGGTGTATCCTTTGTTTGCACATCTTGATTGAGCTGGCCTTTAAGGCCTTGTACAATGCAAGGTGCTTAGGGCCAATTCTTTTGGGCGGCTTAAAAAATAAGCTGCCTCTCCCCAGCTTAAAAAATAAGCCGCCTCTAAATTAGTTATCCCATTAGTAGTTTAGAAGCCCCGATGAGGATAAGAGGCGGCTTATGGGAAAAATTGGGGAGAGGCGGCTTATTTTTTAAGCCACCCAAAAAAATAAACCGATTTTTGTCTAAGCACTGGTGCTTATTTACAGAGGACAAACGCTTAATTAGGCACCCCTGCTATAGAGATAAGCAGCTGGTGCTTAAGAAAAAATTGGTTTATTTTACTAAACACCTCCCTAAGTGGCTTGCATTGTACAAGGCCTAATGTACATCGTTTTGTATGTCGTACCTGAGCATTTGAAAAATGTTATAACATTTTGACCCAGTTCTATGTACTACATTGGTGTATCTTTTGTTTGAACATCTTGATTGAGCTGGCCTTTAATGTACATCGTTTTGTCTGTCGTACTTGAGCATTTGAATAATATTATTTCTAATTGCCACCAATATTTTGTGTACTAACAACAAGAACCGTAGGCTTATTCTTATTTAGTTAAGAAATTGCTGATATCGTTCCTACATCATTTTATCACCTTATGTGCATCATCAGGTTGGTGCCTATGCTGTTTATACATGGAGGCACAGAAAGCTTTTGGGGCATGGAAGGGAAAGTTTAGAGCAGATCGCACGTGTGGTCATCTTAAATATGGTAGTGATTTGTATTTCCACTTACCTCGTGTTTCTTTGTTTTTGCTATTTGCTTTATTCCATCTGAAAATCTCATATATTCGGTTTGATAGGGTATGGGTCTCCTTTCAAGGGGCATTGACAACTGGGGTCATGTAAGTCTCCCAAACTTCAGCGTAGTTCATTCCGCACCGTAATGAAATGTTTAGCTCATGATTTCACTTGATTAATGGCAGCTAGGAGGCTTGCTCGGGGGAGTGGCTGCGGCATGGTTTCTTGGTCCAGCCTGGCAAAATCAGTATGTAGCAAAGGATGGGAGGATGGTGTTCAAAGACAGGGCACCCATTCACCAGCTAATAGGCAGTAAAAGATCGCGGTAACAGCGTGTACGATAACCGTGCTCCTATTTTTACTGTGTATAATAGCTGAGAAACGTGGGACAGTAAGGATAAAAGAAAGTAAGAAGGAAGGTCGAGACAACATACCAAGCAAAGGGAGCAGCCGAAAACCATGGCTGATACCTAGTTTTGCAGAAGAAATCACCCACCATGTCCATGTGTGGCGGCTGCTGAGCTAGCTCTAGCTCAGAGAAGACCAGTGCCTCTGTGCTCACTTGGAGCTAGTTGCTGTGTTTGGATCACTTGCTAGTTAGCGCCTCATTGATAATCATTTGTGTAACTTAATTCATGATTGATCCTGCTAACTATGGGTATTGATCATTCTTGTCACCACTTTGTCTTTCGGTGCATGGATAAAGATCTGTTGACTGCTGTGGCATGCCAATAAATATATTGGCAGCAAAATTCAGGACTCTTTACCCCTTTCTCCCTGAAGTTCTTTTTCTCGTTTTTCTTTTCTTGATCTGGGATTTGCGCTCCCGGCTTCAGCTTGGTTTAACTGAACATGAGTTCACAGTACTAAAGTGAACATTTACAAGTACTAGAAGAACACCCGTGCGTTGCAACGGGGCCACATTACCTTTAAGAGTTCAATATCAATTATGTTAATATTACATTTAATATTCTCATACATATCAAGTGACATTGGCGACCTTTTTACCATCAAATTCTCACACACACTCTCCTCCTCCTCCTCACTCTCTCTCCCTCTCCTCTCTCTCTCTCTAACACACACACACACACATATCCATCTTATTGGAGTGCGGACCATAATCCATCTATTTCACACGCACACGCGCTAGTGCATAACAATATGGATTATAAAACAGGTTCAAGGTAGTAACAAGGATTCCTCTAATGCATTAATAAACAAATGTTCTGCACTGAGGACAAGATAAACAATACCCAACGTGCATCAGAGCATCACGTAACATTCTTGGCAAGATAAATGCACGACGATACACCCGACTCATTTAATTAATATAATTAAATTATCAAGTAAATTAGTCACCAAACTGCTCGGATGAACCGAACAGAGCCAACATATATCATCCTAGACAAACGCAACATCAACCATTTACCTTGGTACTTTAGGGACCGACAGGAGGATACATGTAGAAGCGCTTCTTGCCTGCGAATCCACAGTCGAGAGAGAAATTGGAACCTATTCCCATCACCAACTGATAAAGAAAGCATGTAAGAAAATTGATATCGGGCCAACTTGGATCTTCGGTGATTGTCTGCGCGGTATGGAGAATTTAGGAGGGTGGGTGCGAGGAGTGGCCTTGTGGATGATGGATGGAGGCGCGGAGGATGTGGTCACCGGAAGGTCGAAGCGGAGAGGGTCGGACACGTTAGGTGGAGCGGTGGTGCGCGACCACCGGAGCGGCCCAATCGTGGGCGGCGAACGACGATAGCCTCGGCCCATCTCGGCGCAGCGAAGATAGAGAGGGCGGCACTCGCCGGTGCCGAGGCCGCCGCTCGGCACCATCTACATCGAGGAAAGAGAGGCGAGAAAGCGATAGGGTGATGCGGGGCTAGGGATTGCGGAGGAGGTGGGGTGTGCGATTTGAATGGATGGTTCGCCCACCGTTTTCTTATGCGTGGCGGTGGAGACGGCGGCGTCCAGCCATGCATGAGAGGCATGGGTCGAGCCGAGCACACGCAGAGGCGCAGAGCGTGAGGCGGGGCGATTTTTTGCTCTTGAGATACGAGGTGTGGGATTGATTCGTTCATGTTCTCTTTTCCTTTTTAACGGGAGATGGATGCGATTTTTTCACGAGTGGAGAGATGCGACCACGTACAGATTCCATAATAAATTAATTAGGTCCATAACGGGATTTCTTTACAATGCTTTAAGATTTACGTGTTAGTTTTCTCTATAAAGAAATGCACTGATGTAGGGATCGATTGATTCGGGTAAGGAAAGATAGATTTGTGATCTTTTGTATGTTAGGAAATTAGGGGTTTGCAAGGAAAGAGTGGAGAGAAAAATAACCAATGCGACCACGTATAGATTCCATAATAAGTTAATTAGGTCCATAACGGGATTTGTTTGCAATGCGTTAAGATTTACGTGTTAGTTTTCTTAATAAAGAAATGCACTGATGTAGGGCGCGATTGGTTCGGGTAAGGAAGGATAGATTCGTGATCTTTTGTATGTTAGGAAATTATTGGTTTGCAAGGAAAGAGTGGAGAGAAAAGAACCAGATCGAGGGGTGGTGGGAGGTGGGACCAATAAAAACCGGACGAAATTGGGAGGTGGGAGGGGGCGAGTAAAAACCGACGAAAAAAACCAACAAAATTGGGAGGTGGGAGGGAGGATGAAAAAAAACCAGGGGAGGTGGGAGGAGGACAAAAATAAACCGTCGAGGCTACCAACTGCTCCATTAGGAGTAGAGATTGTTTGTGAAAATAACGTCTGACGACGACTTAGCGAGCGGATCCTTAAAAAGACATAGCGAGCAGATTCCCTTAAAACTGGTAGAAATGGATATGACTGATGACGTTGATAATTAGTGATGAATGTTGGCATAATTTACTATCATCATGCATGGAAACGAATCATCAAGAAAAAGAATACTTCCTATTACTACACTCATAGGAAGCTTCCTAATCTCTGCTACCAAACAGTTTCTGCCCAAACTACACTCATAGGAAGCTTCCTAATCTCTGCTACCAAACAGTTTCTGCCCAAACAAGGAAGGAAAGTTATGGACGTGATTCGAAAGGAAACAAACGTTATGAAGATTAATTAATTTAGATTTGATCTTTAGAGATTGATTGTGATTGATTCTTTTACATAAAGACATTACTAAATAATTTGCGCCAGTATGGAAAGTTCTGATCCGTTCAGTTTTTTTCGTTGTGTGAGAGGGTGAAGTGAAAATAAACCGATGAAGTGGGGGAGGCGACGAAAAAATCTACGACGGTTAACCTACAAAAAACCCGGACGAAAGTGGTGGGACGAAAATTGACCGGCGGAGACTACCAACTGCTCCATTAGGAGTAGAGATTGGTTGGTTCGATTTTTTGCATGGAGGAACTACCGGGAGGTGGGAGAGTACGAAAATAAACCATCTCGGCTGAGCGGGAGGTGGGAGCAAGTACCAAAGAAGTACCAAAAAAGACCGGGTGAGGTGGGAGGAAAATAAAACCGGGAACGCGACCTACCAACTGAGACATTAGGAGTAGAGATATTAACAAAAGTGCAGATCCGTCCCACTCTTCACTTTTGGCAAAAACTTCGAATAGCAATCTTGGTGAGTGATCTCGACCGGTTCGATCGGTATGGCGTGTCGTTCCTCCGAGAGTGGGTGCTGAGAGGAAGGATGGCAAACCTCCATTGTCAATCGGCCGGAGCTGCATCGTCATTTGGATCGAGCATGGACGAAATCGAGATGGTAGAGGTTGAGGAATTTTTAGGGCGTGAGGGTTTAGGGTGGGCATCACGAGAACTCACCCATATCTTGGGAGACGGCGGACCGAGGTGCGGTCGTGTTCGTGCTTCGAGGGCTGCCACGTCTGTCCTCGCCGCCATCGCTGTCGATGCCACTTCAGCGCCACGAGCATGGGCCTGAGGGACGAAGGGAGGAGAAGGGAAGGAAGCGAGCTAATGACGTACCTATGTTTGGTATGTAATACCCTCCATTAAGAGTAGATATTTTCTTAAAATCGGTTATTTCATTTCCTAATTAATGTGATTGAGCAATTTAAGGTAAGGTTAATTAATTTAGATTTGATATTTAGAGATTGATCGTGATTGATTCTTTCACATAAAGACATTACTAAAAATAACTTGCACCAGCATGGAATGTTATGATCCGTTAAGATTTTTTTCGTTGTGTGAGAGGGTGACGCGAAACTAAATCGGTGGGGTGGGGGAGGGACGAAAAAAAACCAGCGAAATAAAACGGGTGGGAGGTGGAAGGAAGTACCAAATAAGTACCAAAAAAGACCGGGTGAGGTGGGACGAAAATAAAACCCGGAACACAACCTACCAACTGAGACATTAGGAGTAGAGATTTTAGTGGATACTTGATGGGATGCCCAATTTTGGTGAAGTTTCTCCTTTATTTTCCAGTAAATCTGATCAAATGTGGCACCAAACTAGTTCAACATACCAAATTTGGCACCATTCCGTTTTTGAGTTAATAATGTTGACGGCTTGGCCAAAATACAGGCTTATTTACTCCCACCAAGGTGAAGCACGTGAAAGGCAAGCTAAAAGCTAAATTTCAACAACATAATCAAGCGTGCCACAGTACAAATGCTAAATTACCACTCAGTGCGAAAAGGCCCACTGCATGAAATGCCACATCAAAGATGAGCGTTGTAGTATGCTGAATATGTCACAGGTAAGAGTATTAATACATTCTTCTCTACCATAAGCCCCCAGCCCTTCGGCGAGACCTTAAGAGTACACATTCTTCTCTACCACAAGTCCCCAACCCTTCGGTGAGACCTTACAATTTGGTAAAGGCGTAAGGCAGCCACCTTCGTGACATAAAGCCCTGTAAATTAGCATAATATAGACCTATATCTACAGCTATATCCGCCTCAGATGGTCCGGAATTCACCATACAGTTAAAATTTACTGAAAAACAGAACCCGCCTTCGCAGCATCATATTGTGATTCCCAGTTCAGGAAGTACCAAGCAGCAAAATTGCAACCACATCGACCTCGTATTCAGGATAGGTTTGTGAACAATGGAGCAGATACATTGGAAGCAATCTGACCATCACTTCAGGAATGGAGGAGAGCTGCAAGTTTACACTCAAATGAGATTTATTTTGCTCATAATTTACCCAAGGGCAGAGAACTGAAAAGCAAATTGAAGCAGCACATATGTAACTGAAGCAGGCTTCAGCTGGCAGCAGTACTTGTGGGTTTTGAAAAATTGGATTCAATCAGTGCAATTTCACTAACAGGATACATACATAAATCAAATGTCCACTAGACCTGATTGCATATCAATCCATATTGTAGTGGTGTACGAAAGAAGCACCCAATGCACCACAAGACAAAATATTAGGTTAATTCAAAATAATACATATCTTCTATCTTCAATATGATCATTTAAAAGGAAAATAACCCTAATAATCTACTCCCTCCGTCCCATAATATAAGAGCGTTTTTGGCACTAGTTTAGTGTAAAAAACGCTCTTATATTATGGGACAGAGGGAGTATCTATTACTCCCTCCGTTCCTAAATATTTGTCTTTCTAGAGATTTCAACAAGTGACTGCATACGGAGCAAAATGAGTGAATCTACACTCTAAAATATGTCTATATACATCCGTATGTAGTCCATTTGAAATCTCTAAAAAGACAAATATTTAGGAACGGAGGGAGTAGATACAAAATAATGCAGTAGATTCGTGTCTCAATTCGTAATTCAATGGTTACTTGGCAACTAAAACACTTCAAACTAACTATCCAAATATTCAACATTAAATTAGACATACAACCCTAAGTACATGCTACAGAGATAAGAGATCAGATACTTACAATACGGAGATGGAGCAATTGGAGGAGACTTGGTTGCTGTGCCACTTCGTTTCTTCCGTGGAGGAATTGAATGTCGAAAATGAGGCACTGGGGGCGAAGGTATCGGCATCATTTGATAAGTTGGTCCAGGGACTGCATTTGGTACATGATTTGGAGATGGTAAGGGATGGGGAGGATCTACACGGCCAGGGATTGGTGGAAATGCTGGAGGAAGGTATGGTTTATGAACTGGGGGGGATGGAACAGCAGATGGCTGTGGTGAATGCACAAATGGAGGCAGCTTAGGGCCACTACCAAAGCAGGGTGGTTTTAACATTGGCCTCCCAGCTGGAGGAAAGGGGTTACAGTCAGAGCATGGAAAACAAGGTGGGTGGTTGGGTAAAGGGGGAGAAGCCCGAGGAGAGGGACTAGAGGTTGGGGGTGTAAGGTACGGGACACTCCCAGATGGCGACAAAGATGGTGGTACACTTGTAGAAGGTGATGGAGAGGGGGATGGATATGGAGATGGTGAAGGAGCTGGACTAGGAGACAAATCTGAGATTGAGTGTTGCAGATACGATGACAGCTGAACCCCTTTTACTTTACCAAATACAGAGTGATTAAGCCCAAGGTTCCTCGCGTCAGGTTCTTTGATTAGCTCAGCTAGTTGTTTCAATCTATATGGCAACAGAATACTAGTCCCATCTAACACCGATGCCTCAATAGTTGCTGGGGCTTCAACTGAAGAACCAATTTCATTCCTGAACTGCAAATATATTCTCTGCATATTTATGATAGATAGTGAGCTTAAATTCAAAAAAATGAAGCCAGAAAATCGGTAATAATACCTCATCGAAAGTGGTTAAATCGGTAATACCTCGTAGGACCTCAAGTTCAATCCAAATTCCAATTGATTTTTTAGCTCTGTAAGATTACCCAAGATCTGACCAATGGAGTTGTTCAGCACAAAGTTGAATAGTGGGTCTGTGCTTGCCCATATAGAACCAGATTGCACAGGAACAACAGTAATTCCTCCAGGGAATCCCAACAACTCGATGGAAGATGGATAACCAAAAATTGATGGTGTCAAGGATAGGTTCAGCTGCTTCAGCATCATCCCTATTAAGGATGACCTCAGTACACTAAGGGCCGGCAAACTTATCGAAGCATCTTTTGGATAAGGAAGAACACCAAAAACCACACGCGTGGAGTATTTAGAAGCTAAGGAGTGCATCGAAACAATGGAAACCTGTTTTAAAACATATATGGATTAACCAATGTTGAAGGCAGAAGAATAAAAGAGAAATAGAAAATTCTGTCACCTTGCTATTAGGTACACCAATCTCTTCAAATATGTCACTCCCTATTCTGTCCATGTGAGCAGCAAGGAATGATACTGGCTTTTCCAACATGAAACCAACCTGGATTTCAGCTGAACCAGAGAAAAGAGTCCTTTAGTCGATATTCAAATCCACCATCAGGCATCACTATATAGTTCTATGAAGTAGAAAATGCAAATGACATTTTTACAAACAAACATATGAGCAAATAGAAATAGACAAGCTCTAGGAAAATGGTCGCCAAGTGAGCCAAGATGAACGGACAATGTGGTTTAGCTTTGTTGAGTTTGGCACAGTTCACTAGAAGTAAATAACTAATCTAGTGGTAAAATAGGATTGCTAGTAATGGTTTGAGAGATAACAACCAGTCAACAAAGAATCACTCTGACACTTCCGCAGACGGGGAGTGACTAGGGGTATAAAAAGCTACAGGTCAAATACACTTGACATAAATGTGCCACAAATACGAGGGACTGGGAGCGTGTTTGGTTCAGGTCCTTGCTGCCGAACGCCTGGCCTGGAGCTTCCCTGGGAGCAGCCTGGTCTTTGTTTGGTTAGATTCATGAAAAAATTAGAACAGTGCATGACCTGGATTGTCCAGGCAGCTGGTTAGACTTCCAGGCGTCCTATACTGGTAGCCTGGATCATGGAAAGTAGCAGCCTGGCGCCAATACAGCACTTTGCAGATGGGTTACAGGCCAGTATGTCAGTATATATATTTTAAGGGGTTTATATTCTACTTAAGCCCTTAAAATCCAGGGTTTAAAAAACACTAGCATAGGCGCAGTGTGAGTTTAGTTACAGGTGAGAACCCTATTAAATCTTGAAAAATATGACGAGTATGAGAATGTGAGGTTGCTCAAGCCACTTCAAACAGGTCCCAAATATACAAACTATTAAAAATTTATGATCTGGGCAAAGAACAATAACCATATTTTACGCTTAAGAACGTGTTCCTCCCTAAACTACAGAGAAAATATACCTTCAATCATTCACTGAACAATTCCTTATCTAATTCATAGGCATGCATAAGTATGGTAGGTATGTCAAGAACATAACACACACCCGAGAACACTTCACGCAAACACTTAAAAGCAAAATACGAGAACGCTTATAATTAATCCATAGCCTAACCAACACAACCATGCAATGCCAGTGATAAATGAAGGCAATGACATGTATGGCAAGCCTCCATTTAAATGAGCATTTTATACAGGCAGGGTAAAGTAAACACAGCAGTCACGTCTGGAATCATCAGTACACTACCACCAGCTTATGCAGTAGGCAATTCATAAATCCACGACCCCTGTTATCATGACAATTAAGTACTCTGGAAACAAATCACACATCTAACTTTGACAGAAACAAGCCAAGAATTCTACGCCCTGTGTGTTAGAAAACCCATGAAAGAGCAAATCATACAGGTACAGGCTGTATACAAAAGAAAAATACGGGAAACCAAGTGCCATGTCCAAGTGACCTCTAAGGTACGGGAAACCAAGTGCCATGTCCAAGTGACCTCTAAGGCTCTAACCAGACATTTCCAGGAATAACTTTTATGCTGCATCAATCATAACAATTGCCTTCAAACCCCAGGTCATAACAGCAAAACCTATATGTACCTGTAATTCAAACTATCTAAGTAAGGTTTCAACTGAATCCAGAATCTGAAATTCATTACAAGAAGAGAAGTAGACAACTAATTATTCACCAACCAGAGACAGTCAATTGTCCCAGAGCACCAGGAGACCGGAGTTGAGTAGTAAAATCGTGCAAATCCTAGATCCAGGGCGGATGCATCGAAGCATCGAACAGCAGCCCGAGGTGATGAACTCGCAGTCGTCCCATCTAGTCGATCCGCCGTCTAAGGCCTAATTGACTGAGTCATCACTGCACCCACGCGCACGCGCAATAGACCAACTAGACCAACGAATCCCTTTTAGTAACGACGAGGAAGGAGAACTTAAAGCGATGGAGGCGGAGAGCTCACCGGCGAGAACGTCGGGGTCGCTGGAGAGGTAACCCTTGGGGCGGGAGGGCAGGAGGAGGAACAGCGCCGGGACGAGGACCCCGACAGCGAGCGCGAGCACGAAGACGCACCGGAACGAGACGGAGCGGCCGACCGCGCCGGCGAAGCCGCACCCCCACCCTCCTCCTCCTCCTCCTCCGCCGCCGGCGATCGCGAGGCCTCCCGCGCCGCCGAGCTCGACATCGACGGGCTTCCCCATTCCGAGCGCATCTGACTCCGCCCCCACGACCCCCAGCTTCCCGCCGCCGCCGCAGCCACCCGCGGGCGCGCGTGGAGGCCGCCGGCGTCGCCTGGACGACTTGACGCGCCGCGCTTCTACCTCCCGCCGGCGAGACTGTCGGTTAAGTAGGGTTTTTTTCCCTCCCTCTCTCCACCTCGTCTCCCCCCTTGGATTTATCCCCTTGTTTTGTGCTTGAGGTGGGTGCCAAGTATGCGGACGGATTTTGATGGGGAGGTTTCTCTTTTTTGCTTTGCTCGGTGCCCGAACCATGTGCTATTTTTTGCCACGATATACATTCATGTTAGGGTACGATATTTCTTTATTCAAAAAAAAAAAGGGTACGATATTTCTTTTTTGAGCTGTGAGTAGGAGTATATTTTACTGCGACCATTTCGTTTGGGCATCGCCGTCAGTGACGCTGCCTAACGCTCTGGCTGCGAGGCCAAATCCCACCTTGCTTTCCCGACCAACCGGGCATGTGAGGACATGTGGCGGGCTACCTCACTTGCCATTTCTTTTTTCCTGCCTCTCATCATCTTCGTCACAGGTCACTCGTCAACTGGGACGCACACTTGTGGAGACACCGAGTGCGCTTTTGTTTAGTGACTGCACCGTCTTTGCGTGTTCTGTGCAGCGTCCGTGTCATTAGGTGGCCGCTATAGACTGGCTTTGGCTGGCCCCAGTCAGTTGGTTGGGGGGTTCACCAGAGGATTCCTACTTCTTGTTTGTTTTACGCGTACCGCGTGATGTGGCGCAATGCATGACAGGTGTAGTAAGCAATAGTATTCCTTCAGTTCCATACTTGATTATAGCTATTCGCGATGCATTGTTTAATATTTTTTATACATGTCACAGAAAATGTCATTTTTCATCGAAATTTTGTATGCGAACATAAGATGTCTGGATATAGATGCGGGATTTTTTTCTCGATTTTTTTTAACAATTTGAAATGTGTAATTTATACATATTTCATAATAGATGTATCCACACCTAGAGCCAAACCGCCACTTTCTGTAAAGATTTTTTAAAAACATTTAGGCCTACTTTGGTTTGCAGAAATATTACAGGATCCCTCGCAAAAGAAGTATTTTAATAAAATTTTCTTTCAACTGCTTTAGTTTGTACGAACGGATTCTCATTTTCCTATCATAGGAATAAGTCCTTTACATTTCAAAGAAAAATATATATTGTATTTGTTGGGGAACGCAGTAATTTCAAAAAAAATTCCTACGATCACGCAAGATCTATCTTTGTGATGCATAGCAACGAGAGGGGATAGTGTGTCCACGTACCCTCGTAGACCGAAAGCGGAAGCGTTAAGTAACGCGGTTGATGTAGTCCAACGTCTTCGCGATCCAACCGATCAAGTACCGAACGCACGGCACCTTCGCGATCTGCACACGTTCAGCTTGGTGACGTCCCTCGAACTTTAGATTCAGCTGAGGCCGAGGGAGAGTTCTGTCAGCACGACGGTGTGGTGACGGTGATGATGAAGTTACCGACGCAGGGCTTCGTTTAAGCACTACGACGATATGACCGAGGTGAAAAACTGTGAAGGGGGCACCGCACACGGCTAAAGATCAACTTGTGTGTCTATTGGGTGCCCCTCCCCCCGTATATAAAGGAGGGAGGGAGGAGGAGGCCGGCCAGGGGAGGAGGCGCGCCATGGGGGGGCAATCCTACTCCAAGTAGGAATCAGCCCCCCGTTTCCTATTCCAACAAGGAGAAGGGGGAGGAGGGAACGAAAGGGGGGCCGCCCCCTAGTTCAATTCGGTTTGGGCTAGGGGGGCGCGCGCCTAACCTTGGCCTGCCTCCTCTCTTCCACCACTTGGCCCATGAGGCCCATTAACCACCGGGGGAGGGGGGGTCCGGTAACCCCCCGGTACTCCGGAAAATACCCGATACACCTCGGAACTATTCTGATGTCCGAATATAGTCTTCCAATATATCAATCTTTATGTCTCGACCATTTCGAGACTCCTCGTCATGTTCGTGATCTCACTTGGTACTCCGAACAACCTTCGGTACATCAAATCACTTAAACTCATAATACCAATCGTCATCGAACGTTAAGCGTGCGGACCCTACGGGTTCGAGAACTATGTAGACATGACCGAGACACGTCTCTGGTCAATAACCAATAGCGGAACCTGGATGCTCATATTGATTCCTACATATTCTACGAAGATCTTTATCGGTCAAACTGCATAACAACATACGTTGTTCCCTTTGTCATCGGTATGTTATTTGCCCGAGATTCGATCGTCGGTATCATCATACTTAGTTCAATCTCGTTACCGGAAAGTCTCTTTACCCGTTCCGTAATACTTCATCCTGCAACTAACTCATTAGTCGCAATGCTTGCAAGGCTTATAGTGATGAGTATTACCGAGAGGGCCCAGAGATACCTCTCCGAAACACGGAGTGACAAATCCTAATCTCGATATATGCTAACCCAACAAACACCTTCGGAGACACCTGTAGAGCATCTTTATAATCACCCAATTACATTGTGACGTTTGGTAGCACACAAAGTGTTCCTTCGGCATTCGGGAGTTGCATAATCTCATAGTCTGAGGAACATGTATAAGTCATGAAGAGAGCAGTAGCAATGAAACTGACACAATCATAATGCTGAGCTAATGGATGGGTCATGTCCATCACATTATTCTCCTAATGATGTGATCCCGTTCATCAAATGACAACACATGTCTATGGTTAGGAAACATAACCATCTTTGATTAACGAGCTAGTCAAATAGAGGCATACTAGGGACTATAAGTTTTGTCTATGTATTCACACATGTACTAAGTTTCAAGTGAATACAATTCTAGCATGAATAATAAACATTTATCATGAATTAAGGAAATAAATAATAACTTTATTATTGCCTCTAGGGCATATTTCCTTCACATAAGGCGTCGTCTCAACGGATTTTGATGGTGCCCTATTTAAAGTGAATGCAACCGTCTCTTAAGCATAACCCCAAAACGACAGCGGTAAATCAGTAAGAGACATCATAGGTCGCACCATATCCAATATAGTACGATTGCAACGTTCGAACACACCATTTCGCTGTGGTGTTCCAAGTGGCATATTGTGAAACTATCCCATGTTGTTTGAAATGAAGACCAAACTCGTAACTCAAATATTCTCCTCCACGATCAGATCGTAGAAACTTTATTTTCTTATTACAATGATTTTCCACTTCACTATGAAATTCTTTGAACTTTTCAAATGTTTTAGACTTATGTTTCATTAAGTAGATATAACCATATCTGCTCAACTCATCTGTGAAGGTAAGAAAATAACGATACCCACCACGAGCCTCAGTACTCATTGGACCGCATACATCGGTATGTATTATTTCCAATAAGTCAGTAGCTCGTTCCATTGTTTCAGAGAACGGAGTTTTAGTCATCTTTCCCATAAGGCACGTGTCACTCCCAATATGCGACCCTATCCAAAAGGAACTCGAAGGTCCCACCAAGGATAGACCCGCATATTGGAACGCTTTTGCAAGGTGGATATCATTACATGAACATTACATAATAGATGGGGATACATACAAGAGGCATACAATGCCACACAAATACAACATCAATACATCATACACAAGATCAACATCCGACTACGGATGAAACACAAACAAGCTCAAACGACATCCACCACCTTTAGCCCAGGCTGCCGACTCGAACCTATCCCCGATCAAGAAGAAGCGGAAGAAGAACTCCAAACAAGCAAACATCGCTCTCGCGGCATGGTCATCGCAAAACCTGTACCTGCAATGTTGTTGTAGTAATCAGGAGCCACGAGGACTCAAAGAATCCCATTACCATGGGTATCAAGACTAGCAAAACTTAATGGGAAAGGAAGGGGTAAAGTGGTGAGGTTGCAGCAGCGACTAAGCATGATATGGTGGCTAACATACGCAAATGAGAGCGAGAAGAGAAGCAAAGGAACGGTCGTGAAGCTAGCAATGATCAAGAAGTGATCCTGAACTCCTACTTACGTCAATCATAACGCAGAAACCGTGTTCACTTCTCGGACTCCGCCGAGAAGAGACCATCACGGCTACACACGCGGTTGATGCATTTTAATTCGGATCTTGTGTCAAGTTATCTACAACCGGACATTAACAAATTCCCATCTGCCACATAACCGCGGGCACGGCTTTCGAAAGATAATACCCTGCGGGGGTGTCCCAACTTAGCCCATGATAAGCTCTCGCGATCAACGAAGGATATTCCTTCTCCCTGGAAGACCCGACCAGTCTCGGAATCCCGGTTTACAAGACATTTCGACAATGGTAAAACAAGACCAGCAAAGCCGCCCGATGCGCCGACAATCCCGATAGGAGCTGCACATATCTCGTTCTCAGGGCAACACCGGATAAGTCAAGCTACGAGTAAAACCAGACTTCGAGTTTCCCGAGGTGGCCTCAAGAAGTCGCTCGATTCGGACCAACACTTAGACAAGCAATCGCCCGGGGCTAAAATAAAGATGACCCTTGGGTTAATTACTCCCAAGGGAAAGGTAGGTGGTGGTGAGGCAAATGGTAAAACCAAGGTTGGGCCTTGCTGGACAAGTTTTATTCAAAGCGAACTGTCAGAGGGGGTCCCATAAATCACCCGACCGCGTTAGGAACGCAAAATCCGGGAACATAACACCGATATGACGGAAACTAGGGCGGCAAGAGTGGAACAAAACACCAGGCATAAGGCCGAGCCTTCCACCCTTTACCAAATATATAGATGCATTAAATAATATAAGAGATATTGTGATATCCCAACATAACCCTGTCCATCATGGAGCAATCTTCAACTTCACCTGCAACTAGCAACGCTATAAGAGGGGCTGAGCAAAGTGGTAACATAGCCAAACAACGGTTTTCTAGGAAGGGTGTCAAAGGTTAGAGGTTCATGGCAATTTGGGAGGCTTGAGGAGCAAATGATAGGTAACGCAGCATAGCGATAGAACGAAGCAACTAGCATAGCAATGATAGTAGTGAGATCCAGGGTAGCGGTCATCTTGCCTGAAATCCTGCAAGGAAGAAGAACGAGTCCATGAAGAAGACGAACAGATGAAGCCGAACCAACCGTAGGCGAACGAATCCTCACGATCGCAACGAAACAGGAACTAACAAGAAGAAGCACACAACATAGGTAAACACACCACACATGAACAAGACATGATGCACAACAAGCATGATGCATGACAAAGCTAGATGAAGCTACTCATGGCAAGATATGATGCAAACAAGAGCAACACATCAAAACAAGTTTAAATGAGGCCGGGAACAACATATAACAATTCCGGTAAGTCCTCATATGCAAATTTCGAAATTGGTCCAGATCTGAACAAACCTTAAGTTGAAGTTGTTAAACAGCAAGTTAAGATGCACCACGAGGATCTACACGAAATTCTAGTCAAGTTACATATAAAGTTCATTAGATTTGGAGCTACGGCCTAGAAGATATGAGCAAAATAAGTTAAACATGACATTGATGCAAAATGCATACAAACATCAAGCAAACACCTCAAAACAAGGATGCAACATGATAATATGAAGCTATATGCAAAAACAAGCAAGTTTCATATAGAGCACACTCAAAACGGAGCAACGGTTCAACACATGCACTCTATACAAGTCATACTAACAATCTGTCCAAAACAACAACTAGGCATATTGCAAGCATCAAAACAACATGCTACAGCATCTCAAAGAGAAAACAAAAGGCATGGGCATGAAGTACAGGTAAAGCGCAACAAAATATGAACACTGAGCTATCTCTAGAAACAACTAGAACATGCTCAAAAAGACATGGAGATATTGCAAATAATAACAGTTTCAGACTTTAGCAGAAATAACATCAGGTTGCAATGTTTAGAGCTATCAAACGACATGTTACAGGAACTTATCATGGCAAACAAAGGCATGACATGAATCTACTAATCCCATAGATCAAAAGACCCTTACTGACCATGAGCCAAAAAGGCATAGAAAATATGATGGCACCCATGTAAACATGGCAAGTAATATTACAGATTTAAACATGGCAGGAACAACAATAAGTAGGCATGTTAGTGAGCTTGAATCACTCACCACAGATCAATACATGGCATGGCAAGACAACCAACAGTAAGAAGACATGTTTACGAAGCTAAGCATGGCAAGAACAAGGTCATAGGATACATGAATCACTAGGAAACAATCATGGAAACATTGAACTTAATGTTAACAGGCTGACAACAACATTATGAAGCAAGTTTAGAGCAAGATTACAACAACCTACAGCAAGCTATAAATGCAACCAGAGGCATGGATGGTTAGAGGATGCCATGTAGATCAAAACATGTCTATAGAACATCTCCAGATTATGCATGAAATGACTTGTAGAAGCATGTTTACACAACAACAAAATATAACAGAATTTGTCAGAAAAACAGCAACGACAACTACCCTACTTAGCAAGCTTGATACACTCAAAACACAACTCACAAAAATACATGGTTGGCACCCCTGGAAAGATGGCATGGCATAGATCAAAACACATGTAGACATCAACCTCATAGGATGCACACATCAAACATGGCAAAAATGACAAATGTGCAAGTTATAACAGTTTCAGCAGATTAACATCAACATGCACTCTTCTAACAGCATTTCGGACATCAATATGAGCTCAAATGAAAATGATGCAATGGAATGAAATGAGGTACTCGTCGAGACGAACAATTTGACATATTACATGCAGGAAACGGAGCTATAGATGCAGAGATATGATGCGATGAACATGGCATGATAATGTCAAAAATCTGGGACTTGGTGGATTTTCACCTCCGCGGAAAATTGGACGGGGACGTTCCGGGACGGAGAGATCCGGGACGGGCGGAGGCGTTTGGTTCATCTCCCGGTGGATCTCATCCACCCGGGGTAGGTCTGGCCGGAGTGGAGCTCCGGCGAGCGGCACGGGGACGCGGAGGAGGCCGGAGAGAGGCGCGATCGCCGGAGGAGGTTGGCGGGCGGCAGCCGGAGCTCGACGACGGGCGGCGGCGCGAGGCCGGGCGCGCCGGCGGCGGCGAGGCGGTGCCGGAGGCGGCAGCGGAGGCGCTGCCGAGCGCCGGGTGGTGCGGGAGCGGCCGGCGGCGGCGGGAGCCCCGCGGCCGGCAACGGCGCCTGTGTGCGGCGTCGTCAATGCGGGCGGAGGAGATGGGCGACGCGTGGGTCCGGCAGTGTCTTGGGCGTGGACCATGGCGGCGGGCGGCTTCGAGCCCGGGCGGTGGCGGACGTGTCCGCGCCGGCGGACGCGTCCGGTGGCGGTGGAGGGCGATTTTGCTAGGGTTAGGGTAGAATGACCCAAAAATTCGGGGGAGGTCTAGTTTTATAGGTGGAGGGAGCTAGGAGAGTCCAAATGAGGTGCTGTTTTCGGCCACGCGATCGTGGTCGAACGACCGAGAGCATGGAGGGGAGTTTGCTGGGTTTTGGACCACTTTGGAAGGGGTGTTGGGCTGCAACAAAAGAGGCTTTGCGGTTACCCGGTTAACCGTTGGAGTATCAAACAACCTCCAAATGGCACGAAACTTGACAGGTGGTCTACCGGTGCTATACCAAGGCCGCTTGGCAAACCTTGGGCCATTCCGAGAAAGTTTAACACCCGCTCACGAAGAGAGGCGAGAAAGGGACGCCGGATGACATAGGAGTGCCGGATTGCAAAACGGACAACGGGAAAAATGCTCGGATGCATGAGACGAACATGTATGCAAAAAGAAATGCACATGATGACATGATAAAAATGCAACACGCAAGCAAATGACATGGCAACAATGGCAAATAACTGGAAGACACCTGGCGCATCGAATCCGGGGCGTTACAACACTCCTCCACTAACAAGAGATCTCGTTCCGAGATCTTAGGACCGAGACAGAAGGAAAAAGGGATGAGGTGAAACAAGAACTCAAGAGAAGAAGCAAAGAATCGAGAGCACTCGAGAAGTAGAGAGGAACGATGAGAATGACGAGAGTCGAAAGCTCACGGAATCAGATAGACTATGAAGCGACTCCGGTTAGAACGAGATAAGAAACGAATAAGACTGAAAGGATTTAGGTAGCACTCCGGCTGAAAATGGGAGGATTAGAACGAACTTGAGAGGATGGAATGGTACTTGATGAACTCTTGAAGAATGAAATAAATCATGAAGAATCGCCATGAAGTACTCCGGTAAAATAAAGGATGATGAGATAGAATGAAGGATGAAAGAATAAGATGAGCCTTGCGATGATTTAGATGGAGGTTCCGACGAAATGACCGAGGAAATTTGAACTCTGGAAAAGAAAAGATGAAAGCACCTGGAACTAGAATTTATTCATCAAGAACAAACTCCGAAGGAAGGAATTACTCACTTGGAGGAAATAAGAATAAGATTTATTGTATGCTTATCCTTCATCAAATTAAATTGATGACAAGCAATGGATTTTTGCATACTACTTATTCTTCTTGAAAAGGATTGAGAAGTGACATATTGCAAACTTGAGAAGGTCTTCATGAACCACCGGTAGGATTGAAAAGATCGAATGAATTAATATGATAATGAAGGAAAAAGAATCTTGAACGAACCACCATAAGAATTCAGAAAAGACTGGTGAAAGAGAATGAATCGCCGGGAAGAATTAGAAGAACCATTGCCTCCGGTGAAAAGAAATGGAAAAACAACTTCTGACATACTCCGGATGGGTAAGAAAAGAATATCTAACAAATGGAATAATTGGAGAACGAATTTGAAAAACTTAGAACAGAGAGATATTCCGAAAAGATGGCCTCCGGATTATCGAGAGAGAAAGCAACTCCTGAATGCTCCGGATGGATGAAAAGAATTTGCATGACTTGAAACAATTTGATAGGATAACATCGAGCTAGCACCGCGAATCTCCGGGAGAACGGGCAAGATTTAGAGAAAACTCTTCTTCGATCTTCAAATGATGACGAGAAACACCACCAATATTACCGAGATACTCCGGGAGAATGAGAAGCGAAGAGGTTGAGGCAACAATGAAAAGAATTTGAAATTGATCTTGGAAAAGATCTGACTGATGGGATCCATTCTTACGTCACATTTGAAAAGAATTTGAGAAAGCTCCGGGGGAATTAGAAGAGTCAGGTAAGATCCTGGGAAAAGACCTGTGGGTTAGGGCCCACTAAAAGAAAACACCGTTGGAAAGGTATGTTGAACAGATAGATGATGCACCGGAACAAATAAAATATTAGAATGAGGTGACAACCTCGAATCAATTCGAACATAGACGAATCTCCTGAGATGTCTTGAGCACTCCGGAAGGATAAACTGGCGGGAGGCGAACGAGCAAGGAGAACACTTGATCCAAGGAAAAGAATATGATCAACACCGCAAAACTTGAATTGAGTCCACCGGAGAAGAAAGGGATGACGAATGATGAACGAGATGAGAATTCACCGGTTGAAATAATTGAGGGAAGACTGAAGAGGCTCCGCACAAATGAAATTGATGCTCGAAACAGGCTCAGGCTCCGGGAAGAAAAGGGGTGGGAGGGCGGGAAAAACAAAGGCAACTTGGAAGGGGGAAAGCCGACGAATATCTTGAAGAGAAAACACCAGTTGAAATCATTGAGGAAAGAAAGCAAAGACTTCACACGAGTAGGATGGATACTCGATTACGAACTCCGGCTCCAAGAAGGAAAAGGGTGGGTGGGTGGGAAAAACAAGGGCAACTTCGGATGGTGTCGGGGATATGCCCCGCGGTGTAAACCGGCCGGAAGGATAAACCGGCCGGACTTGGCGATTCACCGGCGACCTGCACAGACCAGATGGTTTACAGCTCATTGGTAATCCGGCAGGCGGGCCAGAGGAGCAACAAGACCCGGTGGCCCAACGGGCAGTTCATGAAGGCCGGTTCGTATGGGCCGGTTTAAGAGGAAAGGCATGAGGAATATTTACCTTACAAGGAGTTGAGACCAGGACTTGTATCCGGTTTGTATTAGAGATAGACTAGTCCTAATCCTAATAGGACTCCACATGTAAACCGCCCCTTCAACATATATAAGGAGGGGCAGGGCTCCCCAAAGAGGGAGGAGTTAGAAGCTACAAGTTACAAGCAATAATCTTAGGGCTAGACACAAAGAGGAGAGCCGGTTTACGGCGACTCCCTCGTGATGATAATGAGACCTAGCCTCAAACAGCATGTAGGGTTTTTACCGATGATGTTTCCGGGGCCAAGTTGTCTAAATCCTGTCTTGTGTTGCGTCTCTCGATTCCGCTCAACCCCTCTCAAGCTACCACATAGATGCGTTGGCCTCGCGACTAAGTCCTTACGCTAGGACATCTGCCGTGACAAATCCACGACAATTGGCGCCCACCGTGGGGCCTGCGCACGGTGGTGTTGAGTTCTTGAAGGGATCTCTCCCAAGGATCGAGAAGTTCATGATTTTCCGGACGAAGATCTGCATCAACTTCAAGTTTATAATCTATGAGGTCTGAGAAATTAGGATTGCATCTGTATGCGCCGTGGCATTGCGATCCGTTATGGCCGGATCACTTTTTGTGCACCGCCGAAAAGTCAAGTGCGAGAGGAGGTTCTGCTCAGACGTATAAAATTCATCAAGTTACGGTTGCTTTGGCTGATTGGACGAGTCGCCATAACTGTGGATCGGAGTCGCCGAGACCGTCACCAAGAGAAATCGGTTTTTCCTTTTGCCAACTCTGGTTACTAGTGCGTGCCTACAAGGAATCTACCAGAAGGAAAAGCTACTACGTGAGTTTAAACACGTGAATACCTGTGAAGGACAAAAACTGGCCAAAGCTGGTTAATCAACATGTCAAAAAAGAAAGAGAGAAGGGCCACGATCCGGAGGAAGTAGGCGTGGACTTGTCAACCCAATCAAAACAGTTTGAGTTGCCTCCGCCTCTGCGCTCGCCTCTTGTCGCCCGGTCATGAGCCGCCGGCCGCCTCCTCGGTGTGGTTAGCATCGGCCGCGGCCTCGCCAAGACGACCCGCCTCTGAGCCATTGTTGCCGTCGACCGAGTCCGCCTCGATGTGGCGGATTGTGAGCCGCTGCAACCCTTGCGGCCTCCGAAGTCGCCCTCGCCCGGTGTCCGAGAGCTGCTGCTACGGACGGCCCGCTTCAAGTCTGTGGGCTGCCCGGCCTCGAGGCGCCTGCTCCTACCTCGTGGGTTTCATTGCTGCTGCTACTTTTTCTGTGTCGGGACCGAGTCAAATCTGAACTCAAACTTTGAGGAGGCAATCTGTACAAAGAAGAGTTAATGCTTGAAGGAACAGCTTGCTTCACGTGAGTATGCATGTCTGGGCAAAGGACTACCACGCCGGATCGGATTGGTGGATCAAAATTGCCTGCGAGATATCTTTTCCGCGTACACCGCTGGACTTAGTTGACCCGCTCTAGTTGCAACCAACACGCGTATGCTGGTCTCTGTTTCTGTCTGCTTCTCGGCAGATGCGACAAGACGCCTGAAGAAAATCAGGTGATATCCATCCAGCTTACTTTTCATCAGTACTTGTTAATTTTTTGTCAAAACAACTACTCTGCCCTATAGTGTTGTTATATACAGGTAAATTATTCATTACAAACATGGTGTTATGCCGCGGATGCACGTTCGGCTGTGCCGCGTGGCTCCACGGGCACGCATGTCGCGGTCCAGTTTACATCGAACGCGCCAGCTGACTCGCCCGTCCGCACCACCTTACAAGGTCACGGATGATTCGCCTGTCCGCCCTCGCGGCCGGTTCACATGTCTGCGCCAGCTTACAACATGGAAGACAACTCGCTCGTCCGCGACGGTTTACAACACTATGGGCGACTTATCCGTCCGACCCCGTGGCTAACTCTCCCGTCCTCGCCGGTTTGCAACGCCACGGCCGATTTATTTGTTGTCCGGGCGAACCAGGTGCTATTTACCTTATTTTTAAGCACATATTAATTCATCAGAGAAAAGCTACTTTGCCCTGTTGTAGTTTATATGCAGGAAAATTATCCATCACAAAGTGGTATTATAATGCGGAGATGGAGGCACGCCAAATATTATTTGGCACAGGTGGTTGTCCTTACTCAACGGATTCCCCCACCGGTTTACAACGCCGTGGCCGTCTCTCGCGTCCGCACCAGCTTACAACAAGGAGGACGACTCGCCCGTCCGCACCGGTTCACAAACGGCACGGTTGATTCATCTGTCTGCTCCCGCGGCCGACTCACCCGTGAGTGATTTCAACTTAACCTAGTGATCATCAACTTCATGGAGGATTATTGCTAGCCCGACACATCAGGTGATATCCGTTTTAAATGTATTTTATGGGCACATATTATTTTTGTCAAAGAGCAGTTTATCTTTGCCTTGGTCTGCAATATTGTTGATGCAGGACAATTGTTCACTACATCAAACGAGCGTGGTTGACTCGCTGCGCGGTTTACAACACCGCGCCGCCTCATCTATCCGAGCGGCTCGATCTTTGAGGTCGTCCTTTTCGTCCGCCTCTCGCGGCCTGGTCTACACCAACACACCGGGCCGCACCGGTTTGGATGAGTTGTTTACTGAGTATGAGCAAGTCACTATTTGGGAAGCCCGGTTCTTCTTCCAACAAATTGGAGACAAATTATCATCAATCACCGTTTGCACTGGATGGTTCAATGGGCAGGCTCACAAGTCGCCGCCACAACAGTCTTGATTAAACTTCAAATCGCCAGTTGGAAGGAACTATTGGCCGAGTTGCTGACACGGCTCATACGGGATCATTTATAACCCGCCGCAGTCACCTTAACCTTCTGTGGATTCACATCATGCTATCAACACCAATGATATACAAGTTATGCCAGGTTATATGACGGTCAAATATGGAGAATCTCAAGCCAACTCTTCGAGTCACCTTGAGACTCGGGGGCTACGATGATATGACGCAACAAGTCTTGCCAGTTTCAGCAAATTTAAAAACCCCAGGACAATGGAGGGAAAGATAACCCGGTCCGGAGGCTATCATTATTTGAAGGCGTCGATAATTTCCGGCTTAGAAAGTATATGACAATTACAAAATCCTGGCTCAATGAAGAAGTTCCGGGTCATCAGAAAAGATTCCGGTTTAAAATCCGGCTCAAGGGAAGCCAGTCTCACTGAAGCTCTCAAATCCGGTTTAAGAATTTCCGGTTCAAAAAGGAATTAACTTCTCGCAAGTTCGAGTTTAAAGGCCGTCAGAAAATTTCCGGTTGAAAATGAGGAATCCGGTTTAAAATCCGGTTCAAGGAAAAGATGTCTCCCACAAAGCTTTGAAGCTCTCCATATCCGGTTCAAGATCCCGGTTTAAGAAGGATTTATCTCTTGCAAGAAGTTAAAGGGTGCCAAAGAGGACCTGCTGCCATGATGCGCGGTTCAAACATGGGTATCATGCCTTATTGGCCTAATATATTATTGATCACATGGGGGCTTCTGCTTCATAAAGAGGGGTCTCTGTCTTTCTTATCATGCATGGTTACATGGAGTGCTTCTGTTTTTAAAGCGGCCTCCGGTTTACCCCTTGACATTTGTTTTTATCACTTGGGGGCTTGGTCGTGTCCGAACCAATGCAACACCTCTTGATAGGCGAAAGCCACCAGATCATTTGGGGACACGGTCACGTCTGAACCGGTCACGCCTCTTGGTCGGCCTATAGGGCCAGAGTCATTTGGGGGCTTGGTCGAACCCGAACCAATGTCATGCCACTTGGCCGGCGTACTCGCCAAGAGTCTTTTGGGGACCTGGCCGATTGGCACCATCGCTACGCCTTCGGGGAGCTTGGTTGCGTCTGACCATGGTAATGCCATCTGACCAGCTCAGTAAAGCTTTTCTTTTACAAAAAGTTGTTGCCTTTGTTGCCATATCTTTTTCATAAACTGCTATTCGACTTTTTGTTGCGTTTTTAAACCGACAATGTTTTAATCCGGTTCGACTGTCAATTGACGGAACACGGTTAATTCTTAATCCGGAGACTATCTGCCCGGTTTGATTTTTTGTTACCATTCTATTATGGAGTAAACCGGTGTTTGTCAACCCGGCTCGGCTTTCAACTACAAGTTGTCAGTACAGGATCAAGTTATAATTCGGAGACTATCAGCCCAGTCTGGTTCGACTACGAGTCGCCAGTATTATATATGGTTAAACTGTTTATCACAACCCGGTACGGTTTTATCATAAACCGGCGCAATATGGAAGGAGGTATCAGTACTCAAGATTGGGATTATCACCCTTACTACAAAAAGTTGGTAAACCAATGATGTGATTCAATGTCACAGGTATGATATATTTCATATTTGATTATTCTTATGTGCAGCCTTGGTTATAAACCCGGTTTATATGTTGGGCATTACGACCCGTCCGGCGGTAAACCGCCAGGACACTTTAAACTTGTTGTATGCAGAAACAGGTTGAATAAAGCATGATGATAAATTATCCGGTGTTTATTAAACCGGCCTGGCTTTAAGACGATAAGTCGCCAGTATATGATGAGAAATTATCCGGTGTTTGTGAACCCGACCTGGCTTTGGACGATAAGTTGCCAGTACATATTTGGATTGCGCCATTGGAATCATGCGCTTATAAATCATTGAGTTATATTATTCAAAATAGCCAAACTTGGCTGGATTTTCATTATGATATTGAATGAATAAGGTTTTCATACCGGATTATATTGTTCAAATCTTCAATAGCCAACATGGCTGGATTTTATTATGGTTATCAATAACCACTATTAAGGTTTTCAAAGTCGCTTTAGCGCAATGGCTATCATATTATCAATGGATATGATTTTTATTCTACAATTGAAGGAATAGTCCCGAGTTGCTGCAGGCTTACAACCCGGCACTTGGGGGCTACATTATTTAAGTTGAGATTACATGCAAGTCTCATGTCGCTGCAAGCATGCACCATGACACTTGGGGGCTAATGCAAAGTCATTTTTTTGCTCATCTTATTGAAGACCCGACTCATTACATTATAATGAGCCGGCCCTTGGGGGGCTACCAATTGCTCCTGTCAAACAATTCAAGGTACAAAGCTTTTTATTCATTATATTGAAGGGTCCACTGCTCAGTTGGTAAAGCACAAGGCTCTTAACCTTGTGGACGTGAATTCAAGCCCCATGATGGGGGTTACATCATATGGAGTTATTTTCATTGAAGTATATATCAAAGTCCCCGCTCATTATTGCATAATGACCCGCCCTTGGGGGCTACAATCGATTGAAGTTTTATAAGCAATTATAAGTCCTGTGTTGTCGCAAGCATGACAACCCGGTACTTGGGGGCTACATATATGGAGTGTTCAGTTTTTACTAGAGATGAACAACATGGATTTCTTCAAAGTGGCAGAATTATATGGAAACAAGTCTCAAATCATCACTTTGTTCAGTTCAAGACTTGGGGCTACAGTAACATGGATATAAGGAGAAATATCTTCCGATTTTCAGTTTGAGCAAACCAAATTGACCCGCATCACCAATCATCATGAACCGGCGTTGGCGACAATCATAACCCGGAATTATCAGTTTTTATAACCCGACAATGGTGGTAATCATAAACCGGCAAGTTCTACATCTTCAAACCGGCTGAATATCAGATGAGTTTCAAGACCAATATTTCTTAAACCGGCGCTTTGGAAGCCGACTCAAGTGGATTACTCTTCACAATATTTTTCTATGAGAAACCAACATCAGCAATTTGAGTATGAAGCTGGTTATTGACCCGGAGTTTCTAGAAGGAGGAAATAACAAGGACTTAAGGATGATCAGTGTCGGTCTACAGGAATTCTTAACCCGAGCGCAACCCGTCGTAATTGTTACGGTGTTTATTTTGCAGCATAAGTTTACCATGGATAAATCCAAGCTAAACTTGGGGGCTAATGTCGGGATATGCCCTTGGTGTAAACCGCCGAAGGATAAACCGCCGGACTTGGCGATTCACCGCGACACCGCATGACTGTGATGGTTTACAGCTCATTGGTAATCCGGCAGGCGGGCCAGAGGAGCAACAAGACCCGGTGGCCCAACGGGCAGTTCATGAAGGCCGGTTCGTACTATGGTGGGCTGGTTTAAGAGGAAAGGCACGAGGAATATTTACCTTACAAGGAGTTGAGACCAGGACTTGTATCCGGTTTGTATTAGAGATAGACTAGTCCTAATCCTAATAGGACTCCACATGTAAACCGCCCCTTCAACATATATAAGGAGGGGCAGGGCTCCCCAAAGAGGGAGGAGTTAGAAGCTACAAGTTACAAGCAATAATCTTAGGGCTAGACACAAAGAGGAGAGCCGGTTTACGGCGACTCCCTCGTGATGATAATGAGACCTAGCCTCAAACAGCATGTAGGGTTTTTACCGGATGATGTTTCCGGGGCCGGTTGTCTAAATCCTGTCTTGTGTTGCGTCTCTCGATTCCGCTCAACCCCTCTCAAGCTACCACATAGATGCGTTGGCCTCGCGACTAAGTCCTTACGCTAGGACATCTGCCGTGACAAATCCACGACAGATGGGGAAAACAACTGAGGATGGGAAAAACAACAACGACGGAGGAAGAACTGAGGATTGATCTCGCGAAAGACAAAGAGGTTCGAGTCAACTTGACGAGAGATGCACTGGACAAAAGAGGATGGACAACTCACGAAACTAACCACGTGAACCTAAAGAAAAATTTGAAGGGGAAGAGGAGTAGTTCAAAACACCTACGTCAAGATTCCTCACCAGAGCGACGAAGGGGCAGAGGAGTAAAAAGAATTCCTACTCTCCGATATAACTAGACTCCGAAAACACTTTTCTTCTAGACTCAACAACGGCCAAACTACACGATCAATCAAGGGGGGCTCCTAGGGTCGGTCGAGGCTCTGATACCAACTTGTCACGCCCAATATGCGACCCTATCCAAAAGGAACTCGAAGGTCCCACCAAGGATAGACCCGCATATTGGAACGCTTTTGCAAGGTGGATATCATTACATGAACATTACATAATAGATGGGGATACATACAAGAGGCATACAATGCCACACAAATACAACATCAATACATCATACACAAGATCAACATCCGACTACGGATGAAACACAAACAGAAGCTCAAACGACATCCACCCTGCTAGCCCAGGCTGCCGACCTGGAACCTATCCCCTGATCGAAGAAGAAGCAGAAGAAGAACTCCAAACAAGCAAACATCGCTCTCGCGGCATGGTCATCGCAAAACCTGTACCTGCAACTGTTGTTGTAGTAATCTGTGAGCCACGAGGACTCAGCAATCCCATTACCATGGGTATCAAGACTAGCAAAGCTTAATGGGAAAGGAAGGGGTAAAGTGGAGAGGTTGCAGCAGCGACTAAGCATGATATGGTGGCTAACATACGCAAATGAGAGCGAGAAGAGAAGCAAAGGAACGCTCGTGAAGCTAGCAATGATCAAGAAGTGATCCTGAACTCCTACTTACGTTAATCATAACACAGAAACCGTGTTCACTTCCCGGACTCCGCCGAGAAGAGACCATCACGGCTACACACGCGGTTGATGCATTTTAATTCGGATCTGGTGTCAAGTTATCTACAACCGGACATTAACAAATTCCCATCTGCCACATAACCACGGGCACGGCTTTGAAAGATAATACCTGCAGGGTGTCCCAACTTAGCCCATGATAAGCTCTCGCGATCAACGAAGGATATTCCTTCTCCGGGAAGACCCGATCAATCTCGGAATCCCGGTTTACAAGACATTTCGACAATGGTAAAACAAGACCAGCAAAAGCCGCCCGATGCAAACGAAATCCCGATAGGAGCTGCACATATCTAGTTCTCAGGGCAACACCGGATAAGTCAAGCTACGAGTAAAACCAGACTTCGAGTTTCCCCGAGGTGGCCCCCCAGGAAAACTAGAACATGCTCAAAAAGACATGGAGATATTGCAAATAATAACAGTTTCAGACTTTAGCAGAAATAACATCAGGTTGCAATGTTTAGAGCTATCAAACGACATGTTACATGAACTTATCATGGCAAACAAAGGCATGGCATGAATCTACTAATCCCATAGATCAAAAGACCCTTACTGACCATGAGCCAAAAAGGCATAGAAAATATGATGGCACCCATGTAAACATGGCAAGTAATAGTACAGATTTAAACATGGCAGGAACAACAATAAGTAGGCATGTTGGTGAGCTTGAATCACTCACCACAGAGCAATACATGGCATGGAAAGACAACCAACAGTAAGAAGACATGTTTACGAAGCTAAGCATGGCAAGAACAAGGTTATAGGATACATGGATCACCAGGAAACAATCATGGAAACATTGAACTTAATGTTAACAGGCTGACAGCAACATTATGAAGCAACTTTAGAGCAAGATTACAACAACCTACAGCAAGCTATAAATGCAACCAGAGGCATGGATGGTTAGAGGATGCCATGTAAATCAAAACATGTTTATAGAAGATCTCCAGATTATGCATGAAATGACTTGTAGAAGCATGTTTACACAGCAACAAAATATAACAGAATCTGTCAGAAAAACAGCAACAACAACTACCCTACTTAGCAAGCTTGATACACTCAGCACACAACTCACATAAATACATGGTTGCCACCCCTGGAAAGATGGCATGGCATAGATCAAAACACATGTAGACATCAACCTCATAGGATGCACACATCAAACATGGCAAAAATGACAAATGAGCAAGTTATAACAGTTTCAGCAGATTAACATCAATATGCACTCTTCTAACAGCATTTCGGACATCAAGATGAGGTCAAATGAAAATGATGCAATGGTGTGAAATGAAGTACTCGTCGAGACGAACAATTTGACATATTACACGTACGAAACGGAGCTATAGATGCAGAGATATGATGCGATGAACATGGCATGATAATGTCAAAAATCTGGGACTTGGTGGATTTTCACCTCCGCGGAAAATTGGACGGGGACGTTCCGGGACGGAGAGATCCGGGACGGGTGGAGGCGTTTGGTTCATCTCCCGGTGGATCTCATCCACCCGGGGTAGGTCTAGCCGGAGTGGAGCTCCGGCGAGCGGCACGGGGACGCGGAGGAGGCCGGAAAGAGGGCGCGGTCGCCGGAGGAGGTTGGCGGGGCGGCAGCCGGAGCTCGGGCCGACGGGCGGTGGTGCGAGGTTGGGCGCAGCCGAGGCGGCGAGGCGGTGCCGGAGGCGGCAGCGGAGGCGCCATCGAGCGCCGGGCGGTCTGGGGAGCAGCCGGCGGCGGGGATCTCATGGCCGGAACGGCGCGAGCGCGCTGGCGGCGGCGGCGTCGCGCGATCGGAGGAGGCGGCGGCGCGCTGGGTCCGGCGGCTGGCTCTGGGCGCGACATGGGCGGCGGGCGGCTCGCCCGGGCGGCTGGCGGACGTGTCCGGCAGCGCCGGCGGACGCGTCCGGTGGCGGCGGAGGGCGATTTTGCTAGGGTTAGGATAGAATGACCCGAAAATTTCAGGGGAGGTCTAGTTTTATAGGTGGAGGGAGCTAGGAGAGTCCAAATGAGGTGCGGTTTTCGGCCACGCGATCGTGATCGAACGATCGAGAGCATGGAGGGGAGTTTGCTGGGTTTTGGGCCACTTTGGAAGGGGTGTTGGGCTGCAACAAAAGAGGCTTTGCGGTTACCCGGTTAACCGTTGGAGTATCAAACAACCTCCAAATGGCACGAAACTTGACAGGCGGTCTACCGGTGCTATACCAAGGCCGCTTGGAAAACCTCGGGCCATTCCGAGAAAGTTTAACACCCGCTCACGAAGAGAGGCGAGAAAGGGACGCCGGATGACATAGGAGTGCCGGATTGCAAAACGGACAACGGGAAAAATGCTCGGATGCATGAGACGAACATGTATGCATAAAGAAATGCACATGATGACATGAAAAAAATGCAACACGCAAGCAAATGACATGGCAACAATGAAAAATAACTGGAAGACACCTGGCGCATCGAATCCGGGGCGTTACAGCACGGTTCGCAAGCACCAAGTGATTCATAATCAAATGATTCCAAAAGTCCATCAGCATGGAGTTTCTTCATGCGCTTTACATCGATATGACCCAAACGGTAGTGCCACAAATAAGTTGCACTATCATTATCAACTTTGCATCTTTTGGCTTCAATATTATGAATATGTGTATCATCACTATCGAGATTCAACAAAAATAGACCACTTTTCAAGGGTACATGACCATAAAAGGTATTACTCATATAAATAGAACAACCATTATTCTCTGATTTAAATGAATAACCATCTCACATCAAACAAGATCCATATATAATGTTCATGCTCAACGCTGGCACCAAATAACAATTATTAAGGTCTAAAACTAATCCCGATGGTAGATGTAGAGGTAGCATGCCAACGGCGATCACATCGACCTTGGAACTATTTCCCACGCGCATCGTCACCTCGTCCTTAGCCAATCTTCATTTAATCCGTAGCCCCTGTTTCGAGTTGCAAATATGAGCTACAGAACCAGTATCAAATACCCATGCGCTACTATGAGCATTAGTAAGGTACACATCAATAACATGTATATCAAATATACCTTTCACTTTGCCATACTTCTTATCCGCCAAATACTTGGGACAGTTCCGCTTCCAGTGACCAATCCCTTTGCAGTAGAAGCACTCAGTTTCAGGCTTAGGTCCAGACTTGGGTTTCTTCTGTTGAGCAACAACCTTTTTGCCGTTCTTCTTGAAGTTCCCGTTCTTCCCTTTGCCCTTTTTCTTGAAACTAGTGGTCTTGTTGACAATCAACACTTGATGCTCCTTCTTGATTTCTACCTCCACAGCCTTTAGCATCGCGAAGAGCTCGGGAATAGTCTTGTTCATCCCTTGCATATTATAGTTCATCACGAAGCCTTTATAGCTTGGTGAGAGTGATTGAAGAGCTTTGTCAATGACACTATCATCAGGAAGATTAACTCCCAGCTGAATCAAGTGGTTATGGTACCCAGACATTCTGAGTATGTGTTCACTGAGATAACTATTCTCCTCCATTTTGCAGCTGTAGAACTTGTTGGAGACTTCATATCTCTCAACTCGAGCATTTGTTTGAAATATTAACTTCAACTCTTCGAACATCTCATATGCTCCATGACGTTCAAAACGTCTTTGAAGTCCCGATTCTAAGCCGTAAAACATGGCACACTGAACTATGAAGTAGTATCAACATGCGTCTGCCAGGCATTCACAATGTCTGCAGTTGCTGGCGCGGGTGGTACACCTAAAGGTGCTTCCAGGATGTAATTCTTCTGTGCAGCAATGAGGATAATCCTCAAGTTACGGACCCAGTCCGTGTAGTTGCTGCCCATCATCTTTCAACTTAGCTTTCTCTAGGAACGCATTAAAATTCAAAGGAACGGTAGCACGGGCCATTGATCTACAATAACATAGACATGCAAAATAACTATCAGGACTAAGTTCATGATAAATTAAAGTTCAATTAATCATATTACTTAAGAACTCACACTTAGATAGACATCCCTTTACTCATCTAAATGATCACGTGATCCAAATCAACTAAACCTTGTCCGATCATCACGTGAGATGGATTAGTTTTCAATGGTGAACATCACTATGTTGATCATATCTACTATATGATTCACGTTCGACCTTTCGGTCTCAGTGTTCTGAGGCCATATTTGCATATGCTAGGCTCGTCAAGTTTAACCCGAGTATGCTGCGTGTGCAAAACTGGCTTGCACCCGTTGTATGTGAATGTAGAGCTTATCACACCCGATCATCACGTGGTGTCTCGGCACGATGAACTGTAGCAATGGTGCATTGCATACTTAGGGAGAACACTTATACCTTGAAATTCAATAAGGGATCATCTTATAATGCTACTGCCGTACTAAGCAAAATAAGATGCATAAAAGATAAACATCACATGCAATCAAAATATGTGACATGATATGGCCATCATCATCTTGTGCTCATGATCTTCATCACAAAAGCATCGTCATGATCTCCATCGTCACCAGCGCAACACCTTGATCTTCATCGTAGCATCGTTGTCGTCTCGCCAACTATTGTTACTATGACTATCGCTACCGCTTAGTGATAAAGTAAAACAATTACATGGCGATTGCATTGCATGCAATAAAGTGACAACCATATGGCTCCTGCCAGTTGCCGATAACTTTGTTACAAAATATGATCATCTCATACAACAATTTATATCACATGATGCCTTGACCATATCACATCACAGCAAGCCTTGCAAAAACAAGTTAGCGTCCTCTACTTTGTTGTTGCAAGTTTTACGTGGCTGCTACGGGCTTCTAGCAAGAACCGTTCTTGCCTGCGCATCAAAACCACAACAATTTTTCATCAAGTGTGCTGTTTTAACCTTCAACAAGGACCGACCGTAGTCAAACTCAATTCAACTAAAGTTGGAGAAACAGACACCTGCCAGCCACCTATGTGCATAAGCACGTTGGTAGAACCAGTCTCATGAACGCGATCATGTAATGTTGGCCCGGGCCGCTTCATCCAACAATACCGTCGAATCAAAGTAAGACCTTGGTGGTATGCAGTATGACTATTATCGCCCACAACTCTTTGTGTTCTACTCGTGCATATAACATCTATGCATAGACCTAGCTTGGATGCCACTGTTGGGGAACACAGTAATTTCAAAAAAATTCCTACGATCACGCAAGATCTATCTATGTGATGGATAGCAACGAGAGGGGAGAGTGTATCCACGTACCCTTGTAGACCGAAAGCGGAAGCGTTAAGTAACACGGTTGATGTAGTCGAACGTCTTCGCGATCCAACCGATCAAGTACCGAACACACGACACCTCCGCGATCTGCACACGTTTAGCTCGGTGACGTCCCTCGAACTCTAGATCCAGTTGAGGCTGAGGGAGAGTTCCGTCAGCACGACGGTGTGGTGACGGTGATTGTGAAGTTACCGGCGCAGGGCTTCGCATAAGCACTACGACGATATGACCGAGCTGGAAAACTGTGGAGGGGGGCACCGCACACGGCTAAAGATCAACTTGTGTGTCTATGGGGTGCCTCCGTATATAAAGAAGGGAGGGAGGAGGAGGCCGGCCAGGGGAGGAGGCGCCCCATGGGGGGCAATCCTACTCCAAGTAGGAATTGCCCCCCCAACACAAGACCGTTTCCTCCGTCATGCGGTACGCCAGGCCTCGTTTCCATCAGCTGTTCCGTCCAAGCCGGTTGGCTCCCACGCGTTCCGTTGCCTCCCGATGAACACGACGCATTCTGTTGCCTCCCCATGAACACGACGACGACGTAGTTTCTCCGTTCCGACCCAGCCATGTACACGAGCCCTAACTGTAGGTATGCGCGAGTAGGCATTCGAGACCCTTCCCGTATGTACGTACGTGGCCGTATTTTCTTTCTTGCACACTAGCCGCTATACGTACATGTACTACGACACGTGCGCGCCTCTACTACGACACGTGCGCGCCTCTACATCGACCAGTATGTACGTACATGTTCGTGACCAGAATGACAACGCTACGTATGCTTTGACCAGGTGGGTCCCGACTGTCAAGCACTTCCTTGTGTGCGAAGATGTAGCTGGTGGGTCTAAGCAGTTAGGGGGGCGAATTGTTTTTTTGCCCGGATGCTCTTTCTTGCGTGCGAAGATGTAGCTGGTGGGTCCCAGTAGTCAGGGGGGAAACGTTTTTCCCGAAATATGGTGGCCCGTCCGGTGGGTCCCCGCTGTGAGGTGGAGGAATAATTATTTTGCGCGTAATAAGGAGGCACTTCCTTGCGGCTGCCGTGGACCCAGCTGTCAGCCTCTCCACGTACTGTACTCTTTCGATGGAAGTCAGTCGTTGACCACATTGACCATGCCGCGCTGAGAGCACCACAACGGTGGACGACGTTGAGGCCTAGGAAGGGGACGACGCGGAGCCGGGGAAGACGCGGCAGTGGATGCCCACACGGAGAGGAGTACGAGGGTTCACTGGTTCCGCTGCGGTGTGAGGCTGCCGTCGCTGCAGAATAACAGGGGGTGTGGGTGAGAGGAGGGATGGCCTGGCCAGCGGTGGGAGTAGTATGGGGCGGTGAGGCCTCCGCGGCAGCACATCCGGCCACGGGAGGCAGGAGCAGGCGGCACGACCAGCGCTGCTTTGGGCGGTTGGAGCAAGAAGGCCAGAGGTTAAAGAAGCACAACGGCCGTTGGATGGACATCGTACGGTCACTGCAGCTAGAATCGTTTATATTGACTAAGTTGACAAAGCCCTTGGTACGCGTCAACTTAGTAGGCCCACGGGTCAGCTTCTGAAACGGTGCGACCCATATGTCAGGGGAGGAATCATTTTTTGGGCGGGTGAAGCTATAATATCCGAGATTGAAGAAGAAGCATGACATCCATTGGATGGACATCCAACGGCCACTGCTGCTAGAACCGTGTGTTGACTATAAGTTGACAAAGCATTGCATACGTGTCAACTCTTTTTTTTCGAGGGAACGCGTCAACTTAGTAAGGCCACAAGTGTGTGGTAGAGAACTTATAGCCCATTTGAGATTTGTCAGAATGTGCAGCCCATTTTTGAATCCTAATGGAATTCACTACAACCCATTTACAGTTTGTTAAAAGTACAACCCATTTCAACCAACCGTTCAAAACAGAATTCAATAAAATTTCCCACATTTTGATGGGATCCGAAATATTTTTATCTCGAAATTTATAGTCAGATTAAATACAATTTCAATGTAAATTTATATTACGTAAAAATCCAACGAAACATTGCGCGCGCAAAAATTAATGAAATTAAAATTTGCAATATCCAAAAATAATATTTTATAAAGTAATTACGTGTTTGGTGCATGTTTTTATAGTTACTACCCAGTTTTTATAATTACATCACATTTATTATTTCTTAAAGCCCATTTTCTTGTTAAGCCTAATGCATCCCTCCTAGGAAAGATTTCCATCCCAGCGGGGCGGAGAATAACAACCTGACCTTGCCTGGGTATTCCTAAAAAAAGTATAGCTGGGCTAGCCATTTTCAGCTTGAAAAAAATTAATATCTGGGCTGGATATCTGGCCTGGGCTAGACAGGCCACCGCCCGCCCAGTTAATACCCTGCTCTCTCCTCTGAACAACAATAAAAACATCGCTCAAGAAAAACTCTGTATTGCTCACACCTCACAAACAGAAATACTGCTCGAGCTGCTTGGTCCCAGCTGTCGGCCGCTCCTTGTGCAATTCTCTTGTTTATTGACTACATAGGTTGACAATGGTGTGGGACCGTAATGTCAGGAAACCAGGAGGAAGCAAAAACAAATATAGTTTTATATAATAAGGAGGCACTTGCATACGTGCGGCTATGGCCCTGGGGGGTCCCCACTGTCATCCTCTCCAAGTAAAGTCATCTCCTCAGCCTCATGTCTGTTGACCATGTTGACAACGCGAGACGGCAGCGCCACGGCGAGCGCAACAACTCGAAGGATGACGGAGAGGGCCTCGCGGGCCCTACGAATGGTCTGATACAGCGCCTCCTGCTCATTCGGGAAACCAGGATCATAGGGCCACTTATCCGTGACGGCATTGTCGTTCGCTTGTTCACTGGTGCTCGTTGAGGAGATGGGGGTTGCAGCACAGGTCCTCCTGCGCTGGTAGCTCTTCTACCATTAGGGCGTCGAAGTGCGGCCGCACCTGCTCCATGGTGAACACGACATGAACCGGCTTGGATAGTGGCGCCGGCTCCTGGTCGGAAGCTATGTCCATCGTCTGATTGTCGTCGCTCAGCTCGGCGAGCTGGCCGGGCGAGCCAAGATGTCCGGCTTTGGACCGACCAGCCGCCAAGCACGAGTCGACCGCCTGCCCACCTGACCGCCTCCCTCGCCTGCGCGTGCTTTCCGCCCGAAACAGCCAGCGACGCCCGCCCTGCCTCCCAGTACAGGCGATTGCTCCGCCTTCAAACGACACAAGTGCCATCCGTCCATCTGTCTGCCGCCCACATTAATGATACGTGGTTGCCGAGGCTGCTACTCCGGCGCCACACGTCCGTCCCTCCGCCGCCCACTATTGCTATATAAACTGCTGCGCCGGCCATAGCCGCAGTCATCCGCATCCATTCCCTTTCTCCTGTCCACACCACTACTGCCCACCATGGCTTCCTCGTGCTCCAGTGCTCTTCGGGACAGGCGGACGACGGACCACAAGGAGATGGCAGCCATTGCTGCCGACTGGCTGGCCGATAGGCAGCCGGAGGACGGCGATGTCCCAATGGAGAACATGGTAGTCGACGATCCAGCGCCAACCCCCTCCTCCGCGCCATCCTCGCTGGTGCATTGCACCATGACCATCGGCAAGGCCCGTGCCCAATACATGGACACGGTGAGGCTGAAGCGTGAGGAGCAGTTCCGGGAGGTGCAGGACGACGCCGCCTACAACCACCATCTCCTCCAGGAGCACCTGCAGGCGGAGGAGCAGATCACCGTGGAGTGGGCGGAGCAGGAGGCGCTGCTCACCTCGTACCGCTCCGCCCGTGAGGGCCACCTCGAGCACTGGTGGTACCACATGTAGATGGCGGAGGCTGCGACCGCCTACAAAGAGGGCAATGAAGCAGGCGAGGCGCTATTTGGCGAGACCGAGGACGAGGCAGAGGACAATGCCGGCTCCACTGAGGCCCCGCCCCGCCAACAATGAGTCAGAGGACATCGCCGGCTCAGCCAAGGCCTCACCCTGCCGGCAACAAGGGGAAGGATTTCCCCCGCTTCGCCGAGGCGCCGCCCGCCGGCAACGAGACAGAGGACATCACCGGCTACGCTGAGGCCCCGCCCCGCCGGCACCAAGGCGGAGGCCCTACTCCATCGAGGCCCCGCCCCGCTGCCAATGAGGCCGCGCCACACAGAAAACGAGGAAGAGTAGAACACGGTAGGTCGCCGCCGCTCGGGTCTAAGTAAGGCCACCGCTGCTACCCTCCGTTTGAAGCCAAGCTAGGCGGGTTGACCATTGACGACCGGTTAGCTTCTTGGCGGCGACGTGGAGTCGGAGAGCGATGTTGGAGAAGGACGCTGCTTCTACTTAACTGCTGGTGCAGTTGGCTGACTGACACGTGGTCCCAACAGGCATCTGGGCCACATGTCAGTTATGCAACTACATGTGGCACCCCGGCTCAGAGCTTCCGGTTTACCTTACATTGCCGGCCCAGAGACCTTGTCTTCTGGCAACACACAACAACATGGCACAGAAAAACAACCACTTTATTCGTGCTAGCGGAGCATAGTTTATATTAAAACAGTTAGCGAGGCCAAGCGGCACACACGATGCGGCTGAACAATATGTACATTATTTAGTGAACATAAAGGGGCCTCGATCATGACAACTACTCGGCAGCGGAACAACGTCGTAGCGGGACTCCATAGCACAAGGACACCAATGTGGACATGGTCTAGACTCGGACAACACTCCTTCGCAACGAGACTTTCCTGAAATCTAGCATGACACGCTAGGTCAGTACATTGAATGTACTTGCAAGCTCACAATAAGCATAAACATAATGACAAACAATATCATGATATTTAACCATTTAATCAACAATGCAACCATACATCTAACAGTGGCTATGTTCAACTGGTACTTGTTCCACGGACATGCTTACCGGACGTGATCATGTCCAGACCACAAACATGATAATCTCTAAAACACACTTGTGATCCTTTCGGCGATCACCACCCGACCAATCCATGGCCTATGATCCTTACAGCGATCATAACCCGACCAACTCTTGGCCCGTGATCCTTACAGCGATCATAGCCCGACCAACTCATGGCCAAACTCAACACGATGGCCTCACTGCCATCCTCAGTACAAACTTAGTGTGCATATTTTATTAAGTGTTGACCCATGGTGTACCCTACTTTCGAGCGTATCCGTAACCGTGGACTCGCCTATCGATAAATTAAAAACACTCTACAGAGGTTAGTACACTGTACCCACACTACGGAACCCATGGCCTCGCACTCCCATTCGGGTGGACCAACAACATTCCAACGAAATCATTTCATTGCCATGACACTCTCCCGGCCATTCCGACTCAGACCCCATCGGGCTAGTCATGGGTGGCCCCGTGTCTACCTCCAGACACCTCGACCACCATCGTGGCCACGATCCACTCTGGGATCTGGTACCAAAACTTAACTTAACAACGGGCTCACAAGGTTATGCTTGCCTACCGAGCTAGGGTACGGCACGCCCATAACCATCCCTAAATGGAGGCACCGACAAGAGGTACGACAATGAAACGCATTAAGGCCGTCCCATACCGGCAAATGTGGTTGCACTGGGAAAGACTCGTTTCAGCGGCACCATGACCCGGTCAACAACATATTCAAGTTGAGTTATTAATCAGGTTCAACTTAATGTGAAAATAACCGGTGCCATAATGCCATACTATGCATCACTTAACATATGCATCACATAACCATGCAAACAACTGAATCAACCACGCTCCTACGGAGCCATCATCAACTCATGCTACTACTCTGGTTAAGATCACACCTCACTAATACCAGAATCATTACTAGCAATCTCATCATTTTCCATTATGCAAAAATAATACTTTAACTAATTATCAAACTCTATGACCATATCATTTATTCATCATTTGCAACTAAGTTCTCCTTAGCTAACCAACAAGATTCACTTCAAACATTCTGTAGTTCAAGTATTTTAACACGACAAGCATTTAACAGAATATAATCAATATATAACTAATTTAAATGCATAAATATTCATAAGTTCAAGTAGGAAAATCACAAATATTGAAGTGGCACTATGAAAATGTTACTGTGGCTTGCCTTAGTGCTGATGAGGTTCACAAAGCTCCTTGTGATCCTCAAGACGAGCAAGCTCTTCTGAAAATATTCAAAACCACAAAAAGAAAATATCAAGAAACCTTCTGAAAATTGCCAGAAAATCTAGACAGCAAGGAAAAATCCCATCTTTTGGGTGCAGTTAGATTTTTGGACACAAAACACAATGCAAAAGAATCAATGCATTTGGACTTATAGTTAAAAAGTTATGGCCATTTGAAGTTTCCTGGAATTTAAATGAATTTGAAATAATTAAATAGGGGGGTGACGTCGAAAGCGTAAACTCCCGGGGCGCCACCACTTATACCGCTTCGCGCGCGTAATGAGTGGCCGACTAGCGGGCCCCTCTAGTCAGGCTAGAGGGAGGGGAGAGGGAAACAGAGGGAGGCGGTGATACGTCCATTTTGCATCATGCTTTTATATCAATATTTATTGCATTATGGGCTGTTATTACACATTATATCTCAATACTTATGGCTATTCTCTCCTATTTTACAAGGTTTACCATGAAGAGGGGGAATGCCGGCAGCTGGAATTCTGGCTGGAAAAGGAGCAAACGTTGGAAACCTATTCTGCACAACTCCAAAAGTCCTGAAACTCCATGAAACATATTTTTGGATTTAATAAGAATTTTTGAGCGAAAAAAATACACCAGGGGGCCTACACCCTGTCCAGGAGAGAGGAAGGCGCGCCCCCCTATAGGGCGCCCCCTATCTCCTGGGCCCCCTGGTGGGCCTCCGGTGTCCATCTTCTGCTATATCATAGCTTTTACCCTGAAAAAAATCGTGGGCAAGCTTACGGGACGAAACTCCGCCACCACGAGGCGGAACCTTGGCAGAATCAATCTAGGGCTCCGGCGGAGCTGTTCTGCCGGGGACACTTCCCTCCGGGAGGGGGAAATCATCACCAATATCGTCATCAACGATCCTCTCATCGAGAGGGGGTCAATCTCCATCAACATCTTTACCAGCACCATCTCCTCTCAAAACCCTAGTTCATCTCTTGTATCCAATCTTGTATCAAAACCACAAATTGGTACCTGTGGGTTGCTAGTAGTGTTGATTACTCCTTGTAGTTGATGCTAATTGGTTTACTTGATGGAAGATCATATGTTCAGATCCTTTATGCATATTATTACTCCTCTGATTATGAACATGAATATGCTTTGTGAGTAGTTACGTTTGTTCCTGAGGACATGGGTGAAATCTTGCTACTAGTAGTCATGTGAATTTGGTATTCGTTCGATATTTTGATGAGATGTATGTTATCTTTTCCTCTAGTGGTGTTATGTGAACGTCGACTACATGACACTTCACCATTATTTGGGCCTAGAGGAAGGCATGGGGAAGTAATAAGTAGATGATGGGTTGCTAGAGTGACAAAACCTTAAACCCTACTTTATGCGTTGCTTCGTTAGGGGCTGATATGGATCCATATGTTTAATGTTGTGGTTAGGTTTACCTTAATACTTCTTTTGTAGTTGCAGACGCTTGCAATAGGGGTTAATTGTAAGTGGGATGCTTGTCCAAGTAAGGGCAGTACCCAAGTAACGGTCCACCCACATATCAAATTATCAAAGTACCGAACACGAATCATATGAACGTGATGAAAACTAGCTTGACGATAATCTCAATGTGTCCTCGGGAGCTCCTTTCTCATTATTAGATATTGTCCAGGCTTATCCTTTGCTACATAAAGGATTGGGCCACCTTGCTGCACCTTACTTACTTTATTTACTTGTTACTCGTTACTATTTATCTTATCACAAAACTATCTATCACCTACAATTTCAGTGCTTGCAGAGAAAACCTTACTGAAAACTGCTTATCATTTCCTTCTGCTCCTCGTTGGGTTCGACACTCTTACTTATCGAAAGGACTATGATTGATCCCCTACACTTGTGGGTCATCAAGACTCTTTTCTGGCGTCGTTGCCGGGGAGTGTAGTGCTTTTGGTGAGTGGAACTTGGTAAGGAAACATTTATATAGTGTGCTAAAATTTTCTGTTACTTGTCACTATGGAAACTAATCTTTTGAGGGGCTTGTTTGGGGTATCTTCACCCCAACCATAAGAGCAAAGAGTTGCTCCTCGACCTACTGAACTTTATGAAAATATTTACTTTGAGATTCCTTCGGGTATGATAGAGAAACTGCTAGCTAATCCATTTGCAGGAGACGGAACATTGCATCCCGATTTACACCTTATCTTTGTGGATGAAGTTTGTGGATTATTTAAGCTTGCAGGTATTCCTGATGATGTTTTCAAAAGGAAGGTCTTACCTTTATCTTCGAAGGGAGATGCATTGACATGGTATAGGCTATGTGATGATACGGGATCTTGGAATTATAAGCGATTGAAGCTGGAATTTCACCAGAAGTTCTATCCTATGCATCTTGTTCATCGTGATCATAATTACATATATAATTTCTGGCCTCGCAAAGGAGAAAGCATCGCTCAAGCTTGGGGGAGGCTTAAGTCAATGTTATATTCATGCCCCAATCATGAGCTCTCTCGGGAAATGATTATTCAGAACTTTTATGCTCGGCTTTCTCTTGATAATCACAACCTGCTCGATACTTCCTGTGCTGGTTCTTATATGCTGAAGACTATTGATTTCAAATGGGACTTATTGGGAATAATTAAACGCAACTCTGACGATTGGGGTTTCGACGATGGTAAGGAGTCAGGTATGACACCTAAGTTTGATTGTGTTAAATCTTTTATGGATACCGATGCTTTTCGTGGATTTAGCGCTAAGTATGGACTTGATCTGAGATAGTAGCTTCTTTCTGTGAATCTTTTGCTACTCACGTTGATCTCCCTAAAGAGAAGTGGTTTAAATATAATCCTCCTGTTGAAGTGAATGTAGTTGCACCTATTACAGTCGAAGAAAAGAATATTACCTATAGTGATCCTATTGTTCCTACTGCTTATGTTGAAAAACCTCCTTTTCCTGTTAGGATAAAGGATCATGCTAAAGCTTCGACTGTTGTGTGTAAAAGTAATACTAGGACTTATACACCTCCTGAGCAAATTAATGTTGAACCTAGTATTGCTATGGTTAAAGATCTCTTGGATGAGGATTTAGAAGGGCATGTTATTTCTTTCTGTGGTGAGACTGCCAATATTGCTAGGCCAGATACTAAGACACGTAGACCTGTCGTAGGCATGCCTGTTATTTCTGTTAAAATAGGAGATCATTGTTATCATGGCTTATGTGATATGGGTGCTAGTGCTAGTGCAATACCTTATACTTTATATCAAGAAATTATGCATGACATTGCACCCATTGAATTAGAAGACATAGATGTTACTATTAAGCTTGCTAATAGGGATACCATTAAACCTGTTGGGATTGTTAGAGATGTTGAAGTTTTGTGTGGGAAGGTTAAATACCTTGCTGATTTTCTTGTTCTCGGTTCCCCACAGGATGATTTTTGTCCCATTATTTTCGGTAGACCCTTCTTGAATACAGCTAGTGCTACGATTAATTGTGAAAAGAATACTGTCACCGTTGGCATAGATGGAATGCTCATGAGTTTAATTTTGCTAAGTTTAGTAGACAACCTCGTGATAGGGAACCACCTAGTAATGATGAGATTATTGGTCTTGCTTCCATTGCTGTTCCTCCAACTGATCCATTAGAATAACAGTTGCTAGACCATGAAAAATATATGTTTATGAAGGAAAGAGAGGAAATAGATGAAGTGTTCCTTAAACAGGAATCTATGTTGAAACATAACCTTCGCGTTGAAATTCTTGGGGATCCCCCTCCACCCAAGGGTGATCCCGTGTTTGAACTCAAACCATTACCTGATAATCTTAAGTATGCTTATCTTGATGAAAAAGAAATATATCCTGTTATTATTAGTGCTAAGCTTTCAGAGAAAGAAGAAGAAAGATTATTGAAAACTCTGAAGAAGCACCGAGCAGCTATTGGATATACTCTGGATGATCTTAAGGGCATCAGTCCCACATTATGCCAACACAAAATTACAGTGGAGAAAGATGCCAAACCAGTTAGAGATCCTCAAAGATGATTAAATCCCAAGATGAAGGAAGTTGTAAGAAAGGAGATACTAAAGCTCCTTGAGGCAGGTATTATTTATCCCGTTGCTGATAGTGAATGGGTAAGCCCTGTCCATTGTGTTCCTAAAAAGGGAGGTATTACCGTTGTTCCTAATGATAAAGATGAATTGATCCCGCAAAGAATTATTATAGGTTATAGGATGGTAATTGATTTCCGTAAGTTAAATAAAGCTACTAAGAAAGATCATTACCCGTTACCTATTATTGATCAAATGCTAGAAAGACTATCCAAACACACACATTTCTGTTTTCTAGATGGTTATTCTGGTTTCTCTCAGATACCTGTGTCAGCGACGGATCAATCTAAAACTACTTTTACTTGCCCTTTTGGTACTTTTGCTTATAGACGTATGCCTTTTGGTTTATGTAATGCACCTGCTACCTTTCAAAGATGCATGATGGCTATATTCTCTGATTTTTGTGAAAAGATTTGTGAGTTATTCATGGATGATTTCTCCGTGTATGGATCCTCTTTTGATGATTGTTTAAGCAACCTTGATCGAGTTTTGCAGAGATGCGAAGACACTAGTCTCGTCCTGAATTGGGAGAAATGTCACTTTATGGTTAATGAAGGCATTGTCTTGGGGCACAAGATCTCCGAGAGAGGTATTGAAGTTGATAAAGCCAAGGTTGATGCTATTGAAAAGATGCCATGTCCCAAGGACATAAAAGGTATAAGAAGTTTCCTCGATCATGCCGGTTTTTATAGGAGGTTCTTTCAGGACTTTTCTAAAATCTCTAGGCCTTTGACTAATTTATTACAAAAATATATTCCTTTTGTCTTTGGTGATGATTGTGTAGAAGCATTTGAAATACTTAAGAAAGCTTTGATCACTCCACCTATTGTTCAGCCACCTGATTGGAATTTACCTTTTGAAATTATGTGCGATGCTAGTGATTATGCTGTAGGTGCTGTTTTAGGGCAAAGAGTCGACAAGAAATTGAATGTTATCCAGTATGCTAGTAAGACTCTTGATACTGCCCAGAGAAATTATGCTACTACTGAAAAAGAGTTCTTAGCAGTTGTGTTTGCATGTGATAAGTTTAGACCTTATATTGTTGATTCCAAAGTTACTATTCACACTGATCATGTTGCTATTAAATACCTTATGGAAAGAAAGATGCTAAGCCTAGACTCATTACATGGGTTCTCTTGCTCCAAGAATTTGACTTGCATACTATTGATAGAAAGGGAGCTGAGAACCCCGTTGTAGATAACTTGTCTAGGTTAGAGAATGTTCTTGATGACCCACTGCCTATTAATGATAGCTTTCCTGATGAGCAATTAGCGGTCGTTAATGCTTCTCGTACTGCTCCTTGGTATGCTGATTATGCTAATTACATTGTTGCTAAATTTATGCCGCCTAGTTTCACATACCAGCAAAAGAAAAAGTTCTTTTATAATTTAAGACAGTACTTCTGGGATGATCCACACCTTTATAAAGAAGGAGTAGATGGTGTTATTAGATGTTGTGTGCCTGAGCATGAATAGGAATAGATCCTACGCAAGTGTCACTCTGAATCCTATGGAGGACACCACGCTGGAGACAGAACTGCACACAAGGTACTACAATCTGGTTTTTATTGGCCTACTCTCTTCAAAGATGCTCGTAAGTTTGTCTAATCCTGTGATGAATGTCAAAGAATAGGTAACATTAGTAGACGTCAAGAAATGCCTATGAATTATTCTCTTGTTATTGAACCATTTGATGTTTGGGGCTTTGATTATATGGGACCTTTTCCTGCCTCTAATGGTTATACACATATTTTAGTTGCTGTTGATTACGTTACTAAGTGGGTAGAAGCTATTCCAACTAGTAGTGCTGATCATAACACTTCTATTAAAATGCTTAAAGAAGTTATTTTTCCGAGGTTTGGAGTCCCTAGATATCTTATGACTGATGGTGGATCACATTTTATTCATGGTGCTTTTTGTAAGATGCTTGCTAAGTATGATGTCAATCATAGAATCGCATCTCCTTATCATCCGCAGTCTAGTGGTTAAGTAGAGTTGAGCAACAGAGAGCTCAAATTAATTTTGCAAAAGATTGTGAATAGATCTAGAAAGAATTGGTCCAAAAAACTTGACGATGCATTATGGGCCTATAGAACTGCATACAAAAATCCTATGGGCATGTCTCCATATAAGATGGTTTATGGAAAAGCATGTCATTTACCTCTTGAACTTGAACATAAGGCATATTGGGCTATTAAAGAGCTCAATTATGACTTCAAACTTGCCGATGAGAAGAGGTTATTTGATTTTAGCTCTCTTGATGAATGGAGAACCCAAGTGTATGAGAATGCCAAGCTATTCAAAGAAAAAGTCAAACGCTGTCATGATAAGAGGATACAAAAGCGCGAGTTTAACGTAGGAGATTATGTGTTATTATTCAACTCTCGTTTAAGATTTTTTGCAGGAAAACTTCTCTCAAAATGGGAAGGTCCTTACGTTATTGAGGAGGTCTATCGTTCTGGTGCCATAAAAATCAACAACTTCGAAGGTACAAGTCCGAGGGTGGTAGACGGTCAAAGAATTAAACATTATATTTTAGGTAATCCTATTAATGTTGAAACTAATATTATTGAAACCGTAACACCTAAGGAATACATAAGGGGAACTTTCCAGAACGTTCCAGACTCTGAAAAGGTATAGGTATGTGGTACGTTAAGTAAACCGACTCCAAAACAACTCCAATGGCAATTTTTATCAGTTTTGGAATATTTAGGAATTTTATTTAGAAAGAAGTAGTCCGAAAGGGACACGAGGCTCCCACGAGAGTGGAGGGCGCCCCCTATCTCGTGGGCACCTCGTGTGCCTCCCGGACTCTGTTTTCTTACACTTTACGTATTTTGGTCGGTAAAAATTCATTATATATACTCCCGAAGGTTTTGACCACCGTATCACGCAAATATCCTCCGTTTTCGTTTCGAAGCTGTTCTTGTTGCAAAATAAAGCAAGATGTCTTCTCAGGAGTCAGTTGGGGAGAGTCGGGTGTCTCACCCAACGCCAGGTCTCAGAGCAAATAGCGATGCCTATCACTTTGGACCATCTACGGAGGATGAGATGGAGGCTGATTTGAAAAGGATAGATGCCATGGAGGAGGATCAAGAAGTCACCTCTCGTCTCCGAGCAGAATTCACTATTGGGGAACTACCTAGCCTGGCTGTCCCTACTTCGGTCACTCCTTCCAGCTCTAGATTTCTTTCTTATGAAAATATGAAAAAGAGTTTCACTTGTTCTCCTAAAGCTATGCAGCATCCTTGGGTAAAAGGAGCTTTGGCCGTTACGGGCAAGCTCCGTAAAGAAGTTATGGACCTCAAACAACAAGTCAATAAGCTCGAGGAGGAGAACCGTATCCTGAAGGGCATCATCGCCAAGAAGATCATAACACCAACCGTGAAGAAGGAGAAATAATCACATGGGTATGGGCACTCCCCTTGGCAACTGCCAAGCTTGGGGGAGGTGCCCCGGTATCGTATCGCCATCACACTCCTATCTTTACTGCTTTATCTAGTTCAATCCTTTTAGTAGTATCTTGATCTAGTAGATTGAAGTTTTAATATCAATTAGTTTTGAGTTTTGCTTTTTGATCTCTTTTTGTAATCGAGTCCGTGAGCTATCTATGATAAAGATTAGTGTTGATTCAAGGGCCTCGCTATGTTGCTATGATCTTGAGAAAGTAGAAAGAATAAAAGAGTTCATATTGATCTTATGGATAGTGATAACTTCACACATACAAAGTATGAGGCATAAAATTGTTGAGAGTTGATGAACGTAGTTTTGGTCATCGTTGCAATTGATAGGAAGTGATAAGGAAAGAGGGGTTCACATATAAATATATTATCTTGGACACCTTTTATAATTGGGAGCACTCATTAAGTATGACATGCTAAAAGAGTTGACATGGGACAAGGAAGACAACGTAATGGTTTATGTTTTCCGACATCTCAGTTAAAGTATATTGTCATTGACCTTCCAAACATGTTGAGCTTGCCTTTCCCCCTCATGCTAGCCAAATTCCTTGCACCAAGTAGAGACACTACTTGTGCTTCCAAATATCCTTAAACCCAGTTTTGCCATGAGAGTCCACCATACCTACCTATGGATTGAGTAAGATCCTTCAAGTAAGTTGTCATCGGTGCAAGCAATAAAAATTTCTCTCTAAATATGTATGACTTATTAGTGCAGAGAAAATAAGCTTCGTACGATCTTGTTGTGGAAGTAATAAAAGCGACGAACTGCATAGTAAAGGTCCACATACAAGGGGCAATATAAAGTGACGTTCTTTTGCATTAAGATTTTGTGCATCAACCTTAAACGCACATGACAACCTCTGCTTCCCTCTGCGAAGGGCCTATCTTTTACTTTATGTCTTTACTTTATGCTTGAGTCAAGGTGATCCTCACCTTTCCCTTTTTCATTTTATCATTTGGCAAGCTCCTCATGTTTGAAAGATCATGATATATATATCCAATTGGATGTAAGTTAGCATGGACTATTATTGTTGACATCACATAAAGGTGAATACGTTGGGAGGCAACACAATAAGCCCCTATCTTTCTCAGTGTCCGGCTGAAACCCCATAACCACAAGTACTGCGTGAGTGTTAGCAATTATAGAAGACTACAAGATAGTTGAGTATGTGAACTTGCTGAAAAGCTCTATTGTTGACTCTTTCTGATGTTACAATAAATTGCAATTGCTTCAATGACTAAGATTATAGTTTGTTAGTTCCCAATGAAGTTTTTGAACCATACTTGACATTGTGAATTGATTGTTACTTGAGCATAAGAAATCATATGATAAAATCTATATATGTTGCTGTTATTAGAATGTATTTTATTTTTATCGACACCTCTATCTCTAAACATGTGGACATATTTTTTTGATTTCAGCTTCCGCTTGAGGACAAGCGAGGTCTAAGCTTGGGGGAGTTGATACGTCCATTTTGCATCATGCTTTTATATCAATTTTTATTGCATTATGGGCTGTTATTACACATTATATCTCAATACTTATGGCTATTCTCTCTTATTTTACAAGGTTTACCATGAAGATGGGGAATGCCGGCAGCTGGAATTCTGGTTGGAAAAGGAGCAAACATTGGAAACCTATTCTGCACAACTCCAAAAGTCCTGAAACTCCACAAAACATCCTTTTGGATTTAATAAGAATTTTTGAGCGAAAGAAATATACCAAAGGGCCCACACCCTGTCCAGGAGAGAGGAGGGCGCCCCCCCATAGGGCGCGCCTCTATCTCCCCGGCCCCTGTGGGCCTCCTGTCCATCTTTGCTATATCGAGCTTTACCTGGAAAAATCGTGGGCAAGCTTACGGGACAAAACTCCGCCGCCACAAGGCGAAACCTTGGAGGAATCAGTCTAGGGCTCCAACGGAGCTATTCTGCCGGGGACACTTCCCTCCGGGAGGGGGAAATCATCACCAATATCGTCATCAATGATCCTCTCATCAAGAGGGGGTCAATATCCATCAACATCTTCACCAGCACCATCTCCTCTCAAAACCCTAGTTCATCTCTTGTATCCAATCTTGTATCAAAACCACAAATTGGTACCTGTGGGTTGCTAGTAGTGTTGATTACTCCTTGTAGTTGATGCTAATTGGTTTACTTGGTGGAAGATCATATGTTCAGATCCTTTATGCATATTATTACTCCTCTGATTATGAACATGAATATGCTTTGTGAGTAGTTACGTTTGTCCCTGAGGACATGGGTGAAGTCTTGCTACTAGTAGTCATGTGAATTTTGTATTCGTTCGATATTTTGATGAGATGTATGTTATCTTTTCCTATAGTGGTGTTATGTGAACGTCGACTACATGACACTTCACCATTATTTGGGCCTAGAGGAAGGCATGGGGAAGTAATGTGTAGATGATGGGTTGCTAGAGTGACAGAAGCTTAAACCCTAGTTTATGCGTTGCTTCGTTAGGGGCTGATATGGATCCATATGTTTAATGCTGTGGTTAGGTTTACCTTAATACTTCTTTTGTAGTTGCGGACGCTTGCAATAGGGGTTAATCATAAGTGGGATGCTTGTCCAAGTAAGGGCAATACCCAAGTACTGGTCCACCCACATATCAAATTATCAAAGTACCGAACGCGAATTATATGAACGTGATGAAAACTAGCTTGACGATAATTCCCAATGTGTCCTCGGGAGCTCCTTTCTCATTATTAGAAATTGTCCAGGCTTATCCTTTGCTACATAAAGGATTGGGCCACCTTGCTGCGCCTTACTTACTTTATTTACTTGTTACTCGTTACTATTTATCTTATCACAAAACTATCTATCACCTACAATTTCAGTGCTTGCAGAGAAAACCTTAATGAAAACCGCTTATCATTTCCTTCTGCTCCTTGTTGGGTTCGACACTCTTACTTATTGAATGGACTACGGTTGATCCCCTACACTTGTGGGTCATCAGGAGGTGCTTCGCCGGAGCTCACGCTGGCGGTGAGGCTTCTTGGAGCCAAACGAGAGGGAGGGATCGACGAAGAAGATGATTGCGCACCTGCCCGTACCCGTAGCGTAGCTAACGGTGGCCGGACGACGTCGGATTTGACCTCTCCAGCGGAGACAGAGGGCGGAGGTTGCCGGAGATGAGGAAGACAGCGGCTTGGGGCGGCTCCAGGGGCTCCAGGGGGTTGGGTTGGCTTCACGGAGGAGAGGCGGAGGCCCTGGCGGGGTCGCCTTCGCTTGGGAGGGGCCGGAGCTTCGGGAACAATCCGGAGGGGATCGCCGGTGAGCTCGGCTCCGGGACGACAGCCCGCGGCCTGCCCGGCCAGGCTGCGGCTTCTACTAGCTCTAGGAGGAGGGGAATGGCTGTGGTGCTCCAAGAGGCTGTGGACGGGCTACTTTTATAGGCGAGGCAGCGAGGAGGGCTCCGGTTCACCAGAGGACACCTGTCCATGGCGCCAGGCGACGAACGGCGCCAGAGAGAGAGGGAGAATACGACGGAGGTCACGCAGAGCCTTGTCTTGTGGCGCGACGAGCACAGAGCGAGGGGAAAGAGACGAACATAGTCTTGTACAAGATCGTGCCATTGGCCAGACTGTGCCCGTGCTCATTGCGGCAAGCTCTGGCGTCGGCGAGCGGCAGGGGGGAGTTATGGAGGTGGAGACGAGGATGGTGGCGAGGGGTGGCACGCTCTGGCCGGCTGGGCATCGAGCACGTGCTCAACAGAGGCGGCCAGGCGACGCGTAGAGCATGCCAGACAGTGCCAAAGACGCCGGATGAACGCGGTCACTGCATGGACCGTGACATCAGGCCACCCTACGCACTAACAAAGATGTCTGGCATGTATTCCTTAGTAAACTGAGATGTTACCACGGTTTGGTTAGGTTCCAGGTGCAGTAGAAGTAAAGTTGTGTTGCTGACAAGTTACTAGACAGTAACTTTGGAGAGTTACTGTGGTCAAACTACTGGGTTTCAAGGGGTGAGCTCTGGGGTTCTACTATCTCTTACTAAGGTAAATAAGCACAGGGAAAACCAGCTACAATGGAGCTAGTAAAAAGGTAGTTGCTGTAGAAACTACCATTTCTGCCCAGAAGTGACTTTATTTTCTGTAGCCAAAATATTCCAAGAAGTGGTGAAATATTTTTGCTTAGAAATGTGCCCTAGGGTCCAAAGAATATTTAGGATTTTTCTCAGGATTTTTGGGGCAAGAAAAATTAGGGTTGCTTTGGAGCTCAAAGGGTTAGCTAGGGTTTTGGAGGCCAAAATGAATATTTTTCATTTAAGAAAAATATTCCAAGCAATATTGTTGGGTTGGCCAGGGGTGAAATGATGGTCGTGAGGAGGAGAGGGAACACTTCGGTGAAAATCAAGGGGTACCCAAGTGATTAAGTCCAAATGAAATGATTCAGAACTCCAATTCAAAACCAACTCAGGTGAAAATCAAGCAAAGAAGAAGAGGGCAAAAACCAGGCTGTCACAAACCTCCCCCACTTTGAATGAATCTCGTCCTCGAGATTCGGTTGCTTGGGAAAACCATTCTGGATAACATGCCCTTAGAAATTCTTCTGATTCCCAGGTTGATTCTGACTCGGTATGATGCATCCATTGGACCTTGTAAAACTTCCGTGATTTACTGCGAGTGACCCTTTCCATTTGATCCAAAATTTTCACTGGCTTCTCTTCGTAGGTCAAGTCCTTTGCCAGCTCTATCTCTGCCAAATCGGTCTTTTTCTCGGGTGGTGATATGCACCATCGCAGTTGTGAAACGTGGAACACATTGTGTACGTCTGATAGCTCAGGGGCAATTCCAACTGATATGCCACATCACCTACTCGTGTCATAACGGGAAATTGACCAATAAACCTGGGTGCCAGCTTTCCACGGGTTTGAAACCTTTTGATTCCTTTCATAGGCGTGACTCGAAGGTAGACATGTTCTCCGGGTTCAAAACTAATCTGTCGGTGCTTTGCATCATAATAACTTTTCTGTCGCGACTTGGCCAATTGCAATCTGTCTCGGATCTCCTTGACTTGCTTTTCGGCTTCCAGCATGAGATCTGTTCCGAAAATACGACTATCTCTGGTTTGTGACCAATTTAATGGAGTGCGGCACCTACAGCCATACAAAGCTTCATATGGTGACATTTTTAAACTGGTCTGGAACCCATTGTTATACGAGAACTCGGCGTACGGCAAGCAATCTTCCCATTGAGGTCCTTGGGCCAAAACACGGGCTCGGAGCATATCTTCGAGTATCTGATTTACTCTTTCTGTCTGCCCATCAGTCTGAGGATGATAGGCGGTACTGTATTTCAACTCTGTTCCGAGGGCTTGATGGAGACGACACCAAAAAGCAGAGGTGAAAGTGAACCTCGGTCAGAAGTGATGGTTCGGGGAACTCCATGCAGACTGACAATTCTGGACACATACAGTCGTGCAAGCTCATCTGCTCGGTACGATGTTTTGATTGGGAGGAAGTGGGCCACCTTGGTTAATGTATCGACTATGACCCAGATCGCATTATTGCCCTGTCGGGTCTTAGGTAGTCCTGTGATGAAATCCATACAGACATCGTCCCATTTCCATTGTGATACTGGCAGTGGTTGGAGAAGTCCGGCTGGTTTCTGATGTTCTGCCTTTACTTTGTTGCATATGTCGCAACAAGCTACAAAATAAGCGATGTCTTTCTTCATTCCATCCCACCAAAATATTTGTCGAAGGTCTTCATACATTTTCATACCTCCAGGGTGGATTTAATACGAGGATTCGTGGGCTTCAGACAAAATTTTCTGCTTTAGATCAGCTTGATTAGGCACACAAATCCTTCCCCTGAATCGGAGGGTACCGTACTGATCCTTCGAGAAATCGGAAGACTTGAGACGTTTCTATAGGTCGGCATCGCCTGACTGGGCTTCGTGGATTTCTTCCTCAAGAGTAGGGTAACCTTCAAAATATTGGCAAGGCCAGCCTCAACTATGACCAGGTTGAGCTGAGCTATCTCCTCTTTAAGTTCGGAAGGCAAAGATTCCAACAGGACGTTTAAACTGATGGGTTTTTGACTGAGTGCATCGAAAACCACGTTGGCCTTACCCGGATGGTAATTTATTCCAAGGTAATAATCCTTGACCAACTCAAGCCATCTTCGTTGACGGAGATTTAAATCCGGCTGAGTAAATATATACTTGAGACTTTTGTGATCGGTAAAAATTTGGCACCTTTTTCCGATGAGGTAGTGTCTCCAAAATTTTAAAGCACGAACTACCGCGGCCAATTCCAAATCATGAGTGGGGTAATTTCCTTCATGGGGCCGTAGCTGCCGTGAGGCATAAGCCACTACCTTGCCATCTTGCATAAGTACGCATCCTAGTCCTTGTCGGGAAGCGTCAGTATACGTCAAAACCGCGGTAGATATCAGGAAGTGTTAATACTAGCGCAATTGTCAAGTGTTTCTTCAACTCGGTGAAACTTTTCTCATAGTCCGAAGTCCATTCAAATTTCTTATCCTTTTTGAGCAGCTCCGTCATGGGTTTAGTAATCTTGGAAAAACCTTCAATGAACCGACGGTAATATACGGCTAATCCAAGAAAACTCCGGATCTGAGATACGGTGGCGGGTGGCAACCAGTCGAGCACGTCTTTTACCTTGCTTGGGTCCACGGCTATACCTTCAACGGGTAGCACATGCCCGAGGAATCCAACTTTCTTGAGCCAAAACTCGCATTTACTGAACTTGACGTATAACTGGTGCTCACGGAGTCGTTGTAATACTGCTCGGATGTGTTCCTTATGCTCTTCTTCACTTCTTGAGTATATAAGTATATCATCAATGAAGACGACCAAGAACTTATCGAGGAAATCCATGAATACTTTATTCATCATGTGCATGAAGAAGGCCGGGGCGTTTGTGAGGCCGAAGGACATGACTGTATATTCATAGAGACCGTATTGAGTGGTGAATGCGGTCTTGGGAATATCCTCCTTTTTAATTTTGAGCTGATAATATCCAGTCCGCAAATCAATCTTTGAGAATACCTTGGCTCCACTGAGCTGATCAAACAAATCATCAATTCTTGGCAGAGGGTATTTGTTTTTGATCATGACATCATTCAGCTGTCGGTAGTCCACACACATACGAAGGCTGCCATCTTTCTTGTCCACAAAAATAGCAGGTGATCCCCATGGCGAGGAACTGGGGCGGATATACCCTTTTTGGAGCATTTCATCAAGCTGTTTCTTTAGCTCCACTAATTCGGATGACGGCATTCGATAGTATTTCTTGTGTATTGGCGTGGTTCCGAGCACAAGTTCTATTGCAAACTCAAGCTCCCGATCAGGTGGCATGCCTGGCAGTTCTTCTGGGAATACATCAGGAAACTCACTAACCACCGGAATTAATTCCATTTCTGCTATTGCTGTAAAAACCATTTCCTTGGAGGGTATGCTCCTACGAGCAATAAAGTTTGTAGTTTGTTCATCTTGGCCGGTCAAGTTGACTTTTCAGGTGGCACAATTTATGCATACTTGGTACCGAGTCAGCCAATTCATACCCAAGATAACATCCAATTTATCAGACTCAATAAGTATCAAAGACGTTGGAAAACGGATTCCATTGATACTGACTTCCAGATTGCGGTAGACTAGATTGCTTCTGATAAGAGATCCTAGGGTTAGTACGAGCATATTCTTGCCCAAAAGCGAACAAGGAAATTTGTTTTGGGCAATGAAACTCCGAGAAATAAAAGAGTGGGAAGCCCCAGAGTCAAATAAAATTACTATAGGTATGTTATTAATAGGGAACCTACCAATGACGACTTCGGGATTTTCTTGGGCTTCGTCGGCGAAAATGTGATGAATGTATCCCGTGACGTCGTGCTGACTTGGACTTGCCTCCAAATAATGGACTTGTGGCTTGAACGTAACATTGGTCCGGTTGTTCTTGGGACACTGTTTAGCATAATGTACGGTTTGTCCACAACTGTAACAAGAATTATTGCGCAGGCGATTCTCCAGAACTGGGTTGAGCACGTCATTCTTGACTTGGGTGTTGGCCTTGTTAACATTTTTTTGCCAGTTAAGCTGGTATGCCACCATGGTTGGCTGCCAGGTACGAACCTTCTGCACTGGTTGCATTTCCTTTTTGGGCTCAAACTTGCGCTTGTGATCGTTATGGGCAGACTTATTATCTGACGCAAGCTTGTGTTCCCTTTCAGCAATGAAAGCCTTGCTCACCAGGGTTTGGAAATCTGGAAAATCGAACACACTGAGAGCACATCGAAGTTGCGGGTTTAATCCACCAAGAAATCGGTCTATCTTCCATTCTTCAGTGGCCATGTCATATTGAGAGTAACATGACAGGTGATTGAATTTCTGCAAATATTCTCCCACTGACTGACTTCCTTGGAGGAGCGCGAGAAATTCACGCTGCTTAGTCTTCATAATCCCCGCAGGGATGTGATATTTCCGGAATTGCTCCTTGAATCTTGACCAGGTGATTGCTTCATTATCAGTCCCTATGGCCTTTTCATTTTCCCACCATATGGTAGCAGCGCCTTCCAGATAATGTGTTACAAACGGAACCATATCCTCTCCATCAGTTTGAGCAACGTCAAGCTTCTTTTCCATAGTTCTCAGCTAATCATCTGCATCCAAGGGGTCAACGGCCTGACTGAAACTGGGAGGCTTAGTCCTTTGAAAATCAGATAACTTGGAGTGAGGGACGGACTGATTTCCATTCTGTCCAACCATTGCTTGAATACTTCTGAATATTTCCATGAGATCATTATTTTGTCGTTCCTCGAACATACGCATAATTTGCTCGGTGGAGCGCGGATATGGCGGTGGAGGCGGTGGTGGAACGTATGGCTCGGGTGATTGTCCCGCCTGTCGTGCGGAACACCGAATAGGAGAACCCTCGCAAACGTTGCTACTGCAGCCTCCCCGCGTCATCCTAATATGATTTTTCCCAAGTCAACGCAACCGAGATGAGAAGCATTCAACAAAAACTAGGGAGAAGCCAGCAATAAAATCCAAGTGAAACCGAAAAGACGAAGAAAATATGACGAATAAAATAAAGTCCAACATATTATACATAGACTCATACATGAAAGATAACAACATGCCAGGTCCAACTACCCTCATACAAGAAAAGAAACATCATGACTCGTACGACTACATCCGTAATCCATCCCAACAACTGAGAATACTCGAAAGCTCTACTGCTCTGCTGGTGCTGCGGGGTCCTCTCCTGAAGCGGACTCGGATCCAGAACTGACGGGGTTAACGGAGACCTCCGGGTTAAAAGTGACACGACGACGCTGCCTCGAGGACTCTCCCTCTGGGGCAGGTGGAGGGTGTATCATCGGGGCTGCAGGAGTGGCGAGGAGTGAAACCCACTCAGCAGGAGCACTAAGTGGACTCAGAGTCGCGGTGCGCGAGCTACTCGGAGGAGTAACCGGGGAAACATGGGATCTAGAACTGGCAGTAATGTAGGGAGTAAATCCTATAGATGGAGAAGCAGTGGCTGAGCGAGCAGAGACTAAAGTAGAAGCTAAAGCAGTACGGGCACGACTCAGCTCATGAGCCAGCTCGTAGATTAGAAGATAGCTAGCAGTGATGTAGCGAGAAAGGTGGCTAGCTACACTATCAGACTCCGGATCAATGACAGGGAAACGAACACGACCATTATCGTGGAGAGAAGGATAGTAATGGAAACCTGGTGGTTCTGCATCCGGACCTCGTTGTAGCGAAGCTCAACAAGTACCTCGAATGCAGCAAACTGGACAGCCTGAGAAGAGGTAGAAGCATAGCCGCTACGAGAGGTACGAGTGTAAGAGCTGGAATCGGAACTGGCGCGCAGAGTAACCACGGCGTGATACTCATACACTGAGTCAGCTAGGCGCTCCTGGTACACACGATAGGCTGGATCGTCTCCATGAGGGTACAACTGACGCCTCACGTTACAAAGGAGATGCGACGACGTGTACGGCATCAGCTGCAACTGGCACGGATACAACACCGGATCCATCTACACTCACAACCATTAGCAAGTTAGCATAGAAAAATAAAATCAGTGCATGCAATGCAACAACCAGCTACAATTATTACCGGCACTCAGCTACAACTTGTATCTAACGTCTGGTTAACTCGGCTTAGTCTAGCGTGGCCTACAGTCAGCGCGGCTCTGATACCAAGCGTTGTGGCACCCCGGCTCAGAGCGACCGGTTTACCTTGCATTGCTAGCTGATGTCTACTACACAACCTTCTTCTTGTAGACGTTGTTGGGCCTAAAAGTGCATAGGTTTGTAGGACAGTAGCAAATTTCCCTCAAGTGGATGACCTAAGGTTTATCAATCCGTAGGAGGCGTAGGATGAAGATGGTCTCTCTCAAACAACCCTGCAACCAAATAACAAAGAGTCTCTTGTGTCCCCAACACACCCAATACAATGGTAAATTGTATAGGTGCACTAGTTCGGCGAAGAGATGAAGATACAAGTGCAAAATAGATAGTAGATATGGGTTTTTGTAATCTGAAATAATAAAAACAGCAAGGTAGCGAGCGGTAAAAGTGAGCATAAACGGTATTGCAATGATAGGAAACAAGGCCTAGGGTTCATACTTTCACTAGTGCAAGTTCTCTCAACAATAATAACATAGATAGAACATATGACAAGCCCTCAACATGCAACAAAGAGTCACTCCAAAGCCACTAATAGCGGAGAACAAACGTAGAGATTATGGTCGGGTACGAAACCGCCGCAAAGCTATTGTTTCGGATCAATCTATAAAAGAGTTCCTACTAGAATAACACCTTAAGATACAAATCAACCAAAACCCTAATGTCACCTAGATACTCCATTGTCACCTCAAGTATCTGTGGGCATGATTATACGATATGCATCACACAATCTCAGATTTATCCAACCAACATAAAAGTACTTCAAAGAGTGCCCCAAAGTTTCTACCGGAGAGTCAAGAACGTGTGCCAACCCCTATGCATAGGTTCCCAAGTGTCACGAAACCCGCAAGTTGATCACCAAAACATACATCAAGTGGATCAATAGAATAACCCATTGTCACCACGGTTATCCCACACAAGACATACATAAAGTGTTCATAAAAGACTCAATCCGATAAGAAAACTTCAAAGGGGAAACTCAATTCATCACAAGAGAGTAGAGGGGGAGAAACATCATAAGATCCAACTACAATAGCAAAGCTCAGGATACATCAAGATCATGCCATAGAGGAACACGAGAGAGAGAGAGATCAAACACATAGCTACTGGTACATACCCTCAGCCCCGAGGGTGAACTACTCCCTCCTCGTCATGGATAGTGCCAGAATGATGAAGATGGCCTCCGGTGATGGGATCCCCCTCTGGCAGGGTGCCGAAACGGGGTCTCGATTGGTTTTTGGTGGCTACAGAGGCTTGCGGCGGCGGAACTCCCGATCTATCTTCTGTTCTGATGTTTTTAGGGTATATGGGATTATATAGGCGGAAGAGGTACATCGGTGGACCTCCAGGGGGCTCACGAGGTAGGGGGGGCGTGCCCAAGGGGGAGGGGCGCGCCCCCACCCTCGTGGGCAGCCCGAGGATCCCCTGACGTGCACTCCAAGCCCATCTGGTTGGTTTCCTTCCAAAATTAACTTTTCCAGTTGATTTCGTTCCGTTTTGACTCCGTCTGATATTCCTTTTCCTCGAAACACTAAAATAGGCATAAAACAACAAATCTGGGCTGGGCCTCCGGTTAATAGGTTAGTCCCAAAAATAATATAAAAGTGGATAATAAAGCCCAATATTGCCTAAAATAGTAGATAAAGTAGCATGGAGCAATCAAAAATTATAGATACGTTGGAGACGTATCAGGGCATCCCCAAGCTTAATTCCTGCTCGTCCTCGAGTAGGTAAATGATAAAAAAGAATTTTTGATGCGGAGTGATACTTTGGCATAATTTCAATGTAAATCTTCTTAATTGTGATATGAATATTCAGATCCGAAAGATTTAAGACAAAAGTTCATATTGACACAGAAATAATAATACTTCAAGCATACTAACTAAGCAATTATGTCATCTCAAAATAACATGGCCAAAGAAAGTTCATCCCTACAAAATCATATAGTTAGGCTATGCTTCATTTTCGTCACACAAAGATGTTCCCAACTTCTATACCCCCGATGACAAGCCAAGCAATTGTTTCATACTCAAATAATCTCAAACTCTTTCAACCTTCACGCAATACATGAGCGCGAGCCATGGATATAGTACTATGGGTGGAATAGAATATCATGACGGGATTGTGTGGAGAAGACAAAAAAAGGAGAAAGTCTCACATTGACGAGGCTAATCAACGGGCTATGGAGATGCCCACCAATTGATGTCAACATGAGGAGTAGGGATTGCCATGCAACGGATGCACTAGAGCTATAAGTATATGAAAGCTCTACAAAAGAAACTAAGTGGGTGTGCATCCAACTTGCTTGGTCACGAAGACCTAGGGCATTTTGAGGAAGCCCATCATTGGAATATACAAGCCAAGTTCTATAACGAAAAATTCCCACTAGTATATGAAAGTGACAAAATGAGAGACTCTCTATTATGAAGATCTTGGTGCTACTTTGAAGCACAATATATGAGACTCACTACATGAAGAACAAGGTGCTACTTTGAAGCACAAGTGTGGTAAAAGGATAGTAGCATTGTCCCTTCTCTCTTTTTCTCTCATTTTTTTTATTTGGGTCTTTTCTCTTTTTTTATGGCCTCTTTTTTTGGGCTTCTTTGGCCTCTTTTATTTTATTTTGTCCGGAGTCTCATCCCGACTTGTGGGGGAATCTTGGTCTCCATCATCCTTTCCTCACTTGGGACAATGCTCTAATAATGATGATCATCACACTTTTATTTTTCTTACAACTCAACAATTACAACTCGAAACTAGAAAAAGATATGACTCTATATGAATGCCTCTGACGGTGTACCGGGATGGTGCAATGAATCAAGAGTGACATGTATGAAAAATAATGCATGGTGGCTTTGCCACAAATACGATGTCAACTACAAGATCATGCAATGGCAATATGACAAAAGTAAAGTATGTCATGATGAACGGAACGGTGGAAAGTTGCATGGCAATATATCTCGGAATGGCTATGGAAATGCCATAATAGGTAGGTATGGTGGCTGTTTTGAGGAAGATATAAGGAGGTTTATGTGTGAAAGAGATATCATGGGGTTTGGATGCACCGGCGAAGTTTGCACCAACTCTCAATGTGAGAAAGGGCAATACACGGTACCGAAGAGGCTAGCAAATGCGGAAAGGTAAAGGTGCGTATAATCCATGACTCAATATTAGTCAAAAGAACTCATATACTTATTGCAAAAATTTAGAAGCCATCAAAAATCAAGTACTACGCACAATGCTCCTAGGGGGATAGATTGGTTGGAAAAGACCATCGCTCGTCCCCGACCGCCACTCATAAGGATGCACAAGCCAGGTACACTTCATGCTTCAAATTTGTTACACAACTTTACCCATACGTGCATGCTACTTGACTTGCAAACTTCAACACAAGTATTTCTCAAATTCACAATTACTCAACTAGCACGACTTTGATATTATTACCTCCATATCTCAAAACAATTATTAAGCATTAAATTTATCTTAGTATTCAATTCACTCAAAAAGAAAGTTTCACATATCTTGAACACAAAGTATATTAACATTAAGAAAATTACCATGCTATTAATGACTCTCAAAATAATCTAAGTGAAGCATGAGAGATCAAGTTTCTTTAAAACAAATCCACCACCGTGCTCTAAAAGATCTAAGTAAAGTACTAGAGCAAAAATTGTCACGCTCAAAAAGATATAAGTGAAGCACATAGAGTATTCTAGCAAATTCCAATTTGTGTAAGGCTCTCCCTCATTAAAGAATTTCAGATCTTGATACTTTAATCAAAACAGCAAGCAAAGCTAAAGAAAACTATATTGCAAGGATAGAACAACTCATGTGAAGAAGCAAAAAACTTAGGCTCAACCGATACTAACCGATAGTTGATGCTTGAGAATTCTTGAAATATTATCTTGGGGTGCCTTGGCCATCCCCAAGCTTAAACTTTTGTGTCTCCTTAATTCCTCTCATATCATGGTTTCTTATTTTTATCAAAAGCTTCATTCACAACAAACTCAACAAGAACTCGTGAGATAGGTTAGTATAAACCAATGCAAAACCTTATCATTTTCTACTGTAACAAATCACTTAAATAATTATTCAACATTGCATACTAAATGCCTCAGCATATTTAATACTCCTATCATCAAATAGAATCATTAAACAAGCAATCATATGCAAACAATGCAAACATAACAGCAATCTGCCAAAACAATACAGTCTGTAAAGATTGCAAGAGTCATCATACTTCCCTAAGTCTAAAAATTATGAACTGAAATTCCCACTGTAATAAATTTATCATAGCTCAATATGAAAAAGGATTAAACATTATACAACTCTTTTAATTTTCTAAGGAATTTTTGCAACAGTGGTAAACTTTCTGTTTTCAAACAGCAACATGTGTACTAGCAAAATAAGCATGGCAAAGGCTATCCTTGACTTTTTTTATTGAAACTAAAGATGCAGAACATTATTCTAACTGACAGCAAGCAAAAACTAACAAAATTAAAATGACGCTCCAAGCAAAACACATATCATGTGGTGAATAAAAATATAGCTCCAAGTAAAGTTACCGATGAACGAAGACGAAAGAGGGGATGCCATCCGGGGCATCCCCAAGCTTAGTTGCTTGGTTGTCCTTGAATATTACCTTGGGGTGCCTTGGGCATCCACAAGCTTAGGCTCTTTCCACTCCTTATTCCATAGTCCATCGAATCTTTATCCAAAACATGAAAACTTCAACCACACAAAACTCAAAACAAAACTCGTAAGCTCCGTTAGTATACGAAAATAAAACCACCACTTAGGTACTGTAATAAACTTATTCTAAATTCATATTAGTGTAATATCTACTGTACTCCAACTTATCTATGGTTCATACCCTCCGATACTACTCATAGATTCATGAAAATAAGCAAACAACACATAGAAAACAGAATCTGTGAAAAACAGAACAGTCTGTAGTAATCTGTATAAAACGTATACTTCCGAACCCCAAAAATTATGATATAAATTTCTGGACCTGATAAAATTGTGTATTAATTGTCTGCAAAAAGAATCAACCTAAAATCACTCTCCAGTAAAAAATGGCAGCTATTCTCGTGAGCGCTAAAGTTTCTGTTTTTCACAGCAAGATCACATAAACTTCACCCAAGTCTTCCCAAAGGTTCTACTTGGCACTTTATTGAAACAAAAGCTATAAAACATGATTACTACAGTAGCATAATCATGTTGACACTAAAAAACAGTAAGGATAAATATTGGGTTGTCTCCCAACAAGCGCTTTTCTGTAATGCCTTTTAGCTAGGCATGATGATGACAATGATGCTCACATAAAAGATAAGAATTGGAACATAACGGGAGCATCATGAAGCATATGACTAGCACTTTTAAGTCTAACCCACTGCCTATGCATAGGGATTTTGTGAGAAAACAACTTATGGGAACAATAATCAACAAGCATAGGAAGGCACAACAGGCATAGCTTCAAGAATTTAAGCATATAGAGAGGAAACTTGACATTATTGCAATTCCTACAAGCATATGTTCCTCCCTCATAAAAATTTTCAGTAGCATCATGAATGAATTCAATAATATAACCAGCACCTAAAGCATTCTTTTCATGATCTACAAGCATAGAAAATTTTCTACTCTCCACATAAGCAAACTTCTTCTTTATAGCATACGTATCATCACAATAATCATTATAAATAGGAGGCATGCTTTCATCATAGTAAATTTGCTCATCAAAGCTTGGGGGACAAATAATATCATCTCCATTAAACATAGCTTCCCCAAGCTTGTGGCTTTGCATATCATGAGCATCATGGATATTCAAGGAATTCATACTAACAACATTGCAATCATGCTCATCATTCAAAAATTTAGTACCAAACATTCTATAGATTTTTTCTTCAAGCACTTGAGCACAATTATCCTTCCCATCATACTCACGAAAGATATTAAAAAGGTGAAGTGTATGAGACAAACTCAACTCCATTTTTTTGTAATTTTCTTTTATAAACTAGACTAGTGCTAAAACAAGAAACAAAAAGATTCAATTGCAAGATCTAAAGATATACCTTCACTTACCTAGCCACCCCGGCAACGGCGCCAGAAAAGAGCTTGATGTCTACTACACAACCTTCTTCTTGTAGACATTGTTGGGCCTGCAAGTGCACAGGTTTGTTGGACAGTAGCAAAAATGTCGTGATTTTTTATCACTAAAAATGGATAATAATCCAGCCTTCAATAAGAAAAACTCTTTTGTTTGTAAGAAAGGAATGAGAGAGATATGGATTAGAAAAAAAAATTCCCTTTTTTTATCTTTTATTTCTATAGATTAGACATTTTATTTTATGGTATTTCCCTCAAGTGGATGACCTAAGGTTTATCAATCCGTAGGAGGCGTAGGATGAAGATGGTCTCTCTCAAACAACCCTGCAACCAAATAACAAGGAGTCTCTTGTGTCCCCAACACACCCAATACAATGGTAAATTGTATAGGAGCACTAGTTCGGCGAAGAGATGAAGATACAAGTGCAAAATAGATAGTAGATATGGGTTTTTGTAATCTGAAATAATAAAAACAGCCAGGTAGCGAGCGGTAAAAGTGAGCGTAAACGGTATTGCAATGATAGGAAACAAGGCCTAGGGTTCATACTTTCACTAGTGCAAGTTCTCTCAACAATAATGACATAGATAGAACATATGAAAAGCCCTCAACATGCAACAAAGAGTCACTCCAAAGCCACTAATAGCGGAGAACAAACGTAGAGATTATGGCCGGGTACGAAACCACCGCAAAGCTATTCTTTTGGATCGATCTATAAAAGAGTTCGTACTAGAATAACACCTTAAGATACAAATCAACCAAAACCCTAATGTCACCTAGATACTCCATTGTCACCTCAAGTATCCGTGGGCATGATTATACGATATGCATCACACAATCTCAGATTCATCCAACCAACATAAAAGTACTTCAAAGAGTGCCCCAAAGTTTCTACCGGAGAGTCAAGAACGTGTGCCAACCCCTATGCATAGGTTCCCAAGTGTCACGAAACCCGCAAGTTGATCACCAAAACATACATCAAGTGGATCAATAGAATAACCCATTGTCACCACGGTTATCCCACGCAAGACATACATCAAGTGTTCATAAAAGACTCAATCCGATAAGAAAACTTCAAAGGGGAAACTCAATTCATCACAAGAGAGTAGAGGGGGAGAAACATCATAAGATCCAACTACAATAGCAAAGCTCGGGATACATCAAGATCGTGCCATAGAGGAACACGAGAGAGAGAGATCAAACACATAGCTACTGGTACATACCCTCAGCCCCGAGGGTGAACTACTCCCTCCTCGTCATGGATAGCGCCGGAATGATGAAGATGGCCTCCGGTGATGGGATCCCCCTCCGGCAGGTTGCTGAAACGGGGTCCTGATTGGTTTTTGGTGGCTACAGAGGCTTGCAGCGGCGGAACTCCCGATCTATCTTCTGTTCTGATGGTTTTAGGGTATATGGGATTATATAGGCGGAAGAGGTACGTCAGTGGACCTCCTGGGGGCTCACGACGTAGGGGGCCGCGCCCAGGGGGAGGGGTGTGCCCCCCACCCTCGTGGGCAGCCCAGGGATCCCCTGACGTGCACTCCAAGCCCATCTGGTTGGTTTCCTTCCAAAGTTAACTTCTCCAGTTGTTTTCGTTCCGTTTTGACTCCGTCTGATATTCCTTTTCGTCGAAACACCGAAATAGGCATAAAACAACAAATCTGGGCTGGGCCTCCGGTTAATAGGTTAGTCCCAAAAATAATATAAAAGTGTATAATAAAGCCCAATATTGCCTAAAACAGTAGATAAAGTAGCATGGAGCAATCAAAAATTATAGATACGTTGGAGACGTATCACCAGCCCAGAGACCTTGTCTTCTAGCAACACACAACAACATGGCACAGAAAAACAACCGCTTTATTCGTGCTAGCGGAGCATAGTTTATATTACAACAGTTAGCGAGGCCAAGCGGCACACACGGTGCGGCTGAACAATATGTACATTATTTAGTGAACATAAAGGGGCCTCGATCATGACAACTACTCGGCAACGGAACAACGTCGTAGAGGGACTCCATAGCACAAGGACACCGATGTGGACACGGTCTAGACTCGGACAACACTTCTTCCCAACGAGACTTTCCTGAAATCTGGCATGACACGCCAGGTCAGTACATTGAATGTAGTTTGCAAGCTCACAATAAGCATAAACATAATGACAAACAATATCATGATATTTAACCATTTAATCAACAATGCAACCATACATCTAACATGCTGTGGCTATGTTCAACTGGTACTTGTTCCACGGACGTGCTTACCGGACGTGATCATGTCCAGGCCACAAACATGATAATCTCTAAAACACACTTGTGATCCTTTCGGCGATCACCACCCGACCAATCCATGGCCTATGATCCTTACAGCGATCATAACCCGACCAACTCTTGGCCCGTGATCCTTACGGCAACCACAGCCCGACCAACTCATGGCCAAACTCAACACGATGGCCTCATTGCCATCCTTAGTACAAACTTAGTGTGCATATTTTCTTAAGTGTTGACCCATGGTGTACCCTACTTTCGAGCGTATCCGTAACCGTGGACTCGGCTATCGATAGATTAAAAACACTCTGCAGAGGTTAGTACACTGTACCCACACTATAGAACCCATGGCATCGCACTCCCATTCGGGTGGACCAACAACATTCCGACAAAACCATTTCATTGCCATGACACTCTGCCGGCCATTCCGACTCAGACCCCATCGGGCTAGTCATGGGTGGCCCCGTGTCTACCTCCAGACACCTCGACCACCGTCGTGGCCATGATCCACTCTGGGATCCGGTACCAAAACTTAACTTAACAACGGGCTCACAAGGTTATGCTTGCCTACCGGGCCAGGGTACGGCACGCCCATAACCTTCCCTAAATGGAGGCACCGACCAAAGGCACGACAATGAAACACATTAAGGCCGTCCCATACCGGCAAATGTGGTTGCACTAGGAAAGACTCGTTTCAGCGGCACCATGACCCGGTCAACAACATATTCAAGTAGAGTTATTAATCAGGTTCAACTTAATGTGAAAATAACCGGTGCCATAATGCCATACTATGCATCACTTAACATATGCATCACATAACCATGCAAACAACTGAATCAACCACGCTCCTACGGAGCCATCATCAACTCATGCTACTACTCTGGTTAAGATCACACCTCACTTATACCAGAATCATTACTAGCAATCTCATCATTTTCCATTATGCAAAAATAATATTTTAACTAATTATCAAACTCTATGACCATATCATTTATTCATCATTTGCAACTAAGTTCTCCTTAGCTAACCAACAAGATTCACTTCAAACATTCTGTAGTTCAAGTATCTTAACATGACAAGCATTTAGCAGAATATAATCAATATATAACTAATTTAAATGCACAAATATTCATAAGTTCAAGTAGGAAAATCACAAATATTGAAGTGACACTATGAAAATGTTACTGTGGCTTGCCTTAGTGCTGATGAGGTTCACAAAGCTCCTGGTGATCCTCAAGACAAGCTGGCTCTTCTGAAAATATTCAAAACCATAAAAAGACAATATCAAGAAAGCTTATGAAAATTGCCAGAAAATCTTGACAGCAAGGAAAAATCAAATCTTTTGGGTGCTGTTAGATTTTTGGACACAAGACACAATGCAAAAGGAATCAACGCATTTGGACTTATAGATAAAAAGTTATGGCCATTTGAAGTTTCCTGGAATTTAAATGAATTTGAAATAATTAAACAAGGGGGGGGGGTGACGTCGAAAGCGTAAACTCCCGGGGTGCCACCACTCATAACGCCTCATGCGCGTAATGAGTGTCTGACTAGCAGGCCCCGCTAGTCAGGCCGGAGGGAGGGGAGAGGGAAACAGAGGGAGGCGGCGCTTCGCCGGAGCTCACTGCGGTGGTGAGGCTTCTTGGAGCCAAACGAGAGGGAGGGATCGACGGAGAAGATGATTGCGCACCTGCCCGTACCCGTAGTGTAGCTAACGGTGGCCGGACGGCGTCGGATTTGACCTCTCCAGCGGAGACACAGGGCGGAGGTTGCTGGAGATGAGGAAGACGACGACTTGGGGCGGATCCAGGGGCTCTAGGGGGTTGGGTTGGCTTGACGGAGGAGAGCTGGACGCCCTGGTGGGGTCGCCTTGGCTTGGGAGGGGCCGGAGCTGCGGGAACGATCCGAAGGGGATTGCCGGTGAGCTCGGCTCCGGGACGACAGCCCGCAGCCTGCCCGGCCGGGCTGCGGCTTCTACTAGCTCTAGGAGGAGGGGGAAGTGGCTGTGGTGCTCCAAGAGGCTGCGGAGGGGCTGCTTTTATAGGCAGGGCGGCGAGGAGGGCTCGGGCTCCGCCGGAGGACACCTGTCCACGGCGCCCGGCGACGAACGGCGCCAGAGAGAGTGGGAGAAGACGACGGAGGTCACGCAGCCTTGTCTTGCGGGCGCGACGCAGCACAGGAGCGAGGGGAAAGAGACGAACACAAGGCTTGCAAGACTTTGCCGTTGGCCGGACCACGCCCGTGCTCGCTGTGGCGAGCTCCGGCATCGGCGAGCGACAGGAGGGAGTTATGGAGGTGGAGACGAGGATGGTGGCGAGGGGTGGCACGCTTTGGCCGGCTGGGCAGCGAGCACACACTCAACAGAGGCGCTGGCGACGCGCAGAGCGCGCGTATTGCATGCCAGCATGCTCGGACGAACATGGTCACTGCATGGACCGTGACATCAAGCCACCCTACGCACTAACAAAGATGTCTGGCGTGTAGTCCTTAGTAAACTGAGATGTTACCACGGTTTGGTTAGGTTCCAGGTGTAGTAGAAGTAAAGTTGTGTTGCTGACAAGTTACTGGACAGTAACTTTGGAGAGTTATTGTGGTCAAACTACTGGGGTTCAAGGGCTGAGCTTTGGGGTTCTACTATCTCTTACTAAGGTAAATAAGCACAGGGAAAACCAGCTACAATGGAGCTAGTAAAAAGGTAGTTGCTGTAGAAACTACCATTTCTGCCCAGAAGTGACTTTATTTTCTGTAGCCAAAATATTCCAAGAAGTGGTGAAATATTTTTGCTCAGAAAGGTGCCCTAGGGTCCAGAGAATATTTAGGATTTTTCTCAAGTTTTTGGGGCAAGAAAAATTAGGGTTGCTTTGGATCTCAAAGGGTTAGCTAGGCTTTTGGAGGCCAAAATGAATATTTTTCATTTAAGAAAAATATTCCAAGCAATATTGTTGGGTTGGCCAGGGGTGAAATGATGGTTGTGAGGAGGAGAGGTAACACTTGGGTGAAAATCAAGGGGTACCCAAGTGATTAAGTCCAAATGAAATGATTCAAAACTCCAATTCAAAACCAACTCAGCTGAAAATCAAGCAAAGAAGAAGAGGGCAAAAACCAGGCTGTCACACTGCACCTGCAGTTAAGTCACTGAAGCTTCTGTTCGGCTCAGCCGGACACACGTGTGTAGCTTTGGTTAATTAATTATACCTCTAGCGCACGCCTTTTTAGTTGAAGAATGTATGAAATGTAATGAAATCCGACTTGTTTATATGAAATCCGACAGTGTATGAATGAATTTATTTCGATTAGTTCGAATTCTTGTATCACTGGCATTGGATGAACATGCAAAACAATACGTGCTAGCATTATTCCCAAGGTGATTACCTCGTTTGCAGCAGTTTCACATGTACTCCCCCGGTCCTTTCTAGTCTGCATACAAGTTTTGTCAGCAGTCAAAGTATCTCTACTTTGACCAATCTTATAGAAAAAAGTATGCACTTTGACAATGTGCGAAGTAAAAAGGAACAGAAGGAGTACAAAGAGTTTGAGCAGCTTTTGAGCGTTCATGTACATTGCAAACAAACACACAGGCCTGGCAATTCATAGAGAACATTCAAAACAATCGATGATTATGCATCTCAGCGATTCACATGTCAGAGCCAATATTTACTTCACAACTAAAGAATAAAGAAAAAAAATGATCGACGCTGCTGACAGCAAAGGGCGTCCGATTCGAAAATATCAAACGCATGTCTTCTTGCTAACATCAATGAGCAAAATTTGACAAGGTTGTCCCATTCCAAAATGTCAAATGCCTACGATTGTGGAATGGGCAGGGTTTGCCATCAGTTCGGACATTGACATGGCACCTCGTGCTAAATAAACCAGCTGTTCTTTTTGTGCAGTTCCACCAAATTCAACCAAATTCGTGCGTAGCTTGTATGATTTTGCCCTTATATGTTGCAACGCCTTGAACTTATAGTCACCTCCTTTCTTGTGGTGGAAATGAATGATTCGATGTATTCATGAACATTTTGTGCAGTTCCTATTAAAATCAAGCTGAGCACCCCTGTTTGCATAAATACAAAAAAGTGATTAGTATAAAGCAAACTGTACTATGAATTGACAGTTTAAACAGGCACCTACATGGTCCATGTAGAGCACACTTTTAGAAAAATGGAACTCACCGGAAAGAATCCTAGAACAACATTGTACTTGCGCATCACATCAAGAAAATGGAGATTTGTCAGTCCTTCTGAGCTGAAGATAGTTTGGTCTTGTGGGGAGTAATGTAACCATCCTTCAACTGCTCCTTCGGAACCATCTTTTGCTATCTACTGTGGTGGCCATGCTTACTATATACTCCTCGATTAGTTTAATGTTTCCAACATATTGTGCAGTTCCACTAAAATATATGGTATCTTCAAAGAAGATCCCTGTTTGCACAACTAGAGATAATTACGTACTACATTAAGAGTGGCATCAAATCAGTGGCAAAACAATTGCTCGTTCCAGCCATAGCAATAAATTAAGATGCAAAACTATATCATTACTCGTGTCATCACAGGTCCAGTGCTTCATTACAGAGAGTTGATTTTCGGTTTTCTTCCGCTTGTTCTTCCCCTTCATCACTTTGTTCAATAACAGACAAGCTTCGCCTTCAATGTAAGATTTGGCATGTCAATTAGGGAGCACAAGTATAACACTAAACAATGACATTAATTTTCTGATGAAAGTGGCAAAATACAGGCCAGCAGTTGTGAAATATCCTTATCTTACCTCAATTGGATATTATGGTGCACATACAGATTGGAAGTCTTGTCTCCATTTGTGCAGTTCACTAAAATCAAGTAACATTACCATACAAGTAGCACAACATATGAAAGCACACTGCAGAATCATGTGAAAGAAGGCTAGTACTGACCTCTCATGACGCAGAATTCAAACAACTCACAAGAAGAAGATCTGAACCAAATTTGCCAACACGGATATGAAGTAAGATCTCCTCTTGTGCAGTTCCACTAAGATCAAGCAATCAAGCAATGTTGTCGGTGTGACATTTTGGTTGAATTGCACAAAACACTCTTAAAACAAAAGTGTTTTGTGCAGTGCAACAGAAGGTCACAATGGCAACGAGGTGAAGTAGATAACCCTGTTTACACAGAGGTCCAAAGGAAACAACTAGTGCTCAATAACGGTGGATGACACAAAAGCCAACAAAAAGAAGCATCTACCTTATCTAAATGGGAAAGAAAGCAAGACAGTAGCATTTCTCAAACGGTGGCATTGATTAATATTAATAGAGAGATTATATTAACAATAAAATTCGTTAAACATGCAATTTGCTTTTAACTGTGGCATTGCATCAATTTTCCAGCGGCATTATTAGAGGGTGTTTGTTTACAGGGACATTTTGGTGTAGGAACTAAAAAAACTCTGTGTCGGTCCCATCTAAACCAAATAGGAGGGACTTTTAGGGACTAAAAGTGGGCATTTGGGACTAAAGAAAGAAGACCCTGAGGGAGAGTCTTTTTGGGACTTTTTCCGACAGCTGCCCCTGCCACGCATCGCACCTTGTCTCTATTAGTTCATTACTAGGGGTAACATTACTAGGGGTAGCATGTCATTTAATAACCTCTAGTCCAGGTTTAGTCCATGGAACCAAGCAGGTAGGGACTAGGGAGTTTTTAACCAAGCATGGCCTTAGATTAACAACAACTAAAGAGTTGCACGTGACAGTGGACGCACCAACACCATGCGCATCTACCAATGTACTGGGGTGATGCACAGTCTGTTGCAACAAAGAACAAACAACCAAGGAGCATATTTGTATTGGTCCCAGTTTTGTTATCTTTAGATGCCTTTCCCTATGTGAGCACAAAAAATCTAGTCCCGCTCAAACTCTGCAGCCTTGTCCCCCAAAACAAAAGATCAGTTTGTTACAAATGTGCGTACTGCGTTTGTCATTGTTTTCCCTTTTAGACCAACGTAGGTGCCGGATAGCCAGTCTGTACTAGTACTTCCACCCTTTCTTTCCTCTTTGAACCACGTCCTAGATTTATGCTATACAACTTTCCACACTACTTTCCCCCATTCCTTTCCTCTTTGAACCACATCTTAGATTCATGCGATACAACTTTCCCCAGTACTTCCCCCTTCCTTTCCTTTTTGAACCACGCCCTAGATTCATGCTATACAACTTTTCCCACTACTTCCCCCCATTCCTTTCCTCTTTGAACCACGTCCTAGATTCATGGTATACAACTTTCCCCACTACTTTCCTTTTTGATTCAACACCTAGATTGGAGTGCAGAAGCGGAAAAAGCCCACATGCAGCTAGAGCAATGCATGTGCAATAAGTAAATTATACCTTAAGGTTCTTGGGGTGTGGTTCGGTGGGCGACCGGAGGCCGTTCGGCCCACACCATGTACGGCGGCAAATAAGAAGGGGTCAGAGGCCCTCCCGCGCCGCCGCTGGGTGAAAGTGAACAACTGTGCCGGTAGTGGATTCCCTCCCTCGCTGACGGCGACAACGTTAAGCCTCCTCCCTTCCCAGCGGACGGATCCTGCCGGCTCTTTGACCAGTAGTGAGGGGAGAGAGAGAGGCTAACGAAGTCTTGTTTAGATCTGGAGAGGGTGAGAGAGTGTGAAGAGAGCAAATACAAGCGCTGAGGCTCTAGCGTGCATATATATATATTGGAGAGAGAGTGTGAAGAGTGCAAACCCTAGAAAACAAGTGCTAAGGCTATAGCTTATACGTGATGAGGTGATTATACGGTCACTACGAGATCGTATAGCTCCGTATCCATCCATTTTGACCAGTCAAAGAATCCTCCTGGCACAAATTATGCTCAAGTGTAGTTATCGAACCCGAGACCTCAAGTTTGATGAGCGAACAGGCTAACCAGCTACACAACCCTCTCGTTATGTTCAACGAGAGGAAAATAACCTTTTATACATTCTTGCATTCGTGTGACAAGCATGCCGTGTTTTTTTGTGTGTGGGAGTCATTGGGATTTAAATCATAATCATGTCATGTGGCTTTGGTGGTAAGACTATCCATAGTGGTGCAGAAATAATGCAGCCTTAGTCACCTTACCTCTCTCCATGTAGTACGTTGGGTCCCACCAGTAAGAGGGTGAAACAAACAAATTAATAAGAAAAATTAAAAGCGCTAGCGGTTTATCTTACCTCAGACATCTCGCTACTGCTCGTGAATACTGTCCAATTGATCCCTCTGTTCGCTCATGTACTATTTTAAGTGAATCCTTATTATAACATGCACACAATTTTGGGCACTTGTATTCGACCTAAGTCAGTGTGCCACCATATCTCGTACTACTCCACCGTCTAGGTGTAATAAGTCACGTTAGAAGGTGCAGCAGGACCAATGTGCAAGAAGATTGGAGGAGAAGGAGAAACTTGACCGATCATTCCTCCAATCAAAGCCCTGATTTCTATCTCTAAACGCAACAATTAATCCAGACAACTAAGAGATGGCGTTTTAGCTACCATGCAGGGCCACGTATTAACTCGCATGCAAGACGACTTTGATTTCTTGACTGATCAACGCGTAGTTGCGCTCCATGCATTGGGTTTCCGGGGGAGATAACAAGGCAGAGTAAGGAGCGTTTGGTTACATTGCTTAGGCTGGTCATAGTGGTGAGTAACTTGGACTAGTAACATGCATATGTTACTAGTCTATGTTACTACTACGCGAAGTTTGCCGTCGGAAGCAAGCCGATCTGGCTCTCTTGAGCTAGCAAGGTTTTTCTAGCCCACACAAGCTAGCTGGCCCACAAAAGCTAACATATTTTAACAGTTCCAAACGCCTAACCTTGCCCGACTATGCTATAAGCTGTTCTTTCTAAGGATCCAAACGCTTCCTAAGTAACAACGCTCGCTAGCAAAGAGGCCAGGAGGGGATTGAAATGTGAAGTTAATGGACGGCGCCTAAACATTTTGGGAATATCTGATTTCCGCAAGATGACTTAACACCTAGATGGAGGGAGTACTACTCCTCAGTCTAGGTTTGATGGAATATTCATCACCTCTTCTCTTCTTGTACGTACTCCATTTGTATCTCACTTCCTGTGGCTTCGCACTCGCACGATTTTCACCTGGCAACGGGCCTCTACTCCTGGAATGAAGAGATCCGAAGACCACTTCCAATGTTATAGAGCCCGTGCAACGGGCCTCTACTCCTGGAGTTACACCTTTAAAGGTGGTTTTGGTGGGCTTGATCCTTGAAGGGTCGATGCCCATTTTGCACACTGTGTCCTGGTAAAACAGGTTCAGGCTGCTGCCGCCATCCATGAGGACTCGCGTGAGGTGGAATCCGTCGATGATTGGGTCTAGGACCAATGCGGCTAAACCACCATGACGGATGCTGGTAGGGTGATCGCTACGATCAAAGGTGATCGGACAGGCTGACCATTGGTTGAATTTTGGGGCGACTGGCTCCATCGCATAGACGTCCCGTAGTGCTCGCTTCCGTTCCCGTTTGGGAATATGGGTGGCGTGGATCATGTTGACCGTTTTCACCTGGGGAGGAAATTTCTTCTGTCCTCCTGTGTTTGGACGCCAGGGCTCCTCGTCATCGTCGCTGTGCAGCCCCTTGTCCTTGTTTTCGGTGTTTATTTTGCCGTCTGTTTAAACACCCAACAGTCTCTATTAGTGTGGTTTGCTGGCTTGTCCGGGGTGGCATGAATTTGGCACGAGCATTCAAGTATGCGGTCCAGACTGGACGGTCCCTGATTGTTTCTTTTGAACGGCTTTTTTCCACTAACCGATTTGGATCCGCTGAATCCGGCGTTGATTGCCGTGTCTTCAGTGTTGTCGTAGTTGTTCTGTCGCTTATGTCTGTTGCGCCGTGTCTTGCTGTTATTGTCGCGGACATCCGAGGTGCCGGAATGTGGCGTGGTGCTGCTGCGAGCCAACCAGCTGTCCTCGCCCGCGCAAAAGCGGGTCATCAGTGCCGTGAGGGCCGCCATGGACTTGGGTTTTTCTTGGCCGAGGTGTCGCGCGAGCCACTCGTCACGAAGATTATGCTTGAAGGCCGCGAGGGCTTCAGCGTCCGGACAGTCGACTATTTGGTTCTTTTTAGTTAGGAACCGAGTCCAGAATTTCCGGGCCGACTCTCTGGGCTGTTGAGTATTGTGGGTCAAGTAATCGGCGTCCGATGGTCACACGTATGTGTCTTGGAAGTTGTCGAGGAACGCGTCTTCTAGGTTTTCCCAACTGCCAATGCAATTTGCCGGTAGGCTGTTTAGCCAGTGCCGGGTAGGTCCTTTGAGCTTAAGGGGAAGATATTTGATGGCGTGTAGATCGTCTCCGTGAGCCATGTGAATGTGGAGAAGGAAATCTTCGATCCATACTGCGGGGTCTGTTGTGCCATCGTATGATTCGATGTTTACGGGATTGAACCCTTCTGGGAATTCATGATCCATCACTTCGCCAGTGAAGTAGAGGGGGTGTGTGGCGCCTCTATGCCGGGCTATGTGGGTACGCAGCTCGAATGAGTCTGGGTGGCTGTATTCGGCCCGACCAGACTTGTTCATAGTGTATCCGGCGTGACGATCATCGTCACGTGTTGGGCGCGCCCCCACGATCTGTAGATCGATCTTGGCTGCCCTGCCTAGTTTTCCAGTATATCTTGCAGGTCCTGCCTATTGCCCCGGGGCGTGGTGTACTGGCGTGGGGGTGCGGGCTGGTATTCGGGCTGATATAATGTTTTATCCCGGCCACGAGGTGGCCGGTCAACTGTGTGGCGCTCGAGTCCATATTCCTCAACTGCCAGGACTTCAGTCCATCTATCTGTGATCAGGTCTTGATCAGCTTGGAGCTACTGCTGCTTCTTTTTCAGGCTTCTTGCAGTGGCCATAAGTCGGCGCTTGAAGCGCTCTTGCTCCACGGGGTCCTCAGGCACGCTGAACTCGTCGTCGCCGAGGCTAATATCATCCTCGGAGGGGCATGTAGTTGTCCTCCTCCGGATATCCGTCCGTCGCCTGTTCGTCTGGGCTGACCTGCCCGTCTTCCTGCTCAGCCTGCTTGAAGGTAGGCTAATCAGGGTTGTATTCGTCATCGGCACCATCCGGAACGGCGTCGATGACGCCCATGCTTTGCTTTCTTCCCTGAGAGGTTATCCTCCGTTGCCTCATCGCCATTGGTTTCCTTCGGAGTGTGCACCATATATATATCATATGTGGAGATGGTTGTCCACCGCCCCGTGAGCGGTGGTTCCTGTTCTTCTCCTGCATCGTCGTCCATACCGTTGATGTCTTTGGAGTCGAAGTCAAGCACGTCGGTTAAATCAGCGACCGTGGCAATGAAGTGGGTGGTGGGTGGGCAACGAATTCCTTCGTCGCCTGCTTCCCACTCGAGCCAGACATAGTTAGGCCAAGAGTCCCCTGACAAAGAGAGAGACTTTATCGAGTTCAAAGACGCCGCCCAAGGGCGAAAAGCTTGAAAGATATCCGCAATGGTGAACTCCATTACCGGAGCCCAACCAGGTTCGGCGGGCTCAGGTGCGCACGGACTGGAACCTATAGCCGGATACGAGTCCGGGGGTCCGATGTCACAGGCTTCTTTGGAGGTGAGGCTTGTGTTCGGCTCTACCGCCGATGAGTGTGCAGCCTGCGGGGCGGGGTCCATCCACCCTTCCTTGGGCAACACAATCCGCTCCGGATTTAGGTCCGGGGGTACTGCAGGGGTGATATCCCGAGCATTGTCCGACAGCAGGTCTAAGCCGTGCTCATCGTGATTGACCGGCGCTCCTGGCGCAGGCCCGAACCCGTTGAAGATCAAGTCTCTGCGGATGTCGGCCATGTAGTTCAGGTTTCAAACCTGACCTAGTGGCCAGGGCGAGCTGTCGATCATCAGAAGTTGCTGCTTAATTGGCCCGCAGATCGCGGCCGCCAACACGAAGATCTGTCCGGGGAGAAAAGTCTCACTCTGGACCGTGTTGTTGACGATTGAAGGAGCCATCAAGCCTTGTAGCGACGACACAGAGGAACTCTTAATGAAACCACCAATGTCGGTGTCAAAACCGGCGGATCTCGGGTAGGGGGTCCCGATCTGTGTGTCTTAGGCTAATGGTAACAGGAGGCAGGGGACACAATGTTTACCCAAGTTCGGGCCCTCTTGATGGAGGTAAAACCCTACTTCCTACTTGATTGATATTGATGATATGAGTAGTACAAGAGTTGATCTACCACGAGATCGTAGAGGCTAAACCCTAGAAGCTAGCCTATGATGATTACGATTCTATCCCTAAGGACTAAAACCCTCCGGTTTATATAGACACCGGAGAGGGCTAGGGTTTACATGGAGTCGGTTACAAGGAAGGAAACATAATATCCGAATCGCCAAGCTTGTCTTCCACGCAAAGGAGAGTCCCATACGGACACGGGACGGAGTCTTGAGTCTTGTATCTTCACGCTCCAATAGTCCGGACAAAGTATATAGTCCAGCTGTCCAGATACCCCCTAATCCAGGACTCCCTCGGACACCTTTCGGTATTTGGGGTCAATGCTGGAGGAGGATGGGGGTATTGATGAAGATGTGAACCATCGAATCAAAGCCAGATGGATGAAGTGGCTCCAAGATTCTGGCATTCTCTATGAAAAGAGAGTGCCACAAAACCTAAAAGGCAAGTTCTACAGGACGACGGTTCGACCCGCAATGTTGTACGGCGCTGAGTGTTGGCCGACTAAAAGGTGACATGTGCAATAGTTAGGTGTGGCGGCGATGCGTATGTTGAGATGGATGTGTGGCCACACGAGGAAGGATCGAGTCCGGAATGATGATATACGAGATAGAGTTGGGGTAGCACCAATTGAAGAGAAGCTTGTCCAACATCGTCTGAGATGGTTTGGAAAATTCAGCGCAGGCCTCCAGAAGCTCCATCACATAGCGGACGTCAAAAGCGTGCGAAGAATGTCAAGAGAGTGCGGGGTAGACCGAATTTGACATGGGAGGAGTCCGTTAAGAGAGACCTGAAGGATTGGAGTATCACCGAAGAGCTAGCTATGGACAGGGGTGCGTGGAAGCTTGCTATCGATGTGGCAGAGCCATGAGTTGGTTGCGAGATCTTATGGGTTTCATCTCTAGCCTACCCCAAAATGTTTGGGACTAAAGGCTTTGTTGTTGTTGTTGTTGTTGTTGTTGTTGTTGTTGTTGTTGTTGTTGTTGTTGTTGTTGTTGTTGTTGTTGTTGTTGTTGTTGTTGTTGTTGTTGTTGTTGTTGTTGTTGTTGTTGTTGTTGTTGTTGTTGTTGTTGTTGTTGTTGTTGTTGTTGTTGAACTTGCTGTATAACCTAGTCAAATAATTTTACACCAGATTTAAACTAGCTCTAGAAACTAGTTCAAATAATTTTACGCTAGAGTTGAACTAGCTCTGTAACCTAGTACAAATAATTTCACACAAGAGTTGAACTAGCTCTATGATCTAGTACAAGTAATTTTAGACTAGAGTTGAACTAGCTCTATAAACTAGTACAAATAGTTTTTACACTAGTGTGGAACTAGCTATATAACCTAGTACAAATAATTTTAGACTAGAAATGAACTAGCTCTATAACCTAGAACACATAATTTTGCACTAACGTTGAACTAGGGCTATAACCTAGTAAAATCATTTTACACTATAGTTGAACAAGCTCTATAAGCTAGTACAAATAATTTTACACTAGATTTGAACTAGCTCTATAACCCAGTATAGATCATTTAACACTAGAATTGAACACGCTTTATAAACTACTAAAATAATTTTAGAATCGAGTTGAACTAGCTTTATAACCTGGTACAACTAATTATACACTAGTGTTGAACTAGCTCTATAACCTTGTACAAATAATTTTACACTAGAGCGGAACTATGTCTATAACCTAGTTAAAAAAATTACACTTGACTTGAACTAGCTCTATAACATAGTACAAGTAATTTTAGACTAGAGTTGCACTAGCTCTATAACGTAGTACAAACAGTTTTAGACTAGAGTTGAACTAGCTCTATAAACTAGTACAAATAATTTTACACTAGTATTGAACTTGCTCTATAACCTAGCACAAATAAATTTACACTAGATTTGAACTACCTCTAGAAACTAGTTCAAATAAATTTACACTATAGTTGAACTAGATCTACAACCTAGTACAAATAATGTTACACTAGCGTTGAACTAGCTCTACAACCTAGTATAAATAATTTTAGACTAGAGTTGAACTAGGTCTATAACCTAGTACAAATAATTTTACACTAGCGTTGAAATAGCTCTATAACCTAGTACAAATCACTCTACACTATAGTTGAACTAGCTCTATAACCTAGCACAAATAATCTTACACTAGCATTGAACTAGCTCTATAAACCAGTACAAAACATTTTACACTAGTATTGAACTTGCTCTATAACCTAGTACAAATAATTTTACACTAGAGTTGAACTACCTCTATAATCGAGTAAAATCATTCTACACTATAGTTGAACTAGCTCTATAACCTAGTAAAAATAATTTTACACTAGCGTTGAACCAGCACTATAACCTAGTACAAATAATTTTACACTAGGGTTGAACGAGCTATATAACCTAGTACAAATAATATTACACTAGAGTTGAACTAGCTCTATAACCGAGTACTAATGAATTTAAACTAGTGTTGAAATAGCTCTATAACCTAGTGCACATAATTTTACACTACAGTTGAACTAGCTCTATAACCTAGTGCGAAGAATTTTACACTAGCGTTGACTAGCTCCATAACCGAGTAGAAATAATTTTACACTAGCGTTGAACTAGCAGTATAACCTAGTACAAATCATACTACACTATAGTTGAACTATCTCTTTAACCTAGTACAAATAATTTTACACTCGAAATGAACTAGCTCTATAACCTAGTACACATCATTTTACACTAGATTTGAACTAGCTCTGTAACCTAGTACAAATAGTTTTACACTAGAGTTGAACTAGCTCTATAACCTAGTACGGATATTTTTTCACTAGAGTTGAACTAGCTCTATAACCTAGTACAAATAATTTTACACTAGTGTTGAACTAGCTCTATAACCTAGTACAAATCATTTTTCACTAGAGTTGAAGGAGCTGCGGCAATGGCCGCGGGGAGGCTAGGCCAGAGCTGCAGGGGGAGGCGGGCGGTGACCGGAGGTAGCGCTGACGGGCGAGGTGGCGCGGGGTGACAGGGGGCGCTCGGCACGCAGCAGAGGGAGCTGGGCGCGGCCAGGCCATTCACCAACATGGACCACGACGATGCAGCGAACAGGCGGAGAGGGGCGCAACCGTGCGGCGGTAACGTCAACGTGCGGGCAGGTCAGGGGCGCGTCAGAGCGAGCTCCGGGCGCGGGTGGGGCCGTGGGCTTGCGTGCACAAGAACAGGGGAAGGAGGAGGAAGGGCAGAGCTCACGGGGCCGGTAGGGGGAAAAGGCAGCGGGGGTCGGGGTGGTCGACGGGGATGACTGCGACGTGGAGGAAGCAGTCTGGTAAGGAAGCTCCAGGGCGACGGCGGTGAGGTGACGGCGTCGGGGATGGGCGCCAGCGACGGGGTCGGCGAGGAGCGACGAGGTGTGGCCGCGTCCTTAGGAGGGCGTCGCGCAAGGGAGAGGAGGGGCGAGGAGGCAACGACGACGTGGTCCAGCGGCGATGGCGGGACGACGCCGAGGTAGCGAACAGCGACGGGGTCGCAGCCCCCGATCCAGATCGGGGGGAAGTGGAGCGAGTGGGAAGTTGGGGGTTGGGGATCGGTTAGGGTTTGCAGGGGGTGAGGGAAATAAGTGGAATGGGGGGCGGCCGGTTGGGCTAGTGGGTCGGACAGCTGGGCCTTCTGGCCCAGTTGGCGAGGGGGCCTTTTCCCTTTTTTTGTTTGTTCTGTTTTCTTTTCCTTTTTTTATTCTATTACTTTTCTGTTTTCTTTTCTTTTAGTTTTATAAAATTTAAAAGCGACAACTAATTTGGTGTTATTAAATAGGTCACAGCCTCAAATATTTTGGCACTTTAAATAAAGTATTTTGCATTTTCTTATTATCTTAAAAGCATTTTAGATAATTGTTTTTTCGCTGTTTTAGTTTATTTAGTGCATTTAAGTATTTTATTAAAAGATGATTTCTTCACCAACATTTATTATGGATTATTTGACACATTAGGAACAACTTAGTTTTGAATTTTGAAAACTTTATTTGTTTTGACTTTAATTAAAATTTGAATTTGGATCGGTTCTGAACTAAAGCGAGATTATCAACAATAATCGAGGTGACGTGGCATCATTACCAGAGGGTCACTGTTGCTTGATTACCCGGGCGTCACAAACTACCTCTATAACCTAGTACAAATAATTTTACACTAAAATTGAACTAGCTCTATAACCTAGTACAAATCACTTTACACTAGAGTAGAACTATCTCTATAACCTAGTACAAATAATTTTACAGTAGAAATGAACTAGCTCTATAATCTAGTACAAATAATTTTACACTTGAATTGAACTAACTCTATAACCTAGTACAAATTTTTTTACACTAGAGTTGAACTAGCTCTATAACCAAGTACAAATAATTTTACACTAGAAATGAACTAGCTCTATAACCCGGTACACATAATTTTACACTAGCATTGTACTAGGGCTATAACCTAGTACAAATCATTTTACGCTAGAGTTGAACTAGCTCTATTACCTAGTGCACACAATTTTAGACTAGAGTTGAACTACCTCTATAACCTAGTACAAATAATGTTACACTAGAGTTGGACTAGCTCTATAACCTAGTACAAATCATTTTACACTATAGTTAAACTAGCTCTATAACCTAGTACAAATAACTTTACACTAAAATTGATCTAGCTATATAACCTAGTACAAATAATTTTACACTAGAGTTGAACTAGCTCTCTAATCTAGTACACGTAATTTTACACTAGCGTTGAACTAGGGCTATAAGCTAGTACAAATCATTTTACACTATAGTTGAACTACCTCTATAACCTAGTACAAATAATTTTACACTAAAATTGAACTAGCTCCATAACCTAGAACAAATCATTTTACACTAGAGTAGAACTACCTCTATAACCTAGTACAAATAATTTTACACTAGAAATGAACTAGCTCTATAAACTAGTACAACTGATTTTACAATAGAATTGAACTAACTCTATAACCTCGTACAAAAAAATATACACTAGAGTTGAACTAGCTCTATAACTTGGTACACATAATTTTACACTAGCGTTGAAAAAGGGCAATAACCTAGTACAAATCATTTTACACTATACTTGAACTAGCTCTATAACCTTGTACAAATAATTTTACACTAGAGTTCAACTAGCTCTATAACCTAGGACAAATAATTTTACACTAGCGTTGAACTAGGTCTATAACCTAGTACAAATCATTTTACACTAGAATTGAACTAGCTCTATAACCTAGTACAAATAATTTTACACTAGAGTTGAACTAGCTTTATGACCTAGTACACAAAATTTTAGACTAGAGTTGAACTAGCTCTACAACGTAGTACAAATATTTGTAAACTAGAGTTGAACTAGCTCTATAACCTAGTACAAATAATTTTACACTAGAGTTGAACTAGCTCTATTATCTAGTACAAATAATGTTAAACTAGAGTTGAACTAGCTCTATAACCTAGTACAAATCATTATACACTATAGTTGAACTAGTTCTATAACCTAGTACAAATAATTTTACACTAGAATTGAACTAGCTCTATAACCTAGTACAAATATTTTACACTAGAGTTGAACTAGCTATATAATCTAGTACACATAATTTTACACTAGCGTTGAACTAGGGCTATAAGCTAGTACAAATCATTTTAGACTATAGTTTAACTACCTCTATAACCTAGTACAAATCATTTTACACTAAAATTGAACTAGCTCTATAACCTAGTACAAATGATTTTACACTAGAGTTGAACTAGCTCTATAACGCAGTACAAATAGTTTTACACTAGAAATGAACTAGCTCTATAACCTAGTACAAATAATTTTACACTAGAATTGAACTAGCTCTATAACCTAGTAAAAATAATTTTACACTGGAGTTGAACTAGCTCTATTACCTAGTAGAAATAATTTTAAAATAGAGTTGAACTAGCTCTATAACCTAGTACAAATCATTTTACACTATAGTTTAACTAGCTATATAACCTAGTTCGAATAATTTTACACTAGAATTAAACTACCTCTATAACCTAGTATAAATAATTTTACACTAGAGTTGAACTAGGTCTATAACCTAGTACAAATAATTTTACACTAGAAATGAACTAGCTCTATAACCTGGTACACATAATTTTACACTAGCGTTGTAAAAGGGCAATAACCTAGTACAAATCATTTTACGCTATATTTTAACTAGCTCTATAACCTAGTACAAATAATTTTACACTAGAGCTGAACTAGCTTTATAACCTAGTAAAATTAATTTTACACTAGCGTTGAACTTGGTTTATAACCTAGTACAAATAATTTTACAATATAGTTGAACTAGCTCTATCATCTAGTACAAATAATTTTACACTAGAATTGTACTAGCTCTATAACTTAGTAGAAATCATTTTACACTAGAGTTGAACTAGCTCTATGACCTAGTACACACAATTTTAGACTGGACTTGAACTAGCTCCATAACCTAGTACAAATAATTTTAAACTAGAGTTTAACTAGCTCTATAACCTAGAACATATAATTTTACACTAGAGTTGAACTAGCTCTATTACCTAGTACAAATAATTTTACACTAGAGTTGAACTAGCTCTATAACCTAGTACAAATCATTTTACACAATAGTCGAACTAGCTCTATAACCTAGTAAAAATAATTTTACACTAGAGTTAAACTAGCTCTATAACCTAGTACACACAATTTTAGACTAGAGTTGAGCTAGCTCTATAACCTAGTTCAAATAATTTTAAACTAGTGTTGAACTAGCCCTATAACCTACTACAAATAATTTTACACTAGAGTTGAAATAGCTTAATTACCTAGTACAAATAATTTTACACTAGAGTTGAACTAGTTCTATAACCTAGTACAAATCATTTTACAATAGAGTTGAACTAGCTATATAACCTATTTCAAATAATTTTACACTAGAATTGAACTAGCTCTATAACCTAGTACAAATAATTTTACACTAGAGTTGAACTAGCTCTCTAATCTAGTACACGTAATTTTACACTAGCGTTGAACTAGGGCTATAAGCTAGTACAAATCATTTTACACTATAGTTGAACTACCTCTATAACCTAGTACAAATAATTTTACACTAAAATTGAACTAGCTCCATAACCTAGAACAAATCATTTTACACTAGAGTAGAACTACCTCTATAACCTAGTACAAATAATTTTACACTAGAAATGAACTAGCTCTATAAACTAGTACAACTGATTTTACAATAGAATTGAACTAACTCTATAACCTCGTACAAAAAAATATACACTAGAGTTGAACTAGCTCTATAACTTGGTACACATAATTTTACACTAGCGTTGAAAAAGGGCAATAACCTAGTACAAATCATTTTACACTATACTTGAACTAGCTCTATAACCTTGTACAAATAATTTTACACTAGAGTTCAACTAGCTCTATAACCTAGGACAAATAATTTTACACTAGCGTTGAACTAGGTCTATAACCTAGTACAAATCATTTTACACTAGAATTGAACTAGCTCTATAACCTAGTACAAATAATTTTACACTAGAGTTGAACTAGCTTTATGACCTAGTACACAAAATTTTAGACTAGAGTTGAACTAGCTCTACAACGTAGTACAAATATTTGTAAACTAGAGTTGAACTAGCTCTATAACCTAGTACAAATAATTTTACACTAGAGTTGAACTAGCTCTATTACCTAGTACAAATAATGTTAAACTAGAGTTGAACTAGCTCTATAACCTAGTACAAATCATTATACACTATAGTTGAACTAGTTCTATAACCTAGTACAAATAATTTTACACTAGAATTGAACTAGCTCTATAACCTAGTACAAATATTTTACACTAGAGTTGAACTAGCTATATAATCTAGTACACATAATTTTACACTAGCGTTGAACTAGGGCTATAAGCTAGTACAAATCATTTTAGACTATAGTTTAACTACCTCTATAACCTAGTACAAATCATTTTACACTAAAATTGAACTAGCTCTATAACCTAGTACAAATGATTTTACACTAGAGTTGAACTAGCTCTATAACGCAGTACAAATAGTTTTACACTAGAAATGAACTAGCTCTATAACCTAGTACAAATAATTTTACACTAGAATTGAACTAGCTCTATAACCTAGTAAAAATAATTTTACACTGGAGTTGAACTAGCTCTATTACCTAGTAGAAATAATTTTAAAATAGAGTTGAACTAGCTCTATAACCTAGTACAAATCATTTTACACTATAGTTTAACTAGCTATATAACCTAGTTCGAATAATTTTACACTAGAATTAAACTACCTCTATAACCTAGTATAAATAATTTTACACTAGAGTTGAACTAGGTCTATAACCTAGTACAAATAATTTTACACTAGAAATGAACTAGCTCTATAACCTGGTACACATAATTTTACACTAGCGTTGTAAAAGGGCAATAACCTAGTACAAATCATTTTACGCTATATTTTAACTAGCTCTATAACCTAGTACAAATAATTTTACACTAGAGCTGAACTAGCTTTATAACCTAGTAAAATTAATTTTACACTAGCGTTGAACTTGGTTTATAACCTAGTACAAATAATTTTACAATATAGTTGAACTAGCTCTATCATCTAGTACAAATAATTTTACACTAGAATTGTACTAGCTCTATAACTTAGTACAAATCATTTTACACTAGAGTTGAACTAGCTCTATGACCTAGTACACACAATTTTAGACTGACTTGAACTAGCTCCATAACCTAGTACAAATAATTTTAAACTAGAGTTTAACTAGCTCTATAACCTAGAACATATAATTTTACACTAGAGTTGAACTAGCTCTATTACCTAGTACAAATAATTTTACACTAGAGTTGAACTAGCTCTATAACCTAGTACAAATCATTTTACACAATAGTCGAACTAGCTCTATAACCTAGTAAAAATAATTTTACACTAGAGTTAAACTAGCTCTATAACCTAGTACACACAATTTTAGACTAGAGTTGAGCTAGCTCTATAACCTAGTTCAAATAATTTTAAACTAGTGTTGAACTAGCCCTATAACCTACTACAAATAATTTTACACTAGAGTTGAAATAGCTTAATTACCTAGTACAAATAATTTTACACTAGAGTTGAACTAGTTCTATAACCTAGTACAAATCATTTTACAATAGAGTTGAACTAGCTATATAACCTATTTCAAATAATTTTACACTAGAATTGAACTAGCTCTATAACCTAGTACAAATAATTTTACACTAGAGTTGAACTAGCTCTATAACCTAGTACAAATAATTTTACACTAGAAATGATATAGCTCTATAACTTAGTACACATAAGTTTACACTAGTGTTGAAAAAGGGCAATAACCTAGTACAAATCATTTTACACTATAGTTGAACTAGCTCTATAACCTAGTACAAATAATTTTATACTATAGTTGAACTAGCTATATAACCTAGTACAAATAATTTTACACTAGCGTTGAACTCGGTCTATAACCTATTACAAATCATATTGCATTATAGTTGAACTAGCTCTATTATCTAGTACAAATAGTTTTACACTAGAACTGAACTAGCTCTATAACCTAGTACAAATCATTTTACACTAGAGTTGAACTAGCTCTGTGACCTAGTACACACAATTTCAGACTAGAGTTGAACTAGCTCTATAACCTAGTACAAATAATTTTAAATTAGAGTTGAACTAGCTCTATAACCTAGTACAAATAATTTTACACTAGAGTTGAACTAGCTCTTTGACCTAGTACACACAATTCTAGACTAGAGTTGAACTAGCTCTATAACCTAGTACAAATAATTGTAAACTAGAGTTGAACTAGCTCTATAACCTAGTACAAATAATTTTACACTAGAGTTGAACTAGCTCTATTACCTAGTACAAATAATGTTACACTAGAGTTGAACTAGCTCTATAACCTAGTACAAATCATTTTACACTATAGTTGAACTAGATCTATAACCTATTACAAATAACCTTACACTAGAATTGAACTAGCTCTATAACCTAGTACAAATAATTTTACACTAGAGTTGAACTAGCTCTATAATCTAGTACACATAATTTTACACTAGCATTGAACTAGGGCTATAAGATAGTATAAATCATTTTACTCTATAGTTGAACTATGTGACGCCCCCGATTCAATCGTACACTAATCATGCACGCAAATCTGTATGATCAAGATCAGGGACTCACGGGAAGATATCACAACACAACTCTAAAAGTAACATAAGTCATACAAGCATCATATTACAAGCCAGGGGCCTCGAGGGCTCGAATACAAGTGCTCGAACATAAGCGAGTCAGCGGAAGCGACAATATCTGAGTACAGACAAAAGTTAAACAAGTTGCCATAAGATGGCTAGCACAAACTGGGGTACAGATCGAAAGAGGCGCAGGCCTACTGTCTGGGATCCTCCTAAACTACTCCTGGTCGTCGTCAGCGGTCTGCACATAGTAGTAGGCACCTCCAGTGTAGTAGGAGTCGTCGTCGACGGTGGCATTTGGATCCTGGGCTCCAATGTCTTGTTGCGGCATCTGGGAAGAAAAGGAAAGAGGAGGAAAAGAGGGAGCAAAGCAACCGTGAGTACTCATCCAAAGTACTCGCAAGCAAGGATCTACACTACATATGCATGGGTACATGTCTAAAGAGGCAATATCGGTGGACTGAAATGCAGAATGCAAGAATAAGAGGGGGATAGCTAGTCCTATCGAAGCCTATGCTTCTGGCAGCCTCCATCTTGCAGCATGTAGAAGAGAGTAGATTGAAGTCCTCCAAGTAGCATCGCATAGCATAATCCTACCCGACGATCCTCCCCTCGTCGCCCTGTGGAAAAGCGATCACTGGGTTGTCTTTGGAACTTGTCTGGATGTGTTTTATTAAGTATCCGGTTCTAGTTGTCATAAGGTCAAGGTACAACTCGAGTTCGTCCTTTTACCGAGGGACACAACTATTCGAATAGATAAACTTCCCTACAGGGGTGCACCAATAACCCAACACGCTCGATCCCCTTTGGCCGGACACACTTTCCTGGGTCATGCCTGTCCTCGGATGATCAACACGTCGCCGCCCTACCTAGGCACAACAGAGAGGTCAACACGCCGGTCTAAATCCTTTGCGCGCAGGGGTCTGGGCCCATCGCCCATTGCACAACTGCACATTGCTGCTGCAGCTGGTGAGCAGACCTAGCAACCTCGATTACAAAGGAAGTTGCATTACGCGGTCCAACCCAGCTTGCGCCGCCCAGTCGCTGACGTCAAGAAGGCTTCGGCTGATACCATGACGCTGAGTGCCCATAACTGTTCCCGCGTAGTTGGTTAGTGCGTATAGGCCAGTGGTCAGACTCAGATCAAATACCAAGATCTCGTTAAGCATGTTCATTGTACTAGGGCTATAACCTAGTACAAATCATTTTACACTAGAGTTGAACTAGATCTATGACCAAGTACACACAATTTTATACTAGAGTTGAACTAGCTCTATAACCTAGTACAAATAATTTTACACTAGAGTTGAACTAGCTTTATAACCTATTACAAATAATTTTACTATAGAGTTGAACAAGCTCTATAACATAGTACAAATCATTTTACACTATAGTTGAACTAGCTATATAACCTAGTTCAAATAATTTTACACTAGAATTGAACTAGCTCTATAACCTAGTACAAATAATTTTATACTAGAGTTGAACTAGCTCTATAAACTAGTACAAATAATTTTACACTAGAAATGAACTAGCTCTATAACTTGGTACACATAAATTTACACTAGCGTTGAAAAAGGGCAATAACTTAGTACAAATCATTTTACACTATAGTTCAACTAGCTCTATAACCTTGTACAAATAATTTTACACTAGAGTTGAACTAGCTCTATAACCTAGGACAAATAATTTGACACTAGCGTTGAACTAGGTCTATAACCTAGTACAAATCATTTTACACTATAGTTGAACTAGCTCTATTATCTAGTACAAATAATTTTACACTAGAATTGAACTAGCTCTATAACCTAGTACAAATCATTTTACACTAGAGTTGAACTAGCTCTATGACCTAGTACACACAATTTTAGACTAGAGTTCAACTAGCTCTATAACCTAGTACAAATAATTGTAAACTAGAGTTGAACTAGCTCTATAACCTAGTACAAATAATTTTACACTAGAGTTGAACTAGCTCTATTACCTAGTACAAATAATGTTACACTAGAGTTGAACTAGCTCTATAACCTAGTACAAATCATTTTACACTATGGTTGAACTAGCTCTATAGCCTAGTACAAATAACTTTACACTAGAATTGAACTAGCTCTATAACCTAGTACAAATGATTTTACACTAGAGTTGAACTAGCTCTATAATCTAGTACACATAATTTTACACTAGCGTTGAACTAGGGCTATATGCTAGTACAAATCATTTTACACCATAGTTGAACTACCTCTATAACCTAGTACAAATAATTTTATACTAAAATTGAACTAGCTCTATAACCTAGTACAAATCATTTTACACTAGAGTAGAACTAGCTCTATAACCTAGTACAAATAATTCTACACTAGAAATGAACTATCTCTATAACCTAGTACAAATAATTTTATACTAAAATTGAACTAGCTCTATAACCTAGTACAAATCATTTTACACTAGAGTTGAACTAGCTCTATAACCTAGTACAAATAATTTTACACTAGAGTTGAACTAGCTCTATAACCAAGTACAAATAATTTTACACTAGAAATGAACTTGCTCTATAACCTGGTACACATAATTTTACACTAGCATTGTACTAGGGCTATAACCTAGTACAAATCATTTTACACTAGAGTTGAACTAGATCTATGACCAAGTACACACAATTTTATACTAGAGTTGAACTAGCTCTATAACCTAGTACAAATAATTTTACACTAGAGTTGAACTAGCTTTATAACCTAGTACAAATAATTTTACTATAGAGTTGAACAAGCTCTATAACATAGTACAAATCATTTTACACTATAGTTGAACTAGCTATATAACCTAGTTCAAATAATTTTACACTAGAATTGAACTAGCTCTATAACCTAGTACAAATAATTTTATACTAGAGTTGAACTAGCTCTATAAACTAGTACAAATAATTTTACACTAGAAATGAACTAGCTCTATAACTTGGTACATATAAATTTACACTAGCGTTGAAAAAGGGCAATAACCTAGTACAAATCATTTTACACTATAGTTCAACTAGCTCTATAACCTTGTACAAATAATTTTACACTAGAGTTGAACTAGCTCTATAACCTAGGACAAATAATTTGACACTAGCGTTGAACTAGGTCTATAACCTAGTACAAATCATTTTACACTATAGTTGAACTAGCTCTATTATCTAGTACAAATAATTTTACACTAGAATTGAACTAGCTCTATAACCTAGTACAAATCATTTTACACTAGAGTTGAACTAGCTCTATGACCTAGTACACACAATTTTAGACTAGAATTGAACTAGCTCTATAACCTAGTACAAATAATCGTAAACTAGAGTTGAACTAGCTCTATAACCTAGTACAAATAATTTTACACTAGAGTTGAACTAGCTCTACTACCTAGTACAAATAATGTTACACTAGAGTAGAACTAGCTCTATAACCTAGTACAAATCATTTTACACTATGGTTGAACTAGCTCCATAGCCTAGTACAAATAACTTTACACTAGAAATGAACTAGCTCTATAACCTAGTACAAATGATTTTACAGTAGAGTTGAACTAGCTCTTTAATCTAGTACACATAATTTTACACTAGCGTTGAACTAGGGCTATAAGCTAGTACAAATCATTTTACACTATAGTTGAACTACCTCTATAACCTAGTACAAATAATTTTATACTAAAGTTGAACTAGCTCTATAACCTAGTACAAATCATTTTACACTACAGTAGAACTAGCTCTATAACCTAGTACAAATAATTTTACACTAGAAATGAACTATCTCTATAAACTAGTACAAATAATTTTATACTAAAATTGAACTAGCTCTATAACCTAGTACAAATCATTTTACACTAGAGTTGAACTAGCTCTATAACCTAGTACAAATAATTTTACACTAGAGTTGAACTAGCTCTATAACCTAGTACAAATAATTTTACACTAGCATTGAACTAGCTCTATAACCAAGTACAAATAATTTTACACTAGAAATGAACTTGCTCTATAACCTGGTACACATAATTTTACACTAGCATTGTACTAGGGCTATAACCTAGTACAAATCATTTTACACTAGAGTTGAACTAGATCTATGACCAAGTACACACAATTTTATACTAGAGTTGAACTAGCTCTATAACATAGTACAAATAATTTTACACTAGAGTTGAACTAGCTTTATAACCTAGTACAAATAATTTTACTATAGAGTTGAACAAGCCCTATAACATAGTACAAATCATTTTACACTATAGTTGAACTAGCTATATAACCTAGTTCAAATAATTTTACACTAGAATTGAACTAGCTCTATAACCTAGTACAAATAATTTTATACTAGAGTTGGACTAGCTCTATAAACTAGTACAAATAATTTTACACTAGAAATGAACTAGCTCTATAACTTGGTACACATAAATTTACACGAGCGTTGAAAAAGGACAATAACCTAGTACAAATCATTTTACACTATAGTTCAACTAGCTCTATAACCTTGTACAAATAATTTTACACTAGAGTTGAACTAGCTCTATAACCTAGGACAAATAATTTGACACTAGCGTTGAACTAGGTCTATAACCTAGAACAAATCATTTTACACTATAGTTGAACTAGCTCTATTATCTAGTACAAATAATTTTACACTAGAATTGAACAAGCTCTATAACCTAGTACAAATCATTTTACACTAGAGTTGAACTAGCTCTATGACCTAGTACACACAATTTTAGACTAGAGTTGAACTAGCTCTATAACCTAGTACAAATAATTTTAAACTAGAGTTGAACTAGCTCTATAACCTATTACAAATAATTTTACACTAGAGTTGAACTAGCTCTATTACCTAGTACAAATAATGTTACACTAGAGTTGAACTAGCTCTATAACCTAGTACAAATCATTTTACACTATGGTTGAACTAGCTCTATAGCCTAGTACAAATAACTTTACACTAGAATTGAACTAGCTCTATAACCTAGTACAAATGATTTTACAAAGAGAGTTGAACTAGCTCTATAATCTAGTACACATAATTTTACACTAGCGTTGAACTAGGGCTATAAGCTAGTACAAATCATTTTACACTATAGTTGAACTACCTCTATAACCTAGTACAAATAATTTTATACTAAAATTGAACTAGCTCTATAACCTAGTACAAATCATTTTACACTAGAGTAGAACTAGCTCTATAACCTAGTACAAATAATTTTACACTAGAAATGAACTATCTCTATAACCTAGTACAAATAATTTTATACTAAAATTGATCTAGCTCTATAACCTAGTTCAAATCATTTTACACTAGAGTTGAACTAGCTCTATAACCTAGTACAAATAATTTTACACTAGAGTTGAACTAGCTCTATAACCTAGTACAAATAATTTTGCACTAGCATTGAACTAGCTCTATAAGCAAGTACAAATAATTTTACACTAGAAATGAACTTGCTATATAACCTGGTACACATAATTTTACACTAGCATTGTACTAGGGCTATAACCTAGTACAAATCATTTTACACTAGAGTTGAACAAGATCTATGACGAAGTACACACAATTTTATACTAGAGTTGAACTAGCTCTATAACCTAGTACAAATAATTTTACACTAGAGTTGAACTAGCTTTATAACCTAGTAAAAATAATTTTACTATAGAGTTGAACAAGCCCTATAACATAGTACCAATCATTTTACACTATAGTTGAACTAGCTATATAACCTAGTTCAAATAATTTTACACTAGAATTGAACTAGCTCTATAAACTAGTACAAATAATTTTATACTAGAGTTGAACTAGCTCTATAAACTAGCACAAATAATTTTACACTAGAAATGAACTAGCTCTATAACTTGGTACACATAAATTTACACTAGCGTTGAAAAAGGGCAATAACCTAGTACAAATCATTTTACTCTATAGTTCAACTATCTCTATAACCTTGTACAAATAATTTTACACTAGAGTTGAACTAGCTCTATAACCTAGGACAAATAATTTGACACTAGCGTTGAACTAGGTCTATAACCTAGTACAAATCATTTTACACTATAGTTGAACTAGCTCTATTATCTAGTACAAATAATTTTACTATAGAATTGAACTAGCTCTATAACCTAGTACAAATCATTTTACACTAGAGTTGAACTAGCTCTATGACCTAGTACGCACAATTTTAGACTAGAGTTGAACTAGCTCTATGACCTAGTACAAATAATTGTAAACTAGAGTTGAACTAGCTCTATAACCTAGTACAAATAATTTTACACTAGAGTTGAACTAGCTCTATTACCTAGTACAAATAATGTTACACTAGAGTTGAACTAGCTCTATAACCTAGTACAAATCATTTTACACTATGGTTGAACTAGCTCTATAGCCTAGTACAAATAACTTTACACTAGAATTGAACTAGCTCTATAACCTAGTACAAATGATTTTACACTAGAGTTGAACTAGCTCTATAATCTAGTACACATAATTTTACACTAGCGTTGAACTAGGGCGATAAGCTAGTACAAATCATTTTACACTATAGTTGAACTACCTCTATAACATAGTACAAATAATTTTATACTAAAATTGAACTAGCTCTATAACCTAGTACAAATCATTTTACACTAGAGTAGAACTAGCTCTATAACCTAGTACAAATAATTTTACACTAGAAATGAACTACCTCTATAACCTAGTACAAATAATTTTATACTAAAATTGAACTAGCTCTATAACCTAGTACAAATCATTTTACACTAGAGTTGAACTAGCTCTATAACCTAGTACAAATAATTTTACACTAGAGTTGAACTAGCTCTATAACCTAGTACAAATAATTTTACACTAGCATTGAACTAGCTCTATAACCAAGTACAAATAATTTTACACTAGAAATGAACTTGCTCTATAACCTGGTACACATAATTTTACACTAGCATTGTACTAAGGCTATAACCTAGTACAAATCATTTTACACTAGAGTTGAACTAGCTCTATGACCTAGTACACACAATTTTAGATTATAGTTGAACTAGCTCTATAACCTAGTACAAATAATTTTAAACGAGACTTGGACTAGCTCTCTGACCTAGTACAAATAATTTTACACTATAGTTGAACTAGCTCTATAACCTAGTACAAATAATTTTACACTACAGTTGAACTATCTCTATAACCTAGTACAAATCATTATACACTATAGTTGAACTAGTTCTATAACCTAGTACAAATAATTTTACACTAGAATTGAACTAGCTCTATAACGTAGTACAAATAGTTTTACACTAGAGTTGAACTAACTATATAATCTAGTACACATAATTTTACACTAGCGTTGAACTAGGGCTATAAGCTAGTAAAAATCATTTTAGACTATAGTTGAACTACCTCTATAACCTAGTACAAATAATTTGACACTAAAATTAAACTAAATCTATAACCTAGTTCAAATGATTTTACACTAGAGTTGAACTAGCTCTATAACCTAATGTCAGTGTCAAAACCGGCGGATCTCGGGTAGGGCGTCCCGATCTGTGTGTCTTACGCTGATGGTAACAGGATGCAAGGGACACAATGTTTACCCAGGTTTGGGCCCTCTCGATGGAGGTAAAACCCTACTTCCTGCTTAATTGATATTGATGATATGAGTAGTACAAGAGTAGATCTACCACGAGATCGTAGAGGCTAAACCCTAGAAGCTAGCCTATGATGATTGTGATTGTGATCGTGATCGGCCTTCTAAGGACCAACCTCTCCGGTTTATCTAGACACCGGAGAGGGCTAGGGTTTACACGGAGTCGGTTACAAGGAAGGAAATACAATATCGGGATCGCCAAGCTTGTCTTCCACGCCAAGGAGAGTCCCATCTGGACATGGGAAGGAGTCTTGAGTCTTGTATCTTCACGCTCTAATAGTCCAGACGAAGCATATAGTCCGGCCGTCCGGATACCCCCTAATCCAGGACTCCCTCAATAGCCCCTGAACCAGGCTTCAATGACGATGAGTCCGACGCGCAGTCTTGTCTTCGGCATTGCAAGGCGGGTTCCATCTCCGAATACTACAAAGTAATTATCGAACACTTAGACCGTGTCCGGATCTGCGAGATGATCCTCACATACCATCGTAGGGAACATTTCATAAATCTGATCTGTTGGCAATCTTCGTACGTCGTGCCCTTGCATCTTGGCCCGGCCCAACACGAACTGGTGTTTCTTGGCCCACCTTGACTCGCGTTGTGAGTCGGTTTTATTGGCACGCCCTGCCAAAGCAGACATCGTGTTCCTCTTATTATGGGATCTTCCATCAATAAAGGCGTGCGCAACCCCATGACGACTGTTGGTATGACTCCATGTGTTTTTAGATAAGTCTCAAGCGGTCACGCTGAGGACTCTTGATATTCACCCTCTTTATAAAGGGGCCGAGGCCTATACCTCTTTTCCACCACCCTTGCGCCCTTTCGCATCTCGAGTTCTAACACCCGAGACCCAAACTCAAACACCCTAGATCCTCCAATATGTCCGGAACCAACTCTCAGGGCCGGTGGGTGGCCTCGTCGATCAAAGAGGTGGACATTGCGAGGCTTAGGGAGGTCGGATATCTGACTGCCGACATCCAACACAGGGTTCCAGCTCTAGGGCAGGTCATCCCAACTCCCCAGGCTAATGAGAGTGTCGTATTTGTCCCTCACTTCCTCCGTGGCTTGGGCCTCACCCTTGATCCCTTTGTGAGGGGGCTCATGTTCTATTACGGGTTAGATTTTCACGATCTAGCCCCGGACACTATCCTCCATGTCTTGTCGTTCATCATTGTGTGCGAGGCTTTTCTCCACGTCACTCCACACTTCGGCTTATGTCTCAAGACCTTCAATGTGAAGCCGAAGATGATCGAGGGGCGACATGCGGAGTGCGGAGGTTCCATAATAAGTAGGAACGCCGATGCCCCATGGCCAGAGGGTTCTTTCCCAGAGGTGTATGATGTATGGCAGGGGAGGTGGTTTTACGTCACGGCTCCCCGAGGCACAAAGTGGGTGGCCGCCCCCGAGTTCCGCTCGGGCCCTCCGTCACAATTGGCGTCATGGACCGACGTAGGACGGAATTGGGAGCCTGCTAGTGATGTTCCAGTACTGTAGAGCCGTATCAGGGAGCTTCTTGAGAAGGACATTAACCTTGTCAGCGTAATTCAAGTAATGCTAATCCAACGGATGTTGCCGTGCAAACGCCGGCCTCTCCGGATGTGGGAGTTCAATCCAGAGGGTCCGCGGACTATTAAGCACTTCTTTGTCCTGAAGCTTGAAGGGATGTGTAAATTATTCTTCGGACCACAAGTAAAGTGTCAGGACACCACCGAGGATGCGGGCCTAAGCTGCAATCGCATAGATACCCAAGTAAGTAACCTTGAAACCGGACACTTTGTTTATATTTGTCATAGTCATTATTCTGAAAACCCTCCATGGTCAGGAATGGCTCAGCAAGGCGGAGATAATCAGGTGTCCGGCGCCACTTCCCGAAGGCTCGCCTTGTCCAACCATTGCCAAGATGCTTGGCCGGGTGCTCAGCAAAATGCCCTCAGGGAAAGACGAAGGGAAGAACAGAGAAACCAAACTGCACACACTGCACATCCAAACCGGGGTAATTGCTACCTCCCCTAAGGAGGATAGTCGGGAAAGGGAGTCTAAAGCCTCCTCCCCACGCGGGAAGAAGAGGGCCGCCTCCGAAGACTTGGAGATGGAGGTGCCCAAGCAGGGGAAGAAAGTTTCACTAGGGCCCTGCCCCGAAGGGCATCCTTACCGCGTCATGCCCGCCAACGGGCCAGCCCTCCACCGAGCTGTAAGCTACCTATAAATTTGAAGGTACTACTTTTCTCCTAGTACACTAACCAGGATCCATTCTTTCAGTCCGGCTAGCAGCTCTTCTTAACAGAGTTCGTCTTCAGGGGATCTTCCTCCAGAGATGATGGAGAGTGAGACCCCACCAGCTTCTCCGCCTCATGAGGTGGGCGACACCAAGGTGTCGTCACGGAGGAGTCCGGATCTACCGAAGCCAGAGGCTAATCCTTCAGTCGCCCTAAGCCCGGAGCGTTCAGCTCCCACGGGGGGCGATGAGAAGGGTCCGACACAGTTTGGTGTCCGGCCGAACATACTGATTGGCCTTCTGGAGCGAGCTGTGCTCTCGGAGGAGCATCGCTCATTAATGAGCACGGTGCTCAAGAAGATTTCATCTGCCACAAGCGGTTTGAATGAAGCATTTATGAGCCTGCTCAGAGGCTTTGAGGTATGTTGTGAAAAATACACGATTTTTTGGCTGTGAGGCACACGCTAGGTGTGCTCCATATGCATAGTAGCCCCTGAGACTCTGGTTGCCCGCCCTAGGCGGCAAACGGAGGATCATATTTCATAAGTTATGACTGCGATGTACATATGCGCAGGTATTTAAGGGTCTGGCAGCCGACCAATCCGTTGAAGTTGTCGAACTAAGGATGCAGATCGGATCTATTGATGCCGATATCACGCTGGTGAACGAGCGGCCGAATGAGTCACAAGGTATGTGCTCTGCTTTCCTTATTATGTTGTATAGGAAAATATGAGAGGAGCATATTATTAATGCGACATGTTTGGACTACAGACGGAGCTGCTGCCGTGGAAGCCCTGAGGGCGGAACTTGCCCAGGCCAAGGAACAAGCTCGGGCTAGCAATGCGGCTGCCCTAAAGGCGGCCGAAGAGTTGAGAGCCGAACAGGCTGCTCATCGCCGAAGCGAAGACAAGATAGCCGAAATGGCTATGGAGTTGAAAAATGCCGCCGACCGGCATGAGCTCCTTGAAAAGGATAGTCAGGTTAATTCGGCTGACCTGAACAAGGCACTTAATGTGGCCAAGGAGATGCGGACCGAAATCAGGGATGTGCGGGAGGAGCTTCGACAGGCCGGAAAAATCACGGCTGGGAGCCCCTAATTGTTGCGGATGAAGTTCTTGGATCCGAAGTATGCTCTCCTGGATCGACGCTGGAGTCCTGCAGATGCTTATGTGGACTTGGCGAAGAGTACAGCTGATGCCACCAAGTTTTTCGAGGATCAACGTGATAAAGAAGTGGAGAAGCTGTTCTGGTCCCAATTCAATGCTCCTGCGCGCCCATTGCCGTTAAGTGAGAAGATGTCTGCCGTGGCGGAACTTCATGCCATGCGAGCTTGCCATGCGGTCTGTAATAGACCATCTTTGGCCGAAGGAGCCGAAGCCGGACAGTTTTTTTGGTTTGGTGCAACAATTCCTTGGTGCCGTATCTCAAATTGATGCCATGAGGAGGTCGGCGTGTATAGAGGGTGCACGGATGGCACTTGCACGCGCTAAAGCATATTGGACAGATATGGAGGCCACCCTCATTGCGACCCAGAATCTGGCGGGAGGCCAGGATCCGGCCGAGCACTACTTGGAGCAGGTAACAGAAGGTGCTCTCTTAATAGAAGCTCAGTGCTCGAAGAATGTCATGTTCGAGTGACAACTCGTGTCATTGTAAAAACAATGTTATTTTGATTATAAGGCTGTATTTATACTTATTGCCCGAAAGTATTATTTGTGCCTCCTGTGCGCCCGTTTTTATGTATATGTGTAATTTTTGAAAGTTAGCAGTCGTTGGCTTCAGCCCCCACGCATACAATGCGGGGGTGTTCATGAAAAATATGCATAATCACACTTGATCCAACGTCTTGGTCCGTTAAGGAGGTGATCGCACGTCGAACTAGGCAACCGGACTATATAGCTGTAACACTTTCACTTAGCCATAGGAGTTTGACGGTGGGGCTACTATGTAGCCCCTAGTACTTTTGCGTGCATCTGAATACGTGCGTGTGTGTACATGACCGGGAAACGGTCCTTCGTTAATGCATAGGAATCCTAAAGATTCCGGTAAGTCTTCGAGTGGTTGAACAGTCTCTCGCTGTATCATGACGATCGGTTTTGCTTTCTCTCGAGGTGCTCATCCGAATAACCAGGCACAATCGCAGTAGTTCTCCTTAGGCCGCCTTAGCCGATAAGAATGGAACGTAAGGCGGCAAACCCAGGAGCCGGGCAAACACAACATTTGACCAAAGACATGATTCGGAGCTGATGCATATAAGGCCAAACTCGTGATGCCGAACACTCCCGAAGGTATTCGGACTTTGTAACAAAAATGGGCTGAAGAGCGCCTTTCATTATAAACCCCGTATTTCCAGTGCACGGCATTGGTCTGTCGTGGCGAAATGCCAATAACGGCAGTATCCTCTGTGGGTATAGTACCCATGGGATGTGTAAACAACAAGAGGCAATATAAAAGGTTTACACAGGGGCTTAATCTAAAGAGAAACCTCTGAGCGGGGCCCTGCTGCACGTCTGCGCCTTTGTCTCCGTTGTGCCGTTTCCTGGAAGGGTATCACACGCATTGTGTCTGTAAAAAAGAAGAACTCGTGTAAAAGAGTACGGCGTAAGCGTGCGCTGGATGGTAAAAGTGTAAGGCATTGGCCTATAAATAAGGTCAGGCCAACGGTGGGATTTTATTAAATATTTATTGCCCCTGGTGTCCTCTATGGGATTACATATACCGCACCCTGGCTCATTTTTATCCGGGCTGCCAGACTCGTCTAACCGTGTCCATGGTCTTAACGACCAGTCATGCTTTTTGGTATCGGAGGCCGCTTAGAGTCCGGTCGCTAGAGCTATCGCGTATTCCTCCGCGTGTGAAGAGCGCTCTGTGTTTCCGTTAACGGTGATGACGCCATGTGGACCGGGCATCTTGAGTGTAAGGTAGGCATAGTGTGGTACTGCATTGAAGCGGGTGAAGGCCACTCTTCCTAGCAATGCGTGATAGCCGCTTTGGAAGGGTGCGATGGAGAAGAGTAGTTCTTCACTTTTGAAGTTGCCTAGGGAGCCGAATGTTACCTCCAGTACGACGGAGCCCATGCCGTAGGCTTCAACGCCTGGTATCACCCCTTCAAAGGTGGTGTTGTTTTGGCTAATTCTGGATGGGTCTATCCCCATCCTGCGGACAGTGTCCTGGTATATTAAATTGAGACTACTGCCGCCGTCCATGAGGACGTGGGTGAGATGGTATCCGTCGATTATTGGGTCAAGCACCAAGGCCTCTGATCCTCCGCACCGAATACTAGTCATGCAGTCCGTGTGATCGAAGATGATCGGACAAGCCAACCAGTAGTTAGGTGTGGGTACGATGGGCTCTATAGCCTACGCGTCTCTGAGCGCGCGTTCGTGCCTTCTTGTGGATGTGTGAGTCGCGTGGATCATGTTTACTGTTTTAACCTCTGGTGGGAATTTTTTCTGTCCCCCAGTGTTTGGTTGGCGAGGTTCATCCTCGTCTTCACTTGGTGTTTCCCTTCCCTTGTGTTCGACATTTAATTTGCCGGCCTGCTTGAAGACCCAGCACTCTCTGTGCATGCGGTTCGCAGGTTTGTCGGGGGTGCCATGGATTTGGCATACCGTCATCAGACTCGCTCGCACTGACGGTCCCTCTTCTTGCCTTTAAATGGCTTCTTTTGCTGATCGGGTCGAGAGCCCCTGAATCCGGCGTGGACCGTTGTATTGTCCGGGATCTCTTCCTTGTTTTGATGTTTGTTTTTATTACGCCGTGGCTTCCCGTTGCCATCCCTTATTTCGGATGTGCTTGGGTCGCTGGTGCCTTTACAGGCCAACCAGCTATCTTCACCCACGCAAAAGTGGGTCATAAGGCTTGTTAAGGCTGCCATTGTCCGTGGGTTTTCTTGGCCGAGGTGTCTGGCGAGCCACTCGTCGCGGATGCTGTGTTTGAATGCCGCTAAGGCTTCGGCATCCGGACAATCGACAATTTGATTCTTCTTAGTGAGTAATCTGTTCCAAAGCTTGCGGGTGGACTCTCCGGGCTGTTGGGTTATATGACTTAAATCGTCCGCATCCGGAGGCCGGACATAAGTCCCTTGAAAATTGGCCCTGAAAGCGTCCTCGAGTTCCTCCCAACTCCTAATTGAATTTTCGGGGAGTCTTTTCAACCAGTGTCGAGCTGGTCCCTTCAACTTGAGGGGAAGATATTTGATGGCGTGGAGGTCATCCCCACGAGCCATGTGTATATGCAGGATAAAATCCTTGATCAAGACCCCTGGGTCTGTTGTTTCGTCGTATGCCTCTATGTTCACAGGTTTAAAACCCTGTGAAAATTCATGGTCCAATACTTCTTTGGTGAATCACAGGGGGTGAGCAGCCCGTCTGTATCTGGACATGCTGTGGCATGCCGTCGGCTGTTGTTATGTCCGGTGTTTGTTCCGAACTGGTATTCGATTGGTATGATTGTTTTGGTGACCATAGTCCCGCGCCGGGGTGTGTCCTTTGATCCGTATATGGACCTAGCCGCGCCGGCTTTCTTATCCAGGTGCTCACGTAAATCGTGCGCGGCGTCGGTAGCTGCTCTGTTGCGGTTATGAAGTGGTCATCCAGCCTCCTGGTCATGTTATTCTTTGGTGGAATGGCCTCGTCGTCGAATTCTGGCAGGAGCTTGCGTTTGGATAGCTCTTTGTATGGCGATCGTCGCCGCATCTTTCTTTAGTGTCTGGCACTTTATTCCATCTGCGGTTGAGCGTTTCCTGTGCGTCCTTTAGCCGTTGCTTCTGCTTCTTTAGACTTCTCACGGTGGCCATAAGCCTTCTATGGAGGTTATCTTGTTCCACACGTGTTTCCGGGATGATGAATGCATCGTCATCCGGACTGTGTTCTTGTCCTGGGGCGGTTTGATGAACTCGTCCCTCGGGATCATTGTGATCGGGCGTCTGCTCCAAACTGTGTTCGGCGTGACCTAGCTCATCCTGATCCATCACTGGGTCCGTATGGTCGTTGTTACCTTCGGAGTTGACTGGGGTGTCGATCTTTCTGGCGCTCTTGTCGCTATTTTTACTGTTGCTGGACTTGGAGCGCGTCTGTGCCGTCGCTTTGGTTTTTGCCCGGGGGTTTTATCTTCCGGATTGTCGCCTCGTCCTCCTTAGGCGTGTCCACCATGTATATATCGTACGACGGGGTGGCTGTCCACCGCCCCGTGAGCGGTGGTTCCTGTTCTTTTCCTGCATCGTCGTCCGTACCGTCGATGTCTTCGGAGTCGAAGCCAAGCACGTCGGTTAATTCATCGACCATGGCAATGAAATGGGTGGTGGGTTGGCAATGTATTCCTTCGTCGCCTGCTTCGCACTCGAGCCGGACATAGTTCAGCCAAGAGTATCATGTCAAAGAGAGAGACTTTAACGAGTTCAGCATGTCGCCAAAGGGCGAGTGCTGGAAGGTATCCGCAGCGGTAAACTCCATTACCGGAGCCCAACCAGGCTCGGCAGGCTCGGAAACGCGCGGACTGGAACCTACAACCGAATACGAGTCCAGGGGTCTGGGGTCATAGGCTTCCTTGGAGGTAAGGTCTGTGTTCGGCTCTACCACCGATGAGTGGGCGGCCTGCGGGGCGGGGTCCATCCACCCGTCCTTGGGCAACGTAGTCTGCTCCGGATATAGGTCCGAGGCTACCGCAGAGGTGATACCCCGAGCGCTGTCCGACGGCAGGTCTAGGCCGTGCTCATCGTGACTGTCCCGTGCTCCTGGCTCAGGCCCGATTCTGTCGAAGATCAAGTCACCACGGATATCGGCCGTGTAGTACAGGTTTCCGAATCTGACCTGGTGGCCAGGGGCGTAGCTGTCGATCTTCTCGAGTTGGCCAAGAGAGTTGGCATGCATCGCGAAGCCGCCGAACACGAAGATTTGTCCGGGGAGAAAAGTCTCACCCTAGACCATGTTGTTGACGATTGAATGCACCATCAAGCCTTGCAGCAGCGACACACAGGAACTCTCAATGAAAGCACCTATGTCGGTGTCAAAACTGGCGGATCTCAGGTAGGGGGTCCTGATCTGTGCGTCTTAGGCTGATCGTAACAGGAAGCAAGGGACGCAATGTGTACCCAGGTTTCGGCCCTCTCGATGGAGGTAAAACCCTACTTCCTGCTTGGTTGATATTGATGATATGAGTAGTACAAGAGTAGATCTACCACGAGATCGTAGAGGCTAAACCCTAGAAGCTAGCCTATGATGATTATGATTGTGATCGTGATCGGCCTTATAAGGACCAACCTCTCTGGTTTATATAGACACCAGAGAGGGCTAGGGTTTACACGGAGTCGGTTACAAGGAAGGAAATACAATATCCGGATCGCCAAGCTTGTCTTCCACGCCAAGGAGAGTCCCATCCGGACACGGGACGGAGTCTTGAGTCTTGTATCTTCACGCTCCAATAGTCCGGACGATGTATATAGTTCGGCCATCCGGATACCCCCTAATCAAGGACTCCCTCACCTAGAACAAATAGTTTTACACTAGAAATGAACTAGCTCTATAACCTAGTACAAATAATTGTACACTAGAATTGAACTAGCTCTATAACCTAGTACAAAAAAAATTTATACTGGAGTTGAACTAGCTCTATAACTAATTACAAATGATTCTACACTAGAAATGAACTAGCTCTATAACCTGGTACACATAATTTCACACTAGCGTTGAACTAGGGCTATAACCTGGTACAAATTGTTTTATAGTAGAGTTGAACTAGCGCTATAACATAGTACAAATAATTTTACACTAGAGTTGAACTAGCAGTATAACCTAGTGCAAATGATTTTACACTAGAGTTGAACTAGCTCTATAACCTAGTACAAATCATTTTACGCTATAGTTGAACTAGCTCTATAAACTAGTACAAATAATTTTACACTAGAATTGAACTAGCTCTATAACCAAGTACACTTTTTTTTACATTAGAGTTGAACTAGCTCTATAACGTAGTACAAATAATTTTACATTAGAAATGAACTAGCTCTATAACCTAGTACACATAATTTTACACTAGCATTGTACTAGGGCTATAATTTAGTACAAATCATTTTACACTAGAGTTGAACTAGCTCTATGACCTAGTACATGCAATTTTAGACTAGAGTTGAGCTAGCTCTATAACCTAGTATAAAATAATTTTAAACTAGAGTTGTACTAGCTCTATAACCTAGAAGAAATAATTTTACACATGAGTTGAACTAGCTCTATTACCTAGTATAAATAATTTTAAACTAGAGTTGAACTAGCTCTATAACCTAGTAGAAATAATTTTACAATGGAGTTGAACTAGCTTTATTACCTAGTAGAAATAATTTTGCACTAGAGTTGAACTAGCTCTATAACCTAGTACAGATCATCTTACACTATAGTTGAACTAGCTATATGACCTAGTTCAAATAATTTAACACTAGAGTTGAACTAGCTCTATAACCTAGTACAAATCATTTTACACTATAGTTGAACTAGCTACATAACCTAGATCAAATAATTTTACACTAGAGTTGAAATTGCTCTATAACCTAGTACAAATCATTTTACACTATAGTCGAACTAGCTCTATAACCTAATTCAAATAATTTTACACTAGAGTTCAACTAGCTCTATAACCTAGTACAAATAATTTTACACTAGAGTTGAACTAGCTCTATAACCTAGTACAAATAATTTTACACTAGAAATGAACTATCTCTATAACCTGGTACACATAATTTTACACTGGCGTTTAAAAAGGGCAAAAACCTAGTACAAATCATTTTACACTATAGTTTAACTAGCTCTATAACTTAGTACAAATAATTTTACACTACAGTTGATCTAGCTCTATAACCTAGTAAAAATAAATTTACAATAGCGTTGAACTAGGTTTATAACCTACTACAAATCATTTTACACTATAGTTGAACTAGCTCTATTATCTAGTACAAATAATTTTACACTAGAATTGAACTAGCTCTATAACCTAGTACAAATCAATTTACACTAGAGTTGAACTAGCTCTATGACCTAGTACACAGAATTTTAGACTAGACTTCAACTAGCTCCATAACCTAGTACAAATAATTTTAAACTAGAGTTGAACTAGCTCTATAACCTAGAACAAATAATTTTACACTAGAGTTGAACTAGCTCTATTACCTAGTACAAATAATTTTGCACTAGAGTTTAACTTGCTCTATGACCTAGTACAAATCATTTTACACATAGTTGAACTAGCTCTATAACCTAGTAACTTTTTTAACACTAGAGTTGAACTAGCTCTATAACCTAGTACACACAATTTTAGAATAGAGTTGAGCTAGCTCTACAACCTAGTTAATATAATTTTAAATTAGAGCTGAACTAGCCCTCTAACCTAGTACAAATAATTTTACACTGGAGTTGAACTAGCTTTATTACCTAGTACAAATAATTTACACTAGAGTTGAACTAGCTCTATAACCTAGTACAAATCAATTTACACTAGAGTTGAACTAGCTCTATGGCCTAGTACAAAGCTATTTACACTAGAGTTGAACTAGCTCTATGACCTAGTACACTGGAGTTGAACTAGCTCTATAACCTAGTACAAATCAATTTACACTAGAGTTGAACTAGCTCTATAACCTAGTTCAAATAATTTTAAACTAGAGTTGAACTAGCCCTATAACCTAGTACAAATAATTTTACACTGGAGTTGAACTAGCTTTATTACCTAGTACAAATAATTTTACACTAGAGTTGAACTAGCTCTATAAACTAGTATAAATAATTTTAACCTAGAAATGAACTAGCTCTATAACTTGGTACACATAATTTTACACTTGCGTTGAAGAAGGGTAATAACCTAGTACAAATCATTTTACACTATAGTTCAACTAGCTCTATAACCTAGTACAAATAATTTTACACTATAGTTGAACTAGCTCTATAACCTAGTACAAATAATTTTACACTAGCGTTGAACTCGGTCTATAACCTAGTACAAATCATTTTACATTATAGTTGAACTAGCTCTATTATCTAGTACAAATAATTTTACACTAGAATTGAACTAGCTCTATAACCTAGTACAAATCATTTTACACTAGAGTTGAACTATCTCTGTGACCTAGTACACACATTTTTAGACTAGAGTTGAACTAGCTCTATAACCTAGTACAAATAATTTTAAACTAGAGTTGAACTAGCTCTATAACCTAGTACAAATAATTTTACACTAGAGTTGAACTAGCTCTATTACCTAGTACAAATAATGTTACACGAGAGTGGTACTAGCTCTTTAACCTAGTGCAATTCATTTTACACTATAGTTGAACTAGCTCTGTAACCTAGTACAAATAATTTTACACGAGTTTTGAACTAGCTCTATAACCTAGTACAAATAATTTTACACTAGAGTTGAAGTAGCTCTATAATCTAGTACACATAATTTTACACTAGCGTTGAACTAGGGCTATAAGCTAGTACAAATCATTTTACCCTATAGTTGAACTATGTGACGCCCCCGATTCAATCGTACACTAATCATGCACGCAAATGTGTATGATCAAGATCAGGGACTCACGGGAAGATATCACAACACAACTCTAAAAGTAACATAAGTCATACATGCATCATATTACAAGCCAGGGGCCTCGAGGGCTCGAATACAAGTGCTCGAACATAAACAAGTCAGCGGAAGCGACAATATCTGAGTACAGACAAAAGTTGAACAAGTTGCCATAAGATGGCTAGCACAAACTGTGGTACAGATCGAAAGAGGGGCAAGCCTCCTGTCTGGGATCCTCCTAAACTTCTCCTAGCCGTCGTCAGCGGTCTGCTCATAGTAGTAGGCACCTCCAGTGTAGTAGGAGTCAATAACTCGACGGTGTTGTCTGGATCCTTGGCTCCAACGTCTGGTTACAGCATCCGGGAAGAAAAGGAAAGAGGAGGAAAAGAGGGAGCAAAGCAACCGTGAGTACTCATCCAAAGTACTCGCAAGCAAGGATCTACACTACATATGCATGGGTATATGAGTAAAGAAGCAATATCGATGGACTGAATTGCAGAATGCCAGAATAAGAGGGGGATAGCTAGTCCTATGAAAGCCTACGCTTCTGGAAGCCTCCATCTTGCAGCATGTAGAAGAGAGTAGATTGAAGTCCTCCAAGTAGCATCTCATAGCATAATCCTACCCGGTGATCCTCCCTTGCCGCCTTGTGGAAAAGCGATCACTGGGTTGTCTTTGGAACTTGTCTGGATGTGTTTTATTGAGTATCCGGTTCTAGTTGTCATAAGGTCAAGGTACAACTCCGGGTCGTCCTTTTACCGAGGGACACGACTATTCGAATAGATAAACTTCCCTGCAGGGGTGCACCACGTAACACAACACGCTCGATCCCCTTTGGCCGGACACACTTTCCTGGGTCATGCCCATCCTCAGAAGATTAACATGTCGCCACCCTACCTAGGCACAACAAAGAGGTCAGCACGCCGATCTAAATCCTATGCACGCAGGGGTCTGGGCCCATCGCCCATTACACACCTGCACGTTGCGGACGCGGCCGGTGAGCAGACCTAGCAACCTCCATTACAAAGGAAGTTGTGTTACGCGGTCCAACCCGGCGCGCCTAGCTCAGTCGCTAACGTCAAGAAGGACTTGGCTGATACCACGACGTCGAGTGCCCATAACTGTTCCCGCGTAGTTGGTTAGTGCGTATAGGCCAGTGGCCAGGCTCAGATCAAATATCAAGATCTCGTTAGGCGTGTTATTTTGAAGTAACCGCGGACGCTGACCAAGGCCAGACCCACCTGTCTCCTAGGTGGTCTCAACCTGCCCTGTCGCTCCGCCACAAAGTAACAGTTGGGGGCCATTGGGAACCCTGGCCCACGTCTACCGGGATGGAGCCACCTGTCCTTCTAGCCCCCACATCGGAATCACTTGCGGGTACTCAACGAGCTGACCCGACCTTAGTCGCCATCTGTATAGTATGTATGTATGTATAGTATATACCCGGGATCACCTCCCGAGTGATCACAGCCCGATAGTATAGCAAGGCAGACTGACAAGAATGTAGGGCCACTGATGATAAACTAGCATCCTATACTAAGCATTTAGGATTGCGGGTAAGGTATCAACAACTGTAGCAATAATGACAGGCTATGCAACAGAATAGGATTAACCGAACAGTAACATGCTACACTACTCTAATGCAAGCAATAGAGAGAAGAATAGGCGATATCTGGTGACCAAGGGGGGGGCTTTCCTTGTTGCTCTGGCAAGAAGGAGGGGTCGTCAACTCTGTAATTGTACTGGGTAGCAGCGGCATCGGTCTCGTAGTCTACCAGAGAGAAGAGGGGGATGAAACAATAAATATAATGCAAACATAAGCATGACGAAGCAATACATAACAATGAGCGGTGCTAGGTGTGCCCTAACGCGGTAGTAGGTGATACCGGCGAAAGGGGGAAACATCCGGGAAAGTATCCCCGGTGTTTTGTGTTTTCGGACAGGTGAATCGGAGGTGAAATGTTGTAGGTTCACTATGCTAGGGACGCGTGGCAGACAAACGGGCTGCGTATCCGGTTTCGTCTCGTCGTTCTGAGCAACTTTTATGTACAAATTTTTCCATCCAAGTTACGGTTTATTTTATATTAATTTTAAAAGATTTATTTCATTTCTAGAATTAATAGAATTAATTTAATTAGAAAGGGCACTTATGACATCATCATGAGGTCAACAAGATGTCATCAGTCAACCGTCTGTTAACTGGGTCAACAGACGCGTGGGTCCCATTCGTAATAGTCTCAGGTTAACTAAAAGTAGTTATTTTTTATTAGTTGAATAATTAGTTTTAATTATTTTATTAAACAGATTAATTAAGTTAATTAATTAAATTTTTTTATTTTTTATTGTTTATATCTTTTTTCTGAAAAAAACAAGTTTCCAGGGGCCACTGTTAGTGGCCCCAGGGCCAAACGGGGCAGTTCGGACAGTGGCGCCCGATAGGGCGCCGGGGGGGAGGGGGGAGGGCTGGCGAGGCGCAAAGCGGGATGAGGCCGCAGTGGGGCGCTGGCAGCCGACGGAGGCCGTGCGGGAGTTGAACTAGCTCTATAACCTAGTACAAATAATTTTACACTGGAGTTAAACTAGCTTTATAACCTAGTACAAATAATTTTACACTAGAGTTGAACTAGCTATAACCTAGTACAGATCATTTTATACTATAGTTGAACTAGCTATATAACCTAGTTCAAATAATTTTACACTAGAATTGAACTAGCTCTATAACCTAGTACAAATAATTTTACACTAGAGTTGAACTAGCTATATAACCTAGTACAAACAATTTTACACTAGAAATGAACTAGCTCTATAACTTGGTACACATAATTTTACACTAGTATTGAAAAAGGGTAATAACCTAGTGCAAATAATTTTACACTATTATTGAACTACCTCTATAACCTAGTACCAATAATTTTACACTAAAATTGAACTAGCTCTATAACCTAGTACAAATCATTTCACACTAGAGTAGAACTAGCTCTATAACCTAGTAGAAATATTTTTACACTAGAAATGACCAAGCTCTATAACCTAGTACAAATAATTTCACACTAGAGTTGAACTATAGCTCTGTAACCAAGTACAAATAATTTTACACTACAAATGAACTAGCTCTATAAACTGGTGCACATAATTTTAAACTAGCATTGTACTAGGGCTATTACCTAGTACAAATCATTTTACAATAGAGTTGAACTAGATCTATGACCTAGTACACACAATTTTAGACTAGAGTTGAACTATCTCTATAACCTAGTACAAATAATTTTACACTGGAGTTGAACCAGCTCTATAACCTAGTACAAATCATTTTACACAATAGTTGAACTAGCTATATAACCTAGTTCAAATAATTTTACACCAGAATTGAACTAGCTCAATAACCTAGTACAAATAATTTTACACTAGAGTTGAACTAGCTCTATAACCTAATACAAATAATTTTACACTAGAAATGAACTAGCTCTATAACTTGGTACACATAATTTTACACTAGCGTTGAAAAAGGGCAATAACCTAGTACAAATCATTTTACACTATAGTTGAACTAGCTCTATAACCTTCTACAAATAATTTTACACTAGAGTTGAACTAGCTCAATAACCTAGGACAATTAATTTTACACTAGCGTTGAACTAGGTCTATAACCTCGTACAAATCATTTTACACTATAGTTGAACTAGCTCTATTATCTATTACAAATAATTTTACACTAGAATTGAACTGGCTCTATAACCTAGTACAAATCATTTTACACTAGAGTTGAACTAGATCTATGACCTAGTACACACAATTTTAGACTAGAGTTGAACTAGCTCTATAACCTAGTACAAATAATTGTAAACTAGAGTTGATCTAGCTCTATAACCTAGTACAAGTAATATTACACTAGAGTTGAACTAGCTTTATTACCTAGTATAAATAATGTTACACTAGAGTTGAACTAGCTCTATAACCTAGTAAAATCATCTTACACTATAGTTGAACTAGCTCTATAACCTAGTACAAATAGTTTTTCCACTAGAATTGAACTAGCTCTATAACCTAGTACAAATAATTTTACACTAGAGTTGAACTAGCTCTACAATCTAGTACACATAATTTTACACTAGCGTTGAACTAGGGCTATAAGCTAGTACAAATCATTTTACACTATAGTTGAACTACCTCTATAAACTAGTACAAATAATTTTACACTAGAAATGAACTAGCTCTATAACCTATTACAAATAATTTTACACTAGAGTTGAACTAGCTCGATAACCTAGTACAAATAATTTTACACTAGTGTTGAACTAGCTCTATAACCAAGTACAACTAATTTTACACTAGAAATGAACTAGCTCTATAACCTGGTACACATAATTTTACACTAGCATTGTACTAGGGCTATAACCTAGTACAAATAATTTTACACTAGAGTTGAACTAGCTCTATGACCTAGTACACACAATTTTAGATTATAGTTGAACTAGCTCTATAACGTAGTACAAATAATTTTAACGAAACTTGAACTCGCTCTGTGACCTAGTACAAATAATTTTACACTATAATTGAACTAGCTCTATAACATAGTACAAATAATTTTACACTAGAGTTAAACTAGCTCTATAACCTAGTACAAATCATTATACACTATAGTTGAACTACTCCTATAGCCTAGTACATATAATTTTACACTAGAATTGAACTAGCTCTATAACCTAGTACAAATAGTTTTACGCTAGAGTTGAACAAGCTATACAATCTAGTACACATAATTTTACACTAGCGTTGAACTAGGGCTATAAGCTAGTACAAACTATTTTAGACTATAGTTGAACTTCCTGTATAACCTAGTACAAATAATTTTACACTAAAATTGAACTAGCTCTATAACCTAGTATAAATGATTTCACACTAGAGTTGAACTAACTCTATAACCTAGTACAAATAATTTTACACTAGAAATGAACTAGCTCTATAACCTACTACAAATCATTTTACACTAGAATTTAACTAGTTCTACAGCCTAATACAAAAAAATTTATACGGGAGTTGAACTAGCTCTATAACTAAGTACAAATAATTTTACACTAGAAATGAACTAACTCTATAACCTGGTACACATAATTTTACACTAGCGTTGAACTAGGGCTATAACCAAGTACAAATCGTTTTAAACTAGAGTTGAAATAGCTCTATAACCTTGTACAAATAATTTTACACTAGAGTTGAACTAGCTGTATAACCTAGTACAAATGATTTTACACTAGAGTTGAACTAGCTCTATAACCTAGTACAAATCATTTTACACTATAGTTGAACTAGCTCTATAAACTAGTACAAATAATTTTACAGTAGAATTGAATCAGCTCTATAACCAAGTACAATTTTTTTTATATTAGAGTTGAACTAGCTCTGTAACGTAGTACAAATAATTTTACACTAGAAATGAACTAGCCCTATAACCTAGTACACATAATTTTACACTAGCATTGTACTAGGTCTATAAGATAGTACAAATCATTTTACACTAGAGTTGAACTAGCTCTATGACCTAGTACACACAATTTTAGACTAGAGTTGAGCTAGCTCTATAACCTAGTACAAATAATTTTAAACTAGAGTTGAACTAGCTCTATAACCTAGTAGAAATAATTTTACACGAGTTGAACTAGCTTTATTACCTAGTAGAAATAATTTTGCACTAGAGTTGAACTAGCTCTATAACCTAGTACAAATCATTTTACACTATAGTTGAACTAGCTATATAACCTAGTTCAAATAATTTTACACTAGAATTGAACTACCTCTATGACCTAGTACAAATAATTTTACACTAGAGTTGAACTAGCTCTATAACCTAGTAAAAATAATTTTACACTAACGTTGAACTAGGTTCATAACCTAGTACAAATAATTTTACACTATAGTTGCACTAGCTCTATTATCTAGTACAAATAATTTTACACTAGAATTGAACTAGCTCTATAACCTAGTACAAAATCATTTTACACTAGAGTTGAACTAGCTCTATGACCTAGTACACACAATTTTAGACTAGACTTAAACTAGCTCTATAACCTAGTACAATCAATTTTAAACTAGAGTTGAACTAACTCTATAACCAAGAACAAATAATTTTACATTAGAGTTGAACTAGCCATATTACCTAGTACAAATAATTTTACTCTAGAGTTGAACTAGCTCTATAACCTAGTACAAATCATTTTACACTATAGTCGAACTAGCTCTATAACCTAGTAAAAATAATTTTACACTAGAGCTGAACTAGCTCTATAACCTAGTACACACAATTTTAGACTAGAGTTGAGCTAGCTCTATAACGTAGTTCAAATAATTTTAAACTAGTGTAGGGACCCGCACATTTGCGCGGCTAGAACCCTTATGTTTGACACTAAATTTTTTTGTTAGCTATCCCACGAACAATAGTTTGATTTTACTTGCTTTATAATAGTTCTAATTTACTACTTAATGTAAGATAGTACTCCCTCGGTAAAGAAATATAAGAGCTTTTAGCTCACTACTTTAGTGATCTAAACGCTCTTATATTTCTTTACAGAGGGAGTAGATAATACTTTGTGTTGCTAATAGTTATGTCCATTGATTTTGATACCAATATAAAGATTTCTCTCTTATCCTACACATCATTCTCAATTCTTAAATTTTCAATAATAGTTTCTAGAAAATTTCCACCAATAAATAAATCAAATGTTGATAGTTTCTGCATAGTTTGTCTCTTCCATTTCTTCGCCGGTCTTAGCACTCATTATATAGCATGTCTTTAGTTTAAAACATTTTTTAAAGGAATGCTCTATGTACTGATTTCACTGTACATTCACTCTGTCTTATATATTCTCTTCTACCACATCACTCGTCTATGTTTTATTATTATTATTATTATTATACGAAATTTGACACAGAGACAAAACCTCCAAATATCATACTTACTATCTTTTGAGAAACTTTCACAGACATATTAACCTAACCATTTATGGCTTACCACACCCAATGACTCACCTTATTTGGATGTGTGATGCATTTACAGTCTATCTCTCTCTAATCTTGCTCATTGGTCCTCTAAAATTCTAGTGTTTATTTTCTTATGCACCATCGACAGGCATCCCTTGAAAAACACATGCATTTGAAACCATAAAATCCTATGAAAATTCACTCTACATGGCATCTCAATCATGTGATTCACCTATCGCTACCGCGTGTAAGTTTTCAAAATCCAGAGAAAAATATATTTTCATGCTGAAATTCATTTTTTATATGATGATGCATTCTCATTGTATGCCAAAATATGATTTTATGTTTCCGGCAAAAAAGAAAACTGTATCGAAAGGTATATTTATCCTTTTCTATACATGTGGAGTGTGTATACATTTGTACTACCAAAAAGAGCAAATACGTTTGTATGTCTGCATCGTGTTATGCTTTTTCGAAGAAAATAATTGAGACATTTTATTTCTTGTGCACTGTACAAAGGTATCTATTCCAAAACTCATGCATTTGAAAATCATAAAAGTACTATAGCAGTCATTGTACGTGCCATCTCAATCATGCGCTTCATGTATCGCTGCATTACTTAGTTCTCAAAATCCAAAGAGATCTATATTTTTTCACGCAGCAATTTGAATTTGTATATGATATTGCGTTCTAATTGTACAGCAAAATATGATTGTATGTTTCTGGCAAAAAAGAAATATATTCCAAGGTATATTTATCTGTTTCCATGTAGAGCATATATGTTAGTATGTTTGCTTTCAAATAAAATAGAAGGCGTAGCTATCTTATTTTCACACACAGAATACACGTTTGTATGTTTCAAGCTACTTTCTGATTCTCATGTATGGCCTGCTGAGTGTAATGTTTTAAAAGCTGGAGTATGAGGACAGTGTCAGCCTCCTAAACCTGTTTACGCTTTGCTTTTTTAGAAGGTTCTACGAACATCGGTTTTTCTTAGGCTGGACTCATGATTTATTATTTCTTACGCAGGCTGATGGAATCCTTATTGCAGTGTCCGTTGTTCCAAAAGGTAGAAACAAATGGCAGAGTCCGGCCAATTGCAACCTTTTTTTACGTAGCCGATTGCACTTCCTTTTTTTGCATGAAGAGTCCTAGACGTATGAGCATATCCTACGATGGAGAGTCTGCACGTTTCTTTTTTTAGCGTAGACCTGTACATGGTTATGATCGTGTGTAACTTTTACAACTTTTAAATCTCAGTCATTCTTTTTTAGTATCATCGGTACATGCTATATGTACATGGCGGTCAGAACTTTTTTTTTTCTTTCTAACCTTTTTCACGCATCTGGTACATGTCGGTCCAATATACATCACTTTATAACTTTAGGCATGTAACATAATATCTTTAAATCTTAGCCGTAAGTATTACTAATCAACGATCTACATTATTTTGGCTTATGTGGACGAACGTGATGGCTCGTTTCACTTCTGTATTATGTATATAATAGACTAGAGTTGAACTAGCCTATAACCTAGTACAAATAATTTTACACTTGAGTTGAACTAGCTTTATTACCTAGTAAAAATAATTTTACACTAGAGTTGAACTAGCTCCATAACCTAGTACAAATCATTTTACAATATAGTTGAACTAGCAATATAACCTAGTTCAAATAATTTTACACTAGAATTGAACTAGCTCTATAACCTAGTACAAATAATTTTACACTAGAGTTGAACTAGCTCTATAACCTAGTACAAATAATTTTACACTAGAAATGAACTAGCTCTATAACTTGGTACACATAATTTTACACTAGCGCTGAAAAAGGGCAATAACCTAGTACAAATCATTTTACACTATATTTGAACTAGCTCTATAACCTAGTACAAATAATTTTACACTATAGTTGAACTAGCTCTATAACCTAGTACAAATAATTTTACACTAGCGTTGAACTCGGTCTATAACCTAGTACAAATCATTTTACATTATAGTTGAAGTAGCTCTATTATCTAGTACAAATAATTTTACACTAGGGTTGAACTAGCTCTGTGACCTAGTACAAATCATTTTACAGTAGAGTTGAACTAGCTCTGTGACCTAGTACACACAATTTTAGACTAGAGTTGAACTAGCTCTACAACCTAGTACAAATAATTTTAAACTAGAGTTGAACTAGCTTTATAACCTAGTACAAATATTTTTACACTAGAGTTCAACTAGCTCTATTACCTAGTACAAATAATGTTACACTAGAGTTGAACTAGCTGTATAACCTAGGACAAATCAGTTTACACTATAGTTGAACTAGCTCTATAACCTAGTACAAATAATTTTCCACTAGAATTGAACTAGCTCTATAACCTAGTACAAATAATTTTACACTAGAGTTGAACTAGCTCTATAATCTAGTACACATAATTTTACACTAGCGTTGAACTAGGGCTATAAGCTAGTACAAATCATTTTACACTATAGTTGAACTATGTGATGCCCTCGATTCAATCATACACTAATCATGCACGCAAATGTGTACGATCAAGATCAGGGACTCACGGGAAGATATCACAACACAACTCTAAAAGTAACATAAGTCATACAAGCATCATATTACAAACCAGGGGCCTCGAGGGCTCGAATACAAGTGCTCGAGCATAAACGAGTCAGTGGAAGCGACAATATCTGAGTACAGACAAAAGTTAAACAAGTTGCCATAAGATGGCTAGCACAAACTGGGGTACAGATCGAAAGAGGCGCAGGCCTCCTGTCTGGGATCCTCCTAAACTACTCTTGGTCGTCGTCAGCGGTCTGCATGTAGTAGTAGGCACCTCTAGTGTAGTAGGAGTCGTCGCCGACGGTGGCGTCTGGATCCTAGGCTCCAAAGTCTGGTTGCGGCATCTGGGAAGAAAAGGAAAGAGGAGGAAAAGAGGGAGCAAAGCAACCGTGAGTACTCATCCAAAGTACTCGCAAGCAAGGATCTACACTACATATGCATGGGTATATGTGTAAAGAGGCAATATCGGTGGACTGAACTGCAGAATGCTAGAATAAGAGGGGGATAGCTAGTCCTATCGAAGCATACGCTTCTGGCGGCCTCCATCTTGCAGCATGTAGAAGAGAGTAGATTGAAATCCTCCAAGTAGCATCGCATAGCATAATCCTACCCGGCGATCCTCCCCTCGTCGCCCTGTGGAAAAGCGATCACTGGGTTTTCTCTAGAACTATACTGGATGCGTTTTATTGAGTATCCGTTTCTAGTTGTCATAAGGTCAAGGTACAACTAAAGGTCATCCTTTTACCGAGGGACATGGCTATTCGAATAGATAAACTTCCCTGCAGGGGTGCACCACATAACCAAACACGCTCGAGCCCCTTTGGCCGGACACACTTTCCTGGGTCATGCCCATCCTCGGAAGATAACCACGTCGCCGCCCTACCTAGGCACAACAGAGAGGTCAACACACCGGTCTAAATCCTATGCGCGCAGGGGTCTGGGCCCATCGCCCATTGCACATCTGCATGTTGCATACGCGGCCGGTGAGCAGACCTAGCAACCTCCATTACAAAGGAAGTTGTGTTACGCGGTCCAACCCGACGGGCGCCGTGTTGGGGAACGTAGCAGAAATTCAAAATTTTCCTACGTGTCACCAAGATCTATCTATGGAGAAACCAGCAACGAGGGGAAGGAGAGTGCATCTACATACCCTTGTAGATCGCTAAGCAGAAGCGTTCAAGAGAATGGGGTTGAAGGAGTCGTACTCGTCGTGATCCAAATCACCGGAGATCCTAGTGCCGAACGGACGGCACCTCCGCGTTCAACACACGTACAACCCGGTGACGTCTCCCACGCCTTGATCCAGCAAGGAGAGAGGGAGAGGTTGAGGAAGACTCCATCAAGCAGCAGCACAACGGCGTGGTGGTGATGGAGGAGCATGGTAGTCTAGCAGGGCTTCGCCAAGCACTGCGAGATATGAGGAGAAGGGAGAGAGGTAGGGTTGTGCCAAGAGGAGAAGTTCTCATATGTTGGGCAGCCCAGACCTCAAGTATTTATAGGGGGAGGGGAGGGGGCTGCACCCCCTCCAGGGTTCCCTCCCCAGGGGTGGCGGCAGACCCCAGATCCCATCTGGTGGCGGCGAGGGGAGAGAGGGAGGCGCTGGGGTGGGCCTTAGGGCCCATCTGCCCTAGGGTTTGCCCCCTCCCACTCTCCCCTGCGCCTTGGCCCCCTTGTGGGGGGCGCACCAGCCCACCTGGGGCTGGTTCCCTCCCACACATGGCCCATGCAGCCCTCCGGGGTTGGTGGCCCCACTTGGTGGGCCCCCGGGACCCTCCCGGTGGTCCCGGTACATTACCGATAAAACCCGAAACTTTTCCGGTGACCAAAACAGGACTTCCCATATATAAATCTTTGCCTCCGGACCATTCCGGAACTCCTCGTGACGTCCAGGATCTCATCCGGGACTCCGAACAACATTCGGTAACCACATACAAACTTCCTTTATAACCCTAGCGTCATTGAACCTTAAGTGTGTAGACCCTACGGGTTCGGGAGACAGGTAGACATGACCGAGACGTTCTCCGGTCAATAACCAACAGCGGGATCTTGATACCCATGTTGTCTCCCACATGTTCCACGATGATCTCATCGGATGAACCGCGATGTCAAGGACTTAGTCGATCCCGTATACAATTCCCTTTGTCTAGCGGTATTTTACTTGCCCGAGATTCGATCATCGGTATACCAATACCTTGTTCAATCTCGTTACCGTCAAGTCTCTTTACTCGTTCCGCAACACATCATCCCGTGATCAACCCCTTGGTCACATTGTGCACATTATAATGATGTCCTACCGAGTGGGCCCAGAGATACCTCTCCGTTTACGGAGTGACAAATCCATCTCGATCCGTGTCAACCCAATGAGACACTTTCGGAGATACCTGTAGTGCACCTTTATAGTCACCCGATTCGTTGTGACGTTTGATAAACCCAAAGCACTCCTACGGTATCCGGGAGTTACGATCTCATGGTCTAAGGAAGAGATACTTGACATTGGAAAAGCTCTAGCAAACAAACTACACGATCTTTGTGCTATGCTTAGGATTGAGTCTTGTCCATCACATCATTCTCCTAATGATGTGATCCGTTATCAACGACATCCAATGTCCATAGCAGAAACCATGACTATCTGTTGATCACAACGAGCTAGTCAACTAGAGGCTCACTAGGGACATATTGTGGTCTATGTATTCACACGTGTGTTACGATTTCCGGATAATACTGCTTATAGCATGAATAAAAGACAATTATCATGAACAAGGAAATATAATAATACTTTTATTATTGCCTCTAGGGCATATTTCCAACAGTCTCCCACTTGCACTAGAGTCAATAATCTAGTTCACATGGCCATGTGATTAACACTCACAGGTCACATCACCATGTGACCAACATCCAAAGAGTTTACTAGTGTCATTAAACTAGTTCACATCATCATGTGATTAAGACTCAATGAGTTCTGGGGTTTGATCATGTTTTGCTTGTGAGAGAGGTTTTAGTCAACGGGTCTGCAACTTTCAGATCCGTATGTACTTCGCAAATATCTAGGTCATATTGTAAACGCTGCTTCCACGCTCCACTTGGAGCTATTCCAAATGGTTGCTTCACTATACGTATCCGGTTTGCTACTCAGAGTCACTCGGATAGGTGTTAAAGCTTGCATCGACGTAACCCTTTACGCCGAACTCTTTATCACCTCCATAATCGAGAAACATGTCCTTATTTACTCAAAGGACAATTTTGACCGCTGTCCAATGATCCATTCCTGGATCCTTCTTGTACCCCTTGACTGACTCATGGCAAGGCACACTTCCGGTGCGGTACACAGCATGGCATACTATAGAGCCTACGTCTGAAGCATAGGGGACGACATTCGTCCTTTCACTCTCTTCTGCCGTGGTCGAGCTTTAACTCTTAACTTCATACCTTACAACTCAGGCAAGAACTCCTTCTTTGACTGATCCATCTTGAAAACCTTCAAGATCATGTCAAGGTATGTGCTCATTTGAAAGTACCATTAAGCGGTTTTTGATCTATCCTCATAGATCTTGATGCTCAATGTTCAAGTAGCTTAAACCTGGTTTTCACTTGAAAAACACTTTTCAAATAACCCTATATGCTTTACAGAAATTCTACATCATTTCTGATCAACAATATGTCAACGACATATACTCATCAGAAATTCTATAGTGCTCCCACTCACTTCTTTGGAAATATGTGTTTCTCACAAACTTTGTATAAACCCAAATCTTTGATCATCTTATCAAAGTGCATATTCCAACTCCGAGATGCTTACTCCAGTCCATGGAAGGATCACTGGAGCCAGCATACCTTTTAGCATCCTTAGGATCGACAAAACCTTTCTCGATCAGATCACATACAACCTTTCCTTACTGGCTGGTAAGGAAACTCGTTTTGACATCCATCTGCCAGATTTCATAAATGCAGCTTGTGCTAACATGATTCCGACGGACTTTAAGCATCGCTACGGATGAGAAAATCTCATCGTAGTCAACTCCTTGAACTTGTGAAAAACTCTTCGCCACAAGTCGAGCTTCATAGACAGTGACATTACCGTCCACGTCCGTCTTCTTAAAGATCCATTTATCTCAATGGCTTGCCGATCATCGGGCAAGTCCACCAAAGTCCATGCTTTGTTCTGATACATGGATCCTATCTCGGATTTCATGGCTTCTAACCATTTGTCGGAATTTGGGCCCACCATTGCTTCTCCATAGCTCGTAGGTTCATTGTTGTCTAGCAACATGACCTTCAAGACAGGATTACTATACCACTCTGAAGCAGTATGCATCCTTGTCACCCTACGAGGTACGGTAGTGACTTGATTCGAAGTTTCATGATCACTATCATAAGCTTCTACTTCAATTGGTGTAGGCGCCACAGGAACAACTTCCTGTGCCCTGCTACACACTAGTTGAAGTGACGGTTCGATAACCTCATCAATTCTCCACCATCCTCCCACTCAACTTTCCGAGACAAACTTTTCGTCGAGAAAGGACCCGATTCAAGAAACCATCCCTATTGCTTTCGGATCTGAATTAGGAGGTATACCCAACTGTTTTGGGTGTCCTATGAAGATGCATTTTATCCGCTTTGGGTTCGAGCTTATCAACCTGAAACCTTTTTCACATAAGCGTCGCAGCCCCAAACTTTCAAGAAACGACAACTTAGGTTTCTCCAAACCATAGTTCAAACGGTGTCGTCTCAACGGAATTCCGTGGTGCCCTATTAAAGTGTGTGCGGTTGTCTCTAATGCCTAACCCATGAACGATAGTGGTAATTCGACAAGAGACATCATGGTACGCACCATATTCAATAGGGTGCGACTATGATGTTCGGACACACCATCATATTATGGTGTTCCAGGCGGTATTAATTGTGAAACAATTTCCACAATGTCTTAATTGCGTGCCAAAGCTCGTAACTCAGATAATCATCTCTATGATCATATCATAGACATTTTATCCTCTTGTCACGATGATCTTCAACTTCACTCTGAAATTACTTGAACCATTCAATAATTCAGACTTTTTTTTTATCAAGTAAATATACTCTACATCTACTCGAATCATCTGTGAAGTAATAACATAACGATATTCACTGCATGCCTCAGCACTCATCGGACTGCACACATCAAAATGTGTTACTTCCAACAAGTTGCTATCTTGTTCCATTTTACTGAAAAACGAGGCTTTTTAGTCATCTTGCCCATGTGGTATGATTTGCATATCTCAAGTGATTCAAAATCAAGTGAGTCCAAACGATCCATCTGCATGGAGTTTCTTCATGCATATACACCAATAGACATGGTTCGCATGTCTCAAACTTTTCAAAAGCGAGTGAGTCCAAAGATCCATCAACATGGAGCTTCTTCATGCGTTTTACACCAATATGACTTACATGGCGATGCCACAAGTAAGTGGTACAATCATTACTATCTTATATCTTTTGGCATGAAAATGTGTATCACTACGATCGAGATTCAATAAACCATTCCTTTAGGTGCAAGACCATTGAAGGTATTATTCAAATAAATAGAGTAACCATTATTCTCCTTAAATGAATAATCAGATTGCGATAGACATAATCCAATCATGTCTACGCTCAATGCAAACACCAAATCTCGATGGTAGAGGGAGCGTGCGATGCTTGATCACATCACCCTTGGAAACACTTCCAACATATCGTCACTCACCTTTAGCTAGTCTCCATTTATTCCGTAGCTTTTATTTGAGTTACTAACACTTAGCAACCGAACCGTATCTAATACCTGGTGCTACTAGGAGTACTAGTAAAGTACACATCAACATAATGTATATCCAATATACTTCTATCGACCTTGCCAGCCTTCTCATCTACCAAGTATCTAGGGTAATTCCGCTCTAGTGACTATTCCCCTTATCACAGAAGCACTTAGTCTCGGGTTTGGGTTCAACTTGGGTTTCTTCACTAGAGCAGCAGCTGATTTGCCGTTTCATGAAGTATCCCTTCTTGCCCTTGCCCTTCTTGAAACTAGTGGTTTCACCAACCATCAACAATTGATACTTCTTCTTGATTTCTACTTTCGTGGTGTCAAACATCGTGAATACCTCAAGCATCATCATATCTATCCCTGATATGTTATAGTTCATCACGAAGCTCTAGCAGCTTGGTGGCAATGACTTTGGGGAAACATCACTATCTCATCTGGAAGATCAACTCCCACTCAATTCAAGTAATTGTTGCACTCAGACAATCTGAGCACAAGCTCAACGATTGAGCTTTTCTCCCTTAGTTTGCAGGCTAAGAAAAATCGTTGGAGGTCTCATACCTCTTGACGTGGGCACAAGCCTGAAATCTCAATTTCAGCCCTCGAAACATCTCATATGTTCATGACGTTTGAAAACGTCTTTGGTGCCTCAACTCTAAACCGTTTAACGAACTATCACGTAGTTATCAAAAACGTGTATGTCGATGTTCGCAACATCCACGAGGCGGCGTTTGGGGTTCAACACACTAAGCGGTGCATTAAGGACATAAGCTTTCTACTGTCCGCATAATCGCTACTGTCAACTTTCAACTATATTTTCTCTAGGAACATATCTAAACAGTGGAACTAAAGCGCGAGCTTACGGCATAATTTGCAAAGATCTTTTGACTATGTTCAGGATAATTAAGTTCATCTTATGAACTCCCACTCAGATAGACAGCCCTCTGGTCATCTAAGTGATTACATGATCCAAGTCAACTAGGCCGTGTCCGATCATCACGTGAGACGGACTAGTCATCATCGGTGAACATCTTCATGTTGATCATATCTACTATACGACTCATGCTCGACCTTTCGGTCTCTGTGTTCCGAGGCCATGTCTGTACATGCTAGGCTCGTCAAGTTAACCCTAAGTGTTTCACGTGTGTAAATCTGTCTTACACCCGTTGTATGTGAACGTAAGAATCCATCACACCCGATCATCACGTGGTGCTTAGAAGCGACGAACTTTAGCAATGGTGCACAGTTAGGGGAGAACACTTCTTGAAATTTTTGTAAGAGATCATCTTATTTACTACCGTCGTTCTAAGTAAACAAGATGCATAAACATGATAAACATCACATGCAATCAAATAGTGACATGATATGGCCAATATCATTTTGCTCATTTTGATCTCCATCTTCGGGGCTCCATGATCATCACCGTCACCGGCATGACGCCATGATCTCCATCATCATGATCTCCATCATCGTGTCTCCATGAAGTTGTCTCGCCAACTTATTACTTCTACTACTATGGCTACTAAAGTAAAGTAATTACATGGCGTTGTTCAATGACACGCAGGTCATACAATAAATAAAGACAACTCCTATGGCTCCTGCCGGTTGTCATACTCATCGACATGCAAGTCGTGATTCCTATTACAAGAACATGATCAATCTCATACATCACATATCATTCATCACATTCTTCTTGGCCATATCACATCACATAGCATACCCTGCAAAAACAGTTAGACGTCCTCTAATTGTTGTTACATGTTTTACGTGGCTGCTATGGGTTTCTAGCAAGAACGTTTCTTACCTACGCAAGACCACAACGTGATATGCCAATTGCTATTTACCCTTCATAAGGACCCTTTTGATCGAATCCGTTCGACTAAAGTGGGAGGCGGCACCGCTAGCCACCTTATGCACCAAGTGCATGTCGATCGGTGGAACTCGTCTCACGTAAAATGCGTGTAAGGTTGGTCCGGGCCGCTTCATCCCACAATACCGTCGAAACAAGATTGGACTAGTAACGATAAGCATATTGAACAAAATCAACACCCACAACTACTTTGTGTTCTACTCGTGCAAAGAATCTACGCAATAGACCTAGCTCATGATGCCATTTGTTGGGGAGCGTAGCAAAATTCAAAATTTTCCTCGTGTCACCAAGATATATCTATGGAGAAACCAGCAGCGAGGGAAGGAGAGTGCATCTACATACCCTTGTAGATCGCTAAGCGGAGCGTTCAAGAGAACGGGGTTGAAGGAGTCGTGCTCGTCGTGATCCAAATCACCGAAGATCCTAGTGCCGAACGGACGGCACCTCCGCGTTCAACACACGTACAGCCCGGTGACATCTCCCACGCCTTGATCTAGCAAGGAGAGAGGGAGAGGTTGAGGAAGACTCCATCCAGCAGCAGCACAACGGCGTGGTGGTGATGGAGGAGCGTGGTAGTCTAGCAGGGCTTCGCCAAGCACCGCGATATATGAGGAGAAGGGAGAGAGGTAGGGCTGTGCCAAGAGTAGAAGTTCTCATATGTTGGGCAGCCCCAGACCTCAAGTATTTATAGGGGGAGGGGAGGGGGCTGCGCCCCCTCTAGGGTTCCCTCCCCAGGGGTGGCGGCAGACCCCAGATCCCATCTGGGTGGCGGCCAGAGGGGGAGAGAGGAGAGGCGCGCCTGGGGTGGGCCTTAGGGCCCATATGCCCTAGGGTTTGCCCCCTCCCACTCTCCCCTGCGCCTTGGGCCCCTTGTGGGGGGGTGCACCAGCCCACCTGGGGCTGGTTCCCTCCCACACATGGCCCATGCAGCCCTCCGGGGTTGGTGGCCCCACTTGGTGGTCCCCCGGGACCCTCCCGGTGGTCCCGGTACGTTACCGATAAAACCCAAAACTTTTCCGGTGACCAAAACAGGACTTCCCATATATAAATCTTTGCCTCCGGACCATTCCGGAACTCCTCGTGACGTCCAGGATCTCATCCGGGACTCCTAAAAACATTCGGTAACCACATACAAACTTCCTTTATAACCCTAGCGTCATCGAACCTTAAGTGTGTAGACCCTACGGGTTCGGGAGACAGGTAGACATGACCGAGACGTTTTCCGGTCAATAACCAACAGCGGGATCTGGATACCCATGTTGGCTCCCACATGTTCCACGATGATCTCATCGGATGAACCATGATGTCAAGGACTCAGTCGATCCCGTATACAATTCCCTTTGTCTAGCGGTATTTTACTTGCCCGAGATTCGATCGTCGGTATATCGATACCTTGTTCAATCTCGTTACCGGCAAGTCTCTTTACTTGTTCCGCAACACATCATCCCGTGATCAACCCCTTAGTCACATTGTGCACATTATAATGATGTCCTATCGAGTGGGCCCAGAGATACCTCTCTGTTTACACGGAGTGACAAATCCCAGTCTTGATTCGTGTCAACCCAACAGACACTTTCGGAGATACCTGTAGTGCACCTTTATAGTCACCCAGTTACGTTGTGACATTTGATACACCCAAAGCACTCCTACGGTATCCGGGAGTTACACGGTCTCATGGTCTAAGGAAGAGATACTTGACATTGGAAAATCTCTAGCAAACGAACTACACGATCTTTGTGCTATGCTTAGGATTGGGTCTTGTCCATCACATCATTCTCCTAATGATGTGATCCCGTTATCAACGACATCCAATATCCATAGCCAGGAAACCATGACTATCTGTTGATCACAACGAGCTAGTCAACTAGAGGCTCACTAGGGACATATTGTGGTCTATGTATTCACACGTGTATTACGATTTCCGGATAATACAGTTATAGCATGAATAAAAGACAATTATCATGAACAAGGAAATATAATAATACTTTAATTATTGCCTCTAGGGCATATTTCCAACACGCCGCTCAGTCGCTGACATCAAGAAGGCTTCGGCTGATACCATGACGTGGAGTGCCCATAACTGTTCCCGCGTAGTTGGTTAGTGCCTATAGGCCAGTGGCCAGACTCAGATCAAATACCAAGATCTCGTTAAGCGTGTTATTTTGAAGTTACCACAGACGCCGACCAGGGCCAGGCCAACCTGTCTCCTAGGTGGTCTCAGCCTGCCCAGTCGCTCCGCCACAAAGTAACTGTCGGGGGCCATTGGGAACCCAGGCCCACCTCTACCGGGATGGATCCACCTGTCCTTCCAGCCCCCACATCGGAATCACTTGCGGGTACTCAAAAAGCTGACCCGACCTTAGTCACCATCTGTATAGTATGTATGTATATATAGTATATACCCGTGATCACCTCCTGAGTGATCACGGCCCGATAGTATAGCAAGGCAGACTGGCAAGAATGTAGGTTCACTGATGATAAACTAGCATCCTATACTAAGCATTTAGGATTGCGGGTAAGGTATCAACAACTGTAGCAACAATGACAGGCTATGCAACAGAATAGGATTAACCGAACAGTAGCATGCTACACTACTCTAATGCAAGCAGTAAAGAGAAGAATTGGCGATATCTGGTGATCAAGGGGGAAGGGGTTTCCTGGTTGCTCTGGCAAGAAGGAGGGGTCGTCAAATCCGTAGTCGTACTAGGTAGCAGTGGCGTCGGTCTCGTAGTCTACCAGAGAGAAGAGGGGGATGAAACAATAAATATAATGCAAACATAAGCATGACGAAGCAAGAAATGACAATGAGCGGTGCTAGGTGGCGCTCGGCTGCGGCCTAGGAGGAGCTGCAGCAGTGGCCACGGGGAGGCTAGGCCGGAGCCGCAGGGGGAGGCGGGCGGTGACCGGAGGTAGCGCTGAGGGGCGAGGTTGCGCAGGGCGACAGGGGGCGCTGGGCGCTCAGCAGAGGGAGACGGGCGCGGCCAGGCCATGCGCCAACACGGACCACGATGATGTAGGGAGCAGGCGGAGAGGGGCGCAACCGTGCGACAATGACGGCAACGCGCGAGAAGGTCAAGGGCGCGTCGGAGCGAGCTCCGGGCGTGGGTGCGGTCATGGGCTTGTGCGCACAAGAATAGGGGAAGGAGGATGAAGGGCGTAGTTCATGGGGCCGGTAGGGGGAAAAGGCAGCAGGGGTCGGAGTGGTCGACGGGGACGATTGCGACGTGGAGGAAGCAGTCCGGTGAGGAAGCTCCGGGGCGACGGCAGTGAGGTGACGGCGTCGGGGATGGGCGCCAGCGACAGGGTCGACGATGAGCGACGAGGTGTGGCCACGTCTTCAGGAGGGCGTCACGTGAGGGAGAGGAGGGGCAAGGAGGCAATGACGACGTGGTCCAGCGGCGGAGGCTGGATGACGCCGAGGTAGCGAACAACGATGGGGTCGGAGCCCCTGATCTAGATCGGGCGGAAGTGGAGCGAGTGGGAAGTGGGGGCTTGGGGAGCGGTTAGGGTTTGCGGGGGGTGAGGGAAATAAGGGGAGTGGGGGGCGGCCGGTTGGGCCAGTGGGTCGGCCAGCTGGGCTGTCGGTGTACTAGAGTAGGGGTACCCTAGTATCCCGAACTTGTGCACGGGCAGTCGCAGCACCCCGCGGCAAGGCTTGCCGGGTGACCGCCAAGGTCCTCCATGGTTCCTTTGGAGCCATTCAAGAACAAAGTGTTTAAGCCAAGGAGACAAGACCCCGGCAAGAGGAGCTTGCCGGGAAGGCCAACCAAGGCATTTCAAGGAACTTGCCGCGACGTGCCACGCGTCCTGGCAAGGCCCGGTGAGCGACAAGCTTCCGGACGCGACAAGACAACGACCGCGGCAAGGCACTTGCCGTGGAAAGCTACCACTCTGTACCCGCGCTCCAGCACATCCACCAACGTGTCGCCCTGGGACCTTCCCAGGCGCGCGTGGCAAGAGGCTGTGCAGCCAGCGGTGCGAGGTGGCAAGCGGCGCTGACAAGATTGCCATCGTGGCAAGCGGTGGCGCCCCTGACGGTCCCTTTTCTGCACTGTTCGGGCGACACATACGGGCATTTAATGCCTTTGTCCCCTGCCGTTAGGGTTAGGTATGATACACTGTACAAGTAGTTGTACGAACCACAATTCCTTTTCCATTTTTACCCTTATCTGCGTTGCCACCTGTCGGTGACCCCTTGAGCATATAAAAGGAGGCCCATGCGCAACGTAGAAAAGGGGATCGACACCAGAGAACACTCACGCTCGGTCTCATTAGCAGCTAGGGTGTACTGTAGCATTCAGCGCTCCCGAGCAAAACTCAATACAATCAGACATGCAGCAGTAGGAGTATTATCTCTCCGGAGAGCTCCGAAGCTGGGTAAACCGCTCGTGTGCTTCGCCTTGATCCGCTCTTCGTGCGACCTCCGCCCCCCGCCGAACCGGAAGGGGCTCGGTCCGCCGGCCCCATAGTTGTCCTTGGATCAGCCTCCTCGACATCTTTGGCGCGCCAGGTAGAGGGCGTCGAGGCTGTGTGAACCTGATCCGGCGTTCACGCAAGCTAGATCTTCATCATCTTCATCAACATGCCACTGAAGAAGAAGGCTTCGGAGGTGGCTGCTCCGTCCACGTCGATCCCACCGCCACCGGAGCAAACGGGTGGTGGGGCTGACTCCGGCGGAAGAACGGGCGTCGACGAGGGAGCTCATGGTGCTGCCAGGTCCAAGGACAAGGCCGCACAAACCTCGGCGTCCGTACATGCACCACGTGTTGGGGAACGTAGTAATTTCAAAAAAATTCCTACGCACACGCAAGATCATGGTGATGATATAGCAACGAGAGGGGAGAGTGTATGTCCACGTACCCTCGTGGTATGGCGAGGCGTTATCACAACGCGGTTGATGTACTCGTCGTCTTCACGATCCGACCGATCAAGCACCGAGCGTCGGAGCCTCCGAGTTCAGCACACGTTCAGCTCGATGGCGATCTCCGGCCTCCGATCCAGCCGAGCTCCGGAGATGAGTTCCGTCGGCCGACGGCGTGGTGGCGATGATGATGTTCTATCGGCGCGAGGCTTCGCCTAAACTCATGACGATATGACCGAGGTGGAATATGGTGGAAGGGGCACCACACGGCTAAGGAACGATCACGAAGATCAACTTGTGTGTCTATGGGGTGCCCCTACCCCGTATATAAAGGAGTGGAGGAGGGAGGCCGGCCCTCTACTATGGCGCGCCTAGGGGAGTCCTACTCCCACCGAGTAGGATTCCCCTTTCTAGTCAACTAGGAGTCCTTCCATGTATTAGGAGTAGGAGACAAGGAAGGGAAGAGAGAAGGAAGGAAGGAGGGTGCGGCCTCCCTAGTCAATTCGGACTAGGCCATGAGAAGCGCGGCCTGCCCTAGGCAGCCCCTCTCTCTTTCCCTTGAGGCCCAATAAGGCCCAATACTTCTCCCGGCGAATTCCGTAACTCTCGGTACTCGAAAATATACCGAATCACTCGGAACCTTTCCGAACTCGAATATAGTCGTCCAATATATCGATCTTTATGTCTCGACCTTTTGAGACTCCTCGTCATGTCCCTGATCTCATCCGGGACTCTGAACTCCTTCGGTACATCAAAACTCATAAACTCATAATATAAGCATCATGAAACCTTAAGCGTGCGGACCCTACGGGTTCGAGAACTATGTAGACATGACCTAGAACTATTCTCGGTCAATAACCAATAGCGGGACCTGGAGGCCCATATTGGCTCCTACATATTCTCGAAGATCTTTATCGGTCAAACCGCATAACAACATCGTTGTTCCTTTGTCATCGGTATGTTACTTGCCCGAGATTCTATCGTCGGTATCCAATACCTAGTTCAATCTCGTCACCGGCAAGTCTCTTTACTCGCTCAGTGTCGTCATCCCGTAACCAACTCATTGGTTACATTGCTTGCAAGGCTTATAATGATGTGCATTACCGAGAGGGCCCAGAGATACCTCTCCGACAATCGGAGTGACAAAACCTAATCTCGAAATATGCCAACTCAACATGTATCTTGGAGACACCTGTAGTACTCCTTTATAATCACCCGATTCGTTTGGCGTTTGGTAGTACCAAAAGTGTTCCTCCGTAAACGGAGTTGCATAATCTCATAGTTACTGAGGAACATGTATAAGTCATGAAGAAAGCAATAGCAACATACTAAATGATCAAGTGCTAAGCTAACAGAATGGGTCAAGTCAATCACATCATTCTCCTAATGATGTGATCCGTTAATCAAATGACAACTCTTTTGTCCATGGCTAGGAAACATAACCATCTCGATAAGCAGGCTAGTCAAGTAGAGGCATACTAGTGACACTATGTTTGTCTATGTATTCACACATGTATTATGTTTCCGGTTAATACAATTCTAGCATGAATAATAAATATTTATCATGAAATAAGGAAATAAATAATAACTTTATTATTGCCTCTAGGGCATATTTCCTTCAGTCTCCCACTTGCACTAGAGTCAATAATCTAGTTCACATCGCCATGTGATTTAACACCAATATTCATATATGTATATGATTAATACCCATAGTTCACATCATCATGTGACCAACATCCAAAGGGTTTACTAGAGTCAATAATCCAGTTCACATCGCTATGTGATTAACACCCAAAGATTACTAAGGTGTGATCATGTTTTGCTCGTGAGAGAAGCTTAGTCAGCAGATCTCATCACATTGAGCCGTATGTATTTTGCAAATATTTTATGTCCACAATGCTCGCACGGAGCTACTCTAGCTAATTGCTCCCACTTTCAATATGTATCGAGTTGAGACTTAGAGTCATCGGATCGGTGTAAAAGTTTGCACCGATGTAACTTTTACAACAAACTCTTTTATCACCTCCATAATCGAGAAACATCTCCTTAGTCCTTACTAAGGATATTCTTGACCATTGTCGATGATCTACTCCAAGATCACTATTGTACTCCTTGCCAAATCTGAGTAAGGTATACAATAGGCACGGTACATAGCATAGCACACTTTATAGAACCTATGACTGAGGCATAGGGAATGACTTTTCATTCTCTTTCTATTTTCTGCTGTTGTCAGGATTTGAGTCTTACTCAATTTCATACCTTTGCAACACAGGCAAGAACTCTTTCTTTGACTGTTCTATTTTGAACTATTTCAAAATCTTGCCAAGGTATGTACTCATTGAAAATCTTATCAAGCGTCTTGATTTATCTCAATAGATCTTGATGCTCAATATGTAAGTAGCTTTTACTGAGGTCTTTTCCTTTTAAAGAACTCCTTTAAAACACTCCTTTATGCTTTGCAGAAAAATTCTACGTCATTTTTCATCAACAATATGTCACTCAGATATACTAATCAGAAAGGCTGTAGTGCTCCCACTCACTTTATTGTAAATACAGGCTTCATCGTAAGTCCATATAAAACTATATGCTTTGATCAACTTATCAAAGCGTATATTCCAACTCGAGATGCTTGCACCAGTCCATAGATGGATCGCTGGAGCTTGCACATTTTTGTTAGCACCTTTAGGATTGACAAAACCTTCTGGTTGCATCATATAAAACTCTTCTTAATAAATCCATTAAGGAATGCAGTTTTGACATCCATTTGCCAGATTTCATAAAATGTGGCAATTGTTAACATGATTCAAACAGACTTAAGTATCGATACGAGTGAGAAAATCTCATCGTATTCAACACTTTGAACTTGTTGAAAACCTTTCGCAACAAGTCGAGCTTGGTAGATAGTAATACTACTATCAGTGTCCGTCTTCCTCTTGAAGATCCATTTATTTAACATGGCTTGCTGATCATCGAGCAAGTCAATCAAAGTCCATACTTTGTTCTTATACATGGATCAAATCTCAGATTTTATGGCCTCGAGCCATTTCAGAATCTGGGCTCATCATCGCTTCCTCATAGTTAAGTAGGTTCATCATGGTCTAGTAACATGACTTCCGAACATGATTACTACACCACTACAGTGCGTATCTTACTCTGGAAGACCTACGAGTTTCTATAGTAACTTGATCTGAAGTTTCATGATCAATATCATTAGCTTCCTCACTAATTGGTGTATTTGTCACAGGAACTGATTTCTATGATGAACTGCTTTCCAATAAGGGAACAGGTACAGTTACCTCATCAAGTTATACTTTCCTCCCACTCACTTCTTTCGAGAGAAACTCCTTCTCTAGAAAAGATCCATTTTTAGCAACGAATATCTTGCCTTCGGATGTGTGATAGAAGGTGTACTCAACTATTTCCTTTGGGTATTGTATGAAGATGCACTTCTCCGATATGGGTTCGAGCTTATCAGGATGAAACTTTTTCACATAAGCATCGCAGCCCCAAACTTTAAGAAACGACAACTTGGGTTTCTTGCTAAACCACAGTTCATATGTTGTCGTCTCAACGGATTTAGATGGTGCCCTTTTAATGTGAATGCAGCTGTCTCTAATGCATAACCCCAAAACAATATTGGTAAATCAGTAAGAGACATCATAGATCGCACCATATCCAATAAAGTCTTGATTCTGACGTTCGGACACACCATAACGTTGTGGTGTTCGGTGGCGTGAGCTATGAAACTATTCCACATTGTTTTAATTGAAGACCAAACTCGTAACTCAAATATTCGTCTCCACGATCAGATCGCAGAAACTTTATTTTCTTGTTACGATGATTTTCCACTTCACTCTGAAATTCTTTGAACCTTTCAACTATTTCAGACTTATGTTTCATCAAGTAGATATACCCATATCTGCTCAAATCATCTTGTGAAGGTCAGAAAATAACGATAGTTGCCACGAGCCTTCATACTCATTGGTCTGCATACATCAGTATGTATTATTTCCAATAAGTCAGTAGCTCGTTCCATTGTTCCGAAGAATGGAGTTTTAGTCATCTTTTCCAAAAAGCACGGTTCGCAAGCATCAAATGATTCGTAACCAAGTTATTCCGAAAATCCATCTTTATGGAGTTTCTTCATGCGCTTTACACCGATATGACCCAAACAGCAGTGCCACAAATAAGTTGCACTATCATTATTAACTTTGCATCTTTTGGCCTCAATATTATGAATATGTGTATCACTATGATCGAGATCCAACAAACTATTTTCATTGGGTGTATGACCATTGAAGGTTTTATTCATGTAAACAGAACAACAATTATTCTCTTATTTTATATGAATAACCGTATTGCAATAAACACGATCAATCATATTCATGCTCAACGCAAACGCCAAATAACATTTATTTAGGTTTAACACTAATCCCGAAAGTATAGGGAGTGTGCGATGATGATCATATCAATCTTGGAACTACTTCCAACACTCATCGTCACTTTCCCTTCAACTAGTCTCTGTTTATTCTGTAACTCCTGTTTCGAGTCACCAATCTTAGCAACCGAACAAGTATCAAATACTCAGGGGCTACTATAAACACTAGTAAGGCACACATCAATAATCTATATATCAAATATACCCTTGTTCACTTTGCCATCCTCCTTATCCACCAAATATTCAGGGCATTTCCGCTTCTAGTGACCATTTCCTTTGCAGTGTAAACACTCAGTTTCAGGCTATGGTCCAGATTTGGGTTTCTTCGCAGGAGTGACAACTTGCTTGCCTTTCCACTTGAAGTTCCCTTTCTTTCCCTCTGCCCTTCTCTTGAAACTAGTGGTCTTGTCAATCATCAACACTTGATGCTCTTTCTTGATTTCTACCTTCGTCGATTTCAACATCACGAAGAGCTCGGGAATCGTTTTCGTCATCCCTTGCATACTATAGTTCATCACGAAGTTCTAGTAACTTAGGGATGGTGACTAGAGAACTCAGTCAATCACTATCTTATCTGGAAGATTAACTCCCACTTGATTCAAGCGATTGAAGTACCCAGACAGTCTGAGCACATGCTCACTAGTTGAGCAATTCTCCTCCATCTTTTAGCTATAGAACTTGTTGGAGACTTCATATCTCTCAACTCGGGTATTTGCTTGAAATATTAACTTCAATTCCTGGAACATCTCATATGGTCCATGACGTTCAAAACGTCTTTGAAGTCCCAATTCTAAGCCGTCAAGCATGGTGCACTAAACTATCTAGTAGTCATCATATTGAGCTAGCCAAACGTTCATAACGTCTGCATCTGCTCCTGCAATAGGCCTGTCACCTAGCGGTGCATTAAGGACATAATTCTTCTGTGCAACAATGAGGATAAACCTCAGATCGCGGATCAAATCCGCATCATTGCTACTAACATTTTTCAACACAATTTTCTCTAGGAACATATCAAAATAAACATACGAAAGCAACAACGCAAGCTATTGATCTTACAACATAATTTGCAAAATACTACCAGGACTAGTTCATGATAAATTTAAGTTCAATTAATCATATTACATTACTTAAGAACTCCCACTTAGACAGACATCTCTCTAGTCATCTAAGTGATCACGTGATCCAAATCAACTAAACCATAACCGATCATCACGTGAGATGGAGTAGTTTTCAATGGTGAACATCACTATGTTGATCATATCTACTATATGATTCACGCTCAACCTTTCGGTCTCCGTGTTCGAGGCCATATCTGCGTATGCTAGGCTCGTCAAGTTTAACTTTGAGTATTCGCGTGTGCAAAACTGGCTTGCACCTGTTGTAGATGGACGTAGAGCTTATCACACCCGATCATCATGTGGTGTCTGGGCACGACGAACTTTGGCAACGGTGCATACTCAGGGAGAACACTTCTTGATAATTAGTGAGAGATCATCTTAAAATGCTACCGTCAATCAAAACAGAATATGATGTATAACAGATAAACATCATATGCAATCAAAATATGTGACATGATATGGCCATGATCATCTTGCGCCTTTGATCTCCATCTCCAAAGTACTGTCATGATCTCTATCATCACTGGCATGACACCATGATCTTCATCATCTTGATCTATATCAATGTGTCGTCACATGGTCGTCTCACCAACTATTGCTTTTGCAACTATTGCTATCGCATAACGATAAAGTAAAGCAATTATTTGGCACTTGCATCTTATGCAACAAAGAGACAACCATAGGGCTTCTGCCAGCTGCCGATAACTTCAACAAAACATGATCATCTCATGCAACAACATATATCTCATCACGTCTTGACCATATCACATCACTACATGCCCTGCAAAAACAAGTTAGACGTCCTCTACTTTGTTGTTGCAAGTTTTACGTGGCTGCTACGGGCTTAGCAAGAACCGATCTTACCTACGCATCAAAACCACAACGATAGTTTGTCAAATAGACTCCGTTTTAACCTTCGCAAGGACCGGGCGTATCCACACTCGATTCAACTAAAGTTGGAGAAACTGACACCCGCCAGCCACCTGTGTGCAAAGCACGTCGGTAGAACCAGTCTCGCGTAAGCGTACGCGTAATGTCGGTCCGGGCCGCTTCATCCAACAATACCGCCGAACCAAAGTATGACATGCTGGTAGGCAGTATGACTTATATCGTCCACAACTCACTTGTGTTCTACTCGTGCATATAACATCAACGCATAAAACCTAGGCTCGGATGCCACTGTTAGGGAATGTAGTAATTTCAAAAAATTTCCTCCGCACACGCAAGATCATGGTGATGATATAGCAACGAGAGGGGAGAGTGTATGTCCACGTACCCTCGTAGACCGTAAACGGAAGCGTTATCACAACGCGGTTGATGTAGTCGTACGTCTTCACGATCCGACCGATCCAAGCACCGAACGAACGGAGCCTCCGAGTTCAGCACACGTTCAGCTCGATGACGATCTCCGGCCTCCGATCCAGCCAAGCTCCAGAGATGAGTTACATCAAGCCGACGGCGTGGTGATGATGATGATGTTCTACGGCGCGGGCTTCGCCTAAACTCATGACGATATGACCGAGGTGGAATATGGTGGAAGGGGCACCGCTGCACGGCTAAGGAATGATCACGAAGATCAACTTGTGTGTCTATGGGGTGCCCCTACCCCGTATATAAAGGAGTGGAGGAGGAGGGCCGGCCCTCTACTATGGCGCGCCTAGGGAGTCCTACTCCCACCGAGTAGGATTCCCCTTTCTAGTCCAACTAGGAGTCCTTCCATGTATTAGGAGTAGGAGACAAGGAAGGGAAGAGAGAAGGAAGGAAGGAGGGTGCGGCCCATCCCCTAGTCAATTCGGACTAGGCCATGGAAGCCTTGCCCTGCCCTAGGCAGCCCTCTCTCTTTCCGCAGGCCCAATAAGGCCCAATACTTCTCCCGGCGAATTCCGTAACTCTCGGTACTCGAAAAATACCGAATCACTCGGAACCTTTCCGAACTCGAATATAGTCGTCCAATATATTGATCTTTTCGTCTCGACCATTTCGAGACTCCTCGTCATGTCCCCGATCTCATCCGGGACTCAAACTCCTTCGGTACATCAAAATCATAAACTCATAATATAACTATCGCCGAAACCTTAAGCGTGCGGACCCTACGGGTTCGAGAACTATGTAGACATGACCTAGAACTATTCTCGGTCAATAACCAATAGCGGGACCTGGATGCCCATATTGGCTCCTACATATCCTATGAAGATCTTTATCGGTCAAACCGCATAACAACATACGTTGTTCCTTTGTCATCGGTATGTTACTTGCCCGAGATTCGATCGTCGGTATCAATACCTAGTTCAATCTCGTCACCGCAAGTCTCTTTACTGGATTACGTAATGTATCATCCCGTAACCAACTCATTGGTTACATTACTTGCAAGGCTTATAATGATGTGCATTACCGAGAGGGCCCAGAGATACCTCTCCGACAATCGGAGTGACAAAACCTAATCTCGAAATATGCCAACTCAACATGTACCTTCGGAGACACCTGTAGTACTCCTTTATAATCACCCAGTTATGTTGTGATGTTTGGTAGTACCCAAAGTGTTCCTCCGGTAAACGGGAGTTGCATAATCTCATAATTACTGAGAACATGTATAAGTCATGAAGAAAGCAATAGCAACATACTAAGCGATCAAGTGCTAAGCTAACAGAATGGGTCAAGTCAATCACATCATTCTCCTAATGATGTGATCCGTTAATCAAATGACAACTCTTTTGTCCATGGCTAGGAAACATAACCATCTCGATAAACGAGCTAGTCAAGTAGAGGCATACTAGTGACACTATGTTTGTCTATGTATTCACACATGTATTATGTTTCCGGTTAATACAATTCTAGCATGAATAATAAACATTTATCATGAAATAAGGAAATAAATAATAACTTTATTATTGCCTCTAGGGCATATTTCCTTCACCACGCCCATCTCAGGAGGCGCGGGACTGACAGCGTCATGGTACTCGCGGTACCATACGTTCGTTGGACCAAGATTGAGCTGGTGGACCTCAGGGTGCTCAAGACCAGCATGCACGCCAACATGCTGGCACGAGCAAGACACGGTCGCCTGGACGGGATACTGCTCCTTCCAACCTAGTTGGAAGTCCGAGCATATCCTGCTCCTCGCACCGTTCGCCGCCGCCACCGAAGACTCCAGCAGAAGCCTTGACCCAGGCTCAACTGCTCCTAGATTACCCTCCAGCGGCACACAAGATCGACGAATGGAGGGCCACCATTCAGAGTCTCATCGGCTTCGCCAACGGCGACACTCCACGGCAGCCGAGTACATCGCAGCCGCGGCAAGACTGCTAGGCGCGAGCCGATGGCGACAAAACCGGTGGAGGTGCAACCACTGTGCACTCTCCGCCCCGAAGGCCAAGATCGCCGACTCGCCGGATCCACCTCGACAGCGACTCCACTACGTCATCAGATCCACGGGCCCGTCACGATCAGCGCCAAGTTCTCCACGAACGACAACAAGAAGACGCTCGTACTCGCATCGAGCGCCGAAGAGAAGCGCGGCGTCAATCGGACCAGCACGCTGGGCCCGCTGTCGACATGCATGCGCTAGGGGAACCAGGCGACTTGCCATACGCGGTAGGTTGCCCTGCGTTCACTCGTGAGCTGCGGCAAGTCCTGTGGCCCAGCACGAAGAACTTCAAGCCAGATGTACCAGAGAAGTACGACGGCAAGTCGCATCCGTCGGAGTTCCTCAGCATCTACACCATCGCGGTGCAAGCTCTTTGGGGCGGGGCGACAAGATCCTTGCCAACTACTTCCGCTGGTGCTCAAGCCCAATGTCGGTCTGGCTCATGAACTTGCGGACAACTCCATATCCACAGGCAGATCTGTGCCATCGGTTTGTCGGCGCCTTTACAGCGCCACAAGCCTCATGGCCAAGAGAGAGACCTTCATCTGCCGCCCGAAGGAAGGAGAGTCCTGCGCAAGTACATTGAGAGATTCAGCCAGCGTCTGACAACATCCCGATGTCCACCCTGCCGCGATCATCAGGGCGTTCCATCAGAACGTGCGAAACCGCAGGATGCGGGAGGAGATGGCGATGTGCAAGATCAGAGACGGCAGTGAGCTATATGCCCTGGCCGACAAGTGTGCGCGTGCTGAGGAAGGGAGGAAACTCCCCGGAGAGAATACAAGAGCAGGAGGATCTGACAGCGAGGATGCTGCCCCGGCAAAGAAAAACCGGCGGTGGAACAACAGGAAGAAGAGAGGCAAAGATGTGCTAGTTGTCGAGCAGTCCGGCAACGGAGGTGGCGCCAAGAAAGCCAAAGCTGGTAGCTCCGGCGAGGAGGCTGTGGCGGTCGCCGACAAGCAGGACAGCACCAACAAGCAGTACTGCAAGATCCACCGCACAAAGGGCCATGACCTCCAGAGCTGCAAGAAGGTCGAGCAGCTTGTTGAGCAGCAAAAGGCTGAATCTGACGACGCGACAAGGAGAAGGCCCAAGAAGGTACTGGAGGATCCAGCAAGAAACGTCCCGGCCGAGGAGGACGCCGCGGCAAGGCCAAGCAGCGGCAAGGAGACAGACCTCCCCACGGCCGCGACAAGGACGAAGATGATGACGACGATGAAGATATGGGTGATGATGAGACCGATGAGCAGGAGTTCCAGAAAGCCACAGAGGTCCTGTGCATTGACGGCGGTGCTTCTCTGCATACTTCACACCGCCAGCTCAAGCAGTGGGTGCGGGAAGTTAATGCAGCAGAACCACCCGTCGAGTCACGCAAGCCTCTGAAATGGTCCAACACGCCTATCATCTTTGATATTGAGGACCACCCTGATCGCGTAACTGCGATCGGGTGCTTGCCGATGTTGGTTTCACCAACAATCTGCAACCTCAAGGTCACTAAGATGCGAGTTGACGGCGGAGCCGGCTTGAACCTAATCTCCTCCGCGGTACTCCAGAAACTCCAGATCCCTGACAGCGAGCTCGAAGAGACCGGCACATTCCAAGGAATCAATCCGGGAAGGAGCAAGCCGAAGGGAAAGATCACGTTGCCGGTGACATTTGGCAGCGAGTTGAACTTCAGGGATCGAGAGGGTCACTTTTGGCGTTGCTGACTTTCCATTGCCTTACAATGGAATACTCGCCATCGGCACTCACCAAATTCATGGCAGCCTCTCACTCGCGCCACAACATCTTTGAAGATGCCAGGCCCGATAAGTGTCATCTCTGTCCCTGGCGACAAGAAGGATGCTCTTATCTGCGCCGACAAGATCTACCGAGATGCATCAGGCGCAACAGATCGCAAGTCACTTGCCGCTGAAGCTCCCGGGGGGAAGAAGAAGACCAAGTCCGGCAAGAGTTCTGATGCCCACTCCGGCAAGCGCACCTCCTCGGAGTGCTGCGCTACCGTCGAGGACGCACCATCGAGCTCCACCGGCAAGTGTAAGAAGACAATGGCAGCTCCGCCAGAGACCAAGAAGGTGTCCGCCAAGGAGGACGGCACTGGTGGTACCTTCACCATCAGTGCCACTCTCGACCCTAAATAGGAAAGCGCGCTCGTTGCTTTCTGCGGCGGCGCGTCGGCGTGTTTGTGTGGCAACCGTCGACATCCCCGGTGTTCCCAGGAAAGTAATCGAGCACCATCTCGCCGTCTGTCCTCATGCGCGGCCCGTCAAGCAGAAGGTCAGGAAACAAGCAGTGGAGCGCCAAGAATTCATCGCAGAATAAATCAAGAAGTTGGAAGTAGCAGGCCTTGTCAGAGGAGTGCTCCATCCTACGTGGTTGGCCAATCCGTAGTCGATGCGCCAAGGCAAGCGGAAATGGAGGCTTTGTATCGACTTTACCGATGTCAATAAAGCTTGTCCCAAAGACCCATTTCCCTTACCGCGCATTGACCAGATTGTTGACTCCACGGCCGGATGTGACTTGCTTTCATTTCTTGATGCATACTCAGGGTACCATCAGATCTTCATGGCAGAAGAGGATGAGGAGAAGACCGCATTCATCACTCCATGTGGCACATACTGTTTCGTACGGATGCCTTTCGGTTTAAAGAATGCTGGTTCAACATTTACACAGAAATGTGGAAGCCTACATGGATGACATAGTGGTCAAGAGCAAGGACAAGGCAACTCTGATTCAAGATTTAGATGAAACCTTCACAAATCTGCGCAAGATCAACCTCAAGCTTAACCCCGAGAAGTGTGTGTTTGGAGTCCCCTCCGGCAAGCTTCTCGGGTTCTTCGTGTCTCAGCGGGGAATTGAAGCCAATCCCGACAAGATCAAAGCCATTGAGCGGATCGAAGCACCAAAGCGCGTCAAGGATGTACGAAGGCTTGCCGGTTGCGTGGCTGCTCTCAGCAGGTTTATCTCTAAGTCTGCTGAGCACGCCCTGCCTTTTTTCAAAATATTGAAAAGGGCAGGTCCAATGAAATGGACTCCGGAAGTGGAGGCTGCGTTGCAGGACTTGAAGAGATACCTCTCCTCCACTCCAACACTTGTCGCACCTAAGCCACAAGAGAAGTTGCTACTGTATATAGCGGCAACCAATCAAGTGGTTAGTGCTGCGTTAGTAGCGGAGAGGGAGGCGGATGATGAGCCAGCAACCACGGCAGATGCATCGAGCGACAAGCAGGGGGCTTCGCCGACAAGCTCTGGTCCCGACAAGGGTGGATCCGCGCAGGCGTGTGAGGAGATGCAGAAGAGAATGGTGCAGCGCCCAGTTTACTTCGTCAGTTCCCTTCTGCAGGGGGCTAGATTGAGGTACTCTGGTGTGCAGAAATTGCTTTTCGGCCTTCTCATGGCCTCGAGAAAGCTGCGCCATTACTTCCAAGCACATGAGATCACAGTTGTCACTCGTTTTCCACTAAAGAGGATACTGCAGAATCCAGAAGCAACAGGCAGGATTGTCGAGTGGGCACTGGAACTGTCAAGCTTTGGCCTCAAGTTTGAGAGCACTTCAACTATCCAGAGCCGAGCATTGGCGGAATTCATAGCAGAGTGGGCGCCAACACGGATGAAGAAATTCCAGAAACGAGCATCCCCGTCAAGGAAGCAAGGAAAGAGTGGCTCATGTACTTTGATGGTGCCTTCTCGCTGCAAGGCACCGGTGCGGGCGTGCTGCTTGTCGCGCCCACCGAAGAGCACCTCAAGTACATAGTCCAGATGCACTTTCCCAAGGAACAAGCAACAAACAATACCGCAGAGTATGAAGGTTTGCTTGCCGGTCTCAGGATCGCGGTAGACCTTGGGATCAAGAAGCTCATTGTCAGGGGTGACTCGCAGCTTGTCGTCCGCCAAGTGAACAAGAATTATCAGAGTCCGTTGATGGAAGCCTACGTTGACGAAGTGAGAAAGTTAGAAGAGCACTTTGACGGCCTACAGATGGAACATGTTCCGAGAGCTCAGAACGACATTGCCAATGGCCTGTCAAAGTGCGCCGCACTTAAGTTACCTTTGGAACCTGGGATCTTTGTTCTCAAACTGACTCAACCGTCTGTAATGCCATCGACCGGACAGAGCAAGAAGAGGAAGTTGATTTCTGGTGACTATTTTCCGGCAGGGCTCCCCGAAGCCGCCGCCAAGAAGGTCCCCAAGATCAACACCAAGAGTGCTGAGGAGCAGTCTGCTCCGGCAAGCCCTAGGGTTATGGTCTGTTGAAGCAGACGCTACTGACAAGTTTTGCTCCGGCAAGCTTGCCGGGGAACGTCAAGCTCCGGCTGAGCCGCAGGTTCTCGCCGTAGAAGCGGATGTTCCCGCAACAGCAGATGTGCCTTTAGTCCTTGTTGTCGAGCCGCAAGCTCCAGCATGGGCGCAACAGATTGTCCGTTTCCTTCAGACAGGAGAACTTCCCGAAGAGCAAGAAGAAGTGGAAAGAGTAGCCCGACAGTCAAGTATATACCAGTTTGTTGACAACACACTGTACAGAAGGAGGCTCAACGGTGTGAAATTGAAGTGTATTCACCGGGAAGACGGACAAAAGCTGTTGGCGGAGATACATGGAGGCATATGTGGTCACCACATTGGCGCAAGAGCACTTGCCGGCAAAGCATTCCGACAAGGTTTCTTTTGGCCGATAGCCCTCCAGGATGCAACTGCACAAGTAACCAAGTGTGAAGCGTGCCAGTTCCATTCCAAGCAGATACACCAGCCAGCCCAAGCTCTCCGGCGATCCCTTTATCCTGGCCATTTTGATGCCGGGGCTCGACATCCTCGACCCCTTTCCCCGAGCTGTCGGGGGCTTTGAGTACTTGTACGTTGCAATCGACAAGTTCACAAAATGGCCGGAAGTGGAAGCAGTGAGGAAGGTGACAGCACAGTCAGCAGTCAAGTTCTTCAGGTCGATTGTTTGCCGTTTCGGGATCCTTAACAAGATCATCACCGACAACGGCATGCAATTCACGAGTCGCACCTTCATGCAGTACGTCCAAGATCTTGGCGCCAAGGTCTGCTTCGCTTCTATTGCTCACCCGAGAAGCAACGGTCAAGCGGAGAGGGCAAATCTTTGAAGTCTTCGCGAGCTCAAGACCAGGACTTTCGACGAGGCTGCACAAGTGCGGAAAGAACTGGATTGAGGAGCTGCCGGTGGTTCTTTGGTTGATCGGGGCGGCGCCAAATCGAGCCATCGGCGGACACCTTCGCTCTAGTCTATGGAGCGAGGCGTTCTCCCCACGGAACTTCGTATCACGGGTCGCCTTGAGTGCTCGCTTATGATGAGCTTGAGCAAGAGCAGCTGCGACAAGATGACGCGCTGCTCCTTGAGGAAGACCGTCTTCAGGCCGCTGTACGAGCTGCTCGATACCAGCAAGCTTTGCGCCGCTATCATAGCCGCAAAGTTAATGCCAGAAGTCTCGAGGAAGGCGACCTTGTTCTTCGGCGCGTTCAGTCCGCCAAGAATTCCAACAAGTTGACGCCAAAGTGGGAAGGCCCTTACCGGGTGAAACGAGTCACTAGGCCTAGCGCTGTCCGCCTTGAGACCGAAGATGGCATTCCGGTGAGCAACTCCTGGAACATTGAGCATCTTCGTGAGTTTTACTCGTAAGGTGCGGTTGCCGGAACCTGTTCCGGCGACCACCTTTTGTATGAGTCTTGCCGCTGTTGCATGTAATCCTTTGTACAAAGCCGGGCGCAGACCCCGTGCATAAGTAAAGCTCATGTGCTCCTCACATCTTGTCAATTTCATGCTTTCTATTTTTTGCATGTGTTATCTGACACTTTGTGCAGCACCTAGCCCCGGTAAGCAATAACGAGCCGTAAGGCTCCATATCTTTATTTTCTCTTCTTTCTTTTTCTCAAAGAAAGGGTAGGTTCCCTCGCCCACAAGTTTGCCGGGGGGAAAGGAGAAGATAATGATGTGGACCAGGCGTCGTTCAAGAAAGTTTCGCCTTACCGGAAAGCAAAGGACAGAAAAGCTAAGTTGCCAAAGTTTGAGCAATCAGTTTTAAAAATTTTAAGTTATCTTCCTCGAACGACCGTGCTTTGTATGGAAAACCTGTGCGCGGAGGAACCAACTCGTAGCTAGTTGCGCCCTTACTTTGTTTCGAGTCCGCTCAACAACTTAAGTGAGCTGCGACTAGTTGCGACAAGGTTTCTTGTCGGTGGCGGCACCGCCAAAGAGCTCTTGACGTCCTGATCGGCCTTCATGACTAAGGTGCCTGCGCCGACAAGTTCCCTAGAAGCGTAAGGCAAAAACATACAAAGGAAGGGATCAAGTAAAGGAAATAACATCGCAATCGATACCCAAAATAAAGTTATATTACAAGATAGCTTGTCACAGCTCTAATAGATTGTTCTCGTAACATGACCAGCAGCGACAAGAAAAGGAGAAAACGGGCGGCCTAATCTACGCGATCGCCCTCAACCCTCTTGATCTCGCTCACCTTGTCCGCAATGGGTGCGACAATGGTCTTGAGCGCTTCTAGATCAGCATCCGGCGGCAGCTTCTTGAGGACATTGGTGAGGTTGAGGCCCGGGTAGCGGAAGGCCACCTTCACCAACACTTTTTGAAGAACTCCCGTGCAGATCATGCGCAACTCATCGACCAGCTGCTTTGGGATCCTCTCTCGGAGTCGCTGGAGGGCCGTCGCCACGCCTTTGAAGAACAAGGTGAGCTTGGCGCTAGGTTGGAGGTTCTCGTCGGAGGAGTACCCGAGATCCTCCATCCCCAGCTGCGCCAGCTCCCCGTCAATAACTGCGGCAATGTTCACGAGACCCTCTGTCCAGAGTTCCACAGTCTCCCTGAAAGTGTTCTGGGTTTCGGCGGCTCTCGTCAGCAGCGCTTCGTTGGCCTTGATCTCCTCCTTTAAGGCCACCTCCTACTCCCTGGCGCCGTCCAGCGTCTTGGTCAAAGTAGTCAGCTTCAACTCAAGATCTGCGTTGGAGTCCTTGGCGGCGCTAAGCTCCTTGCCCTTCTCGACGAGACTACCCTGCAGCTCGCCAAGGGTGTAGGCGTCCTTCTCGCGCTCGTGCTTGAGCGCGGCAAGCTCTTCGCTCCTCGCCTTGAGATCGGCCTCTAGCTGCGCCACCTGCGTCTCCAGCTCCTTCTTGGCGGCCTCGGCAGCTGCGGCAGTGTCCTCTGCTTCCTTGAGAGCCCCGCCGAATGTTTGCTCGCGCGCGACAAGCTCCTCCTCGTGGCTGTCGAGGTTGACCTTCCGCTGCGCCAACTCGCCTTCCCACGCAAACAGCTCCTCGGCGGCAAGCTGCTGTTGCTCTTCAGCTTTGGCCTTCTCGAGGAGGAAGGCTTTCCGCGCCTCGACGAGTTGCTCCCGCTCCTTTGCCAGGGACCAGAGATTTTCCTGATTGCGTTCCCGGAGCTCCTCCGCGCGTTTCTCGATGTCCACTCCCGCCTTCGCGACAAGCGCTTCCTGGGATTCCACCTTGGCCTGCCGAGCGCGGCAGACCGACAGCAGCCTCCGCAGCAGCTGTTCCTCCTCAGGCTCGCCGCTGCTGCTACTCGGCACGTCAACCAGCGTCAGCCCCGCGGAGGCGAGCACCTCTCCGTCAAAGACTTCTCCTTCGACCGGCGCCACAGGCTTGGCGCCCGAGGAGCTTGATGAAGATGCCATCGCCGGCCTTCAAATAGGCGCCGGGCTGGGGCTCTTCGGAGCCTGACGCTGCGGCAGCGGCGGGGGGGTCGGCGGTCGGTGCAGCGCCTGATGCTCCTGCGGCCTCGGGGCCGTCAGTGCGATCGCCAGATCCCTCGCCAGCTCCTGCGGCGGCAGCTTTGGCGGCCTCTTCGCCGGCGGGATCCTCAGCGCCAGCTGCTTCTTCGGTAGCAGCGGTGTCATTGGTGTTGTCGCGCGCGTTCTCCTCGCCGGCAACCTCGGTCTCCATCGGCTCTGTGACAGGTGGATCTGAAGGCCGAAAAAGGGAGAAAGGTCAAGCAAATATCCAAAAAGAAAATCAGAAGAAGAACCCAAGGGAAGTTTTCGCACAAGAGGATTACTGACTTGGGTTCTCTGATCCACGGTCTCCACCACCGGGGGATCGCTGGTACTGTCCCTTGCCGGAGAACTCTCCCTTGCCGGAGATTTCTCCCTTGCCGGAGAATGCTCCCTTGCCGGGGAATCCTCCCTTGGCGGTGTAGTCGAAGCAGATGGCATGTCGGGGCCGGCTTCCGGGCGCTCCTGGTGAGGCTGTTCAGCTCCTACACAAACAAATAATCAGGTGTCAGTAAAGAAAGAGCACCCATGCGCGCCTAACAGCGAGAAGTAAACCATATACTTATGTTGGGGGCTGCGCTGGGGGCTGCTTTGGGGAATGATTGCCGGGTCCGGCAAGGTGGTCTCGGGCGCGCCCCCTGCTGTCGCGGTGGGCTCGTCCTCGATGACAACCACCGGAGCCTTGGCTCTCTTCGCCGCTCTCTAGGCCAGGGTCCTGAAACGGAATGAGTTCAGAGTAAAGCAAATCAGATACAAGACAAAACAGCAAGAATTCAAGAACTACAAGTACAACAAAGAATCTTACTCTTCTTCTTCCTCGTCGGAGCTGAGCGCGGAGAGGTCGAAGTCCGGCCCACCTTCGGCGCGACGAGGCGGAGGAGTGGGTTCCCTTGACCGCTTGGCGGGGGCAGCGGAAGGAGCAGAAGCGGTGGTCCGGGAGGACCCCGCTCCAGTTGCCGCAGCGGCGTGAGGCGCTCCCGCGGCAACATTGCTTGTCGCGGTGGAGCGCGTCGCGCGGCACGGCGGCTGTTGACTCGTCTGCCGCCTTGCTACGTCCCCGGCCTTGCGGAGACGCCTTCTTGGTGGAGCTGGGGGCTACGCTGGGGGCTCTGCTTGCGGCAAGCTGCCTGATGATGGCGAGCCGCTCGCACCCTCGGCGGGCTCGCTCGACTCGACATCAGGCCCGGCAAGCTCTCCCTCGCCGGCAAGCCACTCTCGCTTGGCAAGGCTTGCCGCCTCTGCTGCCTCTGCCTCCTCCACGGTGAATCCAAACTCGCCCGCGGCAGCGGCTGCCTCCGCCTCTTCCGCCCTAGTGGCGATGCGCTGCATCTTCGCATCAGTGGTGTCGCGGGTGAGGCTCTTCTGTTTGTCGGAGCGGACCGCCACCTCCACCAAGCCATCAAAGAACACCTGCACGACGTCGTCTGCAGGCTCTTGCCAAGTTGGGACAATTTCATGCGAATCGCACAGCGGCATCATTGCACGGATGCGGTCGAGCGAGGAGTTGTTGCACAGCGGAACAACACTCTTCGGCAACCTGAACCATTTGGGATGTAGAGGGTCATGCTTGAACAGTTCCTTGAGCATCGCGTCCAGTTCCAGGATAGGGAAGTTGAAGTTGAGGCCCGGGCGCAGCCTCATGATGTCCGTCGCACCCCCAAACTCCCAGGCGGGTCTCCTCCTCTCTTGTAGGGGGGCGATGCGGCGGCGAAGAAAATCTGTGCCTACGGCGCCTACAGTGAGCCCGGCAAGCCTGAGGCGCAAGATCTGGGTGACGGCAATCTTCAACCTATCGTCTTCCGGGGCCACACTGCTCTAATCGTTGCCGCGCACTACTGGGGCTTGGCGCTGGGCGGTGAATGGCTGCGGGTTCTCCTCGACAATCCAGCACTAGTCTGCTCTCCACTCCTCCCATTTGCTGCGGAGCTCTCCCTCCAGATAAGCTTCCTTCTTGCCGGCCCTCGAGATCCAGGCAATTCCGCCGGATAAAGGCTCCCCTCTCTCAACTCTGGGCATAAAGAAGTGGCGAAAAAGAGCTACGTTTGGGTGGACTCCGACAAAGTTTTCGCAGAGATGTGCGAAAACTTCCATGGTCAGAACAACATTGGGGGTGAAGTCAAGGAGGTGGAACCCGTAGGTGTTCATGATGTCGCAGAAAAACTCAGAGAAAGGCGGGCAGAGCCCGCAGTAGAAGAACAACGCGAAGAAGGGATATCCATTCGGAGCCCGTTCCGAAGCGGCGGCTGAGAGTACCTTCGTGCGCGGATGCGCTCGCGTCTCCGTCAACCAGAAAAGGTAGTAGTACTCCCTCAGCTCCTTCGCGGCGAGCTCGGGGAGGAAGATTGCCCGCTCCTTTCGCAGCGCCTCGAGCCGCAGCGCCTCGGCCGACTTCACAACCTTCCCGGCTTTCGGAGCGATGGCGGAGGTGGTGGGGGAGAATGACGGTGTTGGTGGCGCCGGTGGCGATGAGGGGCGGAGTGATGCTCTCTTTCGGCTTTGGAAGAGGGGGGGAGCGGCGGAGATTTTTGAGATTGGAATAGCAACGGCGAGATGGGCGAACTGCCCCTATTTCCCCTGCTTATAAAGAGGGAGGGGGCGGACGTTCCGTTTTTCCGAATAAAGAAACCACCCACGATCTCTCCCACGACGCCGCATTCAGCGCGTCTTTGTTAGGGAGGGCGCGTGGATCTGGAGTGAGATATGGCGTAACCCAGGCCGCGCGTGCCGTGCCTGTTTTGGGCTGGCCCAACAGCCTTCGGCACCGTGTGTGGCCCAGCCGAGGCTCTGTCCGTGTACTAGAGTAGGGTACCCTAGTATCCCGAACTTGTGCACGGCGATCGCAGCGCCACGGCAAGGCTTGCGGGTGACCGCTAAGGTCCTCCATGGTTCCTTTGGAGCCATGCAAGAACAAAGTGTTTAAGCCAAGGAGACAAGACCCGGCAAGAGGAGCTTGCGGGAAGGCCAACCAAGGCATTTCAAGGATCTTGCCGCGGCGCCGCCAGCGTCCGGCAAGGCCCGTGGCGACAAGCTTCGGGACGCGACAAGACAACGACAGCGGCAAAGGCGCTTGCCGCAGCAAGCTACCACTCTGTACCAGCTCCAAAGACATCTACCAACGTGTCACCACAGGACCTTCGGTAGCGCTGTGGCAGAGGCTATGCAGCCAGCGGTGCGAGGTGGCAAGCGGCGCTGACAAGATTGCCATCGTGGCAAGCGGTGGCGCCCCTGACGGTCCCTTTTCTGCACTGTTCGGGCGACACAGACGAGCATTTAATGCCTTTGTCCCCTACCGTCAGGGTTAGGTATGATACACTGTACAAGTAGTTGTACCAACCACAATTCCTTTTCCATTTTTACCCTTATCTGCGTTGCCACCTGTCGGTGACCCCTTGAGCATATAAAAGGAGGCCCATGCGCAACGTAGAAAAGGGGATCGACACCAGAGAACACTCACGCTCGGTCTCGTTAGCAGCTAGGGTGTACTGTAGCATTCAGCGCTCCCGAGCAAGAACTCAATACAATCAGACATGCAGCAGTAGGAGTATTATCTCTCCGGAGAGCTCCGAAGCTGGGTAAACCGCTCGTGTGCTTCGCCTCGATCCCCTCTTCGTGCGACCTCCGCCCCCCGCCGAACCGGAAGGGGCTCGGTCCGCCGGCCCCATAAGTGTCCGTGGATCAGCCTCCCCGACATGGGCCTTCTGGCCCAGTTGGCCAGGGAGGCCTTTTCCCTTTGTTTTGTTTGTTCTGTTTTCTTTTCCTTTTTTATTCTATTACTTTTCTGTTTTCTTTTATTTTAGTTTTATAAAATTTAAAAGCGACAACTAATTTGGTGTTATTAAATAGGTCACAGCCTCAAATATATTGGCACTTTAAATAAAGTATTTTGCATTGTCTTATTATCTTAAAAGCATTTTAGATAATTTTTTTTGCTGTTTTAGTTTATTTAGTTTATTTAAGTATTTTATTAAAAGATGATTTCTTCACCAACATTATTATGGATTATTTGACACATTAACAACAACTTAGTTTTGACTTTTGAAAACTTTATTTGTTTTGACTTTAATTCAAATTTGAATTTGGATCGGTTCTGAACTAACGCGAGATTATCAACAATAATCGAGGTGACGTGGCTTCATTACTAGAGGGTTACTGTAGCTTGATTACCCGGGCGTCAAAAACTACCTCTATAACCAAGTACAAATAATTTTACACTAAAATTGAACTAGCTCTATAACCTAGGACAAATCATTTTACACTAGAGTAGAACTAGCTCTATAACCTAGTACAAATAATTTTACACTAGAAATGAACTAGCTCTATAACCTAGTAGAAATAATTTTACACTTGAATTGAACTAACTCTGTAACCTAGTACAATTTTTTTACACTAGATTTGAACTAGCTCTGTAACCAAGTACAAATAAGTTTACACTAGAAATGAACTAGCTCTATAACCTGGTACACATAATTTTACACTAGCATTGTACATGGGCTACAACCTAGTACAAATCATTTTACACTAGAGTTGAACTAGCTCTATGACCTAGTACACACAATTTTAGACTAGAGTTGAACTACCTCGATAACCTAGTACAAATAATGTTACACTAGAGTTGAACTAGCTCTATAACCTAGTACAAATCATTTTACACTATAGTTAAACAAGCTCTATAACCAAGTACAAATAATTTTAAACTAGAATTGATCTAGCTCTATAACCTAGTACAAATAATTTTACAATAGAGCTGAACTAGCTCTATAATCTAGTACACATAATTTTCCACTAGCGTTGAACTAGGGCTATAAGTTAGTTCAAATCATTTTACACTATAGTTGAACTACCTCTATAACCTATTACAAACAATTTTACACTAAAATTGAACTAGCTCAATAACCTAGTACAAATCATTTTACAATAGAAATGAACTAGCTCTATAAACTAGTCCAAATAATTTTACACTAGAGTTGAACTAGCTCTGTAACAAAGTACAAATAATTTTACACTAGAAATGAACTAGCTCTATAACCTGCTGCACATAATTTTACACTAGCATTGTACTAGGGCTATAACCTAGTACAAATCATTTTACACTAGAGTTGAACTAGATCTATGACCTAGTACACACAATTTTAGACTAGAGTTGAACTAGCTCTATAACCTAGTACAAATAATTTTACACTGGAGTTGAACTAGCTTTATAACCTAGTTCAAATAATTTTACACTAGAGTTGAACTAGCTCTATAATCTAGTACAGATCATTTTACACTATAGTTGAACTAGCTATATAACCTAGTTCAAATAATTTTACACTAGAATTGAACTAGCTCTATAACCTAGTACATATAATTTTACACTAGAGTTGAACTAGCTCTATAACCTAGTACAAACAATTTTACACTAGAAATGAACTAGCTCTATAACTTGGTACACATAGTTTTACACTAGCGTTGAAAAAGGGCAATAACCTAGTACAAATCATTTTACACTATAGTTGAACTAGCTCTATAACCTTGTACAAATAATTTTACACTAGAGTTGAACTAGCTCTTTAACCTAGTAGAAATCATTTTACACTAGAGTTGAACTAGCTCTATAACCAAGTACAAAAATTATACACTAGAAATGAACTAGCTCTATAACCTGGTGCACATAATTTTACACTAGCATTGTACTAGGGCTATAACCTAGTACAAATCATTTTACACTAGAGTTGAACTAGATCTATGACCTAGTACACAGAATTTTAGACTAGAGTTGAATTAGCTCTATAATCTAGTACAAATAATTTTACACTGGAGTTGAACTAGCTTTATAACCTAGTACAAATAATTTTACTATAGAGTTGAACTAGCTCTATAACCTTGTACAAATCATTTTACACTATAGTTGAACTAGCCATATAACCTAGTTCAAATAATTTTACACTAGAATTGAACTAGCTCTATAACCAAGTACAAATAATTTTACACTAGAGTTGAACTAGCTCTATAACCTAGTACAAATAATTTTACACTAGAAATGAACTAGCACTATAACTTGGTACATATAATTTTACAGTAGTGTTGAAAAAGGGCAATAACCTAGTACAAATCATTTTACACTAGAGTTGAACTAGCTCAATAACCTAGGACAAATAATTTTACACTAGCGTTGAACAAGGTCTATAACCTAGTACAAATCATTTTACACTATAGTTGAACTAGCTATATTATCTAGAACAAATACATTTACACTAGAATTGAACTAGCTCTATAACCTAGTACAAATCATTTTACACTAGAGTTGAACTAGCTCTATGACCTAGTACATACAAGTTTAGACTAGAGTTGAACTAGCTCTATAACCTAGTACAAATAATTGTAAACTAGAGTTGAACTAGCTCTATAAACTAGTACAAATAATTTTACACTATAGTTGAACTAGCTCTATTACCTAGTACAAATAATGTTACACTACAGTTGAACTAGCTCTATAACCTAGTACAAATCATTTTACACTAGAGTTGAACTAGATCTATGACCTAGTACACACAATTTTAGACTAGAGTTCAACTAGCTCTATAACCTAGTACAAATAATTTTACACTGGAGTTGAACTAGCTTTATAACCTAGTATAAATAATTTTACACTAGAGTTGAACTAGCTCTATAATCAAGTACAGATCATTTTACACTATAGTTGAACTAGCTCTATAACCTAGTACAAATAATTTTACACTAGAATTGAACTAGCTCTATAACATAATACAAATAATTTTACACAAGAGTTGAACTAGCTCTATAATCTAGTACACATAATTTTACACTACCGTTGAACTAGGGCTATAAGCTAGTACAAATCATTTTACACTATAGTTGAACTATCTCTATAACCTAGTAAAAATAATTTTATACTTAAATTGAACTAGCTCTATCACCTAGTACAAATCATTTTACACTAGAGTAGAACTAGCTCTATAACCTAGTACAAATAATTTTACACTAGAAATGAACTAGCTCTATAACTTAGTACAAATAATTTTAAACTAGAATTGAACTAACTCTTTAACCTAGTACACAAAAATTTACACAATAGTTGAACTAGCTCTATAACCTAGTACAAATAATTTTACATTAGAGTTGAACTAGCTCTATAACCTATTACAAATAATTTTACACTAGCGTTGAACTAGCTCTATAACCAAGTACAAATAATTTTACATTAGAAATGAACTAGTACAAATAATTTTACCTGGTACACATAATTTTACACTAGCATTGTACTAGGGCTATAACCTAGTACAAATCATTTTACACTAGAGTTGAACTAGCTCTATGACCTAGTACACACAATTTTAGATTATAGTTGAACTAGCTCTATAACCTAGTAACAATAATTTTAAACGAGACTTGAACTAGCTCTGTGACCTAGTACAAATAATTTTACACTATAGTTGAACTAGCTCTATAACCTATTACAAATAATTTTACACTAAAGTTGAACTAGCTCTATAACCTAGTACAAATCATTATACACTATAGTTGAACTAGTTCCATAACCTAGTACAAATAATTTTACACTAGAATTGAACTAGCTCTATAACCTAGTACAAATAGTTTTACACTAGAGTTGAACTAGCTATATAATCTAGTGCACATAATTTTACACTAGCATTGAACTAGGGCTATAAGCTAGTATAAATCATTTTAGACTATTGTTCAACTACCTCTATAACCTAGTACAAATAATTTTACACTAAAATTGAACTAGCTCTATAACCTAGTACAAATAATTTTACACTAGAGTTGAACTAGCTCTATAACCTAGTACAAATAATTTTACACTAGAAATGAACTAGCTCTATAACCTAGTACAAATAATTTTACACTAGAATAAAACTAGCTCTATAACCTAGTACAAAAGAATTTTTATTGGAGTTGAACTAGCTCTATAACTAAGTACAAATAATTTTACACTAGAAATGAACTAGCTCTATAACCTGGTACACATATTTTACACTAGCGTTGAACTAGGGCTATAACCTGATACAAATCGTTTTAAACTAGAGTTGAACTACCTCTATAACCTAGTACAAATAATTTTACACTAGAGTTGAACTAGCTGTATAACCTAGAAAAAATGATTATACACTAGAGTTGAACTAGCTCTATAACCTAGTACAAATCGTTTTACACTATATTTGAACTTGCTCTATAAACTAGTACAAATAATTTTACACTAGAATTGAAATAGCTCTATAACCTAGTACAATTTTTTTACAATAGAGCTGAACTAGCTCTATAACGTAGTACAAATAATTTTATACTAGAAATGAACTAGCTCTATAACCTAGTACACATAATTTTATACTAGCATTGTACTAAGTCTATAACCTAGTACAAATCATTTTACACTAGAGTTGAACTAGCTCTATGACCTAGTACATACAATTTTAGACTAGAGTTGAGCTAGCTCTGTAACCTAGTACAAACAATTTTAATCTAGAGTTGAACTAGCTCTATAACCTAGTAGAAATAATTTTAAACGACAGTTGAACTAGGTTTATTACCTAGTAGAAATAATTTTACACTAGAGTTGAACTAGCTCTATAACCTAGTACGAATCATTTTACACTATAGTTCAACTAGCTATATAACCTAGTTCAAATAATTTTACACTAGAATTGAACTAGCTCTATAACCTAGTACAAATAATTTTACACTGGAGTTGAACTAGCTCTATAACCTAGTACAAATAATTTTACACTAGAAATGAACTAGCTCTCACTACTAGGAAAACGGTTTTTAGTGACGGTATATGTGGTCGTTAAAATTCTGACTGTGGTTGCTAAAAGTCATTAACGACCACAATCTGCTTGTCGTAGTAGGTTCCGTCGTTAAAAGTATAACGACCACATACCTTTTGTGGTCGTTATTCTTGTAACGACGGGATGGTGTGTCGTCGTCAATCCCAAGGCAATAACGACCATAATTTATTATTAACGACCACCTTTGTCATCGCTAATAATGTTATCATTTTTACTGCTGTGATATCCTTCAGAACGACTTGTATTAATTTCCGTTGAGCGATCACTTTATGCAACATCCAACATTCAATATTAACATCCACATTAACATAGACACAAAATAATCTGAATTGAAATAATCATAGCCTCTTCTATTAAAAGAAATACCAGTATTCTGACATACAATTCCTAAATTTATATCATTTAAGATATTTGAGTCAAAGGCACTCCTTATATGGCCAATGTACTTTCTCATATCTATTTGGAAAAAGGGAACAACTACAAAAGATAATATTTATTAATCTTCAGTCAAGAAACACCATCGTTTTTTGAATGGATATATCATTCTTCATCGGTGAATACAATGCCTCCTGATGCTTCCATATCTTATAGTGCACCACCAGTCCTACATAATGTTGAGTAGTTTATGAAAGTCAGTCTTTGTAAATAAATTTGCACAAAGTATAACAACATATAAATTCAATGTATGAGAACAACTTACATGATCATGTGGGCTTTCCTGAGTACTATCACTTTGAGATCTAGCAGACATACGATGTTTAATTGCTGACACTTCTTGCACCACTCCATTGAGTTTTTCTTCAAGTACTTGTTTCGCTAGCTCGGAAGCTCGAGATCTAGAAGCCTTACTGAATGTTGGTCCTCACAAATTTCTTTCTCTAATTCCTCCACCAAAGCTAACTATGCGATCATGTTACTTAGGTGAGTCACATTTCTGCATGAGTTCATCAATTGAAAGACCATGATTCAACTAAATTATGGCCTTAGTTTGTGCCTGAAGTGCCAATAGTAAGTTATTAGCACCAACTTCTATTTATAAAGTAGGCATTATACACTTCCAATTCATCATAGAAAGTTGTTGCATTAAAATCAAATCTTACATGTTTGGTGGAGGCTGTATAATCAGCGAAGTTATACCCTTATTATGAGCCTCAGGAAATTGTTTGTCCGCAGTCAGCACCTTGTTTTCCTTTCCTCCCTGTTCCAACAGAGGCAAGTAGCAATTATTAGTTGAAATAAATGACTATACAAGTCACGCTGAGCTTACATTATTGGAAATGAAAAATGGCAAGTCCTAAATATGTGTTCATAAAACCAGAATATCATAAGATTTTTTAGCGATGCAGAATATCATCAGTACAGCAGTACAAAAAATTCAGATTATAATGCTGGAGTCTATAACCAAACTCACCTTAATTGAGTAAAAAAATGTTTTAGACCTACTCTGGTAATATTGGACCATGCACTTACCCTCGTCGCGGTGATTCTAGGATTACAAAGGAATCTACCCAAGCGACATAGAAAACTTTTAGAAAGAGCATCGTGATTCAGTTGCATGTTTCCATTTCCTGGTTTTTCTCTCGACAATGTTGCCCTTTGAGTTACAGGCTTACAGCAGATTCAGTTTGGAAAAGGGAACAATGCTATATGAAAGATATAAAACATACACCTGATGCGTGTAATTCACAGGAAGTGTTTAATGATGTAATATATCAATTATATTGAACAAAAACTGGACATTATAGTGTTGTTGCACTGTCGATCATCTGATTAAACTTATCTAGAACCCAGCATGCCAAGTTGTACCAGATTATATACATGAAATACTTGTGAGATGGTTGGAAATATTATGTAGTTAGTGTCGTATTTTTCTATATGAACAAAAGTTATTGCACAGAAATAAAACACGAAGAACAAAATGACGATCAAGTATATAGTGTTGCAAAATCTGCTTGCATAATTTTATAACAATGGAACAATTGAAACAACACAAAGTATTCTACAAGAATATGGAAACATGTAACGACCATACCCTGCATTTACTCTGAACTTCAAGTTTTCTCATGCGATGGGTGCCATACTGCCAGTGTAGGAGACCAAGATGAAGATGCTGGCTGCTCCCCGGGATGAATACTTAGGTTCAATCCATACGGGAACTTAGCACATGGCAAACATGGCAGAGGCCGGTGGTGCAGCAATGTTGGGTGACCCGCACCTAAACACTGGTCGGACGCTGGGAGCACACTGGGCGGAGATGTATGATACAGAGTCCCCACCGAGCCGGCTGGGTCGACGCCGCGATCCAACCAGCAAGAGGCAGCGCCAGGCAAGACAAGGTCGACGCCATGGAAGGGATGGCCGCAGCCGCCGACACCGATATGAGCCGCGCGCGTCCCACCCCACTAGATCCACTCTAGAGGGTGCCGATAGGAACTGCGACCTTGATGACATCACCTCCTACTCGTCCGAAATCTGCAGCAGTGCTCGAGGTCAGGAGGGAGACGTTATATCAGAAGTGGGGGGCGAGTAGGAGGAGGAGGAGGCGACGGCGGCTGGAGGGGCCGGCGGCCGCTGACGGTGGTGGCAGGAAGGGAGAGAGGCGGTTGGGAGAGATTTTTGGGGATACAAGAGTTTTTCCTTTTTTTTATTATATGGAAGTGCTTATCTTACTTTTTATCCGTTGTTTCATCAGGAGATAAGGACGCGTTAAACGTAACCAAACAATGACCGCCTGACCTATATTGATCCCAGCGAGGAGTCACATGGCGAATTTAGAGGTGGGACTAAACTCAGCGTACCAATAACAACTGAGAGTTTTAATCGTTGGTCGTTATTGGCTTAATCTCTAGTAGTGTCTATAACCTGGTACACATAATTTTACACTAGCGTTGAAAAAGGGCAATAACCTAGTACAAATCATTTTACACTATAATTTAACTAGCTCTATAACGTAGTACAAATAATTTTACACTAGAGTTGAACTAGCTCTATAACCTAGTAAAAATAATTTTACACTAGCGTTGAACTAGGTTTATAAACTAGTACACATCATTTCACACTATAGTTGAACTAGCTCTATTATCTAGTACAAATAATTTTCCACTAGAATTGAACCTGCTCTATAACCGAGTACAAATCATTTTACACTAGATTGAACTAGCTCTATGACCTAGTACACACAATTTTAAACTAGAGTTGAACTAGCTCTATAACCTAGTACAAATAAATTTACACTAGAAATGAACTAGCTCTATAACCTAGTACAAATAATTTTACACTAGAATAAAACTAGCTCTATAACCTAGTACAAAAAAAATTTATACTGGAGTTGAACTAGCTCTATAACTAAGGGAAAATAATTTTACACTAGAAATGAACTAGCTCTATAACCTGGTACACATATTTTACACTAGCGTTGAACTAGGGCTATAACCTAGTACAAATCGTTTTAAACTAGAGATGAGCTAGCTCTATTACCTAGTACAAATAATTTTACACTAGAGTTGAATTAGCTGTATAACCTAGTACAAATGATTTTACACTAGAGTGAACTAGCTCTATAACCTAGTACAAATAATTTTACACTATAGTTGAACTAGCTCTATAAACTAGTACAAATAATTTTATACTAGAATTGAACTAGCTCTATAACCAAGTACAATTTTTTTTACATTACAGTTGAACTAGCTCTATAACGTAGTACAAATAATTTTACACTAGAAATGAACTAGCTCTATAACCTAGTACACCTAATTTTACACTAGCATTGTACTAAGGCTATAACCTAGTACAAACATTTTACACTAGAGTTGAACTAGCTCTATGACCTAGTACACACAATTTTAGACTAGAGTTGAGCTAGCTCTATAACCTAGTACAAATAATTTTAAACTAGAGTTGGACTAGCTCTATAACCTAGTAGAAATAATTTTAAACTGGAGTTGAACTAGCTTTATTACCTAGTAGAAATAATTTTACACTAGAGTAGAACTGGCTCTATAACCTAGTACAAATCATTTTACACTATAGTTCAACTAGCTATATAACCTAGTTCAAATAATTTTACACTAGAATTGAACTAGCTCTATAACCTAGTACAAATAATTTTACACTAGAGTTGAACTAGCTCTATAGCCTAGTACAAATAATTTTACACTAGGAATGAACTAGCTCTATAACCTGGTACACATAATTTTACATTAGCGTTGAAAAAGGCCAATAGCCTAGTACAAATCACTTTACACTATAATTTAACTAGCTCTATAATCTAATACAAATAATTTTACACTAGAGTTGAACTAACTCTATAACCTAGTAAAAATAATTTTACACTAGCGTTGAACTAGGTTTATAACCTAGTACACATCATTTTACACTATAGTTGAACTAGCTCTATTATCTAGTACACATAATTTTCCACTAGAATTAAACCTGCTCTATAACCTAGTTCAAATCATTTTATACTAGAGTTGAACCTGCTCTATGACCTAGTACACACAATTTTAAACTAGACTTGAACTAGCTTTATAACCTAGTACAAATAATTTTAAACTAGAGTTGAACTAGCTTTATAACCTAGAACAAATAATTTTACACTAGACTTGAACTAGCTCTATTACCTAGTACAAATAATTTTACACTAGAGTTGAACTAGCTCTATAACCTAGTACAAATCATTTTACACTATAGTCGAACTAGCTCTATAACCTAGTAAAAAAATTCACACTAGAATTGAAACTAGCTCTATAACCTACTACAAATAATTTTACAATAGAGTAGAACTAGCTCTATAATCTCGTACACATAATTTTACACTAGCATTGAACTAGGTCTATAAGCTAGTACAAATCATTTTACACTATAGTTGAACTACCTCTATAACCTATTACAATTAATTTTACACTAAAATTTAACTAGCTCTATAACCTAGTACAAATCATTTTACACTAGAGTAGAATTAGCTCTATAACCTAGTACATATAATTTTACACTAGAAATGAACTAGCTCTATAACCTACTACAAATAATTTAACACTAGAATTGAACTAACTCTATAACTTAGTACAAAATTTTTTACCCTAGGGTTGAACTAGCTCTGTAACCAAGCACAAATAATTTTACCCTAGAAATGAACTAGCTCTATAATCTGGTACACATAATTTTACACTAGCATTGTACTAGGCTATAACCTAGTACAAATCAATTTACACTAGAGTTGAACTGGCTCTATGGCCTAGTACAAATCATTTTACACTATAGTTCAACTAGCTATATAAGCTAGTTCAAATTATTTCACACTAGAATTGAACTAGCTCTATAACCTAGTACAAATAATTTTACACTAGAGTTGAACTAGCTCTATAACCTAGTACAAATAATTTTACACTAGAAATGAACTAGCTCTATAACCTGGTACACATAATTTTACACTAGCGTTGAAAAAGGGCAATAGCCTAGTACAAATCATTTTACACTATAATTTAACTAGCTCTATAACCTAATACAAATAATTTTACACTACAGTTGAACTAGCTCTATAACCTAGTAAAAATAATTTTACACTAGCGTTGAACTAGGTTTATAACCTAGTACACATCATTTTACAATATAGTTGAACTAGCTCTATTATCTAGTACAAATAATTTTCCACTAGAATTGAACCTGCTCTATAACCTAGTACAAATCATTTTACACTAGAGTTGAACTAGGTCTATGACCTAGTACACACAATTTTAAACTAGACTTGAACTAGATCTATAACCTAGTACAATAATTTTAAACTAGAGTTGAACAAGCTCTATAACCTAGAAAAATAATTTTACACTAGACTTGAACTAGATCTATTAACTAGTACAAATAATTTTACACTAGAGTTGAACTAGCTCTATAACCTTGTACAAATCATTTTACACTATAGTCGAACTAGCTGTATAACCTAGTAAAAATAATTTTACATTAGAATTGAACTAGCTCTATAACCTAGTACAAATAATTTTACAATAGAGTAGAACTAGCTCTATAATCTAGTACATATAATTTTACATTAGCGTTGAACTAGGTCTATAAGCTAGTACAAATCATTTTACACTATAGTTGAACTACCTCTATAACCTATTACAATTAATTTTACACTAAAATTAAACTAGCTCTATAACCTAGTACAAATCATTTTACACTAGAGTAGAATTAGCTCGATAACCTAGTACATATAATTTTACACTAGACTATAACCTACTACAAATAATTTAACACTAGAATTGAACTAACTAAATAATTTTACCCTAGAAATGAAGTAGCTCTATAACTTGGTACACATAATTTTACACTAGCATTGTACTAGGCTATAACCTAGTAAAATTTTTAACTAGAATTGACTAGCTCTATAACCTAGTACAAATAATTTTACAATAGAGTGAATAGCTCTATAACTAGTACAAATAATTTTACACTAGATTGAACTAGGTCTATAACTAGTACAAATATTTTACACTATAGTTGAACTACCTCTATAACCTATTACAATTAATTTTAACTAAAATTAACTAGCTCTATAACCAGTACAAATTTTTACATAAGTGAATTAGCTCTATAACCTAGTACAATAATTTTACACTAGAAATGAACTAGCTCTATAACCTATACACTAATTTTACACTAGATTGACTAAGCTATAACCTAGTACAAAATTTTACCTAGGGTTGAACTAGCTCTAACCAGCACAAATTTTAATTTTACCACCTAGAAAATATTTAAGATGACTAGCTCTATAACCTCTATAACCTAGTACAAATTTTTTTACACTAGGGTTGAACTAGCTCTGTAACCAAGCACAAATAATTTTACCCTAGAAATGAAGTAGCTCTATAACTTGGTACACATAATTTTACACTAGCATTGTACTAGGCTATAACCTAGTACAAATCATTTTACACTAGAGTTGAACTAGCTCTATAACGTAGTACAAATAATTTTACACTAGAAATGAACTAGCTCTATAACCTAGTACACATAATTTTACACTACCATTGTACGGGCTATAACCTAGTACAAATCATTTTACACTAGAGTTAACTAGCTCTACGACCTAGTACACACAAATTTAGACTGGAGTTGAGCTAGCTCTATAACCTATTACAAATAATTTTAAATTAGAGTTGAAATACCTCTATAACCTAGTACAAATAATTTTACACTGGAGTTTAACTAGCTTTATTAACAAGTACAAATAATTTTTCACTAGAGTTGAACTAGCTGTATAACCTAGAAAAAATCATTTTACACTATAGTTGAACTAGCTATATAACCTAGTTCAAATAATTTATACTAGAATTGAACTAACTCTATAACCTAGTACAAATAATTTTACACTAGAGTTGAGCTAGTTCTATGACCTAGCACAAATAATCTTACACTAGCATTGAACTAGGTCTATAACCTAGTACAAATCATTTTACACTATAGTTGAACTAGCTTTATTATCTAGTACAAATAATTTTACACTAGAGTTGAACTAGCTCTATGACCTAGTACACACAATTTTAGACTAGAGTTGAACTAGCTCCATAACCTAGTACAACTAATTTTAAACTAGCGTTGAACTAGCTCTATAACCTAGTACAAATAATTTTACACTAGAGTTGAACTAGCTCTATTATCTAGTACAAATAATTTTACACTAGAGTTGAACTAGCTCTATTATCTAGTACAAATTATTTTACACTATAGTTGAATTAGCTCTCACAAAAAAAAGACACATCCGTGACATTCTGGGCCGAACGATTTTTTTGTCATACATATGACCCTTCTATGACGATAATTGTGACAAAACCCGGTATCATCATAGATGTGGTGGGCTCCTACTTCTATGACAAAAAATCATGACAGAAAATGGGCTTTTCGTCCTGGGCGGGCCGGAGACGCAGCTGCATGACATTCTTTGGGTTGTCCATGACGGATAACACCGTGGTAGAAGCGAGGGGGAGGAAAATTTCGGGGAGTTCCCGGTTACGGTTGGAGGTCGAGGGCCGAGCGAGATGCCCGTTCACTACAAGAAACCTGTTAATCCATGACGGATTTCTCATGAAATTCTTGTAATCTGTCACGGGTCGACCAGCCGAGCCTAAACTTTTTTTTTCTAAACCATCCAGAACGTCACAGACTGCTCGTGCTGATGTGTCCTGCTTCCCTCGATCCTGTGTGTTGCCGAAGCTGCTTTCTGATTGGTTGATACGGCCCTCCCACGAATCACGCATAAGCACCGTCCATTCCCAAGGATCCAACGGTGGGCACAACCGCCCCTCTCTCTCCTTGCTTCTCCACCCCGAGCCGCCGACTGCTCTTCCACCTAGAGGAACAAAGCCCCCCGGTCCTCCCGGTCTTCTCTCCCACCTCCCGTGATCTCCGTCGTCCCACCTCCCACGATTCATTTGCAGGTCGAGGAAAGGACGTCGCCCCACCGCACCTGCCGGATCTGCTGAGCCAGCGGTCGAATCCGCCGAGCCAGCGGCCTGATCCGCTGAGCCACCGGCCGGATCCGCCAAGCCAGTGGCCGGATCTCGATCTTCTAGTCGTCCCCGCCTTCTCCTCCGTCGGTGGCAGGCAGCAGAAACGTGCAAGGCGCACGCAACTGCTCCAGCCAGAGGAAGGCGCGAGGTGCGACGCGACGGCGCGTGGTCGAGCCGGGCACGACACGGGCGGGCACCACCTCACCGGGGCGCGACTACGGCAGCCAACATCAGCGCCCAAATCACATCCACCGAACCCAAGCGCGGGCTTCGGTGGGCGTGCGGTTCTGCGTTCAACAGGAGAGTGCGCGCGAGAAAGAGCGCTGCTCGCGTCTTCCAGCGAACCCCAAAGAGAGCAGAGGAGGAGATGACCAAGGGCGAGGTTCCGTTGATCACCTTGGGACGACCTACTCCTACGTCAGCGTGTGGCAGTAGGTCAAAATCATGGCCAACGACCAGGGCAACCGCATACCACACCACGCCCTCCTACGTCGCCTGAACCAGCTCGCAATGAGCCCCACCAACACTGTCTCCGGTACGTGCATCCATCTGGAATTTCTTCTAGTGGGCGCAGTCGTTGTTCTATTCCCATGCACGGGATATGATTAGTTGGGATTGGAATTATGGTTATTTGATAATCCGATGTAGCTGTTGTCGAATCCCCGCTTCTCGGTTACTACTGATTTATTAGTAGTTCATATCTGCATCTCTACTCTCTGTTCGATATTTGTTTTGCTATGTTATGTTGTCAAATTAGATACTTCGAATTAAGTTGGGATGCTTCCTTAGGATTGAAATAATGATGTAGTATTAGATTACGCCGTTTGATTGAAGTTGAACATAGCTTAGTTTGGCAGCACCATTTACGAAAAACCATAGTAATCTGAAACCTCAGTTTTTAAATGTGTGGGAAATGAATACTTAAGTTTCTAAATACCATATTTTCCCTCAGTTTTGATAAAACCACCGATGTGTTTGGCAAGTGTTGTTTTGACTTGCTGCGCCTTGCTCAACTATACACATGGAGCTGATCTGCTTGTAGAAACGGCGCCCAATGCATGCAGCATGTCATGCACGTCAAATCCCCTCCTAGCTAGCCGGGGCAAAATTGTTTTGTGCGTGTACGGGCGCATAGCCTATATGCGCGTAGAATCGATTGGCAGGCAGCTTTCAGCCTCCTGCATACAAGTGCTCCAACGACCAACGGATATACTCCAGGAGCAAGTTTTTTTAAATCATGCGCTACTCGTGTAATTTGCAGCCATCATTCCAATAGAAGCGTGCAAGATCTTCAGAAGAATGTAACATGCGCGCCATCTCTGTAGAGAAACTAACTACCAAACTTGAAGCACCTAATAATCTGGAACACTTTGTTGAAAATATAATATACAGAGGGATCAGAAGCGGCAATCGCATTTTATCAACTTTGGATGTAGACAAGCCGACGAGTTCTCTCAGTTCAGTTTAGAAAAAAGAGGTCCCGACCTCTTTTCTAAATATCGCAAAAAAAACCATAGTATGATAGATACCTTGTTATGTGAAAGTACAGTATTTGTTTTATCCAAACACCTCAAAGTATTTAATACCAAAGTTATTTAGAAACAATAGTATTTTCAAAAAAAACTACAAAAATACTTTGCATCCAATCACAGTATGTGAAATTACCTTAGGATCAGAATTGCGCTATTGAATGATCCATATTTCGAATTGAACATTAGTTTCAATGCATTATTAGGTCCTTTCTAGGTTTAATATTCCCAAATTATTTCCAACTTAGATATCTGGTAAGCACATGGGCAAGATTGTGGTTTGAAGACAAATCTAGTGCCCTCCAACTTCTTGTCTGGAATATTTTTTCGGAAACTGTACTTCAAAACTAAAAGTGATTGATAACTTGATTTGATGCACAGATCACAGTACAAAGTTAAGCTAGCAACGAGGTATCCCTTTCCATCCATCATCCCTGGTTTACACATTTGGTCCAGGACCGGACTCACCTACTCTGAACAATTGTTTTACATTACGAATTTCATCGATCTCTTCAATTTTGGCTTGTGGAATTTCAATCAATGCTTGTTCCAATGATAATTTTGGTTGCTATTTAGGTTTAGTGGGGTTATATTCAATACCATGCTCTTGAACAATTTGCCTAGGATGTTACTTAGAATTTTGGCATGGTACTGTGGTGATTTGTAGGTTGGCTGTTTTACTTCTCCATGGCTTCTAGCTACAGCTTAACTAGAATAGTATAAATGGATAAGAACCGAAATTACCATGCTAGACTTGAGTTGTGATTTGCCATAGTAAAGTGTTTATATTGCTAGTTCTTTATTGTAGTTTTAAATAGGCATATATATTGAGTGTATTTGTATTGCCTCTGTTCGTAGTGATCTACGCACTTACATTGCCTCCAAATGCTGCAATAGTGAATGTTTGGTAGGAGTCGTGAATTGATTTTGTTGAGTCAAGTGTTGTCATATTTGTGAATGTGCCTTCTGTGAGGTTTGCGAATTTGCAAAAAAAAAACTACTTTTATTCTGCAGTGTGATCTTGCATTTATGTACTTAACATCAAATAGAAAAATACATATTGCATTAGAATTATATATCTTTGAATAGAAAATAGGGCTTCTGACAATTGTAAACTCTGTTTCTTTACTTCTTTAGAAAATACAAAATTAGGCCTCCCGACAATTGTTTAAGTGAGACGTGTGATGCACATTTTCTTTGAGGCACAATTGTTTCCTTTCCTCCATAATATCTACTGTACTGTGCATATAATGATCATTTCCTATTTCCTTATTCCATATCAGCTAGAAACCCATTGGTGTAGTATTTTAACAATGCTCAGAGCTGCTGCTGTGCAGAGCAAGAATGACAGCATCGACTTCTACCTGCTCCATCTCAAGGACAAATCTCATGCAACCCATGGTGCTGCATTGATAGACGCATTTGTATTTTGTTAGTGATTATTGTGTGTAATGTCTGATGTTTTGGATATTGTTTTGTAAATGATGGCTATGTGGCTTCAGTGATGTACCTCTGATGGTTATTGTAATTGAATGAAACAATTTAATGGAAATTTTTGGCTGTGAAAACTTACTTGTATTATATGTATTGGGCTGTGCTATCTGGTCGAATTGAATGGGCTGTGCTATTTGGGCCGTATTGGAATTATTGTGTTGAAATCTTAATTATAGTCAAATGTAGTGGGCCAAAATTTTAACTGGGTCGGTGATCAAATGGGCTGCCACCTTAGATTCATGGAGGCTGCCACGTTAGATGATGACTTGGAATGCATCTTAACATCGTTATGAGTGCGTCCGTTAAATACTCACCCGTGACGGTCAAAATCTGTCATGGATCCATGACGGCCAATATCCGTCAGGGACTGTGTGGTGGACAAATTATGACGCGACATACATGACGGATTTCAAATCCGTCATGGACGCCGTTCCATGATGGTTTTGAGCACATTTGTGACGGCCAAAATCTGTCATGTATTAACAAGTTTCTTGTAGTGGTTTCTCTCGGACATGTACGCGCGTGTGTGCGAGGCGTTGGCTCGAACTGAACCCGAGCGAGGCGTTGGGCTCTAACTGAACCCGAGCGATTGCACTGCAGGCTACGCGTTACTGAACCCGAGCGATCGATCGATGGCTGTTAACCGAACCCGATCGAGCGATTCCTTCGCTACTGCTGCTAACTGAAGCCGATCGATTGGATGAACAGTGAGCATTGCAGGGGGTTTGGATGAACAGTGAGCGATGGTGTTGCCTCTGGATGAACAGGACCCCGTGGTGTGGAGTCTTTGGATGAGCGATGAGCGATGGAGGGTGCCCGTGGAGGGGTGGTTGAACAGGACCCCGTGGTGTGGAGGGCTGGATGAACAGTAGACGGTGGAGGGGTGCCCGTGGAGGGGTGGTTGAACAGTAGCCGATGGAGTAGCGCGCGGTGGAGGCTCGATGAATAGGAGCCCGTGGAGGCTGGAGGAGGCCGACGGTGGAGATGAACAGTATCCCGTGGAGTCCTGTTTTGCGGTACGCCACACCCCTCCCGCTGAACAGGACCCCCGTTTTGACCATAGCGCTCCAACACAAGTCCGTTTCGTCCGTTTTGCGGTACGCCACACCCCTCCCGATCAACAGGACCCCCATTTCGACCGTAGGAGGTCAGTTTTGCGGTACGCCACACCCCTACCGATCATCAGGACCCCCGTTTGGACCGTAGGAGGTCCGTTTCCTCCGTTTTGCGGTACGCCACACCCCTCCCGATCAACAGGACCCCCGTTTCGACCGTAGGAGGTCCGTTTCCTCCGTTTTGTGGTACGCCACACCCCTCCCGATCAATAGGACCCCGTTCCGAACGTAGGAGGTCCGTTTGCTCCGTTCTGCGGTACGCCAGGCCTCGTTTCCATCGCCTGTTCCGTCCAAGCCCTCTCGATGAACACGACCACACATTCTATTCCCACCCAGCCGGTTGGCTCCCACGCGTTCCATTGCCTCCCGATGAACACGACGCATTCCGTTGCCTTCCCTTGAACATGACGCATTCCGTTGCCTTCCCATGAACACGACGACGATGCTGATTCTCCGTTCCGACCTAGCCATGTCAACGAGCCCTCATCGGACGTATGCGCGAGTAGGCGTTCGAGACCCCGCCAGTATGTACACATACGTGGCCGTATTTTCTTTCTTGCACCCTGCTTGCTGTACGTACGTGTACATGCTACGTGCGCGCCTCTACTACGACATGTGCGCGCCTCTACATCCACCAGTATATATGTACGTACACGTACGCGACCAGAATGACAATGCTACGTATGCTTTGACCAGGTGGGTCCCGACTATCAGGCACTTCCTTGCGTGCGAAGATGTAGCTGGTGGGTTCCAGCAGTCAGTGGGGCGAATAGTTTTGTTTTTTTGCCCGGACGCACTTCCTTGCGTGCGAAGGTGTAGCTAGTGGGTCCCAGCAGTCTGGGGGAAACTTTTTTTCGCAAAATACGGTGCCCCGTCTAGTGGGTCCCCGCTGTCAGGTGGAGGAATAATTATTTTGCGCGTAATAAGGTGGCACTTCCTTCTGCGGCCGTGGACCCAGCTGTCAGCGTCTCCATGCACAGTACTCTTCCGATGGAAGTCGATCGTTGACCACATTGACCACGCCGCGTTAAGAGCACCACGGTGGTGGACGACAGTGAGGCTTAGGAAGGGGACGAGACGGAGGCAGGGAAGACTCGGCAGTTGTTTCCCACGTGGAGGGGAGTACGACTGTATGAGGGTTTACTGTTTCGTCTGCCGTTGCGGGAGAATAACAGCAGGTGTGGGTGAGTAGAGGGATGGCTAGGCCAGCGATGGGAGTACGGTGTGGTGGTGAGGCCTGCGCGGCAGCACAGCCGGCCGCGGGGAGGAGGGAGCAGGCAGTCCCGCCGGCGCTTGTTTGAGCGGCTGGAGCAGGAAGAGCAGAGATTGAAGAAGCACGACGGCCATTGGATGGACATCCAACAGTCACTGCTTGTGCGTCAACCTTTTTTCTTAGGAAAGCCTCAAACCTGTGGAAAACAACATCCAGCTCATCTGCCATTATTTGTAATAATTTACAGCCATTTGCTAATTCTTAAGGTTTTTTTGGATCCCATATTATTTTTGTTAGCATTATAGCCTATATTGTGGCCAGGGCTAAAAAATTATACGAAATTTTGCATATTTTGGTGCGGTCTGAACTATTTTTAATCCCGAAATTTCGACTCACATTCAAACTGATTTTAAAAATAAATGTATATCTATATAAAATCCAACAAATTCTCCACGCATAAAAATTAATGTAATTTAAAATCTGGAAATGAAAAAAAAGATATTTGAAACTAATTGTCGGTTTGATGTGTTTTAAAAATGTACAACACATTTCTCATTACTGATGGGCCATTTTCTCGGCCAGCCGAATGAAGCTCTCGTTGTCTTGAAAGATTTGCAGCCCAACAGGCCTAACAAAGCGACTTACTTGGCAAATCACAAAAAAACTGGGCTGTGGCCATGGACCCAGCAGTCAGTCTCTCCACGTACAGTACTCTTCCGATGGAAGGCGTTCCTTGACCACGTTGACCATGCCGCATGGAGAGCACCACGGCGGTGGATGACAGCGAGGCCTAGAAAGGGGACGACGCGGAGCCGGGGAAGACGCGGCAGTGGAAGCCCGCGCGGAGAGAGTACAAGGGTTCACTGGTTCGGCTACGGTGTGAGGCTGTCGTCGCCGCAGGGCCTGGCCAGCGGTGCGAATAGTAGGGGGCGGTGAGGCCTCTGTGGCAGCACAGCCGACCACGGGAGGCAGGAGCATGCGGCATGACCGGCGCTGCTTTGGGCGGCTAGAGCAAGAAGACCAGAGGTTGAAGAAGCACTACCGCCGTTGGATGGACATCGTACGGTCACTAGAGCTAGAATCATTCATATTGACTAAGTTGACAAAGCCCTTCGTCCCCGTCAACTTAGTAGGCCCACAAGTCAGCCTCCCACACGGGTGGGTCCCAGCTAGCCGGGGGAGTATTCATTTTTTTGTGCGTAATAAGGAGGCACTTCCGGTGGGTCCGAGCTGACAGCGAGGGGAACATTTTTTCGCGAAATATGGTGTCCCGTCCGGTGGGTCCCAGCAGTCAGGGGAAACGATTTTTTTCACAAAATACTGGTGGCCCGTCCGGTGGGTCCCCGCTGTCAGGTGGAGGAATAATTATTTTGCGCGTAATAAGGAGACACTTCTTTGCGGCTGCCGTGGACCCAGCTGTCAGCCACTCCACGTACAGTACTCTTCCGACGGAAGTCGGTCGTTGACCACATTGACCACGCCGCGCAGAGAGCACCACGACGGTGGACGACGGCGAGGCCTAGGAAGGGGATGACGCGGAGCCTGGCAAGACGCGACAGTGGATGCCCACGCGGAGAGGAGTACGAGCGTTCACTAGTTCCGCTGCAGTGTGAGGCTGCCGTCGCTGCAGAATAACAGGGGGTGTGGGTGAGTGGAGGGATGGCCTGGCTAGTTGTGGGAGTAGTATGGGGGCGGTGAGGCCTCTGCGGTAGCCCAGCCGGCCACGAGAGGCAGGAGCAGGCGACACGACCGGCGCTGCTTTGGGCGGCTGGAGCAAGAAGACCAGAGGTTGAAGAAGCACTATGGCCGTTGGATGGACATCATACGGTCACTGGAGTATTGACTAAGTTGACAAAGCCCTCCGTCCCCGTCAACTTAGTAGGCCCACAAGTCAGCCCAACAATATGGTGGGTCCCAGGGGGTATTCATTTTTTTGGGCGTAATAAGGAGGCACTTCCTTGCGTGCGAAGATATAGCTAGTGGGTCCGACTTGTCAGCGGGGGGAAAGTTTTTTTCGCAAAATACAGAGGCCTTTTCTATGGGTCCTAGCTGTCAGGTGGAGGAATCATTATTTTGCGCGTAATAAGGAGGTATTTCCTTGTGTGCGTTCGTGGACCCAGCTGTCAGCCTCTCCACATACAGTCCACTTCTGATGGATGTCGTTCATTGACCATGTTGACCAGGCCGCACCGAGAGCACCAGGGCGGTGGACGACGGCAAGGCCTAGGAAGGGAACGACACGGAGCCAGCGAATAGTCAGCAGTTGTTTCCCACGCGGAGGAGTACGAGGGTTTACTAGTTCGTCTGCCATCGCCGGAGAATAACAGCATGTGTGGGTGAGTAGAGGGATGGCTAGGCCAGCGATGGGAGTACGGTAGGGCCGTGAGGCCTGTGCGGCAGCATAGCCGGCCGTCGGAGGAGGGAGCTGGCAGTCCCGCCGGCGCTTGTTTGAGCAGCTAGAGCATGAAGAGCAGAGATTGAAGAAGCACGACAGCCATTGGATGGACATCCAACAGTCACTGCTCTCGTGTGATGACTAAGTTGAAAGGGCGTTGCGTGTGCGTCAACCTTTTTTTATGAAAGCATACGCGTCAACCTGTAGTAGGCGCATAAGTCAGCCTCAAATCTGGGGAAAACAGCATAAAACCCATCTGCCATTATTTGTAATAATGTACAACCCATTTGCTAATTCTTTAGAATTTTTTTGGTGTCCATCTTCTTTTTGGTAGCATTACACCCCATATTGCGGCCACGGTTAAAAAGTATACAAAATTTTGCATATTTCGGTGCATTCGACTATTTTTATTCCAGAAATATTGATTAACATTGAAACTATTTTGAAAAATAATTTATATAAATGTAAAATCCAAATAATTGTCCACGCATAAAAATCAATGGAATTTAAAATCTTGTAATGAAAAAATTGAAACTAATTCCCGGTTTGATGTGTTTTAAAAATGTACAGCCCGTTTTTGGGCAAACCGAATGAAGCTCTACTCGTCTTGAAAGATTTGCAGCCCAGCAGGGCCGATAAAGCAAGTAGGCCTTGTTTGGCTATTTCTTTAAAAAAAATAGAACTGGGCTAGCCATTTTCAGCAAGAAAAAACACAACTGGGCTCATGATGTGGTAAACATAAATAAAAGCCTGGCTAGACGGGCCACAGCCCCCGCACAGCCCTATTGTTACCCTGATCCGTCGCTAAAACTAGTATAAATAACAACTGCTTGTTCCTCAAAAAAAAAAAAAAAACTGTGCGACTTGCTGGGTCCCTGGTGTCAGCCGCTCGTAGTATAATTCTCTCGTTTATTGACTACGTTGACAATGGCGTGATCCCCAGATGTCCAACCATTAGGAGGAACCATATTTTTGGGCTTGTACTCCCTCCGTCCGGAAATACTTGTCGGAGGAATAATGGATGTATCTAGGCGTATTTTAATTCTAGATACATTCATTTTTATGCATTTCTTCAACAAGTATTTTCGGACGGAGGGAGTACTATAGAGGCACTTGCTTGCATACTGCCATGACGCTGGTGGGTCCCTACTGTCATCCTCTACACGTACAGTCATCTCCTTGTTCCTCTCGGTTGTTGACGACGTTGACAACGCAAGAGGGCAGCGCACCATGCAAGGCGAGCGAACCAAGGCCGCAAGGCGGAGGACGACGGCGAGGCCTCGGACGGAACGAACAGGAGCCATTGAAGATGCGTCGGTCCAGTCGCAGGGGAGTATGAGGGTTGACTGGTTCGGGCGCGAGTGCGTGTTGGGGTTGACGTCGTCGGAGAATAACATGACGTGTGGGGGAATAGAGGGAGGGACTAGCCAACGTTGGAGGGTACGTACGGTAGGGCGGCGGAGGCACAACCAGCCATGGGAGGCGGGAGCAGGCGGAGCCGACGGGGTGGTTTGGTTTGGGCAGCTGGAGGAAGAAGAAGACAAGAGATAGAAGATACAAGATAGATGTTGGATGTCAATACAACGGCTGGTAGGCAGAATCGTTTGTTGACTGGCTAGTAAGTCGACACTGTCGTGGTTCTAAGTCTGACAGTAGAGTGGGGGGTAGGTATGGAGAGGCAAGGTCCTAGCTATGGAGAGGTTGTAAACACAAGCGATGTACGAGTTCAGGCCCTTCTCGGAGGAAGTAAAAGCCCTACGTCTCGGAGCCCTGAGGCGGTCGAGTGGATTATGTGTATATGTGTTACATGGGTGCGAACCCTTCTGCCTGTGGAGGGGGTGGCTTATATAGAGTGCGCCAGGACCCCTGCCAGCCCACGTAATGAAGGGTTTAAAGTACATTAAGTCTGGGACATTACTAGTAACGCCCCACATAAAGTGTCTTAACTACCATAAAGTCTATTCAATTACAGGCCGTTGTAGTACAGAGTGCCTCTTGACCTTCTGGTGGTCGAGTGAGGCTTCATGGTCGAGTCCTTCAAGTCAGTCGAGTGGGTTCCTCGTAGGTTGACTGGAAGGTGGTCTCTTCTAAGGGTGTCCTTGGGCAGGGTACTTAGATCAGGTCTATGACCCTACCCTAGGTACATGAATCCATCATTAGCCCCCGAATGGATTGAGGCTTGAGTGAGGAGGGAGTTGATGTTGTTTCCGATTGACTTCTGCATACTGGTCATGCGTTGTTTTGGATCAAGAACCTCTTTGTTGATAACGAGCAACTTTTCTTCAGTCGACTCGATTCATTCTTATCTTTTCGTCGAGTGATGTTTTAGAACTTGTCGATTTCCGAGCGAAGGATCACAGGAAATCCCGCGTCTGACAAACCGATCTGCCGTTCGTGGATTCTGCGGGATACGAAATTTGGGGAAGCGCGCGAAGCGGGACGGACCGCGGTGCTCAGACGGGATAGGACATAGACGCCTCGATCCCTGCGCTGCTTTTTCCGCCACGTATCTCGTCGGTGCAACTGTTTCGGGATATGATTAGATTGACCGGGCCCACCTGTCATCCACTCGGAAGGGATCTTATAAATACGCCCGGCGAGGGTTTTCGAACAGTGCCTCATCATTTCCTCTCTGCTCTCCTCGTCTCCGCCCAACTCTGCTCCGCACAACCTCTCCTCGCGCATCTCGCCGGCAACCATGGTCAAGGAGAAGACGGCGGCGCTGGAACGCACGAAGAAGGCGTCGGCGACGGAGAAGGCGAAGGGGAGATCCACCAGTCGCAGCGGGTCTTCCTCTAGATCTCGCCTGCCGAAAGGCTGGGTCCAGGGAGATTGGATCCGGTCGACCATCACGGAGACGGATCTCCTCGACATGGCCAATGACGGGCTGATCCCCCACGACGCCGCAAGGCTTCCGGGGAAAGAGTGGCAGCCCCAGCCGGAAGAGGGTGAGTGCGTGCTTCTGGCCACTCATGTCGATCGTGGATTTTCTTTGCCACCGAGTGTTTTCTTCCGTGGTTTTTTGAACTTCTTTGGAGCCCAACTCCACCACTTCACTCCGAACTCTATCGCATATCTTGCTGCGTTTGTATCCATGTGTGAGAATTTTTTGGGCTGTCGACCGCACTGGGGCTTGTTCAAGCACATATTCACGTGTCGCTCTCAGACTGTGAAGAAGGCGAGCCCAGGCGATGTAAGAACCCAAGTTGTCCAAATGTGTGGAGGCCTGGGGATCCAGGTGAGGAACAAGAGAACCTTCCCATCCATGACATTTCCCGAGTCGGTCAGAGGCTGGCAGTCGACCTGGTTGTACTGCCGGAATGAGCCGACGCCGGGGCAGTCGAGTGGACTCCCTCAATTCACCATGGACCGAGTGAACAAGCCCTCCTCTCTGAAGGTAATTCCGGAGGACAGAGCCGATGTGAAGATGCTGATGGATCGTGTGGTGCAGTTGGTCCGAGACGGGGTAACTGGCATGGACCTTTTGGAGGTCTTTCTTAGGCGGCGTATCCAGCCTCTTCAGTTCCGGAGCCATTGCATGTGGTTGTACTGCGAAACTGAAGACGAGACTCAGATCCACCCGGAAGCAATCGACGACGCCACGGTGGAAAGGTGGATGGCCGCGGTCACTGGGAACAAGGATAATCCCCGTGGATCCAGAAGGATTCCTCCACTCGACCACCACAGTGTTCCAGACAAGGTATGTTTGCTCTACCTTCCATTGTACTCTTGTCATGTTTATTTCTGTTTGCTCCGCAAATCGGTCGATTGATCTTTGTCTTGATGTCTTATCAGGCCCTCACCAAGCTGTACTCGATGCCCAATGGAGCACAAGCTCCGACTGAAGAGGGAGAAGCGAGCGGGGGCGAGAGCCAGGAGGAGTGGGACTTGGATGCCGCTGAGGATGATGATGATGATGATGACGATGAGGAGGATGAAGAAGAGGAGGAGGAGGTCGCACCACCGCACTCGGAAAGGCGGTCGAAGCTTGTCCATGACCCTGCGACCGAACGTGGCAAGGGGTTGCAACTGTTGCGCAGTCGACCAAGCGCCCTCGGACCACTTCTCCGGCGCCGACTGAAAAGGCGTCGAAGCAGCCCAGGGCGGCCCCGTCAAAGCCGACCAAGCCCCTGCCGAAGATGAAGGTGTCCATCCCCACCATATCGAGGTGTCGTCTTGTTTAAGCCTTCTTGTTTTGTGCAAACTTTATCTCGATTGACATTTGAGCTAGCCCATGATTCTTTGGGCTGCAGTCTTGCTACTTACGAGACCTCGAGGCAAGGCCGCGACCATGAGATGGAGGATGCAGCAACCTCAAACCACGGTACTATACTCTTAATTCCGTTTTTAGTCGACTGACTCATGATCTCTGATTCTGATTCTTTTCTGTAGCTCCATCCAATGTCGTCATCACTCTTCCTGATGATGATGAAGATGAGGAACCACTGAAGCATAGGAGGAGTAGGAAAGCGTCTGCTGGCAGGGTAGCCTAGGATGTGACGGCGCCCGAGACTCTGGTCGCGGGGGAGGAGAACACCACTCGACACACCGTGTCCTTCGCGGTGCCATTGACAAGTGCTCATCCTGCTTCGTCGAGTGCCGCACAACCTTCTCTCTTCACGACGCACCACGTCCTAGAGGACCAAGCCAGCGCTGCTAAGGAAGCGATACGCCAAGCGGGGATCATGATGGAGCAGGTGAAGACCATCCGGGATGCGAGCCAGGCAGCTTATGACGCCAGCTCCGCCCTTCAAAGCAATGTTCAGGTCAGTCGACCACCACTTGTTCTGTTAGGATATGCTATCAAAACTTTTCTTTCCGAAATCCATAGCAATCACCCACTGGATGTGTCGATTAAAAACTCCGTGTTAGCGGGGGCACGTTGAGTGCACCCGCTGGGTGTAGTCCCCAAGGCTAAGGTCACTGCTGGCAGTCGGCCTTAGGCTTTATAAGTAAAGTCCTTCCGTCGTTCGACTGAAGCGAATGTATTTCCCAAACCGGTGGGGGCACGCTGAGTGCACCCACTGGGTGTAGTCCCCGAGACTGTGGTCGACTGCTTGCAGTTGATTACAGTCTGAAGAATACGTCTTGAGCATTTTTTTGGGGTCGGCTGGTCGACTCTGTCTTTAATAGAACTAGTGGGGGCACGCTGAGTGCACCCACTGGGTGTGGTCCCCGAGACTACGGTCGAATGCTTGTATTCGGCTGTAGTCTTAGAAACGCGTGATTTTCTCTTATCCACTCGAAAGTGAATTATCTTTGATATTTCGTCGGTTGGTTCTTCGCAGAAATCCTGTGACCTTGCGGCTCGTTATACCGAGCTGGAGCACAAGCACATTCAGCTCGAGCTGGATCTGAAGCTAGTTCAGGAGAATCTGACGAAGGTGAAGGAGGAGACCAAAGGTATGTTCGGTGAGACCTCGACGACTCCTTTCTCCCTTCACTTGTTTCAAAATCTGACCTTGTTGTAACTTGCAGGCAAGGTGAAGGAGGCCCAGAAGAGAAAAAACCTTGAGCTAGCTGAGAAGACCAAGCTTGATGATGTGAAGTTAGCTTCAGTCACCAAGCTCGAAGAGGAAAATACCAATCTGAAAACTGCTCTTGGGATTGCCAACACGGAAGTCATTCAACTGAAAACTGACAAAGCTTCCTTGACCGACAAAGTCAGCCAGTTGACTGGGAAGAAAAAATGACCTCGAAGCCTTCCTGGGTGGTCTTGCCAAGAAGTTGTTTCTTATGCTTGAAGGTAACCTTTTACACTCGACAGTCATTTTCAGTTGTGATCTTTCCATTTGACCATTATCTTGACTTGGTGTTTGTCCTTGCAGAATTTTGTCGAAACTTCGAAGAAGAGACTAGCCAGCTGGAACCAAACCTTGACCCCGTCAATTCTCCAGTGAATGATGAAGTTGCCATGAATGTCTTCCGACTAGAGTCCCGTGTTGCAGCTGTCGTGGACTATCTTGCAAGGCTCAAGGTCGCCACTTCTCGCATCGACTCGGCGCTCGGCCTGTATGCGACACTCGAAACGACCTCGAGTCGCTGATGGCTCGGTGAGCGCGGTTCTGATCGAGTGCAGAGTGGAAAAAGTCCTCGGCTCGGTGCGGTGCGAGCGTTGCTTCGTGTATCCGCCCGAGTCTGCTTGCAAAGACGCAGAGAAGACAAGTCGGCGGCTCTCGGGTGGCCAACACCAAGAAACACGACTTCAGGTCCTTCATGGAAACCTTCATCACTGCTGCCACTCGGATCGCAGACGGAATCGACCTTGATGAGTTCGTTGCACCTTCCAGCCCTCCACAGGAGGGGTAAAAAACTTCTTTTAAGCTCGACACTTTTAAATTTGCCTCGGTATGCCGAGTGGAGTTGTAACCGATAAACCTTAACAGGCTTAGCGCCTGAGCACTTTCGGTTCCTTTAGGTATCGATCTGAACTTGAATTTGATGCTTGAATATGATTGCTTTTGGCTCGAAATGTCTTTTGCAGGTTCAAAGCAAGACGCTCACTGCAGTCGGCTTATTCCTTAATCCACTTAGGCGAGCGCTGGGCTGCAGTTAAGCCCCCGAGTGAGAGGTTTGCTCTTCACTCGGTAGGATTTTTATTCTTAGGCGAGCACTGGGCTGAAGCTAAGCCCCCCAGTGAGAGGTTTGCTCTTCACTCGGTAGGATTTTTATATCTTAGGCGAGCACTGGGCTGCAGTTAAGCCCCCGAGTGAGAGGTTTGCTCTTTACTCGGTAGGATTTTTATATCTTAGGCGAGCACTGGGCTGCAGCTAAGCCCCCGAGTGAGAGGTTTGCTCTTCACTCGGTAGGATTTTTATATCTTAGGCGAGCACTGGGCTGCAGCTAAGCCCCCGAGTGAGAGGTTTGCTCTTCACTCGGTAGGATTTTTATATCTTAGGCGAGCACTGGGCTGCAGCTAAGCCTCCGAGTGAGAGGTTCACTCTTTACTCGGTAGGATTTTTATATCTTAGGCGAGCACTGGGCTGCAGCTAAGCCCCCGAGTGAGAGGTTTGCTCTTCACTCGGTAGGATTTTTATATCTTAGGCGAGCACTGGGCTGCAGCTAAGCCCCCGAGTGAGAGGTTTGCTCTTCACTCAGTAGGATTTTTATATCTTAGGCGAGCACTGGGCTGCAGCTAAGCCCCCGAGTGAGAGGTTTGCTCTTCACTCGGTAGGATTTTTATATCTTAGGCGAGCACTGGGCTGTAGCTAAGCCTCCGAGTGAGAGGTTCGCTCTTCACTCGGTAGGATTTTCACGTTGTACTTGTGGCGAAGCTCAGAGGAGAGAGTCGCAGTCGACTTGCACCTCGTCCTCCTTCTGGCGACATTGTACTTATGGCGTGGCTTCGAGAGAGAGGGTCACAGTTGACCTGCACCTCGTCCTCCTTGTGAGCGTACGTTGTACTTATGGCGTAGCTCAGAGGAGAGGGTCGCAGTCGACCTGCACCTCGTCCTCCTTGCGAGCGTACGTTGTACTTGTGGCGTAGCTCATAGGAGAGGGTCGCATTCGACCTGCACCTCGTCCTCCTTGCGAGCGTACGTTGCACTTGTGGCGTAGCTCAGAGGAGAGGGTCGCAGTCGACCTGCACCTCGTCCTCCTTGCGAGCGTACGTTGTACTTAGGCGAGCACGTGGACTGCAGCTAAGCCTCCCGAGTGGGAGTCTGGCTCACCACTCGGTAGGATTTTTATAACTTAGGCGAGTACTTGGACTGCAGGTAAGCCCCCGAGTGGAAGTCTGGCTTACCACTCGGTAGGATTTTTATAACTTACGCGAGTACTTGGACTGCAGCTAAGCCCCCGAGTGGAAGTCTGGCTTACCACTCGGTAGGATTTTTATATGTTAGGTGAAACGGATTCGCGGCTAAGCCTCCGAGTGGGAGTCTGGCTCACCACTCGGTAGGATTTTTATAACTTAGGCGAGTACTTGGACTACAGCTAAGCCCCCGAGTGGAAGTCTGGCTCACCACTCGGTAAGGATTTTTACAAACTTAGGCGAAACGGATTCGCGGCTAAGTCACCCACTGGGTGGGAAATTTTATTGGAAAAAATAAAAAGTGACAAAAATTATAGAGGAATTATGACACTATTATTTCGAAATCCATGAACTACAGAAGTACTTTATTACAACTCATCCGAGTGAAAACTTTAAGTGTAAAATGGGCGGAGCAGATCCGCGTTCCAAGCTCGGGGCTCTTCGATGTTGTGTTCGACATTGTAAAGACGGTATGCCCCGTTGTGGAGAACCTTGGTGACGACAAAGGGTCCTTCCCAAGAAGGAGCGAGCTTGTGTTGTTTCTGCTGATCCACTCGGAGGACTAGATCTCCTTCCTGGAAGGCTCGACCTCTCACGTTTCTGGCGTGAAAGCGGCGCAAGTCTTGTTGGTAGATGGTCGATCGGATCGAGCCATCTTCCTTTCTTCCTCTAAAAGGTCATTGCGTCTGGCGCGCTTGCTCAACTTCGCCGTTGTAGAGTTCGACTCGAGGCGCTGTGAAGAAGGTCGCTCGGCAAGATCGCTTCAGCTCCGTAGACCAAGAAGAATGGAGTTCTTCCGATCGACCGATTGGGTGTGGTCCGCAATCCCCAAAGCACCGAGGGAGTTCATCGACCCATGCTCCAACCGCATGCTTGAGATCACGCATCGATCGGGGTTTCAAAACCTTGAGGATCAGGCCATTGGCTCGCTCTGCTTGTCCATTCATTGCGGATGGGCGATCGAGCGTAGTCGACTTCGTGTGCCTTGAGAGTTGCGAAATCCTGAATTCTTCGAGTCAAAGTTAGACCCATTATCCGTAATGATGTTGTGCGGGACTCCATATGTGAATGTCGGCTCTCGATGAAGGTAACAGCGATGCAAGGCGTCAAGATTCTTGATTGGTTTAGCCTCAATCCACTTGGTGAAATTGTCGATTGCTACCAAGACATTCGTGAAGCCACTTGACCTGTTCTCAAGGGACCGACCATGTCCAACCCCATCTTTGCGAAAGGCCGACGAGTGGAATGGTCTTGAGCAGCCGCAGCTTGTGTGACATATTTGAGTAGAACTGACATCCTTCACACTTGTCAACTATTTCCTTCGCCATCTCATTCGCCCTTGGCCAGTAAAATCCGGCTCGGTATGCTTTGGCCACGATGGTCCGAGAGGACGCATGGTGACCACAGGTCCCCGAGTGGATATCATTGAGAATGATTCGACCTTCTTCTGGCGTTATGCATATTTGACCAACTCCAGTCGCGCTCTCTCTATACAACTGTCCTTTGATAACGGTAAAGGCTTTGGATTGACGGACGATCTGCCGAGCCTCTTCCTCATCCTCTGGGAGCTCTTTTCTCAGGATATACGCGATATAGGGAATTGTCCAGTCGGGTGTGACCACTAACACCTCCATGACCAAGTCGACCACTGCTGGGACCTCAACCTCTGTCGGATCTCTGGCACTCTTGGGCTGTGGAGCTTCTTCGGTGAAAGGATCTTCTTTGACTGACGGAGTGTGTATATGCTCCAAGAACACACCACTCGGAATGGCATCTCTCTTGGAACCTAGCTTCGCCAGATCATCTACTGCCTGATTTTTCAGTCGGGGTATGTGATGGAGCTCTAACCCCTCAAACTTCTTTTCCAGCTTCCTCATTTGCATTGCAAGATCCAATCATATGGTGGGCTTCTTCGTCCCACTCCTTCATCACTTGGTTGACCACTAAATCTGAATCGCCATAGACCATCAGGCGACGGACGCCGAGTGAGATGGCCATGCGCAATCCGTATAAGAGGGCCTCATACTCTGCCTCATTGTTGGAGGAATCAAAGTGAATCTGGAGCACATATCTGAGTTTATCTCCTCTGGGGAAACCGGACAACCCCAAAGACCGAACCATTCAGCATCTTAGAGCCATCAAAGAACATGGTCCAATGCTCCTAGTGAATTTCATTCGGTCTCTGCTTTGTTAAATCCACTCGGCGAGAAATCTGCTATTGCACAGGACTTAATGGCTTTCTTTGCCTCAAACTTGATATCAAGGGAAGAAGTTCAATCGCCCATTTCGCCACTCGACCGGTTGCACCTCTATTGTGCGAATCTCGATAATGGGCGTCGGCATCGTGATGGAAATAATCGAGAAATAATGAGCAACCTTCTTTGTGGTCATGTATATTCCATACACAAGCTTCGATAATGAGGGTATCTCTGCTTGGATGGAGTCAAGACTTCGCACAAATAATACCTTTGGCGCTGAACTTTGAAGGCTTTTCCTTCTTCTTCCCGCCGATCATTGTAAGCCTTTATCTTGACGACTTGTCCTGTGGCTGCGATATAAAGCAACAGAGGCTCTTTGCTGATTGGAGCAGCAAGCACCGGCTGGAGTGGAGAGCGAGCTTTTAGCTCGGCAAGCGCTGCATCGACTTCTAGAGTCCACTCGAACTTGTCGCCTTCTTCATCGATCGGTAAAGAGGCAATGCCTTTTCACCGAGTCGTGAGATGAATCGACTTAATGCGCCAAGCATCGATGGCTTCGGACATCGATGCGCTTCGCCGTAGGCGTTTCATTCGGAGAATAGTGCCGATCTTCTCTGGATTAGCGTCGATCCCTCGCTCGGAAATGAGAAAACCGAGTAACTTTCCACCAGGAACTCCGAATGTGCACTTCGACGGATTGAGCTTGATATCATACCTTCTGAGGTTGGCAAATGTTTCGGCGAGGTCAGCAAGCAAGTCGGAACCTTTTCGCGACTTGACGATGATATCATCCATATACGCTTCCACATTCCGACTGATTTGAGTGAGCAGACACTTCTGAATCATTCGCATAAATATGGCTCCGGCATTCTTGAGGCCGAATGGCATGGTGATATAGCAGAAGCACCCAAATGGAGTGATGAAAGCTGTTTTTAATTCATCGGGTCCGTACAGACGGATCTGGTGGTACCCGGAATAGGCATCTAGGAAAGACAATCTCTCGCATCCCGCGGTCGAGTCAACAATTTGATCTATGCGAGGGAGAGGAAAATGATCTTTCGGGCAGGCCGATTGATGTGCTTGAAATCAATGCACATTCAAGTGATTTGTCCTTAGGGACCATGGCGACATTAGCGAGCCACTCGGGTGGTATATCTCTCGGATAAATCCTGCATGATGATCGAGCCACTTCCTCACCAAGAGCCTTTATCTTACGGGCGGCGGACCGCGAAGATGCTCTTTGACTGGTTTTGCTGATGAGTCAACTCGAGGCGATGCTCAGCCAGATCCCCAGAACACCGGCATGTCGGTGGCTTCCATGCAAAATGTCCCAGCTTCTCACGGAGGAACTGGATGGCGCTTCTTCCTATTTGGGTCGAGTGTTGTGGAGATGTGGGTCGGGGCTGCATTGGGGTTGGTCGGTGAATGTGAACAGGCTTCGTCTCACCGCACGGTCTGAAATGCAGATTATGTGGCGTGTTTCTTGGATCGCAGCAAATCACTCGGATCTGCGCTTTGCTTATACTGTTCAAACTCAACCGCTGTCACCTGAGAATCGGCAATCTTCGAGCCCTTCTGAAAGCACTCTTACGCCTTTTCCGATCACGGTGATGATGATCACTCCTTTGGGGCCGGGCATCTTCAGTTTGAGGTACACATAACATGGTCGAGCCATGAACCGTGCATAAGATGGTCTCCCCAAAATGGCATGGTACGCACTCTGAAAATCCACGACCTCGAACGTCAACTTTTCCTTGCTAAAATGTTTTGAATCACCAAACACCACATCCAGAGCTATTTGGCCGAGTGACTCGGCTTTCTTCCCAGGTATAACTCCATGAAAGCTCATGTTACCTGTGCTCAGTCGGGACATCGGAATGCCCATTCCTTTCAGTGTGTCTGCATACAACAAGTTCAGCCCACTACCAACGTCCATCAGCACCTTTGTCAGTCGAGTGCCTTCGACAACTGGATCGACCACCAAAGCTTGCCTCCCAGGGGTGGCAATATGAGTAGGGTGATCAGATTGGTCGAATGTGATGGGTGTTTGGGACCATCTCGATAACTTGCCTTTCTTTGGCAACATGTTCACCTCACGGTTAATGACTTTGATCGACTCTTGCTTTCCACATCTGCGAAGATCATCAGAGTGGAGTTGACATGCGGATATCCTTCCTCCTTTGTCCTCCTTGTCTTGACCTTGTCCGACTCCTTCTCCTTGTCCTTAGACTGTTTTCCTTGAAACTGCTGGATCAGGAGTCGACATTGGCGAGTGGTATGCTTTGGGTAAATGATATTGCCCTCTTCATCTTTCTTCGTGTGGATATGACACGACATATCCATCATGTCGTTCCTTTCTTTATCCTTCACCTTCTTAGGGTTCCAGGATCCTTTAGGTTTCCCTTTGAACTTTCCCTGAGTCACGGCCCGAGCCTCTCTAGGAGCTGCTGGTTCGGCCTTCCGCTTCTGTTTCCGACTGGAGTTTCCCTTCTCCGACTGACTCGGCTTGTACTTGCCGCTTCGGAGTCGGTCTTCTTCTTCGCCGTTGGCGTACTTGGTAGCAATCTCCATCATCCGACTCAGGTTCATGTCTCCGGTTCGACCAAATTTCAAACTCAATCCCTGTTCTTGACGCCATCCTTGAAGGCGCAGACTGCCTGATGATCAGACACATTCTCCACAGTATGGTGCAAAGTGATCCATCTCTGGATATACTCTCTGAGAGTCTCATTGGTCTTCTGTACGCAGACTTGCAGCTCCGTCAATCCAGCTGGTCGCTTGCAAGTTCCTTCGAACGTTCTGATGAACACTCGGGACAGATCTTCCCAAGTGTAAATGCTGCTAGGAGGTAACTAATTCAACCACGCTCTGGATGAACCTTCCAACATGAGGGGCAAATGCTTCATGGCTACCTCGTCATTCCCACCACCAATCTGAACAGCCACTCGGTAATCTTCAAGCCAAGTTTCAGGCTTAGACTCACCAGTGAACTTGCTGACTCCTGTTGCCAACCTGAAATTGGGGGGGATCACTGCGGCTCTGATAGCCCTGCTGAAACATTCTGGACCCGAAACATGCACTCGACTGCTTGTGGGCGCATCTCTGTCGGGCCCGCCCCGATGGGCTCTGTTCAAGTCGACCAAGCCTTGCACGATAATGGATCGCACGTCAAAGCCTGGTTCCCTGGGGTCGACTGGAGCTCTTCGTCCCACACTGAGCTGATGCCTGTCATCTTGCTGCCGAGGAGCGTAAGACCCACCCCTCGGAGGGGAAGTGGGCACTCGATGCCTATCATCTCGGTCGTGTCGGTCGCCGTACTGATCTCGCCGATTCTCGCGCCCTTCACGCTGCGGAGGCAATCTGGGACTGTGAGCCGACTAAACCGTATTCGCAGCGACGGATCGACTGTGAATTCTGTTGCGCGACTGCGACACGGCTGAATTCTGGTCTCCTGCTGCCCGGAGCAAATCTCTGGTCTGCATCAAGCCTCTCCCAGCTTCCGACTGAGAAGGCTGGATGGACTCTGCTATACGGGTTGCAGCTGCTAAATTCTGGATTGGGGTTCGATATACCTAAGTCGGCGGGAAGAGTTGACGTCGATTGGCGTCGGGAACTCGTCGCCACGCGCGCTCGTCGAGTGCTCGCTGAAGATTCTCCAAACGAGCGCGTTCGGCCAAATTGGCCAAGCGTGCCTCCTCCATGGCGCGAGCCTCGGGAGTTTCTCCCGCAATGGGAGTATGCAGGGCATCCATGTTCCTGCGGAGAAGTTCTTCTCTTTGCAGAGAGTTGAGTGGCTCGGGCTGGTACTCTTCGTGGTCTCGTGCGGGGTCGTCTCCGCCACCTGCCCCGTCCTCGTGGGCAAAGCCAGGGGGACTGCGAGGTCCGTCGAACATCAGGATTTCCGCCGCCGGATCACTGCTATCGCACTCGGATGCAGTCTCTACGGAGCCAGTCGACAGATCGAACAGGCCGTAGAGAGATTCGTTGGGCTCAATTGCCGCGACTTGGGAGGTGGCCGTCTGGCGAGCCACCGCATGCTTCACCCACCACTGGAGCCTCGACCGACCAGAGCGCTTGCGCTGGTGGGAGACCGGAAGGGTGACTGATAGGGGAGTCGACCGATACGGGGTCGACGGTTGCATGTGAGAACGCCGCGACACATCTTGCGAATCGTCGCCGCATCGCGGGGGAGCGATCAGCGTCGAGTGGAGCCTCCTGGAGCCATGCGGAGTCGTCGGCGACGAAGGTGAGAGCGCCGAGATGGATCTCGCGCCCCTCAACCAAAACTCCAGCAGTCATCATGATGAAAGTACTCAGAAGAATCGCAACTTCTCCACAAAATCGCTAAAACACCGGCCCCACGGTGGGCGCCAACTGTCGTGGTTCTAAGTCTGACAGTAGAGTGGGGGGTAGGTATGGAGAGGCCAGGTCCTAGCTATGGAGAGGTTGTAAACACAAGCGATGTACGAGTTCATGCCCTTCTCGGAGGAAGTAAAAGCCCTACGTCTCGGAGCCCTGAGGCGGTCGAGTGGGTTATGTGTATATGTGTTACGAGTGCGAACCCTACACTGTGGAGGGGGTGGCTTATATAGAGTGCGCCAGGACCCCTGCCAGCCCACGTAATGAAGGGTTTAAAGTACATTAAGTCTGGGGCGTTACTGGTAACGCCCCACATAAAGTGTCTTAACTACCATAAAGTCTATTCAATTACAGGCCGTTGCAGTACAGAGTGCCTCTTGACCTTCTGGTGGTCGAGTGAGTCTTCATGGTCGAGTCCTTCAAGTCAGTCGAGTGGGTTCCTCGTAGGTCGACTGGAAGGTGGTCTCTTCTAAGGGTATCCTTGGGCAGGGTACTTAGATCAGGTCTATGACCCTACCCTAGGTACATGAATCCATCAGATACCACCTTGGATAGGCTATCTCCTCGCGGGTCCCAAAGTCAGAATGCAAATCTGTCATGGTCATGCACCCTTTCCTATGAAAATTTACAGCCCATTTGATGTGCTAGTTCGAAATAAGTTTGTGGGTGCTTGTGGGGGCTAATCACTTGGCTTCTCTAATGCGCAGTGAGCTCAAGCAGCCGGCGAGAGTGATGTTATTTCCCTTGGTTGGGGTTTGTTACAATATTTCACTCTAAATTAAATGAATGGCAAGCCATTTGCCTTGTTTGAAAGAAAATATGACAGTCACAACCGAGTTGAAAAGGGCAGGAACATCTAACTCCAGCTTACAAACTGTACAAAAGAACGAGGGTTAATTGTTCATCAGGTTTACAAAAAAAACCAGATTGAAAAGGGCAACAACATCTAACTCCAGCACTTTTTTCGGCCGTCACAGTCAAATGGATCGGTCAGGTCCATAGAATGAACATCCTGGGTCGTAAAATTTACTGGATTATGACCACAATATGTTGTAAATAGAAGCCCGACACGTTGAGAAGCTATTTTGCCCACCTGAATCTCCTTTTTTTGCTCTTCGACATACCCATCCGTCAAAACCATGCTGCTGATAAACTTAAGCCTGATGGACAATAGTAACCTCGCATTCAGCAGGAAGAATGTGACAAATCTTGTGTATGCACGGTTGGCTACATATCGTTCTAGTGTTATTGTCTTCAATCGAATCTCATGAGAAGTGAGAAAATCCCGATGCTTATGAATCCACCAATTGGTTATAACTTTCTTACCCCGTCATGTTGCCTAAATAGACATGAAGATTGAAAACAGTTAAGGTCTAAAAGAGGAGTGTCGAAAGAGCAACAACTGGACGGTTAATTCTAGTACACTATATGCGGGCTTCCAATGTGCGTGAAATTATCACCTTTATATACAACTTCTCCAGACATGGAAAGCATTGCAGCAAGCCAATAATCTTGTTCAGATCAAAACTATTCATTTGGATATATAAGATCTTGATAGAATCCAACACCATTGACAGGCCATCCATGGAAAAACTCTTCATTGAGCATAGAACATAATATTAGTACAAAATGTGTACTCCAAGATGATATATAAATTATGCGTATAAATTTAAAATGCAGCTTATGGTTACAAGTGTAGATGATAATATAAAGTACCTGAAGAACTGTGGAGCCAAACACCATTTTGAAATGAGTAGAGAGATCATGTATTACACCCAAGGTCTCCAGTTTAGGCGCAGGGAGGACGGTTACTTGCAACGGTGAATAACTAGAATCAAGGATTAACCTTTGAAGTGAAAAGGCATCTTGGATGATGAGCTGCCTTCCGTCAAAAGAAATTCAAATTCTTACAAGGTTAGGCGACTTTATTTGGAGACAACCGATTCTAACTGTGAAAACAAGCACCAAGCACTCTAGCGCAGGGCAACCAGAGTGGATGATGCTGTGCAATGAGGCCTCCAATATACGAACCCGCACAAGTGAAAGTTTCTTGAGAAATGGGAGTCAAAGGTTTAGTACCAGATTGTCTGGTAGGTAGCACAACACAAAGGTGGCGGTGTGGAGAGAGTAGGAAAACCGCGAGATGGACATCAGTGCTGAGGGCACAAGTTCATGGCGTTCGGTATGTGGTATGTGATTTCTAGGGGAACAGTCGAACTCAAGCAGTTGTAGTTCTATGAATTAAGGGGATTTCAGCCAGGCGTCCACCGTGCAGGGGATGGTATGCTTGCTCAGGTAGCATGACGGGATGCAGAGGCTTTGAACGGAGCCCTGGTGGGAGGAGATGATGGCTCTGGGGATTTCAAAATCATTTAAGAGAGATAGTGACGGACGATCGAGATTAAGAGCACGACACGCCATAGAGGCGCCACGAATTGAGAGGACTTGGGTGCGGCAACAATCCTTGGTGGGAGAAGCGAGATGATCTCCCCAAGGACGGCGTCCGGGAGATCGCTGATGCGGTCCACCCGAGATTCTACGGGTTCCTGGGATCCGGTGGGGGCGGGGTCGCCGCTTCTCCCCGCGCTGCCGGGTGCAGGATCTACAACAGGCGTCGCCGCTGGCTAGAGCCTCATCTTCTTGGCGCTGGGGTCAGCTGTCGGGGGTTGGGTGCGACATATGCCAATGGATGGCTTATCATGGTGGGAGCGAGTAGAACGTCGCCAGTGCCTGGAATCGGGATCATGTGTAAACACGAACGCCGGCGTACTTTACCCAGGTTCGGGGCTCTCCTAGGAGATAACACCCCTTGTCCTGCTCTGTGTGGTCTCCGCATGGTCACTAATGCACAAGTGAAACAATGGTGCTCCTTGAGCTGTGTGCTAGATGAAGGAGGAGGCAAGGCTAGCTCTTCCCTGTCCTAGGTATCTGGCTACTTCTATCTGGGTTCGAAACATTTGCATGAGTGTCCTGGGGGGTTTATATAGGCCTACCTGTCGGTGTCAAAACCGACGGATCTCGGGTAGGGGGTCCCGAACTGTGCGTCTAGGCGGATGGTAACAGGAGACAAGGGACACGATGTTTTTACCCAGGTTTGGGCCCTCTCGATGGAGGTAAAACCCTACTCCTGCTTGATTGATATTGATGATATGGGTAGTACAAGAGTAGATCTACCACGAGAACAAGGAGGCTAAACCCTAGAAGCTAGCCTATGGTATGATTTTTGTAATGGTTGTTCGTCCTACGGACTAAAACCCTCCGGTTTATATAGACACCGGAGAGGGCTAGGGTTACACAGAGTCGGTTACAATGGTAGGAGATCTACATATCCGTATTGCCAAGCTTGCCTTCCACGCCAAGGAAAGTCCCATCCGGACACGGGGCGAAGTCTTCAATCTTGTATCTTCATAGTCTTGGAGTCCGCCGATGATGATAGTCCGGCTATCCGAAACCCCTAGTCCAGGACTCCTCGGTAGCCTCGAACCAGGCTTCAATGACGACGAGTCCGGCGTGCATATTGTCTTCGGCATTGCAAGGCGGGTTCTTCCTCCGAATAATTCATAGAAGATAGTGAACACCAGGATAGTGTCCGGCTCTGTAAAATAAATTCCACATACCACCGTAGAGAGAATAATATGTACACAAGTTCAATCTGCTGACGTATTTTGTGGCGTGACGTCACACCACTACCAACCTTTACTTCAATCGTTTTTATTATACCACCTCAGCGCGTTTAGCGAAGCGGTTTCCTTGGCACGTCTTGTCGAAGCAGAGATCGTGTTCCCCTTATTCCGGGATTCCCATCAATACGGACGTGGGTAACCCAACCGCGCCATTGATTGTGGCGCTTGGGAGATAAGTGAGTTTTACCAGGCCGGTGGGGACGCATAGTCTTCGTCCGCCCATATATAAGGGGATAAGGATCCACCTTTTTTACCTACGCCTTCTTAATCCTTGGCTTATCCATCTCCGCGCACTCGAGATCCAGCGCCCAAGTCCGCACATCTCGCCTCAACCTTCTCCAGCCATGTCCGGAGCGGGAGGAAAGTGATGGACTCCTCCGTTACGGAGGGGCACATCGAGAAGCTGCGTGGCGCCGGATACCTGTCCAGCGACATCGCGCATCGGCTGCCCGACGAGGGGCAGCTCATCCCCACCCCCAGCCCCATGAGAGGTCGTATTTCTTCCCACTTCCTCCATGAGACTAGGCTTCCCACTTCACCCCTTCGTCCGGGGGCTCATGTACTACTACGGCCTGGACTTCCATGATCTGGTGCTAAACTTCATCCTCAACATCTCGGCGTTTATCGTCGTGTGCGAGGCCTTCCTCTGCATCTAGCCCCACTTCAGCTTGTGGCTAAAGACCTTCAATGTCAAGCCTAAGGTGGTGAAGGGCGTCCAAGCGGAGTGCGGAGGCGCCATGGTGGGCAAAATGCCCAACGTCATTTGGCTTGAGGGTGCCTTCGTGGAATCCATCAAAGGGTGGCAATCCGGGTGGTTTTACATCACCAAGCCACGCGACCCTAAATGGGCAGCGGCCCCCGAGTTTAGATCTGGTACCCCCATGCAGCTCACCTCCTGGAAAGAGAAGGGCTTGCTATGGGGTAGTTCGGAGGAGCTGACCGGACTCCAGTCTTGTGTCTAGACCCTGGTGAACAAGAAGCTTAAGCTTGTCAACGTGATCTAGGTCATGCTCGTCCGCCGGATTCTCCCTTACCAGCAACGGGCTTTCAATTTGTGGGAGTTTGATCTGGCACAGCACCGGACCTTAAGCGGGCTCTTCGACACGACGTACGAAGCTGCCAGGAGGGTGCTGTTCAAGGGCGGAGAAGCCCCCGCATCCGCAACTGAAGATCGCGGATTCAGCACGTAGCGCCCGGCCGGCGAGGTAAGCTATGTTATCCTTTATGGGACACTCATTTCTTTCATAGTTTGACTCTATGTGGGATCTAAAACTCCCAATGCCTTTAACAGGACTGGCAGAAGACGTCCGGACAGGTTAACTGCCCGGCTCCCCTTCCCGAAGACCCAACGGACACCCGTTTGGCGGGGCTGCTGGTTCCGGCCCTTGACGTGGTGCCGGAGAAGAAGGCCAAGAAGAAGGCCACGGGAACCCGAAGGAGTTCCCGGCGCCAGGTGGTATCGGACTCATCATCCGATGACTCCGAGGCGGACTCCTCCCCCGAGGAGGAGGAGAAAGAGGCCTATTCCCCAGCGGGGGGAGAGAAGAAGAGGAAGGCCTTCCCAATAAGGGCGGCCGAAGGGTCCAAGAAAGGACGGACCCTTTCTCCGGACTGCTCCGCCAACGCCGACGATGTTGACGAGGAGTGGCCCTCAAGGGCCAAGCCCCTGGCAAGATCGTAAGTGTCCGAATTCCTGGAAGATTTATAATTTCTCTTTTTGCCACATGGTGTCCTTCTAATGCCGCATACAACCTGTAGTCCGGCCAAGGACGATCTTCCCGCTTCATCGAGTGGGTCCTTGGCTCCATCGGATATGGATTCCCTTCCGACCGCCTCCACCCCTCGTGACGCTGATGACGCCGAGGTGGGATCCCAGGAGGGGACCCACCAGGAGGGGGAGGCTCCGAAGGTGCCACAGGCAAGTTCGGACCGCACGGACTCCGCCGGAACCCGCGATGGTTTCGGTCCGGCAGCGGACCTTCAGAAGAAGGAAAAGACTGTGACACCGCGCCGCCGTCCAACCGGGCGCGGATAACTTGTTGGGGCGCTCAACGGCGCTTCCATCGAAGAAGAACACCGCCTTGTCATGAGTGCGGTGATTGAAAGGTTCACTTCGCCAAGAGCGGGCTGACCGGCTTCGCATAGCCTTCTAATAGGCTTTGAGGTAAGAATTTTAAGACATGTAATATAATACCGCATAGACAGTAGCCCCTGATGCTCGGTTCGGTGTTCGGAAAGAAAAGCCGGACTCAGGATCTTACAAAGATATACGCAGGAGTTCTAAAAAATATGTCAATATGGGATTGCAGGCTGTGCTGCTGACCTCTGCCGCACTGACTGCAGAGGTCGATGCTTTGAAGCAGAACCTTGAGCGGTCTGAGAGCAAGCTCGATCGTGCCAAGAAGCAGCTCGAGGACAAGGAAGGTGAGTAACACCGTATTAAATTTGTACCTTACAGAAAAGGATTTTGGTTGCAAGAGAAATAACAAGGATAATGTGGGTACTCCGGGGCCCACGAGCGAGGTGGCGACCTGAAGGAGGCCGTGTCATGCGTCGAACGTAATCTGGCCGTGGAGCAGCTGAGCGAGAGAAGCGTGGAGGCGCGGTGGCGGATGTGCAGCAAGAGCTCTAGGCTCTCATGGAAAAACATGAGGGTTTGGGCGCGACTCAAAGACTTCGAGAGTCCGAGCTTGCATCGGCTCTTGAGAGCTCCAAAGCCGCTAAGGCCAAAGCCCACAAGGCCCTCCAGGAGATCGAGGATTTGAAGAAAACAGCAGCGGGTAAGGCATTTTTCATGCAAATCAAGCATGTTAATGTGAATTACCTATTACTTACCCGAATTCGGAGCTCTCCAGGAGCGTTCGCGGATCTGCCCATGGCGTGTCGATGCTGCCGCTTTCTACCGGGCCGAGGAGGGTAGCTCGGCGGAGAAGGTCTTCTAGTCTCGATATCTTTGAGGCGGACATCCGTGCCCCTTGGCAACCAGCTGAAGCAGCTGGTCGAGCTCCTAAGGTAGCCGAACAGGCCATGAAGGGCCTCATAGTTGGCTGTGGCCCAAAGAGGCCATGCACAGGAGCTACTTCGCCTGGTCGGTGGCTGGTGGACGCGTGTCCTGGGTTGAGGTCGTCAAGCATTCCTTTGCATTGAAGGTGCCCGTCGGGCCCTTGCCCGTGCAAAGGTACCTTTGGGGTAGGATGGATCTTTGAGAAGCTGCCGACGACGCGCCACCGCGGGCAAGGAGTATCGCGCCAAAATGTATTATAAGAGTGTCCTGAAGGGTGCCCGCATGATTGCGGGTGAGTGCTCCAAAGATGTAATATTTGAGTAGACTCGTAATGTGTTATCCTATGCGCTGAAAACTCTGTTCATATGCGCTAAGAAACGCTTATTAAATTAAAATATTACCTTCTGTGTGGCCATTTATCAAATCTGAGAGATGGCAAGTCGTTGGCTTCAGCCCCACGAGTGCTGGGGTGTTCGGGATAAACTTGAGCGCTCTTGTTCCCATTGTTGGGTCCATCTAGGGAGGCGCTCAACACAACGAACGAGACAACCAGACTTATAATGCTTGAACACTCTCACTTAGCCATAGAATTCTATAATTTTAAATTTCGGCGAAGCCCCTAGTGTTCGAAGACCGAGTTGGGCGCTATCACGCTGGGCCGGACAGAGCAGTTCCTCGCTCTAAGCGGCATAAGCCTTTAGGGACTCGAAAAGACCTCTCGAATAGCGACCAGCTCTCGCCTATCATGACGAGTTAGTTTTAGCTTTCTCCTTGGCGCCGCCCAGCTCAACCGGGCGCAATCGCGAGTAGTTCTCCTAGTGCTACCTTAGCCGATAAAGCGGGCGTAAGGTACCAAAACATGGGAGCCGGGCAAACCCAACTATTGACCCAAGACATGATTCAGACCCGATGCATATAATGCTATAAGTTCGGGGTGCCGCACTTGTGAAAGTGTTCGGACTTATCACACCATAAAGTGGGGAACTTAAGCCCCTGGTGTATTCGGCCGTACCAAAGTGTACGGATGCAACATGTCATAAACGAACATATATAAGAAAGAAATGCAATTATAAGCAGAAAAGCGATGCATTGTTTATTCCAGAAATACTGCCATGAATGTAGAACGATACAAATAGTGCGGTAAGCAAGCGATTGGACTATTAAACATGTCCACTTCCAGGGGTAGGCTGCGGAATGGTGTATTAAACAGATTTAATGCTCGTAATTGAGACCACCTGAGTGTTCGTCATGGCCTGTCTCCTTCCCTGGCTGTTGCATCGTGAGTTCGGCAGGTCTACTGCCAGACATGGCCTCTATTGAACAGAGTCCTATGGGTAGGAAAAAAGAAAAAAGAAAAAGAGCGACACACTTGGGAGCCCTTGTGTGGTTGAGCCGCACTCTGGGCCTGTCATGGTCGTGCCCCTCCCCCTATGCCCATGGTATCTCCAGAGCGTAATTATGTACGCGAGGGACTAGTCTTGCAATTATGCAAGGGCTGGGGTTGGGGCCGCATTGCTACTCGTGCTCGGAACGTGCCAGGTGGTCTTGTTGTATGTTACTCCGGGCGCGTTTGGCTGTGTCTGGTCGCTTAACGGCCGGACTCGAAAATTGCCATAAGAGGCTGCTCAGTATTTCGCCGCGAGAGCCAGTGTTCCTCCGTTCGGAGGGAGCGTTCAGTGTTTCCGTTGACCGTGATGACTCCTCGAGGGCCTGGCATCTTGAGCTTGAGGTATGCGTAATGCGTCACCGCGTTGAACTTTGCAAACACGGTTCGTCCGAGCAGAGCGTGATAGCCGCTGCGGAACGGGACTATATCGAAGATTAACTCCTTGCTTTGGAAGTTATCTGGGGATCCGAAGACCACTTCCAGTGTGACTGAGCCTGTACAATTGGCCTCTACACCTGGTATGACGCCTTTGGAGGTCGTCTTTGTGGGTTTAATCCTTGAGGGGTCTATGCCCATCTTGTGCACTGTGTCCTGATAAAGCAGGTTCAGGCTGCTGCCGCCGTCCATCAGGACTCTGGTGAGGTGAAATCCATCGACGATTGGGTCTAAACCCAATGCGGCGAATCCGCCATGACGGATACTGGTGGGGGTGGTCCCTTCGATCAAAAGTGATTGGGCAAGATGACCATGGATTGAACTTTGGGGCGACTAGCTCCATTGCATATACGTCCCTAAGTGCACGCTTCCGCTCCCTCTTGGGTATGTGGGTTGCGTATATCATGTTTACCGTCCGCACTTGTGGGGGGAAACCCTTCTGTCCTCTATTGGTCAGTGGCCAGGTCTCTTCCTCGTCATCGCTATGCATCCCCTTGTCATTGTTTTCGGCGATTAACTTGCCTGCCTGCTTGAATACCCAACAATCCCTGTTGGTGTGATTGGCTGGCTTTTGAAGTGCCGTGTATCCGCACGCAGCGGTCGAGTATTCGGTCCAAATTGGACGGACCCGGAGTAGTTCTTTTGAATGGCTTTTTCCACTGACCGGGTTTAGATCCTCTGAATCCGGCGTTGACTGCCGTATCCTTAGTGTTATCGCCGTTAACGCGGCGTTTGTTTTTGTTTCGACGCGACCTGCCATTGCGGTCCTTGTTGTCCGGACTGCCACAATTTTTGCTTTGGTTGTTACTGCGGGCTAGCCAGCTGTCCTCCCCCGCACAGAAGCGGGTCATGAGTGATGTGAGGGCTGCCATGGATTTCAGCTTTTCCTTTCCTAGGTGCCGGGCCAGCCACTCGTCGCGGATGTTATGTTTGAAGGCTGCGAGGGCCTGTGCATCCGGACAGTCGACGATTTGATTTTTCTTTGTTAAGAACCGTGTCCAGAACTGTCTGGCCGATTCGTCTGGCTGCTGAATTATGTGGCTTAGGTCATCGGCGTCTGGTGGTCGCACATATGTGCCCTGGAAGTTGTCAAGGAATGCGGCTTCCAGGTCCTCCCAACACCCAATTGACTCTGCTGGCAAGCTGTTAAGCCAATGCCGAGCTGGTCAGCTTGAGTGGGAGATATTTGATGGCGTGAAGATCGTCACCATGGGCCATATGGATATGAAGGAGATAGTCCTCGATCCAAACCGCGGGGTCTGTTTTGCCATCGTAGGATTCAATGTTCACGGGTTTAAACCCTTCAGGGATTTGATGATCCATTACTTCATATGTGAAGCATAGTGGGTGTGCGGCACCTCTATATTGGGCAATATCACGACGTAGCTCAAGCGAGCTTTGTCTACTGTGTTCGGCCTGGCCGGAGTTGCTGTATCCGGCGCGACGGTCGTCGTTGCACATCATGGGGCGGCCACGCAATCCGTAGATCGATCTTGATTGTCTTGCCTTGTCCTCCAATATGTCTCGCAAGTCCGGCGCATTCCCCCGTGGCTTCGCGCTTTTCGAGCGGTGCTGGGGTACGGTTCTGGTGGAGGGCCTAGATGCCTCCCTGTCGTGGCCACGAGGTGGCCGGTCTGCCGTATTGTGCGCTGGTGATGAGCGTTGATATGCCTCCTCCTCTAATCGGGGGAGCAACTTGTGTTTTGGGTAGCTTTTGGAGGGGCGTTCGAGTTCATGCTCTTCGGCCGCGAGGACTTCGGTCCATCTATCGGCCAACGGGTCTTGATCAGCTCGAAGCTGTTGCTGCTTTTTTTTAGGCCGTTTGCCGTGGCCATTAGCCGGCGTTAAAAACGCTCTTGTTCGACGGGATCCTCGGGCATGACGAATTCGTCGTCGTTGAGGCTTGCCTCGTCTCCGGAGGGAGGCATGTAATTATCATCCTCTACCTCTTCGTCTTCCTCTCTCTCGTGAGGGCTGGCTTCTCCGTCCTCCTGTGCTGAATCTTGCTGGAGGGGGTTGTCTTCGGCACTCTCTAGGGTGTTATTATCTCCGGTGCCGGAATCTCCATTCTTGCTATGGCGGGATTTAGAGCGGCGCCGCTGACATCGGCGCTTGGGCTGTTTCTTAGAGGAATCTGCCTTTGCTGCTTCTTTGGCGTTCCCATCCTTTGGGATGTCCACCATGTATATGTCGTATGACGAGGTGGTCTTCCAGTGCCCCGTAGGTGCTGGTTCTTGGTCGTCTCCGGCATCGTCGTCCATACCGTCGATGTCTTCGGAGTCGTAGTCTAGCATGTCGGTTAGATCGTCGACAATGGCTACAAAGTGGGTGGTGGGTGGGCTTTGAATTTCTTCGTCGTCCGCATCCCAACCGTCCTGACCGCAGTTCGGCCAGGGCTCTCCTGATAACAAGAGATACTTTAGCGAATTCAGGATGTCGCCAAAGGGTGAGTGCTGAAAGATGTCCGCGGTGATGAACTCCATGATCGGCGCCCAATCGGATTCGATTGGTAGGGGCGCAGGAGGTTCGGAGTCCGGCACCTCGAAGTCACGAGCTTTACAAAGGACAAGGTCAGTATTCAGCTCCATCGCCGTAGAAGTTGCAGCCCCCGAGGCGGTGTCTAGCCACCCGTCCTCGATCTGCGCGGTCAGCTCCAAACTAAGGGTCAGAGCGGACTCATGTGCGGCCTCCAGGGCACTGTCCGGCAGCAGAGCTAAATCATGCCCATCGTGACGGTCTGGGCGGCGCTCGGTAGGGCTCGAATCCGTCGAAGATCAAGTCTCCGCGGATGACAGCCGTGAAGTTTAGGCTTCGAATCGACTGATGGCCAGGGGTGTAGCTTCGATCTGCTCCAGATGGCCAGCTGAATTGAATTCGCGCAGGCAAAGTCGCCGAACACGAAGATCTGTCCGGGAGAAAAGTCTCACCACTGGACTGCGTTGTTGTTGATGATTGAAGGAGCCATCAAGCCTATCGGCCGGCGACACGAGGAACTCTCAATGAAAGCACCAATGTCGGTGTCAAAACCGGCGCATCTCGGGTAGGGGGTCCCGAGCTGTGCGCCTAGGCGGATGGTAACAGGAGACAAGGACACGATGTTTTTACCTGTGTTCGGGCCCTCTCGATGGAGGTAAAACCCTACTCCTGCTTGATTGATATTGATGATATGGGTAGTACAAGAGTAGATCTACCACGAGATCAAGGAGGCTAAACCCTAGAAGCTAGCCTATGGTATGATTGTTGTAATGGTTGTTCGTCCTACAGACTAAAACCCTCCGGTTTATATAGACATCGGAGAGGGCTAGGGTTACACAGAGTCGGTTACAATGCTAGGAGATCTACATATCCGTATTGCCAAGCTTGCCTTCCACACCAAGGAAAGTCCCATCCGGACACGGGACGAAGTCTTCAATCTTGTATCTTCATAGTCTTGGAGTCCGGCCGATGATGATAGTCCGGCTATCCGGACACCCCCTAGTCTAGGTCTCCCTCACTACCCCCCAGGGGTACAATGGTAATTCGTCCGGGTGCTGGGACCGGCTGTCAGTGTCTCCAGCCTCCGGCTTCTCCGCCGACCGTTGGGGCCCGCCGCCTGGTGGGCCTTGCCGACTGGTTGGTGGCCGCTTACTGTAGCCGTGTCGTTGGCGATAGGGGCTTGGTCATCTTAGTGTAGCTACAGTCCCGCCGCCTGGTGGGAGGCCACTGTAGCCATACATGGTCTTATCAGCTTAATGGCGTGCTTGCCTCGGGGCAAGGGACGGCCGCCTGCTGGAGGCCGGCCCCTCTCGAATCCGTCTGGTTGAGCTTCCGCCGTCTTCCTTGGGGTCCCTGCCCGATAGGGCCCGCTTCCGGTGGGCCTACCGACAGGCCGTCGTGGGGAACAGGGCTCCGCCTGCTCGAAGCGACCTCAGGGGAGATATGGCACAGTGCCCCGTCGTGAGGAGATCTCCGTCTGTACGGAGCACTATAGCCATGCCCGTCCTGAGCGTTGGAGGCGACACGCTTCACTATAGCCATGCTCTGACTCGTAGTCTTGCTGGGGGCTCAGCCGCACCGTAGTCGTGAGGTGGCCGCCTGCCCGTTGCCGCCCTCTCTGGAGGGCGGCCGCCAGAAGCCGGTCACTTGGAGCGCCGTAGACTTGGATGGGCCGCCCTCTGGCAGCCGGCCGCTGAGCCAGCCGACGCCAGAGGGCGGAGCTGGCCCAAAGACTTGATAAATCCAGGGACTCGGGTGAGCCTACCCGTGGCCCATTACTCCAACAGTAGTCCCCAAAGCTGGTGAGGCACCGCGGTCGAGGGGCCGCAAAGTCTCAGCGGCTTCCTCCCTCACCAGGCTCCGGGAAGACGCCGGTCCGCCGTGCGGCTAGCCAACTGCTGAGGCTGATCTCTTCCAGGAAGAGCTTGCATGGTTGGTCTTTGAACTTCGAGGCGGGAAATAGGTGGCATGCCTGCTAAGCTTCCCAGGCTGCCACCCGCCACAGGCGCGCCACGCGGCGCACGTCAGCCTGGTCAGCCTGCCACCCCATGTTTTAGACGGGACATGACACTGGGCCGGGCCCGCCACTACCGTGCCTCGGCAACCGGGCGGATCTGCTGTGCCGAAAGAGACGGTTGCCATTCCGACGACTATTAACGGTGTGGTGAATGCGCGTGGGAAACGGGGGCCGTGGGGATATGGGCGCAGTTAATCCCACGACCCACGTCCCGCCCCCTCGGCTTCATAGCCCGAGGGCTATAAGTAGGGAGGGGGAAAGGTGCGGCAAAGCTCTCGCGCCCCTCCCACTCTTCTTCTTCTTGTTTATCCACCGCTGCCGCTGCTGCTGCTCTGTGCTGTCGTAGCACCAACGTCGTCGCCCGCTGTCCTCGCACTTCTCCTCTCCATGCCGCCGGCCGGAAGCCATGGCACGCGAGAGCGGCGGCGACTGGGACGGATCGACCGTGATCGAAGATCAGATTTCCTTCCTCCGCGACACGCGTCGGATGCCCAGCGCGGCCTTCGTCAAGGCACGGGTGCCGCCGGAGACAGAGATCTCGGTGGTGCCGCAGGAAGGCGAGCGGGTCGTCTTCCGCTCGCACTTCCTCTGCGGCTTCGGCCTTCCGATGAGCGGCTTCTTCGGCTCCTTCCTCGACTTCTACTATCTTCAGCCTCACCACCTCACGCCCAACGCCATGACTCTCCTCTCCGCCTTCATCATGGCGTGCGAGGGCTACATCGGCGTCCTCCCCACAATCGAGCTATGGGGAGTGTTCTTTTATGGGAAGCTCGGCACCTCCGCCAGGGAGACGGCGGCCGAGTGCGGGGGCTTCGTTGCCGTGCGCCGACCGGCGAAGCGGAACGCCTTCCCCGTCATCAAGCTAGCGCAGTTGATGAAGATGTGGCAGCAGTCCTATTTCTACATCGAGAACGTGGACCCGGCCGCCGACTTCCTCAACCTGCAGGCCTACGAGGCCGCCCCCCCACCGGGCTTGGCCTACCTGGGGGTACAAACCGAAACCGGTGTCGGCCGACGCGACGACCGCCATTGGCCGACTCCGGGTGCTCCAGGAATCGGAGGGCCTCGTGGCCTCCGACCTCCTCGTCGCCTTCGTAGAGCGTCGGGTCCTCCCGCTCCAGAGCCGCCCTCATCCGATCTTCCGGATGGGCGGACACCATGATCTGTTCCAGCTGTGCACGAAAGGGATGCCACCCGCTGAAGTAGCGCGGATGGTAAATATGATCTCTGACCTCAAAGTGTCGGAGATGGAGTGGCGGTACGGGAAGCGGCCGTACTCTCGCCACAATCCGCCGCCTGCTGTAAGTTTCTTCATTTTGTCCTTTGAACTGTTTCCTTCAGCTTCGTTTCTCTTCATTACGCAACTCTTTCTTGGTTGCAGATTTACATGTCCGAGGCTACGGCCGCCCTCCTGGGGCCGGGTGATGACCTCCAGCCGGACAGGGCGGAGAGCGACTTGGATGACCCCCGACTGGGGTGGCCGCCACGGCGATGTGCGACGGCGGCGGCGCGGGCGGGCGGTGGTGGTGGAGCAGGCTACTACGAGGCAGCGGCGTGTAGGGCTTGGCACGATGACGACGAAGACGAGACGAACCGCGCGCCGCCGGAGCTCCGCCACCATGGTGCCCCCTCTTGGACCGCTTCCGCCCATGGCGGTAAGCGAAGCGAAACAGGCGCGCCCTGTTCGGCAGCGTCCCGAAGAAGCCCAAGAACTCGGCCGCGGCGACCAGGCGAAAAGAAGCCGCGGCCATGGTGGCCCAATATCAGAGGCAGCCGAAGGTGCCTATTATGGTGTAGGCGTAAGTATCCTTCCCTCACTTCTTGTCTTCTCATCAATCTAGCATGAGAGCCTTCCAACTTGTCTTCTTGTTTCAGGGCCCCGCTAACCCTCGAGAAGTCGAGCGCCGCCTCGGCCCTCAAGTCGGCAGTGACCTCCTCGACCAGTCGGCGGATCGACCCGTCCGCTGACCTCCCGGAGGCGATAGAGCGGAATGAGCGGGAGGCGCGCGAGGAAGAGGCCGACCGCCTGGCCAAGGAGCAGGCGGCCTTGTGTGCCGCATCTGCTGAGAGGGCGCTTGCGCAGGCGGAAGCCCAGGCCACGAAGAAGGAGCGGCTCACGGAGGCCGTATGCCGCCAAGAGCCGCTGCTCATGGCGCCCCTGAACACCGCCCCACCTCCGCCTAAATTCCATGCAACGGCCGGAGCAGCCGGAGACGACCACCCGCTCCGGGAGCGGGAGGGCTGCGACGTAGCCATGCCGGACGTCTTCGCGCCGCCTCCCCCGCCCCCGCCGTCTCCGCCAGCCACCGAGCCACGGGACGAGCAGCCGGTTGCGCCGCCAGTGCTGCCGGTCGAAAATACGATGGTGACGGACCAGATTCCTATGGTCCGCACCCCCACACGCTGTCGTCTGGAGAAGGCGGCCTCAGCACCGCGGCCACAGGAGATCGGCGCTGCGAGCTCGTCGGCCCCCGACACCGAGGCGACCAGCGCCGCACCCGTGGGGTGGATACATGGGGGCGGTACGGGCGCCCTGAACCAGGCGTCATTTGATGTCCAAGCCAAGCTCCGGGCAGAGGCGGAGTCCCTCAAGCGCTGCAATGAGGCATTCCTGGAGTCGCGCACCGCCATCCGCGTAGGTTGTCTTTGGCTTTCTTCTTCGGATGAACCTCTTGCTTCTCTCGTGGGGGCACCCAAGTGCACCCACTGGGTGTAGTCCCCAAGTTCCGGGCCGGCTGCTGAGTAGGCGGGCCGGAACTTTATCTTGTGATTGTCGACTGCTGACTTCATCTGATGTCTCTTCTGCAGGACTATCACAATCTCCGCACGACCGCCTACAACTCCAGGGTTCGGGAGCTGGATACGCAGACGGCTCATCTGGCCGAAAGCCGGCGTAAGTTTCTATCTTCTTTCTTCGCGGGGGCATGCTGGCGCACCCGAGGGCTGTAGTCCCCGAGGTTCGGTGTCGGTGTACTAAAGTAGGGGTACCTTAGTACCCCGAACTTGTGCACGGGCAGTTGCGGCACCCCATGGCAAGGCTTGCCGGGCGCCCGCCAAGGCCCACCGCCGTTCCTTATTACTGCCATTCAAGAACAAAGTACTAACCAAGAAAACGAAGGCCCCGGCAAGAAGAGCTTGCCGGGAATGCCAACCGAGGCATCACCAGAAGACTTGCTGCTGGCGCCGCCTGCAGCAAGTCCGACGGCCGACAAGCTTGCCGGCACAACAAGAGAAGGGCCGCGGCAAGGCACTTGCCGTGGCAAGGCTGCCACCCAAACCCCAGCGCACCCAGTGACGCGTCGTCACAAGGCCATCCCAAGGGCACGTGGTGAGGCACTACACAGCCATCGCGAGGTGGCAAACGGGTCGACAGAGGCGCCCATCGTGGCAACCGGTAGTTCACCTAACGGTCGCTTCTTTACCTGTTAGCGCGACGGATGGGCATTAATGCCCTTGTCCCCTGCCGCCGAGTTAGGAAGGCATCACAGTTGTGCACTGTTGTACCAACCCGCAATTTTACCTTTCTACCCCTCTTCCTCGCTGCCACTGTGGATCCCCCCTTGAGTATAAAAGGAGGCCCATGCGCTTGCGTAGAAGGGGTTCGATCCATCGATACCTAGGACACCACTCATACGCCGCACGCTCGAGCAAGATCAAATAACAAGCAAAAAGGCAGCGATGGGGTTTTATCTCTCCGGAGAGCCCCGAAGCTGGGTAAAAATCGCCCGTCTCCCCCGCGCGCTCGACCTCGATCTGCTCTGCGCTCGACCCCCGCTCCCTTGCTGAACTAGAAGGGGCCCCAGTGCCCCATAGGTGTTCGAGACCACAGAGAGACGTTACGCCCCGACATCTTTGGCGCGCCAGGTAGGGGGGCGTCGAGGTCATGAGCATCTGATCTGGTCTCCACGCGCGCTACATCAGCGTCATCGTCAACATGCCACCGAAGAAGAAGCCTTCAGAGGTGGCCGCCCATCTACATCATTCCACCACCACCGCGAGCAGCGAGCAGTGAGGTGGACGCAGCGGAGGAGCGGGTGCCGCCGGTGGGTCTCGCGTCATCACCAGGATCCAAGAATAAGGCCCGCAAGCATCGGCGACGGTGACGCCGCACCTTTCCCAGAGGTGCAAGGTCAACAACGCCTGTGCTCTAGCACCGCGCTTCCTCGCGGAGCAAGGCTGTCGATGGGTCGCGGGACGCTTGAGGTCGACATGCACGCCCAAGACACTGGCGCAAGTGAGGTACGGTCGCCTCGACGAGGTGTTGCTCCTCCCAACCGGTTGGGAGTCCGAACATCCCGCCTCGCGCCACCTGCCGCCACCGCCACCCAAGATAAGAGGAAGCGCTGGCCCGAGCCCAGCTAAGCTTCAAGATTACCTCCGCGCCACACAAGATCGATGGATCGGAGGATGACCATATACAGCCTCATCGGCCGCTTAACGGCGACAAGCCCCGCGACCGAAGGCGTCGAGGCCCGCAAGACGCCCGGGCGCAGGCCGGGCGCCGACAGACCGGGCTGGGTGCCACTTCCGTCGCGCCAGCCCAAAGGCTAAGATCGCCAGCTCGCGGACCAACCTTGACGCCCGACTCCACAGCGTCCTCCGGACCCGCCGAACTCGCCAGGATCAGCGCCCACGCTCTCCAAGAACGGCAACACGAAGATGCTCGCTTTGATCGAAGCGCCGGAGAGAAGCGCGACGCTAATCGACCAGCGCTACCGGGCCCGCCGTCGGCGACGCACGCACTGAACCAGGCGACTTGCCGTGACGCGCAAAGTTGCCCTGCGCGTTCACCAGCGAGCCGCGGCAAGTCCAATGGCCCAAAACCAAGAACTTCAAGCCGACGTGCCGAAGTATGATGGCGGGATACATCCGCCGAGTTCTCAAAGATCTACACCATCGCGTGTAGGCTGCCGAGGACGCGACGAGAAGATCCTCGCCAACTACTTCCGGTACTCAAGCCTAACGCCGATCTTGGCTCATGCACTTGCCGGACGGCTCCATCTCTTCATGGGCGGACTGTGGTCATCAGGTTTGTTTGCGCTTTTACGGGTGGCCACAAGCCTCATGGCCTGAGAGTGACCTCCACTTGCTCGCCCGTAGGAGGGGAGCCCTCGCTAAGTATATACAAAGATTCAGCCAGTGCGGAATATCCCGGACATCCACCTCTGCCGCGTTATTAGCGCTGCTTCATCGAAACGTCGCGTAACCGCAGGATAAGGGAGGAGATGGCGATGTGCAAATCAGAGATGTCAGCCGAGCTCTACGCTCTGGCCGACAAGTGTGCATGGGCTGAGGAGGGAGGAAAATCCCGGAGAGGTTGCCAAGGCGAAGGATCTGATAGTGAGGGCCGCCCGGCAAGGAAGAACCGAGGCGGAACAATAGGAAGAGAAAGGCTAAGGATGTACTAGCTGTTGAGCATTTCGCAACGGAGGCGGCTCAGACAAGGCCAAGACCGGCGACTCGGCGAGGCTGTGGTAGCCGCCGACAAGCGAGATAGCTCCGGCAAAGCGGTATTGCAAGATCCACCGCACCAAGGGCCATGATCTCCAAACCTGCAAGAAAGTGGAGCAGATGGCGGAGCTGCGAGAAAGCTGAATCTGACGCCCGCGATAAGGAGAGAGCCCAAGGAGGTGGCGGAGGATCCGGCAAGAAGCTTCCCGCCCGGGTGGGCTCATGGCAAGGCCAAAGCGCCAGCAAGGAGACAGCCTCCCCGGCCGCGACAAAGACGAAGATGAAGATGAGAATGATGAGATGGAGGAAGATGAGACTGATGACCAGGAGTTTCAGAAGGCAACAGAGGTGTTGTGCATCGACGGCGGCGCCTCTCTACACACCTCGCACCGCCAACTCAAGCAATGGGTGCGAGAAGAACGCCGCAGAGCCGTCCGTCCGAGGCGCCGCAAGCCTCGGAAGTGGTCCAGACGCCCATCGCCTTCGACGTTGAGACCACCGATCGCATCACTACGGTCGGTGCTTGCCGATGTTGGTTTCACCAACAATCCGCAACCTCAAGGTCACGAAGATGCTGGTTGACGGCGGGGCCGGCCTGAACCTGATTTCCTCCATAGTACTCAAGAAGCTCCGGATCCCCGACAATGAGCTTGAGGAGACCGGCACCTTTCAAGGATAAATCGGAAGGAGCCAGCCCAAGGGAAGATCACATTGCGGTGACGTTCGCAGCGAATTGAACTTCGTGGATCGAGAGGGTCACGTTTGGCGTGGCTGATATCCCCTTACCTTACAACGGGATACTCGGCCGACCCTTTCGCCAAGTTCATGGCGGCCTCTCCCACGCATACAATGTGCTCAAGATGCCTGGCCCAATGAGTGTCATTGCTGTCCAAGGCGACAAGAGGGATGCACTCATCTGCGCCGACAAGATCTACCGGGAAGCAGCAGCCGCAGCAGAGCGCGGGCCACTTGCCGCTAAGGCTCCCCGGGGGAAGAAGAAGGACAAGTCCGGCAAGGATAGCTCTGATGCTCACTCCGGCAAGCACACCTCCCCGGAGCACTGCGCTGCCGTCGAGGACGCACCATCGAGCTCCGCCGGCAAGTGCAAGAAGGCAAAAATAACCTCGCCAAAGACCAAGAAGGTGGCCGCCAAGGAGGACGGCACGGGTGGTACTTTCACCATCAGTGCCACGCTTGATCCTAAATAGGAAAGCGTGCTCGTTGCTTTCCTGCGGGCGAATGTTGATGTGTTTGCATGGCAACCATCGACTTCGGCGTTCGAGGAGTAATTGAGCACCACCTTGCCGTCTGCCCTCATCATGCCGCCCGTCAAGCAAAAAGTCGAAAGCAAGCAATAGAGCGTCAAGAGTTCATAGCAGAGGAGATCGGAAGTTGGGCGGCAGGCCTGGTCCGAAGTCTTGCATCCAACATGGTTAGCTAACCCGATGAGTCGTGAATGCAAAGGCGAGCGGGAAGTGGAGGCTTTGCATCGACTTCACCGATGTCAATAAAGCCTGTCCCAAAGATCCATTCCCTTTGCCACGCATCGACCAGATTGTAGACTCCACGGCAGGATGTGATCTGCTCTCATTTCTTGATGCTTACTCGGGATATCATCAGACCTTCATGGCGGAAGAGGATGAGGAAAAGACCGCATTCATTACTCCGTGTGGCACGTACGTCTTTGCTTCGTCACGGATGCCTTTCGTGTTGAAGAATGCTGGTTCAACATTTGCAAGTAGTTAGCCATGCTTTTGAGCCACGCTGTTGCGCAAATGTAGAAGCTTGCATAGATGACATAGTGGTCAAAAGCAAAGACAAAGAGACTACGATCCAAGATTTGGGCCGAAACTTTTGCAAATCTGCAAGGTCAATCTCAAGTTGAACCCGAAAGTGCGTGTTCGGAGTTCCTTCCGGCAAGCTTCTCGGGTTCTTTGTATCTCGAGAGGGATTGAAGCCAACCCGACAAGATCAAAGGCCATTGAGCAAATTGAAGCACGAAGCGCGTCAGGGCGTGTGAAGGCTTCTTTGGCTGTGTTGCTGCTCTCGATAGGTTCATCTCTAAATCTGCTTGGCGCCCTGCCATTTTCAAAATCTTGAAAAGGCGGGTCAATGAAATGTACTCGAGCGGAGGCTGCGCTGCAGGGCTTGAAGAGATACCTATCCTCCACTCCGACACTTATCGCACTAAAGCCACAAGAGAAGTTGTCTGCTATATCTAGCGGCAACCAATCGAAATGGTTAGTGCTGTGTTAATTCTGGAAAGGGAGGCGGATGATGAGTCGGCGACCGCGGCAAGCGAGTCCACCGACAAGGAGGGGCTTCCCCGACAAGTTACAGCTCCGGCAGAGGCGGATCTGTTCGATTGCGGAAGGAAAACAGAGGAAGATGGTGCAGCGCCCGGTTTACTTTATCGGCCCCTCTGCGAGGGCTAGATCAAGGTACTCTGGTGTCGCGAAGTTGCTTCGGCCTCCTCATGGCCTCGAGGAAGCTCGCGCCATTACTTTCAAGCACATGAAATCACAGTTGTCACTCGCTTTCATTGAAGAGGATCTGCGAAATCCGAAGCAGCAGCGGGATTGTCGAGTGGGCGCTAGAAGCTGTCAAGTTTTGGCCTCAAGTTTGAGAGTACCTCAACTATCTGAGCCGAGCATTGGCAGAATTTATAGCGAGTGGGCGCCAACACCCGATGAAGAAACTTGAGAAAGGAGCATCCCGTCAAGGAAGCGGACAAAGAATGGACCATGTACTTTGATGGTGCCTTCTCTCACGCAAGCGCCCGGTCTTGGCGTACTACTTATCGCACCACCGGAGAGCACCTCAAATCGTGGTCGAGATGCACTTTCCCATGGAGCAAGCAACAAACAATACTATGCAGTATGAGGGCTTGCTTGCGGACTCGAGATTGCAGCGAGAACTTGGGATCGAAAGCTTATTGTCGGGGGTGACTCGCTAAATCGTCGTCCGCCAAGTTAACAAAGATTATCGAGTCCATTGATGGAAGCGTACATTGATGAAGTGAGAAAGCTAGAAGAGCATTTTGACGGCTGCAAATGGAACATGTTCCAAGAACTTCGAATGACATTGCAGATGGCTTTATCAAAAGCGCGCCCGCCTCAAGTTGCTGTGGAACCAGGGATTTTGTGCTCAAGCTGACTCGATATCTGTGACACCATCAAGCTGGACAAAGCAAGAAAGAAAGTTGGTTCTTGGCGACTACTTTCCGGAAGAGCTCCCGGCTGCCGCCAAGAAGGTCCCAGAATCAACACGAAAGTCTTGAGGCGGTCTGCTCCGACAAGCCCCGAGGCTGTTCGTTGAAGCGAGCGCTCCAGACAAAACGTGTCCCGACACGCTTGCGGGGAACATCACACTCGGCGGGATCCCGGATCCTTACCGTGGAAGCGGAGCGTTCCAGGCGGCATTTGCGCCTTTAGTCCTTGTCGTCGAGCCTCGGGAGGCTCGGCATGGGCACAATAGATCGTCCATTTCCTTGAAACATGGGAACTTCGAGGAACAAGAAGAAGCGGAGAGAGTAGCCCGGCAATCAAGTATGTACCAGTTGTTGATGACATCTTGTGCAGAAGAAGATTCAACGGAGTGAAATTGAAGTGCATTTCCGGGAAGATGGGCGGCAGCTGTTGGCGGAGATACCTGGCGTATGTGGTCACCACATTGGCGCAAGAGCACTTGCCGGCAAGGCTTTCCGGCAAGGTTTCTTCTGGCCGACAGCCCTCCAGGATGCAACTGCACAAGTAACCAAGTGTGAAGCGTGCCAGTTCCACTCCAAACAGATTCACCAACCAGCTCAAGCTCTCCAAACAATCCCTTCATCATGGCCATTTTCGGTCTGGGGGCTCGACATCCTCGGCCCTTTTCCCCGAGCTGTCGGGGGCTTTGAGTACTTGTACGTTGCAATCGACAAGTTCACAAAGTGGCCTGAAGTGGAACTAGTGAGAAATGTGACAGCACAATCAGCAGTCAAGTTCTTTAGGTCAATTGTTTGCCGTTTTGGGATCCCTAACAGGATCATTACCGACAATGGTACCTGAGTTCTGAGCCACACCTTCATGCGATCGCCCAAGATCTTGGCACCAAGATGCTGCCGCTCATTGCTCATCCGAGAAGCAGCGGTCAAGCGGAGAGGGCGAACGCTGAAGTCTGCTTGTGAGCTCAAGACCGAACTTTCGATAGGCTGCACAAGTGCGGAAGAAATTGGATCGAGCAGCTGCCAGTGGTTCTTTAATTCGATCAGGGCGGCGCCAAATCGAGCCACCGGCGGACACCCTTTTCTCTTGTCTCGCGCGAGGCAGTTCTCCCCGCGGAACTCGTATGCGGATGCATACGAGTGCTCGCTTATGATGAGCTTGAGAAAGAGCGGCTGCGGCAAGATGGCGCTGCTCCTCGAGGAGGATGCGTCTTGAGCTCTTTATCGAGCTGCTCGCTACCGGCAAGCTTTGCGCCCGCTATCATAACCGCAAGGTTAGCGCGAAGCTTGTCGAGGAAGGCGACCTTGTTCTTGGCGTGTTCAATCCGCCAAGAATTCAAACAAGTTGGCCTTGAAGTGGGAAGGCCCTTATCGGGTGAAGCAGTCACTAGGCCAGCGCTGTCGCCTTGAGACGAAGGCGGCATCTGGTGAGCAACTCTGGAACATAGAGCATCTTCGCAAGTTTTACCCATAAAGTAGCGGTTGCGGACCCAATCCGGCAACCACCTTTATACAAGCCTTGCCGCTGTCGCATGTAACCCTTTGTACAAAGTCGGCGCAGCCCGTGCATAAATAAATTTTGTGTGCTTATTGCGTCTTGTCAAATTTAATGCATTTTCTTCTTTTGCATCGATTATCGACACTCATGCGGCACTCACCCCGGTAAGCAATAGTGAACACGAAGGTTCCGTACCATTATTTTCTCTTCTTTCTTCTCGAGCGGAAGATTCCTCCGCCCACAAGTTCACCGGGGAGGAGAAAAGGTAAAAGTGTGGACCAGGCATCGTTCAAAGGAATCTAGCTTTGCCGGGATGCGGAAGGCGGAAAAGCTAAGTTTAAATTTTCAAGTTATATCCCTTGAGCGTTAGGTGCCTTGTATGGAAAACCTGTGCGCGAAGGAATGGGACTTCATGACTAAGTTGTGCCCTTGCGTTGTTTCGAGTCCGCTCAACAGCGAGTGGCGCAACTAGTCCCGACAAGATTTCTTGCGGGCGACATCACTATAGGCTGCTGATGTTCCTTTCTCAGCGAGTGTGCTGCTCGGCCGGCAAGATCCCTCAGCGTGTGAGGGTAAAAAGCATACAAGGGATGCAGCAGAATAAAGGAATAACAGCGACAGCGATATCCGAAATTAAGTTATATTACAAGAATGACTTATTATGGCGCTAACTGAAATTGTTCCCGTAACCAAAATGGCAGCAGCAAGAAAAAGGAGAAGAGGAGCAGCCTAATCCACGCTACGCCATCGACCCTCCTAACCTCGTTCACTTTGTCCATGATGGGTGCGGCGATGGCCTTGAGCTCCTCAACATCAGCGCCCTCGGCAGCTTCTTGGTGACGCTGGAGAGGTCGATGCCGGGTTGCGGAAGGGACCTTCACCAACACCTTCTCCGGACCCCAGCAGACCAGGCGCGACTCGGTGGCCAACTGCTTGGGATCCTTTCCGGAGCTGCGGGCGCCGTCACCACATCCTTGAAAGCGTGAGCTTGGCGGCTGGCTTTGGAGGTTCGTCTTACGTAGAATACCGAAGCCCGTCAAGTTCAGCTCCGCCAACTCCTCGTCAATGAGCCTGGCGATGTTGGCGAGGCCTTCCGTCGAGCTCCACCATGGTCTTAAGGGTGTTCTGGGCCTCGGCGGCCCTCGTCAACAGCTCCTTGTTGTCCTTGAGGTCTTTCCTCGAGGTATCTTCTCGTTTCTTGGCGGCATCCAGCGTTTCGTCAAGGTGGCGATTTCAGCTCTAGATTAGCGCTTTCGAGTCCTGGCGGCGTTTAGCTCTTTGATCTTCTCGAGAGTTGGGCTTGCGGATCGCCGTGGCGCGTGCATCCTTCTCCACGATCGCTACTGGAGTCTTGCGGCAAGCTCCTCGTTCATCCTCGTCGCGTCAGCCTCCGGCTCGTCACTTTTCCTCCAACTCCTTCTTGGCGGCCTCGGCGCATGCTTGTGGCGCTTCTTCGCTTCCTTGGCGCCCGCCAAGTGGCTGCTTCCTGGTCGGCGAGCTCCTCGTCATAGCTGTCCAAATCGCTTTCCTTTGTATCAGCTCGCCGTCCCCGCAGACAGCTCCTCGGCGACAAGCCTCTCTGCTCCTCGGCCTCAGCCTTCTCCAAGATGAACGCCTTTTTCGCCTCATCGAGCTGCGCCCTCTCCTCGACAATGGACCGGAGGCCTCTTGGTTCTTGACTCTTGAGTTCTTGCACATGCTTTTCTATGTCAACTCCGCTTGCGACAAGCGCTTCCGGGACTCAAGCTTCGCTTGCGGGACTGCGATAGAGTGACACTAGCTTTGAGTAGCCTCCTCCTCGGACTCGCCATTGCTCTCGCTTGGCCATCCGACCACCTTGACCCAGCGAGGCAAATATCTCCCGTCAAATTCCTCTCCCTCAGCTGGTGCCCTAGAGCTCGATGCCCGGGGAGCTTGATATCTGCGCCCTCGCCCGGCTTTCAAATGCACGCTGGCTGGGGCTCCTCGGAGCTCGGCGCCGCATCAGCGGCGGAGGGATCAATGGTCGGGGAGGCACCTGCGCCTCTGCGTCCTCCGGGTCGTCGGCCGATCCACGGGACCCTCGCCCGCCCCTGTGCTGCCCGTCACCGTGGGCTCCTCGCACCGACCCGATCCTTCGGCGGCAGCGACATCCTCGGTGTTGCTGCCGTCCTCCTCGCCAGGCGACCTCAGCCTCCGCCGGGTCCCCAAGGGGAGGATCTGAAGGCAGGGAAGAAAAGAGATAGTCAAGCAAATACCCAGAAGAAGGAAAAGGGAGATCAGCGAGATCCGAGGGAAAATCCCCGACAAGGAGGCTCACCTGCGCTGGGCTCTGTGATCACGGGCTCCGCCGCCGGGGGCTCGCCGGTCCCATCCCTTCTTTGGGGACCCCTTCCTTGCGGAGGCGGCTCCCACATCGAAGTCGGCCCTCGGTCAAGCGTGGTCGAGCCGACGGCACCTCCGCATCGACCTTCGGCTGCTCCTGGTGGGCCTGCTCTTCTCCTGTATACAAAAGAGCCAATAATCAGGATAATTGGCAGAAGAAGAAGCGACCATGCGCGCCCCACGACGGGAGGTGAATCAAGACACTCACGGCTGGGGGCTGTCTTTGAGAGCTGCTCTGAGGAAGGGACGGGTCCGTCAAAGTGGTCTCAGATGTATCTTCCTTGCCTTTAGCCGGATCGTCCTCGACCACGGGACCCTGGCCCTCTTCGCCGCCCTCTCCATAAAAGTCTGGGGACGGAACAGGAGTTTGGAGAGAGAGCAGATTAGATACAAGGCAAACAGCGCAAGAATCGTGGAAAAGCGAAGCATTGATACAAAGAAGCCTTACTCCTCCTCGTCCTCTTCGTGGTGCCGTCGAGCTCAGTCTTGGAGAGGTCAAACTCAGTGCCCTCCTGGGCGTGGTAGAAGAGTAGGCTCCTTTGGCACTTGCCAAGGGCCGTGGCAGAGGTCAGGCGTGGCAGCCAAGAAGACCCGCCTCGGTTGCCGGCGCGGTTTGGGATCCTCCAGCAACGAAGGTTTGCAGCGGTGGAGCGCGTCCCAGCGCCAGCGTCTGCGGTCAGGCTGTGCCTCCGCCGGCTCTCCAACTCGACAGAGACGCCTTCTCGGATGAAACTGGGGCTGCGCCGAGGGCTCCGTCGGCGGCAAGTTGCTCGAAAACAGCCGGCCACTCGCACCCTCGGCGGGCTGGCTTGCCCCGGCCGCGGCCTCCCCTTCGCCATCGCCATCTCCGGCAAGATCTTCATGGGCGGAAAGGCTTGCCGCATCAGCTGCTTCCGCCTCCGCCAGCGTGAAGCCAAACTCGCCTGCGGCAGCAGCTGCCGCCGCCTCCTCGGCCCTGGTAGCAATGTACGCCAGCTCACTGGCAGTGGTGGCGTGGGTGAGAAGCTTCTGCTCATCAGATTTAACCGCCGCCTCCGACAGGTCATCAAAGAATTGCTGCACGACCTCGGCGGCGGGCTCTATCCAGTTGGCACTTACCCCGTGAGAGTCGCATTCTGGCATCATCGCACAGATGCGATCGCGCTGGGAGTTGTTGCACAAAGGGACGACACCCTGCGGCAACTGGAACCACTCTGGGTGATTGGGGTCGTGTTTGAACGTCTCCCTCGCATCGCATCCAGCTCGGGACTGTGAAGTTGAAGTTGAGGCCAGGCGCAGCCTCATGAAATCCGCCGGGCCCACCTTTGAACAGCCAGCGGGCCTCCCCTTGCACGCAAAGGCGTCGACAGCGAAGAAATCGCGCCCGCCGCCCCTATTGTGAGTCCCATGCGTGCTGAGCGGAGATTCGGGTGGTGGCGATCGTCGACTTAGGCATCATCCGCGACAGGCGCTCCGATCATTGCGGCGCACCACCGAGTCTTGCGCGGCTTGGAAACGGCGGCGGATCGGCATCACAGATCAACACCACTCCGCCCTCCACTCGCCCCATTTGCTGCGAAGCTCACCCGGCAATCTGCGTCCTTCATGCCCATTCGGAGGTCTATGCGATTCCGCCAGCCGGTGGCTCCTTTCTCCCGAGGGGAAAAATAATGGCGAAAAAGAGCGACATCTGAAGGATACCAACGAAGTTCTCACAAAGGCGCGAAACCGCCATTGTCAGAACGGCGTTGGGGGTGAAATCGAGCAGATGGAACCCATAGGTCTTCATAATGTCGCAAAAGAAGTCAGAAAAAAGTGGACAGAGCCCGCATAGAAGAACACAGGAAAGAAGTAGTACCCTCGGGGCACTTCTTGATTTGGAAGCCTCCTTGAAAGCACCGCGTCGCGGATCGCCTGCGTCTCCGTCGACCAAAAACGGTAAAACCCCGACCGCAGCGCATCCGGGGTGAGCTCAGGAGGGAAAAGCACCCGCCTCTTGCACAGCGCCTCGAGCTCTTGTGCCTCGGTCGACTTCTCGGCCTTCACGGCCTTCGTAGCCTTCCCGGCCTTCGGGGCCATGGCGGGGGCAGCGGGGGGAGGCAGAAGCGGCGGCGGCGACGGCGGCGATGGGCGGCGGAGCGCTGTTTCTTTTCCTCGATTCAGGAGACGGAGGAGAGCGTCGGAGCTTTTGGAGGAAGGAACCGCGAGTGGCGAAAGTGGGGGAACGGCCCCGTTCCCTCCGCTTATAAACAGAGGATGCGAACGTTACGCATTCTCTGGAATTAAGCGCCACCCACGTGTCCCACGACGCTGCAATCGACGCGTGCTGCTATGAGGGAGCGCGTGGACACGGAGCCCCGATTCTGTCGCGGACCCAGGCCACGCGTGCCGTGCCAGATGTTTTTGGGCCTGGCCCAACAACGCGGGCACCGTGTATGCCCCAGTTCGGGATCTGTCGGTGTACTAAAGTAGGTACCTTAGTACCCGAACTTGTCTGCAGGGCGATCGCGGCACCAGCGGCAAGGCTTGCCGGGCGCCCGCCAAGGCCCTCCGCCGTTCCTTATTACTGCCATTCAAGAACAAAGTACTAACTAAGAAAACGAAGGCCCCGGCAAGAAGAGCTTGCCGGGAAGGCCAACCGAGGCATCACCAGAAGACTTGCTTGGCGCCCAGCGCGCCCGGCAAGGCAACGGCGGCAAGCTTGCCGGCACAACAAGAGAAGGGCCGCGGCAAGGCACTTGCCGCGGCAAGGCTGCCACCCAAACCCCAGCGCACCCAGTGATGCGTCGTCACAAGGCCATCCCAAGGGCACGTGGCGAGGCACTACAGAGGCATGCGGAGCGAGGTGGCAAATGGAGCTGACAGAGGCGCCATCATGGCAACCGGTAGTTCACCTAACGGTCGCTTCTTTACACTGTTGGGGCGACCAGACGGGCATTTAATGCCCTTGTCCCGTCGTCGTCGAGTTAGGTAGAGGCCTTTGTTGTACCTTTGTTGTACCAACCCGCAATTTTACCTTTCTACCCCTCTTCCTCGCTGCCACTGTGGATCCCCCCTTGAGTATAAAAGGAGGCCCATGCGCGCGAGAAGGGGTTCGATCCATTCGATACCTAGGACACCACCATACGCTCGCACGCTCGAGCAAGGTCAAATAACAAGCAAAAAGGCAGCAGTAGGGGTTTTATCTCTCCGGAGAGCCCCGAAGCTGGGTAAAAATCGCCCGTCTCCCCCGCGCGCTCGACCCCCGCTCCCTTGCCGAACTAGAAGGGGACCCCAGTGCCCCATAGGTGTTTGAGGCCACAGAGAGACGTTACGCCCCGACATCTGGGCCGACTACTGAGCAGCCGGGCCGAATCTCCTCAGTTGTCTCTTTCCTTCGTCAACTACTTTCTTTTCCCATGGGCACGATGCGCGCGCCCATGGCTGTAGTCCCGAGGTTGGGCGATTCTTTGGCGGTCGGGCCGAATCTCCTCGATTGTTTCTTTCCTTTGTCTTGTCCGCTTGATGATGCCTTTTCTTCTCTTTCTTTTTGAGAGGCAATGCCGCCTGCAATGACAGCTGGGCGAAGCCAACACCGCCCTGAGTGGCAAGGAGGCGTAGTGCAGCAAGCTGGCGGAGGAGCGGGACCGCCTGGTCGCCCAACTGGCCGAGCAGGCAGAAACCCTCAAGGCGGCCCAGCTGAAGGTGAAGACGACGGAGACCAACCTCCTCACTGAATTTGAGATCGAGCGCTCCGCCTGGGCCGACAAGGAGGCCCAGATGACGACCTGCTTCAGCAGCATCGAAGATTTGGTCGATGGTAAGCCTCATTCTCTTGGTTTCTTGTTTTGAGCCGTTGGCCCTTGATTATAGACTTAGCCTTTTTCTTCTTCTGTCGCACGGACTTCTTCCCAGGCCATTTTGTAGCCACAATCCAAATGATCGAGGCCCAGCACGAGGAGTGAAGGGCGGAGGGTGCGCAAATCGCCGCTGGTGCTCCCCGGACTCTTGGTGAACAGATCCTTAGCATTCAGGCCTGGCTTCGGCCTGCTCACCGCACGCTACGCCGCCTCGAGTGCATCGGAGCCCAGGCGGTCTCCGCCCTCTGGCCTGGCCTACCGGCTCCGTGCACCCCAAGTTGGACTGCCGACTGGCTGGAAGTGGCGGCCGGCCTCCTGGAAGCCTGGAAAGGCTTAGCAGCCCGGGCAGGGGCGTGCCGGGCCTTGGAATTCGTCAAGGCATGGTACTCTCGGCTAGATCTATCCCAGTTGGCCACGTTCCGACTGGAGGCACAGGAGGAGCTGGCGGTGGTGGAAGCTGAGCTTGTCAACAGGGCAGCGGCGATTGCCGACTTCACCGACACCAGTGTCTTTGTCCTGGAGGTGGTCGAGGAAGGCGGCGAAGCTCCGCACGAGTGGCTCGGGTTAAACCCGGAGGACATCGAAGATTCAGCCGAAGTCATCGACTCCAGCGATGAAGGGGAAGACGGGGAGGAGGAAGAGGAGGAGGAGGAGGAGGAAGACGAGGAGAGCGGCGTCGACCTGCCGGAGGTCGTGGCGGACGGCCAGCCCCAGCCTCACCGGGCCTCAAGCAACGAGCCACGCACCGAGGTGCTGCCCGCTACTGGAGGCGTCTAGGTGGGGGCCGCCCAGCCGCCCGTTCCTCCGACGGACGCCATCGACCACATCCTCCAGCAGTCCAACGCCCCGCCTACTGCTGGTGATTCCTCCTTTCAGATGGAGCCACCTGCCGCGTCAGGCGGTGCTGCTGACTCCGGCGTCCAGCCAGAGTCCTCGGCCACGCCATCCGGCATTGTCCAGCCGGACCCTTCTGCTGCACCAACCGGCACCGCCCAACCGGAGTCTTATGCTGCTCCTTAGGATTTTATCTGCTTTCTGCTTGCTACACTGAACATTTTGTTAAATTCGCGCAACTCCACCCATGGGGTGTATGTCAAAACTCTGTTTGAATGCCGGCCAGAGGCCTTTATCCATGTAAATATTTATCATTGCTTATGCTTGCTGTGCCGACCTCCAGCCTTTTTTCCCTTTTTCTCCTTGGTTTTTTCCTTTGCTGCCAACTCTTGGCTATGCTCTTACCAGCCGGTCAGCCGCTCTGCGGACCGTAGCTCATTTGAGCACTCTAGCCATTTGTGAAGGGGGCTAGGACTTAGCCATTCGGAGTTTTTGGTAATAAAAGTGGAGGCCGGCCGTTCGGCCGCCAAGCAGCCAGACGGCTAGGTTCAATGCCGCCCTCTACCATATGCATTTTCTTCCTTAGTCATTCTTTCGTGCGGGGCACTGCTTTGCAACCTTTGCCCACCATACAGTCGCTCTGCGAGCTGTGGCTTCTGACAAAGGAAGTTTCTAGTGCCGGCACACTACTTGTCCGACTGCAGGAGGCAGCATATTATAGAAGGCGGCGAGGCTCCGGGCCGACTGGTCGAACCCGGTGCCAGGCGGAAGAAATAAAACTATACATTCTCATAGGCATGACACTTTATCATATAGATAAAAGAGGGCAGTCCCCGAGCTCTTCTCGGGGGACCCGGAGTCTTTATACATAGTACAAAAGGTAGCGTGATACATACTGCTTTCAACTGTAAAACCTTCGGAGGAGGTTTGCGTTCCATGGCCTCTCTGTCTCTTTGCCTGAATCATCTCTCTTGCGTGCTCTGGGCTTCTGGGCATCAATCAGATAGTAGGCATCGTTGCCCAACACCTTACTAATGATGAAAGGGCCTTCCCAAGGTGCCGAGAGCTTGTGCTGTCTGGCTGTTCGCTGGATCAGCCAGAGCACAAGGTCCCCCTCCAGGAAGGATCTTGGCTTCACCTTGCGGTTGTAGTATCGGCGCATACTCTGCTGGTAGATGGCCGACCGGCTGAGTGCCAACAGCCAGCCTTCCTCCAGCAAGTCGACGCCGTCCTCTCGTGCCTCCATGGCATCCGCCTCGGTGTACTCTTAGGGAGTCGAACTTAATATCTGTCGGGATGACGGCTTCGGCACCGTAGACGAGGAAGAAGGGCGTGAAGCCCGTTGACTTGTTCGGAGTTGTGCGCAGGCTCCAGAGGACAGCCGGCAACTCGTCGAGCCAGCAGCCGGCCAAACGCTATAGAGGCTCGACCAGTCAGGGCTTGAGGCCGGACAAAATTAGGCCGTTTGCATGCTCCACTTGGCCATTTGACTGTGGGTGGGCAACGGACGCTAAGTCCAGGCGGATGCCCTGTGTTGCACAAAAACGAGCCAAGGCTCCTTTGGCGAAGTTGGTGCCGTTGTCAGTGATGATGCTGTGTGGGATGCCGTATTGCGTGGTGGTGTCGGCGATGAAGGTAACGGCAGTCGGCCCATTCAGGTTCTTGATTGGTTTTGCCTCTATCCACTTGGTAAACTTGTCCATAGCAACAAGCAAGTGAGTCATGCCACCGCGGGCCGTCTTGAATGGTCCTACCATATCTAGCCCCCATACAGCAAAGGGCCAGGCTATGGGAATGGTCTTGAGTGCAGAAGCCGGCAGGTGTGGCTTGGAGCGGAACCTCTGGCACCCTTGACACTTCTGAACTAGCTCTTTGGCCTCTTCCAGGGCAGTCGGCCAGAAGAACCCATGGTGGAAAGCCTTCGCCACAAGTGATCTTGAAGCTGCGTGGTGGCCGCACTCGCCGTGGTGGATATCCCTCAGTATTGCTTGGCCTGGGTCCGACTCCACACACCGCCGATAAACCCCTGTGACGCTTCGTCGCACCAGCTCTTTGTTGACTATGGTGTAGGTTGTTGCTCGCCTCTGCACTTGTCGGGCTAAGATCTCATCGGTCGGCAGCTCTTTATTCACCAAGAACTTGAGGATTAGATGAGCCCATGAGGGCGTCGCAATTTCTTCGACTGCGACTACTACAACTTGTATGAGGGCCGTTGGGCCGGGAGGTGGCGGGTTGGGGGCTGCTTCCGCCTGTTGTGTTGAAGAAGTCCCCGGGCCGACTGCTGAAGTCCCCGGGCCGTCTGCTGAAGTCCCTGGGCCGGGTGTGGCTGAAGCAGTCCCTGGGCCGCCTGTCAAAATCCCTGTGCTAGGTGTGGCTGTAGCAGTCCCCGGGCCGCCTGTCAAAATCCTCGTGCCGGCCTCTGGGATCGTCAAGTCGGATCCGATGCTTGGGGGCACAAAGGTGGAGTCTGAATCATGATACGGCTTGACAGACGGCTTCAGAAGGCGGCGTAGGGCGACGCCGGCTAGTATTGCTTGTCGGGCGGAACCAATTCGTGCCAAGGCATCTGCTTGCTCGTTGTCATTTCTTGTCACGTGAAGGAACTCGCACCCGTCGAAGTATCCACTAAGTTGCTGTACGAGGAAGCTGTAGCTTGCCATGCTTGCATCCTTGGCGTCCCAAATACTGACGACTGCTGGACCACCAAGTCGGAGTCACCATAACACAGGACCCGGCGAATGCCGAGTTCCTTGGCAAGCCGGAGCCCGTGGATGAGTGCCTCATATTCTGCTACGTTGTTGGAGGCGGCGAAGTGGACTTGCAACACGTATTTGAGCTTGTCGCCCTTGGGAGAGGTGAGGACAACACCGGCTCCCAGACTAGTGCGCATTTTTGAACCATCAAAATGCATCTGCTAATGAGTGGAGTCCGGTGCAGGCGGTAAATATTGGGTCTCGGCCCAATCGACGAGGAAGTCGGCCAACACTTGTGATTTGATGGAGGTGCGAGGCTGGTAGTAGATGGTGTAAGGGGCCAGATCAATAGCCCACCTGGCCACTCGGCCAGATGCATCCCGGCTTCCAATGATCTCAGCGAGCGGGGCTGTGCAGATGACGGTTATTGGGTGCTCTTGAAAGTAAGGCTTCAGCTTCTTGGCGGCAAAATGCACGTTGTAACACATCTTCTGGTAATGGGGGTAATTTTGCTTGGAGGCGGACAATACTTCGCTCAAGTATTGCACCGGTCTCTGGACCGGCAATGCTCTGTCCTTCTCCTTGCGCTCTACTACCATGACTATGCTGACAACCCGACTGGTGGCTGCAATGTAGAGGAGCATGGTCTCCTTCTCAATCGGAGCCGCCAGGATAGGCGGGGTTGCCAACATCTTCTTGAGTTGGAGAACTGCCTTGTCCGACTTGTCGTTCCACTCGAAAAATGTGGTCTTCTTCATGAGTTGGTATAGGGGAAGAGCCTTCTCGCCCAGCAGACTGATGAAACTGCTGACTGATGCCAGGCAGCCAGTGAATTTCTGCACATCCAGCAGTCGGGTGGGTACTTTAATCATCTTGATTGCCTTGATCTTCACGGGATTGCACTCTATGCCGCGCTCTGAGACCAGGAAACCGAGGAGCTGGCCGGCTGGCACTCCAAAGACACATTTCTCTGGGTTGAGCTTGATCTGGAATCGGCGCAGGTTCTCAAAAGTCTCCGTGAGGTCCTCCAGCAGCATGCCACGCTTCTCCGTCTTCACCACCACATCATCCACATATACATGGGCATTTCTGCCGAGTTGCTTGAGGAGACACTTCTGCATGCAACGCTGAAATGTGGAGCCGGCGTTTCTCAGGCCGAACGTCATGGTCAGGTAGCAGAAGGCTCCAAACGGCGTGATGAAGGCGGTCTTCAGCCTATCGGCCGGGTTCAGCTTTATCTGGTGATAACCTAAGTATGCATCCAAGAAACTCAACAGCTCGCATCCGGCTGTGGAGTCTATCACTTGATCAATCCTTGGCAGAGCGAAGGGATCTTTAGGGCAGGGTTTGTTGAGGCTGGTGTAGTCAATGCACATGCGCCACTGCTTGTTTTTCTTCAACACTAGGACTAGGTTGGCCAGCCACTCTGGAAAGAATACTTCCATGATGAATCTGGCTGCTAGAAGCCGGGCTATCTCTTCTCTGACAACTCTTCTCTTCTCTTCCAACAGGCGGCGCAAGGGCTATCTGACCGGCTTGACATCAGGACGGACATGCACCTTGTGCTCGGCGAAATCCGTCGGAACACCCGGCATGTCTTTGGGAGACCATGCAAAGATTTCCCGATTCTCACGGAGGAAATCGACGAGCTCGCTTTCCTATTTGATGTCAAGGCCTGTGCCTGCGACAGCGTGCCTCTCCGGGTGCTCCGGGTCCAAGGGTATTTTCTTTGTTTCCTTGGCCGGTTTGAAAAAACTCTCAACCTCCGACTCCTAGGGGGTGGGTGACATTTCCGGCTTCTTGCCTGCGAACGCCACCACCTGGTCAAGGAGCCGCTTCTCGGCTGCAATCACGAGGGACTCGGCCAGCCGGCTGCTATCTGCGGCGCAAGCGATCGACTTCTTGTAGTCTCCGGCTACTGTCAGGATCCCGTTGGTACTTGGCATCTTCATCTTGAGGTAGGCGTAGTGGGGGACCGCCATGAACTTGGCCAGAGCAGGCCGGCCAAGCAGTGCATGGTAGGGGCTCTCAAGGTCCACCACTTCAAACCAAACTGGCTCTCGGCGGAAATGATTCTTGTCTCCAAAGAGGACATCGATCTAGGTCTTGCCGATTGGTGAGCAGGAAAGGCCAGGGGCTATGCCATGGAATAAAGTCCGACTGGGGACGAGCTGCTTCTGCTTGATTCCCAACTTCTCCATTGTGTCACGGTATAGGATATTGATGCTGCTGCCGCCATCTATCAAGACTCTGGAGAAACGGGCTGCTCGCCTCTCCGTTGCAAGGGTTGCTTCTAGGACCAGGGCATATGAACCAGGAGAAGGCATCACTTCCGGGTGGTCGGCCCTGCTCCAACTGATAGGCTTCTCGGACCAATGCATGAACTCTGGAGTGTTGGAAGCCACTGCTTGCACTTCTTGTTGTTGTTGCCGTCTGCTGCGTCTGTCGTCGGCCATGCCGGTGAACACAAAATAGGCTCCGTGTTCCTCCGGGTACTCGTCTTGTATGGCGCCGACTAGTCGGGCCGCCGGCTGCTGGGGCTGAGGAGGCGGCGGTCCGGCAAGCGGAGGAGGCAGGATTCCATCTCCCTTGGCAATTCTGGTAAGCCAATGACACTTCCGAGTGGTGTGGTTGGAGGGCTTCGCGCCACTATGGAACTTGCAGGGTGCATCCAAGGTTTGCTTATAAGAGAAAGAAGGCAACCAATTGGACTTGCCACCCTTCTGCCGCTTGGGGGCCGGCTGCCCTTCTGGCTGCTGATCCTCGACCATTGCCACCTGCCAGCTAGTGGAAGCCGGCTGGGTGGCCTTCTACTTGTTGTCGCCTGGCTGCTGTCGCCGACTAGTGTCACCAGCCGGAGTCCAAGGGGCCTAGAGTGCCACCTTGCCGGACGCATCAACCAGAATTTCCGCCTTCATGGAGGAGTCGGCCATGGCGTGCTTGTCGGCGATGACCAGCAGCTCATCAAGGGACTCGGGCTTGTCGTAGAGGAGTCGATGCTTGAGGAGGGTGCCCTCTCGGCACCCGGCGGTGAAGTACTCAATCGCCTGCACCTCGTGTACGCCCTCGCAGGAATTGCGCAGCTCGGTCCAGCGCATGAGGTAGTCACGATTTGACTCTGTGGGCCCTTGGACGCACAAGGAGAGCTGTCGGGGCTTGGGAGCCCGCTTGTAGGTGCTGGTGAAGTTGCGGATGAAGGCCTCGGTGAAATCAACCCAGCTGTTGATGTTGCGGGGCTTCAGACTATTGAGCCACGTCCGGGCAGTACCTTGAAGCATGAGTGGGACGTATTTCACGGCAACACGCTTGTTGCCATTTGCTATACTGACAAGCATGGAGTAATCGACCAGCCAGTCCTCCGGCTTTACGGAACCGGCGTACTTGGGCGTGTCTCGCGGGAGGGTGAACCCCTTGGGGAAGGGCTCATCTCGGATTCGGGGGCCGAAATAGGGCGGGCCCAGCGCATCTTCTTCTTCAAATGCCAGGGATCGGTTGAGACGATCGAACCGATGGCGAGCATCCTTCTCTCCGACTCCCTCTCGGCGGCCAAGGCGGTTGCCGAGTGTCAGATGCATGACGGGAGGCGGAGTGGGGTACCTCGCTCCACGAGGCGGGGGGACGCGGCGGGTCACCTTGCCGCTCTACTACACGAGGCCGGCTGTCCTCGTCCCGCTCGATGGAGAGGCGCGTCCGACTGCGGCTGGCAGCCGGCTCGTTGCCCTTTCCTCCGCGGGCGCACCAGTCGGCGTCCGGGAAGTCGCCCCATGATCTCGGCGTGGGGGCGGCTCGTTGTTTCGTCCAACTTGGACTTTAGCGCGGCAGGCGGCCTCGTGTTGCGCGCCAGCCGCGTCTAGGAGCTGCTGGACTCGCTCCGTCATGTGGTGGCGCTCGTCGCCGTCGTATTTGTCCAGCTCTTCCGTTACCGCCTGGGCGGCCCGGATGTTCTCTGCAGGCGTGGAGTAGACGGGGCGCTCTGCCTCGAACAAGCTGGCGATCGTCGTGCCACACTGCCGAACCGTGCCGAGGCGGCTAGGCCCCCCAGGAGACGGCGTGCCGCCTACAGCCCGGTCCATCTCGTGCCGGTAAGCGTCCGAAAGCCGACGCATGCTGGCCAGGCAGCCAGTATTTTCGAGAAGCTGGAGGCGGCGTGCCTCCAGCGCCTCTGAGTCCACGCCCTCGGGAATGGGCGCCGTCGGGCGTGCTGGGCTGGCTTCACTCGCCAGGAAGGAACAGGGTTCCCGTCCAAAGCAGATCTCCGGGAGACGGTGCACCTCGCCCCACGGTGGGCGCCAAATGTCGGGGGTTGGGTGCGACATATGCCAATGGATGGCTTATCATGGTGGGAGCGAGTAGAACGCCGCCCGATGCTCGAAGCGGATAAGGCGAGACACGAACGCCGCGTATTTTACCTGTGTTCGGGCTCTCCTAGGAGATAACACCCCTAGTCCTGCTCTGCGGGGTCTCTGCATGATCACTAACGCAGAAGTGAAACAATAGTGCTCCTTGAGCTGTGTGCTAGAGGCAGGAGGAGGCAAGGCTAGCTCTTCCCTGCCCTAGGTATCTGGCTACTTCTATCTGGGTTCGAAACGTTTGCACGGGTGGCCTGGGGGGTTTATATAGGCCTACCCACCAGGGGTACAATGGTAATTCGTCTGGGTGCTGGGCCCGGCTGTCAGTGTCTCCAGCCTCCGGCTTCTCCGCCGACTGTTGGGGCCCGCCGCCTGGTGGACCCCGCCGACTAGTTGGTGGCTGCTTATTGTAGATGTGTCGTTGGCGACAGGGGCTTGGTCATCTTAGTGTGGCTACAGTCCTGCCGCCTGGTGGGAGGCCACTGTAGCCATACCTACTCTTATCAGCTTAATGGCGTGCTTGCCTCGGGGCAAGGGATAGCCGCCTGCTGGAGGCCGACCCCTCTCGAATCCATCTGGTTGAGCTTCCGCCGTCTTCCTTGGGGTCCCTACCCGATAGGGCCCGCTTTCGGTGGGCCATACCGACAGGCCGTCATGGGGAACAGGGCTCCGCCTGCACGGAGCGACGTCAGGGGACATATGGCACAATGCCCCGTCGTGCGGAGATCTCCGTCTACACGAAGCACTGTAGCCATGCCCGTCCTAAGCGTTGGAGGCGACACGCTTCACTGTAGCCATGCTCTGACTCGTAGTCTTTATGGGGGCTCGGCCGCATTGTAGTCATGAGGTGGCCGCCTGCCTGTTGCCACCCTCCCTGGAGGGCGGCCGCCAAGAGCTGGTCACTCAGAGCGCCGTAGACTTGGATGGGCTGCCCTCTGGCAGCCGGCCGCTGAGCCAGCCGGCGGTAGAGGGTGGAGCTCCGGCTGGGGTCCAGCAAGGCGGAGTTGGCCCAAAGTCTTGATAAATCCAGGGAATCGGGTGAGCCTACCCGTGGCCCATTACTCCGACATCAGCCGACTCCATTTTCCTCAAGGGTGTCGCGTCGCACTCACAGATTTGAGCAGAGTAACGAATGACGAGCCTAGTTGTAGTGCGAGCAAAGAAGAAGGGGAGTTGGGGGTTTTCTGTAGGAGTGAGGAAGAAGGGGAGATGGGTTTTCTGTAGGAGTGAGGTGAGGAATTTCGGGGTATGAGTGGAGCGAGCTGACGTGAGGTGGGTGGGAGCAAGGAGGAAGAAGAGCACCCGGGTTTTTTTGGGGGGGGGTGTCTTTGGGTGTGGGTAGCGCCTCTCATTCAGTAAATATATGGGATTTTGAATTGATTATAATATTAACTAGTGTGGATGTGCTATTTTGTCTTGGGCCCAGAGAAAGAATTACTACTAGTACAAGGAGACACTCTCTGACTACCCGTAAAAACAATTACTACTAGTACAGTGGAGACACTCTACCGCTTCTGGCTCCTCCTAGGTCATTGAAACGTCTCCCTCTACTGAATGACGTTATACTTTTGTTCACCGACATGCGGGCCATGCAGCGTGTGGGCCAAAATGCCATCCACCAAATTAGAAGGTAGTATGCAGGCGGAGAGTCACCCCGGTCGTAGCGCGGCAGTAACAAGCCGTCGTATCACAAAACCCCACCTCACCGCAGTCTAAGTTTGACGGACTAAGCAACCATCATTTCGCTCTTCACTGAATCCCCTTTTCCCTCACTGTCTTCAAGAAAGGCAACACTTGCATCTGCCACTGTTCGTCTCTCCGAATGAAGGGAAGGTAAGCGGATCCGTGATGTTGGTATATTTTCGTTCAGAGAAAAAAAAGTTTTGCAAAGCAGTAACCGATCCTCACTCTTTTTTTTGTTTCATTGTCATTGCGATTGTGTTTTCCATTCAGTGGTCTCCTAGTATTCGTCAGTTTCATGATGGACCAAGGAGAACCAGGCAAAGATTTGCCGATATTGGAGCAGACGCGGGAGGCTGATCCCCACGAGATAGAGAGCTCCAAGAAGATGGAGGCAACCACCGAGCCGACCCCAGATACGCTCACGACCACTACTGAGATGGTCAACGCCCCGTTTGAGGTTACAGCCCCCGTGGCACTGCAGGAGCAGTTTCCCCCCTTCGAGGATGTGTCCCCCCCCCTGCTGAGCTGCTCAAGGTGATTTCCTTCTTTGCCGATCTCGATTGTGGTTTTTCATCTAAGTATGTGGTGATTTTTTTAGAAAAGGAAGTATGTGGCGATTAATAATGCAAAATTTTATTAGCTTCGATGCCATGCTATACATAGTGGTTTAAATAACTTGTGTTTCTTATACTGAAAAGTAATTCAAAATTTGTTTCTGTTCCAATTAGAGCCCTGATGCAGACAAGGATTGTGTGGTTGTACATGTCACTCGCTATGAGGCGGACGACCTGAATATACGCACTAGGAAAACAGATTTCTTAGGCGGTTGTGTCCTGGAAGCCATTTGCGGTTATACCAATGAAGAGTTGTATTCCACCCTCACTATTGTCAGGCGTTTTGTCCAGGGTGTACTGAAGCACAAGAAGTTCAAAGCTACTCCTTCGTTTGTGAGGCATACTGTTCTTGTCAAGCTTACGTAGGAAGATGGCGTGGCATGCCTCCACAAACAAGTTTATCAGTGGCAAGGCCACAAGGTGGTCTTCATGAAGGTTCACAGGATTGAGGTACTGCGGGACGTCCTCGATGATGTTCATGGCAAGGTCCGTGTTGTGTCCAGCCCAAATTAGATCGAGGCATGAAATAGTTGCCGCAGCTAGTGTTTAATAGTAGTTTGGATTGTGTCTAATTATCTGAACCTTGCCTGTTATCGACCCCTCTGGGGCTAGTACTCTGTTTGAATCCGTCTATGGGAACTGCTGCTACTTTTGTGTGCCCGTGAATCATGTGAGAACCATCGTAATTGTTGCCGAAACAGATGCGTCCTCACTAGTTTTTTCATGAATATGGCATGGTAAGTGAAAGTGCAACTAATCCCCGGGTGGTTTTGGTAATTAATAACAACATATATATCATTGAACTGATTATTCCTTGAGAATGTTTCAGAAAGTTCAGTGATATGGGTATGGCAATGACTGATGATGTGGACCCCTCAAAATGCTAAGGAAAACATTGGCAAAAGCTCAAGACTCCATTTTTGGTTTAGTGATCCAAGATCACATTGAGTCCATAGGAAAGCCAATACTATTAAAAGGGGATGAGGTTATGATGATGATCTGGTTGCTCAAAGTGCTTAATGATTTATCTCTCAAACTATCAGCAATCTTTCATTCCAACATAAACCCATAAGTAATCTCGGTCCCACCGATTCCATAAGCTCAGTCACACCGAGATGAACCACCTCAGCCATATAGCCAAACCCTAAGAATTTCGGATTTTCCGATTCCAAACTCGGTCATTCCGAAATTGGTGTTGCCAAGCTTCAGAACTACAGACTCAAATCGGTGTCACCGAGATGAGAAAGTCGGTCCCACCAAGAATGGCAAACCCTAGACTTTGGAAGAATCGGACTAACCGAGATTGTATTTTCGGTCCCACGAAAATCCCAACGCTCACAAGATTTGAACTTTCGGTCTCACCGAGTTGTCAACTTCGGTCCGACCGAGATTGGTCAAATGTGTAACGGTTGGATTTTGTGTGGAGGCTATAAATACCCTCCACCTCCTCTTCATTCGTGGAGAGAGCCATCAGAAAGAACTACCACTCCTACCTTACATTTCTGAGAAGAAAACTACCTACCCTTGTGTTGAGATCAAGTTGCTCCACTCCCACCATATGAAACTTGATTTCTAGCCTTCCCAAGTTGCTTTCCACTCAATCCCTTCCTCCACCACAGCCAAATCAGTGAGGAGAGTTGAGTGTTGGGGAGATTATCATTTGAAGCACAAGAGCAAGGAGTTCATCATCACCAACACCATCTATTACCTTTTGGAGGGTGGTGCCTCCTAGATTGGTTAGGTGTCGCTTGGGAGCCTCCGTCAAGATGTGGAGTTGAACCAAGAAGTTTGTAAGGGCAAGGAGATCGCCTACTGTGAAGATCTACCCCGAGTAAGGCTAGTCCTCCGTGGGCGAGGCCATGATGGCATAGACAAGGTTGCTTCTTCGTGGACCCTTCGTGGGTGGAGCCTCCGTGGACTCTCGCAGCTGTTACCTCCGTGGGTTGAAGTCTCCATCAACGTGGATTGACGATAGCACCACCTATCGGAACCACGAGAAAAATCTCCGTGTCTCCAAATTGCGCTTGCTCTTCTCCACCTCTTATTTACTACATGTGCAATTTACTTTCCGCTGCCACTACTCTAGAATTGCATGTGTAGGGTGATACTTGACTTGCTCATCATTGTGAACTTGCTAAAACTTGTCCTAATCAAAAGGCTAAACTTTTAAGTTGTCAAGTAGTCTAATCACCCCCTCTAGACATACTTCCGATCCTACAAGTGGTATCGAGCTTTGGTCTCCATTGGATTGGTTTCATTGCATTGGATTCCATAAGCTTGGTTTCACAACCTAGGAGAGTATGGCGTCTAGTGAGGGTAATTTTCGAGAGGTCCTTACTTTGATGGTTCAAACTTTGCTAGTTGGAAGCACAAAATGAAAATGCATATTCTTGGACATAACCACGCCGCATGGGGCATTATTTGTGTTGGCTTGCAAGGTGAGTTCTTCGAGGAAGGAAAAGTTCCGGATCGCGAAGCTTCTGCTGATGAGTTGCGGATGTTACAGAACAATGCTCAAGCTTGTGACATTCTCTTCAATGTTTTGTGTCCCGAGGAGTTCAACAAGATCAGCCGTCTTGAGAATGCAAAAGAGATTTGGGATACTTTGGTCGAAATGCACGAAGGTACCGAGTCCGTGAAGGAATCAAAGCTAGATGTTCTTCAAGGTCAGCTTGACAAGTTCAAGATGAAGGAAGGTGAAGGAGTCGCTGAGATGTACTCTAGGCTTGCTCTCATCACCAATGAGATGGCAGGCTTAGGAAGCGAAGAAATGACCGACTGATTCATCATCAAGAAGATCCTTAGAGCTTTGGATGGAAAGTATGACACCGTGTGCACTTTGATCCAAATGATGCCAAACTACAAAGATCTCAAGCCTACTGAAGTCATTGGAAGAATTGTTGCTCATGAGATGACACTTAAAGATAAGGAAGAGCTTCACAACAAGTCAAGTGGTGCTTACAAAGCTACAGTTGAAGCTCCCACATCCTCAAGTGACAAGCTAGTTTCCAATGAAGAGATAAGCCTAATGGTGAAGAACTTCAACAAATTCTACAAGAGTAGAAGCAAGGAAAGAAGCTCAAAGTCTAGATCATATGATGATAAGAGATCTTCTAGTCGTGATCGAATCTGCTACAATTGTGGAAGACCCGGACACTACTCAAATGAGTGTTCGACTCCCCACAAGAGAAGAGAAGAATCTCCAAGAAGAAGAAGCTCAAGGAAGAGTCACCTCGAAAGAGAGAAGGAGTAGAGATGATCGTTATGAACAAAGATCCTCTCGGAGAAGCAAGGATTCGGAAAGGAAAGACAAGTCATCAAGGAGCTACACAAGAAGAAAACATCAAGCTCATGTTGGTGAATGGGTTTCCAGCTCCGACTCAGACAATCACTCGAAAGAAGCTATCACTCCAACTCCGAATACAATCAAGATGAAGGTGTTGCGGTCTTGCCTCGTGTCCTCCAACTCCAACTCCTATGACATATTTGATTCACCAAATGAGGGAATTGGAAGATGCTTCATGGCAAAAGGCCCCAAGGTATCACATCCTGAGTTTATTGACTTTGATAGTGATGAGGATGACTTGCTTGGTGAAGATGAGCTTTTACATGATAAATCTAGTGAGCTTAGTAATGATGAATATGCTAATAGTCTTTATAGTCGAGAAGAGTCGAATGACAATGCTATGAAGGAGATTGAGCGTCTAACCAAAGAACTAAACACTCTTAAGTTAGCTCATGAAACAACTCAAGAAGATCATAGAGAGCTCCTAAGATCTCATGAGAAGCTACGCTTCGAGAAGCTCAATCTAGAGCAAGAACATGAGTTTCTAAAAGCTATCAATGACGATCTTCGAAAGAAGAGTTCTTCATATCTTGCCAAACGACTTCTCTTGTCTAATTTCTTGCCACCTATTAAAACTAAGCATGACAAGCATAAGAAAAATTCTTCATCTAGTAGTAACAATGATCATACTAAATCAAATGTTGTTACTTCTAGTAATTCTCTTGATTCCACTAACAATGTTTCAAGCCAAGTTTCACTTGAGCAAGAAAATAGTTTATTGAAAGGGATTATAGAGAAAGGTGTCTACAAGAGTCTTGCCGAAGCAAGAGCTTTGAGGAAATTGTTCGCAAGCAAGGAAGACACCGGAAGAATCAAGGAATTGGTTTTGAGCGAAAGTTCAACGCCGAGGGTGTTGAAGGGGAAGAAGGTCAATATCCCACTCCAAAGTTTGTTTCTCAAAAGGAGAAGTATGATCCTACTTCTTCCAATGAGGAACAAGCTCAAGATGACCTTCCACCACAAGACCACAAGTTAAAAGGCAAGGACAAGCTTCAAGAGGAGATTGATGCATTCATTGAAGCACCCAAGGCCATGGTCAAGTGGGTTTCCAAGGCAACTTCAAGTTCTACTTCGACAAGCTCAACTACTACCCCAAGGATTCCCATCAAGATGATGTGGATCCCGAAGAAGAAGAACTAGAGAGTTCTTGAGGGTGACTCATAACATACTTCACTCACATTCATTTTGGGAAAGAACTTGTGCAATCAACTTCCACATCTTGCACTAGTTCATGGAGTCACAAACCCTCTTGTTGGTAAGTCAAGGGACAAGGTAATCATTGCTTTCATGGACATCATCCATTGTGCACTTCGATCTATGTCCATGGAAATCCTTGTTTGTTCCTTGTGGGACTAACCCATGTAGGTATTGAAAGTGCCCGAATCCAAAGGATTGCTCCCAACTCTTGATGATCTTCATCAACATTGAGCATCCACATCTTCAACATCTACATGAAGTCTTCAACGACAACCCAAGGTTAGTTTGACCCTTTAAAAGGGGTTCTCACATCAAGGGGGAGCTTTGCTCTAAAGAATTGAGCTAAAGCATCTTCAAATGATGTGAACACATTAATGCTTTATGAAAAGTGGTAACCCCACTTGTGCTTAAACGATGAGTATGACCTATGATCAAATGTTCTCATTTGACTCCTAAGTCAATATACTCATACATAGATGACCTAGTCATCGCCAAATTGTGTGCTAGTTGCTAGTGTTTTGTTTGTGCATGTTTGACACATATTTCATTTGCTATCTTATTGTGTGAGCATGTTGGATGCATGATTTTATCCATTCAAGGACATCCATTTGTTGCTTTGATCTTTTGGATTTTCTTTTGACCAAATGGATGAACAAGAATGCCTAAGGTCCTCCCCTAGCTATCTATGCTTTCTTGTCTCAAACTCTATTCATGCTTATATCACAAACTTTGAACAAGACTTTTTCGGACAGACCGAGTGAGGAGCACTCGGAGCCACCGATCCGTCAAAAGCCTAAATTCCAAAACCTTCTAAGTACTTTCGGTCAAACCAATATACTCAAATCGGACAGACCAAAGTCACTTGGATTGATCTAGGTTTTCACCTCGGTGAAACCGAGTTGAAAATTTCGGCGTGACCGAAGTGTGTAACTGCACGCAGTTAACCATCTCGGTCCCACCGAGTTTTCCATCTCGGTCCCACCGACAGCCGAAGGGTATATATACCCGAGGACAGCGCGCGTTGATTACTTCTTCAAAACGCCTCGCCCTCAAACCCTTCGCTGCCGTCGCCGTGGTCTTTGGATCGTCTCCGCCGTCGCCTGTGCGCCCTCGCCGCGGGTCTCCATCGCCGTCAACGGACAATCTCATCGCGCCGTTGCCGCCAGGTGAAGCTCCACCAGATTGGGTGAGTTTCATCCTCTCGTGCTTCAACCTCGATTCTATGCACGATAGGTTTTGCCTAGCTTCTTGCCAAGATTGAAATCTTCCTATCCAAAGCAGATTAGATCATAGAACAAAATTCGAGTGAAAATTTTAGGGTTAGGTTTCACGAACACATCTCGGTGTGACCGATTCTACATTCTCGGATCGACCGATTTGGCCTCTGCCCATTGCACTGCACTTTTCGGTTAAACCGAGTTGTGCAAATCGGTAAGACCGAAGTGAGGATTCAGTGAAACCCTAGTGCTCTCGGCTAGACCGAAACCCATTTCGGTCCAACCGAAAGTGGTGTGAATGGTCTGTTTAGACACTTCGGATTCACCGAATTTATAGACTCGGTCAGACCGAAATGCATTCTGTGAAAACCTAAAACTAATGTTTGAACTCATTCTTTTTGCAAAATCCTCTGCAGTTTGTGATAACTCTTCTATTCTGCCTATACCTATTCCATTCACAGGTTGTCAGTCATGTCTGATGCAAGTGACAGCCAGAACAGGTCTGAATCACCAGTTGAGATTCCAGAGGCAGTGACAAGTCCTAAAGCAAGCAGTTTTTCAGATGATGGAGAGAAGCACTCCAAGTGGTTTGCTGCAGCTGCCACGGGGCCGGGAAGAAGAAGAATTCGATGAGGAGGATTCGACTTTGTTGCGATGAGGAGATTACTTCCAAGCCAAAAGGCAAGTGGTTGCCAAGGGCTATCAAGGGCAACAACAAAGAAAGGCACCAAGAAGGTGAAGAAATCCACAGTTGCAAAGAAGCTGAGCATGGAAGAAGAAACCTCCAAGAAGATCAAGAAAACTTCCAAGAGGAAGAGGCTAGTTCATGAAGAAGTCGATGATGACTCGATGAGGAAGCACCCCAGCCTCCTCGAAGCAAAAGTTGATGGGAGATGCCATCGAGGCAGGAGCACCCACAAAATCTAAGCCATCAGCTCCAGAAAGGCAGCCCAAGCCAAACCTGCTGCCAAGCCAAAGAAAACTGTGAGAAATATTCCTGCTTCAGAAAAGAAAAGGACAATGTGCCACCGCTGAATCGATGAAGAGGCACATGTTTTGCTAAAGCTCGATGAAAATTGCCGCTTCATAATGATGCTCATCCTCGAGCTGAAAATATGAAGGAAAGGAAGGACAAAGGTCTCGGGCTATGGAGGCAAATTGATCCATATGCCACCAGGAGAAGGACAGCTGTTGACTCAAGGTTCAACACCAGAGAGCAACAAGATTTCTATGAGACAGTTCTTATGGATAAGAAGCCAATTGTTGCTGACACCAGATGGCAAAATTGTATGGATGACAGAAGGACAGAGATTCCATTCAACTGTTGAAGAATGGAGAGCGTTGCTGAATGCACCAGTATCAAGGGATGATGATGTTGATGTCTATGGCATTCCAAAGAAAAATCACGAGTCCATGAAGAACATGTACAATGAGGTACCTGACAAGGATGTTGAGATATGGAAGCTTGGATCAGTTTACCATCTTCAGGCAGGTCTCCCAACCACTAACACCATTCTGAGGCATACTTTGATGCCCAAGTCAGGAGACCATCGCATGATAAGAGGCTACTCTATCAACATGCTGCACATTCTGGATCAGAAGGCACCTTTTAAGGTGATGGACACGATAGTAGAGACTATCAAGAGGACATGCAGCAGACTGTAAGAGGTCGTGTGGGTTTGTTCGCACATTCAGATGCTCATCAATGCCAAGTTTGGCACGGACACCTACCGTTGGATAGACCCCACTTGCCACCGCAGCCTGAACATGAAGATAACGAAGTTGTGATGATGAGGATGCTCCCACATCCGTGGAAGGACATGCTAAGACCGAAGCTGCCAAACAAGCCAAAGCTGAGAAGGAAGCAAGCAGCAGCAGAAGAAAGCCCAAGAGCGTTGGAGAACAACTTCTTGAAGCCACTCAGAGAATTGAACTACGCCTGGCCAGCATAGTGCGATCTCGGAGAGCCTTGAGAGGATAGTTGAAGATAAGTTCCATGCTCGACGTCAAGTCGATCAAGTGCAGTCACCGTCAACAAGCTTGAGGCGACATTGAGGAAGCGAAGAGGAGAAGGCAGAGCTCATGAAGGAGATGGAAGATGATCTAGTCCAGATGACTATGAGCAGCCTGCTGCAAGTGCCCACAAAGCCCAGATCACTGCTATTCCAAAGGATGACCCTGTGGCTACTACATCAGCACCTCCTACAGCTCCATCAGTTCCAGCACCAGCTCCAGTGTCTACTCCTCCAGCTCCACAGACTTCAGCAGATGCAGCTATCTCCACTCCATCGACGCAGACAGGAGCCGCCAGCAGAGTCCCTAGAGACGATTAGCTCTGTACTTTTCGAACTTTTTGGTAACTTGTTGCCAAAGGGGGAGAAATTGTATAGATCATAGGACTTCGAGAGAGAGAGTGCTCGTTTTTGCTCTTTCGTTTGCGGTTTTCCTTGAGATACTTTTGAATTCTTCGAGACATTTCGTGTGTTTGATACTACGTTTGCTCTATCTTTGATGAGTGCTTGATCATACTATGCTTAATGAGTGCTTAATGCTTATCATATTCTATCTATATCTTGTATGATCATTTACTCATGTCTTGGTGATTGGGTGCATGTTATTCATTCTTATCATTTTGTGCGCTCCACCAAGATGTATGTGACATGGAAGAGTGACCCATGATCCTAATCGATTGTGCATTTGCATTCAAACGCAAATCTTAAATAATGCACAAATTTAGGGGGAGCTCTTGCTTATCACATACTTCTCAAAGCGACGATGTTATTCATTGATTATATCTTTTGTCGAAGCTTTGATCTATATGTTGTCATCAATTACCAAAAAGGGGGAGATTGAAAGTGCAACTAATCCCCGGGTGGTTTTGGTAATTAATAACAACATATATATCATTGAACTAATTATTCCTTGAGAATGTTTCGAAAGTTCATGATATGGGTATGGCAATGACCGATGATGTGGACCCTCAAAATGCTAAGGAAAACATTGGCAAAAGCTCAAGACTCCATTTTTGGTTTAGTGATCCAAGATCACATTGAGTCCATAGGAAAGCCAATACTATTAAAAGGGGATGAGGTTATGATGATGATCTGGTTGCTCAAAGTGCTTAATGATTTATCTCTCAAACTATCAGCAATATTTCATTCCAACATAAACCCATAAGTAATTTCGGTCCCACCGATTCCATAAGCTCAGTCACACCGAGATGAACCACCTCACCATATAGCCAAACCCTAAAATTTCGGATTTTCCGATTCCAAACTCGGTCATTCGAAATTGGTGTTGCCAAGCTTCAGAACCTACAGACTCAAATCGGTGTCACCGAGATGAGAAAGTCGGTCCCACCGAGAATGGCAAACCCTAGACTTTGGAAGAATCGGACTAACCGAGATTGTATTTTCGGTCCCACGAAAATCCCAACGCTCACAAGATTTGAACTTTCGGTCTCACCGAGTTGTCAACTTCGGTCCGACCGAGATTGGTCAAATGTGTGTAGCAGTTGGATTTTGTGTGGAGGCTATAAATACCCTCCACCTCCTCTTCATTCGTGGAGAGAGCCATCGAAAGAACTACCACTCCTACCTTACATTTCGAGAAGAAAACTACCTACCCTTGTGTTGAGATCAAGTTGCTCCACTCCCACCATATGAAACTTGATTTCTAGCCTTCCCAAGTTGCTTTCCACTCAATCCCTTCCTCCACCACAGCCAAATCAGTGAGGAGAGTTGAGTGTTGGGGAGATTATCATTTGAAGCACAAGAGCAAGGAGTTCATCATCACCAACACCATCTATTACCTTTTGGAGGGTGGTGCCTCCTAGATTGGTTAGGTGTCGCTTGGGAGCCTCCGTCAAGATGTGGAGTTGAACCAAGAAGTTTGTAAGGGCAAGGAGATCGCCTACTTCGTGAAGATCTACCCCGAGTAAGGCTAGTCCTCCGTGGGCGTAGGCCATGATGGCATAGACAAGGTTGCTTCTTCGTGGACCCTTCATGGGTGGAGCCCTCCGTGGACTCTCGCAGCCGTTACCCTCCGTGGGTTGAAGTCTCCATCAACGTGGATTGACGATAGCACCACCTATCGGAACCACGAGAAAAATCTCCGTGTCTCCAAATTGCGTTTGCTCTTCTCCACCTCTTATTTACTACATGTGCAATTTACTTTCCGCTGCCACTACTCTAGAATTGCATGTGCAGGGTGATACTTGACTTTCTCATCATTGTGAACTTGCTAAAAACTTGTCCTAATCAAAAGGCTAAACTTTTAAGTTGTCAAGTAGTCTAATCACCCCCCCTCTAGACATACTTCCGATCCTACAAGTGGTATCAGAGCTTTGGTCTCCATTGGATTGGTTTCATTGCATTGGATTCCATAAGCTTGGTTTCACAACCTAGGAGAGTATGGCGTCTAGTGAGGGTAATTTTCGTAGAGGTCCTTACTTTGATGGTTCAAACTTTGCTAGTTGGAAGCACAAAATGAAAATGCATATTCTTGGACATAACCCTGCCGCATGGGGCATTATTTGTGTTGGCTTGCAAGGTGAGTTCTTCGAGGAAGGAAAAGTTCCGGATCGCGAAGCTACTGCTGATGAGTTGCGGATGTTACAGAACAATGCTCAAGCTTGTGACATTCTCTTCAATGCTTTGTGTCCCGAGGAGTTCAACAAGATCAGCCGTCTTGAGAATGCAAAAGAGATTTGGGATACTTTGGTCTCCAAATTGCGTTTGCTCTTCTCCACCTCTTATTTACTACATGTGCAATTTACTTTCCGCTGCCACTACTCTAGAATTGCATGTGTAGGGTGATACTTGACTTGCTCATCATTGTGAACTTGCTAAAAACTTGTCCTAATCAAAAGGCTAAACTTTTAAGTTGTCAAGTAGTCTAATCACCCCCCCTCTAGACATACTTCCGATCCTACAGTAAGACATAAGTTGTCACAGTTTATCATACGAGCAGTGTGTGTTTTGATGAAATAGAGCACTCGTTCGAGAACCGTGCGCCGACGTATACATAAGTACTTGTAAACACTGTTGGTGCTACCCCACTTGTAAGCAGTTGTGCAAAACATGGCACATTGGCTCATCTCGCTTAAACACTAGGCTATCGACTAGCTAACAATCAACAATCTACTGACTGACATATAAGCAACTATGTATCTTGTTACAGTGGTTCATGCAGTTAATTGAGGCCACAATGTAATAAATTCCAAACGTTCACACGCTAGTCCAGCGCTCATGTGGAACACTCACATTAATCTCGTCTTCATAAAAAACTTGAAAAGCATAAGTTAAGCAATTTTATACATCTCAATGATTCATAGAACATAACAAACATATACTAGTTCACAGCAAAAGACAAAGTTGTGAGAAGGTTTACAAATCAGAAAAAACAAGCAAGGCTTCTCTGAGCAAAGGGCCTCCCGGCAGGCTTAAATTTCCTGGAGTTCACTCTAGTTTTTTCTTGTTGCCACCATCCAGGGTTAGGTTCTCTCATTCCAGAATAACCAATTATAATTGTGGTCTCAGCTGGAATGCTGAACTGAACCATGCGATGTCTGAACCAGTGAAATTCTTGTGCATTCCACTAAATTTAAGCACCGCTATTTGCATAAATAAGGCACCACAATGCCTTTTGTCCACAAGACTGTCTAAAAACCGTCGTGCAGCCGTGCGGCTAGTCCTCGGTCCATGGATGAACTGGTAGAAAGTGCATTCGGACTAGGATGCGATTGTCTTCGCTCGTCCTGCCTGCTGCAATCAGAAGTAAAACGCGTTTAATCAGCTTCTTTTAGATTGCGTTGGTCATTCTACCTTAGTTACTACCAATGTAGGGATACCTTAAAGACGGGAGGTTAGACGACGGCAACAAGGGATAGCCATCTCATTTTGCGCAGTTGTACTAAAACTGAGGTGTGTGCTTTTGATTGCGCGGATAGAAACGATACGGAGAGAGACATCCCGAAACGATATGGAGACAGACATCCCTGTTTGCGCAAATACGAAATACGGTTATTTAAATAGTGACATATATTACTACTTTCCCCCGTTTCCTCTTAGAACCAAGTCCTAGATTCATGCTACAGCTTTCCCACTTTCTTCCCTGTTTGAACAAACGCTTTGAGTCGACTGTATGAACTAGCTTTACTTCTAATAATAGTAGAAGTCTAGGTGGCTTTGGAATACCAGACGGAAGTAGAAAAGGATCCACACGAAGGGAGCTGGGGCAGTAGAGCAAGGCAGGTTTCGAAGGAATATATACCTGAGGGTCGTCGGTATGTGGCAAAGACGGTGTCGGGAGGCCGCATCTTTGCCACAATACCGCAGAGAGTAAGAAGGGGTCAGAGGCCCTCCGAAGCCGGCGCTATCTCAGAGAGAACGGCACGACCGCCGACTGGGACGCGCGGGCAACCGGTGGTCTCCTCCCTCGCCGCCGACGGCAGCGTGAACGATGCACCGACACCCCTGCCCCGGTCGAGGTTGTCCGGCAGGATTTGTGACCAGCCGTGAGCTGAGAGAGAGAGTGTGGCCACCTATGCCTTGCTTAGATCTGGAGAGCATGAGAGAGTGAAAGAGAGGAACCCTAGTAAAGCAAGCGCTAAGGCTCCTGCTTTTATATATAGTGGAGTGATTTTGTTGTACCAGCTTCAAAAAATGCGCTCCTAGGTGTACCCGCGAGTGGTTTTGAGAGAACTAGTGCGTGCGTGCACCGCTTCTCTTCGTGAGAGTACAATATACTATGCCCAAAGAACGTTCGCCGCAAGAGTAATAGTATAAGTGTGTCACGCCCAAGATGCGACCCTGTCCTAAAGGAACTCAAAGGTCCCACCAAGGATAGAAGCGCATCTTGAAGACGCTTTTGCAAGGTGGATATCATTACATCAACATTACATAATAGATGGGGATACATACATAAGGCATCCAATGCCACACGAATACAACATCATCTTAAATAAGAGCACCATCCGACTACGGATGAAACACAAACAGAAACTCAAACAACATGCACCCTGCTAGCCCAGGCTACCGACTGGAACCTATCCCCTGATCGATGAAGAAGCAGAAGAAGAACTCCAAAACAAGCAAACATCGCTCTCGCGTCATGATCATCGCATAACCTGCACCTGCAACTGTTGTTGTAGTAAACTGTGAGCCACGAGGACTCAGCAATCCCATTACCGTGAGTATCAAGACTAGCAAAGCTTAATGGGAAAGTAAGGGGTAAAGTAGTGAGGTTGCAGCAGCGACTAAGCATATATGGTGGCTAACATACGCAAAAAGGAGCGAGAAGAGAAGCAAAGGAACGGTCGTGAAGCTAGCAATGATCAAGAGGTGATCCTGAACACCTACTTACGTCAAACATAACCCAAAACCGTGTTCACTTCCCGGACTCCGCCGAAAAGAGACCATCACGGCTACACACACGGTTGATGCATTTTAATGCGGATCTGGTGTCAAGTTATCTACAACCGGACATTAACAAATTCCCATCTGCCACATAACCGCGGGCACGACTCTCGAAAGTTTATACCCTGCAGGGGTGTCCCAACTTAGCCCATGATAAGCTCTCGCGATCAACGAAGGATATTCCTTCTCCCAGGAAGACCCGATCAGTCTCGGAATCCCGGTTTACAAGACATTTCGACAATGGTAAAACAAGACCAGCAAAGCTGCCCGATGCGCCGACAATCCCGATAGGAGATGCACATATCTCGTTCTCAGGGCAACACCGTATAAGTCAAGCTCCGAGTAAAACCAACCCTCAAGTTTCCCCGAGGTGGCCCCGCAGGTTGCTCGTTTCGGACCAACACTTAGAGAAGCACTGGCCCGGGGGGGCTATAATAAAGATGACCCTTGGGTTAATTACTCCCAAGGGAAAAGTAGGTGGTGGTGAGGCAAATGGTAAAACCAAGGTTGGGCCTTGCTGGAGGAGTTTTATTCAAGGCGAACTGTCAAGGGGGTACCATAAATCACCCAACCGCGTAAGGAATGCAAAATCCGGGAACATAACATAACACCGGTATGACGGAAACTAGGGCGGCAAGAGTGGAACAAAACACCAGGCATAAGGCTGCACCTTCCACCCTTTACCAAGTATATAGATGCATTAATTAAATCATAGATATTGTGATATCCCAACAAAACCCTGTCCACCATGGAGTAATCTTCAACTTCACCTGCAACTAACAACGCTATAAGAGTGGCTGAGCAAAGGGGTAACGTAGCCAAGCAATGGTTCGCTAGGAAGGGTGCAAAAGGTTAGAGGCTGACATGGCAAATTGGGAGGCTTGAAGAGCAAATGATAGGTAGCGCAGCAAAGGGATATAACGAAGCAACTAGCATAGCAATGGTAGTAATGAGATCCAAGGTGACGGTCATCTTGCCTGAAATCCCGCTAGGAAGAAGAACGAGTCCGTGAAGAAGATGAAGCCACAAAGACGAACCAAGCGTAGACGAACGAATCCTCACGATCGCAACAAAAACGGGAACTATCGAGAAGAAGCACACAACATGGTAAACACACCATACAAGAACAAGGCATGATGCTCAACCAAGTATGATGCAAGACAAGGCTACATGGAGCTACTCATGGCAAGAGATGAAGCATACAAGAGCAACACATCAAAGCAAGTTTAAATGAGGCCGGAAAAAACATATAACAATTCCGGTAAGTCCTCATATGCAAATTTAGAAATTGGTCCAGAACTGAATAAACCTTATGTTCAAGTTGTTAAACAGCAAGTTAAGATGCACCAAGATGATCTACACGTCATTCTAGTCAAGTTACATATAAAGTTCATTTAATTCGGAGCTACGGCCTAGAAGATATGAGCAAAACAAGATAAGCATGGCATTGATGAAAAATTTAAACAAACATCTAGCAAACAACTCAAAACAAGGATGCAACATGATAATATGAAACTACATGCAAAATCAAGAAGGTTTCATATAGAGCACACTCAAAACGGAGCAACGGTTCAACACATACACTATACAAGTTTAAAGGACATGCTGTCCAAAACAGCAACTAGGCATCTAGCAAGCATCAAAACAATATGCTACAGCATCCCAACATAAGAACAAAAGGCATGGGCATGATTTACAGGTAAAGAATGACAAAACATGAACACTGAGCTATCTCTAGAAACTACTAGAACATGCTCAAAATGACATGGCAAGATTGCAAATAATAATAGTTTCAGACTTAACAGAAGTAACATCAGGTTGCAATGTTTAGAGCTATCAAACAACATGTTACAGGAACTTATCATGGCGAACAAAGGCATGGCATGAATCTACTAATTTCATAGAACAAAATTCACTTACTGACCATGAGCCAAAAGGGGTCAGAGGCTATGATGGCACCCATGTAAACATGGCAAGTTATATGACAGATACAAACATGGCAGGAACAATGATAAGTAGGCATGTTGGTGAGCTTGAACCACTCACCACAGAGCATTACATGGCATGGCAAGGCAACCAACAGTAAGAAGACATGTTTGACAAGCTAAGCATGGCAAGAACAAGTTCATAGGGTGCATTTATCACTAGCAACAATCATGGCAACATTGAACTTAATGTTAACAGGCTGACAGCAACATTATTTAGCAAGTTTGGAGCAAGATTACAACATGTTATAGCAGGGTATAATTGCAACCAGGGGCATGGATGGATAGGGCATGACATGTACAACAAAACATCCTTAGTGAACATCTCCAGATTATGCATAGAATGACTTCTAGCAGCATGTTTACAAAGCAACAAAATATAACAGAATCAGCCTAGCAAAACAGCAACAGCAAGTACCCTACTTAAGAAGCTTGATGCACTCACTACAAGTCTCACAAAAATACATGGATAGCACCTCTGTAAAGACGGCATATCATAGTTCAAAACTCATGTAGAGCTCATGCTCATAGGATGCACACATCAAACGCAACAAAAATGACAAATCACCAAGTTATAACAGTTTCAGCAGATTAACATCATATAGCACTCTTGCAACGATGATTCAGGCATCAAGACGAGCTCAAATGAACATGGTGCAATGGAGTGAAATGTAGAGCATCTCTCGGTGAACATTTTGACATATTACACGCACGAAACGGAGCAGTATGCAGCAAGTTATGATGCGACGAACAGGGGACCAAAATGAAAAAAATATTCGGGACTTGGGCGAAAAACGGGGTCAACCTTTGTCTTCCAGATCCAGATCGGGGCGCGGTTTTTGAAGCTTGCCGGAGAAGGGGCGGCGCCGCTGCCGGAGTTGAACAGGGAGGAGCAGGACGACGAGGCGCGGGCACGGACGCCGACGCCGCGCCGTGGCGGCGCGGACCCGGCGGGAGGCTCATGAGGCGGAGGCGCTGGCCAGGGCGGTCGTGGTAGCACGGTGCCGCGCGGAGAGGCGGCGGGCTGGTGAACGAGCGGCAGCGGCGGGGCGAGAGGAGGACGGTGGCGGGCGACCGCCGGGCGGCGGAGCGCACTCGGTGGCGGCGCTGTGGCCGGCGGCGATGCGGGACGCGCTGGGCTGAGCAGCGGCGGCGCGCTGGCTCATGCAAGGCCCGCTGATGGTTCGCTGGCGGGCAAGGCCAGGAGGCCACGCGGCAGCTTCGGATTGGGCGCGGGACGGCGGCTGGACGTGTCCGGCCGTCGGCGGACATGTCCGGCTACGCGGAGGGGGAGTTGCTAGGGTTTCATCCGCGAAAAATGGAAGGGAAGGGCATATTTATAGGTAGAGGGAGGTAGGAGAGTCCAAATGAGGTGCGGTTTTCGCCCACACGATCGTGATCGAACGACCGAGGGCATGGAGGGGGTTAGGATGGGTTATTAATCCACTTTGGAGGGGTGTTGGGCTGCACACAAAAGAGGCTTTTACAGTTACCTGGTAAACCGTTGGAGTATCAAACGGCCTCCAAATGGAATGAAACTTGACAGGCGGTCTACCGGTGGTATACCAAGGCTGCTTGGCAAATCAAGGTCCATTCCTAGAAAGGTTAACACCCGCTCACAATAGGAGACAAAAAGCGGGACACCGGATGACATAGGAGTGCCGGATTGCAAAACGGACAACGGGGAAAATGCTCGGATGCATGAGACGAACACGTATGCAAAGCAATGCACATGACGACGTGATAAAATGCAACACGCAAGCAAATGACAAGGCAACTACGGCGAATAAATGGCGGACATCTGGCGCAACGAATCCGGGGCATTACAAAGTGTGTGACGTGTGAGCTAAAATAAAATGTGCGCGCCGTCTTTTGTTTTCTAGAAGTTCTGAGGGTAGGGTGTGACGAGCACATATGTGTGTGACGTCTACCTGCAGATAGACGGTGGGTGCGACGTGCGAGTCTGTGAGAGGACTCGGGAGAGTCGTGAATCGTGAGGGTGCGTGTGCGTGAGAGAGAGGGGGCACGTATCAATGCAATGCATGTGTCCGTAAATCATTATCCGACAAACGTTCGCCACAAGCCTTTTCCTGACGAACGCCGTAAGAACCGTTAGATCGGCATCCGACAATGTCAGTTTTGCCATGTCATTTAACAGAACAGCCACTCCTCCTACACACAAATCTTCCACGTGAGAGTTAGCAACTGTCGTATGCTCCCTCCATTCCGAAATGCAGTGTATATAGCTTTATTGAAAATTCGAACCTCGCAAACTTTTACCGAGTTTTCGTGTACCAAATTGCACATGTAGAATACCATGTATATATCATTTCACTCATCTTCGAGAGGTAACTATAAAGATGGGTGAGGAGTCTGCAAAGAAAGACCATTGTATCACCTGCAGCAATTTCAATCATCCTGTAGTGTTGAGGAATATCATAGGAACTCTATATGATATGATTTTTATAGGACTTTTTCCTTTAGAGCCAATTGGTTCATAGTAATAGATTCATATACTCCACATTTCAAAGGAAATAAACATGATATCATTTCTATAGCTTTAGAGCCACTTGGTTCATATGAATGGATTCCTGTACTCCCTTAATTTCAAAGGAAAATAAACATTAACGTATATTCAATAGAAAAGTTCCTATGATATGAACCAAATTACATCTCTTTTCTAATCCCTCCTCATAGGAATTGAGATAAATGTCATCTCTAGATTCAATAGAAAAGAGCCTATGATGTGAACCAAATGACTTCTCTTTTCCAATCCCTACTCATAGGAATTGAGATGCTCCATGTCATCTCTTTCCCTACAACTTCCATGTATACATCTTCTATTCCTAAATAGATAGTACAACCCACTAATAGCTTTTTTCCAAAACATGCAACTATGGCACAAGAACTATATAGTGTGCCAATAACTTTGAAAGATGATCACTGGATGAAGCTAACCCGAGAGTGCAGAGATAGGCAAATCCGAGCACTACTGGCCATTGGATATCATCAACATTCCACCAGATCTGCAACATGTACAATTTAGAAGACTCCATGGTTGAACTTAAGCATAATGCACAAACCTCAAAACACAAGCACTTCTCCTTTGCTCTAGAATCTTCTGTATCATAATTGATTATTTTTTCTAAATGAATTGCCATTATTGGTTTTTACTTTATGATTTACAATGCACAACCCATGAATCTTAACATTTTTATAAAACTAATTGATTTGGAATGAGATGAACTATAAGAACTAAACGAACATCTACATCATGCATATACGACTCAAAGCTTTACATGCTATAGTGTGTATTTATTCATAATTTGGTTTCGAAATCTCATGCGTTCAATACATGTGTACCTTACTAGTTTTGAGTAGAGTAGCAAATTTCATGCGGCCCCGAGTATATCAAAATGCAGGGCCCATGCATCACTGCCTTTCGGTCGAACTTACGTCCACAAATTTGTGTACGTACTATATCTCCACTGGTCCCCGAACCCAAAATGCTGCCTCGTTCCCGTAAAACCAAGCGGCCCACAAATATTTAAGGCGTTAACTCGAACCCGTTTATTACGACGTGGCCCCGCACGTTGTAGTACTCCTACAAACCCTACCGCCGCACTCATCATCGGTTTTCTTCAAGAGGACGAGGGAGAAGCCGATTTGTAGTGGAGGCGCTTTCAAAAAAAGGATCTGTAGTGGAGACACCTACCCTAGGGTGCCCTAGGTAGCTGCCGCACGCATCATTGTTTTCTATTTTCTTTATGCTCTTGCACCCTAGAGTGAAATGATGGTTGCTTCGTCCGTCCAGCTTAATGCGGGAAAGGTGGGGCTTTGTGATTTAACCCCTCATCGCTCATTTCTACTACTGCGGCGCTACGATCGGGGTGCCTCTAATTCCAACCGCTACTCCGAACTGGAATTTGGTGCATCGCACGTGGAACAAGACGGTGGATGAGCCACATGTCGGCCAAAGGCGTCCTGTTAAGTGTGTCGCCATTTCATGTACGGACTGATCCTGCTTGAGTTGCTACGCCAACACGACAGGAGCAGCCTACCACTTGGTTTTGCTCCTTGGTGAATCCCTACTATATTGATCTAAAAAGATACGTGCCGAACTACCCTCTCCATCTCGGTTTTTTATTTTTAGGCGTCTCGGTTTATAGGGCCTACACGTAGTTCTAGGTCATCCATTTGACTAATTAAATATGAGTTACTATGTCACAAAAAGTATATCATTGGATTCTTAGCGGATGTAGTTGTATTTAAAAGTCAAGGGCGGGGCTTTTCCTGTGCGGTAGACGGGGCAGTTCCTCCTAGTCGGTTCGATAGATACGCGAGAAGACGAGGGAGTAGGCTGCTGCAAACATAGGGCTGTGTGATTTGACAGCGAGTTACTGCTGGACAGGTGGGGCCCCGTGATTTGACTTGCCATTATCATTTTAACTATGGCGCTACGACCGGCGTGAGTCTCCTGATTCCTGACTACCTCCATACAGGTGCCTGTCCCAATGCTCCACCAGGTAGTAGAGGCTGGCTCTTGCATGAGAGCCCATTTCTCCACTTTTTCGTTTCCTCTCTTTCCTCCACATATGCAAAAATGCCATGTAAAGCGCACTATTGTACCTACTTTTACTTGCTCCTACAGGTGCTAAGCTTGCCACATAGGCATAAAGTCTGATGTGGCAAGTTAATCAAGAAGAGAGAGACTAGTTTGGTGACCCAAGGAAGAAACGGTGCTAAGCGCGTGTACCTAGGTGAAAGACAATTTTGAGTCCATAGCTAATTAATGAAGCAAACTTAGCAACACCATTTCATTGGAAGAGGTCACTCCTTGGCAAATGCAATAAATACTAGTACTCCGTGTGTCCCATAATATAAGAACGTTTTTGGCACTACACTAATGTCAAAAATGTTCTTATATTATGCGACGGAGGGAGTACGAATAAAGAGATAGAGAGGAGTAAAAAATACACTTATAGCCAACCTTATAGCCAACCTTGTTGTAGTATGAGTGACTAAGTGATGACTATGTATGACATGCCAACATCAGATAGCCTAATGCACCATGTTAAATCTCCAAGGGCGCGACCGCGCGAGCGACGCAACGGTCGTGGTAGACGCGACCATGATACGGGCTGCTAGCAGCCCTTGGATCTGAGATCAAACGGTCGCATGCTAAGTTGCTAAAAATTTGCAGAATAAACCTCCAGAATAGGATATTCACCCATAGGTCTAGAATCACGCCATGCAACCGTTCGATCTCAGATCCAAGGGCTCTCGGAAGCCCGTATCATGAGAGAATGGAAAGCCACTACCCTGCCGTTCGCACGCTGGCAGTTTGCTCCTACTCGTCCCCGCACGTCCTTCAATACTACGGCGGTTCGCTCCTAGTCGTCCCGTCCATTCACATTATGGCAAATCCACTAATCCTAACCCTCCTCCCAAATCCATGGCGTCCCAAATCTCCACGATCGGCGATGAGTACAAGGTTAGAACCATCACCGGCGATGAGTTCAACGTCATTTACACCCGTTCTTCCGCGACGGTGAAAGGATGCCTTTCTCGCTTCAGACGCATGTTCTAAAGCTCAGATGATGAGTGGGTCGCTGGGCTAGATGTTGAGTACACAACAGTACTGGGACGAGAGAAGGATCTAAAGGACGAAGAGAGGAAGAAGCCCGCCGTGATCCAGGTTTGCGTACATAACGTTTGATTGGTCTAGCACATATGCCATGCCGACGTTGAGTGCCAGGATTGTAAGAACTTCCTCAAGGACAAAACAGTGAAATTCGTTACTGTAGACATTAAGAACGACAAAGAAGTCCTAGGTCGGATAGGCCTCGTTGTAGGTAACCCCTTCGACCTCCAGAAGAATCGGCTGGTGCCCTCTCGCCAGCCTTGAATGCTGACCCTAGCAGGAGCCATGGTTCATCCTTCAGACCAAAACTGGAGAAACCTCATTACATGTTTCATCATCATGCATGGCAGCAGAATGTACTAGATATAGACCACATCCACTACGCTGCAATGGATGGCTACCTTTGTTTCAATATCTACAAGGGTTGGATGAATAGCAACAGCCAAGTGTGCGGTTCAAGCAAAGAAGTATCGGCCAAGAGGAAGAGGGACAAGGACGAAGTCGAGGACGTGGACAAGGACTCCGAGTAAGGTGGCAGTGTGTTGCTCATGGTGGTTCTAAACTTCTAATGCAGTGTCTACCGGATTAGTTGCATAGTTTAATTTCAGGTGTTCTTAGTTTAATTTGAGGGGTGTGTTGTGCTGAGCCCCCAGCAGAACTATGTTATGTTTCTTCTCGTTACTTTAACTCTTTAGTATGTACGTACTACTAGTATTTCTTTAATAGAATTTAGCACCCCAATTAAGCACGTACTAGCTTTTTTAATAGTACTATATGCATAATTTGGCGACGAGCGCTCTCTATATGTACCACCTTTTTTTAATTTCAATTTTTGCTCCATGGCGCAATCCATCGATAGTACTACTGTACAAAAGTATACATTTTTCAAAAGGCTAGAGTACTGTTCATCACATATATAGCCAGTTAAATTCTCAACCTAGAATGACGTGCATGCCATGTAGTAAACCGATACGGAGGAAGTATAGTAAAAATGAGGTGATTTTACCGAGCGATCGGCGGGGGAGCATGGCCTGTCATGCGGTCCCACGTGTCATGATGTACCAAGCCGATGCACATGTCCCTCTTGCGGCAGAAGCAATACTACGTGGTTTGAGATGATGGCGAACCGAAGTGTGAAATAATGGTTGCTTCGTCCGTCTGGGAAGGTGCGACATTGTGATTTGACGTCTCATTGCTCATTACTACTACCGGACGGTACGAGTGGGGTGCGTCCCCCTGCTGTTCTGCACTGTTATTTGGTGCTTGACATGTCGACCTGGTTGCTATATGTCCCACATGTCGGTGACAGGAAGTACAGAATTCATGAAAGGGAGCGTCGACGGAGGAGTATACTACAGAATTCATGAAAGGGGGCGACTTAGTTTTGGAAAAATCTGTTTTTATGGAGTACGTACACACTAGTAGGGCTCATCTAAAAAACATTCATTTTTCCGTTTGATAAGTCTCAATTATACTATACTAGTAGTAGTACCATTACATGTTGGATTTCGAGGTGCGTTAGATCAACCGACGCAAGCAGTGTAAAGGGTTAACTAACCAATGCATGTACAAGTTCATGGAAATTTAGTGGTCATTCATGCATTCATTCTAATTAATGCCTCGGTAAACATAACTTCTTGAGAAAAATGAGCGTACTAATTACTTGTGCAAACTACGAAATTAATTCGACCACTCACCGTCTACTTTGGTTGGAGAGATTTTGAAATTGAGCCATAAACTAGAAAGGAGCGAGTAGTAACTTTTGTCTCGATTACTATTTGTGGCCTTGTATAGATGCAAAATGTATTTTTTACAGTGGCCTTGTATAAGTAAATGGAGGGAGTACTAACCAAAGTACATAGTAGGGACGAGGAGTAAATGGAGGGAGTAGTAAAATTTTCTCCTCGTGCTGCAAGCCACCGTGCGCGTGGGCGAGGGAGCAAGCTTCACCTCATCCTGCGAGCCACCGCGCCCGTGGGCGGGGGAGACGGCATACTAAGCAAGCTTCTCCTCATTCTGCGAGTTGACGGGACACATCAAAAGGACTCTAGTGTATAGAGCCTTTCTTCTAAGGTAGGCCCCACATGGTTTGCCTCTTTTTTTTAATTTAACATAATGCGTCAAGCCGCAATTTGTTTGTTCAGCCGTGGTAGACGATCCTCCCTCCACCAAGTGGACAACCAGTACACGTGCCAAATTACCATGTGGGCTGCCTTTTTCATACAGAAATGAGCTCCACCATGTACCCGCGCGGGTGTGGTTGGGAAAGAGACGGGAGTACGTGCACTGTGCATGCACCTCTTCTCTTCGTGCACGTCCCCCACCTACGTGGGTGTGTCTGAGAGAGATACAAACCTAGACATAATGCACCGTCCATCCCCATGCCTCCGCCCAGTCCGACCACCGGTCACCACCACACCCACTCCTCCTCACCTTATCTCTCATCTTTCTCCCTCCGTTTTTATATACAAGAGTCCACTCTCAAAATTACAATTTGCAGATATACAAGGCCACTAACACTAATCTATGCAATATTAATGGTGCTTGCCTCGTGGTACTAGCAAAGGAGGACATTAATTATCCCCTGCATGCATGCGGCAGTTTGTAAAAAAATGCATCTTGATGTTCCGTGCAATGCACGGGCATCTTGCTAGTCCATGAAAACAACACATGGCAAAATTCCACGGTGAACGAGGGATTTGAATCTGTTGGGAGGGGCTGTTTGGATCTTGCCCCGGGTAGCCGAAATATTGGCGACCCTTTTGTCCACTGGTGTCTTTGCCACCGATGAATGGCTCGGGTGCTCATGCTGTCATGCATCTTCCAGCACGCACATTGGAGACGAGCTCGCACGAGCTGTGTTTTTTTGTCCCACAACACCGCCTGAGCCGCCCGCAGACCGACCGGCGACCTGCGAATTATGCCATCCAACCGTAGCCGCACGCATTATGATAGCAACTCAACCAACCGGACGAAATTCATGCAAAAACGTAGACAAACTGATATTTCATATAAACAACGACGGAAATCATATAAAATACCGGATTTTCATACAAACATGACGGATTTCATTACATTGAAATGAACTATGCGGTGCTAGTACTGGACAGCACAGGTATATAATACCTGGCCTAAATGGTCGCCCGTCGATCGATTTGTGTTCCTCATGTACGGCAGCACGATCACCGGACTTCCGGGAGCCCCGGATGTATATGCTTCAGCGCAAAGGACGGCTCGCATCCCCACAGCCAAAATGATATCATTGGCTGGTGCCGAAGATGATGGTGGCCGGCACCGGTTCGAGTTCATCACCGGCCACTACTTCGCCATGGTCGACACCGGCTTGAGTTCATGCTAACATTCCCCTCTTCCGCGGAGCCCATGCAGGGTCGACGAAGGTCCTCGCAACAAAACGATCCGGCAAGACACCTGCTGTTTACATCGGCGTCGCCTCCGTGGTGGCCTTCATGGGACCCAAGCGGCAGCGGCCTCCCGTGTTCTACTTCTCCTCGATGATGGCGGCAGACGCGGAGATGCTAGCCACCGACTCGTCGCTCTCCGCGCGCCCGGCTTTTGTCGCTGCTTGCATGGCGCGACCGCCGGCATGGGAGTCTCCGTGTAACATCCCGAGAATCATGCTACAGTAATCCCCCTCTAATGATGCCTTGACATCATTGTTACTGTTGCTAATCTCACATTGATTCTATTCCAGTTCAAATTTCAAATTCAAAATAAAGTCCAAAACTCAAAGTATTCAAACATGAAAGCTAAAATGTTCAAGGTGTGGCAAATAATCTCTGGTTAATTGTCATGTTGAAACCAACCTCATTTGTGTAAACATAATGCCCCTGGGGTATTATTTTGTGGTCCAACAATAATTACATTGGCCTTTCCAATTTCTAAAAATGGTTAGCCAACTCCTTCTGGCCCCAAACTTTTTATGCAGCTTCACTTTGTTCCTATCTATTTTTGTGCAAAGTGCCACTTTAACAAAATTATTTCAGTAGCTCTTTTAAATAGGAAACAGAGGCAGAATAATAGAAAAGGGAGAAAACAACTGGACTTTCCCCCATGCTGAACCGACCGGCCCAGCTAGCCAACTGTTCGGCCCAACTAGCAAACTGGCCGGCCCAGTCAACCAGCCCTCCCACCGGTCTCCTTCTCCCTCTGTTCCCGTGGCGCAGTCGCTACAAGGGTGAGGTCCACCCCGACCGCCTCGTCGGCCTCGTCGAGAGGATAAGGCCACACCCCCCGGCCCCTCATCGCCCAGATCTCCCTTCCCCTCCCAGATCCCCCTCGCTTCCTCTCCCTTCTCCAGCGCCGGGGAGAAGCGCCCGAAGCCGCCACCGTCTCCGAGCATCGCCATGGCCCGTCGAAGCCGTGGCCACTGGCCTCGTCACACCCCACCGCCGTGCCCATCCGCACCGTGGGCCTTGTCTTCTTCGTCTACAGAACGAAGTTGGCACCAGGGAGCCTCAACAACACCGGCTGCGCCCGTTCCCCTTGCCGGTGCTTGCCTCGGCTACCTCAGCGATCTGCCAGCTCCGATCCTCCCCGCGTCCACGCGAGCTCGCCGTCGTCTACCTCGCTGTGAGCTCCCACGCCGATTCCCCTTCCCGTCTCCTGTTTTCGTCTCGCCGTTGGTCATCGTCCCGCGCATGCCAGCGCGACTCCACGCCTGGGCCCCATCCCCGCCGTCACGCCCGAGTTCCCGAGGAGCTCGCGTCGCCGTTACTGCTTCGCGGCAGCCGCCCGCCTTCGCGTCGCGATCGCGCCACCACGCCGCCGCCATTCCTCCACCACGCACGCTCAGCTCCCTCCAGCAGCAGCCGGCAAGCAGCAGGCCCCACCGCGCCATGGCCATGCCTTGCCCCCGCGCCCCTCCCGCTTGCGAGCTGCTGCTCGTCACCTGGCGACACCCGCCTCTGCCCGCCGCCTCGGCGGCTGGCCAGCGCCCGCCGCTTGCCGTCGTGGCCTCGCCGCCCGGGCACAACCCCGCCGCCTCCCCTCGCATGGTGGGCGCTGGGTGCGCCCTGCACCCACACGCCCGTAACCCGTCGCCCATTTAGGCCCTGTAATACTAACGCTAGCCCCACGCCTTAAAAAGGTTTTTAAAATAAATAAATAAATACATTAATTAATTATTTGTGTTGAATTAACCTAATCAATTAACTAATCTAATTAACCCTGTTTAGTTAGCCTTATTCTATGACAGGTGGGTCCTGTTGGACCCACAGGCCAGGTTTGACTCTGGTCAGCTGGGTTTGACCTGCTGACGTCATGCTGACATCACCTTTCACTATTCGGGATAATGTTCAATTTAAGTAATTAAATAAATTTCAAAATCTTTAAAAGTTTGATAAATTATATAAAATAAACCGTAACTCCGATGAAAATGTTTTCTACATGAAAGTTGCTCAGAAAAATGAGACGAATCCGAACACGCGGTCCGTTTACCTGTCAGATGCCTCTAACTATCTGAACATGGAACTTTCCCCCTCCGGTCATCTGTTTGACACAGGTCCGGAACCGGGAAAACATTCCCTGTTGACTCCCCCTTCGCCGGTATCGTGTAGCACCGCGTTAGAACACGTCTAGCTTTGCCTGTTGTCCTGTTATGCACTTGCTTGCTATGTATTTACTATTCCCCCCCCTCTTCTCTTTGATAGACCCCGTGACGATGTTGATGCCCCTGTGATCAATAACGTCACCGACGACCCCTCCTTCTCGCCTGAGCAACCAGGCAAGCCCCTCCTTTGATCATCCCGATATCGCCCATTCCGTTCTCTCATGCTTGCATTAGATTTTGATATTGTTATTGTTTGCTCCTATTCTGATGCATAGCCTGCTTTTGTAACCTGCTTATTGTTACCTTACATGCTTATCCTAAACTTCTTAGTATAGGTTGGTTAGTGATGCATCAGTGACCCCCACCTTGTCCTTGTTGCCCCTGCTTCATCATCGAAGACCCGATCAACGGGATCGAAGACCAGGCCCCGGCACCGCACATCACTTTCCCCTTAGTTGCTCGACACTGCTGGGTTACTATCGAGTGCCAAGGGTGAGACCTCTACAACACTTCTAATGTTAACCCTGTAGTGTAGCTATTCGGTCGTGGTCATCGAGGGTGATTCCGCCTTAACCACTTCCGATACGACTCTGTCGTGCAACCCCTCAAGTGTGAACCTCGGGGGTGATTCCTCTTACGTTCACCTTGATGATTACGTCGAGTGGAATTCACCGGGGGTGATTCCTCGGGTTTTCCCCTTGACGTTTAGACACACAGTTACTATGATTACTATGACTTTACAATGAACCATGTTACTAAAGACGGGTCGACCCTGAGGAGTACCCGCGCGAGCATAATTGCGAGTGATGTGGAGACGGGTTAACCTGGAGGGTACCCGAGAGTTCAATACGAGGCGTGGACGGGCATTCTTAGCCCTTGCGGCAAGTCCTCGAGACGGGGCGACGGGGTCACATGTTTCGTGAGTCTCTGCTCGTGACTGCACTACCAACACACTAACGATTTGGATATTTGATCCGAGGGGCCTCTGGCCTGATAGCACTAACCATCACGTGGTCATAGTATGGGAGTTCTGCGTCATATGCATCAGCCGAAGCTTAGTAGACGTCAGCGACTGAGCGGCGCGCGCCGGTTGGACTAGTAAGCACCTACCTTTTTTTTAAGGAGGCAGCTAGGTCTGCTCACCGACCGCCCACGCAACGTGCAGGTGTTCCCGAGGAGATGGCCCATGACCCCTGGGGGCATAGGTTTAGTCCGGCGTGCTGACCTCTCTATTCAGCCTTGGTCGGGTTGCGGCGTATTGTTTAGCCGAGGCCGGGCATGTCCCAGGAAAGTGTGTCCGGCCGGAGTTAATCGAGCGTGGTGGGTAAGTTGGTGCACCCCTGCAGGAATGAACTAATCTATGCATAGCCTGTCCTATGGTAACGGACACTTAGAGTTGTATCCCGATCCATACAACTAGAACTGGATACTTGAGATGAGACATGGATATGAGATGATAACTGGATAGTATGGCTCTCGGATTGCTTTCTGGCAGGGAGTCGAGAAAGGATCTCTGGCCGAGGTTGATAACACTACTACTACTTTACTTCATTCTACTCTACTCCCTCCTGTTTGCTGCAAGATGGTGGTTTCCAGAAGATGCTAGTCTTCGATAGGACTAGGCCTTCTCTCTATTGTGGCATTTCTGCAGCCCAGTCCACATATACAGCCTTCCTTTGATAATGTTGCATATGTAGTGTAGATCCTTGCTTGCGAGTACTTTGGATGAGTACTCACGGTTGCTTTGCTCCCCCTTTTTCCCCTTCTTTCTTCTTTCTGTTGTTGCAACCAGCTGGTGGAGTCCAGGAGCCAGATGCCACATTTGACGACTGATACTACCCCGAGGGTGCCTACTACCACGTGACGGACGCCGACGACCAGGAGTAGTTAGGAGGCTCCCGGGCAGGAGGCCTTGCCTTGTCGATCGTTGTTGCTTTTGTGATAGCCTTCTTAAGGCAAACTTGTCTAACTCATGTCTGTACTCAGATATTGTTGCTTCCGCTGACTCTTGTGAATTCGAGCTTATGTATTCGAGCCCTCGAAGCCCCTGGCTTGTAATATAAAGCTTGTATTATTTTAATTTGTGTCTAGAGTTGTGTTGTGATATCTTCCCGTGAGTCCTTGATCTTGATCGTACACATTTGCGTGCATGATTAGTGTATGATTGAGTCGAGGTCGTCACAAGTTTTTATCAGAGCCGACTGCCTATAGGTAGCCCCCTTCCAACTCCTTGGCCGAAGTTGAGTCTAATCATTCAAAACTGTTTTACTAACTTGGCTATGTGGCTTACGAGCCCACGTCGCCGATGGGTGGTACTAGGATCTTTTATTCCTCGTCTATACTCTGGGATTCTGATCTCTCTTCTATTCGGGTTAAAGATTTTACTAACTCTAACTTTAGGTTCTCGTAACCACTTCCTACCGGAGAGCCCCTTCATTCAATATGATCGCCTGCTTCATCAGAAGATTCGAAGATACTCTTTGATGTTTTCCCGAGACCCTTGTGCCCGCCGCCTTTGCAATTCCCTGCCATCGATATATCCTTATGGATAAGTACATACAGTTGCCGTTCATACCTTTGTCCCTAGTTGCTCTTGTTTCTAAAAGATGCCCCTAAATACTCATCGTTATCCCGAGAACTCCTTTTGCAATTGCCTTGAAGTTCTTTGCCACATGAATACCCCTATGAATAATTCCTTGCAATTATCGAAGATTCTTCATCCCCAGTTGTTTGAGTGTTTCACAAAAATCTTCGAAATCTTATTCGATCTTCCGAAAATCCTTAGCAGCTTATGGCTCTCTAAATTCTTACTTGCTTGCATTATGGTTAAATCCCATAAGTATAGTAATCTTATTGCCATCCTTTGTCATTATCATTTGAGTCTGTGGATTCAATATGTTGCGGATGCTCGCAATCCTCAGTCGGACCATAGAATTCATCCTTTCGGCTTGGACGTCATTTGACCAAGAGTTGTTTCTCGACCAATCAAATTGCCGTCAATTGTATCCCTAAGGCTATTCAACTTATTTATCTTTTGATCAGAGCATCTGCTTCTAATCTTCTATTTTTGAAATCATGTGAAAGTGCAACTAATCCCCGGGTGGTTTTGGTAATTAATAACAACATATATATCATTGAACTAATAGTTACTTGAGAATCATTTCAGAGAGTTCAGTGATATGGGTATGGCAAGGACTGAAGAAGTGGACCCCTCAAAATGCTAAGGCAAGCATTGGCAAAAGCTCAAGACTCCATTTTTGGTTTAGTGATCCAAGATCACATTGAGTCCATAGGAAAGCCAATACTATTAAAAGGGGATGAGGTTATGATGATGATCTGGTTGCTCAAGTGCTTAGTGATACATCTCCTAAACTATCAGCAACTTTCACTGCCATATACACTCATAAGTAATCTCGGTCCCACCGATATTCCAAACTCAGTCACACCAAGATGAACCACCTCAGCCATTAAGCCAAACCCTAGAAAACTCGGATTTTCCGATTCTGAACTCGGTCTCACCGAAACATGAGTTGCCAAGCTTCTGTAACCTTCTGTCATCCAATCGGTGTCACCGAGATGATGAAGTCGGTCTCACCGAAACTGGCTTGCTCTTATCATTGCACGAATCGGACTAACCGAGATTGTATTTTCGGTCCCATCGAAAATCCCAACGTTCACATTATTTGAACTATCGGTCTCACCGAGTTGTCAACTTCGGTCCCACCGAGTTTGCTCAAATGTGTGTAACGGTTGGATTTTGTGTGGAGGCTATAAATACCCCTCCACCCCCTCTTCATTCGTGGAGAGAGCCATCAGAAAGAACTACCACTCCTACCTTACATTTCTGAGAAGAGAACTACCTACCCTTGTGTTGAGATCAAGTTGCTCCACTCCCACCATATGAAGCTTGATCTCTAGCCTTCCCAAGTTGCTTTCCACATAATCCTTTCTTCCACCACAGCCAAATCAGTGAGGAGAGTTGAGTGTTGGGGAGATTATCATTTGAAGCACAAGAGCAAGGAGTTCATCATCATCAACAACATCTATTACCTTTTGGAGGGTGGTGCCTCCTAGATTGGTTAGGTGTTGCTTGGGAGCCTCCGTCGAGATGTGGAGTTGAACCAAGAAGTTTGTAAGGGCAAGGAGATCGCCTACTTCGTGAAGATCTACCCCGAGTAAGGCTAGCCGTCCGTGGGCGTAGGCCATGATGGAAAAGGAAAGGTTGCTTCTTCGTGGACCCTTCGTGGGTGGAGCCCTCCGTGGACTCTCGCAGCCGTTACCCTCCGTGGGTTGAAGTCTCCATCAACGTGGAAGTACGATAGCACCACCTATCGGAACCACGAGAAAAATCACCGCGTCTCCAAAATTGCGTTTGCTCTTCTCCACCTCTCTTTACTACATGTACAATTTACTTTCCGCTGCCTATACTCTAGAATTGCATGTGTAGGGTGATGCTTGACTTGATCATAATTGTGAATCTGCCAAAAACTGTTCTTTGTCAAAAGGCAGAATTTTTATATTGTCAAGTAGTCTAATCACCCCCCCTCTAGACATACTTTCGATCCTACAAGTGGTATCAGAGCTTTGGTCTCCATTGTATTGGTTTCCATTGCATTGGACTCCATAAGCTTGGTTTCACAACCTAGGAGAGTATGGCATCTAGTGAGGGTAATTTTCGTAGAGGTCCTTACTTTGATGGTACAAATTTTGCTAGTTGGAAGCATAAAATGAAAATGCATATTCTTGGCCATAACCCAGCCGCATGGGGCATTATTTGTGTTGGTATGCAAGGTGAATTCTTCGAGGAAGGAAAAGTTCCGGATCGTGAAGCTACAATGGAAGAATTTTGGATGTTGCAAAACAATGCTCAAGCTTGTGACATTCTCTTCAATGCCTTGTGTCCCGAGGAGTTCAACAAAATCAGCCGTCTTGAGAATGCAAAAGAGATTTGGGATACTTTGGTTGAAATGCACGAAGGTACCGAGTCCGTGAAAGAATCAAAGCTAGATGTTCTTCAAGGTCAACTTGACAAGTTCAAGATGAATGAAGGTGAAGGAGTCGCTGAAATGTACTCTAGGCTTGCTCTCATCACAAATGAGATTGCCGGCTTAGGAAGCGAAGAAATGACCGACCGATTCATCATCAAGAAGATTCTCAGAGCTTTGGATGGAAAGTATGACACAGTGTGCACTTTGATCCAAATGATGCCAAACTACAAGAATCTCTAGCCAACCGAAGTCATTGGAAGAATTGTTGCTCACGAGATGACACTTAAGGATAAGGAAGAGCTTCAGAACAAGTCAAGTGGTGCTTACAAAGCTACAAGTGATGCTCCCACAACCTCAAGTGACAAGTTAGTTTCCAATGAAGAGATAATCCTAATGGTCAAAAACTTCAACAAATTCTACAAGAGTAGAGGCAAAGAGAGAAGCTCAAAGTCTAGATCATATGATGAAAAGAGATCTTCTAGTCGTGATCGAAACTGCTACAATTGTGGAAGACCCAGACACTACTCAAATGAGTGTACGGCTCCCCACAAGAGAAGAGAAGAATCTCCAAGAAGAAGAAGCTCAAGAGATGAGTCACCTCGGAAAGAGAGAAGGAGTAGAGATGATCGTTATGAACGAAGACCCTCTTGGAGAAGCAAGGATTCGGAGAGGAAAGACAAGTCATCAAGGAGCTACACAAGAAGAAAACATCAAGCTCATGTAGGTGAATGAGTCTCTGGCTCCGACTCCGACAATCAATCCGAAGTAAGCTATCACTCCAACTCCGACTACAGTCAAGATGAAGGTGTTGCCGGTCTTGCTCTCGTATCCTCCAACTCCAACTCCTACGACTTATTTGATTCACCAAATGAGGGAATTGGAAGATGCTTCATGGCTAAAGGTCCCAAGGTATCACACCCTGAATTCATTGACTTCAATAGTGATGAGGATGACTTGCTTGGTGAAGATGAGCTCTTACATGATAAATCCAATGAACCTAGTGACGATGAACATGCTAGTAGTCTTTATAGTCGAGAAGAGTCGAATGACAATGCTATGAAGGAGATTGAGCGTCTAACTAAAGAACTAAACACTCTTAAGTTAGCTCATGAAACAACTCAAGAAGATCATAGAGAGCTCCTAAGATCTCATGAGAAGCTACGCTTCGAGAAGCTCACTCTAGAGCAAGAACATGAGTTTCTAAAAGCAATCAATGACGATCTTCAAAGAAGAGTTCTTCATATCTTGCCAAACGACTTCTCTTGTCTAATTTCTTGCCACCCATTAAGACTAAGCATGACAAGCATAAGAAAAATTCTTTCTCTAGTAGTAACAATAACCATGCTAAATCCAATGTTGTTGCTTCTAGTAGTTCTCTTGATTTCACTAACAATGTTTCAAGCCAAGTTACACTTGAGCAAGAAAATAGTTTATTGAAAGGTATCATAGAGAAAGGTGTCTACAAGAGCCTTGCCGAAGCAAGAACTTTGAGGAAATTGTTCGCAAGCAAGGAAGGCACCGAAGAATCAAGGAATTGGTTTTGAGAGAAAGTTCAACGCCAAGGTGTTGAATGGGAAGAAGGTCAATATCCTACTCCACAGTTTGTTCCTCAAAAGGAGAAGTATGATCCTACTTCTTCCAATGTGGAACAAGCTCAAGATGACCTTCCACCACAAGACCACAAGCTAAAAGGCAAGGACAAGCTTCAAGAGGAGATTGATGCATTTGTTGAAGCACCTCAAGCCATGGTCAAGTGGGTTCCCAAGGAAACGTCAAGTTCTACTTCGTCAAGCTCAACTACAACCCCAAGGATTCCCATCAAGATGATGTGGAACCCGAAGAAGAAGAACTAGAAAGTTCTTGAGGGTGACTCTGCCAACATACTTCACTCACATTCATTTTGGCAAAAACTTGTGCAATCAACTTCCACATTGTGCACTAGTTCATGGAGTCACAAACCCTCTTGTTGGTAAGTCAAGGGACAAGGTAATCATTGCTTTCATGGACATCATCTATTGTGAACTTCAATCTATGTCCATGGATATCCTTGTTTGTTCCTTGTGGGACTAACCCATGTAGGTATTGAAAGTGCCCGAATCCAAAGGATTGCTCCCAACTCTTGATGATCTTCATCAACATTGAGCATCCACATCTTCAACATCTACATGAAGTCTTCTCGACAACCCAAGGTTAGTTTGACCCTTTAAAAGGGTTCTCACATCTAGGGGAGCTTTGCTCTAAAAAATTGAGCTAAAGCATCTTCAAATGATGTGAACACATCAATGCTTTATGTAAAAGTGGTAACCCCACTTGTGCTTAAGCGATGAGTATGACCTATGATCAAATGTTCTCATTTGGCTCCTAAGTCAATATACTCATATAAAGATGACCTAGTCATCGACAAATTGTGTGTTAGTAGCTAGAGTTTTGATTGTGCATGTTTGACACATATTTCATTTGCTATCTTATTGTGTGAGCATGTTGGATGCATGATCTTATCCATTCGAGGACATCCATTTGTTGTTTTGGTCGTTTTGATTTTTCTGACCAAATGGATGGACAAGAATGCCTAAGTACCTCCCCTAGCTATCTATGCTTTCTTGTCTCAAATTCTATTCATGCTTACATCACAAATTTTGAACAAGTCATTTTCGGACCCTCCGGTGAGGAGCACTCGGAGCCACCAATCCGTCAAAGGCTAACTTCCAAAACCTTCTAATTGATTTTGGTCAGACCAACTCACTCAAACTCGGTCGAACCGAAAGCATTTAGACTGATCTAGGTTTTCACCTCGGTGAAACCGAGTTGTGATTTTCGGCGTGACCGAAGTGGATAACTGCCTAGCAGTTATCCATCTCGGTGCCACCGAGTTTTACAACTCGGTCCCACCGACAGCGAAGGGGTATATATACTCCGAGGGCCGCGCGCGTTGATTTCTCCTTCAAACGTTTCGCCCCCACACCCCTTGCTGCCGTCGCCTTGGTCTTCGGATCGTCGCCGTCGTCGCCTGTGCGCCCTCGCCTCAGGTCTCCGTCGCCGTCAACGGACATCTCCTCCGAGCCGTTGCCGCCGTAGAAAAACTCCACCAAGTTAGGGTGAGTTTTGATCCCACTCGTGCTCCCATCTCCGATTCAATGCACGTTTGGATTGCCTAGAATCTTGCCACGATTGAAATCTTCCTGTACACCAGATTAGTTCGTTTGAACTAGATTCGAGTAAAAGTTTTAGGGTTAGGTTTCCGCCGAACACATCTCGGTGAGACCGATTTTATAGTTTCGGTATGACCGATTTGGCCTATGGCCATTGATCGCACCTTCGGTCCAACCGAGTTGTGCAAATCGGTGTGACGAAATGAAAATTCTGTGAAACACTAGTGTTTTCGGCGGATCGAAACCCACTTCGTCAAACCGAAAGTGGTGTGAAAGCTCTGTTAAACACTTGGATTCACGAATCTTAAACTCGGTCCGACCAAATGTCTTCGTGAAAACCTAATACTAGAATTTGAACTTATTTTTTTGCAAAACTTCGCATTTTGTGATGACTCTTCTTCTCTGCCTACACCTTATCTATTCACGGGTTGTCGGCCATGTCGATGCCAAAGATGATCGAACAGGTCGAGACACCCATTGCAGATATTCCAGAGGCAGGCACTAGTCCTGATCCCAGCAGCTCATCTGATGATGGTGAGAGGAGTACACCAAGTGGTTTGCCTCCTGCAGCCACCAGAGCTAGGAAGAAGAGGAACTCAGATGATGAAGACTCAGATTTTGTTGTTGAGGAAGAGGTGACCTCAAAGCCTAAGAGGAAGGTTGTTGCCAAAGAGCAACAAGGTCAAAAAACTAAGAAGGGCACCAGCAAAGTCAAGCAGTCAACAGTTGCTAAGAAGCTGAATTTGGGAGAGGCAGCTGCAAGCAAAGTGAAGAAAACTTCCAAGAGAAAGAGATTAGTGCATGATGATGCAGCAGAAGAGGATGAGGATGAGGAAGCACCCCAGCCTACTCCTCAGAAGCAGAAGCTCATGGGTGGTGCCATTTAGGCTGGAGCCACATCAAAGCCCAAGAAATCTGCTCCAGCTAAGGCAGCTCTAGCAAAGCCTGCTGCCAAGCCCAAGAAGACCGTCAGAAACATTCCAGCATCTGAAAAGAACAAGGATGATGTGCCACCAGCTGAGTCAGATGGTGAAGGACCAGTTTTGCTGAAACTTCGTCAAAAACTGCCACTACATAATGATGCTCATCCTCAAGCTGAGGATATGAAGGCAAGGAAAGATAGAGGTCTCAGGCTATGGAGACAAACTGACCCATATGCCGTGAGGAGAAGAACTGCTGTAGATCCCAGATTTCACACCAGAGAACAGCAGGACTTCTATGAGACCGTGCTGATGGACAAGAAGCCCATAGTCGCAGACACAAGATACGTTGATTGGAAGTACATTGACAGCGAAGAGCACAGAGATTTCTTTCCACATGTGCATGAAAGTTTCACTGCTTGTGGAGTTGCAGACTTTGTAGGTCAGAAATTGACCAATTGGAACGATGAGATGATAATGCAATTCTATGCCACAGCTCACTTCTACCCTGATGGAAAGATTGTGTGGATGACTGAAGGTCAAAGATTTTCTTCTTCTGTTGAAGAATGGGCAGAAATTCTGAATGCTCCAGTGCAACTAGAAGATGATATTGATGTATATGGGATTCCAAAGAAGAATCATGAATCCATGAAGAACATGTACAAAGAGGTTCCAGCAAAGGATTTGGGAATATGGAAGCTCGGCTCAGTCTACTATCTCCAGGCAGGCTTACCTACCACTAATACCATTTTGAGGCATACCTTGATGCCCAAGTCTGGAGATCATCGCATGATCAGAGGATACTCTATCAACATTCTGCACATACTTGATGAGAAAGCACCTTTCAAGGTGATGGACTTGATGGTAGAAACCATTAAGAGGACTGCAACTGACGAGAAAAGGTCGTGTGGATTTGCCCCGCAGATTCAGATTCTTATCAATGCCAATTTTGGCACGGGCACATTCTTGTTGGATAGAGAACATTTACCGTTGCAGCCAGAGCATGAAGACAATGTTGTTGTGATGGATGAGGAGGATCCGACATCTGTTGAAGGTCAAGCAAGATTGAAGCTGCTAAGAAAGCCAAAGCTGACAAGGAAGCAGCAGCAGCAGCAGCTAAACCAAAGAGTTTCGGAGAGCAAATTCTTGAAGCTACCCAAAGGATTGAACAACGCCTGGCCAGCATTGTACAGTCTCAGGAGAGCCAAGAGAGGATAGTTGAGGACAAGATCCACGCTCGGATGTGAAGTCGATCAAGTGCAAGTGATCACAACAAGCTCGAGGCGACATTGAGGAAGCAAAGCGTGAGAAGGAAGAGCTTATGTGAGATGCAGGATGACTTAGTCCAGATTATCGACAACAGATCGCTCCGGTTCCCACAGGACCCGATCTGCTGCTATTCCAAAGGATCGACACCAGACTACAGCTTCAAAGACTCCCACAGTTCCAGCGATTACTCCAACTCCAGCTCGGTGACCACTCCTCCAAAGACATCATCACCAAGTCTTCGCCGATCTTGTCATATCCACTCCGACATCAACCTGACGGAGCCGCCAGCAGAGTCCCCAAGGCGCTTAGCTCTATGCTTTTTCGAACTTTTGGTAACTTGTTGCCAAAGGGGGAGAAATTGTATAGATCATAGGACTTCGAGAGAGAGAGTGCTGTTGTCTTTGCGCTTTTGCTCTTTCGTTCTTTTGCGGTTTCTTTGAGATACTTTTGGTTTTCGAGACATTCAGTGTGTTTGATACTCCGTTTCATTCTACCTTAATGAGTGCTTGGTCGTACTATGCTTTAATGTGTGCTTGATGCTTATCATATGCCATTCACATCTTGTATGACCATTTACTCATGTCTTGGTGATTGGGTGCATGCTGTTCATTCTTATCATTTTGTGCGCTCCACCAAGATGTATGTGACATGGAAGAGTGACCCATGATCCTAATCGATTGTGCATTTGCATTCAAACGCAAATCTTAAATAATGCACAAATTTAGGGGGAGCTCTTGCTTATCACATACTTCTCAAAGCGACGATATTATTCATTGATTATATCCTTTGTCGAAGCTTTGATCTATATGTTGTCATCAATTACCAAAAAGGAGGAGATTGAAAGTGCAACTAATCCCCGGGTGGTTTTGGTAATTAATAACAACATATATATCATTGAACTAATAGTTACTTGAGAATCATTTCAGAGAGTTCAATGATATGGGTATGGCAAGGACTGAAGAAGTGGACCCCCCAAAATGCTAAGGCAAGCATTGGCAAAAGCTCAAGACTCCATTTTTGGTTTAGTGATCCAAGATCACATTGAGTCCATAGGAAAGCCAATACTATTAAAAGGGATGAGGTTATGATGATGATCTGGTTGCTCAAGTGCTTAGTGATACATCTCCTAAACTATCAAGAACTTTCATTGCCATATACACTCATAAGTAATCTCGGTCCCACCGATATTCCAAACTCAGTCACACCGAGATGAACCACCTCAGCCATTAAGCCAAACCCTAGAAAACTCGGATTTTCCGATTCTGAACTCGGTCTCACGAAACATGAGTTGCCAAGCTTCGGAACCTTCATCATCAAATCGGTGTCACCGAGATGATGAAGTCGATCTCACCAAACTGGCTTGCTCTTGTCATTGCACGAATCGGACTAACCGAGATTGTATTTTCGGTCCCACCGAAAATCCCAACGTTCACATTATTTGAACTATCGGTCTCACCGAGTTGTCAACTTCGGTCCCACCGAGTTTGCTCAAATGTGTGTAACGGTTGGATTTTGTGTGGAGGCTATAAATACCCTCCACCCCTCTTCATTCGTGGAGAGAGCCATCGAAAAGAACTACAACTCCTACCTTACATTTACGAGAAGAGAACTACCTACCCTTGTGTTGAGATCAAGTTGCTCCACTCCCACCATATGAAGCTTGATCTCTAGCCTTCCCAAGTTGCTTTCCACTCAATCCTTTCTTCCACCACAGCCAAATCGGTGAGGAGAGTTGAGTGTTGGGGAGATTATCATTTGAAGCACAAGAGCAAGGAGTTCATCATCATCAACAACATCTATTACCTTTTGGAGGTGGTGCCTCCTAGATTGGTTAGGTGTCTCTTGGGAGCCTCACGAGATGTGGAGTTGAACCAAGAAGTTTGTAAGGGCAAGGAGATCGCCTACTTCGTGAAGATCTACCCCGAGTAAGGCTAGCCCTCCGTGGGCGTGAGCCATGATGGAATAGACAAGGTTGCTTCTTCGTGGACCCTTCGTGGGTGGAGCCCTCCGTGGACTCTCGCAGCCGTTACCCTCCGTGGGTTGAAGTCTCCATCAACGTGGAAGTACGATAGCACCACCTATCGGAACCACGAGAAAAATCACCGCGTCTCCAAAATTGCGTTAGCTCTTCTCCACCTCTCTTTACTACATGTGCAATTTACTTTCCGCTGCCTATACTCTAGAATTGCATGTGTAGGGTGATGCTTGACTTGATCATAATTGTGAATCTGCCAAAAACTGTTCTTTGTCAAAAGGCAGAATTTTTATATTGTCAAGTAGTCTAATCACCCCCCCTCTAGACATACTTTCGATCCTACATCATGATTTCTTTGCATTTAAGCATTGAATTATTCAGATGTTTCTATAATCCAAAGCCTTTCCATTCTTTCTGCTTCTGGTTGAGCACCGATACTCACATCAGATCCTATGTGGGCCACCAGACCCTTTGTTGGATTTTATCTGACAACATCCTTCATATTAAATAACCTTTTGGAGCCTTTTCTCAGATACATAATGCCTTTGGTAAATTGTATCCTCTGCCTTCTCAACCATCCGCTGCCTTCGAGCTTGTGTTGTTTTACTCGTGAAGTTTGTGGTATATGTTCCCAAGATGCCCTATGGTTTGAACCTATGCCTTCCTTAATCCATGTGAACCCGAGAGTTTTCACGAGTCATACTCTTCTGGTGTCTTGCAAGATAACATTTCAACACTATAACTTCATTGAATGCGAGAAGTGAATGAAAGGTTATGCATTTGAGAAGTGGGAGTCGACCTTGAACTTTGTGTTCATGCCCATGGAAACCATGTAGATCTTATCATGGAAGCTTCTCGTAACAATAATTATTCCCTTGGTATAATTTGATCCTGTATCCGTGATTTTGGCCTTTGCAATCGTGGTTCCAACCAAGATTGTCTTCTTTGATCCCCTTTCTCGGACAAGTTGAAGTGCTTGCCTTCTGCATATCAATACACATGTCCAAACTCTAATATGGTCTACCTTCGAGTATTACCCCTGGTATCTCGAGAGTATCAAATAACTGAGTTGCTTCGTATGGATATTCATCTAGTATTACTTCTCACCAATTTCAGATTTTCCTCGGGGTTCTGAGTTATCAGTAACTCGAGAACACCGATAAGAGAATCGATCCCGCACTCCGATTCAACAACTCTAAGTAAGTTTCATTGCTTACGAGTTTAATAATCCTTCAGGTCATTCCTAGCCTGATCGGCTATATCATTACCGTGATAAATTTAAACTGTGCTACCTGATCCTTCTTCTCGGAGCACAATTTTTCAACAATGAACTAAGCTTACGTCGCTCTTCCTCATCTTATCATTCCACCTTGAACAACAAGCTTGAATCTGAGCTTGTGTCGTATCCATGGTTCCAATAGCCTATGCTTCATCATTCCTTTTGCTTGATGTTGTGGCTGCTCGGTGGCATCTTCATAGAGCCTCTCGACCTAATTTGTCGTGATCACCATCAATATACCGACTTGTTCTAAGATATCAATCGAATTCTTGAGGAGAAATACCATCCTTGCCCATCGATGATTCGTGTTCTCATTGACACCATCCCTGACTTCCTGCCAATACGGACTTGGTCATGTTTTGGTTATATCTTACATTCCTTGACATTCTTGGAATTGTTCCTTTGTACTTCTTGTGACCTTCAGATTCAATCTTGCTTGAAACACCATGTTAATGTTACCTCGAAGCATGACTATGGTACGCCGAACAACAACAAGAACATTGGAAGTCCATTGCCAAATGTTTCTTGCTCTATTATCTAAACAATGTTGTATGGGTAACGTCATGAATTTTCTCTCCCTTTTACCTAAATGGTAATCTACTTACTATCCTCTCATGGATATCACCATCTGCTTGTCCTTGGAAGGATATACTCCTGATATTTGTGTTTAAACACATTTTCCTTTCCACTGGTCTGATTATGATAATAATCACATTTTCCTTTCCATTGTTTTGTTTCACCTTTCTTGTAATCTAACTTGTCTGAGCAGAGATAATTCCCTGCTAATGTAAACACCTCGGTGTACAGACTATGTTAGTAAGACCTTGTTACTATTGTTGATGACATTCTGGTAGCCGCCGATGGACGGGAACTTTGCCTATTGGTCCGCCTCGTCTTTACGAGCAGGAAAATGGTTCTCTTCGTCCCTCGCCCTTGGTACCAGCGTTGTTGCCAACATAACTGACAGGCTATACTCTGACCTTCCTTGCTATCATGATCGTGCAAATTGATTAGTGCCTTCCTGCTGTTAACCCACATGGTGGGCCCATAACCCACAGTTCCATAGGATCGAAACCTGACTCTCCTGTACATCCCTGTCTTCCAAAACTGTTCCTCGCGCTTGGCTTCATATGTAATTCGCGAGCCACCTTATTGTGATATGTTCTGGTATCAAACGCAATACTTATTCCCATTGCTCTGAACCCCTTTCACCCTCTGTTCCAGGCAACGAATGATTGCCTACCCAGTTGAAGCTTCATATTGCACCTTCTTACCTTGCTCTCAGTGACTTTCGATTTCAACTCGAGAGATGCTTTTATGCCACGTTCACCGAGATAGCCCCTGGTGTACCTATCTCGTGTTGAGCTCCGTCCTTCCCGAGTCTTTCTCCCTTACTCCACCTCTTAAATGTCGGGACAAGATTTCTTGTAGTGGAGGAAGTTTGTAACACCCCGACAATCATGCTACAGTAATCCCCCTCTAATGATGCCTTGTCATCATTGTTACTGTTGCTAACCTCACTTTGATTCTATTCCAGTTCAAATTTCAAATTCAAAATAAAGTCCAAAACTCAAAGTTTTCAAACATGAAAGCTAAAATGTTCAAGGTGTGGAAAATAATCTCTGGTTAATTGTCATGTTGAAACCAACCTCATTTGTGTAAACAAAATGCCCCTGGGGTATTATTTTGTGGTCCAACAATAATTACATTGGCCTTTCCAATTTCTAAAAATGGTTAGCCAACTCCTTCTGACCCCAAACTTTTTATGCAGCTTCACTTTGTTCCTATCTATTTTTGTGCAAAGTGCCACTTTTAACAAAATTATTTTAGTAGCTCTTTTAAATAGGAAACAGAGGCAGAATAATAGAAAAGGGAGAAAACAACTGGACTTTCCCCCACCCTGAACCGACCGGCCCAGCTGGCCAACTGTTCGGCCCAACTAGTAAACTGGCCGGCCCAGTCAACCAGCCCCCCCACCGGTCTCCTTCTCCCTCTGTTCCCGTGGCGCGGTCGCTACAGGGGTGAGGTCGACCCCGACCGCCTCGTCGGCCTCGTCGAGAGGATAAGGCCGCACCCCCCTCAGCCCCTCATCGCCCAGATCTCCCCTCGCCTCCCAGATCCCCCTCGCTTCCTCTCCCTTCTACAGCGCCGGGGAGAAGCGCCCGAAGCCGCCACCGTCTCCGAGCGTCGCCATGGCCCGTCGAAGCCGCGGCCACTGGCCTCGTCGCACCCCACCGCCGTGCCCATCCGCACCGTGGGCCTCGTCTTCTTCGTCTACAGAACCAAGTTGGCGCCAGGGAGCCTCAACAACGCCGGCTGCGCCCGTTCCCCTCGCCGGTGCTTGCCTCGGCTACCTCAGCGATCTGCCAGCTCCGATCCTCCCCGCGTCCACGTGAGCTCGTCGTTGTCTACGTCGCTGTGAGATCCCACGCCGATTCCCCTTCCCATCTCCTGTTTTCGTCTCGCCGTTGATCGTCGTCCCGCGCACGCCAGCGACTCCACGCCTCGGCCCCATCCCCGCCGTCACGCCCGAGCTCCCGAGGAGCTCACGGCCACCGTTGCACCGACGCTGCAGCCGCCCGCCTTCTGCGTCCGCAGTCGCGCCACCGTGCTCGCCGGCCGTTCCCTCCACCCCGCACGCCTGTAGCTCCCTCCTGTAGCCGCCGGCAAGCCAGCGTCCCACCGCGCCATGGCCATGCCTTGCCCCCGCGCCCCTCCCGCTTGCGAGCTGCTGCTCGTCACCGCCTCTGCCCGCCGCCTCCGGCCGCGGCCCGCGCCCGCCGCTTGCCGTCGTGGCCTCGCCGCCGCCGAGCACAACCCCGGCCGGCCTCGCCTCCCCTCGCATGGTGGGCGCCTGGGTGCGCCCCGCACCCACACGCCCGTAACCCGTCGCCCGTTTAGGCCCCGTGGGCCACTAACGTTGGGGCCCCACGCCCCCTTAAAAAAGGTTTTTAAAATAAATAAATAAATACATTAATTAATTAATTGTGTTTAATTAACCTAATCAATTAACTAATCTAATTAACCCTGTTTATGACAGGTGGGTCCCGTTGGACCCACATGCCAGGTTTGACTCTGGTCAGCTGGGTTTGACCTGATGACGTCATGGTGATGTCATGCTGACATCACCTTTCACTGTTCTGGATAACGTTCAATTTAAGTAATTAAATAAATTTCAAAATCTTTAAAACTTTGATAAATTATATAAAATAAACCGTAACTCCGATGAAAATGTTTTCTACATGAAAGTTGCTCAAAAAAATGAGACGAATCCGAACACGCGGTCCCTTTACCTGTCAGATGCCTCTAACTATCTGAACATGGAACTTTCCCCCTCCGGTCATCTGTCTGACACAGGTCCGGAACCGGGAAAACATTCCTGGTTGACTCCCCCCTTCGCCGGTATCGTGTAGCACCGCGTTAGAACACGTCTAGCTCTGCATGTTGTCCTGTTATGCACTTGTTTGCTATGTATTTACTGTTTCCCCCCTCTTCTCTTCGATAGACCCCGTGACGATGTTGATGCCCGTGTGATCGACTACGTCACTGACGACCCCTCCTTCTCCCTGAGCAACCAGGCAAGCCCCTCCTTTGATCATCCCGATATCGCCCATTCCGTTCTCTCATGCTTGCATTAGATTTTGCTACTGTTATTGTTTGCTCCTATTCTGATGCATAGTCTGCTTTTGTAACCTGCTTATTGTTAGCTTACCTGCTTATCCTAAACTTCTTAGTATAGGTTGGTTAGTGATCCATCAGTGACCCCCCTTTTCCTTGTTGCCCCTGCTTCATCATCGAAGACCCGATCAACGAGATCGAATACCAGGCCCCGGCACCGCACATCACTTTCCCCTTAGTTGCTCGACACTGCTGGGTTACTATCGAGTGCCGACGATGAAACCTCTACAACACTTATGATGTTAACCCTGTAGTGTAGCTATTCGGTCGTGGTCATCGAGGGTGATTCCGCCTTAACCACTTCCGATACGACTCTGTCGTGCAACCCCTCAAGTGTGAACCTCGGGGGTGATTCCTCTTATGTTCACATTGATGATTACGTCGAGTGGAACTCACGGGGGGTGATTCCTCGGGTTTTCCCCTTGATGTTTAGACACACAGTTACTATGATTACTATGACTTTACAATGAACCATGTTACTAAAGACGGGTCGACCCTGAGGGGTACCCGCGCGAGTATAATTGTGAGTGATGTGGAGACGGGTTGACCTGGAGGGTATCTGAGAGTTGAATACGAGGCGTGGCCAGTCATTCTTAGCCCTTGCCGCAAGTCCTCGAGATGGGGCGACGGGGTCACATCTTTCGTGAGTCTCTGCTCGTGACCGCACTACCAACACACTAACGATTTGGATATTTGATCCGAGGGGCCTCTGCCCTGATAGCACTAACCATCACGTGGGCATAGTATGGGCGTTCTGCGTCATATGCATCAGCCGAAGCTTAATAGACATCAAGAATGAAGCGGCGCACGCTGGTTGGACTGGTAAGCACCTACCTTTTTAAGGAGGTAGCTAGGTCTACTCATGCCGCCCACGCGTCGCAGGAGTTCGGGAGATGGCCCATGACCCCGGGGCATAGGTTTAGTCTGGCGTGCTGACCTCTCTATTAAGCCTAGGTCGGGTTGCGGCGTATTGTTTGGCCGAGGCCGGGCATGACCCAGGAAAGTGTGTCCGGCCGGAGTTAATCGAGCATGGTGGGTAAGTTGGTGCACCCCTGCAGGGAAGAACTAATCTATGCAAAGCCTATCCTACGGTAACAGACACTTGGAGTTGTATCCCGATCGATACAACTAGAACTGGATACTTGAGATGAGACTTGGATATGAGATGATAACTGGATAGTATGGCTCTGGGATTGGTTTCTCGCAGGGAGTCGAGAAAGGATCTCTCGCCGAGGTTGATAACACTACTACTAATTTACTTCATTCTACTCTACTCCCACCTGTTTGCTGCAAGATAGTGGTTTCCAGAAGATGCTAGTCTTCGATAGGACTAGGTCTTCTCTCTATTCTGGCATTTGTGCAGCCCAGTCCACATATACAACCTTCCTTTGAGAATGTTGCATATGTAGTGTAGATCCTTGCTTGCGAGTACTTTGGATGAGTACTCACGGTTGCTTTGCTCCCCCTTTTCCCCCTTCTTTCTTCTTTCTGGTTGTTGCAACCAGCTGGTGGAGTCCAGGAGCCAGATGCCACATTTGACGACTGCTACTACCCCGAGGGTGCCTACTACCACGTGACGGACGCCGACGACCAGGAGTAGTTAGGAGACTCCCAGGCAGGAGGCCTTGCCTTTTCGATCGTTGTTGCTTTTGTGATAGCCTTCTTAAGGAAAACTTATCTAACTCATGTCTGTACTCAGATATTGTTGCTTCCGCTGACTCTTGTGAATTCGAGCTTATGTATTCAAGCCCTCGAGGCCCCTGGCTTGTAATATAAAGCTTGTATTATTTTAATTTGTGTCTAGAGTTGTGTTGTGATATCTTCCCGTGAGTCCTTGATCTTGATCGTACACATTTGCGTGCATGATTAGTGTACGATTGAGTCGAGGGCGGCACACTCGACCACAGAAATGGGAGACACGGTACGAGGTGGCGGCATGGACAGCAGCAACGACGCCCGTGCGCTGCTCCTCGTCGAGCTGGCCTAGAGCGACGAGTTGCTGAACCGCGCGCTGGATTGGGGCGGCAACTGGTTCTGTCGGGCGAGGGGAGGGAGGTGGATCAGCGAGCTGCATAGCTCATATCGGGCGGGCTACCTAGCTGGCTTGGATGCGGAATAACTACTCTTTGTAAGCCATTGTAAGAGTGGACAAAATGGTGGAGGAGATAGGGGAGCGGCGGAGGTGTGCGATTCTTGGCCGATGTTTTGCCTCATTTAAATAGGAGATTAAATAGACGGCGGATGGGAGGAGCTCGGTCGGTGTTGCGTTTAACACCGGCCCGGTCATGAACGAACGAGTGTCCAGAGGGGGTTTCTCGGCTTCCACATGGGCGGGTTTCATGGATGCGTTTGAATGCGGCACGGAGGCGTGTTCAGCCGGGCGTGCCGCGAGTGGCGCCCTCGACTCTGACCTAGGACACCGTGTCGTTCTTCCACTAACATGTGGGCTCTTTAGGTGCATGTCCTGCATGTCAGTGACCCAACACAGGCAGCGCACAGTAGAGGAATCTTTGGTGGGCCAAGGCGGTCAGAAGCGGGTGAGGGCGTCCTGGATTAGGGGGTATCCGGATAGCCGGACTGTGTACAATGTCCGGACTATTGAAGCATGAAGATACAAGACTCGAGAATTCGGCCCGTGTCCGGATGGGACTTTCCTTGGCGTGGAAGGCAAGCTTGGCGATCCGGATATTATATTTCCTTCGTTGTAACCGACTCCATGTAAACCCTAGCCCTCTCTGGTGTTTATATAAACCGGAAAGGTTGGTCCTTAGAAGGCCGATCACAATTACAATCATACCATCATAGGCTAGCTCTTAGGGTTTAGCCTCTACGATCTCGTGGTAGATCTACTCTTGTACTACCCATATCATCAATATTAATCAAGCAGGAAGTAGGGTTTTACCTCCATAGAGAGGGCCCGAACCTGGGTAAACATCTGTGTCCCTTACTTCTTGTTACCATCAGCCTTAACGCACAGATCAGGGCCCCCTACTCGAGATCCGCTGGTTTTGACACCGGCATTGGTGCTTTCATTGAGAGTTCCTCTATGACGTCGCCGCAAGGCTCGATGGCTCGTCTCGTCATCAAGATGACATTACCTCGGAGGGGGCTCTGGCTGTAGGCCAGACGCTCTGACTCGGCGGCTTTATCATGGCCGCCCCATCCATGGAGGCGGTGATGATGGCCTCTCGGGTCATCAGTCATAACCTTCGCGTCAGTTTGGAACTCGCCGAACAGATGGATCCAATGGAGCTCTCCTCCCTTAATGAACTCTTGGATCGCATCGCCGCTCTGGGAGTCACTATGATCTATGACCGGATTGGGCTTAAACCCGACCCAAGGGAGATCGGGTCCCTGCCGGCCACCCATGAGGTAGCGATAGTGGAGGAACCACGTGCGGATTTTTCCTCAACTTTGAGGACGAATTATGTTCGGATTGCCGAACTCCTCGAGCCGAAAACCTGCTCAAAGGAAAACACGACCCAGGCCCCGGGCTTAGAATCAGACACTAGGCCAAAGAAATTGGGTAATATTCTGGATCCCGAGCTGTTAAGCTCGGAACCGCCCATGCCCTTGGGCATTGGATCGGATCAAAATACGGATTTTGCTAACAACACCTATCTGGACTTAAGTTGTCTCTCCCGCATCAGGCAGGAGCCCCAGGAAATGGTACATCATTACTGGGCCAGATTCCTCCTTGCACTTAGCAAGGTCAAGGTCTGCCGCAAGGGGTACATGGTCTCGCTCTTCTGCAAAAACTGCATGGACGAAGGGCTCCTCAACGCTATAAGCCGTCGTGACATAGTACGCTTCGCGGACTTGGCGATCATAGCATGGAAGTACTGTGCGATGGAGAGTGCTTGGACGACCCAAACAGAATTTTGGGATAGTATCGCTCTCACTAAGACCTTTGTCCGAATTAAACGGACGAACTCTCGTAGGACATCCTATCCAATCCCCAAGAAACCGAAACCCACCCCAGGGCGGGGATCTGTATTGGAAGAATGGCTCGACGGGCCATGTAAGCTCCACAGTATGCCAGATACAATGCCGACTCATAGCCTTAGGGCATGTTGGATACTCCGACAGGTGGCAAAAAGTGGCGAGGATCTTCTTGTAAGCCATAAAGCGGAACAACATCCCGCTAGTGGACATAATACGGTACTAATAGTCTTCGAGAGTTTCACATCAAACAATAGGTGCAAGCGAGCTCACAGAAGCTCTGCGGAAATTTGCCATGTGGCAAAGATAAACCCCTAGAACGACACCGCTATAACTTTCAATGCCAGTGATGAACCTTGATTCCAGACAGTCTGAGCACCGCCCGCTTTGGTCCTTAGCCCAAACGTGGACGGCTTTCGGCTCACCAAAGTACTCATGGACGGCGGAAGCGGGTTAAACTTGATCTATGAAGAAACGCTCAACAAAATGGAAATTGATAAAGGGTGCATTGAGCAAAGCGGCACCACCTTCAGGGGAATCATCCCTACTCGGGAAGTGCGGTGCGCGGGAAAAATCACACTCGATGTGGTATTCGGCACCCCGAAGAATTATAGGTCCGAAGAAATCACATTCCAAGTGGCTCCCTTCAGCAGCGGATACCACGCCCTTCTAGGGCGGGACGCATTTACAAGCTTTCAAGTTGTACCCCGTTACGGGTACATGAAGCTTAAAATGCCCGGGCCCAACGGAATCATCACTCTAGCTAGTGATCCGGACGTCGCACTTCATGCCGAAAACAAAACCGCAGCACTAGCCCTGGAAGCATTATCCGAAGCCCTAGCAGCCGAAGAGTTAACAACACTGTGGGCCACAGTGGACAGGGATGACGTGATACTCAACAAACGACCCAAGTCCACCTCATTCAAACCTGCAGACGAGATAGTCAAATTCCAGGTCCATCCAATGGATCCCACAAAGACAGCATCCATTGGGACACAGTTGAGCCCCGTGATGGATGCCGCACAACAAGATTTCTTACGCGAGAATTGGGACATTTTCGCCTAGCACCCTTCGGACATGCCAGGCATCCCACGCCGGCTGGACGAACATAGCCTCAATATACTAAAGGGATACAAACCGGTCAAACAGACCCTAAGGCGGTTTTCAGAACCAAAACGGCAAGCCATGGGGGAAGAGGTAGCCAAGCTGCTTGAGGCCGGATTCATCAGAGATATTAAACATCCAGATTGGCTGGCAAATTTGGTAATGGTACCAAAAAATGACAAATCTTGGCGCTTATGCGTCGACTTCAAAGACCTCAACAAGGCTTGCCCCAAGGATCCCTTTCCCCACCCTCACATCGATCAAATCATCGATGCCATAGCTGGACACGACTCGCTGTGTTTTCTCGACGCATACTCCGAATACCATCAAATAAAGATGGCAGAGTCCGACCAAGCTGTAACAGCTTGTATAACGCCATATGGCCCTTTTTGCTTCAATACTATGCCCTTCGGGCTCAAGAATGCCGGCGCAACCTATCAACGCATGATTCAAACATGCCTAGAAAAACAAATCGGCAAAACAGTGGAAGCATATGTGGACGACGTGGTCATAAAAACTAGACACGTCGAAACCCTAATAGATGACTTGAGGCTCACATTCGATAACCTCCGGACATACGACACCAAGCTGAATCCGGAAAAATGCGTTTTCAGTGTCCCCTCGGGGAAGGTGCTCGGCTTCATCGTTTCCAATAGAGGAATCGAAGCGAATCCAGCAAAAATCCGAGCTCTCTCACAGTTGGCTATACCAACAGACCTTAAGCACATCCAGAAGCTAGCTGGATGCATGGCCGCTTTATATCCAGGCTAGGGGAGAAAGCATTGCCTCTTTACCGCCTCCTTCGGTGCACCGAACACTTTGTATGGACGGATGCGGCCGCGGCCGGACTCGATGAGATAAAGTCCTTATTGGCCAGTAATCTAGTCCTAACAACGCCAAACATCGGCGAACCTATGCTACTATACATAGCTGCAACACATCAAGTGGTAAGCGCAGTGCTCGTCTTCGAATGAGAGGTGGACGGACACAAATTCCCGCTTCAAAAGCCGGTTTATTACGTATCCATGGTCCTCACCCCATGCAAATCCCGATACCCACACTATCAGAAAATAGCATACGCGGTCTTCATGGCATCCCGGAAGCTAAGACACTACTTTCAAGAGTGTAATTACCGTCGCCTCGGAAGTACCACTCAATGACATAATTAATAACCGCCACGCTATGGGCTGGATTGCTAAATGGGCTATCGAGATCCTCCCGTTTGACATAATATACAAACCACGACGGGCCATCAAGTCGCAAGTACTGGCTGACTTTGTCACCGAATGGACGGAAGCCGAACTCCCTAAAGAGTACGACGCGTACTCCAATTGGATCATGCACTTTGACGGCTTTAAAATGCTGGCCGGACTGGGAGCAGGGGTAGTCTTGACGTCTCCCACCGGGGACATGGTCCAGTATGTCCTACAAATATTATACACAGACTCCAACAATGCAGCCGAATATGAGGCCCTGTTGCATGGTCGGTCTCTATGGGCATCCAACGCCTGGAAGTGCGCGGGGATTCGAACCTTGCAATATCACAAATAAATGGAGACTTTGATCCCAAGGATCCAAAAATGGCGGCCTATCGTAATGCCGTCCTCAAAATGTCAGCTCGGTTTGAGGAGCTCGAATTCCACCATGTGGCTCGAGAAAACAATCAAGCGACGGACGTCCTCGCCCGCATCGGCGCCAAACACGACCCTGTCCCACCTAATATATTCCTGGAAAGGTTGTTCAAGCCATCCGTGGTATGGGAAGGGGAGTCCGGCAACATCAGCACGGATCCGAATACACCCCCAGACTCTGAACTATCAGACACAATCGGAGGCTCTGCCACCGAAATAACTTCTTCGGCCCACGAGATCATGGCCGTAGTCGCCCCGTGGACCGAGCCTTTCTTGGCCTACCTAAATAGGCATGAGCTCCCCGAAGACCAAATTGAAGCATGCTGCATAGTTCGGTGCTCTAAAGCTTACAAAGTCCACGAAGGGGAACTCTACAAGAAAAGTGCGACCGGAGTGCTCCAAAGGTGCATCTCCGAAGAGGAAGGGCGGCAACTCCTGGCTGAAATCTATGCCGGACTGGGCGGACACCACACCGCATCTCGAGCGCTAGTCAGCAAAGCCTTCCGTACAGGCTTCTATTGGCCAACGGCCTGAGCAGACGCACAGGACCTTGTCCAACATTGCGTCGGCTGCCAGCTCTTCGCTAATCAAAGTCATATGCCCCCTACTGCTCTCCAAACAATCCTCATAACTTGGCCCTTTGCGGTCTGGGGGCTGGATATGGTCGGACCTCTTAAAGGGGGAAGTCATAAGAAAAAATACTTATTGGTCATGGTGGACAAATTCACCAAATGAATCGAAGCCAAACCAGTTAAAACGGCTGAATCCGGACCAGTAATAGACTTCTTATCCGGGGTCGTACACCGATACGGTGTCCCCCACAACATCATCACTGATAATGGCTCAAATTTCATAGCCGATGAAGTGAAAACTTGGTGCGGCAAAATGGGCATTAAGCTCGAATACGCTTCCGTCTACCACCCTCAAACGAACGGCCAGGTCGAACGGGCAAACGGTCTCATTATGAGCGGCATCAAACCCAGACTTGTGCGATCCTTAACAAGATCGGATACACACTAGGTAGAGGAGCTCGACTCCGTACTCTGAGGGCTGCGGACCACACCGAATCGAACCACCGGATATACACCATTCTTTATGGTGTACGGCGTGGAAGCAGTACTACCCTGCGACATAGTACATGATTCGCCACGCGTACGCATGTAAGTAGAGAAGGAAGCCGAGTTATATCGGCAGGATAACTTGGATGCCCTAGAGGAAGTGCGCGATGTCGCAAAAGCCCATTTCTCATTCTATCAGCAGCAGGCTCGGCGATATCAATGCAGCTTACAATATTGGCGAGCTCGTTCTACGCCTACCGGAGAAGAAGAAGGACAAACTCAAACCCAGATGGGAAGGTCCCTTCGTCATCGACAAAGTTCTCACTGGAGGGGCGTACCGCCCACATAATGCATCTGATAAGAGACTCGAGCCAAACCCATGGAACGCGGCTAGACTCCGGAGATTCTACGCCTAAACACCGAACGCAGTGTTCGTCTCCTCACCCATTCTTTTTAATTGTGCTCCACCTCTGTCTCTCTCCTTTCTCGACCATCTTTCTCTTCACAGAAAATATTTAATATAGTGTGGATTCCCGGATCATCCCGGCCGTACCATGTGTGCAAGCTGTACCTGGGGGCTTCCTATTCGGAAGCTAGACATAATTACTTTAATGGCTTTTTGACCATCGCATATGTGTTCCTTTTCCATATGTGCCTTTTCTTCACCATTGTATGCATCAATATGACTTAAGATGTGGCCAAGCTGGGTTGCCTAGATCTTGTGTTTATGCCCTACGTTCCCGTTAATTCTGCTAGGGCATAAGGGGAGAACCTCTGCTATTGTTACTGCCGGTTAAGCCGGATGTGTACCTCAGACTGGGTGTAGCCGAAAGCTAGTTTCCTTAAGAGAATATTCGGTCGGTGAACAAAGGATGTATTCGTTGGTTACAACAAAAAACCCCAGAAGCTTTGTGTCAGGACCCCGACTCAATGCCACATCGATCTAGCATGTAACACCTCATACCACTTTGCGGCCTCACGCACGGTATTCCCACGGGTGTCGCCTTACCTTTGCCCGGGACCGTTTGCGCCTTTTGGCACACGTATATGATAGTGTCGCTAGCATCCATATGATAAGGAGCCCGGGCTGACATGGCTAGTCGTAAACCCAAAGTGGCACAGACTTATAGGGACAGGCATCCATGACCCAGCATCGAACGTGTCGGTCATCAGCGAGTGAGTTCCGGGCTGTAGCACTGGGCTAGCAGGACTCCGGTAAACCGGGCTGTAGCGGGCTAACAGGACTCCGGTACTCAACGCATGACATTTACCGAAGGACAGACACGAGAACGAAGAAGGACACATGCCGGCCAGCCTAAGTGTTCGGAGCGGAGCATGTTACCATGGCTCGGTGGAAACACCGGAGACATTTCCGTAAGAGAGGCTACTAAAGATAAACAACTAGATAGTCGATCCCACACATACCAAGCATTTCAATAACATACACACAATATGCTCGATATGTGCAAATACAACATGGCATCACAACATGACTCTCGACTCAAGTATTTATTCATTAGGCTTCGAGGAGCGAGATATTACAAACAGGGTCTCATGACCCAACATTGAAACATACAAATCAAAGCACAAGCGGAAGCCAAAATGTCCGAGTACGACATCTACAAATGAAAAAGGCTTAGAAGCGACTATCTACCAGATCTGCCGAGGGCACAAGATCGTAGCTGAGGTAACAAGCTAAGCGTCGAAGTCCACGTGGAACTACTAGCGAGACCAAGTCTCTCTGCAAAAACATAAAATAGGCAAGCGTGAGTACAAATGTACCCAGCAAGACTTACATCGTAACTAACTACATATGCATCATTATCAACAAAGGGATGGTGGAGTTTAACAGCAACAAGCCAGCTTTGACTCGGTGGCTATCCTAAACTACATTGCGCAAGTAACTCTTTTGAGGTGGCGCACACGAGTCCACATATTCACCATATCAATACACCACTATGGATCCGATCCGTCTTCCTACGAGAACGCCATCCATAGCACTCACACTTATCTTGCGTATTTTAGAGTATCGACTTTCACTTGTCTATGAACTGTTATAGGCAACCCAGAAGTCCTTTACCACGGACACGGCTATTCGAATAGATCATATTCACCCTGCAGGGGTGTACTTCTTCATACATGTTTCCACCACTTAGCGTCTGCACACGACATGTGCTCGGCGGACTTCAGCGAAAGCCGACGTGGGTGTAGACCACGACCTACCTAGACACTCAAGTCTCTAGTCCAGGTTTATCGCCTATTTGGGTTCCATCTATGAGGAGTTCCGGCCGAAGTTTCGCTCACAGCCCCAAACGTATGTGAACAGGGTTCCGTGACACGAATCGGGTGCCCGGTTTACCCGGCCACGTGCCTACCGCATCTCAGCCCACCCCTACGGTCAGCACTACGCACGGCCTCCAGCATACTACAAACACCAGAAACTACTTGCCACTCCTGGGCAGAGGACAAGGTGAATAAGAAGTCGGCGGGGTCATATTTCAGGGCCCAATGCATGGTAGTAGCTGAATCATGGATCACAAACACAGAACTCAGTTCCTAAGGACGGCTTCAATGAGACAACCCACCATGTACTCCTACATGGCCTCTCACCGATACCTTTACCAAATCGTGTTCACACACTTAGCTCACACAGTGAGGACATGTTCACACACCTCGATTCATCCTCGATGGATCGGACCGACTCAACTCTAAGCGATAGCAGGCATGACAAGCAAGCATGAATGAGTAGGCACAATAGGGCTCAAACAACTCCTACTCATGCTAGTGGGTTTCATCTATTCTTGTGAAATGACAGTCATGCAAAGGATAAAGGGGTTCAGCTACATGGCAAGTATCGATGAATCGTTGTTGTCCTAATGCGATAAAATAGAGCAGGAGCGAGAGAGTGGGATTGTATCGGAATGAACAAGGGGGTTTTGCTTGCCTGGCACTTCTAAAGATAATATAGTTCTTCATTGGTGTCATCGAACTCATCGTCGGAACCACGTCTATCGAGAGGGGACAAACACCGGCAACTGAGAAAGAACACAATCAATGCAATGCTACAATATGATGCATGATCATGACATGGCAATATGCTGTGATTTGAGCTAATGCATCTAGCTATGATTTAAATGAAGTTGGTTTGAATACATGATCCAAATTCAAACTCCATATATGATTATTTAAAGGCCCTTTATTTGTTTTGTCCAAAACAGAGGACAAACATTGTTCAAACATGCATGAAAATGGTACAGATGGATTCCTTGAATTTTTCTGATAATTTTTCATATATAATTTATTTGATTTGGAGCTACGGTTGATTTTATATGAATTTCAGAAGTTTAGGCAATTTTCTGGATTTTCCTGATTTATTTGAAAACCAGAAAATGATTTATTCGTCGACATTAGGTCATCTTGACCTCAGCAGGTCAACAGGCGGGTCCAGGTCAAACCTGACCAGTGGGGTCCACACGTCAGTGGCTAACTAACTAATCTAAATTAATTAGTGTTAAACTACTATTAACTAAAATTGTTAGTGGAGTAATTAAACTTAACTAAAAATTAAACTAGGATTAGCTGGGGCCCTGGGCCCACTTGTCGGCGACCAGGGAGGTCGGTCGAGGTCAAACCCGGTCGTGAGGTCAAACCCACCGGCGGCTTGACGCCGGCGAGGCTTGCGGGCGGGCTTGGTTTGGCCTCCGTCGACCAAATCGATGGCGGAGATCGCGCTTACGTGTTCTTTGGTGGACTCGCTGCGCGTCGAGTGGTGCAAAGCGGTGTGTCTTGGGTGGCGGAGATGACGCCGGCGTCGAGCCAGGCGGCGGCCGGAGCTCGGGGGTGCACGGAAACGCGGCTGCAGCGTGCAAACGCACGAACTAATGTGCTCAAGAGCCTCTACGCGATGTGGCAAGCACAACGAACGCACACACGGGGCCGATAGGTCACCGGGGCCAAGCCGGCGACGAGCGCGGGCGGCGGCGGGTTCGGGCGTAGGTTGTTCGGTGGCTACGGCGGCCTACGGAGAAGAAGAGAGAGATGGACGGGGGCAGAGGCTCACGGCGAGTCGGACGAGGGGGTCGGCGAGCTCGGAGACGGTCCGGAGTAGTTGGGGCGACAAGGGGGATCTCCGGCGGCCGGGGATGAAGACGACGTCGATGGAGGCGCTCCAGGGCCTCCCGAGGCGCGTCGATTGGCGGAGGGGTAGCCGGCGACGTGGTGGAGCTTTTGGGCACGACGGAGGGGCGAGGGATCGGCGGTAGCTACGGCAACTGTGGTCGGTGGCGACGGCAGCGCTCGGCCGCATGCAGAGAGAGAGCAGAGGAGGGGGAGGGCGTTCGGGAGAGAGTGAGAGGGGACCGGGGGGTGCGTGGCGTCTCGCAGAGGCGTCCAGGCGTCGAGGTGGAGCGGCAAGGAGGTGGCAGGCGCGTGGCACAAGACAGGCACACGCCCGGCGTCCTTCATCATGAGGAAGCACAGGGGGAGGCTAGTGGGCTGGGCTGGCCAGTGGGCCAGCCAGTGTGGCTGTGTGGGGGTGCGGGTAAGAAGCCAGTGCGTCTCTCTGTTTTATTTTCTTGTTCTGTTTTCTATTATTCTGTAAATTTAGGGCTTTATTAAAAATGCCAGGGTATTACCAAAAATCATGAAACTGCTCCATGTCACTGTTTGGAATATTTCCAACAGTAAACATTTCAGTTTGTAATTATTTGAGCATTTAAAATATTATTAGCAATTAAATGCCCAAATGCAAATACTATATAATTTAATTCAAAAATCCAGGATTAGCCTATAAATATGTTCATCATTTTTGGAAGAGGTTTTCACCTTTAACAGAAATCATGAACATTTCCAAAGGGCATTATGGGTTATTGAAAATATTTTTATTTAACCTAGTTAAATTTCATTTGGTGCTATGGTTTCAACAATCCCCATTTCAAATTTCTTTGGAATTTAAACATGATGCAACACTCTAATGCATGCACTAGGCATTGTCAGAACTAGGGATGTGACAGCTCACCCCCACTGAAACAAGAATCTCGTCCCGAGATTCAAGCGTAGGGTAAGATGAAAGGGAAGCACAAACTAATATAATCTTCACGATCCAGGTTGCACTTCAAATGAACGTTGATTCGTTCACCATCATTGTCTCGAAGTCTTGCTCTGAGAACTCCATCCCACATGACAACAAGTAGAAAGGGAGAACTCTAGTAGGATCGATCTTCTCGAAGATCAAACAACTTAGGATCAGCTCACGGGGTGAGTCATAAAAACATCTCGCAAGCTGAGATGCAAAGCACACATCTAGAGGAATGGAGTGGAACAGATGACGAGGGTTCACTAGGTAGACAACAATTCCACACCTAAGTGGGTGGTGAACGGTTGTCAACGTAGCGAGAGTTTGAGTTGCCATGATACCACAGCGAGACATTTTAGAGGAAGGCAATTCATAGATTATTACCTTAAGTGGCAAAAAGAATTACCTTTGATTCAGAGATAATTGAGAATCTTTATACCGGCCTAAGGCAATCACAATCGATCACTTGGCAGGGTTCAAAAGAATGACATATCCGGAATCGAATGAATGATGTGGATTACCTTGTTGAAAAGAACACAAGGGTTGATTTTAGTTACTGGGGAGAAGCTCAATAGTAGAGAGTGAATCCTCTGTTGGAATGGTTATAGCATAACCGAGGAAACTGAGAGCACTATGCAATTAATGCCGACAATAAAACCTAGAGCTTGCGCGTGCTCTCAAGAACTTGAGCATTTCCATATTCATCAAGGTTTTACCAATATCCGTGTCAGGGATCCTGGCAACACAACATACTACCATGATGAATAGAGATGGACGATGCAGATGCATAGGAAGATAACACTTTCTCCGATTTCACCTTAGCGGGGCCAAGGGAACTAAATCTGGATGATCGACCGAGAGACATTTAGCACTCCGCTTCTAATGTTCTCCTTGATGTACTAGCGTATCCTATTCATTGAAATGGTCTGGTACCTAGAACATCAAGTAAAGGTCGGACTTCGGAACACAAAAATCACAAGGCACACAAATAGGGAATAATTCCTAGGAAGTCCTTATGAAGAGGTGGCCAACTTCTTCAATCAAGATATTACAATAACAGGTCTTCCGGCTAGGTGTGTTAGCCACGCATCCACTTTACCGGTTACAGAGAGACCAATATTATAATTCTTGGGAAACGTTCCAACCATCATATCTGCCTGAGAATCAGATCTGGTTGGTGTCGGAATAATCTAGACTCATCGAGTCTTAGAAAGAAAAATGAAAGTTTACAACACAAACCGACGAGAAGACGTTGCGTGATTCTCAGGAAATGAACTATGATAGCAAGCTCCAAAACATGAGCTGGTTCTGCTACAACATGTGAACACGTTGTCCGAGACAAGCATGACCACACAGTAGCCTTATAATAAAACATTGCCGAGTTCTGGTGGGGAACCATCGTCGAGGATAACGAAATCTTGTACAATTCCGTCTGGTACCTTCGGGACTAGCACTTAGAACTTATTAACCTTGAACAAATCAATTAGTGGCTTGGTGTGCTAGGAACACATATAGAATGGAGGTTGCAAGTCTCCGAACCACAGAATACTTCGCACGTATGCATGACCGATTTGGGATGATTCCAAAGGAGGCAACATTGACTTTCTCGAATCCACGGCGGCAACTTGCATCAAATGCACATGAACTGGAGGAAGTCACTTCTTACATCCGAACATATGCTTCATGAGCTAGCATGAGCAAATGCTTTAAAAAGTTTCCAACACTAGCTTAATGTTCGATAAAATTATGGAGAAGACAAGGATGTTGTCGATGGGCTCAACAACAATTCATCCAGATTCCCATGGAGATGTAATTCCATAACTAGGTGAACAAGGTGATAGTATTGGTCAGACCCAAAAGACATAATGGTGTATGCTCGAGGAAAATCCACGAGTAAGACGACATTACGAACATCGTTGGTTCTGTTTTGATTTGAGAATAGCCCATACTCAAATCAAAGTTTTGGCAAGGCAATAAGTCCAACAATTGATCACGAGGATCAATCAATGAAGATATTACCTTTCTTCAACAAACACACAAGATATCCCTTATCATGAACTAAATCGAACAGGTTTTCATCTTCCAACTCTCCAAGTTATTGTTTAGCTTGACCAACTAGCTCAGGGGTATCCAACACAGATTCTTGGAGAAGAGAATGGCTTATAAGAATAAACCAACTTGACCACGAGCTCAACATAGCGGTCAGGTGACAACCTGGTAATACTTCCGAGAAGATATACAGAAAATCACGAACCACCGGTATGTTACTAAGCTCGAGAGCAATCTTGCTTTTCAGGGCAAGACGATATGATCAAATAAGCAAGGGACTGAATAACCCTAACTCATTGATTGAGGAGTGCACCAGAATAAGGACTAGGTAGCATGATCAATCTTAGGGTGACGATTCAATAATCAACACACTATGAATGAGGTTATCGTCCATTCAACTACCAAGCGACGGAGTTGCTAGCAGTATTGATTTCACACACCACGATTCACTTGTCGGCATTCCGGTTACAATAACACGAAAAACCGAGGAGTGAACAATGATGGCAAGAAGTATTACTGCATCAAGAATTCATAAGAGGTAGTGCAATTCTCATGATATTCTTAATATAAAGATAATAATACTCCAAGGTAGAACAGAACAAAAGTTGGATTGGCATTTTGATCATGGAATACAACTACTTTGACCCAATCCTAGATATGGATCAGGTTACGAGTTTGTTTCTCCTAGTCATTCCGAATAGAATGGCTTGACGACCACAAGAGTAATAGGTATCGATGAACGACCGCATGCATAATCTTGACTATCAAATGATAGACGGGAGTCAGAATACAACTAAAGAGGGACAACTCAAAGGAACATATGATTTTCTGAGTTGTGGATGCATAGATTAGTATGTCGAACCAACTTCAACATATTTCTTCCAGATAACCCATGCAGAAAGGTAGAACTGGTAGAGTCACAATATAGCATGGAGAACTCTTCAAGAGCACTCTTGTTGTGATCTTTTGATCCAACAAACTTCTGCCATAAGTGGTTCATAGTATTTGGAAGAAGGAAATACCACGAACCTCGAGGACTAATGCAAAGGTTACTAATTTACTAAAGGAACTAGCAAACACTATCAACAGGAGGTAAGTAGGGTGAATCTCGGGTCCAAAACCCAGGAATAGAATACCTACTAACTAATAACATCACGGGATGCTTTCGAGAATGATGGCCAGAATCATCACATGGGGAACACAAATCATGGCTAGTTTACTAGATGATCCCCTAAGACACCTAGGGTCATAATAATAATTCCAACATATATGTCGAGGCAATAGAATACCTCAACTCCGCAATTAGTGTGATTAACCTGGCCCAAAGGAACATCAAGACCAAAGGGAAAGGATTTGCAAGTGCATCAAATTGTTTAGAAACCTGGGATGACTCGGACAGCATAACGGCTGTAAATGCTCAAAATGATTGAGACATGCTATAAGAATGGTGGCATAGCCACTCCGAAGCACAATATCAAGGTTTCGAGATCAACAGTTATGAACATACGAAAGTAGTAAAACTGAACTGAGATTTGAAACTAACAATTCTATAAGTCTATGGATTAGTAACACGTCATCCTGATAGATAGACAAGAAGGCCTAGTTCTTAATCCCCGTAGAAAAGAAGAGGATGACTCAGATCAGAAGGCCATGAGGTGTAAGGAGTAAAAAGAGCCTTACGTTCCCTTCCCACAATCAATTCCCTTACATAACTAAAGCATTTCTAGACTCAACTTCAACCAGTTTGGCTTGGTAATCCTACAGGCAGTCAAGCTCTGATACCAAAGCTGTCAGGACCCTGACTCAATGCCACATCGATCTAGCATGTAACACCTCATATCACTTTGCGCCTCACGCACGGTATTCCCACAGTGTCGCCTTACCTTTGCCGGGACCGTTTAGCCTTTTGGCACACGATATGATAGTGTCGCTAGCATCCATATGATAAGGAGCCCGGCTGACATGGCTAGTCGTAAACCCAAAGTGGCACAGACTTACAGGACAGCATCCATGACCCAAAGATCGAACGTGTCGGTCATCAGCGAGTGAGTTCGTGCTGTAGCACTTTGGGCTAGCAGGACTCGATAAACCGGCTGAAGGCGGCTAACAGGACTCCGGTACTCACGCGTGACATTTCCCGAAGGATGTATACCTGAGCGAAGAAGGACACATGCCGGCCAGCCTAAGTGTTCGGAGCAAGTAGCAAGCTACCATGGCTCGGTGGAAACACTAGGAGACATTTCCCGGTAAGAGAGGCTACTAAAGATAAACAACTAGATAGTCGATCCCACACATACCAAGCATTTCAATAACATACACACAATATGCTCGATATGTGCAAATACAACATGGCATCACAACATGACTCTCGACTCAAGTATTTATTCATTAGGCTCCGAGGAGCAAGATATTACAAACAGGGTCTCATGACCCAACATTGAAACATACAAATCAAAGCACAAGCGGAAGCCTAACATGTCCGAAATACGTACATCTACAAATGAAAAAGGCTTAGAAGCGACTATCTACCAGATCTGCCGAGGGCACAAGATCGTAGCTGAGGTAACAAGCTAAGCGTTGAAGTCCACGTGGAACTACTAGCGAGACCGAAGTCTCTCTGCAAAAACATAAAATAGGCAAACGTGAGTACAAATGTACCCAAAAAGACTTACATCGTAACTAACTACATATGCATCATTATCAACAAAGGGATGGTGGAGTTTAACAGCAGACAAGCCAGCTTTGACTCGGTGGCTATCCTAAACTACATTGCAAGTAACTCTTTTGAGGTGGCGCATTACGAGTCCACATATTCACCATATCAATACACCACTATGGATCCGCTCGGTCTCCCTACGAGAATGCCATCCATAACACTCACACTTATCTTGCGTATTTTAGAGTATCCACTTTCACTTGTCTATGAACTGTTATAGGCAACCCAGAAGTCCTTTACCGCGGACACAGCTATTCGAATAGATCATATTAACCCTGCAGGGGTGTACTTCTTCATACAAGTTTCCACCACTTAGCGTCTGCACACGACATGTGCTCGGCAGACTTCAAGCGAAAGCCGACGTGGGTGTAGACCATGACCTACCTAGACACTCAAGTCTCTAGTCCAGGTTTATCACCTATTTGGGTTCCATCTATGAGGAGTTCCGGCCGAAGTTTCGCTCACAGCCCCAAACGATGTGAACAGGGTTCCGTGACACCAATCGGGCGCCGGTTTACCTGCCACGTGCCTACCGCATCACAGCCCACCCCTACGGTCAAGATCAAGCACGGCCTCCAGATACTACAAACACGAAAACTACTTGCAACTCCCGGACAGAGGACAAGGGTGAATAAGAAGTCGAGCGGGTCATATTTCAGGCCCAATGCATGGTAGTAGCTGAATCATGGATCACAAACACGAACTCAGGTTCCTAAGGACAGCTTCAATGAGACAACCCACCATGTACTCCTACATGGCCTCTCACCGATACCTTTACCAAATCGTGTTCACACACTTAGCTCACACACAGTAGGACATGTTCACACACCTCTGATTCATCCTCGATGGATCAGACCTGACTCAACTCTAAGCAGTAGCAGGCATGACAAGCAAGCATGAATGAGTAGGCACAATAGGGCTCAAACAACTCCTACTCATGCTAGTGGGTTTCATCTATTTACTGTGGAATGACAGGTCATGCAAAGGATAAAGGGGTTCAGCTACCGCAGCAAGTATCAGATGAATCGTTGTTGTCCTAATGCAGTAAAATAGAGCAGGAGCGAGAGAGTGGGATTGTATCGGAATGAACAAGGGGGTTTTGCTTGCCTGGCACTTCTGAAGATAATATAGTTCTTCATTGGTGTCATCGAACTCATCGTCGGTCTATCGAGAGGGGACAAACACCGGCAACTGAGAAAGAACACAATCAATGCAATGCTACAATATGATGCATGATCATGACATGGCAATATGCTGTGATTTGAGCTAATGCATCTAGCTATGATTTAAATGAAGTTGGTTTGAATACATGATCCAAATTCAAACTCCATATATGATTATTTAAATGCCCTTTATTTGTTTTGTCCAAAACAGAGGACAAACATTGTTCAAACATTCATGAAAATGGTACAGATGGATTCCTTGAATTTTTCTGATAATTTTCATATATAATTTATTTGATTTGGAGCTACGGTTGATTTTATATGAATTTGAAGTTTAGGCAATTTTCTGGATTTTCCCGATTTATTTTAAAACGAGAAAATGATTTATTGCGTCGAGATTAGGTCATCTTGACCTCGGCAGGTCAACAAAGCGGTCCAGTCAAACCTGACCAGTGGGGTCCCACGTCGGTGGCTAACTAACTAATCTAAATTAATTAGTGTTAAACTACTATTAACTAAAATTGTTAGTGGAGTAATTAAACTTAACTAAAAATTAAACTAGGATTAGCTGGGGCCCTGGGCCCACTTGTCGGCGACCAGGGAGGTCGGCCGGGTCAAACCCGGTCACGAGGTCAAACCCACCGGCGGCTTGACGCCGGCGAGGCCAGATGCGGCGGCGGGCTTCGGGTTTGGCCCTCCGTCGACCAAATCGATGGCGGAGATGCGCTACGTGTTGCTGGTGGACTCGCTGGCGTCGAGTGGTGCGGCGGTGTGTCTTGTGGTGGCGGAGATGACGCCAAGCGTCGAGCAGCAGCGGCGGGCTTCGGGGTGCACGGAACGCTGCTGCAGCGTGCAAACGCACGAACTAATGTCCTCAAGAGCCTCTACGCGATGTGGCAAGCACTGTGAACGCACACACACGGGCGATAGGTCACGGGGCCACGCCGCGGCGAAGCGCGGCGGCGGGTTCGGGCGTAGGTGGTTCGGTGGCTACTGGCGGCCTCTGGAGAAGAAGAGAGAGATGGGCGGGGCAGAGGCTCACGGCGAAGTCTGGACGAGGGGTCGGCGAGCTCGAGGCGGTCCGGAGTAGTCGGGCGACAAGGGGATCTCCGCGGCGAGGATGAAAACGGCGTCGATGGAGGCGCCCGGGGCCTCCGGCGCGTCGATTAGCGGAGGGGTAGCCATGGCGTGGTGGAGCTTTGGGCACGACGGAGGGGCGAGGGATCGGCGGTAGCTCGGCAATCGTGGTCGGTGGCGGCAGCAGCGCTTCGGCCGCGTCGAGGAGAGAGCGAGAGGAGGGCGTTCGGGAGAGAGTGAGAGGGACCCGGGGTGCGTGGCGTCTCGTAGAGGCGTCGAGCGTCGAGTGGGAGCGGCAAGCGAGAGGTGGCAGGGCGCGGGTGGCAGACGGGCACACGCCTACGCCCCGTCCTTCATCGAGGAAGATGACAGGGGGAGGCTAGTGGGCTGGGCTGGCCAGCTGGGCCAGCCAGGTGGGCTGTGGTGGGTGCCAGGTAAGAAGCCCAGGTGCGTCTCTCTCTGTTTTATTTTCTTGTTCTGTTTTCTATTATTCTGTAAATTTAGGGCTTTATTAAAAATGCCAGGGTATTACCAAAAATCATGAAACTGCTCCATGTCACTGTTTGGAATATTTCCAACAGTAAACATTTCAGTTTGTAATTATTTGAGCATTTAAAATATTATTAGCAATTAAATGCCCAAATGCAAATACTATATAATTTAATTCAAAAATCCAGGATTAGCCTATAAATATGTTCATCATTTTTGGAAGAGGTTTTCACCTTTAACAGAAATCATGAACATTTCCAAAGGGCATTCTGGGTTATTGAAAATATTTTTATTTAACCTAGTTAAATTTCATTTGGTGCTAGGGTTTCAACAATCCCCATTTCAAATTTCTTTGGAATTTAAACATGATGCAACACTCTAATGCATGCACTAGGCATTGTCAGAACTAGGGATGTGACACTTTGTGTCCTGCGCCACCGCGCGTAGTCCGGACATGTGCATCGACACATGGATACCTAGGGAAAGGAACCCCTAACGGAACTATTCTCCCTGGAAGATATTTCTTGCTATCCATGCAATATAAAATAACTAGTTGGGTACTTGTCTGTTCAAGCATCTATGACCCCTACGCCTGGTCTCCACGCATACCCCAGTTTTTGTATAATCGAGCGGGTATTCGGACACACCCCGGACTATAGGATCCGGGGGCTGAAGCGAAAAGGTCCGCCATGACAAATGATTTCAATCCGGCTAGAGGCTACTTATGCCAATTAAATTACAGAGTCACTGAGACTGACTATATTCCTCCTCTATACCATCTAACAGGCTATCTAGCCTACACACCTGCTGCGAATACTTAGCGGCTAACGCTACCTGGTCATATACCAGGCTCACGCGAATTTCTTGCCCATCAGGCCCCGCCGGTCCCACTTCGGCCATATGGTTCGGGTCCTGCTTGGTGTAGCACGTCTTCACCATTGCCCAGGCTTCTCTTGCTCCTTGCCGGCAGGCTGATATCTTCCACAGACGGAAGCGCCGCCGGGCTCCTTGAAGCAGGTCCACAAGCTCCCCGATGCCATTCAGCAGAAGGCTTGATGGCCACAAGGCCTGAGCAACGCCGTGCATCACCTGCCGAGCACGTTCGTGCATCTGCGACAGTTCTTGCAGCAAATCACCTGCAGATGAGGGCATCTCCTCTTCAGGGCACCCCATTAACATTCCTGCAAAGAAAGTCTTTTCAATAAACTTCCTTGCTGAACTATCAAACAGTTCGCTTGAGCTCTTACCATAAATGCCGCATCGAAGCTTTTTGTTCTCCTTCACGGAGTCCGCCAGGTTAGCGCGGGCGTCCTTTAATTCCGTCGAGCGAATATTGGCATCATGAAGCTTGTTATTCTCTCGCGTCACACGTGTAAGATCGCTTCGCCAGCCTTTAGGCGGCGTTGGAGATGCGGTCGTTACCCTCGCCCTCGGTTCATCCGGGATTGTGTGCGAAATTCTTTCGTTAGACTAACCACACCAGCCATTTATTAACTGGTACATCTGCGTATAATGGAGACAAATATTACCAGAGGGGGTCTTTCAGGATCCCCCTAACCTGGCTACCACATCAGACAACTGGGCCTTGCATCCCTCCAGCTCCCGCACCAATTGTTCATTCTTATCCACAAGGACCTGTGTATACATTGATCCTTTAAACAGTTGTCCCAACTATTCTAAGTCTCAGGGGCTACTGCTAGGCATACTTATCAAAATTTCTTACCCGTATGTCTTTGATATACTGGCTTGTCGCTTGGGCAAGTCCACCTCGAGCAGCTCGGACATATGCGTCCGCCGAATTGAAGGCATTAACAGCCTCTTCAGAAAAGATGTTGTTCCGGAGCACGGCCCTCCAGCGCCGGTGGTTCATGGCGCTCTCCACTTCGGAGTTCGTGGCCAAACCCATATCCGCACCCTCCATTGGGGAACTATGCGGTGCTGGCCCCATGTCCGCCTCCGCCCCCGAAGCCGGTTCTAGAACCCGGCTGGTCGAGGCATGATTGGTGGGGTCTCCAGATATAGCCCGGTTATTCCTCTTCCTGCTAGACACAAAGGGCGCTGTCATATTTCAAATTCTATAATAGTAGGACAACTTATTACTTTACCTCTATAGCGTTGTGTCAGCCCTCACCGCCTTCCTCATGAGCCTGCCCGATCCGGACGCCCATGGTTGATGAGTCCCTACGGGCTCGGCCCCTCGCTCCGGCCGTCATTTCTGCGAATAGAGCGACACCTCAAGGGTAAATTATAATACCTGGGGAAAGTCCTCTTCGGAGGATAGGGTTTTTTCGCTCAGCTTACACGCGACGCGGGGAGCCGTCCTGGGTAGTCGGCGTAATGGCCAACAGGGCGCCATCCCAGCTCGCCTGATAAAAAAACCCCGTTGACAAGCTCCACAGTAATATCCGGATCTACTTTGAGTCCCGGATCTAGGGCCCTTCCAGGGTCCTCTGGTTACGGGGAGGGGCTGAAGATTCCTTCTACGGCCCTCTTCAGTTCCTGCTCAGAAGCATTGATGCAGGTAATCTTAGCAGAAGGACGCTAGAGTAAGTGAAGTAGGGAAAGGAACGGCAACTTACCCATGCTGGGGGGTTGTTCATGGAGAATCCGTCCCGTGTTTTTATGCGAAGGAATTCCCCCTCTTCCCCTTTGTACAAATCGGACAATATCCTTGCCAAAGCGGTAGTGGAGTCCGGACCCTTATGACCACAGCGGGAGGCATCATCTTCCCCGTTGAGGGAGTCCTGGACTAGGGGGTGTCCGGATAGCCGGACTATCATCATCGGCCGGACTCCAGGACTATGAAGATACAAGATTGAAGACTTCGTCCCGTGTCCGGATGGGACTTTCCTTGGCGTGGAAGGCAAGCTTGGCAATACGGATATGTAGATCTCCTACCATTGTAACCGACTCTGTGTAACCCTAGACCTCTCCGGTGTCTATATAAACCAGAGGGTTTTAGTCCGTAGGACGAACAACCATTACAACAATCATACGATAGGCTAGCTTCTAGGGTTTAGCCTCCTTGATCTCGTGGTAGATCCACTCTTGTACTACCCATATCATCAATATCAATCAAGAAGGAGTAGGATTTTACCTCCATCAAGAGGGCCCGAACACAGGTAAAACATCGTGTCCCTTGTCTCCTGTTACCATCCGCCTAGGCGCATAGTTGGGACCCTTACCCGATATCCGCGGTTTGACACCGACATTGGTGCTTTCATTGAGAGTTCCTTTGTGTAAATCACCGATAAACTTAGTGGCTCCTTGATCATCACTAGCAGCGCAGTCGGGTGAGACTTTTCTCCCGGACAGATCTTCGTGTTGGCGGCTTTGCTGCTGCGGGCCAATTAAGCAGCCATCCGGGTAGATCGGCTTCGCCCTGGCCATCAGGTCAGATTTGGAAGCCTAAACTTCACGGCGGACATCCGTGGAGACTTGATCTTCAATGGATTCGAGCCACAGGCGAGCGTGCCGCACTATCACGATGGGCACGATTCAGCTCTGCTGCCGGACGATGCCACAGGCGCGCATGAGTCGCTCCGATCCTTAATTGAGCCGACCTGCGCAAATCGAGGGCGGGTGGTTAGACACGCCTCGGGGGCTGAAACTTCTGCGGCGATAGAGCCGAATACTGACCTTGTCCCTTGTAAAGCTCATGACTCCAAGGTGCGGACTCCTCGCGGACTTGAACCTCCTGTGCCTACCAATCGAATCGATTAGGCGCCCGATCATGGAGTTCACCGCGCGGACATCCTTGACACTCACCCTTTGGCGACATCCTGAATTAGCTAAAGTATCTCTCGTTATCGAGCGAGCCTGGCGGACTGCGGTCGGGACAGTTGAAAATGCGGATAACGAAGAAATTCAAAACCCACCCACCACCCACTTTGTAGCCACTGTCGACGACCTAACCGACATGCTAGATTACGACTCCGAAGACATCAACGGTACGGACGACGATGCCGGAGAATACCAAGGACCAGCGCCTACGGGGCAATGGAAGACCACCTCGTCATATGACATATACATGGTGGACATCCAAAAGGATGGGAACGTCGAAGAAGCAGCGTAGGCAGATTCCTCTAAGAAACAGCCCAAGCGCCGGCGTCAGCGGCGCCGCTCTAAATCCCGCGACAGCAAGAATGGAGATTCCGGCACCGGAGATAATAACACCCTAGAGAGTGCCGAAGACAACCCCCTCCAGTATGATTCAGCACATGAGGACGGAGAAGCCAGCCCTCACGAGAGAGCGGCAGACGAAGAGGTAGAGGATGACAATTACATGCCTCCCTCCGGAGACGAGGCAAGCCTCAGCGACGACGAATTTGTCGTGCCCGAGGATCCCGTCGAACAAGGCGTTTCAAGCGCGGGCTTATGGCCACGACAAACAGCCTAAAGAAAAAGCAGCAACAGCTCGAGCTGATCAAGACACTGCTAGCCGACGGATGGACTGAAGTCCTCGCGGCGAAAATCTGAACTCGAGCGCCCCTCAAAAGCTACTCAAAGCGCAAGTTGCTCCCCGATTAGAGGCGGCATATAAACCCTCATCACCGGCGCTGTCTGGCGGACCGACCACCTCGTGGCGCGACGAAGAGCATCTAGGCCCCCACGAGAACCGTACCCGGCACCGCTCGGCGTGAAGCCACGGGGAATGTGCGGACTTGCGAGACATATTGGAGGACAAGGCAAAACAATCAAGATCGATCTCACGGATCACGTGGGCCCCACGATCTTGCGGCGACTACCGTCGCGCGGATCTGGCAAACTCGGCGGGCGAACCACGATAAACAAGGCTCTCTTGAGCTACGTCGTGATATTGCCCAGTATAGAGACGCCGCACACCCACTATGCTTCACAGATGAAGTAATGGATCATCAAATCCCTGAAGGGTTTAAACCCGTGAACATTGAATCCTACGATGGCACGACAGACCCCACGGTTTGGATCGAAGACTATCTCCTTCATATCCATATGGCCCGCGGTGACGATCTCCACGCCATCAATATCTCCCACTCAAGCTTAAAGGACCAGCTCGGCATTGGCTTAACAGCTTGCTAGCAGAGTCAATTGGGTGTTGGGAGGACCTGGAAGCCACATTCCTCGACAACTTCCAGGGCACATATGTGCGACCACTAGACGCCGATGACCTAAGCCATATAATTCAGCAGCCAGACGAATCGGCCAAACAATTCTGGACATGGTTCTTAACAAAGAAAAATCAAATCGTCGACTGTCCGGATGCAGAGGCCCTCGCAGCCTTCAAACACAACATCCGCGATGAATGGCTGGCCCGGCACCTAGGACAGGAAAAGCCGAAATCCATGGTAGGCCTCACATCACTCATGACCCGCTTACGTGCGGGAGAGGACAGTAGCTAGCCAGCGATAACAACCTCGGCAAAAATTCGGCGGTCCGGACAACAAGGACCGCAATGGCGGTCGCGTCAAACAAAAACAAACGCCCGCGTGCTTGGCGATAACACCGAGATACAGCGATCAATGCTGGATTCAGAGGCTCTAAACCCGGTCAGCGGAAAAAGCCATTCAAAAGAACTACTCCGGGTCCGTCCAATTTGGACCGAATACTCGACCGCTCTTGCCAGATACATGGCACCCCGAAAAGCCAGCTAATCACACCAACAGGGATTGTTGGGTATTCAAGCAGGTAGGCAAGTTAATTGCCAAAAACAATGACAAGGGGCTGCATAGCAATGATGAGGAAGAGAACCGGCCGCCGAACAATAGAGGACAGAAGGGTTTTTCCCCACAAGTGCGGACGGTAAACATGATATACGCAACCCACATACCCAAGAGGGAGAGGAAGCGTGCACTTAGGGACGTATATGCGATGGAGCCAGTCGCCCCGAAGTTCAATCCATGGTCCTCTTGCCCGATCACTTTCGATCAAAGGGACCACCCGACCAGTATCCGCCATGGTGGATTCACCTCACTAGAGTCCTGATGGACGGCGGCAGCAGCCTGAACTTGCTTTACCAGGATACGGTCGCAAGATGGGCATAGACCCTCAAGTTAAACCTACAAAGGCGACCTTCAAAGGCATCATACCGGTGTAGAGGCAAATTATGCGAGCTCGATCCACTGGAAGTGGTCTTGGATCCCGGATAACTTCGAGCGAGGAGTTAATCTTCGACATAGTCCCGTTCGCGATGGCTATCACGCTCTGCTCGGACGAACCACGTTTACAAAGTTCAGCGCGTGCCGCATTATGCATACCTCAAGCTCAAGATGCGGGCCCTCGTGGAGTCATCACGGTCAGCGGAAACACAGCGCTCCTCGAGCGGAGGAACACCTGATGGCTCTCGCGGCGAAAATGCTGAGCAGCCTCTTGAGGCAATTTTCGAATCCGGCTGTTAAGCGACCGGACATGGCCAAACGCGCCGGAGTAACATACATCAAGACCACAGCACGTTCGAACGCAGCGTAGCAATGCGGCTAACCCCAGCCCTTGCATGATTGCAAGACTATTCCTTCGCGTACATCATTACGCTCTGGAGATACCATGGGCATAGGGGGAGGGGCACGACCACGACAGGCCCAGAGTGCGCCTCAACCACACCAGGGGCTCCCAAGTGTGTTGCTCTTTTTTTTTCTTTTTTATCCACAGGACTCCGTTCACGAGAGGCCCTGTCCGGCAGTGGACCTGCCGAACTCACGATGCAACAGCGAGGGAAGGACAAAGGCTATGACAAACACTCAGGTGGTCTCCATTATGAGCATTAAATCTGTTTAATACACCATTCGCAGCCTACCCACGGAGAGAACATGTTTAATAGTCAATCCCTTGCTTACCGCACTATTTGTATCGTTACGCACTCATGGCAGAATTCCTTGAATAAACAATGCATCACTTTTAAACTTATAATTGCACTCCTTTCTTACATATATGTTCATTTATGACATTTTGCATCCGTACACTTTAGTGCGGCCCGAATACACCGAGGGCTTATGTTCCCGCATTATGGTGTGATCGGTCAGAACACTTTCACAAGTGCGGCACCCGAACTTATAGCATTATATGCATCGGCTCGAATCATGTCTTGTGTCAATAGTTGGGTTTGCCCGGCTCCCATATTTTGGTACCTTACGTTCCGTTTTATCGGCTAAGGTAGCCTTTGGGACAACCATCTGCGATTGCGCCCGGCTGAGCTGGCGGCGCCTCGATGGAAAGCTAAAACTGACCGTCATGATAAAGGCGAGCTGGTCTCTGTTCGAGAGGTTTATTCGAGTCCCTAAAGACATATGCCGCTTAGGCGAGGAACCGGCTTTGTCCGGCCGGGCATGGATAGAGCCCGAACTCGGTCTTCGAACACTAGGGCTTCGCCGAAATTTAAAATTATAGAATTCTATGGCAAAGTGAGAGTGTTCGAGCATTATAAGTCCGGTTGCCTTGTTAAATCGTGTTGGCGCCTCCTAGATGGACCCAAAAATGGGAACAAGAGCTCAAGTTTATCCGAACACCCGGCAGCACTTCGTGGCATGGGGGTTGAAGGCGACGACTTGCCATCTCTCAGATTTGATAAACGGCCGCACAGAAGGTAATATTTTAAATTAATAAGCGTTGCTTAGCGCATATGAATGAAGTTTTCAGCGCACAGGATAACACATTGCGAGACTACTCAAATATTACATCTTTGGAGCACTCATCCGCAATCTTGCGGGCACCCTTCAGGACACTCTTATGATACATTTGGCGTGTGATACTCCTTGCCCGCCCGGCGCGTCGTCCGTCGAAGCTTCTCGACATCCAGCCTGCCCGATGCACTTTTGCGGGCAAGGGCCAACGGGCACCTTCAATGCGGCGGAGCGCAGCGACTTCCACCCGAGGACACGCATCAACCAGCAGCCGTACCGGGCGAAGTATCTCCGAGCATGGCCCCGGACCTGGCCGAACTATGAGGCCCTTCATGGCCTGTTCGGCAACCTTGTGGAGCTCGACCAGCTGCTTGGCTGGTCGCTAAAAGCACCGGATGTCGGCCTCGACATCTTGAGACGAAGACCTTCTCCGTCGAGCTCCCTCCTCGGCCCGGTAGAATGGGGCAGCATCGGACCTGTTGCAAAGGCAGATCTGCAAATGCTCTGGAGAGCCCCAAATTCGGGTAAGTAACGGGTAATTCACATTCACATGCTTGCTTTGCATGAAAAATTCCTTACCGCCGCTATTTTCTTCCTTTGCCTCAATCTCTGGAGGGCCTTATGGGCTTCGGCCTTAGCGGCTTTGGCACTCTCAAGAGCGAGGCAAGCTCGGACTCTCGAGTCTTGAGTCGCGCTCAAGCTCTCATGCTTTTCCACGAGAACCTGGAGCTCTTGCTGCACCTCCGCCACCCGCGCCTCCTACTTCTCTCGCTCAGCTCGTTCTGCGGCGCATTGCGCTCGACCCGCGGACACGGCCTCCTTGAGTCGCCACCTCGTTCGTGGCCCTGCGGTGCCACGTTATCCTTGTTATTTCTCTTGCAACCAAAATCCTTTTCTGTAAGGTACAAATTTAATATGGTGTTACTCGCCTTCTTTGTCCTCGAGCTGCTTCTTGGCAAGGCCGAGCTCGTTCTCGGACTGCTCGAGGTTCTGCTTCAAAGCATCGGCCTCCAGCGATCGGTCTGGCGGTCGTCGGCGCAGCCTGCAATCCCATATTGACATAATTTTTAGAACTCCTGCGTATATCTTTTCAGATCCTCAGTTCGGCTTTTCTTTCCGAACACCGAACCGAGCATCAGGGGCTACTGTCTATGCGGTAATATATTACATATCTTAGATTTCTTACCTCGAAGCCTATTAGAAAGCTGCTGCAGGCTTCGGTCAGCCCACTCTTGGCGAGCTGAACCTTTTGAATCACCGCACTCATGATAGTGCGGTGTTCTTCCTCGATGGAAGCGCCGTTGAGCGTCTCCAACAAGTTGTCCGGCGCCTCTGGTTGGGCGGAGGCCGCGGTGTCGCGGTCTTGCCCTTCTTCTGAAGGGCGCTTTGCTGACTCGGAACCACTTCTGGTTCGGTGCGAATCGGTGCAAAGTCCGGGAGGTTGCCTTGCAGGACCTCTGGAGCTTCCTCCTCCTCCTGATGGGTCCCCTCCTGGGATCCCACCTCGGCGTCGTCAGCGTCACGGGGAGTTGAGGTGGTCGGAAGGGAATCCACATCCGACGGAGCCAAGGACCCGCTCGATGAAGCGGGAAGATCGTCCTCGGCCGGACTACAGGTTGTATGCGGCATTAGAAGGACACTACATGGCACAAAGAGAAATTATAAATCATTCAGGAATCCGGATACTTACGATCTTGCCAGGGGCTTGGCCCTTGAGGGCCACTCCTCGTCGCCGTCGCCGGCGTTGGCGGGCGATCCGGAGGAAGGTCCTTCCTTCTTGGACCCTTCGGCCTCCCTCGTTGTGGAAGCCTTCCTCTTCTTCTCCCCCCCTCTTGGGGAGAGGCCTCTCTCTCCTCCTCGTCTTGGGGAGAGTCCACCTCGAGCCATCGGGGCGGCGAGTCCGATATCACTGGCGCGGGAACTCCTTCGGGTTCCGTGGCCTTCTTATTAGCCTTCTTCTCGGCACCACGTAAAGTGCGAAACGATAGCCCGTCAAGCGGGTGTCCGCTGGATCTTCGGAAGGGCAGACGATTAACCTGTCCGGGCGTCTTACGCCATCTGTTAAAGGCATTGGGAGTTTTAAATCCCACATAGAGTCAAACTATGAAAGAAATGAGTGTCCCATAAAGGATAACAAAACTTACCTCGCCGGCCGGGCACTTCGTGCAGAATCCGCGATCTTCAGTTGCATATGCGGGGGCTTCTCCGCCCTTGTACAACACCCTCCAGGCAGATTCATACATCGTGTCGAAGAGCCCACTCAGGGTCCGGAGCTGTGCCGGATCAAACTCCCACAAATTGAAGGCCCGTTGCTGGCAGGGGAGAATCCGGCGGACGAGCATGACACAGATCACGTTGACAAGCAAGCTTCTTGTTCACGAGTGCAGAGGCAGGGTGGAGTCGGTCGGCTCCTCCGAACTACCTCATAGCAAGCCCTTCTCTTTCCGGAGGTGAGCTACATGGGGATACCAGATCTGAACTTCGGGGCGCTGCCCATTTAGGTCCTGCGGCTCGGTGATGTAGAACCACCCCGATTGCCACCCTTTGACGGACTCCACGAAGGCACCCTCGAGCCAGATGACATTGGGAATTTTGCCCACCATGGCGCCTCTGCACTCCGCTTGGACGCCCTTCACCACCTTCGGCTTGACATTTAAGGTTTTTAACCACAAGCCGAAGTGGGGTTGGATGCAGAGGAAGGCCTCGCACACGACAATAAACGCCGAGATGTTGAGGATGAAGTTTGGCGCCAGGATCACGGAAGTCGGGCCGTAGTAGTACATGAGCCCCGGACGAAGGGATGAAGTGGGAAGCCCGGTCTGCGGAGGAAGTGGGAAGGAATCGGCCCTCTCATGAGGCACTGGGGTGGGGATGAGCTGCCCTCGTCGGGCAGCCGGTGCGCAATGTCATTGGACAGGTATCCGGCGCCGTCAGGTTTCTCGATGTGCCCTCCGTAGCGGAGGCCATCCACTGCCTCCCGCTCCGGACATGGCTGGAGAAGGTTGAGGCGAGATGTGCGGACTTAGGCGCTGGAGCTCGAGTGCGCGGAGATGGATAAGCAAAGGAGGAAGAAGGCGTAGGTAAAAAAGGCGGATCCTTATCCCCTTATATATGGGCGGACGAAGACTATGCGTCCAAACTGGCTTGGTAAAACTCGCTTATCTCCCAAGCGCCACAATCAATGGCATGGTTGGGTTACCCATGTCCGTATTGATGGGAATCCCGGAATAAGGGGAACATGATCTCTGCTTCGACAAGACGTGCCAAGGAAACCGCTTCGCTGAACGCGCTGAGGTGGTATAATAAAAGCGATTCAAGTAAAGGCTTGGTAGTGGTGTGACGTCACGCCACAAAATACGTCAGCAGATTGAACTTGTGTACATATTATTCTCTCTACGGTGGTAGGTGGAATTTATTTTGTAGAGCCAGACACTATCCTGGTTTTCACAATCTTCTATGAATTATTCGGGGGAGGAACCCGCCTTGCAATGCCGAAGGAAATATGCACGCCGGACTCGTCGTCATTGAAGCCTGGTTCAGGGGCTACTGAGGGAGTCCTGGACTAGGGGGTGTCCGGATAGCCAGACTATCATCATCGGCCGGACTCCAGGACTATGAAGATACAAGATTGAAGACTTCGTCCCGTGTCCAGATGGGACTTTCCTTGGCGTGGAAGGCAAGCTTGGCAATACGGATATGTAGATCTCCTACCATTGTAACTAACTCTGTGTAACCCTAGCCCTCTCCGGTGTCTATATAAACCGGAGGGTTTTAGTCCGTAGGACGAACAACCATTACAATCATACCATAGGCTAGCTTCTAGGGTTTAGCCTCCTTGATCTCGTGGTAGATCCACTCTTGTACTACCCATATCATCTATATCAATCAAGCAGGAGTATAGTTTTACCTCCATCGAGAGGGCCCGAACCTGGGTAAAAACATTGTGTCCCTTGTCTCATGTTACCATCCGCCTAGACGCACAGTTCGGGACCCCCTACCCGAGATCCACCGGTTTTGACACCGACACCCATTGAAATGCCACATGGGCTTCCCCCGATATTGGAGTGGTTACCCTCCCCGCTTTATGCATATCGCCATGACCTCAACTATCGTTAGTCCGGATTTGGCCAGCAAGTTTATCCTGTTCATCAGGAGGTATATTTCCCTTGTGTCCTCTTCTTGAGGGCCCCGTGGATGCCAGCTTAAGCATGCCTTCGGCGAGGCGTTGCTGAACTTGGGGAGACCTATCCGGACTGGATCCAAAAGGGGAACGTCATTTATATAGAACCACTCTGAAGGCTAGTTTTCTGGTACCTTCTCTGGAGTGCCGGACAAGTATCCGGTCTTGGCAATGGGCCATACTTCGGCCCCACCCACTTGATATAGGGACTCTCCCTGGATGCGAGGGACAAGGCAGAACAGCTTCCTCCATAACCCGAAGTGTGGTTCGCAGCCTAAAAACAGCTCGCAAAGTGTGACATACCCCGCTATGTGCAGAATGGAGGCTGGGGTAAGATTGTGTAACTGGAGGCCATAGAACTCCAGGAGCCCGCGGAGAAACGGGTGGATAGGAAACCCGACGCCCCTCAGCAGATGCGAGATGAGGCATATCCGCTCCTCTGGAGATGGGTTAGGAGATCCCTCAGCTTGTTCCCCTCCGTCGTATGTGGCTATTCCAGCTCGTACGGGGACCATGAATGCCGGTGGGAGAAACCCTTGGGTTTGTAACTTCACCAAACGGCTATGAGGAATGGAGCACTCTCCCCAATCCCCCGGCTTAGAGCGAGGAGGGCAAGCAGAAGAGTTGCAACGGCCGGCCATGTTGGAATGGCTTTTCACGAAGCGCTCTAGGATGCTAGCTCAAGGAAGGAGAGTGAGGTTTGGATCTGAGGATCTCTGTCCCTTCAAATAGACGGTTGGCCCGGAGGATCGAGGGTGGCAAATGCAAAAATACCTTGACTCCTCGCATTAACTCGACAAGTGGAGATGGTCATTACTGAGGCGCTAAAGCCGAGGAGCACAACATTGATTGGAGGTCGGACACTATTCGTCGTAATAGGTACTTTGGAGTATTCGGAGAAGGAACCCGCCTTGCAATGCCGAAGACAATACTGCACGCCGGACTCATCGTCATTGAAGCCTGGTTTAGGGGCTACTGATGGAGTCCTAGATTAGGGGGTATCTGTACAGCCGGACTGTGTACAACGTCTGGACTATTGAAGCGTGAAGATACAAGACTCGAGACTTCGGCGCGTGTCCGGATGGGACTTTCCTTGGCGTGGAAGGCAAGCTTGGCGATCCGGATATTATATTTCCTTCCTTGTAACCGACTCCATGTAAACCCTACCCCTCTCCGGTGTCTATATAAACCGGAGAGGTTGGTCCTTAGAAGGCCGATCACAATTACAATCAAACCATCATAGGCTAGCTCTTAGGGTTTAGCCTCTACGATCTCGTGGTAGATCTACTCTTGTACTACCCATATCATCAATATTAATCAAGCAGGAAGTAGGGTTTTACCTCCATCAAGAGGGCCCGAACCTGGGTAAACATCTATGTCCCTTACTTCTTGTTACCATCAGCCTTGACGCACAGATCGGGACCCCCTACCCGAGATCCGCCAGTTTTGACACCGACAGTGGGTATTTTATAAACCGATGATTGTTCATTAAGTGTGACGTCATCTTTTTCATGTAGATAAGCCTACTATGTTGATAGGCCGTTCGATACGTTGTGATTCATAAAGACCGCTGCAAACATCAATGTTCTGTTTAGCACAGATAAGATTGATTAATACCCGTAACAATCCATGTCCTTAACAAAGGGTGCATGCACGTATAGGTTGAGCATGTGTCTTGCATCATGTGCTGTGTGCATCCAGGCGTGCGAGTGTTGCGTGTGTGCAATGGTACATTTTAGTATTGCATGCATGGGTGCGTACATGCGTGTGTTCGTGATTGCATGTGTACGTGTCAGTGTTGCACGCCAGCATGCGTGCGTGTGTATGTTATGTGTACGTGTCAGTGTTGCATGCCTACATGCGTGCGTGCATGTGTACGTGCGGGGTGAGGCAACACGTCAGTCGATTGACTTTTTCATCTCTGGTCATTAGATTTTCCAGCCGTTGGATACGAAATCAAGGGCCTCCAGTTTATCATCAAACTCCACCTCCCTGAGCCGCCAGCCACCATCGGCCGAACCGCCAGCCCCCGCCGCCCACGGCCGGCCCGCCCTCCCCAAAACCACTCCCCACCGCCGGTCCCCCACCACACCGGCCATCCCTCTAGCCCCCCCAGCTTTTTCTTTTCTCCCCACCCCACCGCCCAATGAACGCCCCCAACCGCTGGTGACTGCCAACCAGAGGTTTCACGACTTCGAATACCCACCGACCACTAATTTATTACCATTTCTGTCCTTCATATATGCGCTGGCAGGTGGGCCCTATGGTAATGTGCACTGCTGAATGTGGACTGTTTGACTGGTCAATTGATCGTGTTATCAACAAATTATGGAGCTGTATGGTGAGCCAGTGACCGTATGATCACCCTAAAATGTACTCCTATTTTATTAACACGGTACAGACTCAAACTACCATTTCTTTCTTTCATATACGGGCTGACAAGTGGGCCCCATGGTTATGCGCCCCGATGGTGCAACACTAGTTGCGCCACGTGGAACGTTTGACTGGTCAATTGATTGTGTCATCAACAAAATACGGAGTTGTAAGGGTGAGCCAGTGACTATATAATCATGACATGTATTTTTTTAACACGGTACAGACGCAAGGGCTCATATATACGCACAAGCACTCACCGCTATAAGCGCACACACACGAACCCTACCCCTATGAGCACCTTCGAGAGAGTGGGCCATCACATATGATCTTGAGATTTTACGAAGTCACCTTAGGTGCCTCGTAGTCGAGTGGAACGTCTCCTCCCACTGAACGTACATCACCGGAAAAAACTGAAAGTAACACAAGATAAATGCGAGCACCGGGACTTTAACCTTGGTGGGCTCGAGAAACCACTGTCCTCTAACCATCCAACCACATGTTGGTTAGCACGACAAAATGTATGTGGTGACCGTGATGAGCTTATTTTGAAGTCCAGTGACCATATCGTGCTTTCGCTTCAAATACAATGACCGTAAGTGTCGTCAACAAAATATGGAGCATGCATCAAATGCAAAGTCCGTCAGTGTCATCAACAAAATATGGAGACGTATCGTGAGCTAGATACCGTTGTACTATTGTATATGCTTATTTTATTAGTGGCCGATTGCGTGTGTGGTGTGGTGGGCACATCATTTCTAGTTGTGGTGGATCAACATGAAGACTCATGGGTCGGTTCCATCCTGCGCCACATATAGGTGGGACCGAGACGTGTTATGCGAAGACCCATGTGGAGGACTTGGCATACAACACGAAGCTACCAGAGTCGCGGAGGACTCTATCCCCACTGGTGATAAGCCGGTTATATATGATTTGTAACCCTAGGCCCTTAGTATGTTATACAAGCTTGGGGGCTAGTTTGTCGATAGTATACACACACGCACAATGCCTAGTATTCACGTGTACTTTATACACACCCCTATCACTAATATGCAGTACCAGGAGTAGGCTCTTTCTTCAACTGCAAGGGTCCGATCCGAACTAGGGTAAAACTTTGCCTCGTATTACCATATAGCCTAACAGCCAGGGATATCCTACCGAATGATATGATGAAATCAGATCTGCCAACTACTAAGAGAGAGGTGTGTCGGGGGGGACAATGTGTGCGAGAGAGTCCTAAAGATAATGTGTGTGCGGGAGACACGTAGGCACATATATGTGCATATAGAGGGCTAGTAGAGATCTTGCATGTGTATATATGCATGTGAGAGAAATAGTGTTTTCCAACTGAGATTATTGAAAAGAGTGGTACATAGTAGTCAGAAAGAGAGAGAGAGAGAAACAGAGAGAGCATGTGCGTGAGACACCCCGACACCCTGAGAGATATTGTGAGCATGTGTGAAAGAGAAATGCCGATGCATATAAAGTGTGCGCACTTATGCGTTAGATAGAGAGATATATAACGCGTTTGTGAGAACGGGGCGAGGCATAGTGCATCTACGTGTAAAAGGCGGTTCTACGCATTAAATTAAAATATAAATGGCATTATTATTTTTGGATGAGATCATGAATTTTGCAAATTGCGTATGGACGAAAATCGGTCTATCAGACACCCATACTCTATTGAATTCTAGCATGTGCATGTGTTTATTTCATATTATCGATCCATAGTGTGAGAGCGGTTTGAAATACAGGCAATGGATGCTTTTACAATTCATATATAAACATTAATTAGTGCACTCCATGTGGTTAGTGTGAAACACTTTATACATTTGTCACTTGCATGGATACATTCCAAATTGCTAGCTACGAAATAGAATACATGTCGAATTCAACATAAAGGGGGTTTCAAAGATTCGAATTCATAGGAAGTGCATTCATCTATTTGAAACCCGAGATAATGGCATTTGTAAATCAGATGTAAAAGGGGGCATCAATCTTTGTTGTGAGTTTGAACATGCTATATATATTCATTCGCATATCTAACTTTTTTTTTGCAACCAAGGAGATTATATCTGGAACCATGCATGAACTGAGGTAAGTTGCATATTTTTTAATATATACTTGTGTACAATGTATATTCAAATGTACCCCCTCCATTCCAAAATAATCGTAGCTTTAGGATTTTCAAGAGTAAAGATTTGTGAAGTTTGATAAATCCTGAAAGTTCAATTCAAGAGAACCGAAAACGTTAATGCTTCTGCTCCCAAATATTGAACGAAGCGCAAAATAGGCCTCTGGTCACTCGAAACCGTGCGAGACTAATGTTTTGGTGGTAGGAAATTACTGTCCTGACTCTGGCCCGTGTAGCCTATCTACCCGATGTCCAAAGGTCTAAACCGGGGTAGGTTTGTAACTTCACCAAGACGCCAGTCTCAACCACCTCTGAGAAGCATTCATACGCCGTGGGCACCTAAACACCCATGCGCTTGGCCGAAATCTATCCCGCCCACATTTGGGACACCTGACATGACTGTCCTACCCCCAAATTTTAGATGGGGGCAAAGTTTGTAACTTTTCCCAAATTTCAAACAAGCGCGTCTCAAACCAAAACATTGTTCCCCCTTAGTTCCCCGCCTCCCTCATTTCCCCATTCATACTTCGTGGGCGCGAAAACGCCCTCTCCACCAACTGTGAAACCGCAGCCTCCACCGTCCTCCACCCCATAGCGGCCAATCCACCGCCGCCCTCCTCCATCACGCCGGAGCCGGTACCCCAACGTCGTCGTCCAAACCAACCACAACAGAAACACCCTCAAGGACTTAGCAGCTGAAGCCGAGGCGGAGCTGCCTCCACGACGCCGACGCCGACGTGCGCCGTACCAGAAGCACTCCGACCACGACGTCATGCGCCTCACTGCTGCGGCTCCGCTATCGCAACCGTCCACCACACCGAAGTTGTTCCCGCTATGCCGTCGTTCGCTGCCTCGTATCTGCTTCCCCGCCGCCGACAGATGGCCACGCACCACACTCAACAACTTGGCCATGGGTTCATCCAAGGGTGCACCGTCCTCCACAACTTCTGGTTTCCGGTGAACAACAAGAAGATCGTCGGAAAAATAGAAGGAGGACACAGCACTGCTAGCAGAAAGAGGTACTCCTCTTCCCTTATTCGTGCAAATCTTATGTCTCCGCTGGCACCATATTCATCCCACAAAAGAAACTAGTTGGCGCTTCTTACTGCATCTTCTTCGTGATACTAAATGCACAAGGTTTCCTCCCTTTTACTATTTCACCTTTGCTAGAGGTCAGAGCCTGCTTTGGATTTCAATTCAGGTCGGTCGAACCGCAATTAAAAGAAGCAGCACCCGCTTAGGCGCGCGGAGCACCTAGCCCGCCTGTTCCCCGCGGAAGCAGCGCATCGGTGTCTATCATAGGGGTGTGGGGTGCAGGAGTTGCTTGCGCCCGATCTGGAGGTCGGCGTGGCTTGAATGGATGGCCCAGGGTGGGGGCGGTGCCAAGCACGACGGTGCGGTGAGGTCGAGGGGAGGGTGCAGGCAGGGGAAGAATACTAGGCCGGTGGTCGCTGGCGTTTCGAGGATGATCGTCAACACTGACTAGCTGGAGGTAGACGAAGGCGATCTGCCCGTTCTTTGTACATCGGACGGTGCAGCAAAAATGGACTGACCGATTTTCTTTCAGTCGACTATTATTTTCATAGAATCCTGTAGTAATTTAGTGTGCCATGCATGTTGTAGAGCTATCATATGTCTCCCATCATTTATTTCTCACCGACCTGCTATCTGCTACCTTTACACTGTACTAGTTGTGCACACACTTCACCCATACTCACACTATAGTTTTTTATGGATGGGTATTTTAGACTCTGGCGCAGTGTTGATGAATGCAGAAAAGAAAAGACAGAAGTCGCTCCAGTGTAATTCGAAGATAAGCTGTCGTGGTTGTTGTGGGCACGAGCACCTATGGGGCAGGGAGCCCCTTCTGGTCCGGCAGGGAGCGGAGGGGCGCACGAAGAGCAGATCGAGGTTGAGCGCGCGGGGTAAACGGGCGATTTTTACCCAGCTTCGGAGCTCTCCGGAGAGATAAAACTCCTAATACTGCTTTGTGTTTGTATTTGTTCTTCGCTCGAAAGCGTGGGTATGCGGTGGTCTCGAGTGAGTCGAACTGACCCAACCCAAACGAGCCGAACCTAAATTCCGAACCCCTTCTACGTGCGCATGGGCCTAAATTTTATATTCCAAAGGGGTCACCGACAGATGGCAGCGTAGAAAGAGGGGAAAAAGGTAAAAACATGGGTTGGAACAACCACTATCTACAGTGTCCCCTACCTAACTCTGACGGCAGGGGACAAGGGCATTTAATGCCCGTCCGGTCGCTCCAACAGTGCAAGAAAACGACCGTTAGGGGCGCCACCGATCGCCACGATGGCCTCCTTGTTAGCTTTGCTTGCCACCTCGCACCGCATGGCTGCAAAGCCACCCGCCACGTGCACCAGGAGTGATCCTATGGCGACACGTCGTTGGGTGAGCTGGAGCGCAGTGTGGTGGCTCCGCTGCGGCAAGTGCCTTGCCGTGGTCTCTGCCTTGTCGCACCAGCGAGCTTGCCGCCCGCCGGGCCTTGCCGGGGCGGCGCCGCGGCAAGTTCTCTGAAGTGCATTGATTGGCCTTCCCGGCAAGCTCCTCTTGCCGGGGTCTCGTTCTTCCCGGCAAGCTTCTCTTGCCGGGGCCTTGTCCTTCCCGGCAAGTTTCTCTTGCCGGGGCCTTGTCTTCTAATTTGACACTTTGTTCTTGAATGGCAGTAAGTGGGAGTAACGGAGGATCTTGGCGGACGCCCGGCAAGCCTTGCCGCGGGGCACTGCGACTGTCCGTGCCCAAGTTCGGGGTACTAAGGTACCCCTACTTTAGTACACCGATAGGAGCCCCCGGGCCTGGGCCATACACGGTGCCGAGCGCTGTTGGGCCAGGCCCAAAACAGGGCACGGGCACGCGCGGCCTGAGTCAAACCAGATCCACTCCGAATCCACCGCGGCCTCCCGTAACGGCACGCGTCAATCGCGGCGTCGAGGGAGACGTGGGTGGTGTGCGCGATTTTCGAGGCGCCCACCCCCCGTGATCACGGGGCAAGGCGAGGTCACCTCATCCGTCGCCTCGGCTCTGCATCCCCGCCATGCGGCTCCCATGCGCGTGGAGTCGTGGGCGGCGGAAGTAGGAAACTGGGCCGTCACGGGCGGAGGCAGTGGGTTGGCCCCGATCCCCTGCTCTTCCTGTGCTCTGATTCGCTGAGCGGGGCGGCCGAGCCCCCACCTTGCTCCTTTAAGAAGGGCGAGAGGGGAGCGCAGAAATCCGCATCTTCTCATCTTCTTCTTTCTTCAGCTTCCACTCCCCTTTCTCACATTTGTCATGGAGAAAGGGAACCCTGGTTCTTCATCGGTGGCGGCGAGGGTCGCCACTAGGCAGCGCGCCTCTCCCTATCCCGCGTCTGTGGTGGCAGAGCTGGCCGCAAGGGGAAGAGGGAGGGGGCGAGGTCGTGGACGAGGTCGAGGACGCGGTCGGAGCGCTCGGGGAAGAGGCGGACGGGGCGGCGCGCCATCTCCGCCTCCGCCGGCGGCTCCCCTCCTCACGGCGGTCCATACCGGGGACGACCCTTGCGAGCTCTTCGTCAGGCTGCGCCAGGCGCCTCGTCATCGTCTCCGGCTTCCGGCTCCGTTTGCGAGCATGTTGGAGGCGGACCCGCCCGAGACGCTAAGGTTGCACATGAGGGGCTGTGGAATCAACGGCATGCGAGTCCACGTTGTATTCCCAGCCCCCGATGTGATGTATCTTGACCGTGGGTGGAAGACGTTCGCTCGCATTCACAGCTTGACGGCGGGGTTTACCCTCCATTTTAAGTTAATGGAGGGTGACCTTCTCTCCGTCAAGGTCTTCGGGGACTCCGCATTCGGGCAAGGTGCTGTGTGGACAGCTCCTCCGACAGCGAAGGTTCCTCCTCGAGCAAGAGTGCCGAGGAGGAGAGCGACAGCGACGACGAGGGTAGCGGGCGGCCAGATGACGAGTCCGACTAGGTGTCGGGCGTCGCTTCGCGAGCCACCGGCGACCCCATCATCCGCGTCGCCGGCCCCTTGAACTCCCCGGGGTCGTCTCCTTGCGCGGCTGGCGTAGGGAGGCTGCGGAAGAGGAAGAGGGTTGGCGGCAAGGCCGTCAAGTCGGAGTACGAGGGCGTAGTGCCCTTGACAGCGTGCTGACGTCCTGCCGCCCCGTCTTCGAGCTCTGGTTCCGGCGCCACCATCACCATTCAGCCACCAGAGGTTCCCGGGATGTTCTCTTGGTGTCTTCTGGCACCCGTAGCTCGCCTAGGCGCCCCTTTTGCCCTCTTCGCCTCCTTAACCTACCTCCTGAAAAGAGGGACAGGAGAAGGGATTACGGGCATCTTATCTTTTCAATTTGTAAGCCTTCGGGCCCTAGCTAAAACTTGTAATCCTCTCTTTTTTATGTTTTTCATCCTCTATGGACTTGTACTGGAATGGGATGTTTTTTAATGAAAAGGGGAATGCTTGCCGGGTTATATCCTTTACTTGATTCTATGCCTTGTATGTTCTTACCCTGCGCTTTGAGGAAACTTGCCGGCGCAAGAACACTTGCTGAGTGCGGAACATCAGCAGCCTGCTGGCGGTGCTGCCTCCAGCAAGAAACCTTGTCGGGGCTAGTTGCAGCGCACTTGTATTGTTGAGCGGACTCGAAAACAAATCAAGGGCGCAACTTAGCCGCGAGTCAATTCCTCCGCGCACAGGTTTCCGATACAAGGCACGCTCGTTCAAGGACGCGGCTTCGCATTCCCCAGCCCATAAGAGGATGCACGACGAGGGATGAAAAACTTATCTGATATCGCAGCCCCCGGCAACTCTGGCTTGCCAGGGATGAATCTTGGTATTCGCAGCCCCCAGCAACAATGGCTCGCCGGGACCTAGGTGCCGGCGCTCCTTTCTTTGTTCTTGCCGCTGCTAGATGCGTCATATGAACAACCTCTTAGAGCGTGGCAAGTTATTTACTGTAATATATATCTTTATCCTGGGCACTGCTTGCTACGTTATCTCCTTTACTTGATTCCGTCCCTTGTATGTTTTTACCTTACGCTTTGAGGGAACTTGCCGGCGCAAGCACACTTGCTGAGTGCGGAACATCAGCAGCCCGCTGGCGGTGCTGCCTCCGGCAAGAAACCTTGTCGGTGCTAGTTGCAGCGCACTTGTATTGTTGAGCGGACTCGAAAACAAATCAAGGGCGCAACTTAGCCGCGAATCGATTCCTCCGCGCACAGGTTTTCCATACAAGGCACGGTCGTTCAAGGAGTGTAACGCGGCTTCGCATCCCCCAGCCCATAAGAGGATGCATGATGAGGGACAAAAAGACTTATCTGACATCGCAGCCCCCGGCAACTCTGGCTTGCCGCGGAGGAATCTTGGTACCCGCAGCCCCCAGCAATGCTGGTTTGCCGGGGCTCAGGTGCCAGTGCGCCCTTCTGCTCCTTCCTTGTCGCTGTTATTTTAGTTATGAGAGCAACTTAGTCAGTGCCGCAATAAGTTACTTTTGTAACGTAACTTTATCTTGGGCAATGCTATGTTATATCCTTTACTTGACTCCATCCCTTGCATGTTTTTATCCTTACGCTTTTAGGGAACTTACCGGTGCAAACACACTTGCTGAGTGCGGAACATCAGCAGCCCGCTGGCGGTGTTGCTCCCGGCAAGAAACCTTGTCGGGGCTAGTTGCAGCGCGCTTTCATTGTTGAGCGGACTCGAAACAAAGTTAAGGGCGCAACGTAGCCGCGAGCCGGTTCCTCCGCGCACAGGTTTTTCATACAAGGCACGGGCGTTCAAGGAGTATAACATAAAAATTTAAAAACGACTGTGCTCTGCGCTCAAATTTTGGGCAACTTAGCTTTTCTGTCATCTGTGTTCCGGCAAGGCTGCACTTCTTCCTTGATTCCCTCCCCTGTATGTTTTCACCCTTACGCTTTTTAGGGAACTTGCCGGTGCAAACACACTCGCTGAGTGTGGAACATCAGCAGCCTGCTGGCGGTGTTGCCTCCGGCAAGAAACCTCGTCGGGCTAGTTGCAGCGCGCTTTCATTGTTGAGCAGACTCGAAACTGATCAAGGGCGCAACTTAGCCACGATTCGATCCCTCCGCGCACAGGTTTTCCATACAAGGCACGGTCTTTCAAGGAATATGAATCAAAAATTTGAAACTGACTGCTCTCTTTGCTCTACTTGTCGGTGGAGCTCGATGGCACGTCCTAGACGGCAGCACAGCACTCCGGAGAGTTGCGCTTGCCGGAGTGGGCACCAGAGCTGTTCTTGCCGGAATTAGTCTTTGGTGAAACTGTCTTTGCCTTCTTGCACTTGCCGGTGGAGCTCGATGGTGCGTCCTCGACGGCAGCGCAGCACTCCGAAGAGGTGTGCTTGCCGGAGTGGGCATCAGAGCTATGCTTGCCGGACTTGGTCTTCTTCTTCCCCCGGGGAGCTTCAGCGGCAAGTGGGTTATGCTCTGCTGCAGCTGCTGCTTCCCGGTAGATCTTGTCGGTACAGATAAGTGCATCCTTCTTCTCGCCATGGACAGAAATAACACTTATCGGACCAGGCATCTTGAGCACATTGTAGGCATAGTGAGAGGCTGCCATGAACTTGGTGAGTGCTGGACGGCCGAGTATCCCATTGTAGGGCAATGGGAAATCAGCAACGTCAAATGTGACTCTCTCTGTCCTGAAATTCAGCTCGCTGCCAAACGTCACTGGCAGTGTGATCTTTCCCTTGGGCTTGCTCCTTCCCGGATTGATTCCTTGAAAGGTACTAGTCTCTTCGAGCTCGCTGTCGGGGATCTGGAGCTTGTTGAGCACTACGGAGGAGATGAGATTCAGGCCGGCCCCGCCGTCAACGAACATCTTTGTGACCTTGAGGTTGCGGATGGTTGGCGAAAGCAACATCGGCAAGCACCCGACCGCAGTGATGCGATCGGGGTGATCCTCAACATCAAAGACGATGGGCATGCTGGACCATTTCAGGGGCCTGCGCGATTCGACTGATGGTTCTGCTGCATTTACTTCCCGCACCCAATGCTTGAGTTGGCGGTGCGAGGTGTGCAGAGAAGCACCACCATCAACGCACAGAACCTCCGTCGCCTTCTGAAACTCTTGATCGTCGGTCTCATCCTCATCCATCTCATCATCCTCATCTTCTTCTTCGTCCTTGTCGTGGTCACGGGGAGGTCTGTCTCCTTGCCGCTGCTTGGCCTTGCCGCGGCGCCCTCCCTGGACGGGAAGCTTCTTGCCGGATCCTCCGCCACCTTTCTGGGCCCTCTACTTGTCGCGACGCTCATATTCAGCTTTCTGTAGCTCTACCATCTGCTCAACTTTCTTGCAGGCTTGGAGGTCGTGGCCCTTGGTGCGGTGGATCTTACAATACTGCTTGCCGGAGCCATCCTGCTTGTCGGCGGCTACCACAGCCTCGCTGGAGTCACCATCTTTGGCCTTGTCGGAACCGCCTCCGTCGCCGGACTGCTCGACAACTAGCACATCGTTAGCCTTTCTCTTTCTGTTGTTCCGCCTCCGGTTCTTCCTTGCCGGGGCGGCATCCTCACTGCCAGATCCTTCTGCTCCTGCAGTCTCTCCAGGGATTTCCCTCCCCTTCTCAGCCCGTGCACACTTGTCGGCCAGAGCATATAGCTCGCTGACATCTCTGATCTTGCACATCGCCATCTCCTCCCTCATCATGCGATTCGCACGTTACGATGGAACGCGCCGATAACCGCAGCAGGTGGACGTCACGGGATGTTGTGTTGCACCCGGCTGAATCTCTCAGATGTACTTGCGCAGGGTTCTCCTCCTTCGGAAGAGCAGATGAAGATCGCTCTCTCGGCCATGGGGTTTGTGGCCGCTGTGAAGGCGCCGACAAACTGATGGCACAGTCCGCCCATGAAGAGATGGAGTTGTCGGCAAGTGCATAAGCCAAGATCTCGACGTTGGGCTTGAGCACCGCCGGAAGTAATTGGCGAGGATCTTCTCGTCGCATCCCCGTAGCTCGCACCGCGATGGTGTAGATCTTTGAGGAACTCCGACGGATGTATTCGCCATCGTACTTCTCGGCACGTCGGCTTGAAGTTCTTAGTCTTGGGCCCGGACTTGCTGCAGCTCATGGGTGAGCGCAGGCAACCTGCCGCGTCTGCAAGTCGCTGGTTCTTCGGCGCATGCATATCGACAGTGGGTCCAGCGCGCTGGTCAGATTGACACCGCGCTTCTCTTCTGCGCTCGATGCGAGTGCGAGCATCTTCGTGCTGTCGCTCTTGGAGAACTTGGCGCTGATCGCGGCGAGCTCGCGGGTCCGACGACGCGGTGGAATCAGCGTCGAGGTTGGCCCGGCGAGTCGGCGATCTTGGCCTTCGGGGCGGGGAGTGCACGGTGGTGGCACCCCCAGCGGTCTTGTCTGCGTCGGCTTGCGCCTGGGCGTCTTGCCGGGGCTTCGAAGTATTCGGTTGCCGGGGCTTGTCGCCGTTGGCGAAGCGGATGAGGCTATAAATGGCCATCCTCCAGTCGTCGATCTTGTGTGGCGCCGGAGGGTAATCTAGAAGCAGCTGGGCTCGGGCCAGCGCTTCCTCTCGAGTCTTGGGTGGCGGTGGCGACGAGCGGCGCGAGGAGCGGGATGTGCTCGGGCTCCCAATTGGATTGGAAGGAGCAGTACCCCGTCCGGGCGACCGCACCTCACTCGCGCCAGCATGCTGGTGCGCATGCTGGTCTTGAACGTCCCGCGACCCACCAGCTTGGCCTTGTTCCAACGCAAGCACGGTGCTAGGAGCACCGTGGCGTTGTCGATCTTGCACCTCCTGAGAGGGGCGCGGTGGATGTCCAGAAGCTGAAGCTTGCGGGGCCTTGTCCTTGGACCTGGTGACGACGTGAGTTCCACCGTCGGCGCCCGCTCCTCCGCCGGCGTCCACCCCACCGCCCGTTTGCTCCGGTGGCTGTAGGATATCCGCAGACGGAGCGGCCACCTCTGAAGTCTTCTTCTTCGGAGGCATGTCGATGAAGATGTTGAAGTAGCGCACGTGGAGACCGGATCAGGTTCGCACGACCTCGACGCCCCCTACCTGGCGCGCCAAAGATGTCGTGGTTGTTGTGGGCACGAGCACCTATGGGGCAGGGAGCCCCTTCTGGTCCGGCAGGGAGCGGAGGGGTGCACGAAGAGCAGATCGAGGTCGGCGCTGAAGCAGGCGATTTTACCCAGCTTCGGAGCTCTCCGGAGAGATAAAACTCCTACTGCTGCTTTGTGTTTGTATTTGTTCTTCGCTCGAAAGCGTGGGTATGTGGTGGTCTCGAGTGATTCGAACTGACCCAACCCAAACGAGCCAAACCTAAATTCCGAACCCCTTCTACGTGCGCATGGGCCTTCCTTTTATAGTCCAAAGGGGTCACCGACAGGTGGCAGCGTAGAAAGTGGGGTAAAAAGGTAAAAACATGGGTTGGAACAACCACTATCTACAGTGTCCCCTACCTAACTCTGACGGCAGGGGACAAGGGCATTTAATGCCCGTCCGGTTGCTCCAACAGTGCAAGAAAACGACCGTTAGGGGCGCCACCGATCGCCACGATGGCCTCCTTGTCAGCTTCGCTTGCCACCTCGCACCGCATGGCTGCACAGCCACCCGCCACATGCACCAGGAGTGATCTTGTGGTGACACATCATCGGGTGAGCTGGAGCGCAGTGTGGTGGCTCCGCTGCAGCAAGTGCCTTGCCGTGGTCTCTGCCTTGTCGCACCAGCGAGCTTGCCGCCCGCCGGGCCTTGCCGGGGCGCGCGGGGCACCGCGGCAAGTTCTCTGAAGTGCATTGATTGGCCTTCCCGGCAAGCTCCTCTTGCCGGGGTCTCGTTCTCCCCGGCAAGCTTCTCTTGCCGGGGCCTTGTCCTTCCCGGCAAGTTTCTCTTGCCGGGGCCTTGTCTTCTAATTTGACACTTTGTTCTTGAATGGCAGTAAGTGGGAGCGACGGAGGATCTTGGCGGACGCCCGGCAAGCCTTGCCGTGGGGCGCTGCGACTGTCCGTGCCCAAGTTCGGGGTACTAAGGTACCCCTACTTTAGTACACCGACATAAGCACTAAGCGTTTAGCGCTCTAATGGGTGCAGTGTCAGCAGTTGGAGACAGTAAACGTAGCTCTGCAGTTGATGATCTCAATTGCCACACACAACCATCCCAGGTGCTTGCCTTAACTTCGCGATGTCAAATGTGGTTGCACGTTGCATATGGTGTCTAGCTTGAATTGCTTCCAATTTGGTTAAATTGCATCTGCTTACTTTACACATTATACCTATGATAATGACATGCCTTCCTGTTTTTCCTACATACTACATATGTCTATTAACCATGTTCATACATCAAACTAATGCTCTTTTGTATCCCTCGTCAATCACTTATGATGAGACAGTCACCCGAGTGGGTTACTGTGATACGCCCTACTCGTTTAAAGAGTGCAGTGTCATCCTCCCCACATGATTCCCAAGAAACAGCAAGGCTAAATGAAGATAGTCAACGTAGCTCTCTAGTTGATCACCACAATTCCCCCACACCACCATCGCAGGTGCTTGCTCTTACTTGGCAGTGTGATATGTGGTTGCATGTTGCATATGGTGTCTACCTTGTAATACTTCTAATTAGGGTAAACTTCATCTTCTTAGTTAACACAATAAACCTGTGAATATGACATGCCTTCCTGTTTTTGGTACATACTACATCTTTCTATTAACCATGTTCTTACATCAAACTACTTTTCTTGTGTATTCCTCATCAATGCTCCTAATTTGTTAAATTGCATCTCCTTAGCTTACACATTATACATGTGAATATGACACGCCTTCCTGTTTTTGGTACATACTACATCTGCCTATCACACCATGTTCTTACATCAAACTACTGTTCTTGTGTATCCTGCGTCTATCGCTTATGATGAGACAATCGCAGCGTGGGTTAATATGAGATGCAATCTGTTATAAAGAATGCAATTTCATCCTCTCCACATGATTCTCAAGAAACAGCAAGCCTAAATGAAGATATTGAGCGTAGCTCAGTGCACGAAGACCGACTTCCCTACACCACCATCACAGTGCTTGCTCTAACTTCAGCATGTGATATGTGGTTGCATGTTGCATACGGTGTCTAGTTTGTAATGCTTCTAATTAGGGTAAATTGCATCTGCTTATTTTACACACTATACCTATGAATATGACATGCCTTCCTATTTTTGGTACACACTACATCTATGTGTTAACCTTGTTCTTACATGAAACTACCTCTCTTCTCTATCCTGCATCAATCACTTACGATGAGTCACATTTATTCGTTGCATATTGCATATTATTTCTAGCCTGTTCCCATGTATTGCTTCTAATTTGGTCAAATACATTTGTTAGGGCACCCTTTTAATTTGGAAGAGTGATATTGGTTTAATCTTTCATATGGTTTCTGGCTTCCATCGATTCTAACAAGTTCAAGCACCTTGTGCTTAGTTTACACTTTATACATCATACATGTCAATATGTCACGCCGTCCTGTTTTTCATACATATTCCATCCTCCTATCATGCGGCTGCCTTACATGAAAGTAGTGTTCGTCAGTATCATGCATCAATGAGTTCTGAAGAGCAAATTTTATTCCTTTTTCTTGTGGGTTTGACTTGACAAGGCAAAATCAAGAAAGAGGAAGGAAAAAAGTAAGGAAGGTGATGATGGTGGTCCTCTGCAACAACGTAAACGGAGCATCTGTGCGATTCTCCTTGTCTTGATAGTGCATTACAAGGTCCAAGTCTTGCTCCCTACTCCACCATCCAAGGTGCTTGCTCTAACTTGGCGATGTGATATCTGGTTGCATGTTGCATATGGTGTCTAGCTCAGTATTGCTCCTAATTAGTGTAAAGCGCATCGCTTAGCTTACACATGATACATGTGAATATGACACGCTTTCCTGTTTTTGGTACATACTATATCAGTCTATCACACCATGTTCTTACATGAAACTACTCTTCTTGTGTATCCTGCATCAGTCACTTATGATGGGACACCTTTAAGTTGGCAGTGTGATATTGTTTTGCGTCTTGAATATGATTTCTAGCATTTATTGCTTCTAGTTTGATGAACGCAACCTATGACGAGACAGTTTTAACTTGGCAGCGTGATATTGGTTGCACCTTCCATATGGTGTCTTGCAGTGTTTTTAATTTGTTGAAGTGCCTTCTGCTTAGTTACCACATCATAGGTGTGAATATGTCAAGCCGTCCATTTTTTCGTACATATTCCATCCTCTTATCATGACTTTGACTTTCATCAGAGTAGTGTTCGTTAGTATCATGCATAAATGAGTTCTGAAGAGCCAATGATATTCCTTTTTCTTGTCAGTATGACCTCACAATGCAAAATCAATAAAGCTGAAGGAAATTGGCAAGGCATTGGATGATGTTGGTCCTTCCGAGCAACTGAAACGGAGGTTCTCTACAGATTCTACTCCGCCATCCTCCCAACAAGATTGGCAAGACAAAGCAAGGCTAGACAGTCAATGTAGCTGTGTAGATGATGAGCACATCTCCCCTACTCCACCATCACAGGTGCTTGCTCTAACTTGGCACTATTATATGTGGTTGCATGTTGCGTATGATGTCTAGCTTGTATTGCTTCTAACATTGTTGAATTGCATCTGCTTACTTTACACATAATGCCTGTGAATATGACATGTGTTCCTGTTTCTACATCAGACTACTATTCTTGCATATACCGCATTAGTCACTTATGATAAGGCACCTTTAAGTCGCCACTTTGATATTGGTTGTGTCTTGCATATGATTTCTAGCATGTCTTGCTTCTAATTTGTTGAAACATATACAGTTTGAACTTGGCGAGTGATATTGGTTGCATCTTTCATATGGTGTCTAGCTTGCAGTGCTTCTAATTTGTTGAAATGCCTTCTACTTAGTTACCACATCATAGGTGTGAATATGTCACACCATCCTGTTTTTCATACATATTCCATCCTCGCATCATGTGTTTGCCTTTCATTCGAGTAGTGTTCGTCAGTATCATGCATGAATGAGTTCTGAAGAGCGAATTTTATTCATTTTTCTTATCAGTTTGACTTCACAATGCAAAATCATTACAGCTGAAGGAAATCAGTCTGGTAGTGGATGATGGTGGTCCTTCAGAGCAACTCAAATAGGGGGTCTCTACAGATTATACTCTGCCATCCTCCCAACAAGATTCGCAAGACAACACAAGGCTGGACAATCAACATAGCTGTGTAGATGATGAGCACATCTCTCCTACTCCACCATCACAGGTGCTTGCTCTAACTTTACACTATTATATGTGGTTGCATGTTGCGTATGATGTCTAGCTTGTATTGCTTCTAACTTGAATTGCATCTGCTTACTCTACACATAATGCTTGTGAATATGACACGTGTTCCTATTTCTAGAACATACGTGTACATGATGAGCACATCTCCCCTACTCCACCATCACAGGTGCTTGCTCTTACTTGGAACTGTTATACGTGGTTGCATTTTCCGTATGATGTCTAGTTTGTATATCTTCTGATTATGTTGAATTGCATCTGCGTAGCTTACAACTTATACCTGCAACGATCACTTACCCATAAGACACATTTAACTTTGGACTGTGATATAGGTTGCATCTTGCATTGTCTTCTATCTTGTACTGCTTCTAATTTCTTGAAATGGCACTTACGACGAGACACTTTTTACCTGATATAGTGATATTGGTTGCATGTTCATATGGTGCCTAGCTTTCATTTCTTCTAATTTTGTTAAAATGCCTTTCGCTTACTGGCTTTTCATACATATTCCATCCTCCTATCGTACGTGTGAATATGAAACACTGTCTTTTTTGTATATATTCCATCCTCCTATCCTGCGCTTGCCTTACATCAAAGTAGTGTTCGTCTGTATCATGCATCAACCAGTTATGCAGAGCTAATTTTATTCATCTTCTTGTGGTTTTGACTTCATAAGGCAATATCAGAAAATAGGAAGTAAAAGAGTAAGTTAGGGGATGTTGGTGGTCCTCCGCACCGACGCAAAAGCAGAGACTCCTAGATTTTCCACTACTATCGCTAATGAAGTTGAAGTCCCGGTGGTACATGATGAGTTCATCTCCCGTACTCCACCATCGCAGGTGCTTGCTCTAAGTTGACAGTGTGATAATTGGTTTCATGTTGCATATGTTGTCTATCCTGTATTTCGTCTATTTTGATTAAATTGCACCTGCTGAGTTTATACGTTATACATGTGCATATGACATGGCTTTCTGTGTCTAGAATACACTTCATCTATCTATCATACCATGTTCTTACATCAAAGTACTGCTGTTGTTTATCCCGCATCAGTCACTCATGATTGGACGCTTTTAACATGGCAGTTTGATAGTGGTTGCATCTTGCATTGATTTCTACGTTGTACTACTTCTAATTTTTCGAATTGCCACTTATAACACGACACTTTTAACTTGGCAGAGTAATATTGGTTGCATCTTTCATATGGTGTCTAGCTTGCATTACTTCTATTTTCTTGAAAATCATTCTGCTTAGTTTGCACATCGTAGCTGTGAATATGTCATGCCGTCCTGTTTTTCTTACATATTCCATCCTCGTACGGTTGTCTTACATCAAAGTATTGCTTGTATGTATCATGCATCAATGAGTTCTGAAGAGTGATTTTATTCTTTTGTGTTGTGGGTACAGCTTGACATGGCAAAGTCAAAAAAGAGCAAGGAAAATAATATAGTAGGGAGTGTTGTTACTCGTCGGGTGAAACAGAAAAGGTTCTGCCGTCAAGATTCTGCTGGTACTTAAAGTGTAGTAGAAGGTCCATGTCCACCGGATAAATCTAAAACACAAGATCGCTTTGCTCCACCAGCCGCATCCGCTTCAACTGCATCAAAGATCTCAACCAGCACTCATTCGTTTGTCTCGAATCGCCGTTCCCAAGCTGCCTTCACACCTAACACTACTTCCAAAGCACTTCCGACACAACAGACTGGCAGATCAGATGAACCTCATGAGCATCAACACCAAGACGGTACCTGACCGAGTCAAGTTACAGTTTCATGCTCCTTTATATGTACTCTCACAGTTTGATGTACACTAACACTTTCCATATTCGTTGTTGAACTAGCACCACAGCGCAAGCGGAAATAGACATCAGGGATAATGCTTGACAGATTAACAAAATCTAAAGGAGGAAGAATGGAGATCCATTTTGAGGAAGGTTTAAAAAGGCCACGTGATGGTACAGAGTCAGCCAAGTTAGTATCAGAGGCAGCCGTTGCCGTTAGGTGTCATGCACGTATCCTCCCAATGTGGATCCAGTAAAGGAATGAGAAAGACAATACCCAGTTTAACACCTTCCTTGACCATTTATCCATAAGTAATGTTATTCATCGCAATTAGTAATATTATCTTGCTCTGTCCCATACTTTCTAGCTTCCTCCTAATAAGACTCACATTCTTTTTTCAACAGATGAGGTTCAAGTTGGATCCGAAAGATGATGCAACTAAACAAGCATGCACTCATGTTTTTCACCGCTCTGCTGACAAGATCCGTACCACCTTAGAAAATCTCACTTTGAAGGCAAGGCTAACAATGAAATCGCCCAAACATCTCCAGTGGAATATATTACAGATGAAGACTGGGCAACCCTCATTAAACACTGGTCTGATCCAAAGTATCAGGTAGGCTATATGCATTTGATCAGACCACATATTGAACCTGTATTTATGTATGTGCCTTACAAGTGTATATTCTTCTAGGCTAACTGTTTGAAGAAGAAAACCAACTGTTCTAAAGTGAAATTCCAACAAACAACAGAATCTCGTAGCTATATTGCACACTGCGAGGCTCTTGTAAATAGCTGCTACTTCCTTCTTTTTTGTGCCATATTATCGTATCTATATTGACTTGTTCCAAATACAGAGGAAAGCCCGTGCGGACCAAAACGAACTTGAACTGAATGCAGTGCAAATCTTGAAGGATTGCCACACTAGTAAGATGAAGGGCATGAGCACACCAGTTCAAGACGCTGTTGTAAGTCCTTACTCCTCCTGCCTTGAACTGATTGGTACTGTGATGTGTTCATTTAACTACTTGGTTTGCAGCCAATGTCAGTTACTCTGTTCACTTTTATACACAGTTGTCTTAACGTATCATTTCACCTTATATGGTTAAAAGAGATGAAGGATATTCTTTTGGTCTTGATCTGTATCTAGTTGTTATGTTCACGTGCGCACACAATGATAAAATAGCCTGGTTGTTTTATATCTGTTTGCCCATGATATGAATGATGTTATACTATGTTCATCCTACTTTAAACCATGTCTCTTTATCCTTAGATGTTAACGAATGTGAGGAAATAGACAATACAGTAGGCATGCTACATGGGCATATGTTCCGAAAGTGATTTTATTATGTAGTTGGCACTACAATACATGCTAATGTATTACAGTAATTCACCAAAATAAGTTATGTATAAACGTTTAACCTACTTTGTTTGTTTTTGTCTCATTAGTAACTTATCTGGTACACTAATGTACAAGTTCAAACTTTCAGGAAGCTATGGAACAAATGATTGAACAGACACAACCACCTGAAGGTCACGAGGCTACTACAGGCACAATGTCACCTCTTGTTGCAGTGCGTCAGTATCTCTCCACTAACAGTGCAAAAAGCACCTTCCTGCATAATTCTGGGTTGGTTGTCAAGGTAACCTCGTCCAAATCGCCTACTGAACAAAATCTTCCTGCTAGACAGAGTGATATATCTATACTCCAGACACAAGTCCAATCCCTAATGGACGTTGTTTCGGAAATAAGAATAGTGGTTGAGAAATGTCGTCAAGATATGAATGGTTTTAAAACCAGACTACCAGACATTCACTTCGTGGTTCAAGAGAAATGGCGGAAAAAAGGTGGAGATCGTGCTGCTCCATCAGATTCTACAGCCTGAAACATTAGCACTCAGGTCAAATGATATGTGCTTCTATACATCTGATGGTGCTTTTATCTGGAAGGACTGTAAACTTTATGCCAACAGGCCTTTTATTGTATGGTTGGAATTTATTTTGTTGTGATACAACATTTATGATGCTACCACAGGCTGCAGTAATTACGACGCTATTTTTGTATAGTGTAGGTTTATCTTAGTAACGTATTCGCCCGAAAGCTTCGTAGGAGCCCAACATGCCAACATTCGTCGGGCCCATTCCAATTGGGCTAAAACCGATTACGGGCCAAAATTGGCATGTAGCCCACTAAAAATATCTGAGCCTAAATCAGCATAAGCTTTCATACTTTTCTGGTAGGCCTGTGCCCATAGTGGGCCTTTAACAGGCCTAAACATAATTTGGGCCCTCAGTAAAAATAGGCCGTTTACAAGTGTAAATATCTCGAGCCCATAAAAAAACATGGGCCTTTAATAGACCAAAAGAGAGATTGGGCCCTGATTGTGCCAAATAACCCACTGGACTTAGCAGGCCGAAATGGTGGCCCATTTACGATGCGGATCTTTGACAGGACGAAATTCGGACGGGCCGTAAATGCGCCGACCTAATACATGGGCCTTTAACAGGCCGGAACTTCGGTCGGGCTAGATTATCGTCAGTTTTATATGGGCCGTTAATGGGCCCGATAGGACGTTGGGCCACATATGGCCCATGCTTTACGTTCGGCGTTAACGTGCTAAAAATGACAACAGGCCGAAAGTGGCCCAAATCTATAGTGGGCCTCTAACAGGTCGAATGTCAGACATGGCCAAATATGACCTAAATCCTTCACGGTCGTTTATGGGCCGAAAGTTTTGATGGCCTGTAAATGGGCCCAAATGAAGCCGGACCTTTAACAGGCTAGAAATACACTGGGCCGTAATTCGGCCCAATTACTTAGCAGACTATTAACGGGCCAGAAGTGACCATGGGCCGCATTGATGACAAGTTTAGGACAGGCCGTTGACGGGCCGATTTGACAGAGAATGTTGGGCCTTTAGCTGGGCCGGCCCATTATGGTCTGCAGAATCTTGTGGGCCTTTAGCTGGGCCGGCCCATTGTGGTCCACAAAATCTTGTGGGCCTTTAGCTGGGCTGACCCATTATGGTCTGCAAAATCGTGTGGGCCTTTAGCTGGGCCGGCCCATTATGGTCCGCTATATCTTAGGGGCCTTCGGTTGGGCCGGCCCATTTGAACTTTGTGGGCCACTTTTGGGCCGGTCCACGTGTCAACATACCATAGGCCCATCTCGACCATTGGATGAGTGACACCTGTGCCAACGCGGAGCTGACGCGTGGATCCGTCAGCTAATGAGAATTTTACACGTGGAAAATCGGCATTGGTCGTTGCTGTTAATGGGTTATTGGATCCAAAATCTATCCCGATAGCTTAACGGCGTTCCATTACGGTGGATGCCACGTGCCAGTCACCCTTAATGAAAGCACTTCTGTGACGCGCGATTTATCGTCATGGAAGTGGACACTTCCGTGATGATAATTTTGGTAATGTCATGGAACACTTCTACGGCAGCACATGTGTTCTATCATAAAATCGTCATGGATGTACATGCATGACAGAAAACACGACCTACTGTGACAAACACGTATCATCACGGAAGTGTATATTTTTAGTGTCTATAACCTATTACAAATAATTTTACACTAGAATTGAACTAGCTCTATAACCTAATACAAATAATTTTACACTAGAGTTGAACTACCTCTATAATCTAGTACACATAATTTTACACTAGTGTTGAACTAGGGCTATAAGCTAGTACAAATCATTTTACACTATAGTTGAACTACCTCTATAACCTAGTACAAATAATTTTACACTAAAATTGAACTAGCTCTATAACCTAGTACAAATCATTTTACACTAGAGTAGAACTACCTCTATAACCTAGTACAAATAATTTTACACTATAAATGAACTAGCTCTATAACCTAGTACAAATAATTTTACACTAGAATTGACCTACCTAGTACAAATATTTTTACACTAGAATTGAACTAACTCTATAACCTAGTATAAATTTTTTTACACTAGAGTTGAACTAGCTCTGTAACCAAGTACATATAATTTTACACTAGAAATGAACTAGCTCTATAACGTGGTACACATAATTTTACACTACCATTGTACTAGGGCTATAACCTAGTACAAATCATTTTACACTAGAGTTGAACTAGCTCTATGACCTAGTACACACAATTTTAAACGAGACTTGAACTAGCTCTATGACCTAGTACAAATCATTTTACACTATAGTTGAACTAGCTCTATAAACTAGTACAAATAACTTTACAATAGAATTGAACTGCTTCTATAACCTAGTACAAAAACAATTGACACTAGAGTTGAACTAGCACTATAACGTAATACAAATAATTTTACACTACAAATGAACTAGCTCTATAACCTAGTACACATAATTTTACACTAGCATTGTACTAGGGCTATAACCTAGTACAAATAATTTTACACTATAATTGAACTAGCTTTATAACCTAGTACAAATCATTTTACACTAGAGTTGAACTAGCTAAATAACCTAGTACAAATAATTTTGCACTAGAAATGAATTACCACTATAACCTAGTACAAATAATTTTACACTAGAATTGAACTAGTTATATAACCTAGTACAAAAAATTTATACTGGAGTTGAACAAGCTCTATAACTAAGTACAAATAATTTTACACTAGAAATGAACTAGCTCTATAACCTGGTACACATAATTTTACACTAGCATTGAACTAGGCTATAACCTGGTGCAAATCGTTTTAAACTAGAGATGAACTAGCTCTATGACGTAGTACAAATAATTTTACACTAGAAATGAACTAGATCTATAACCTAGTACACATAAATTTACGCTAGCATTGTACTAGGGCTATAACCTAGTACAAATCATTTTACACTAGAGTTAAACTAGCTCTATGACCTAGTACACACAATTTTAGACTGGAGTTGAGCTAGCTCTGTAACCTAGTAAAAATAATTTTAAATTAGAGTTGAACTACCTCTATAACCTAGTACAAATTATTTTACACTGGAGTTGAACTAGCTTGATAACCTAGTACAAATAATTTTACACTAGAGTTGAACTTGCTCTATAACCTAGTACAAATCATTTTACACTATAGTTAAACTAGCTATATAACCTAGTTCAAATTATTTTACACTAGAATTGAACTAGCTCTATAACCTAGTACAAATAATTTTACACTAGAGTTGAACTAGCTCTATAACCTAGCACAAATTATTTTACACTAGCGTTGAACTAGATCTATAACCTAGTACAAATCATTTTACACTATAGTTGAACTAGCTCTATTATCTACTACAAATAATTTTACACTAGAGTTGAACTAGCTCTATGACCTAGTGCACACAATTTTAGACTAGAGATGAACTAGCTCTATAACCTTGTACAAATAATTTTAAACTAGAGTTGAACTAGCTATATAACGTAATACAAATAATTTTACCATAGAGTTGAACTAGCTCTATTAACTAGTACAAATAATTTTACACTAAAGTTGAACTAGCTCTATAACCTAGTACAAATCATTTTACACTATAGTTGAACTAGCTCTATAAACTAGTACAAATAACTTTACACTAGAATTGAACTAGCTCTATAACCTAGTACAAAAAAATTACACTAGAGTTGAACTAGCACTATAACATAGTACAAATAATTTTGCACTAGAAATGAACTAGCTCTATAACCTAGTACACATAATTTTACACTAGCATTGTACTAGGTTTATAACCTAGTACAAATAATTTTACACTAAAGTTGAACTAGCTCTATAACCTAGTACAAATCATTTTACACTAGAGTTGAACTAGCTCTATAACCTATTACAAATAATTTTACACTAGAAATGAACTAGCTCTATAACCTAGTACATAAAAAATTATACTGAAGTTGAACAAGCTCTATAACTAAGTACAAATAATTTTACACTAGAAGTGAACTAGCTCTATAACCTGGTACACATAATTTTACACTAGCGTTGAACTAGGGCTATAACCTAGTGCAAATTGTTTTAAACTAGAGTTGAACTAGCTCTATAACCTAGTACAAATAATTTTACACTAGAGTTGAACTAGCTGTATAACCTAATACAAATATGTGATGCCCGGGTAATCAAGCTACAGTAACCCTGCGCTAATGATGCCACGTCACCTTGGTTACTGTTGGTAAACTCGTGTTAGTTCAAAACGATTCGAATTCAAATTTAAAATATAGGCAAACAACAAAAGTTTTCAAATAATAAAACTAAAATGTTCTGGTTGTGCCAAATAATGCGTAGGTAATTATGGTGGAGAAACCACACTTTTATAAAATATTTAAATACTATAAGATGAATAAAAACGGTAGATAAAACAATTAATTAAATGCCTTTTTTTATTATTTAAAATACTAAACTGTTTTGTTTTGGGTAAAACTTTTTATGACAGTGAGTTTAGTGGCAATGCTAAAATTAGGAGTTGAAATTATATTTTCATAAAATTAAAATAGATAGAAAAGTCAAAAGAAAACAGAAAATAAATAAATAAATAAAAGGAAAATAAATAAATAAAAGGAAAACACCCCTGATCGGGCCTCGCCCGCTTAACCAAAATGTTGACCACCGCCGCCCCCTCACTACCTTATCCCCCACATCCAAAACCCTAGCACCCACGACCGCACAACCTCCACTCTCTCTCGTCCCTCTCCTCCTTCCGCCCGATCTGATCGTTGGGAGGACCCGATCCCAGACGCTTTGCGACCTCGTCGCCGGCGCCGCCCCGCCGCTGTCGCCTCCACCCTGCACCTCCCCCGAGCTCGCCTCACCCTTCCATGCGCCCACCTCCGTGCGCCCCGCCGCTGATGGTCGCCCCTGCCGCCCGTGTCACCCGCCGTGCTTTGTCGCCTCCACGCCGTCGCCCCACGTCCTCGTCGCCGGTGCCGCCTCGCCGGATCGCTTCTTCGTCCTCCTCGTTTTGGATCTGGGCGCCCCGACGCTGCTCGCTGTCCCCAGTGCCACCTCGTCGGCCAGATCGCCACCCCCACGAGGACGACCTCGCCGGACCTCCCCGCCGGCCTGCCTCCTCCTCCCCACCGGCCTGCTTCCTCTCCGTCGTCGTCCCCGTCAACCACCCCGACCCCCGATGCCCTCGTCCCTACGAATCACGGTGAGGCCCTATGCCTCTCCCTCGCCTCGCCGCTGGCCCCGTACTTCCCCCGGTGTTGGTCCCGGTGGCTGATGCTGCGGGTGTTGCCGTCGCTGTCCGCCTACGCCCGCCGTGGCCTACGACCACCACTTCCGCCCTTGACTGGTCGCGCCTTGGCGCCCACCTCGCCTGGCCGCCTCCCATGCCTCCCGTCTCGTGCACCGCAGCCACGGCGCCACGACACGCCGCTATGGCCTCTGCTAGTCAACAAGCGCCCACACCCGCTAACCACCGCTCCGTTAGGCCCCTTTGCCTATGACCAGTGGGGCCCAGCCACAGAACGTTTTAATAAAAAAAAGAGAATAAAAAGAATAAAAAAATGATAGGATTAATTAATTAATTAATTAATTAATGAGTTAATTAAGTTAATTAATCATGTTTAACTAATCTAATTAATATAAATTAGCCTAATCACTTAGTTAGTCTAATTAATTCGGTTTAGTTAACCTGAGTCTACGACCAGTGGGACCCACGTGTCACTTGACCACCAACAATCGAGTTGATCACGATGTCATCTCGACGTCATAAATGCAATTTCGAATTAAAATAATCTGTTAATTCTAGAAAATTGATTAAACCTTTTAAAATTAATATTAAATAATCCGTAACTCGGATGAAAATACTTTCTACATGAAAGTTGCTCAGAACGACGAGACAAATCGGGATACGCAACCCGTTCGTCCGCCACACACCCCTAACATATCAAACCCGCAACTTTCCCACTCCGGCTCCTCTGCCCGAAAACGCGGAACACCGGGGTTACTTTCCCGGTTGTTCCCCCCCTTCACCAGTATCACCTCATACCGCGTTAGGGCACCCCTAGCACTGTTACTTGTCATGTCATGCATCGCTATGCATCTGTTTGCTTAAGTATTTATTGTTTCTTCCCCCTCTTCTCTCACAAGACACCGAGACCGACGCCTTTGCTACCCGTTCGACTACGGAGTTGACGACCCTCTCTCTGCCGAGCAACCAGGCAAGCCCCCCCCCTTGGTCACCAGATATCTCCTATTCTCCTCTATACTGCTTGCATTAGAGTAGTGTAGCATGTTACTGCTTTCCATTGATCCTATTCTGATGCATAGCCTGACATTGTTGCTACATCTGTTGATACCTTACCGGCAACCCTAAATGCTTAGTATAGAATGCTAGTTTATCATCATTGGCCCTACATTCTTGTCAGTCTGCCTTGCTATATTATTGGGCCGTGATCACACGGGAGGTGATCACGGGTATATACTATACATACATACATACTACAGATGGTGACTAAAGTCGGGTCCGCTCGAAGAGTACCCGCGAGTGATTCACGGATTGGGGGCTGAAAGGACCCTTGTCCCGACGGCCCTCTGTGTGGATCTTTGTGGCGGAGCGACAGGGCAGGTTGAGACCACCTAGGAGAGAGGTGGGCCTGGCCCTGATCGGCGTCCGCGGTTGCTTCATAATAACACGCTTAACGAGATCTTGGTATTTGATCTGAGTCTGGCCATTTGGTCTATACGCACTAACCATCTACGTGGGAGTAGTTATGGGTATCCCGGCGTCGTGGTATCAGCCGAAGCCTTCTTGACGTCAGCGACTGAGTGGCGCGCGCCGGATTGGACTGGAACGCCACTAGGCTAGGTCTGCTTTCGGCCGCGTTTGCAACGTGCAGGTGTGCGAAGGGCGATGGGCCCAGACCCTTGCGCCATAGGAGTTAGACCGGCGTGCTGACCTCTCTGTTGTGCCTAGGTGGGGCTGCGACGTGTTGATCTCCCGAGGCCGGGCATGACCCCGGAAAGTGTGTCCGGCCAAATGGGATCGAGCGTGTTGGGTTATGTGGTGCACCCTGCAGGAAGTTAATCTATTCAATAGCCGTGTCCCTCGGTAAAAGGACGACCGGAGTTGTACCTTGACCTTATGATAACTAGAACCGGATACTTAATAAAACACACCCTTCCAAGTGCGGATACAACCCGGTGATCGCTCTCTAACAGGCGACGAGGAGAGGATTGCCGGGTAGGATTATGCTATGCGATGCTCTTGGAGATGCTACTTGGAGATGCTACTTGGAGGACTTCAATCTACTCTCTTCTACATGCTGCAAGACGGAGGCTGCGAGCGTAGTCTTCGACGTGATTAGCTATCCCCTCTTATTCGGCATTCTGCAGTTCACCCCACCGATATGGCCCTTTACACATATACACATGCATATCTAGTGTAGCTCCTTGCTTGCAGTACTTTGGATGAGTACTCACGGTTGCTTTCTCCCCTTTTCCCCTCTCCTTTCCTTACGGTTGTCGCAACCAGACGTTGGAGCCTGGAGCGACGCCAACGTCGGCGGCGACTACTACTACACCGAGGTGCCTACTACTACGTGCAGTGCTCAGCCGACGACCGAGGAGTAGTTTAGGAGGATCCTGGCAGGAGGCATGCGCCTCTTCGATCTGTATCCCAGTTTGTGCTAGCCTTCTTGAGGCAAACTTGTTTAACTTATGTCTGTACTTAGATATTGTTGCTTCCGCTGACTCGTCTATGATCGAGCACTTGTATTCGAGCCCTCGAGGCCCCTGGCTTGTACTATGATGCTTGTATGACTTATTTTACTTTTAGAGTTGTGTTGTGATATCTTCCCGTGAGTCCCTGATCTTGATCGTACACGTTTGCGTGCATGATTAGTGTACGATTGAATCGGGGGCGTCACAAAATAATTTTATAATATAGTTGAACTAGTGCTATAACCTAGTACAAATCATTTTACACCATAGTCGAACTAGCTCTATAACCTAGTACAATTTTTTTTACATTAGAGTTGAACTAGCTCTATAACGTAGTACAAATAATTTTACACTAGAATTGAACTAGCTCTATATCCTAGTACAAATTTTTTTACATTAGAGTTGAACTAGGTCTATGACGTAGTACACATAATTTTACACTAGCATTGTACTAGGGCTATAACCTAGTACAAATCATTTTACACTAGAGTTGAACTAGCTCTATGACCTAGTGAACGCAATTTTAGACTAGAGTTGCGCTAGCTCTATAACCTAGTACAAATAATTTTAAACTAGAGTTGAACTAGCTCTATAACCTAGTAGAAATAATTTTACACTGGAGTTGAACTAGCTTTATTACCTAGTAGAAATAATTTTACACTAGAGTTGAACTAGCTCTATAACCTAGTTGAAATAACTTTACACTAGAGTTGAACTAGCTCTATAACCTAGTAAAAAAAATTTTACACTAGCATTGAACTAGGTCTATATCCTAGTACAAATCATTTTACACTATAGTTGAACTAGCTCTATTATCTAGTACAACTAATTTTACACTAGAATTGAACTAGCTCTATAACCTAGTACAAATCATTATACACTAGAGTTGAACTAGCTCTATGACCTAGTACGCACAATTTTAGACTAGAGTTGAACTAGCTCTATAACCTAGTACAAATAATTTTAAACTAGAGTTGAACTAGCTTTATAACCTAGTAAAAATAATTTTACACTAGATTTGTACTACCTCTATTACCTAGTACAAATAATTTTACACTAGAGTTGAACTAGCTTTATAACCTAGTACAAATCATTTTACACTATAGTCGAACTAGCTCTATAACCTAGTACAAATAATTTTACACTAGAATTGAACTAGCTCTATAACCTAGTACAAATAATTTTACACTAGAGTTGAACTACCTCTATAATCTAGTACACATAATTTTACACTAGTGTTGAACTAGGGCTATAAGCTAGTACAAGTCATTTTACACTATAGTTGAACTACCTCTATAACCTAGTACAAATAATTTTACACTAAAATTGAACTAGCTCTATAACCTAGTACAAATCATTATACACTAGAGTTGAACTAGCTCTATGACCTAGTACGCACAATTTTAGACTAGAGTTGAACTAGCTCTATAACCTAGTACAAATAATTTTAAACTAGAGTTGAACTAGCTTTATAACCTAGTAAAAATAATTTTACACTAGATTTGTACTACCTCTATTACCTAGTACAAATAATTTTACACTAGAGTTGAACTAGCTTTATAACCTAGTACAAATCATTTTACACTATAGTCGAACTAGCTCTATAACCTAGTACAAATAATTTTACACTAGAATTGAACTAGCTCTATAACCTAGTACAAATAATTTTACACTAGAGTTGAACTACCTCTATAATTTAGTACACATAATTTTACACTAGTGTTGAACTAGGGCTATAAGCTAGTACAAATCATTTTACACTATAGTTGAACTACCTCTATAACCTAGTACAAATAATTTTACACTAAAATTGAACTAGCTCTATAACCTAGTACAAATCATTTTACACTAGAGTAGAACTAGCTCTATAACCTAGTACAAATAATTTTAAACTAGAAATGAACTAGCTCTATAACCTAGTACAAATAATTTTACACTAGAATTGACCTACCTAGTACAAATATTTTTACACTAGAATTGAACTAACTCTATAACCTAGTATAAATTTTTTTACACTAGAGTTGGACTAGCTCTGTAACCAAGTACATATAATTTTACACTAGAAATGAACTAGCTCTATAACGTGGTACACATAATTTTACACTACCATTGTACTAGGGCTATAACCTAGTATAAATCATTCTACACTAGAGTTGAACTAGCTCTATGACCTAGTACGCACAATTTTAAACGAGACTTGAACTAGCTCTATGACCTAGTACAAATCATTTTAAACTATAGTTGAACTAGCTCTATAAACTAGTACAAATAACTTTACACTAGAATTGAACTGCTTCTATAACCTAGTACAAAAACAATTTACACTAGAGTTGAACTAGCACTATAACGTAGTACAAATAATTGTACACTACAAATGAACTAGCTCTATAACCTAGTACACATAATTTTACACTAGCATTGTACTAGGGCTATAACCTAATACAAATAATTTTACACTATAATTGAACTAACTTTATAACCTAGTAGAAATCATTTTACACTAGAGTTGAACTAGCTAAATAACCTAGTACAAATAATTTTACACTAGAAATGAATTACCACTATAACCTAGTACAAATAATTTTACACTAGAATTGAACTAGTTGTATAACCTAGTACAAAAAATTTATACTGGAGTTGAACAAGCTCTATAACTAAGTACAAATAATTTTACACTAGAAATGAACTAGCTATATAACCTGGTACACATAATTTTACACTAGCGTTGAACTAGGGCTATAACCTGGTGCAAATCGTTTTAAACTAGAGATGAACTAGCTCTATGACGTAGTACAAATAATTTTACACTAGAAATGAACTAGATCTATAACCTAGTACACATAATTTTACGCTAGCATTGTACTAGGGCTATAACCTAGTACAAATCATTTTACACTAGGGTTAAACTAGCTCTATGACCTAGTACACACAATTTAGACTGGAGTTGAGCTAGCTTTGTAACCTAGTAAAAATAATTTTAAATTAGAGTTGAACTACCTCTATAACCTAGTACAAATTATTTTACACTGGAGTTGAACTAGCTTGATAACCTAGTACAAATAATTTTACACTAGAGTTGAACTTGCTCTATAACCTAGTACAAATCATTTTACACTATAGTTAAACTAGCTATATAACCTAGTTCAAATAATTTTACACTAGAATTGAACTAGCTCTATAACCTAGTACAAATAATTTTACACTAGAGTTGAACTAGCTCAATAACCTAGCAAAAATTATTTTACACTAGCGTTGAACTAGATCTATAACCTAGTACAAATCATTTTACACTATAGTTGAACTAGCTCTATTATCTACTACAAATAATTTTACACTAGAGTTGAACTAGCTCTATGACCTTGTGCACACAATTTTAGACTAGAGATGAACTAGCTCTATAACCTTGTACAAATAATTTTAAGCTAGAGTTGAACTAGCTATATAACCTAGTACAAATAATTTTACCATAGAGTTGAACTAGCTCTATTAACTAGTACAAATAATTTTACACTAGAGTTGAACTAGCTCTATAACCTAGTACAAATCATTTTACACTATAGTTGAACTAGCTCTATAACCTATTATAAACAATTTTACACTAGAATTGAACTAGCTCTATAACCTAGTACAAATAATTTTACACTAAAGTTGAACTAGGGCTATCAGCTAGTACAAATCATTTTACACTATAGTTGAACTACCTCTATAACCTAGTACAAATAATTTTACACTAAAATTGAACTAGCTCTATAACCTAGTACAAATCATTTTACACTAGAGTAGAACTAGCTCTATGACCTAGTACAAATAATTTTACACTAGAAATGAACTAGCTCTATAAGCTAGTACAAATAATTTTACACTAGAATTGAACTACCTAGTACAAATATTTTTACACTATAATTGAACTAACTCTATAACCTAGTACAAAATTTTTTACACTAGAGTTGAACAAGCTCTGTAACCAAGTACAGATAATTTTACACTAGAAACGAACTAGCTCTATAACCTGGCACACATAATCTTACACTGGCATTGTACTAGGGCTATAACCTAGTACAAATCATTTTACACTAGAGTTGAACTAGCTCTATAACCTAGTACACACAATTTTAAACGAGACTTGAACTAGCTCTATGACCTAGTACAAATCATTTTACACTATAGTTGAACTAGCTCTATAAACTAGTACAAATAACTTTACACTACAATTGAACTAGCTCTATAACCTAGTACAAAAAAAATTACACAAGAGTTGAACTAGCACTATAACATAGTACAAATAATTTTGCACTAGAAATGAACTAGCTCTATAACCTAGTACAAATAATTTTACACTAGCATTGTACTAGGTTTATAACCTAGTACAAATAATTTTACACTAAAGTTGAACTAGCTCTATAACCTAGTAGAAATCATTTTACACTAGAGTTGAACTAGCTCTATAACCTATTACAAATAATTTTACACTAGAAATGAACTAGCTCTATAACCTAGTACAAATAATTTTACACTACAATTGAACTAGCTCTATAACCTAGTACATAAAAAATTATACTGAAGTTGAACAAGCTCTATAACTAAGTACAAATAATTTTACACTAGAAGTGAACTAGCTCTATAACCTCGTACACATAATTTTACACTGGCGTTGAACTAGGGCTATAACCTAGTGCAAATTGTTTTAAACTAGAGTTGAACTAGCTCTATAACCTAGTACAAATAATTTTACACTAGAGTTGAACTAGCTGTATAACCTAATACAAATAATTTTATACAAGAGTTGAACTAGTGCTATAACCTAGTACAAATCATTTTACACCATAGTCGAACTAGCTCTATAAACTAGTACAAATAATTTTACACTAGAATTGAACTAGCTCTATAACCTAGTACATTTTTTTTACATTAGAGTTGAACTAGCTCTATAACGTAGTACAAATAATTTTACACTAGAATTGAACTAGCTCTATATCCTAGTACAAATTTTTTTACATTAGAGTTGAACTAGGTCTATGACGTAGTACACATAATTTTACACTAGCATTGTACTAGGGCTATAACCTAGTACAAATCATTTTACACTAGAGTTGAACTAGCTCTATGACCTAATGAACGCAATTTTAGACTAGAGTTGCGCTAGCTCTATAACCTAGTACAAATAATTTTAAACTAGAGTTGAACTAGCTCTATAACCTAGTAGAAATAATTTTACACTGGAGTTGAACTAGCTTTATTATCTAGTAGAAATATTTTTACACTAGAGTTGAACTAGCTCTATAACCTAGTTGAAATAACATTACACTAGAGTTGAACTAGCTCTATAACCTAGTAAAAATAATTTTACACTAGCATTGAACTAGGTCTATATCCTAGTACAAATCATTTTACACTATTGTTGAACTAGCTCTATTATCTAGTACAACTAATTTTACACTAGAATTGAACTAGCTCTATAACCTAGTACAAATCATTATACACTAGAGTTGAACTAGCTCTATGACCTAGTACGCATAATTTTAGACTAGAGTTGAACTAGCTCTATAACCTAGTACAAATAATTTTAAACTAGAGTTGAACTAGCTTTATAACCTAGTAAAAATAATTTTACACTAGATTTGTACTAGCTCTATTACCTAGTACAAATAATTTTACACTAGAGTTGAACTAGCTTTATAACCTAGTACAAATCATTTTGCACTATAGTCGAACTAGCTCTATAACCTAGTACAAATAATTTTACACTAGAATTGAACTAGCTCTATAACCTAGTACAAATCATTTTACACTATAGTTAAACTACCTCTATAACCTAGGACAATTAATTTTACACTAAAATTGAACTAGCTCTATAACCTAGTACAAATCATTTTACACTAGAGTAGAACTAGCTCTATAACCTAGTACAAATAATTTTACACTAGAAATGAACTAGCTCTATAACCTACTACAAATAATTTTACACTAGCATTGTACTAAGGCTATAACCTAGTACAAATCATTTTACACTAGAGTTGAACTAGCTCTATGACCTAGTACACACAATTTTAGACTAGAGTTGAGCTAGCTCTATAACCTAGTACAAATAATTTTAAACTAGAGTTGAACTAGCTCTATAACCTAGAAGAAATAATTCTACACTGGAGTTAAAGTAGCTTTATTACCTAGTAGAAATAATTTTACACTAGAGTTGAACTAGCTCTATAACCTAGTACAAATCATTTTACACTATAGTTGAACTAGCTATATGACCTAGTTCAAATAATTTTACACTAGAATTGAACTAGCTCTATAACCTAGTACAAATAATTTTACACTAGAGTTGAACTAGCTCTATAACCGAGTACAAATAATTTTACACTAGAAATGAGCTAGCACTATAACCTGGTACACACAATTTTACACTAGCGTTGAAAAAGGGCAATAACCGAGTACAAATCATTTTAAACTGTAGTTGAACTAGCTCTATAATCTAGTACAAATCATTTTACACTATAGTTGAACTACCTCTATAACCTAGTAAAAATAATTTCACACTAAAATTGAACTAGCTCTATAACCTAGTATAAATCATTTTACACTATTGTTGAACTAGCTCTATAACCTAGTACAAATAATTTTACACTAGAATTGAACTACCTAGTACAAATAATTTTACACTAGAATTGAACTAACTCTATAACCTAGTACAAATTTTTTTACACTAGAGTTGAACTAGCTCTGTAGCCAAGTACAAATAATACACTTGAAATGAACTAGCTCTATAACCTGGTACACATAAATTTACACTAGCATTGTACTAGGGCTATAACCTAGTACAAATCATTTTACACTAGAGTTGAACAAGCTCTATGACCTAGTACACACAATTTTAAACGAGACTTGAACTAGCTCTATGACCTAGTACATATCATTTTACACTATAGTAGAACTAGCTCTATAAACTAGTACAAATAACTTTACACTAGATTTGAACTAGCTCTATAACCTAGTACAAAAAAATTACACTAGAGTTGAACTAGCACCATAACGTAGTACAAATAATTTTACACTAGAAATGAACTAGCTCTATAAGCTAGTACACATAATTTTACACTAGCATTGTACAAGGGCTATAACCTAGTACAAATAATTTCATACTACAGTTGAACTAGCTTTATGACCTAGTACACACAATTTTAGACTAGAGTTGAGCGAGCTCTATGACCTAATATAAATAAATTTAAACTAGAGTTGAACTAGCTCTATAACCTAGTACAAATAATTTTACATTAGAATTGAACTAGCTCTATAACTTAGTACAAATCATTTTACACTATAGTTGAACTAGCTATATACCCTAGTACAAATAATTTTACACTAGAATTGAACTAGCTCTATAACCTAGTACAAATAATTTTACACTAGAGTTGAACTAGCTCTATAAGCTAGTACAAATAATTTTGCACTAGAAATGAACTAGCTCTATAACCTGGTACACATAATTTTACACTAGCGTTGAACAAGGGCTATAACCTAGTACAATCATTTTAAACTATAGTTGAACTAGCTCTATAGCCTGGTACAAACAATTTTACACTAGATTTGAAATAGCTCTATAACCTAGTACAAATAATTTTCACTATCGTTGAACTATGTCTATAACCTAGTAGAGATCATTTTACACTATAGTTGAACTAGCTCTATTATCTAGTACAAGTAATTTTACATCAGAATTGAACTAGCTCTATATCCTCGTACAAATCATTTTACACTAGAGTTGAACTAGCTCTATGACCTAATACACACAATATTAGACTAGAGTGAACTAGCTCTATAACCTAGTACAAATAATTTAACACTATAGTTGAACTAGCTCTATAATCTAATACACATAATTTTACACTAGCGTTGAACTAGGGCTATAAGCTAGTACAAATTATTTTATACTATAGTTGAACTACCTCTATAACCTAGTACAAATAATTTTACACTAAAATTGAACTAGCTCTATAACCTAGTACAAATAATTTTACACTAGAAATGAACTAGCTCTATAACCTGGTACAAATAATTTTACACATTTTTTGACTATAAACAGTAGGGTAAAACCCCACAGCAATTTTTATAATTATAGAGCATAGTAAAAAGTGGTCTTAAAGGCTTGAGATAAGCCTACAGAAAGAGAGGAAAAAGAAAGGAAAGAAAAGTGAACTAAAAATCTAAAAAGGGAAATAAATAGGGAGGAGAGAAAGAAAGAAAGATTGAGAAAGAAAGAAAGAACTAGGCTATGAAAATAAAAGAAAATTACAACAGGGCCTCAAGCCAAAGAGTGAATTGTCTCTCATGCTTTTTCTTCATTCTGAACCTTAAAAGATTTAGCTCCTCCCGGAAAATGTATTTCCATCCTTGAAAAGATGGTGCAATGCTTTCGAAAATTTTATTGTTTCTGGTTATCGAGATGGCCCACGCTCCAAGAATGATGATCTCCATGTAGAAGGGGTAAATTAGTTTGTCCTTTAGATCTTGGAATGCTTCCAGCATTGACAGGTTTGGTGTTCTTGTTGTACAAATAAAGTCCCAACATTGTTGCACAAAGGGACATTCCCAAAAAAGATGATGAAGTGTTTCTTCCTGTTGACAGTCACTAACTGCATAGTTGTATGCTTCCAACACAAAATTCTTCCTTCTAAGAATGTTTCTTGTATTAACTCTGTCATGAAGCAGTTGCCAGAAAAATACTTTGTGTTTTGGCTGACATGAGCTTTGCCAAATCCATTTGAAGTGAGGAGGAGTTTGCTTGTGACCTATTAACACTTTATATTCTTTGATGGATGAGTATATTTCATTTCCCCAAATATAACTCCATGTGTCTAAAGATCCCATAAATTCAGATTGCCTCATAGAGATGCAAATGTCCTCCATTTCTAAGAATTCCTCATATGCCTCTGTTGTTAATGGGAGGAAGAAAAGATCTTGAAGGTATTGTGTCTGCAATCCCTGTTGTATGTTGAATTGTGGATTCCTCACAAAGGAGTATAGGTGATGGAATTTGTGTTTGAGTACTGCCTCCTGCCATAGATCATCCCAAAAAGAAGCACTGACCCCATCTCCCATGTTGCTTCTAGCAATAGCTTTGTAATGATCAAGAAGAGCTAAGTTGGATTTCCACCAAAAAGAACCCACCATGCTGGCACCTGGAAATTTCCCATCACTGTAGTAACTTTCCCATATCAAGTTGACCCATGGTATGTCATGTCTGTTGAAAAATTTATGCAAATTCTTCATTAGCAGGGTTTTGTTATGGGTATATATATCCAAAACACCTAGACCTCCCTGATCTTTGGGTCTGCACACAGTGTGCCAAGCTACTAAAGCATGTCTGCGGTCTTCCATGTCAGGGCCTCTCCAAAGACAGTGTCTTAGATATTTCATTATCTGTTTCTTTATTGTGATTGGGATATCCAGACAACTCATGAAGAATACTGACAAAGAAGTGAGCACTGATTTTACCAGCAACAATTTTCCTGCTTGGGTCATGAAGATAGAACGCCAACTTTTTGCAATCCTGTTGACAAGAGGTAAACATTGTTCCACAGTGGGTTTGTATATTCCCATCGGAAGGCCAAGGTAAGTTAATGGGAAGTGTCCTCTGGCACATTGTAGTGTGTTTGTGAATAATTCAATCCTGTCCTCATTGATGTTTAGAGGAACCAGAAATGACTTCCCATAATTCACTTTGAGCCCTGTTGCAGAAGCAAAAGTGTTGAGTAAGGCCTTCAGACAGAAGAGTTGCCTAGTATCTGCTTGCATAATCACCAGAGTGTCATCTGCATACTGCACAATTGGGAAATGGGGGCAAGAGTTCACTTGCAGTGGTGTAGAGAGTAAGTTTAACCTCATTGCTTTGTTAAGAATAGATTGCAACAGGTCAAGCACAAAAATTAGAGGAGAGTAAGGGTCTCCCTGTCTTACTCCTCTTTTGATGTAAATGTTTTTCCCTGGGACTCCATTCAGTAAGACAGAAGACGATGCTATTGAAAAAATAACTTTCATCCAAGAAATCCATCTGTCACCAAAACCTTTGGCTTTAAAAATGTCAAATATTGCTTCATGTTCAATTGTATCAAAAGCCTTTTCAAAATCTAGTTTAATAACTAAAATTTCCTCCCTGGACTTGTGGCATTGGTGATTATATTCGTAAGCCCATTGAGGGAGTCCTGGACTAGGGGGTGTCCGGATAGCCAGACCATCATCATCAGCCGGACTCCAAGACTATGAGGATACAAGATCGAAGACTTCATCCCATGTCCGGATGGGACTTTCCTTGGCGTGGAAGGCAAGCTCGGCGATACGGATATGTAGATCTCCTACCATTGTAACGGACTCTGTGTAACCCTAGCCCTCTCCGGTGTCTATATAAACCGGAGGGTTTTAGTCCGTAGGACAAACAACCATTACAACAATCAAACCATAGGCTAGCTTCTAGGGTTTAGCCTCCTTGATCTCGTGGTAGATCCACTCTTGTACTACCCATATCATCAATATCAATCAAGCAGGAGTAGTGTTTTACCTCCATCGAGAGGGCCCCAACCTGGGTAAAAACATCATGTCCCTTGTCTCCTGTTACCATCCGCTTAGACGCACAGTTCGGGACCCCCTACCCGAGATCCGCCGGTTTTGACACCGACATTGGTGCTTTCATTGAGAGTTCCTCTGTGTCCTCACCGATAGGCTTGATGGCTTCTTCAATCAACAACAATGCCGTCCAGGGCGAGACTTTTCTCCCCGGACAGATCTTCGTATTCGGCGGCTTTGCACTGCGGGCCAATTCACTTGGCCATCTGGAGCAGATCGAAAGCTACGCCCCTGGCCATCAGGTCAGATTTGGAAGCCCAAACTTCACGGCTGACATCCGCGGAGACTTGATCTTTGATGGATTCGAGCCGCAGCCGAGCGTGCCGCACTGTCACGATGGGCATGACCTAACTCTGCCGCCAGACAGTACCCTGGAGGCCGCACACAAGTCCGCTCTGACCCATAGTTCGGAGCTGACCGCGCAGATAGAGGACAGGTGGTTGGACACCGCCTCGGGAGCTGCAACTTCCACGGCGATGGAGCCGAATACCGACCTTGTCCTTTGCAAAGCTCGTGACTCCGAGGTACCGGACTCCTTGCCGGACTCCGAACCTCCCGGGCCCCTGCCGATCGAATCCGATTGGGCGCCGATCATGGAGTTCGATGCTGTGGACATCTTTCAGCACTCACCCTTTGGCGACATCCTGAGTTTGCTAAATTATCTCTTGTTATCAGGAGATCCCTAGCTGGACTGCGGTCAGGATGGTTGGGATGCGGACGATGAAGAAATTCAGAGCCCACCCGCCACCCACTTTGTAGCCACTGTCGACGATCTAACCGACATGCTAGACTATGACTCCGAAGACATCGACGGTATGGACGACGATGCCGGAGGCGATCAAGAACCAGCGCCTACGGGGCACTGGAAGACCACCTCGTTATACGACATATACATGGTGGACACCCCAAAGGATGGGGACGGCGAAGAAGCAGCGGAGGCAGATTCCTCTAAGAAACAGCCCAAGCGCCGACGTCAGCGGCGCTGCTCTAAATCCCGCCACAACAAGAATGGAGATTCCGGCACCGGAGACAATAACACCCTAGAGAGTGCCGAAGACAACCCCCTCCAGCAAGATTCAGCACAGGAGGACGGAGAAGCCATCCCTTAGGAGAGAGCGGCAGATGAGGAGATAGAGGATGACAATTACATACCTCCCTCCGGAGACGAGGCAAGCCTCAACGACGACGAATTCATCGTGCCCGAGGATCCCGTCGAACAAGAGCGTTTTAAACGCAGGCTCATCGCCACGACAAATAGCCTAAAGAAAAAGCAGCAACAACTTCAAGCTGATCAAGACCTGCTGGCCGACAGATGGACCGAGGTTCTCGCGGCCGAAGAGTATGAAACTTGAACGCCCCTCCAAAAGCTACCCAAAACGCAAGTTGCTCCCCCGACTAGAGGAGGAAGCATACAAACCTTCATCACCAGCGCACAATACGGCAGACCGACCACCCCGTGGCCGCGACAGAGAGGCATCTAGGCCCTCCATCAGGACCGTACCCCGGCATCGCTCGAAAAGTACGAAGCCACGAGGGAATGCGCCGGACTTGCGAGACATATTGGAGGACAAGGCAAAACAATCAAGATCTATCTACGGATCACGTGGGCGCCCCATAATCCACGACGACTATCGTCGCGCCGGATACAGCAACCCCGGCCGCGCCGAACACAGCAGACGAAGCTCCCTTGAGCTACGTCGTGATATTGCCCAGTATAGAGGCGTCGCACACCCACTCTGCTTCACAGATGAAGTAATGGATCATCAAATCCCTGAAGGGTTCAAACCCGTAAACATCGAATCCTACGATGGCACAACAGACCCCGCGGTTTGGATCGAAGATTATCTCCTTCACATCCATATGGCCCGTGGTGATGATCTCCATGCCATCAAATATCTCCCACTCAAGCTTAAAGGACCAGCTCGGCATTGGCTTAATAGCTTGCCAGCAGAATCAATTGGGTGTTGGGAGGACCTGGAAGCCGCATTCCTTGACAACTTCCAGGGCACATATGTGCGACCACCAGACGCCGATGACCTAAGCCATATAATTCAGCAGCCAGACGAATCGGCTAGACAATTCTGGACACGGTTCCTCACAAAGAAAAATGAAATTGTCGATTGTTCAGACGCAGAGGCCCTCGCAGCCTTCAAGCATAACATGCGCGACGAGTGGCTGGCCCGGCACCTAGGACAGGAAAAGCCGAAATCCATGGCAACCCTCACATCACTTATGACCCGCTTCTGTGCGGGGGAGGACAGCTGGCTAGCCCGCAGTAACAACCTCAGCAAAAATTCTAGCAGTCCGGACAGCAAGGACCACAATGCCAGGTCGCGTCACAACAAAAACAAATGCCGCGTTAACGGTGATAACACTGAGGATACGGCAGTCAACACCGGATTCAGAGGCTCTAAACCCGGTCAGCGGAAAAAGCCATTCAAAAGAACTACTCCGGGTCCGTCCAATTTGGACCGAATACTCGACCGCTCTTGCCAGATACATGGCACCCCCGAAAAGCTAGCTAACCACACCAACAGGGATTGTTGGGTATTCAAGCAGGCAGGCAAGTTAATCACTGAAAACAATGACAAGGGGCTGCGCAGCGACGATGAGGAGGAGACTCGGCCGCCGAACAGTAGAGGACAGAAGGGTTTCCCCCCACAAGTGCGGACGGTAAACATGATATACGCAACCCACATATCCAAGAGGGAGCGGAAGCGTGCACTTAGGGACGTATATGCGATGGAGCCAGTCGCCCCGAAGTTCAATCCATGGTCCTCTTGCCCGATCACTTTCGATCGAAGGGACCACCCCACCAGTATCCGCCATGGCTTCCACCTCACTGCGCATTGGTTTTAGACCCAATCGTTGATGGATTCCACCTCACTAGAGTCCTGATGGACGGCGGCAGCAGCCTGAACCTGCTTTATCAGGATACAGTGTGAAAGATGGGCATAGACCCCTCAAGGATTAAACCTACAAAGACGACCTTTAAAGGCGTCATACCAGGTGTTGAGGCCAATTGTACAGGCTCAGTCACATTGGAAGTGGTCTTCGGATCCCCGGATCATTTCCGAAGCGAGGAGTTAATCTTCGACATAGTCCCGTTCCGCAGTGGCTATGTCGGTGTACTAAAGTAGGGGTACCTTAGTATCCCGAACTTGTGCACGGGCAGTCGCATTACCCCGCGGCAAGGCTTGTCGGGTGACTGCCAAGGTCCTCCGTTGGTTCCTTTGGAGCCATTCAAGAACAAAGTGTTTAAGACGAGAAGACAAGGCCCCGACAAGAGGAGCTTGCCGGGAAGGTCAAGGCCCCGGCAAGAGGAGCTTGCCGGAAAGACCAACCAAAGCATTTCAAGGAACTTGCCGCGACGCGCCCCGTGTCCCGGCAAGGCCCGGTGAGCGACAAACTTTCGGACGCGAGAAGACAACGGCCGCGGCAAGGCGCTCGCCGCGGCAGACTACCACTAAGTACCCGCGCTCTAGCGCATCCACCAACGTGTCGCCCCTGGGACCGTTCCAGGCGCGCGTGGTGAGAGGCTGTGCAGCCAGCGGTGCGAGGTGGCAAGCGGAGATGACGAGATGGCCATCGTGGCAAGCGGTGGCGCCCCTAACGGTTACTTTTCTGCACTGTTTGGGCGACTCAGACGGGCATTTAATGCCTTTGTCCCCTGCCGTCAGGGTTAGGTAGGATACACTGTACGAGTAGGTGTACCTACTGCAGTTCTTTTACATTTTTACCCTTGCATGCGTTGCCACCTGTCGGTGATCCCTTTAACATATAAAAGGAGGCCCGTGTGCCACATAGAGGGGGTTTCGGAACCAGAAAACACTCACGCTCGGTCTCGAGCGTACTGTAGCTCTCAGCGCTCTCGAGCAAGAACACGATACAGCCCGACAAGCAGCAGTAGGAGTATTATCTCTCCGGAGAGCTCCGAAGCTGGGTAAAATCGCTCGCGTGCTTCGCCTCGATCCGCTCTTCGTGCAATCTCCGCTCCCCGTCGGACCGAAAAGGGGCCCTGCCCCATAGGTGTTCGTTCCACGACATCTTTGGCGCGCCAGGTAGGGGGCGTCGAGGTTGTGTGAACCTGATCCGGCGTTCACGCGAGCCAGATCTTCATCTTCTTCATCGACATGCCACCGAAGAAGAAGGCTTCGGAGGTGGCTGCTCCGTCCACGTCGATCCCACCACCACCAGAGCAGACAGGTGGTGGGGTAGACGCCGGCGGAGGAACGGGTGCCGACGAGGGAGCTCACGCTGCTGCCAGGTCCAAGGACAAGGCCCCGCAAACCTCGGCGTCCGTACATGCACCACGCCCGTCTCAGGAGGCGCGGGACCGACAGCGTCATGATGCCCGCAGTACCATACGCGCGTTGGAAGAAGGCCAAGCTGGTAGATCTCGGGGCACTCAAGACCGGCATGCACGCCAGCATGCCGGCACGAGCGAGGTACGGTCGCCTGGACGGGGTGCTGCTCCTTCCAACCCAGTTGGAAGTCCGAGCATATCCCACTCCTCGCACCGTTCACCGCCGCCACCGAAGACTCCAGAAGAAGCGTTGGCCCGAGCTCAACTGCTCCTGGATTACCCTCCAACGGCGGACAAGATCGACGATTGGAGGGCCACCATTCAGAGCCTCATCGGCTTTGCCAATGGCGACACTCCACGGCAGCCGAATGCATCGCAGCCGCGGCAAGATTGTCAGGCGCGAGCCAATGGCGACAAGACCGGTGGGGGTGCAACCACCGTGCACTCTCCGCCCCGAAGGCCAAGATCGCCGACTCGCCGGGTCAACCTTGACGGCGACTCCACTGCGTCATCAGATCCACGTACCCGTCGCGATCAACGCCAAGTTCTCCACGAACGACAGCAAGAGGATGCTCATACTCGCATAAAGCGTCGAAGAGAAGCGCGGCGTCAATGAGACTAGCGCGCTGGGCCCGCTGTCGACATGCATGCGCCAGGGGAACCAGGTGACTTGCCGTACGCAGTAGGTTGCCCTGCGTTTACTCGTGAGCTGCGGCAAGTCCAGTGGCCCAGTACGAAGAACTTCAAGCCAGATGTACCAGAGAAGTACGACGGCAAGTTGCATCCGTCGGAGTTCCTCAGTATCTACACCATCGCGGTGCAGGCTGCCGGGGGGCGCGACGACAAGATCCTCGCCAACTACTTCCCACTGGTACTCAAGCCCAATGTCAGGTCCTGGCTCATGCACTTGCCGGACAACTCCATATCCTCTTGGGCGGATCTTTGCCATCAGTTTGTCGGCACCTTTACAGGCGGCCACAAGTCTCATGGCCAAGAGAGCGATCTTCATCTGCTCGCCCAGAAGGAAGGAGAGCCCCTGCGCAAGTACATTCAGAGATTCAGCCAAGTGCAGCGCAACATCCCAGATGTCCACCCTGCCGCGGTCATCAGCACGTTCCATCAGAACGTGCGAAATCGCAAGATGAGGGAGGAGATGGCGATGTGCAAGATCAGGGACGTCAGTGAGCTATACGCCCTGGCTGACATGTGTGCGCGTGCTAAAGAAGGGAGGAAACTCCCCGGAGAGAATGCAGGAGCAGGAGGATCTGACAGTGAGGATGCCGCCCCGACAAGGAAAAACCGGAGGCGAAACAATAGAAGGAAGAAAGGCAAGGATGTGCTAGTCGTTGAGCAGTCCGACATCGGAGGTGGCGCCAAGGAAGCTGAAGCTGTGGTGGCCGCCGACAAGCAGGACGGCTCCGGCAAGCAGTACTGCAAGATCCACCGTACCAAGGGCCATGACCTCCAGAGTTGCAAGAAGGTTGAGCAGCTTGTCGAGCAGCAGAAGGCTGAGTATGAGCGGCACGACAAGGAGAAGGCCCAGGAAGGTACTGGAGGATCCGGAAAGAAGCGTCCCGGCCGGGGAGGACGCCGCGGCAAGGCCAAGCAGCGGCAAGGAGACAGGCCTCCCCGCGGCCGCGACAAGGATGAAGATGAAGACGAAGATGAAGATATGGATGATTACGAGACCGATGAGCAGGAGTTTCAGAAAGCCACAGAGGTCTTGTGCGTTGACGGCGGTGCTTCTCTGCATACTTCACACCGCCAGCTCAAACAGTGGGTGCGGGAAGTCAATGCGGCAGAACCACCGTCGAGTCACGCAAGCCTATGAAATGGTCCAGCATGCCTATCATCTTTTATATTGAGGACCACCCTGATCGCATAACTGCGGTCGGGTGCTTGCCGATGTTGGTTTCACCGACTATCCGCAACCTCAAAGTCACTAAGATGCTAGTTGACGGCGGGGCCGGCTTGAACCTGATCTCCTCTGCAGTACTCCAGAAGCTCCAGATCCCTGACAGCGAGCTCGAAGAAACCGGCACATTCCAAGGAATCAACCCGGGAAGGAGCAAGCCGAAAGGGAAGATCACGTTGCCGGTAACATTTGGCAGCGAGCTGAACTTCAGGACTGAGAGGGTCACTTTTGACGTTGCTGATTTCCCGTTGCCTTACAATGGGATACTCGGCCGTCCAGCACTCGCCAAGTTCATGGCGGCCTCTCACTATGCATACAACGTACTGAGGATGCCGGGTCCGATAAGCGTCATCTCTGTCCCTGGCGACAAGAAGGATGCCCTTATCTGCGCCGACAAGATTTACCGGGAAGCAGCAGCCGCAGCAGATCGCAAGACACTTGCCGTTGAAGCTCCCGGGGGGAAGAAGAAGACCAAGTCCGGCAAGAGCTCTGATGCCCACTCCGGCAAGCGCACTTCTTTGGAGTGCTGCGCTACCATCAAGGACGCACCATCGAGCTCCACCGACAAGTGTAAGAAGACAAAGACAGCTTCACCAGAGACCAAGAAGGTGTCCGCCAAGGAGGACGGCACTGGTGGTACCTTCACCATCAGTGCCACGCTCGACCCTAAATAGGAAAGCGCGCTCGTTGCTTTCCTGCGGGCGAATGTTGACGTGTTTGCGTGGCAACCGTCTGACATTCCCGGTGTTCCCAGGAAAGTAATTGAGCACCATGTTGCCGTCTGTCCTCACGCGCGGCCCGTCAAACAGAAAGTCAGGAAACAAGCAGTGGAGCACCAGGAATTCATTGCAGAAGAGATCAAGAAATTGGAAGCAGCAGGCCGTGTCAGAGGAGTGCTCCATCCTACGTGGTTGGCCAATCCTGTAGTCATGCGCAAGGCAGACGGGAAATGGAGGCTTTGTATTGACTTTACTGATGTTAATAAAGCTTGTCCCAAAGACCCATTTCCCTTGCTGCGCATTGACCCGATTGTTGACTCCACGGCAGGATGTGACTTGCTTTCATTTCTTGATGCATACTCAGGATATCATCAGATCTTCATGGCAGAAGAGTATGAGGAGAATACCGCATTCATCACTCCATGTGGCACATACTGTTTTGTACGGATGCCTTTCGGATTAAAGAATGCTGGTTCAACATTTGCAAGGGTAGTCCATGACGCTTTTGAGCCACAAATACACAGAAATGTGGAAGCCTACGTGGATGATATAGTGGTCAAGAGCAAAGACAGGGCAACTCTGATTCAAGATTTAGATGAAACCTTCACAAATCTGCGCAAGATCAGCCTCAAGCTTAACCCCGAGAAGTGTGTGTTTGGAGTCCCCTCCGGCAAGCTTCTCGGGTTCTTCATGTCTCAGCGGGGAATTGAAGCCAATCCCGACAAGATCAAAGCCATTGAGCAGATTGAAGCACCAAAGCGCGTCAAGGATGTACGAAGGCTTGCCGGTTGCGTGGCTGCTCTCAGCAGGTTCATCTCTAAGTCTGCTGAGCGCGCCCTGCCATTTTTCAAAATATTGAAAAAGGCAGGTCCAACGAAATGGACTCCGGAAGCGGAGGCTGCGCTACAGGACTTGAAGAGATACCTGTCCTCCACTCCAATACTTGTCACACCTAAGCCACAAGAGAAGTTGCTGCTGTATATAGCGGCAACCAATCAAGTGGTTAGTGCTGCGTTAGTAGCGGAGAGGGAGGCGGATGATGAGCCGGCAACCACTGCAGGTGCATCCAGCGACAAGCAGGGGGCTTCGCCGGCAAGTTCTAGCCCCGACAAGGATGGATCTGCACATGCGCATGAGGAGGTGCAGAAGAAAATGGTGTAGTGCCCAGTTTACTTTGTCAGTTCCCTTCTACAGGGGGCTAGATCGAGGTACTCTGGTGTGCAGAAATTGCTTTTCGGCCTTCTCATGGCCTCGAGAAAGCTACGCCATTACTTCCAAGCACATGAGATCACAGTTGTCACTCGCTTTCCGCTGAAGAGGATACTGCAGAATCCAGAAGCAACAGGCAGGATTGTTGAGTGGGCACTGGAACTGTCAAGCTTTGGCCTCAAATTTGAGAGCACTTCAACTATCCAGAGCCGAGCATTGGCAGAATTCATAGCGGAGTGGACGCCAACACCAGATGAAGAAATTCCAGAAATGAGCATCCCTGTCAAGGAAGCAAGCAAAGAGTGGCTCATGTACTTTGATGGTGCCTTTTCGCTGCAAGGCGCCGGCGCAGGCGTGCTGCTTGTCGCACCCACCGGAGAGCACCTAAGGTACGTAGTCCAAATGCACTTTCCCAAGGAGCAAGCAACAAACAATACTGCAGAGTATGAAGGTTTGCTTGCCGGTCTCAGGATCGCAGTGGACCTTGGGATAAAGAAACTCATTGTCAGGGGTGACTCGCAGCTTGTCGTCCGCCAAGTGAACAAGGATTATCAGAGTCCGTTGATGGAAGCTTACGTTGATGAAGTGAGAAAGTTAGAAGACACTTTGACGGCCTACAAATGGAACATGTTCCAAGAGCTCAGAACGACATTGCTGATGGCCTGTCAAAGTGTGCTGCACTAAAGTTACCTGTGGAACCAGGGATCTTTGTGCTCAAACTGACTCAACCGACTATGACACCATCAACTGGACAGAGCAAGAAGAGGAAGTTGGTTTCTGGTGACTACTTTCCGACAGAGCTCCCCGAAGCCGCCGCCAAGAAGGCCTCCAAGATCAACACCAAGAGTGCTGAGGAGCAGTCTGCTCCGGCAAACCTTAGGGTTTGTTCCGTCGAAGCAGACGCTCCCGACAAGTTTTGCTCCAGCAAGCTTGCCGGGGAACATCAAGCTCCGGCTGAGCCGCAAGTTCTTGCCGTAGAAGCTGATGTTCCCACAGCAGCATATGTGCCTTTAGTCCTTGTTGTCAAGCCGCAAGCTCCAGCATGGGCACAGCAGATTGTCCGTTTCCTTCAGACAGGAGAACTTCCCGAAGAGCAAGAAGAAGCGGAAAGAGTAGCCCGGCAGTCGAGTATGTACCAGTTTGTCGATGACACACTGAACAAAAGAAGACTCAACGGTGTGAAATTGAAGTGAATTCCCCGGGAAGACGGCCAAGAGTTGTTGGCAGTGATACATGGAGGCATATGTGGTCACCACATTGGCGCAAGAGCACTTGCCGGCAAGGCGTTCCAGCAAGGTTTCTTTTGGCCGACAGCCCTCCAGATGCAACGCACAAGTAACCAAGTGTGAAGCGTGCGGTTCCATTCCAGCAGATACACCAGCCAGCTCAAGCTCTCCGGACGATCCCTTTATCCTGCCATTTTCGGTCCGGGGCTCGACATCCTCGGCCCCTTTCCCGAAGTCGTCGGGGCTTTGAGTACTTGTACATTGCGATCGACAAGTTCACAAAGTGGCGGGAAGTGGAAGCGATGAGGAAGGTGACAAAGACAACAAGCGGCGATCAAGTTCTTCAGGTCGATTGTTTGCCGTTTCAGAGTCCCTAACAGGATCATCACCGACAATGGCACACAATTCACGAGCCGCACCTTCATGCAGTACGTCCAAGATCTTGGCGCCAAGGTTTGCTTCGCTTCTGTTGCTCACCCGAGAAGCAACGGTCAAGCGGACAGGGCAAATGCTGAAGTGCTGCGTGGGCTCAAGACCAGGACTTTCGACAGGCTGCACAGGTGCGGAAAGAACTGGATCGAGAGCTGCCGGTGGTTCTTTGGTCGATCAGGACGACGCCAAATCGAGCCACTGGCCAGACACCTTTCACTCTAGTCTATGGAGCAGAGGCAGTTCTCCCCACGGAACTCGTATACGGGTCGCCTCGAGTGCTCGCCTTTGATGAGCTTGAGCAAGAGCAGCTGCGACAAGATGACACGCTGCTCCTTGAGGAAGACCGTCTTCAGGTTGCTGTACGAGCTGCTCGATACCAGCAAGCTTTGCGCCGCTACCATAGCCGCAAATTTAATGCCAGAAGTCTCGAGGAAGGAGACCTTGTTCTTCGGCGCGTTCAGTCCGCCAAGAATTCCAACAAGTTGACGCCAAAGTGGGAAGGCCCTTACCGGGTGAAACGAGTCACTAGGCCCGGCGCTGTCCGCCTTGAGACCGAAGATTGCTTTCCGGTGAGCAACTCCTGGAACATTGTGCATCTTCGTAAGTTTTACCCGTAAGGCGCGGTTGCCGGAACCTGTTCCGGCAACCACCTTTTGTACAAGCCTTGATGCTGTTGCATGTAACCCTTTGTACGAAGCCGGGCGCAGACCCCGTGCATAAATAAAGCTCATGTGCTCTACACATCCTGTCAATTTCATGCTTTATATTTTTTTTGCATGTGTTATCTGACATTTTGTGCAGCACCTACCCCCGGTAAGCAATAACGAGCCATAAGGCTCCATATCTTTATTTTCTCTTCTTTCTTTATTCTCAAAGAAAGAGAAAGGTTCCCTCGCGCACAAGTTTGCCGGGGGGGAAGGAGAAGATAATGGTGTGGACCAGGCATCGTTCAAGCAAGTATCGCCTTACCGCGTTCAAACAAGTATCGCCTTACCGGGAAGCAAACGACATAAAAGCTAAGTTGCCAAAGTTTGAGCAATCAGTTTTAAAAAATTTAAAGTTATCTTCCTTGAACGACCGTGCTTTGTATGGAAAACCTGTGCATGGAGGAACCAACTCGTAGCTAGTTGCGCCCTTACTTTGTTTCGAGTCCGCTCAACAATTTATGTGTGCTGCGACTAGTTGCGACAAGGTTTCTTGTCGGTAGCGGCACCGCCAAAGAGGCTCTTGATGTTCATGATCAGCGCTTCATGACAAGGGTGCTCGCGCGGCAAGTTCCTAAAAGCGTAGGGCAAAAACATACAAAGGAAGGATTCAAGTAGAGGAAATAACATAGCAGTCGATACCCAAAATAAAGTTATATTACAAGATAGCTTGCCGCAGCTCTAATGGGTTGTTATCGTAACATGACTAGCAGCGGCAAGAAAAGAAGAAAACGGGCGGCCTAGTCTACGCGGCCACCATCCACCCTCCTGACCTCATTCACCTTGTCCACAATGGGTGCGACAAGGGCCTTGAGCGCTTCCAGATCAGCATCTGCCGGCAGCTTCTTGAGGACGTTGGTGAGGTTGAGGCCTGGGTTGCGGAAGGCCACCTTCACCAACACCTTCTCCAGAACTCTGGCGCAGATCGTGCGCGACTCGTCGGCCAGCTGCTTTGGGATCTTCTCTCGGAGCCGCTGGAGAGCCGTCGCCACGCCCTTGAAGAACAGAGTGAGCTTGGCGCTGGGCTGGAGGTTCTCGTTGGAGGAGTACCCGAGATCCTCCACCCCCAGCTGCACCAGCTCCTCATCGATGACGGCAGCGATGTTCACGAGGCCCTCTGTCCAGAGCTCCACCGTCTCCCTAGAGGTGTTATGGGTTTCGGCGGCCCTCGTCAACAGCGCTTCGTTGCCCTTGATCTCCTCCTTCAGGGCCACCTCCCGCTCCTTGGCGCTGTCCAGCGTCTCGGTCAGGGTGGCCAGCTTCAACTCCAGATCAGCGTTGGAGTCGTTGGCGGCGCTTAGCTCCTTGCCCTTCTCGACGAGTTGACCCTGCGGCTCACCATGGGCGAGGGCGTCCTTCTGGCGCTCACGCTTAAGCACGGCAAGCTCTTCGCCGCTCGCCTTGAGATCGGCCTCCAGCCACGCCACCTTTGTCTCCAGCTCCTTCTTGGCGGCCTCGGCAGCTGCGGCCACGTCCTTTGCTTCCTTGAGAGCCCCGCCAAGCGTTTGCTCGCGCGCGACAAGATCCTCCTCGTGGCTGTCAAGGTTAACCTTCCGCTGCGACAGCTCACCTTCCCGCGCGAACAGCTCCTCAGCGGCAAGCCGCTGCTGCTCTTCGGCTTCAGCCTTCTCGAGGAGGAAGGCTTTCCGCGCCTCAACGAGCTGCGCCCGCTCCTCTGCAATGGACCGGAGAGCTTCCTGATTGCATTCCTGGAGCTCCTCCGTGCGCTTCTCAATGTCTGCTCCCTCGTGCGCGACAAGCGCTTCCCGGGATTCCACTTTGGCTTGTCGGGCGCGGTAGAGCGACACCAGCTTCCGGAGCAGCTGCTCCTCCTCAGACTCGCCGCCGCTGCTACTTGGCGCGTCAACCAGCGCCAGCCCAGCGGAGGCAAGCACCTCTCCGTCAAAAGTTTCTCCTTCAACCAGAGCCCCGGAGCTTGACGCCCAGGGAAGCTTGATGAAGATGCCATCGCTGCGTCAGCAGCGGAGGGATCGGCGGCCGGCGTAGCGCCTTGCGCTCCCGCGGCCTCAGTGTCGTCAGTGCGATCGCCGGACCCCTTGCCAGCTCCTGCGCCAGCAGCCTTGGCGGCCTCTTCGCCGGCGGGATCATCAGCGCCGGCTTCCTCCTCAGTGGCGGCGGCGTCGTTGGCGCTGCCGCGCGCGTTCTCCTCGCCGGTGGCCTCGGTCTCCAGTGGCTCCGTGTAAGGTGGATCTGGCGGCCGGAAGAGGGAGAAAAGTCAAGCAAATATCCAAAAAGAAAATCAGAAGAAGAACCCAAGGGAAGTCTCGGGCAAGAGTGTTACATGTACTGGGATCCACGGTCATGGGCTCCACCACCGGGGGGTCCCTGGTGCTGCCCCTTGCCGGAGACTCCTCCCTTGCCGGAGATTTCTCCCTTGCCGGAGAATGCTCCCTTGCTAGGGAATCCTCCCTCAACGGTGTAGTTGAAGCAGATGGCACGTCGGAGGCGGTTTCCGAGCCCTCCTGGTGAGGCTGTTCTGCTCCTACACAAACAAACCAACAGTCAGATGTCAGCAAAGGAAAGAACACCCATGCGCGCCCAACAGCGGGAAGTAAACTGTATACTTACGCTGGGGGCTGCGCTGGGGGCTGCTTCGAGGAGTAATTGCCGGGTCCGGCAAGGTGGCCTCGGGCGCACCCCCTGCCTTCGCGGTGGGCTCGTCCTCGATGATAACCACGGGAACCTTGGCTCTCTTCGCCGCTCTCTGGGCCAGGGTCCTGAAAACAAACAAGGTTCAGAGTAAAGCAGATCAGATACAAGACAGAAACAGCATGAATTAAAGAACTACAAATACAACAAGGATTCTCACTCTTCTTCTTCCTCGTCGGAGCTGAGCGCGGAGAGGTCGAAGTCCGGCCCACCTTCGGCGCGACGAGGCGGAGGAGTTGGAGCCCTTGGTCGCTTGGCGGGGGCAGCGGTGGTGGTTCGGGAAGATCCCGCTCCAGTTGCCGCAGCGGTGCGAGGCGCTCCCGCGGCAACACTGCTTGTCGCGGCGGAGCGTGTCACGCGGCGCGACGGCTGCTGACCCGTCTGCCGCCCTGCTACATCCCCGGCCCTGCGTGGGAGGCTCCGCTTGCGGCAAATTAAATGGAGACGGCGGGCCGCTCGCACCCTCGGCGGGCTCGCTCGACTCGGCGTCAGGCGCGGCAAGCCTTTGCTCGCCGTCAAGCCACTCTCGCTCAGCAAGGCTTGCCGCCTCTACTGCCTCTGCCTCCTCCACGGTGAACCCGAACTCGCCCGCGGCGGCGGCTGCCGCGGCCTCTTCCGCCCTGGTGGCGATGCGCTTTGTTTCCTCCTCGGTGGTGTCACGGGTGAGGATCTTCTGTTCGTCGGCGTGGACCGCCACCTCCACCAAGCCGTCGAAGAACTGCTGCACGACATTGTCTGCAGGCTCTTGCCAAGTTGGGGCAAGGCCATGTGAGTCGCACAGCGGCATCATGGTGGGGATACGGTCGAGCGAAGAGTTGTTGCATAGCGGAACGACCCCTGCCGGCAACCTAAACCACTCTGGATGTTGGGAATCATGCTTGAACAACTCCTTGAGCATCGCATCCAATTCCAGGACGGTGAAATTGAAGTTGAGGCCCGGGCACAGCCTCGTGATGTCCGCCGGACCCCCGAATTCCCAGGCGGGTCTCTTCCTCTCTTGCAGGGGGGCAATGCGGCGGCGAAGAAAGTTCGCACCTCAGCGCCTCTGATCGGCTGGCAAGCCTGAGGCGCAAGATCCGGGTGGTGGCGATCTTCAGCTTGTCGTCTTCCGCGGCCAAGCTGCTCCAATCACCGTCGCGCACCACTGGAGCTTGGCACAGGGCAGTGAACGGTGCGGGCTCTCCACTCCTCCCATTTGCTGCGGAGCTCCCCTTCCAGATATGCCTCCTTCTTGCCGGTTCTCGAGATCCAGGCGATCCCGCCGGATAAGGGCTCTTCTCTCTCGACCTGGGGCATGAAGTAGTGGCGGAAAAGGGCTACATTTGGGTGGACTCCGACAAAGTTTTCGCAGAGATGTGCGAAAACCGCTATGGTCAGAACGGCGTTGGGGGTGAAATCATGGAGGTGGAACCCGTAGGTATTCATGATATCGCAGAAGAACTCGGAGAAGGGCGGGCAGAGCCCGCAGTAGAGGAATAGCATGAAGAAGGGGTACCCATTTGGATCCCGTTTCGAAGCGGCGGCGGAGAGCACTTTCGTACGCGGGTGCGCTCGCGTCTCCGTCGACCAGAAGAGATAGTACCATTCCCTCAGCTCCACTGCGGCGAGCTCCGAGGGGAAAGTTGCCTGCTCCTTTCGCAGCGCCTCGAGCCGCAGCGCCTCGGCTGACTTCGCGCCCTTCCCGGCTTTCGGAGCCATGGCGGAGGTGGTGGGGGAGATTGACGGCATTGGAGGCGACGGCGGCGATGGGGGGTAGAGCGTTGCTATCTTTCGGCTTTGGAAGCAGAGGGGAGCGGCGGAGATTTCTGAGATTGGAACAGCAAATGGCGAAGGTGGGGGAACTGCCCCTGTTTCCCCTGCTTATAAAGAGGAGGGGGCGAATGTTACGCTTTCTCCGAATAAAGAACCACCCATGATCTCTCCCACGACGCCGCGTCCGACGCGTGCCGTTACGGGAGGGCGCGGTGGATACGGAGTGAGATTCGGCATAACCCAGGCCCGCGCGTGCCCGTGCCCTGTTTTGGGCCTGGCCCAACAGCGCTCGGCACTGTGTGTGGCCCAGGCCCGGGGGCTCCTGTCGGTGTACTAAAGTAGGGGTACCTTAGTATCCCGAACTTGTGCACGTGCAGTCGCAGCACCCCGCGGCAAGGATTGCCGGGTGACCGCCAAGGTCCTCCGTTGGTTCCTTTGGAGCCATTCAAGAACAAAGTATTTAAGACGAGAAGACAAGGCCCCGGCAAGAGGAGCTTGCCAGGAAGGTCAAGGCCCCGGCAAGAGGAGCTTGCCGGAAAGACCAACCAAAGCATTTCAAGGAACTTGCCGCAACGCGCCCCGCATGCCGGCAAGGCCCGGTGAGCGACAAACTTCCGGACGCGACAAGACAACGGCCGCGGCAAGGCGCTTGCCGCGGCAGACTACCACTAAGTACCTGCGCTCCAGTGCATCCACCAACGGGTCGCCCCTGGGACCATTCCAGGCGCGCGTGGCGAGAGGCTGTGCAGCCAGCGGTGCGAGGTGGCAAGCGAAGATGACGAGATGGCCATCGTGGCAAGCGGTGGCGCACCTAACGATCACTTTTCTGCACTGTTTGGGCGACTCAGACGGGCATTTAATGCCTTTGTCCCCTGCCGTCAGGGTTAGGTAGGATACACTGTACGAGTAGGTGTACCTACTGCATTCTTTTACATTTTTACCCTTGCATGCATTGCCACCTGTCGGTGATCCCTTTAACATATAAAAGGAGGCCCGCGCGCAACGTAGAGGGGGGTTCGGAACCAGAAAACACTCACGCTCGGTCTCGAGCGTACTATAGCTCTCAGCGCTCTCGAGCAAGAACACGATACAGCCCGACAAGTAGCAGTAGGAGTATTATCTCTCCGGAGAGCTCCGAAGCTGGGTAAAATCGCTCGCGTGCTTCGCCTCGATCCACTCTTCGTGCGATCTCTGCTCCCCGTCGGACCAAAAAGGGACCCTGCCCCATAGGTGTTCGTTCCCACGACAGGCTATCATGCTCTGCTCGGACGAACCGCGTTTGGAAAGTTCAACGCGGTGCCGCATTACACATACCTCAATCTCAAGATGCCAGGCCCTCGTGGAGTCATCACGGTCAATGGAAACACCGAACGCTCCCTCCAAACGGAGGAACACACAATGCTCTCGCGCGAAATCTGAGCAGCCTCTCAAGGCAATTCTCGAGTCCGGCCGTTAAACGACCGGACATGGCCAAACGCGCCCGGGGTAACATACATCAAGACCACCTGGCACGATCCGAGAACGCGTAGCAATGCGGCCCCAACCCCAGCCCTTGCATGATTGCAAGACCAGCTCTTCGCGTACATCATTACGCTCTGGATATACCATGGGCATAGGGGGAGGGGCATGACCACGACAGGCCCAGGGTGCGGCTCAACCACACCAGGGGCTCCCAAGTGTGTCTCTCTTTTTATTTTCCCTTTTTACTTTTTCTATTTATCTACAGGACACCGTACACCAGAGAACCTGTCCGGCGGTAAACCTGCCGTACTCACGATGCAACAGCCAGGGACGGACAAAGGCTACGACGAACATTCAGGTGGTCTCCATTATGAGCATTAAATTTGTTAAATACACCAGTCCGCAGCCTACCCCTGGAGGGGGATATGTTTAAATAATCCAATCCCTTGCTTACCGCACTATTTGTATTGTTCTGCACTCGTAGCAGAATTCCTTGAATAAACAATGCATCACTTTTTGCCTATAATTGCATTCCTTTTTTTACATATATGTTCATTTTTGACATCTTGCATCCGTACACTTTGGTATGGCCGAATACACTAGGGGCTTATGTTCCCCGCATTATGGTGTGACAAGTGCGAACACTTTCACTAGTGCGGCACCCCGAACTTATAGCACTATATGCATCGGCTCCGAATCATGTCTTGGGTCAATAGTTGGGTTTGCCCGGCTCCCATGTTTTGGTACCTTATGTTCCGTTATATCGGCTAAGGTAGCATCTGGAGAACCACTGCGATTGCGCCCGGTTGAGCTGGGCGGCGCCTCAGTGGAGAAAGCTAAAACTGACCGTCATGATAAGGCGAGAGCTGGTCGCTGTTCGAGAGGTCTTTTCGAGTCCCTAAAGACTTATACCGCTTAGAGCGAGGAACTGGCTTCGTCCGTCCCAGACGTGGATAGCGCCCCGAGCTCGGTCTTCCGAACACTAGGGGCTTCGCCGAAATTTAAAATTATAGAATTCTATGGCTAAGTGAGAGTGTTTAAGCATTATAAGTCTGGTTGCCTTGTTCGTTGTGTTGAGCGCCTCCCTAGATGACCCAAAAATGGGAACAAGAGCGCTCAAGTTTATCCCAAACACCCCAGCACTCGTGGCATGGGGGCTGAAGCCGACGACTTGCCATCTCTCAGATTTGATAAACGACCGCACAGAAGGTAATATTTTAAATCAATAAGCGTTGCTTAGCGCATATGAACAAAGTTTTCAGCGCACAGGATAACACATTGCGAGTCTACTCAAATATTACATTTTTGGGGCACTCATCCGCAATCTTGCGGGCACCCTTCAGGACACTTTTATAGTACATTTCGGGCGTATGATACTCCTTGCCCGCCGGCGGCGCGTCCGTGATAAGCCTCTCATCATCCAGCCTGCCCCAGTGCACCTTTGCGCAGGCAAGGGCCCGACGGGCACCTTCAATGCAGGCGGAGCGCTTGATGACTTCCACCCAGGGGCACGCATCCACCAGCCGCCGCACGAGGCCGAAGTAGCTCCCAGGCATAGCCTCTTCAGGCCACAGCCGGACTATGAGGCCCTTCATGGCCTGCTCGGCTACCTTGTGGAGCTCGACCAGCTGCTTCAGCTGGTCGCTAAGTGGCACCGGATGTCCGGCCTCAGCATACTGAGACTAGAAGACCTTCTCCGTTGAGCTCCCCTCCTCTGCCTGGTAGAATGCGGCGGCATTGGACACGCTGCAAGGCAGATCTGCAAACGCCCCTGGAGAGCTCCGAATTCGGGTAAGTAACATGTAATTAACATTCACATGCTTGCTTTGCGTGAAAAATGCCTTACCCGCCGCTATTTTCTTCACCGCCTCAATCTCCTGGAGGGCCTTATGGGCCTCGGCCTTAGCGGCTTTGGCACTTTCAAGAGCCAAGGCAAGCTCGGACTCTCGACTCTTCGAGTCGCGCTCCAAACCCTCATGCTTTTCCATGAGAGCCTGGAGCTCTTGCCGCACCTCCGCCACCCGCTCCTCCTACTTCTCTCGCTCCGCCCGTTCCACGGCCACATTGCGTTCGGCCGTGGACACGGCCTACTTCAGGGTCGCCACCTCGTTCGTGGCCCCTGCAGTACCCACGTTATCCTTGTTATTTCTATTGCAACCAAAATCCTTTTCTGTAAGGTACAAATTTAATTCGGTGTTACTCACCTTCTTTGTCCTCGAGCTGCTTCTTGGCAAGGCCGAGCTCGTTCTCGGACCGCTCGAGGTTCTGCTTCAAAGCACCGACCTCCGCAGTCAGTGCGGCAGAGGTCAGCAGTGCAGCCTGCAAACCCATATTGACATAATTTTTAGAACTCATGCGTATATCTTTTTTAGCTCCTCAGTCCGGTTTTCTTTCCGAACACCGAACCGAGCGTCAGGGGCTACTGTCTATGCGGTATTACATTACATATTTTAAAAAAACTTCTTACCTCAAAGCCTGTTAGAAGGCTGCTGCAGGCTTCGGTCAGCCTGCTTTTTGCGAACTAAACCTTCTGAATCACCGCACTCATGATAGTGCGGTGTTCTTCCTTGATGGGAGCGCCGTTGAGCGCCTCCAACAAGTTGTCCGGCGCCTCCGGTTGGATAGAAGCTGCCGGTGTCACGGTCTTTCCCTTCTTACGAAGGGGCCGCCTGCCGGACTCCGGAACCACTGCGGGTTCCGGCACGGAGTCCGGCACGAAGTTCGGGAGGTTGCCTTGTGGCACCTCCGGAGCCTCCCCCTCTTGGCGGGTCCCCTCCTGGGATCCCACCTCGGCGTCCTCAGCATCGCGAGGGGTGGAGGCGGTCGGAATGGAATCTACATCCGACGGAGCCAAGACCCGCTGGATGAAGCGGGAAGATCCTCCTCGGCCAGGCTACAGGTGGTGTGTGGCATTAGAAGGACACTATATGGCACAAAAGAGAAATTACAAATCACTCAGGAATCTGGATACTTACGATCTTGCCAGGGGCTTGGCCCTTGAGGGCCACTCCCCGTCGCCGTCGTTGGCGTTGGCGGAGCTGTCCGGAGGAAGGGTCCTTCCCCTCTTGGACCCTTCGGCCTCCCCCGTTGGGGAAGCCTTCCTCTTCCTCTCTCTCCCCCTCCTGGGGAGAGTCATCTTTCTCCTCCTCGTCTTCGGGGGAGGAGTCCGCCTCGGAGCCATCGGACGATGAGTCCGATACCACCTGGTGCCGGGAACTCCTTCGGGTTCCCCTGGCCTTCTTCTAGGCCTTCTTCTCCGGCACCACATAGAGTGCCGGAACTAGTAGTCCCGTTAAACGGGTATCCGCTGGGTCTTCGGGGAGGGGAGCCGGACAGTTAACCTATCCGGACGTCCTCTGCCAGTCCTGTTAAAGGCATTCGGAGTTTTAGATCCCACCATAGAGTCAAACTATGAAGAAAATAAACGTCCCATAAAGGATAACATATCTTACCGCACCGGCCGGGCGCTTGGTGCTAAATCCGCGATCTTCAGTTGCGGATGCGGGGGCTTCTCCGCCCTTGAACAGCACCCTCCAGGTAGCTTCGTATGTTGTGTCGAAGAGCCCACAGAGGGTCCAGTGCTGTGCCAGATCGAACTCCCACAGCTTGAAGGCCCGTTGTTGGCAAGGGAGAATCCGGCGGACGAGCATGACCTATATCACGTTGACAAGCTTGAGCTTCTTGTTCACCAAGGTCTGGAGACAGGACTGGAGTCCGGTCAGCTCCTCCGAACTGCCCCATAGCAAGTCCTTCTCTTTCCAGGAGGTGAGCTGCATGGGGGTACCAGATCTGAACTCGGGGGCCGCTGCCCATTTAGGGTCCCGCGGCTCGGTGATATAGAACCACCCCGATTGCCACACTTTAATGGTTTCCACGAAGGCGCCCTCGAGCCAGAGGACGTTGGGCATTTTGCCCACCATGGCGCCTCCGCACTCCGCTTGGACGCCCTTCACTACCTTCGCTTGACATTGAAGGTTTTAGCCACAAGCTGAAGTGGGGCTGGATGAGAAAGGTTTCACACACGCACGACGATAAACGCCGAGATGTTGAGGATGAAGTTTGGTGCCAGTCGTGGAAGTCCAGGGTAGTAGTACATGATCCCGGACGAAGGGATGAAGTGGGAAGCCCAGTCCATGGAGGAAGTGGGGAAGGAATACGACCCTCTCATGGGGCCTGGGGTGGGGATGAGCTGCCTTGTTGGGCAGCCGGTCTTGTGATGTCGCTGGAGAGGTATCCGGCGCCACGCAGCTTTTCGATGTTCCCCTCCGTGACGGAGGAGACCATCCACTTGCCTCCCGCTCCGGACATGGCTGGAGAAGGTCGAGGCGAGATGTGCGACTTAGCTTTGGAGCTCGAGCTCGAAAAGCGGAGATGGATAAGCAAAGGAGGAAGAAGGCGTAGGTAAAAAAGGTGGATCCTTATCCCCTTATATATGGGCGGACGAAGACTATGCGTCCCCACCGGCCTGCTAAAACTCGCTTATCTCCCAAGCGCCACCATCAATGGCACAGTTCGGTTACCCACGTCCGTATTGATGGGAATCCTGGAATAAGGGGAACACGATCTTTGCTTCGACAAGACGTGCCAAGGAAACCGCTTCACTGAGCGCGCTGAGGTGGTATAATAAAAAACGATTCAAGTAAAGGCTTGGTGGCGGTGTGACATCATGCCACTAAATACGTCAGCAGATCGAACTTCTGTACATATTATTCTCTCTACGGTGGAATGTGGAATTTATTTTGCAGAGCCGGACACTATCCTGGTGTTCACAATCTTCTATGAATCATTCGGAGGAGGAACCCGCCTTGCAATGCCGAACAATATGCGCGCCGGACTCATTCATAGTCTTCATCGTCATTGAAGCGTCATTGAAGCTTCAGGTTAACTGTCTTACTCTTTATCTTATTCTGTTCCCCCTCTTGAGGAACTTTGTAATTACTTCCTGTTTTTATTAATAAAATACTGTGAGGTGTAAGCCCTGCAGTCTTCAAGGTAAAAAAACCATTACAACAATCAAACCATAGGCTATCTTCTAGGGTTTAGCCTCCTTGATCTCGTGGTAGATCCACTCTTGTACTACCCATATCATCAATATCAATCAAGCAGGAGTAGGGTTTTACCTCCATCGAGAGGGCCCGAACCTGGGTAAAAACATCGTGTCCCTTGTCTCCTATTACCATCCGCCTAGACGCACAGTTCGGGACCCCCTACCCGAGATCCGCCGGTTTTGACACCGACACCCATCCTAAGCAGTCATGTATCACCCTGTCCTTGAGGAAGCCATATTGATTTATATGCACCATCTGCAGAATTACCCTTTGCAATCTATTGGCCAGAAGTTTTGTAATGATCTTGAGCACTCCATTAAGCAGAGAAATTGTTCTAAAGTCATTTGGAGTAAGTGGCACTTCTTTTTTAGGGATTAGGATGATGAAAGATGAATTGATACTCTCAAGATTGACATTCCCAGCATGAAAAGCCATAATAAGTTCAATGACATCTGATTTGATTATATCCCAATAGTTCTTGAGAAACTCAATATTGAAACCATCTGGGCCTGGTGATTTATGATCTGGCAAATTCTTGACCACATCCTCAATTTCTTCTTGAGTAAAAGGTTTTTCCAAATCAATGAATAAGTGTGGATCCAATGTTTTCATACAAGTCATTTAGATTAAAGTGCACAGAATGCCCATTGGACTGACCCAATCCACTCTTAAATGCATCCCATAGAATTGCTGCCTTTCCTTCATGATCGGTGACTTCAACTTGATCCTTGTTTACCAGCATAGCAATTTGATTGTGTTTGTGGTTAATAGAGGCTTTTGTGTGAAAGAATTTTGTGTTCTCATCCCCAAACTTCACCCCTTTAATTTTCCCTCTTTGTTTCCAATAAATTTTCTGATTGTTGAGCACTGTTAATAAGAATTCCTTCAACATGTTTCTGCAATTTGTTTCAAACACTGACAAATCCCTGTATTCCTCAATTAAGTCCCAAAGGAAAATAACATCATTCAGCTCTGCAATCTGCTTCTTGTGACAAGATAGGGATTTAGCCCATAGTTTTAGTGCTCTTCTAACATTCTTGAACTTTGCATTAATCTTCTTTGCACAATCAGTGTGGCCCACTTGGATGTTCCAAGCATCATGAACCACTTGCTTGAAGGAGCTGTGGTTTAGCCAATAATTTTCAAACCTGAACACTTTTGACTTTGGAATATTTGTGCCAATTTTTATCATACAGGGAAGGTGGTCAGAAATATGTTTAGCCATAGGTAGAGCAATAGAATCTGGATAGCTGGTCATCCAAGCAGCAGATGTGAAAAACCAATCTAACTTCTCAAGTAGGGTGCTGTCCTGCATGTTACTCCAGCTGAATTGTCTGCCTTTGAGGGGTAGTTCAATTAAACCCAGTTCACTAATAGCTTCATTAAACATAAGCATTTCATTAACATCACCTCCAGGTTTATTTCTGTCTTCAGGTTTTCTAATGAAGTTAAAATCATCCATGATAATCTAGTCCACATCACTAGGCATTTGAATATTTCCAAACCATTCAATGAACTCAATCTTGTCTTCATGATTGCAAGGCCCATAGATGTTTGTGAGAATCCAAGACTTAGAGGAAGTGTTGCATGTGAACTGAATGGATAGTGAAAAATTATTTTGAAACATCAACTCTCTAGTGAATAAAGCTCCATTCCAAGCAGTGAGGATGCCACCAGATGCCCCAATGGAGGGTAAGTATTCAAATTTATTGAATCTCTGTGGGCATACTTTATGTATACATGTTAAATCAAAGAACTCTCTCTTTGTTTCCTGCAAACACATAATACCAGCAGCACTTTCTTCCACTTTTTGCTTTATAGCTTGCCACTTATCTGAAGAATTAATACCTCTGACATTCCAGTTCAGTATATTCCAGGTTTTGTTATTATTCATTAAAAACCAGAAGTGTGTGCCCTTCTACACCTAGGTCCAACCCCTGGTGTCTATCCCAATAGTTGATTTTACTTTGAATCACAGCTAAAACAGTTGCAATACAAGTAGTCCCATCATACCAGCATTGCACAGGATTAAAGTGAAGCCCATGCTAGAGCAACAAGTAATGCATAAGCAGAGCATTAATGATAGCAGGAATATCACATGTCATTCCCATAAAAGGGTCCCACAGTTTACACACCAATCCATAACATTCAAGGAACAAAAGATGTCTTTCTAGATAGTCATGCACAATGGAACAAGTTCTGGTCTTAGGATTTTCTGCAATCATAAAGAAAGGACATTCCAAAAGAGAACAACAGGACAGTCTGTTATTCCAGCTCATCTGGTGTGGTCTTGTCATCATTAGACAATCTTTGTAGTGCAGTCCTGGCCAGTGGCCTTGGACACCTTGGCCACCTCCTCCCGCCCTTCTTTTTAGGCTTCTTGGACAGCTTTCCTTGAAGTTCATCCTCAGCAACCTTACAGAAAGACTTAGTTAGGTTTTTCACCACAGAATTCTGAATAACTAGTGGGATTGCATTACATGGCAAACAGGAATTAGCATCACAAGATTTTCTTCTATAACCCATATTATCTTTCTTAATCCTGTCACTCCTTCTTACCTCAGTTTCAACCAGAGGCTCCTTGTCCCTTCTCTTCCTTGAAATAGCCTCCACCAGTGGAAGATATATTTTTGGGGAGACTTGTTGTAGAGGACTGCCCGCCCCACTAGAAGAGTGAGCTGCTAGACTAACACCTTCATTTTCCTTACCCTGCCCCAGGAGGAAATCTTTGCAAGTTGGTGCCTAGGAAGTAGAACATCCATCAGGTATATGAAAGGGCATAGCTTCCTCTTGTTTACAATTGGCAGTCAATATTTTCCACACATTAGACTTTAGCAAGTGCATTGTCCAACCAAACTTATCAGGAGTCAACAACAAATGTATTATGAAGTTGAACCAACTTACTGGTATTTCAATTTTGAAAGTGTTTGCAGCTCCTTGTGTTGCTGGTGCAAAATGCTTAATCCAGAGGTCAAGTCCTTCTTCAGACATTAAATGAGAACCATCAATAATTTCCAAAGCATGGTTCTGAGCCAGTTCATGTAAATCAAACATAGAAGGAGAGCTTGGCAATGAGAAAGTTCCATAGTTACCTTTATTATTAGGATCTCTAGATGTGCCAACATATGGAATTGGGACATCTTCCTTGCCCTTCTCATCAGGAAGCAGAGTGTGTGGAGCAATGACAGTTGCTCTAGACAAAGTGCTGGCAGCAGCAATTGCATTAGTAGAAGAAAGATCTCTTACTGCCTCCCTCTGACTGACTGTGTTCATTTCAGGCATAGAATTATCAGTAACTACATTTTCTCTACCATCATTGAGCTTATCAGTCATGTGGTCCATCTGTAATCCAGTTGGGGTTCAGTATCCTGAATCTGAGGTATCAAAGTAGGCCCGAATACTCGATTCTGCTGCTGAACATTAACCAAATTATTCTGAGGCACTCGATCCTCCTCTTCTTCAATTGCATTATATGCCAATGCAATGTTTAACAGTCCTTGACCAAATTGGGGAACTTGAACTCCCTGATTGACCTCTTCACTAGTAGAATGAGTTAGAGAAAGCAAACCATCAAATAGTGAGACAATTGTTGGAATGCTACTATTAGGTGCCCCCTCTTCTGGCAATGCAGGAATGACAACTTGCTGTTATTGTGGCTAAAAAGGCTCTGGTTGAGGAAAAGCCCAGTGTTGCTCTTGCTCTGCTTGCTCTTCCCAAGCATCCCAGTCCTCCTTTTGGGCATGAATATTGTGGTTTGGCAGAGGTTGGAACCCTGGAAGCTTGTTGTGGTATGGGGTGTGGCTCCACACCATCAGGTGGAATGGGGTCTTCATCAGCGGGCCCACCACCTATAATTTCCTCCAGTAGCACTTCAACATAGCAAGTCCAGGAGTCTTCCTCAAACCGCTCTCCTTCAGACCACCTTATGCTCTTAGGTACCTCATCCAACTCTGTCACTCTGGCTTTTACTAGGATTTTACCCTTGAGCGCATCTTCTTTCTCCCAACTAATGATCTTTCCCCATTTGGAAATAGCAGACGCAATATCTTCAGTGTTGCAAAAATCAAACGGAACACCCACAAAGAGAAACCAACAGATCCTATTGAAATGAACCCTGCGCCAATTTCTACCTTCATTGTGTTTGGTAAAGGAGATGAAAAAATCACCGAAAGCATGCGGCCCCTGCTGGATGAGCCTATCCCAATCCCTGACATGCCTAAAATGCACATATGCCTCTCCAAACGGGCATGGCTGAATTTCTCTAAGTCCAACTTGAGCATCTCCTTGAAGAAACTCTTCCAGAACATCACGAGCATTCAGTAAAAATACCTCGTCCGGGTGCAGATGAATATTGGCAATCGCCCAGACCTCGTGCCTTCTTGGCCGATGAGGCACAATTGCGCGAGAAACCCCGGTTCTTCCCTCAATCACCTGAACTTGAAAGCCATGCGGGACGAACGACTGAGGATCGATGGGGATATTGCCCATCTCGCTCGGCTCTGGCAGGGAGGCGACCAGAGCCCTCTCCGACAGCAATGGTAGCGCAGGCGAGCTTGTCGAGGCGGGGGCGGAGGTGGAGGTGGTAGAGGTGGAGGAGACAGAGTAGGCAGGTGAAGTGGAATGTGAGGAGGCAGGGGACAGTCTCGGTTGGAAGTTTTCGAAAACATCCTTGACCAGCTCCTTAAATGATGTCACCTGCCTAATCTGTGCCGCCGGCCCAATATAGTGGAACCAAGACACAACCTCACCATCAGCCCAAGCATTTTCTGGTGGGCTCGGGAAAGTAATAAAAGGTATAAAAGGCCAAAGCCCAGTCAAGTTCGGAACGGTGCAAAAACGGGCAAAGTGGCCGTTGGCCCCGCATGCATGACAGGCCACATGATGACGTGTAACGGTACGTTGCACTTCATTGTGCACCAATTGTGGCCTGACCGGGGCAGAATTATGCTGTGTTGAATTGTGGTTAATGCTCTGAATATTGCCCTCAAGATTGAGCCCCGATAACCACTCGAAAACTGATCTATCGTCTCTGACCACCGCGGAATAGCTCCGGCAATCATCGGAGTGAGGAACAATGGCCTTGCCAGCCCTACCGACCATAGTCCATTCTTTGTCGAGCTCATCATAGTAAAGAGCTTCCTCCCGGCGCCAGTTCGGGCCACCAAAGTTCCACAGGCTAAAAACCATCTCAAAATACTTTTCAATGATTCTACCCGCATTATAAATCTCAAAACCTATGGACTTTGAGGCTACTGAGAACTTGTAAGATCTATCTCAAAGGAAACGGACAAGAAAACCTTAAGCATAGCCACCAAACATGGCAAGAAGAGAGACACTAACCATGTGCACATCAAGTTTGAAAGATGCACGGCAAAACAAAACCACCATGGTGAACTCCTTTTGATGAAAGCTCGGAGAGAACACCACTTGATGACCAAACTTGGTCCTAATCTCCATTTGAAACTTCTTCCCACGGTCGAAGTTGAGAGCAAACGGCGCCATCTTGAGGGGAGGGTGGCTACCAGGGCCGCAGTGGCCACTGGTTGGAGCTGGGTGGCCGCCGGGGCCGGAGTAGCCGCCGACGCAAGGGAGGGAGGAGCGCTAGGAGGGGACCAATATTACACTAGAATTAAACTAGCTCTATAACCAAGTAAAAAAATACACTAGAGTTGAACAAGCTCTATAACCAAGTACAAATAATTTCACACTAGAAATGAACTAGCTCTATAACCTCGTACACATAATTTTACACTAGCATTGAACTAGGGCTATAACCTGGTACAAATCGTTTTAAACTAGAGTTGAACTAGCTCTATAAACTAGTACAAATAATTTAACACTAGAGTTGAACTAGCTCTATAACCTAGTATAATCATTTTACACTATAGTTGAACTAGCTCTATAAACTAGTACAAATAATTTTACACTAGAATTGAACTAGCTCTATAACCTAGTATAAAATTTTGTACATTAGAGTTGAACTAGCTCTATAATGTAGTACAAATAATTTTACACTAGAAAAATGAACTAGCTCTATAACCTAGTACCCATATTTTACACTAGCATTTTACTAGGGCTATAACCTAGTACAAATCATTTTACACTAGAGTTGAACTAGCTCTATGACCTAGTACACATAGTTTTAGACTAGAGTTGAGCTACCTTTATAACCTAGTACAAATAATTTTAAACTAGAGTTGAACTAGCTCTATAACCTAGTAAAAATAATTTTACACTGGAGTTGAAGTAGCTTTATAACCTCGTACAAATAATTTTACACTAGAGTTGAACTAGCTCTATAACCTAGTACAAATCATTTTACACTATAGTTGAACTAGCTATATAACCTACTTCAATTAATTTTACACTAGAATTGAACTAGCTCTATAACCTAGTACCAATAATTTTACACTAGAGTTGAACTAGCTCTATAACCTAGTACAAATAGTTTTACACTAGAAATTAACTAGCTCTATAACCTGGTACACATAATTTTACACTAGTGTTGAACAAGGGGAATAACCAAGTACAAATCATTTTACACTAGAGTTGAACTAGCTCTATGACCTAGTACACACAATTTTAGACTAGAGTTGAGCTACCTCTATAACCTAGTACAAATAAATTTACACTAGCGTTGAACTAGGTCTACAACCTAGTACAAATCATTTTACACTATAGTTGAACCAACTCTATTATCTAGTACAAATAATTTTACACCAGAGTTGAACTAGCTCTATAACCAAGTACAAACAATTTTACACTAGAAATGAACTAGCTCTATATCCTGGTACACATAATTTTACACTAGCATTGAACTAGGGCTATAACCTAGTACAAATCGTTTTAAACTAGTGTTGAACTAGCTCTATAACCTAGTACAAATAATTTTACACTAGAGTTGAACTAGCTCTATAACCTAGTACAAATAATTTTACACTAGAGTTGAACTAGCTCTATAACCTAGTACAAATCATTTTACACTATAGTTGAACTAGCTCTATAAACTAGTACAAATTACTTTACACTAGAATTGAACTAGCTCTATAACCTAGTACAAATAATTTTACATTTGAGTTGAATTAGAACTATAACGTAGTACAAATAATTTTACACTAAAAATGAACTAGCTCTATAACCTAGTACACATAATTTTACACTAGCATTGTACTAGGGCTATAACCAAGTACAAATCATTTTACACTAGAGTTGAACTAGCTCTATGACCTAGTACACACAATTTTAGACTAGAGCTGAGCTAGCTCTATAACCTAGTGCAAATAATTTTAAACTAGAGTTGAACTAGCTCTTTAACCTAGTAACAATAATTTTACACTGGAGTTGAACTAGCTTTATGTCGTGGGAACGAACACCTATGGGGCAGGGCCCCTTTCGGTCCGGCGGGGGGCGGAGGCCGCACGAAGAGTGGATCGAGGCGAAGCACACGAGCGGTTTATCCAGCTTCGGAGCTCTCCGGAGAGATAATACTCGTACTGCTGCATGTCTGATTGTATTGTGTTCTTGCTCGGGAGCGCTGAGAGCTATAGTACTCACTAGCTGCGAGACCGAGCGTGAGTGCTTTCTGGTTTCGAACCCCTCTCTACGTCGCGCATGGGCCTCCTTTTATATGCTCAAGGGGTCACCGACAGGTGGCAACGCATGCAAAGGGTAAAAATGGAAAAGAGGTGCGGTTGGTACACCTACTTGTACAGTGCATCCTACCTAACCCTGACGGCAGGGGACTAAGGCATTAAATGCCCGTCTGTGTCATCCAAACAGTGCAGAAAAGTGACCGTCAGGGGCGCCACCGCTTGCCACGATGGCAATCTAGTCAGCGTCGCTTGCACCAAGACCGCTTGGCTGCACAGCTCTTGCCTGCACGCGCTACCGAACGATCCTGTATGACACGTTGGTGGATGTGCTAGAGCGTAGGTACAGAGTGGTAGCCTGCCGCGGCAAGCACCTTGCCGCAGTCGTTGTCTTATCGCGTCCGGAAGCTTGTCGCTCACCAGGCCTTGCCGGGACGCGAGGCGCGCCGCGGCAAGTTCCTTGAAATGCCTAGGTTGGCCTTCCCGGCAAGCTCCTCTTGCCGGGGTCTTGTCTCCTTGGCTTAAACACTTTGTTCTTGAATGGCTTCAGAGGAACCACGGAGGACCTTGGCGGGCAACCGGCAAGCCTTGTCGTTGGGTGCTGCGACTGCCCATGCACAAGTTCGGGATACTAGGGTACCCCTACTCTAGAACACCGACAGGAGCCCCCGGGCCTGGGCCACACACGGTGCCGAAGCGCTGTTGGGCCAGCCCAAACAGGCACGGCACGCTGCCCGGGCCATGCCGTATCTTACTCCGATCCACCGCGCCTCCCTTTACAAAGACGCGTCGAATGCGCGTCCGTGGAGAGATCGTGGGTGGTTTCTTCATTCGGAAAAAGCGTAACGTTCGCCTCCTCCCTCTTTATAAGCAGGGGAAATAGGGGCAGTTCCCCCATCTCGCCAGTTGCTGTTCCAATCTCAGAAATCTCCACCGCTCCCCCCTTCTTCCAAAGCCGAAAGAGAGCAGCGCTCCGCCCCCCATCACCACCGGTGCCACCAACGCCATCGATCTCCCCCACCACCTCCTCCATGGCTCCGAAAGCCGGGAAGGGCGTGAAGTCGGCCGAGGCACTGCGGCTCGAGGCGCTGCAAAAGGAGCGGGCAATCTTCCTCCCCGAGCTCGCCGCGAAGGAGCTGAGGGAGTGGTACTACCTCTTCTGGTCGACGGAGACGCGAGCGCATCCGCGCATGAAGGTACTCTCCGCCGCCGCCTCGGAACGGGCTCCAAACGGATATCCATTCTTCGCGTTGTTCTTCTACTGCGGGCTCTGCCCGCCTTTCTTTGAGTTCTTCTGTGATATCATGAACACCTACGGGTTCCACCTCCTTGACTTCACCCCCAATGCCGTTCTGACCATGGCAGTTTTCGCACATCTCTGCGGAAACTTTGTCGGAGTCCACCCAAACGTAGCTCTTTTCCGCCACTTCTTTTTGTCCCGAGTTGAGAGAGGAGAGCCTCTATCCGGCGGGATCGCCTGGATCTCGAGAGACGGCAAGAAGGAAGCTTATCTGGAGGGGGAGCTCCGCAGCAAATGGGAGGAGTGGAGAGCAGACTGGTGCTGGATTGTCGAGGAGAATCCGCAGCCATTCACCACCCAGCGCCAAGCCCCAGCAGTGCGCGGTAACGATTGGAGCAGCTTGGCCCCGGAAGACAATAGGCTGAAGATCGCCACACCCGGATCTCGCGCCAGGGCTTGCCGGGCTCATCAGAGGCGCCGTGGCGCAGATTTTCGCCACGACGCCTCGCAGAGAGAGAGGAGACCCGCCTAGGAATTCGGGGGCCCAGCGGACATCATGAGGCTGCGCCCGGGCCTCAACTTCAATTTCACCGTCCTGGAACTGAATGCGATGCTCAAGGAGGTGTTCAAGCACGACCCTCAGCATCCCGAATGGTTCAGGCTGTCGCAGGGCGTCGTTCCGCTGTGCAACAATTCCTTGCTCGATCGCATCCATGCAATGATGCCTTTGTGCGACTCGCATGGAATTGTTCCAACTTGGCAAGACCTGCAGACGACGTCGTGCAGGTGTTCTTCGACGGCTTGGTGGAGGTGGTGGTCCGCTCCGATGAACAGAAGAGCCTCACCCACGACACCACCGATGCGAAGATGCGGCGCATCGCCACTAGGGCGGAAGAGGCGGCGGCAGCCGCTGCCGCGGGCGAGTTTGGATTCACCATGGAGGAGGCAGAGGGAGCAGAGGCGACAAGCCTTGCCGATCGAGATGAGCTTGCCGGAGAGCTTGCCGGCGAGGGAGAGCTTGCCGAGCCTGAAGCCGAGTCGAGCGAGCCCGCCGAGGGTGCGAGCGGCCCGCCATCTTCAAGCAGCTTGCCGCAAGCAGAGCCCCAAGCTCCACCAAGAAGGCGTCTCCGCAAGTCCGGGGACGTAGTAGGGCGGCAGACGGGTCAACAGCCGTCGCGCCACGCGACACGCTCCGCTGCGACAAGCACTGTTGCCGCGGGAGCGTCTCATGCCGCTGCGACAACTAGAGGGGGGTCCTCCCGGACCGCCGCTTCTGATCCTGCCGCTGCCCCCGCCAAGCGGTCAAGGGAACCTACTCCTCCGCCTCGTCATGCCGGAGGTGGGCCGGACTTCGACCTCTCCGCTCTCAGCTCTGACGAGGAAGAAGAATAGTAAGATCTTTGATGTACTTGTAGTTCTTCAATTCTTGCTGTTTTTGTCTTGTATCTGATCTGCTTTACTCTAAGCTCATTCCTTTTCAGGACCCTGGCCCAGAGAGCGGCGAAGAGAGCCAAGGCGCCGGTGATTTTCATCAAGGACGAACCCACCGCGACAGCAGGGGCGCGCCCGAGACCACCTTGCCGAACCCGGCAATCATTCCACAAAGCAGCCCCCAGCGCAGCCCCCAGCGTAAGTATATAGTTTACTTCCCTCTGTTATGGCGCGCATGGGTGTTCTTTCTTTGCTTATATCTGACTGTTGGTTTGTGTAGGAGCAGAGCAGCCTCACCAGGAGCACTCGAAAGCCGCCCCCGATATGGTATCTGCTTCGACTACACCGCCAAGGGAGGATTCCCCGGCAAGGGAGCGTTCTCCGGCAAGGGAGAAGTCTCCAGCAAGGGAGAGTTCTCCGGCAAGGGACAGTACCAGCGACCCCCCGGTGGTGGAGCCCATGACCGTGGAGCCCAGTGCAGGTAATCCCTTTGCTTGAAAAGTTCCCTTGGGTTCTTCTTCTGATTTTCTTTTTGGATATTTGCTTGACTTTTCTCCCTCTTCCGGCCTTCAGATCCACCTTCTACGGAGCCGATGGAGACCGAGGCCACCGGCGAGGAGAACGCGCGCGGCAACGCCAACGACGCCGCTGCCACCGAGGAGGAAGCCGGCGCCGATGATCCTGCCGGCGAGGAGGCTGCCAAAGCTGCCGCCGCAGGAGCTGGCAAGGGGTCTGGCAATCGCACTAACGGCCCCGAGGCCGCAGGAGCGCAAGGCACTACGCCGACCGCCGATCCCTCCGCCGCTGCCGCAGCATCAGGCTCCAAAGAGCCCCAGCCCGGCGCCTATCTCAAGGCCGGCGATGGCGTCTTCATCAAGCTCCCCTGGGCGTCAAGCTCCAGGGCGCCGGTCGAAGGAGAAACTTTTGACGGGGAGGTGCTTGCCTCCGCTGGGCTGACGCTGGTTGACGCGCCCGAGCAGCAGCGGGCGAAGTCCGAGGAGGATCACCGCTGCGAAGCTAGTGTCACTCTACCGCGCCCGACAAGCCAAGGTGGAATCCCGGGAAGCGCTTGTCGCGTAGGCGGGAGTGGATATTGAGAAGCATGCGGAGGAGCTCCGGAGCCGCAATCAAGAAGCCCTCCGGTCCATTGCAGAGGAGCGGGCGCAGCTCGTCGAGGCGCAGAAAGCCTTCCTTCTCGAGAAGGCTGAAGCTGAAGAGCAACAGCGGCTTGCCGCCGAGGATCTGTTTGCGCGGGAAGGCGAGTTGACGCAGCGGAAGGTCAATCTTGACAGCCACGAGGAGGAGCTCGCCGCGCACGAGCGAACATTTGGCGGGGCTCTCAAGGAGGCAAAGGATGCTGCCGCAGCTGCTGAGGCCGCCAAGAAGGAGCTGGAGACGAAGGTGGTGCAGCTAGAGGCAGATCTCAAGGGGAGGGATGAAGAGCTTGCCGCGCTCAAGCGTGAGCGCGAGAAGGACGCCCACACCCACGGTGAGCTGCAGGGTCGTCTCATCGAGAAGGGCAAGGAGCTGAGCACCGCCAAGGACTCCAATGCAGATCTTGAGTTGAAGCTGGCTACTTTGACCAAGACGCTGGATGGCGCCAGGGAGCAGGAGCTGGCCTTGAAGAAGGAGATCAAGGCCAACGATGAGCTGCTAGCGACTGCTGCCGCCACCCAGAACACCTTCAGGGAGAATGTGGAGCACTGGACGGAGGGTCTCGTGGATGTTGCCGCGGACATCGACAAGGAGCTGGCGCAGCTAGGGATGGAGGATTTCGGGTATTCCTCCTATTAGAACCTCCAGCCCAGCGCCAAGCTCACCTTGTTCTTCAAAGGCGTGGCGATGGCCCTCCAGAGACTCCAGGAAAGGATCCCAAAGCAGCTGGCCGACGAGTCAGCATGATCTGCGAGAGTTCTTCAAAAGGTGTTGGTGAAGGTAGCCTTCCGCAACCCGGCCTCAACCTCACCAATGTCCTCAAGAAGCTGCCATGGATGCTGATCCGAAGCGCCAAGGACCTTGTCACACCCATTGTGGACAAGGTGAATGAGGTCAAGAGGGTTGATGGCAATCGCGTAGATTAGGCCGCCCGTTTTCTCGTTTTCTTGTTGCTGCTGGTCATGTTACGAGAACAATCTATTAGAGCTGCGACAAGCCATCTTGTAATATAACTTTATTTTGGGTATCGATTGCTATGTTATTTCCTTTACTTGATTCCTTCCTTTGTATGTTTTTGCCCTACACTTTTGGGGAACTTGCGGTTAGCAGCACCTTAGTCATAAGCGCTGAGTGCGAACGTCAGCAGCTTTCTCAAGCGTTGTTGCCATCGATAAGAAACCTTGTCGCAACTAGTCGCAGTTCACTTAAGTTGTCGAGCGGACTCGAAAAAAAGTAAGGGCGCAACTAGCTACGAGTTGGTTCCTCCGCACACAGGTTTTCCATAAAAAGCACGGTCGTTCAAGGAAGATAACTTAAAATTTTTAAAACTGATTGCTCAAACTTTGGCACTTAGCTTTTCTGTCGTTTGCTTCCCGGTAAGGCGAAACTCTCTTGAACGAAGCCTGGTCCACATCATTATCTTCTCCTCCCCCCCGGCAAACTTGTGGGCGAGGGAACCTTCCCTTTCTTTGAGAAAAAGAAAGAAAAGAAAATAAAGATATGGAGCCTTATGGCTCGTTATTGCTTACGGGGGGTAGGTGCTGCACAAAGTGTCAGATAATACATGCAAAAAATAGAAAGCATGAAATTGACAAGATGTGCGGAGCACATGAGCTTTATTTATGCACGGGGTCTGCGCCCGGCTTTGTACAAAGGGTTACATGCAGCAGCAACAAGGCTTGTACAAAAGGTGGTTGCCGGAACATGTTCCGGCAACCGCGCCTTATGGGTAAAACTTACGAAGATGCTCAATGTTCCAGGAGTTGCTCACCGAAAGCCATCTTCGGTCTCAAAGCGGACAGCGCCAGCCTAGTGACTCGCTTCACCCGTAAGGGCCTTCCCACTTCAAGGCCAACTTGTTGGAATTCTTGGCGGATCGAACGCGCCAAGAACAATGTCGCCTTCCTCGAGACTTCGGCATTAACTTTGCGGCTATGGTAGCGGCGCAAAGCTTGCTGGTATCGAGCAGCTCGATAAAGAGCTCAAGACGGTCTTCCTCAAGGAGCAGCGCGTCATCTTGTCGCAGCTGCTCTTGCTCAAGCTCATCATAAGCGAGCACTCGAGGCGACCGTATACGAAGTTCCGTGGGGAGAACTGCCTCGCTCCATAGACTAGAGCAAAAGGTGTCCGCCGATGGCTCGATTTGGCGTCGCCCGATCGACCAAGAACCACCGGCAGCTCCTCAATCCAGCTTCTTTCCGCAATTGTGCAGCTCGTCGAAAGTCCTTGTCTTGAGCCCGCAGCACTTCAAAGATTTGCCCTCTCCGCTTGACCGCTGCTTCTCGGTGAGCAATGAAGCGAAGCACCTTGGCGCCAAGATCTTGGACGACTTGCATGAAGGTGCGACTCGTGAACTGCGTGCCGTTGTCGGTGATGATCCTATTGGGGACCCCGAAACGGCAAACAATTGACCTGAAGAACTTGACTGCTGACTGTGCCGTCACCTTCCTCATTGCTTTTACTTCCGGCCACTTTGTGAACTTGTCGATTGCAACGTACAAGTACTCAAAGCCCCCAACAGCTCGGGGAAAGGGGCCGAGGATGTCGAGCCCCCAGACCGAAAATGGCCAGGATAAAGGGATTGTCTAGAGAGCTTGAGCTAGCTGGTGTATCTGCTTGGAATGGAACTGGCACACTTCACACTTGGTTGCTTGTGCAGTTGCATCCTGGAGGGCTGTCGGCCAAAAGAAACCTTGCCGGAATGCTTTGCCGGCAAGTGCTCTTGCACCAATGTGGTGACCACATATGCCTCCATGTATCTCTGCCAACAGGTCTTGTCCGTCTTCCCGGGGAATACACTTCAATTTCACACCGTTGAATCTTCTTCTGTACAGTGTGTCGCCGACAAACTGGTACATACTTGACTGCCGGGCTACTCTTTCCGCTTCTTCTTGCTCTTCGGGAAGTTCTCCTGTCTGAAGGAAATGGACAATTTGATGTGCCCATGCTAGAGCTTGCGGCTCGACAACAAGGACTAAAGGCACATATGCTGCTGCGGGAACATCCGCTTCTACGGCGAGAACCTGCGGCTCAGCCGGAGCTTGACGTTCCCCGGCAAGCTTGCCGGAACATAACTTGTCGGGAGTGTCTGCTTCAACGGAACAAACCCTAGGGCTCGCCGGAGCAGACTGCTCCTCAGCACCGTTGGTGTTGATCTTGGGGACCTTCTTGGCGGCGGCTTCGGGGAGCTCTGCCGGAAAATAGTCACCAGAGACCAACTTCGTCTTCTTGCTCTGTCCAGTTGATGGCGTCACGGATGGTTGAGTCAGTTGGAGCACAAAGATCCCTGGTTCCACAGGTAACTTTAGTGCAGCGCACTTTGACAGGCCATCAGGAATGTCGTTCTGAGCTCTCGGAACATGTTCCATCTGTAGGCCGTCAAAGTGCTCTTCTAACTTTCTCACTTCATCAACGTAAGGTTCCATCAACGGACTCTGATAATTCTTGTTCACTTGGCGGACGACAAGCTGCGAGTCACCTCTTGATCCCAAGGTCTGCCGTGATCCTGAGACCGGCAAGCAAACCTTCATACTCTGCAGTATTGTTTGTTGCTTGCTCCTTGGGAAAGTGCATCTGGACTACGTACTTGAGGTGCTCTCCGGTGGGTGTGACAAGCAGCACACCCGCACCGGCGCCTTGCAGCGAAAAGGCACCATCAAAGTACATGAACCACTCTTTGCTTGCTTCCTTGACGGGGATGCTCGTTTCTGGAATTTCTTCATCTGGTGTAGGCGTCCACTCTGCTATGAATTCTGCCAATGCTCGACTCTGGGTAGTTGAAGTGCTCTCAAACTTGAGGCCAAAGCTTGACAGTTCCAGTGCCCACTCGACAATCCTGCATGTTGCTTCCGGATTCGCAAAGATCCTCTTCAGCCGAAAACGAGTGACAACTGTGATCTCATGTGCTTGAAGTAATGGCGCAGCTTTCGAGGCCATGACAAGGCCGAAAAGCAATTCTGCACACCGAGTACCTTGACCTAGCCCCGCAGAAGGGAACCGACAAAGTAAACCGGCATCGCACCATTTTCTTCAGATCTCCTCACGCTACCTTGCAGATCCACCCTTGTCGGGACCAGAGCTTGTCGGCGAAGCCCCCTGCTTGTTGCTGGATGCATCTGTCGTGGTTGCTCGCTCATCATCCGCCTCCCTCTCCGCTACTAATGCAACACTAACCACTTGATTGGTTGCCGCTATATACAGCAGCAACTTCTCTTGTGGCTTAGGTGCGACAAGTGTTGGAGTGGAGGATGTATCTCTTCAAGTCTTGCAACAGCAGCCTCCGCTTCGAGTCCATTTCATTGACCTGCCTTTTTCAATATTTTGAAAAATGGCAGGGCGCGCTCAGCAGACTTAGAGATAAACCTACTGAGAGCAGCCACACAACCGGCAAGTCTTCGTACATCCTTGACACGCCTTGGTGCTTCAATCTGCTCAATGGCCTTGATCTTGTCGGGATTGGCTTCAATTCCCCGCTGAGACACGAAGAACCCGAGAAGCTTGCCGGATGGGACTCCGAATACACACTTCTCGGGGTTAAGCTTGAGGTTTATATTGCGCAGATTTGTGAAGGTTTCATCTAAATCTTGAATCAGAGTTGCCTTGTCCTTGCTCTTGACCACTATGTCATCCATGTAGGCTTCTACATTTCTATGTATTTGTGGTTCAAAAGCATCATGGACTACTCTTGCAAATGTTGAACCAGCATTCTTTAATCCGAAAGGCATCCGTACAAAACAGTATGTGCCACATGGAGTGATGAATGCGGTCTTTTCCTCATCCTCTTCTGCCATGAAGATCTGATGGTATCCTGAGTATGCGTCAAGAAATGAAAGCAAGTCACATCCAGCCGTGGAGTCAACAATCTGGTCAATGCGCGGCAAGGGAAATGGATCTTTGGGACAGGCTTTATTAACATCGGTAAAGTCGATACAAAGCCTCCATTTCCCGTTTGCCTTGCGCACGACTACAGGATTGGCCAACCACGTCGGATGGAGCACTCCTCTGACAAGGCCTGCTGCTTCCAACTTCTTGATTTCTTCTGCGATGAATTCTTGGTGCTCCACTGCTTGTTTCCTGACTTTCTGCTTGACGGGCCGCGCATGAGGACAAACGGCAAGATGGTGCTCGACATTTCACGGAACACCGGGATGTCGACGGTTGCCATGCAAACACGCCGACGTTACCCGCAGGAAAGCAACGAGCGCGCTTCCTATTTAGGGTCGAGCGTGGCAATCGATGGTGAAGGTACCACCAGTGCCGCCCTCCTTGGCGACACCTTCTTGGTTTCGTGAAGCTGTCATTGTCTTCTTACACTTGCCGGTGGAGCTCGATGGTGCGCCCTCGACGGTAGCACAGACCAAGAGGTGCGCTTGCCGGAGGGCATCGAACTCTTGCCGGACTTGGTCTTCTTCTTCCCCGGAGCTTCAGCGGCAAGTGTCTTGCGATCCGCTACGGCTGTCGTGATCCCGGTAGATCTTGTCGGCGAGATAAGAGCATCCTTCTTGTCACCAGGACAGAGATGACACTTATCGGGCTGGCATCTTCAAAGATGTTGTATGCATAGTGAGAGGCTGCCATGAATTTGGCGAAAGTGCCGACGGCAGAGTATTCCATTGTAAGGCAATGGAAAGTCAAGAACGCCAAAAGTGACCTCTCAGTCCTGAAGTTCAACTCGCTGCCAAATGTCACCGGCAACGTGATCTTCCCCTTCGGCTTGCTCCTTCCCGGGTTGATTCCTTGGAATGTGTCGGTCTCTTCGAGCTCGCTGTCAGGGATCTGGAGTTTCAGGAGTACCGCGGAGGAGATCAGGTTCAAGTCGGCCACGCCGTCAACTAGCATCTTAGTGACCTTGAGGTTGCGGATAGTTGGTGAAACCAACATCGGCAAGCACCCGACCGCAGTTATGCCATCAGGGTGGTCCTCAATATCAAAGATGATAGGCGTGCTGGACCATTTCAGAGGTTTGCGTGACTCGACGGGCGGTTCTGCCGCATTGACTTCCCGCACCCACTGCTTGAGCTGGCGGTGTGAAGTATGCAGAGAAGCACCGCCGTCAACGCACAGGACCTCTGTGGCTTTCTGGAACTCCTGATCATTGGCCTCATCATCCATATCTTCATCTTCGTCGTCATCTTCATCCTTGTAGCGGCCGCAGGAGGCCTGTCTCCTTGCTACTGCTTGGCCTTGTCGCGGCGTCCTCCCCGGCCGGGACGTTTCTTGCCGGATCCTCCAATATCTTCCTGGGCCTTCTCCTTGTCGCATCGTTCGTACTCAGCCTTCTGCTGCTCGACAAGCGGCTCGACTTTCTTGCAGCTCTAGAGATCATGACCCTTGGTGCGGTGGATCTTGCAGTACTGCTTGCCGGAGCCGTCCTGCTTGTCGGCGGCCGCCACAGCTTCAGCTTCCTTGGCGCCACCTCCGTTGCCGGACTGCTCAACGACTAGCACATCTTTGCCTTTTTTCTTCCTATTGTTCCGCCACCGGTTTTTCCTCGCCGGGGCGGCATCCTCACTGTCAGATCCTCCTGCTCCTGTATTCTCTCCGGGGAATTTCCTCCCTTCCTCAGCACGCGCACACTTGTCGGCCAGGGCATATAGCTCACTGACGTCCCTGATCTTGCACATCGCCATCTCCTCCCGCATCTTGCGGTTTTGCACGTTCTGATGGAACGCGCTGATGACCGCGGCAGGGTGGACATCTGGGATGTTGCGCTGTACTTGGCTGAATCTTTGAATGTACTTGCGCAGGCGCTCTCCTTCCTTCTGGGCGAGCAGATGAAGATCGCTCTCTTGGCCATGAGGCTTGTGGCCGCCTGTAAAGGCGCCGACAAACTGATGGCATAGATTTGCCCAGGAGGATATGGAGTTGTCCGGCAAGTGCATGAGCCAGGATCTGACGTTAGGCTTGAGCACTAGCGGGAAGTAGTTGACAAGGATCTTGTCGTCTCGTCCCCCAACAGCTTGCACCGCGTTGGTTTAGATGCCGAGGAACTCCGACGGATGCAACTTGCCGTCGTACTTATCTGGTACGTCTGGCTTGAAATTCTTTGTGCTGGGCAACTAGGCTTGCCGCAGCTCACGAGTGAACGCAGGGCAACCTACCGCGTACGGCAAGTCGCCTAGTTCCCCTGGCGCATGCATGTCGACAGTGGGCCCAGCGCGCTGGTCTGATTGACGCCGCGCTTCTCTTTGACGCTCGATGCGTGTAGAGCGTCTTCTTGCTGTCGTTCGTGAAGAACTTGGCGCTGATCGCGACGAGCTCGCGGATTCGACGATGCGGTGGAGTCGCTGTCGGGGTCGACCCGGCGAGTCGGCGATCTTGGCCTTCGGGGTGGAGAGTGCACGGTGGTTGCACCCCCACCGGTCTTGTCGCCACCGGCTTGTGCCTGGCAATCTTGCCGCGGTTGTGATGTACCCGCTGTCGGAGGTCGCCGCTGGCGGCCGATGAGACTCTGAATGGTGGCCCTCCAATCGTCGATCTTGTCTGTCATTGGAGTGTAATCGAGGAGCAGTTGAGCTCGTGCCAAAGCTTCTGCTGGAGTTTTGGGTGGCGGTGGCGAACGGTGCGAGGAGCGGGATATGCTCGAACTTCTAATTATGTTAGAAGGAGCAGCATCTCGCCCAGCGACGCGTGCCGCTGCGCCAAAGATGTTGGCGTGCATGCTGGTCTTGAGCATCCCGAGATCCACCAGCTTGGCCTTGGCCCAACGAACGTATGGTACCGCGAGTACCATGACGCTGTCGGTCCCGCGCCTCCTGAGATGGGCGCGGTGCATGTACGGACGCCGAGGTCTGCGCAGCCTTGTCCTTGGACTTGGCAGCATCGTGAGCTCCCTCGTCGACGCCCGTTCTTCCGTCGGCGTCTACCCCACCACCCATTTGCTCCGGTGGTGGTGGGTTCGACGCAGACGGAGCAGCCACCTCCAAAGCCTTCTTCTTCGGTGGCATGTCGATGAAGATGACGAAGATCTAGCTTGCGTGAACGCTGGATCAGGTTCACACAACCTCGACGCCCCCTACCTGGCGCGCCAAAGATGTCGTGGAACGAACACCTATGGGGAGGGCCCCTTCCGGTCCGGCGGGGGGCGGAGGCCGCACGCAGAGCGGATCGAGGCGAAGCACACGAGTGGTTTACCCAGCTTCGGAGCTCTCCGGAGAGATAATACTCCTACTGCTGTATGTCTGATTATATTGTGTTCTTGCTCGGGAGCGCAGAGAGCTACAGTACTCACTAGCTGCGAGACCGAGCGTGAGTGCTTTCTTGTTTCGAACCCCTCTCTACGTTGCGCATGGGCCTCCTTTTATATGCTCAAGGGGTCACCGACAGGTGGCAACGCATGCAAAGGGTAAAAATGGAAAAGAGGTGCGGTTGGTACACCTACTTGTACAGTGCATCCTACCTAACCCTGACGGCAGGGGACAAAGGCATTAAATGCCCGTCTGTGTCGCCCAAACAGTGCTGAAAAGTGACCGTCAGGGGCGCCACCGCTTGCCACGATGGCAATCTTGTCAGCGTCGCTTGCTACCTCGCACCGCTTGGCTGCACAGCCTCTTGCCACGCGCGCCTGGAACGATCCCAAGGCGACACGTTGGTGGATGTGCTGGAGCGTAGGTACAGAGTGGTAGCCTGCCGCGGCAAGCACCTTGCTGCGGTCGTTGTTTGTCGCTCAGCGGGCCTTGCCGGGACGCGAGGCGCGCCGCGGCAAGTTCCTTGAAATGCCTAGGTTGGCCTTCCCGGCAAGCTCCTCTTGCCGGGGTCTTGTCTCCTTGGCTTAAACACTTTGTTCTTGAATGGCTCCAAAGGAACCATGGAGGACCTTGGCGGGCACCCGGCAAGCCTTGCCGCGGGGTGCTACGACTGCCCGTGCACAAGTTCTGGATACTAGGGTACCCCTACTCTAGTACACGACACTTTATAACCTAGTACAAATAATTTTACACTAGAAATGAACTAGCTCTATAACCTAGTGCATATCATTTTAAACTAGAGTTGAACTAGCTCTATAAAGTATTACAAATAATTTTAGACTAGAGTTGAACTTGCTCTATAACCTAGTACAAACAGTTTTACACTAGAGTTGAATTAGCTCTATAACCTAGTTCATAGAATTTTACAGTAGAGTTGAACTTGCTCTATATATTAGTACAAGTAATTTCACACTAGTGTTGAACCAGCTCTATAACCTAAGACATATATTTTTACACTATAGTTGAACTAGCTCTATAACCTAGTACATATAATTTTACACTAGAGTTGAACTAGCTCCATAACCTAGAACACATAATTTTACATTAGCGTTGAACTAGGGCTGTAAGCGAGTAAAAATAATTTTACACTATAGTTGAACTAACTCTATAACCTAGTACAAATAATTTTACATTAATATTGTACTAGCTCTATTACCTAGTACAAATCAATTTACACTAGAGTTGAATTAGCTCTATAACCTAGTAAAAATCATTTTACATTAGAGTTGAACTAGCTCTATAACCTAGTACAAATAATTTTACACTAGAGATGAACTAGCTCTATAAACTAGTACAAATAATTTTACACTAGAATTGAACTAGCTCTATAACCTAGTACAAATACTTTTACACTAGAGTGGAACTAGCTCTATTTCCCAGTACAAATAATTTTACACTTGACATGAACTAGCTCTATAACCTCGTACACATAATTTTACACTAGCGTTGAACTAGGGCTATAACCTAGTACAATTCATTTTCCACTATAGTTAAACTAGCTCTATTTTCTAGTACAAATAATTTTACACTAGAATTGAACTAGATCTATAACCTAGTACAAATCATTTTACACTAGAGTTGTACTAGCTCTATGACCTAGTACACATAATTCTAGAGGAGAGTTGAACTAGCTCTATAACCTAGTACAAATAACTTTAAACTAGAGTTGAACCAGCTCTATAATCTAGTACAAATAATTTTACACTAGAGTTGAACTAGCTCGATAACCTAGTACAAATAAGTTTACACTAGAGTTGAACTAGCTCTATAACCTAGTACAAATCATTTTACACTATAGTTGAACTAGCTCTATAACCTAGTACAAATAATTTTACACTAGAATTGAACAACCTTTATAACCTAGTACAAATAATTTTAAACTAGAGTTGAACTATCTCTATAACCAAGTACAAATAATTTTACGCTAGAGTTGAACTAGCTTTATAACCTAGTACAAATAATTTTACACTGGAGTTGAACTAGCTCTATAACCTAGTACAACTCATTTTACACTATAGTCGAACTAGCTCTATAACCTAGTAAAAATAATTTTATACTAGAATGGAACTAGCTTTATAACATAGTAAAAATAATTTTACACTAGAGTCGAACTAGCTCTATAAGCTAGTACAAATAATTTTACACTAGCATTGTACTAGGGCTATAACCTAGTACAAATCAATTTACACTAGAGTTGAATTAGCTCTATGACCTAGTACACATAATTTTAGACTAGAGTTGAACTAGGTCAATAACCTAGTACCAATCATTTTACACTATTGTTGAACTAGCTCTATAACCTAGTACAAATAATTTTACACTAGAATTTAACTAGCTCTATAACCTAGTACAAATAATTTTACACTAGAGTTGAACTAGCTTTATACCTAGTACAAATAATTTTACACCTGAAATGAACTAGCTCTATAACCTAGTACACATAATTTTACACTACCATTGTACTCGGGCTATAACCTAATACAAATCATTTTGTGCTATAGTTGAACTAGCTCTATTTCCTAGTGCAAATAATTTTACACTTGAAATGAACTAGATCTATAACCTGGTACACATAATTCTACACTAGCGTTGAACTAGGGCTATAACCTAGTACAAATCATTTTCCACTATAGTTGAACTAGCTCTATTATCTAGTACATATAATTTTACACTAGAATTGAACTAACTTTATAACCTAGTACAAATCATTTTACACTAGAGTTGACCTAGCACTATGACCTAGTAAACACAATTTTAGACTAGAGTTGAACTAGCTCTATAACCTAGTATAAATCATTTTACACTATAGTTCAACTAGCTCTATAACCAAGTACAAATAATTTTACACTAGAAACGAACTAGCTTTATAACCTAGTACAAATAATTTTACACTAAAGTTGAACTAGCTCTATAAGCTAGAACAAATAATTTTACATTAGGAATGAACTAGCTCTATAACCTTGTACACATAATTTTACACTAGCATTATACTATGGCTATAACCTAGTACAAATCATTTTACATTAGAGTTGAACTAGCTCTATGACCTAGTACACACAATTTTAGACTATAGTTGAACTAGCTCTATAAGATAGTACAAATAATTTTAAACTAGCTAGAGTTGAACTAGCTCTATAACCTAGTACAAACACTTTTACACTGGAATTTAACTAGCTCTATTACCTAGTGCAAATAATTTTACACTAGAGTTGAACTAGCTCTATAACCTAGTACAAATAATTTTAAACTTGAAATGAACTAGCTCTATAACCTAGTACACATAATTTTACACTACCATTGTACTCGGGCTATAACCTAGTACAAATCATTTTACACTATAGTTGAACTAGATCTATAACCTACTACAAATAATTTTACACTATAGTTGAACTAGCTCTATAACCTAGTGCAAATCATTTTACAGTAGAGTAGAACTAGCTCTATCAACTATTACAAATAATTTTAGACTAGAGTTGAACTTGCTCTATAACCTAGTACAAACAGTTTTACACTAGAGTTGAACTAGCTCTACAACCTAGTTCAAACAATTTTACACTGGAGTTGAACTTGCTCTATATATTAGTACAAGTAATTTCACACTAGTGTTGAACGAGCTCTATAAACTAAGACAAATATTTTTACACAAGAGTTGAACTAGCTTTATAACCTGGTACATATAATTTTACACTAAAGTTGAACTAGCTCCATAACCTAGTACACGTAATTTTACATTAGCGTTGAACTCGGGCTATAAGCTAGTACAAATCATTTTACACTATACTTGAACCAACCCTATAACCTAGTACAAATAATTTTACACTAAAATTGTACTAGCTCTATAACCTAGTACAAATCATTTTACACTAGAGTTGAACTAGCTCTATAACCTAGTACAAATAATTGTACACTAGAAATGAACTAGCTCTATAAACTAGTACAAATAATTTTACACTAGGATGTAACTAGCTCTATAACCTTGTACAAATACTTTTACACTAGAGTTGAACTAGCCCTATAACCTAGTACAAATAATTTTACACTTGAAATGAACTAGCTCTATAACCTGGTACACATAATTTTACACTAGCTTTGAACTAGGGCTATAACCTACTAAAATCATTTTACACTATAGTTGAACTAGCTCTATAACCTAGTACAAATAATTTTACACTAGAGTTGAACTAGCTCTATAACCTAGTACTAATAATGTTACACTAGCATTGAACTAGGTCTATAACCTAGTACAAATCATTTTCCACTATAGTTGGACTAGCTCTATTATCTAGTACAAATAATTTTACACTAGAATTGAAATAGCTCTATAACCTAGTACAAATCATTTTATACTAGAGTTGAACTAGCTCTATGACCTAGTACACACAATTTTAGACTAGAGTTGATCTAGTTCTATAACCTAGTACAAATCCTTTTTTACTAGAGTTGATCTAGCTCTATGACCTAGTTGTGACGCCTGGATAATTAGGCTACAGTAATTCCATGCTAATGAGGCCACGTCACCTCGGTTACTGTTGTTAATCTCGCGATGGTTCAAAAACAATTCAAATTCAAATTTAAAATCAAGTCAAACAATTAAAGTGTTCAATAGTCAAAACTAAAATGTTCTTAATGTGACAAATAAATCATGGATATTATTTGTGGAGTAACATCTTTATAAATTAATTAAATACTTTAAAGGGATTTAAACAACATCAAAACAATTAGTTATACTCCTAACATATTTTACTAAATACTAAACTATTTTTATTCTGAGGTAAAACTTCTTAGAACAGTGGATTATTTTGACACGCTATTTTTGGGGCTATTGTGATATTTTACTAAACCAAAATGAAAATGTATCTAAACTAAAACAGAAAAGAAATAAATAAAAAAGAAAGTAACAGAAAAGTAAAATAGGAGAAAGACCCCCTTGGCCAACTGGGCCAAACGGCCCAGCCGGCCAGCCCACTAACCAAGCCAGCCCACCCCACTCCCTTAACTCCCCTGGGCGACCAAACCCAAACCCTAGCGCACCCCCACTCTCCCACTCGCCCCCACTCCCTCTCCCTCGTCCGACTCCTCCTCTGCCCCCGATCTGGATCGAGGGAAACAGCTCCCCGACCACGTTGCCGCGACACTTCGCCGTCACCTCGCCAACCGCCGTCGCAAGGAGAACGACCCCGCCGCCCGGATCGACCGCGCTCGCCGTTGCCGGAGCTACCTCATCGGACGCCATCGCCGGCCTGCCTCCTCCTCCCCACCGGCCTGCTTCCTCTCCGCCATCATCCCCATCCTCCTCCTCGCCGGACTGCTCGTCCTCGCCTCCTCCCCGACTGGCTTCATCGCGCCTCGCCGCCCGATCCCCTGCATCGCTCGTGAGCATCGCCCCTCTCTTCTCCCCCTCTGCTCCCGTCGCCGGATTCGACCGTGCCCGTCGTCCGTGTCATGGCCCTGGAGCCGTCCCTGATGGCCACCGGCCCCGCGCTGCTTCGCCACCGCAGCGCCCTGCTATCCACACACGCACGCGCTCACGGCCACCGTCTCCGCGCTGTGACTAGGCCGACGCCCCGCTGAATCCCTCTGTTGTCTCAGTCAACCATTGTGCTCGCAGACCCTCCACCCTTCGCGGGCGCCGTCCACGGCCGGCTAGCCATGGCTGCGCTCCAGCGAGCCACCCGCCCGCAGCCCCGAACCCAGTCGGGTGCACCCTCGAGGGCCAGAGCCCGTTCGGGCTGCCGATGCCCGCGCCCGCTAATGGCCAGATGGGGCACTTACGGTTGGACCCCGCCCCCTGTGTCTATGACGAAGGGGGCCCATGCCCATGTACTGTTTAGAACATAAATAAAAATAATATTAATTAATCAATTAATTAACTTAATCAACACTGTTTAATTAAACCTAATCATCTAATTATACTAATTAAACTTGTTTAGTTAATCCCATACAATGACATGTGGGACCCAGTGGTCTGTTGACTAGTCAAAGTCCACAGTTGACCAATGATGTCATGCTGACATCATGCTGATGTAATATTTGCAATTTCGAATTTAATTAATTCTGTTAATTCTAAAAATGTTTTAAAACTTTGGAAATCATATAAAATAATCCGTAACTCGGATGAAAATACTTTCTACATGAAAGTTTCTCAGAACGACGAGACGAAATCGGATACGCAGCCCGTTGGTCCGCCACACATCCCTAGCATAGTGAACCTGCAACATTTCACCTCCGGTTCATCTGTCCGGAAATGTGAAACATCGGGGATACTTTCCCGGATGTTTTCCCCCTTCGCCGGTATCACCTACTACCACGATTGGGCACACCTAGCACCGCGCATTGTCATGTCTTCCGTTGTCATGCTTATGTTTGCTTTTATATTTATTGTTTCTTCCCCCCCTCTTCTCCCGCTACACACCGAGACAGACGCCGCTGCTACCCAGTACGACTACGGTGTTGACGACCCCTCCTTCTTGCCAGATGTCGGGGGTTGGGTGTGACATATGCCAAAGGATGGCTTATCATGGTGGGGGCAAGTAGAACATCGCCGGTGCCTGGAAACGGGATGAGGCGTAGGCATGCACGCCAGCGAATCTTACCCAGCTTCGGGGCTCTCCGAGGAGATAACACCCCTCCGCTGCTCATGAGTGACTACAATGGCGCCTCTGAGTTGAATCGGAGGCGTGAGAGGGCAAGGCTAGCTCTCTCCTCCCTATGCTATCTGGTCTATCCCTATCAAGGTCCGAACCCTTTGCATGGGTGCCCCGGGGGGTTTATATAAGCCTACCCCCTAGGGGTACAATGGTAATCTGGCTGGTGCGGGTCCCACCGTCTCTCTCGCATCACCGCCCTTTCCGCCGGCTTTTGGGGCCCGCTTAACTGGTGGGTCCCATGGACAAGCTTGATATCAGAGCAGCACTCGATGGCGACGAGGCTTGGTCATTGGGTCGTAGCAACAGTGCCATCTTCTATCGGGTGATCACTATCGCCATTCCCCATCCTATCTGGTTAATGGCTCATGGGCCCTGGGGAGGAGCCGCCGACCTGTGGAGGCCGACCCCACAGTCCGCCCGGGCGCCAGCCGCCGCCGGTCCACCCAATCGACAGCGGCCCCACGGTCTTTGGGCCGACAGCCGGCAGCGTCGTAAACACGCAGTGTTGCGATCGGTGGTCGAGGTCAGCAGGCATGGCAACAAAGCCGCTACCACCGGAGATCTTCCAGTGATACGACTCACTGTAGCCATGCCGGCCCCTCGTAGGCAGGGGGAACGGCCACGCCGTGGCCGTACCCGCATCGTGCTTCGAGATGAGGGAGGAGTCATGGGCCGACTCTCCATAATCGGCCTCTCTGGAGGTCGCCAGCTTGGAGTCGGCTTATCTCGGAGTCGCCGTCTGGGACTTGGCTTGTCTTGGAGTCGGCTCCTGGGACTGGGCCTGCCCCGATGTCTTGAAAGGTCCTGGGACTTGGGTTAGCCTACCCGTGGCCCATTACTCTGACAGTAGTCCCCGAAGCTGGTGAAGCCCCGCGGACGCTGCATTGTGGGGCTTCAACAGTTTCAACCTTCCCCATGCGGACTCTGGAACTCGGCTGCCATCTTTTCTTGGGCCGACTGTAGAGAGTCTGATTGTTTCTAGCGAGGAGCCGCAGCTTGAAAGTCACGGCGGGGAACCAGGCGGCGTACTTGATATGCTTCCCTGCTGCCATCGAGGCAGTCTTATCGCATGGCGCCACGTGGAGAGACCGTCCGCCCACGCCGCGACGGACGGGCCGCTGCGGGCCCACCACTACCGTGTTTTGGCATACGAACGGATCCGCTATGGCCGTGGACGGTTGGTTTCCCACGCTGTTATCGCGCAAAGAATAACGCCGGTAAATTCGTGGCGCGGCGTGGGGCATCGTGCGCAGTTAATCCCATGCCCGCCCCCTCGGCTTCTTAGGCCATAGGGCTATAAGTAGGCGGGGGGGGGGGGGAGCGGGGTGGCACCGCACGCGCACCCTTATCCCCCATTCCCCCGCTACTCTTGTCTTCTCTCCCTCCAGCCCCCGTCGTTGAGCGAGAGCACTCCACACCACGTCGATGAGCTCCTCCTCCGCCGCGGCCCCGCCCGCGCGCCCGCGCAGGGACGGCTTGGAGGTAGAGGAGGAACACATGGAGTTCCTCCGCCAGAACACCGCCTCCCAGTGCGGGACCTCGTGCGCCTCGCCATTGCCGAGGGGGAGACCGACCGGCGCCGGAGGAGGGCGAAGCGGTCATCTTCCGCCGACGCATGCGCGCTGCTCGGGCTGCCGGCAAGCGGCTTCTTCCGCCGTTTGGAGTTCCATCGCTTTCAACCGCACCACCTCACTCCGAATACGGTGGTGTTGCTCTCGCCGCCACTCGGCGGTTTCCTCGGCGTTTCTCCCCACCTCGAGCTGTGGGGAGAATTCTTCTCTTCTAAGCTCGGCACGCAAGTCGCCGGCATACCGGCTCAGTGCAGCACCTACATCATGGTGCGGCGCTCGACAGCCGACAACCCTATTCCTCCCATCGCCGGCATATTTCTACGTGAAGAACCTCTCCTTCGACGGCGACTGGGTCAACCTGCCGCCTTACAACGCCGCGCCCCTAACTGGGAGGCTCCCCAGCTGGTCTCACCGAGTCAAGTCGCTGACTCCCACCGGAGCCGCCGCCGTAGCGCGACTCCGAGCCTTGACGCAGTCAGAGGGTCTCGTCGGGGCCAACTTGCTGGCCGCCTTCGTGGTGTGCCGAGTTCTCCCACTCCAAGGCCGGACTCACCTGATCTGTCAGATGAGCGGCCTCCGAGACCCAAGTCGAATGAGCACCAAGGAGATGCCCCGCAAGGAGGTGGCGAACTTGGTGAACCATATCGCACACTGCAAGTTCGAGGAGGACTGGCAGTTCGGCAAGGAGCCGTACTCGCGCGACAACCCCCCGCCAATGGTAAGTCATGTCCCCCTATTCTTTTGTCTTCTTTGCAGCCTACTCCGGCTTCTGACTCTTGTTGGTTTCTTCTGAGCTAGAACCACCTCATGCAGCCTGCAGCCGGCGCCACGAGACAGCCCCGCGAGTATGTCCCTGACCGCGCGGACAGCGATGTCGACGACCCCGACTTGGGGGCGGCGGCGATGGAAGCCGACGCCGAAGGCGGGGTAGAAGGAATAGAAGGCGGCTTCAGGCCCTCGGCCACCTTCGCCGATTGGCCTGATGATGACGCCGACGGGGAAGTCGCCCCGTGCCACCAGCCAAGGGCCGGCCTGGCTTGCCAAGGCGGCGCGAAGAGGCGTCACGCCGGGCCGAGTGCGCCCGGCGGCAAATTGAAGAAGCTCAAGGGGGTGGCCGCCGCGACGAAACGGGAGGAGGCGGCCGCGAAGGCCAACCGCTTCCGAAGGGAAGTGAGAAGGCCTCCGCTAGTCTCTGCGTAAGTCTTTATGCTCTTTTATTTTCCTTCGTTGTATCTTGTATGAGTCTTCTTCGTTATGTTTTCTGCTTCAGGGCCCCTCTTTCCCTTGAGAGAGTCGCCGTCCCCTCCGTCATGGGGTCGGCAGAGACGTCCGCCAATACTCGGCGGGTCGATCCCGCTGCCGACCTCCGTGAGGCGACGAAGCGAAATGCGCGGGAGAAGCGCAATGAGGAGGAGGCCGACCGCCTGGAGAAGGCGCAGGCCGAGAAGGCGGCTGCCAACGCCCAGAAGAGGCTGGAGGATGCCGAAGCCTCCCTTGCGGCGAGACGGCGTGCCGAGGAGGCCGCGCGTCACCGATCGGCGATGCTCGTGCCCCGCCCCCCCCCATTGTCGTCTGCGCCGCCGCCTCCGGAGTTTACGGGGCAGAACAGAGACGCCGGCATCGAGAACCCCCTCGTGGAGAAGGAGAGCGGCAAGGCTTCTATGTCGGACACCCTCGTGCCGCCACCGCCGCCTCCGCCGCCATCTGGGAGACCGCACGGCAAACAGCCCGTGGGTCAGTCGGAGCCACCGATTGCGGACGAGGCTGATGCGCGGCTGCTTCTTCAATTCGTCTCGCCGGTGCGCCGCCGTCTTGAGAGGGCGACGTCGGCGCTGCGACCTCGGGAGACCGGCGCTGCTAGCTCGGCAGCCCTAGACGCCGAGGCCACAAGCGCCGCGCTCACCGGGTGGTTGTGCGGAGGCGACACCGGGCCGCTGAACCAAGCGCCTCGACGTTTCAGCGAAAGGCGCGTCTTTGGCGACGCTTCAAGCTTGCACCGTATGCACTCGTCGCGCTGACATCTGTCCGAGTACATTTCTTTTTCTTTTTGATTCTTGTTTTTTCGTGAAGCGCGCCAACAAGACCCACTGGGTGTAGTCGCCGAAGTTACGGGCCGGCTGCCGAAAGCGGCGGTTTGGAACCCCTCCGCGTAGTTCCGAATACTAACTTTGTCTCCATTGAATTATTGCAGGAGTATCATAACCTCCGCGCCACTGCCTTCAACAAGCAGACCGCCGACTTGACGGAATGCCGGAGTAAGCTCTTTTTCCTTTTCTTCGCGGGGGCGCGCTGGCGCCCGCGGGCTGTAGTCCCCGAGATTCGGGCCGACTGCAGAGCAGTCGGGCCGGATCTTCCCGGCGATCTACTTTGCTGACAACTTATTTTTCTCCTTTTTCGTTCTTCAGGTGCCAATGCCGCTCTTCAGGAGCAGCTATGCGAAGCCAATACCGCTCGGCGTGCCAAGGAGGAGGAGTGTGGGAGGCTTGCCACGGAGCGCGACCTGCTGGCGACGCAGCCGGCCGAGCAGAAGGAGCTGCTCAAGAAGGCGCGGGACGAGGCCGAGAAGAGGGAGACCGCTCTCCTGGCCGAGTTTGAGAGCGAGCGGTCTTCCTGGACTGACAAGGAGGCGATGATGACCTCCGGCTTCCATGAGATCGAGGATATCATTGATGGTAAGTTTCTATCGCTTCTTCGGGGCTTCTGACTATGCGTCAGGCCGACTTCTGATTTTCGACTTGCTTCTTTTTTGTCCTGGCAGACTTCTTCGCTGGTCACTCTCAGGTAGTCCCTCTGGCCATCGAGGCTGCTCAAGAGGCGCGAAGGGCAACCGGTGAGGAGATCGCTGCTAACGCCCCCGAACCATCGCTGAGCAGGTTCTGAGCATTGAAGCCCGTCTTCGTCCGGCTCACCGGCTGTTGCGCCGGCTTCAGCGTGCCGGTGCCTAGGTGGTTGCCGCCCTGTGGCGAGACATGCCGGCTCTATGCACCGCCAGTCAGACCGCTGACTGGCTGGAAGTTGCCACCGGCCGTCTTGAGGCTTGAATGGCCTCGCCCGGCAGAGCGCCACCGGCCTTGGAGTTCGTCAAGGCGTGGTATCCAGGGCTGGACCTAGACCGTCTGGCCGTGTTCCGATCAGAAGCCCAGGCCGAGCTGGAGGCTGTGGAGGGCGCCCTTATCGAGCGCGCGGTGGCCATCGCCGAGTACACGGACACCAGTGTATTCGTGCCCGAGCGGGCTGAAGGCGGCGAGGAAGTTCCGCCAGAGTGCTTCGGGATGAACCTGGAGTATGGCGAAGACTCGGCGGAGGTGATCGACTCCAGCACCGAGGAGGAGGACGAGGCGGAGGATGGAGGCGAGGCGGAGGCGCCAGAAGACGGAGCAGGTGGCCAGCCTCAGCTCGATCGCGCCTCCAGCAACGAGCCGCGTGGAGAGAAGGCGGCTGCCGCCGGAGGCAACCAAACCGAGACCGCCTAGCCGACTGCTCTGGCTCCTGACACCACCGTCTCCTCCGATCCTCCGATCCCAGATGCCGCCTCCTAGGATGCCTTCTTGTCCTTACTTTATCTGCACCTCATAGTCTTTGAAGAACTTGTTAATTTGCACAATTCCACCCACGGGGTGTATTTTGAACTCGGCCAGAGGCCTTTGCTTATGTAAATATCAATTTGCCTTCTATCTTTCCTTGCTTATTGCTCTTTTTGGCTTTTTCCTTTGCCGCCTTCCCATTGTTGCCGCTTTGCCAGACGGACGGCCGCTCCGAGGAATGCTATAAGTCAAATGCTTGGCTACCTTAGGGAAGGCAAGTACTTCGCCTTTTAGAGTTTCTTTAGCAAGTCGGGTAGAAAGCGACAGGCCGACTACCCAAGAGTCGGCCGTCCTTGATAGAGGCTAAGACGTCGAGCCGACTACTCATGAGTCGGCTCTGCAGAGAGAGGCTGGGAGCCGGCTTGAGCTATGCATACGCTTTAGGTCCTTAGCCATTTTTTCGTGTGTGCGCTCGCTCTTGCTTGTTCTCCGCCTACCAACAGCCGCTCTGCGAGCTGCAGATTTCGACAGGAGACGGCTTGAGCGCAACACACTACTTGTCCGACCGCTGGAAGCATTTCATAGTGCAAGACGGCAAGTCCCCGGGCCTACTAGTCGGACCCGGTGCCAAGCGATATGACAAAAAGAGTAGCATACTCGGAAGCATGATTCTTATCATACAGATAACAAAAGGGGCAGTCCCCAAGCTCGTCTCGGGGGCCCAAAGTCTCGGTACTTTAATACAAAGGGGGTAGTGTGATACATACGGCATCAATCTTCGAAGAAGATTTATGCCCACGGCGCCTGCTTTTGCCGAGTCGCCCCTCTTGCGTGCTCGAGGCTTCGAGTCGATTAGGTAGTAGGAGCCGTTGCCCAGGACTTTGCTGATGATAAAGGGGCCTTCCCAAGGCGCCGACAACTTGTGCTGGCCGGCTGTTGTCTGAATCAGCCGGAGCACAAGGTCACCCTCTTGAAACGATCTCGGCTTGACCTTTCAGTTGTAGTATCGGCGCAGACTCTGCTGGTAGATGCTGGACCGGCTGAGTGCTAACAGCCGGCCCTCTTCCAGCAGGTCAACATCGTCTTGGCGTGCTTCTTCAGCTTCCTGTTCGGTGTACATGGTGACTCGTGGATTGTCGAACTCTATATCCGTCGGGATGACGGCTTCGGCACCGTAGACGAGGAAGAAAGGTGTGAAGCCGGTTGACATGTTTGGAGTCGTGCGCAGACTCCAGAGGATGGCTGGTAGCTCCTCAACCCAACAGCCGCCGAACGCCGAGTGGTTCGACCACCGAGGCTTGATGCCGACAGATGAGGCCGCTTGCTCGCTTCCACCGCCGCTGGATCATGGATGGGCAACGGACGCTAGGTCCAGTCGGATGCCCTGCGTCACACAGAAACGGGCCAAGGCGCCTTTGGCAAAGTTTGTGCCATTGTCGGTGATGATGCTGTGCGGTATGCCATACCACACCGTGATGTCGGCGATGAAAGTCACTGCAGTCGGACCGTTTAATTTCTTGATGGGCTTGGCTTCTATCCACTTGGTGAACTTGTCCACCGCGACAAGCAGATGAGTTAGGCCACCTCGGGCCGTCTTGAATGGTCCCACCATGTCCAGGTCCCAAAGTGCGAAGGTCCAGGCGATGGGGATTGTCTTCAGCGCGGAAGCCGGCTGAAGTGGCTTGGAGCGGAACTTCTGGCACCCCTTGCATTTTTGGACTAACTCTTTAGCCTCTTCCAGGGCAGTCGGCCAAAAGAAACCGTGCCGAAAAGCTTTGGCGACGAGTGCTCTTGAAGCCGCATGGTGGCCGCACTCGCCCTGATGAATGTCCCTGAGGATTGCTTGGCCTTGTTCTAGCTCTACGCAGCGCTTGTAGACACTAGTGACACTGCGCCTGACCAGCTCTCTGTGGACTATGGTGTATGCTGCCGCTCGGCGTTGCACTTGCCGAGCCAAGATCTCATCAGTCGGCAGCTCTCTGTTCACTAGAAACTTGAGGATGGGCTGTGCCCATGAGGGTGTTGCTATTTCTTCAACTGCTACCACTTCGACTTGGACAAGGGTGGCTGGGCTGGGAGGCAGCGGGCTGGAGTCTGCTGACGCTTGTCGGATTGACGAGTCCTGGACCGATCGGGCGAGTCCCCGGCCGGCTTCACTATGATTTTCTTGGGGCCGTCTCATTGGGGCTCTTGAGTCGATCCGACTTCTTCTCGAGGAGCCGCACAAAGATGGTGGACGCCTTCGATTCAATCGTGACACTAATCATGCACGCAAATGTGTACGATCAAGATCGAGGACTCATGGAAGATATCACAACACAACTCTAAAACATAAATAAGTCATACAAGCATCATAATACAAGCCAGGGGCCTCGAGGGCTCGAATACAAGTGCTCGATCATAGACGAGTCAGCGGAAGCAACAATATCTGAGTACAAACATAAGTTAAACAAGTTTGCCTTAAGAAGGCTAGCACAAACTGGGATACAGATCGAAAGAGGCGCAGGCCTCCTGCCTGGGATCCTCCTAAACTACTCCTGGTCGTCGTCAGCAGGCAGCACATAGTAATAGGCACCTCCGATGTAGTAGGAGTCGTTGTCGACGGTGGCGTCGGACTCACAGCTCCAAAGATCTGTTGGCGACAACCAAAAAGAAAGGAAAGGGGGAAAAGGGGGGAGAAAGCAACCGTGAGTACTCATCCAAAGTACTCGGAAGCAAGGAACTACACTACATATGCATGGGTATATGCGTAAGGAGGCCATATTAGTGGACTGAACTGTAGAATGCCAGAATAAGAGGGGGATAGCTAGTCCTATCGAAGACTACGCTTCTGGCAGCCTCCGTCTTGCAGCATGTAGAAGAGAGTAGATTGAAGTCCTCCAAGTAGCATCTCCAAGTAGCATCTCCAGTAGCATCGCATACCATATTCCTACCCGGCAATCCTCTCCTCGTTGCCCTGTGGAAAAGCGATCACTGGGTTGTATCTGGCACTTGGAAGGGTGTGTTTTATTAAGTATTCGGTTCTAGTTATCATAAGGTCAAGGTACAACTCCGGGTCATCCTTTTACCGAGGGACACGGCTATTCGAATAGATAAACTTCCCTGCAGGGGTGCACCACATAACCCAACACGCCGATCCCATTTGGCAGACACACTTTCTGGGTCATGCCCAGCCTCGAAGATCAACACGCCGCAGCCCCACCTAGGCACAACAGAGAGGTCAAGACGCCGGTCTAACTCCTATGGCGCAGGGTTTGGGCCCATCGCCTTTGCACACCTGCACGCTATGTAACGCGCCGGAAGCGTAACTAGCCCCTTAATACAAGTACATGCTTACGCCCAATCCGCGCGCGCCACTCGGGCCGCCGACGCCAAGAAGGCTTCGGCCGATACCACGATGCCGGATACCCATAACAACTCCCGCCAGATGGTTAGTGCGTATAGACCAAATGGCCGACTCAGTCAAATACCAAGATCTCAAGTTAAGCGTGTTATTATGAAGCAACGCGAATGCCGACCAGGCCAGCCCACTGCCTCCTAGGTTGTCTCAACCTGCCCTATTGCTCCGCCACAAAGTAACAATGGGGCCGTGGGGAACCCAGCCCACCTCTACCGGGATGGAGCCACTGTCCTTTCACCCCACATCGATCACTTATGGGTACTCAACGAAATGACCCGACTTTAGTCACCATCTCGTAGTATGTATATATGTATAGTATATACCGTGATCACCTCCCGAGTGATCACGCCCAATAGTATAGCAAGGCGATCGACAAGAATGTAGGGCCAATGATAACAAACTAGCATCCTATACTAAGCATTTAGGACGGCAGGTATGGTATCAATAGATGTAGCAACAATGTCGGGCTATGCATCGTAATAGGATCAACTAAAGCAGAATATGCTACACTACTCTAATGCAAGCAAAGATAGAGGAGAATAGGCGATATCTAGTGATCAAGGGGGGGGGCTTGCCTGTTGCTCGGCAAGAAGGAGGGGTCGCCAACTCCGTAGTCGAATCGGGGTCGCCGCGGTCTCTGGGTTCACGGAAAGAAGTAATGGAGGGGGAACACAATAAATAACGAGCAATCAAAGCATCACAAAGCGTAGCAAGACAATACGCGGTGTTCGGTGTGCCCTAACGCGGTAGTAGGTGATACCGGCGAATGGGGGAAACATCCGGGAAAGTATCCCCGGTGTTTCACGTTTTCGGACAGATGCACCGGAGGGGGAAAGTTGCGTGTTTGCTATGCTAGGGATGTGTGGCGACGAACGGGCTGCGATCCGGATTCGCCTCGTCCGTCCCGAGCAACTTTCATGTTGAAAATAATTTAATCCGAAAGTTACGATTAAAAGATATGATTTTCTAAAGATTTTATTAATTTCGGAATTTAATTAATCATTTAATTTAATTCGAATTGATTTATGACATCGGCATGATCTCATGATGACGCCGGCGATCAACAGGGTTAATCGGTCAACTCGACCAAAGGTCCCATCGTCGATGACACATTTTAATTAAACATTTTAATTAACCTAATTAGTATTAATTAGGGTGGGCCCCATCGTATCGATTACTTAATTAACTAATTAATGTCATCGTTAATTAGGTAACTAATGTAATTAGTTTAATTAGTTATTTAATTTAATTAATCAAAATCAGTTAAGTTAATTATTTAATTAATTTTATTTTTATCCTTAATTATGTTACAGGGCGGCCCCACATGTCATAGGGCCATAGGTGCCTAACGGCGTCTTGGCGCAGGGCTCACGGCACGGCCACGACCCACCGGGCTAGCTAAGCGATGGCCTTCGGCGCTGCCGCGGCGCTGCCGCCCGGCGACAAGGAGGCGCTGGGGCGGCGAGAAGCGGGACGGCGCGCGACGTGGTCGCGGCGAGGTGCGGGCGCGGCAACCGCCGGGCCGAAGGCGGAGCAACGACGGGCCGCAGCGAGCGGGACGGCGCGGCGGCAACAATAGCGCAGTGGCACGAAGCGGCGACGGCGTGGCGGGCGCGCATGGATAACGCTACGGTGCGCACGTGCTCACCACGAGCACGAGCACCGAGCGGCGAGTGCACGACTACGGGACGGTGCGAGGAGCAAGAGGAAGAGAGGCCGGGGGCCTCACCGCGGATCCGTAGGGTCAAGGCAGCGGGGCTCGGGGAGGTTGACGGGGACGACGCGTATAGACGGGGAAGTCCGGCGGCGTCCGGGACGGCTTCGGGCGACGGAGTCGGGGTCGAGGCGGCGATGGCGGGGCGGCGCCGGGGGCGTCAGGGGCACGACCCAGATCCGGTCGGGGAGGTGGAGGAGACGAGGAAGAAGCGGTCCGGTGGGGCGGCCGAGGACAGGGAGGTCGAGGTGGAGGGCAGCGGTGGCGGCTCCGGCGACATGGTCCAGGGTGGTGGCATCGGGGTCGATCCCCTGATCCAATCGGGGGGCAGGAGGGGAGCGTGGGGATCATGGGGGGGAGTGGGAGGTGCTGTGGTTGGTGGGTTAGGGTTACGGGGGGATAAGGGTAAGATAGGGTGGGCCGGCCACTGGCCTGGTTGGCCTAGATGGCCAGATGGGCCATTTGGCCCAGGTAGAGGGGGTGGCTTTGCCCCATTTCTTTTTTTTATTTGTCTCGTTTTCTGTTTTTGTTCTTTTACTATTTTATTTTATTTAGTTTTATAAATCACAACAGTTGTGCCTAAATTTGTATCACTAATTATACCTCTACCACAAAATTTAAACCTCCAATATAAATAGTTTAACATTTTATTAATTATAAAAGGCGTTCAATTAATTCTTTTGCTACTATTTTATTTATTTTAAGACACTCAAACACTTTTAAAGATGTTGGTTTCTCCACCTTTATTACTTATGCATTATTTGTCACAACGAGAACAATTCGGTTTTAATATTTGAAAACTTTTGTTGTTTGCCTTTGTTTTAAATTTGAAAGTTGAACTCGGTTTCGAACTAACTCGAGATTATCAACAGTAATCGAGGTGACGTGGCATCATTACCAGAGGGTTACTGTAGCTTAATTACCCGGGCGTCACAATTCTCCTCCACTACAAGAAATCTTATCCCGAGATTTAGGAGGGGAGTAAGGGGGAAAGTTCTGGTTACGATATTCTAACAGATCTTCTCGAAGAAGTTAATCCCTTTCGTTGAAGTCTTCAATTCTTTATTCCAATGCATCATGATAAAGCTGTCGTCCTTTCTTCGGGGGCTCCATCGTACTTATGAAAGGATAAGGGGAAGCTCAGCTATGACAGAAGGGAAACAATCTGGGGTTAACCCATGAATGAGCAAAAGATTATCTCTCGAGTTGAACATATAAAATACATCGAGAGTAAGGTACGAAGGTACAATAAGAGGTTCCAAGCGAATAGATAGTTGCTCGATGTCACACCCTAGCTAGTCCATGCATTAGAGTGTTGCATCATGTCTATTTTTTTCAACAGAAACTTGAAATGGGATTGCCAGAACCCCCAGCCCCCTCTGAAACAACTAGGGTTTACTAAAAATATTTTCGATGAACCTGAAATGCCCTTCTAAAATGTCCATCATTTTGTCTTGGTCCGTAAGCCTTGCCAAAAGTGATGCACAATTTCCTAGGTCATCCTGTGGTCTTTGAATTAAATCATAGCTATTTGAATTTGGGCATTTAAAATTTATAAAATATTTCAAATGTCCAAATATCTCCAAACTAAATGTTTCATGTTGGAAATATTCCAACAATGGACCAGGAGTAGTTTGGTGAATTTTAGAACCTTTCGGTATTTTAAATAAATCAACAAAGTTGCAGGAAAATAGAAAAGAAAATGTAAAGCGAAAAGGACTTACCGGCGCCGCCCACTAGCCAACCCACCTGGCCGCCCAGCCCAAAGATCAAGGCCAATGAAGCTGCTTGTCGACCAGCAGCAGCCAGTGCTCGACGGCGAAGCACCGCATGGGTGCCACGCACCTGCTCGCCGCCTCGCCGCTTCCCTCGCTTTGCCACGCCGGGATCGCCTCGCGCTTCTCTCCGCACCCCAGACGCCTCGCCTCTCGATTCGCTCTCGCTTCCCCACGCCATGGCCGACGCCACTGCCGCCGCACCACCGTCGTAGCCGCTTCTCCGTCAACCCCACGCCGTACCATCAGGTCCAGGAGCTCCGCCGTCGCCAACTCTTCGAGCTAGCCGAGCCCCGAAGCGCCAAGCGTGCTCAAGACGCCGCACCAGCTCGCCGAGTCCGCCGCCGCGGAGATCCCCTCAACGCTGCCGCCATCGCAGCTCGCCCCGACCACGCCTGCTCGCACCGTCGCGTCCGCTGTGAGCTTAGCTACCTCCCGACCCTCTCTCTCGCCTCGTGCACCACAGCGAAGCGACGAGATCGCGCGCGACGCACCGCCGCGACCTGCCGCCGACGTGTTCCCGCCATCTTCCGGTCACTTCACCGTGTCCATCGCGTTCACCACGACGCGATGGAGCTAACCACGCACTTTCCGACTTCACCGCACACCCCAAAGACGAGTTCGACTTCACCCGAGCTCCGGTGGCCGCCAGAGTCGCCGCGGCGCCAACTCCGCCACCCCGAAGAACGGACTCCGCCAGAGCTGCGGCTCGTCCTCGCCCACTCCGATGGTCGCCGCGCTTTTTGGTGGCCGAACGCTAAAAACACTATCGCCGCCGCGTCGTTTCGCCAAGCTAAACGCCGATGGGTTTGACCCGGTTTGACCACGGTGGGCCCAGTCAACCCTCCGGGTCTATGACATGGGCCCAGCCCCGCTAATCAACCTAGTTTAGTTTTAATTAAATCCTAACTAAACTAACCCCATCGACATGCGGGACCCATCGGTCAGTTTGACCTGACCAGCCCGTTGGCCCCTCGACGTCATCATGACGCAGAAGGTCGACGTGAGATTTAAATTATCGAATTATTTTTACACAGAAATTCCAGAAAATGTTTCAAACTTCAAAATTCATATAAAATCAACCATAGCTCCAAATGAAACAAATTATTTATGAAAATGATCATAAAAATCCAATCTATCCATCTCAGATCGGTTTCATGCATGTTTACGTGAAGCTAACCCACTGCTTATCACAGAACAAGTTTAAGCACTTAAATGATCATATATGAGTTTGAATTTTGAATCTTTGGTTCAAATTGATTCAAACCCATCGATCCTAGTTGCATTAGCCCAATGCACTCATTTTGCCATGTCCCATTGCATGCATCATATTGTTGCATCTTGTTTGGTAATGTTGTGTATCGGTGTTCTCTGCGGCAGGTTCTCGCCCGAGGAGTACCGTGATAACCCCGACGAAGAGCAATACCCGTGCAACGACCCGTCAGGCAAGCAACCAACCATTTGATCATATCGATAAAATCCCATGTTCTTGCTCCTGCTCTCGCTTATCGCATTAAGACAACGCGATTCAAACTGCTGTGTGTCGGTAGCTGAACCCTTTTCCTCTCGTGCATGACCTGTCATTGCCACAAGAATTAGATGAAACCCACTAGCATGTGTAGGAGTCGATTGAGCCATATGATTGTGTTGTTCCTACCTTGCTATGCCTGCTATGCTTAGAGTCGTGTCGGTCCGGTTCATCGGGTGATGGCTAGAGTGAAATGATCGAGTCGGCATGAGAGTAAGGTGTTGAACACGTTTTGGTAAAGGTATCGATGAAAGGCCATGTAGGAGTACATGGTGGGTTGTTTCATTGAGGCCGCCCTAAGCATTGAGATCTGTATGTGTGATTTAAGATTCAGCTACTACCATGCATTGGGCCCGAAACCAATGGACCCTCTCGGCTTCTTATTCACCCTAGTCTTCTGTCCAGGAGTTGCAAGTAGTTTCTGGTGTTTGTAGCCTACTGGAGGCCGTGGACAGCGCTGACCGTAGGGGTGGGCTGTGATGCGGTAGGTACGTGGCCGGGTGTACCGGATGCCCGTTTGGTATCTCGGGAACCCTGTTCACATCGTTTGGGGCTGTGAGCGAGACTTGGCCGAACTCCTCATAGATGGAACCCAAATAGGCGATAAACCTGGACTAGAGACTTAGGTGTCTAGGTAGGTCGTGGCCGACACCCACGCTGGGCTTCGCTGAAGGTTGCCGAGTACATGACATGTAAACGGCGATAAGTGGTGAGAGCGTATGAAGAAGTACACCCTGCAGGTTAACATCATCTATTCAATAGCCGGCGTCATGTAAAGGACTACTTGGTTGCCTATACAGTTCATAGACAAGTAAATGGATACTACTAAAAGCCTCAAGATAAGCGTGAGTGCCGAGGATGGCTTCTCCGTAGGAAGACGGGGTTGGATCCTCGGTGGTGTATTGAAGTGATGAGTAGTGGACTCGAGTGCGCAAAACCATTTCAAGTTGGTGTCTCGTAGGATAGCTTAGCCATGAGTCAAAGCTGGCTTGCTGCAATAACCCCACCAACCCTTCTTGATAATATGCATGTATGTAGGGTCTGATGTAAGTCTTGCTGAGTACCTTTGTACTCATGTTGCTTTAATTTACATTTTTCAGAAGATGCCTCAAACCCTTCCGACGGGTTCTTCGTAGACGTTGACATCGATGAGTAGACTAAGGCCCAGGTGGTGATCCTGAGCAAGTGAAGGACCATGTAGTATAGCTAGGCTTACCCAAGCCTCTTTTATTTTACTAGTTGTCTGTACTCAGACAAAACACTTCCGCTGTTGGCTTGTATGCTTGTATGACTTGTATGTGGGTCGTGTGACCCGTACTTGTGTGTATGATATGAATGGCTCTCTGAGCCTTTAAATATAGTACTTGTGTCGTAGAGTCATGTTGTGATGCCTTGTTGTATTTGCACATATCGAGCATATTGTGTATATTATTGAAATGCTTGGTATGTGTGGGATCTGACTATCTAGTTGTTTATCTTTAGTAGCCTCTCTTACGGAAATGTCTCCTAGTGTCTCCATCGAGCCATGGTAGCTTGCTACTGCTCCGAACACATAGGCTGGCCGCATGTGTCCTTCTTCGCTCTCGTCTGTCCCTTCGGGAAATGTCACGCATTGAGTACCGGAGTCCTGTTAGCCCGCTTCTGCCCGGTTATCGAGTCTGCTAGCCCAGCCTACAGCCCGAACTTACTTGCTGTTGACCGACACGCTCGATGCTGGGTCATGGATGCTCGTCCTCGTGAGTCTGTGCCACTTTGGGTTTACGACTAGTCATGTCAGCCGGGCTCCTTTTCATATGGATGCTAGCGACACTATCATATACGTGTGCCAAAAGGCGCAAACGGTCCCGGGCCAAGGTAAGGTGGCACCCGTTGGGATACCGTGCGTGAGGCCACAAAGTGATATGATGTGTTACAGGCTAGATCGATGTGACATTGAGTCGGGGTCCTGACACTCGAAGTCTGAACCAGAGTGAGAAAGGGGTTCAGAGTAGCGAGAGTAAGTATTGCGTCTGATACCAGAATAGAGCACTAGGAAGGTGGCCCATGAATTAAATACGAAGCCAAGCGTGGGGAATCACCATTAGAATATGAGTTGTACAGAGTCGTCGTTTCGGCGTCAGGAACTGTGGGTTATGGGCCCACCATGTGGGTTAAGAGTAGGATGGCAATGACGTCTTACACGATCATGTAAGCAAGGCATGTCAGAGGGTAGTCTGTCCGTTATGTCGGCAACAACATCGGTACCAATGGCGAGGGACGAAGAGAACCATTTTCCTGCTCATTGAAACGAGGCGGACCAATAGGCAAAGTTCTCATCCATCGGTGGTTACCGGAATGTCATCAACAATAGTAACAGGGTCTTGCTGACAGAATTGTATACCGAGGTGTTTACATAAGCAGGAGAATATTACTGCTTATATCATATAGATCACAAGAAACGTTAAACCAACCAATGGAAAGGAAAATACGATTATCAAATTAAACAGAACAATGGAAAGGAAAATGTGTTTAAACACATTATTCAAGGGTATATTCTTCCCAAGGACAAGCAGTGCATGATATCCATGACATGATATAATGTAGAAAACTCCTTAAGTAGGGGAGAGAAATCTCATGACATTACCCATACAACGGTGTTTGGATAATTGAGCAGGAAATATTTAGCATTGGGCTTCAAATGTTCTTGTTGAAAATCGGAGTACCATATACATCCTTCGAGATAGCATTGACATGGTCATCAGGTGAAGATCAGACTCTGGAAACATAAAGGATCCATCAGGAATAACTTTTAGAATAAGTCTTACAATTTCCTTATGGAAGAATTGGTAGCCTTGCTGAAAAGGAATCTATAACAATAGGGCCTCCGGCCAGGTGTGCTAGGCATGGCATCATATTACCGGGTCATCAAAGGACCAACATCATAACTCCTGGAAAGTTGTCCCAACCATCATATCTGACCGAGATTCAGATCTGATTGGTGTCATGATACATCAAACTTAGGATACCTAAGAAGAAAAGGTGCAACAGAAATTGTCGAGATGACATTGTAAGATTCTCGGGAATTGAATTATGGAAGCGAGTTCCGAAACAAGAGTTCATCATTAATTCAAAGAGAGGATGAGGCGGTGGCTGATGGTCTCAGCGACAATCCATCAAGATTTCCAAAAGATGGATCTCCACAATTATGTGAACAAGGAGATAACATTTAACAGATCAAATGATATAATGATGTATGCTCGAGGGAAACATACACAATTAATCACTGGTTGAAAGTGCACCCGAAATATGGGTTAGGTAGCAAGATCATGTTAGAATGGTGATTCGATAACCAATGGTCTAAGAATGAAATGTTGACCATTAACTTCAAAGCAATAGGGTTGCTAGAAGTACAGAATCCAAGTAGCATGGTTCACGTGTTGGTATCCCGGTTAGAATCAACACAGGGACCAAGAAAGAATGGTGAGGGTGAGAAGTATCACAATACCAAGAATTCCTTAAGAGGTGGAGCAGTCCTCACAACATCCTTGAAATAAAAGATGGTAATACTCCAAGGTAAATAAAAACAAATGCTGGATAGCAAGGAACTCAAGGTATAACACAAAACACGGACAAGTTTGTGTTGAATGGAAGGCAATAAAGTGGTCGATGATAAGACAAATCATCGAGGGAAAGGATGGTATTTCTCATCATGAATTCTTGATACCCTGGAAGAGCTCAAAATGTTGATGATGATTATGACACATTTGTCGAGAGGTTTCATGAAGATATAATCGCTCATCGACGACATCAAGCAAAAGGAAGGATGGAGCGAAAAGTTATTAAAACCACAGATACGACACAAACTCGGAATCAAGCTTGTTGTTCAAGGTGAAATGATATGACGAGGAGAGTCGACGTAAGCTTAGCTCATCATCGAAAATTGTGCTTCGAAAAGAAGGACCAGATAGTACAGTTAAAAAGTTGCACGATAATGATATAGCCGATAAGGCTAGGAATGACGTGATCGGGTACAAACTCGTACTTAAAGAAGATTACTAAGAGTTGTTGAACAGAAAAGCGGACTTGGTTCGCTTATCGATGTCTTTGAGTGTTTAATAACTCGAGCCCATGAAAAATTGTAATCAAGTGAGAATGTAGTACTTGATGAAGAACTCATAAGGAGTTATGCAGTTCCAAGATAATCTCGAGATACCAGGGGGTAATACTCGACGACAGTCCAAAGTAGAGCTTGGACTAGGGTATTGCTCTAAGAAGGTAAGTGCTTAAACTTGCACGAGAAATGGTATTTCAAGGAGATCATGGTCGGAACCACGATTGCAAAAGGCCAAATCCCAGATATAAGAACTTATACCAAGGGAATAATTAATTTAAGAGAAGCTTTAATGATACGATCTACATCATGTCCATGGGCATGAACACAAAGTTCAAGGTCGACTCCCACTTCTTCAATGCATAACCTTTCATTCACTTCTCTAGATAAAAATGATTTCAGTGTCAAAACCTACCTGATGAATTATCAAAGGAGTATGACCCCTGAAAACTTTCGAGTTCACATAGATTAAGGAAGGCATAGGTTCAACCCATCGGGGCTTCTTAGAACATATACCACAACTTCAGGGGTAAATAACACAAGCTCGAAAGCATAGCATGTTTGACAAAGCAGAGGATACACTTTACCAAAGGCATTATGTATCCGAGAGAAGACTCGCAGAGTTATTGAATATGGGGGACACTGCCGGATAATAATCCAACAAGAGGTCTGGTGGTCTACAATGGAGCTGATGTGAGTATCGGTACCCTATCAAAGGAAGAAGGAATGCAAGTGCATCGGATTATAGAGACAACTGACTACCTCACAGCTCAAATGCAAATGAATTATGAATTCCAAGACAAGGGATCAGAAGCAATGCTCTGATTAAGGATGGATAAGTTGAATAGCCTTAGGGGTACAACCGACGGCAATTTGATTGGTCGAGATCCAGCTCATGTTTCAAGTGACGTCTGAGTCAGAAAGATAATTTAAAAGGATCAACTGATGATTGTGTGCATTCGCACTCATTTTGAATCAATAGGATCAAAATGACGGTGCCTAAGGATACTAACGAATATTGCCAGACATATGGAAAGCATCCACAATGCAAGCAGACAAGTATTGCAGAGCAATAAGCTACTCAGGATTTTTGGAGGATCGAATAATATTTTGAAGACCATTGTGAAACACATGAACAACTGGGGGATGAGCGGATACTCGATAAGTGTGAGAATTATCCGTATGGGTATTCAAGTGACAAAGAACAGCAAGGCAGTAAGCTTAAAGGATTATCGAAACAACGACGAGTGTTTCGGGGTATGTTGTAATAACAAGACCAACTGGGGATGAATATAAGAATAACAACTGTAAGTAGTTATCCATAAGGGTTGACGGTGGAAGGGGAATTGCAAACGCGATGAACACAAGTTTTCGGGTTAACAGCGGAGAGTATCTTCAGGGTCTTCACGTGCAGCAGACGATCATCAGTAATAAGGGGCTCTCCGGGTGAAAGTGATAACGAGATCCTAATGTTAGATTTAGCAAAATACATTTAACCCGAATAGAAGAGAGATCAGAGTCCTAGAGTATAGATAAGGAGTAAAAGATCCTAATACCACTCAATAGCGACGTGGGCCCATGGGCCACACAGCCATGTTAGTAAAAGTTTTGTAAAGTCTAGACTCGACTTCGGCCAAGGAGTGTGGAAGGGGATTCCTACAGGCAGTCGGCTCTGATACGAACTTGTGACGCACCCGATTCAATTGTACACTAATCATGCACGCAAATGTGTACGGTCAAGATCAGGGACTCATGGGAAGATATCACAACACAACTCTAAAACATAAATAAGTCATACAAGCATCATAATACAAGCTAGGGGCCTCGAGGGCTCGAATACAAGTGCTCGATCATAGACGAGTCAGCGGAAGCAACAATATCTGAGTACAGACATAAGTTAAACAAGTTTGCCTTAAGAAGGCTAGCACAAACTAGGATACAGATCGAAAGAGGCGCAGGCGTCCTGCCTGGGATCCTCCTAAACTACTTCTGGTCGTCGTCAGCAGGCAGCATGTAGTAATAGGCACCTCCGATGTAGTAGGAGTCGTTGTCGACGGTGGCGTCGGACTCCTGGGCTCCAGCATCTGGTTGCGACAACCAAAAAGAAAGGAAAGGGGGAAAAGGGGGAGAAAGCAACCGTGAGTACTCATCCAAAGTACTCGCAAGCAAGGAACTACACTACATATGCATGGGTATATGTGTAAGGAGGCCATATCAGTGGACTGAGCTGCAGAATGCCAGAATAAGAGGGGGATAGCTAGTCCTATCGAAGACTACGCTTCTGGCAGCCTCCGTCTTGCAGCATGTAGAAGAGAGTAGATTGAAGTCCTCCAAGTAGCATCTCCAGTAGCATCGCATAGCATAATCCTACCCAGCAATCCTCTCCTCATTGCCCTATGGAAAAGCGATCACCGGGTTGTATCTGGCACTTGGAAGGGTGTGTTTTATTAAGTATCCGGTTCTAGTTATCATAAGGTCAAGGTACAACTCCGGGTCGTCCTTTTACCGAGGGACATGGCTATTCGAATAGATAAACTTCCCTAAAGGGGTGCACCACATAACCCAACACGCTCGGTCCCATTTGGCCGGACACACTTTCCTGGGTCATGCCCGGCCTCGGAAGATCAACACGTCGCAGCCCCACCTAGGCACAACAGAGAGGTCAAGACGCCGCCTAACTCCTATGGCGCAGGGTCCGCCCATTGCCTTTGCACACCAAGACGCTATGAACGCGCCGAAGCGTAACTAGCCCCTTAATACAAGTGCAGGCTTACGTTCCAATCCGGCGCGTGCCACTCAGTCGCTGACGTCAAGAAGGCTTCGGCTGATACCATGACGCCGGGATACCCATAACTACTCCCGCGTAGATGGTTAGTGCGAATAGACCAAATGGCCAGACTCAGATCAAATACCAAGATCTCGTTAAGCGTGTTATTATGAAGCAATCGCGAACGCCGACCAGGGCCAGGCCCACCTGTCTCCTAGGTGGTCTCAACCTGCCCTGTCGCTCCGCCACAAAGTAACAGTCGGGGGCCGTCGGGAACCCAGGCCCACCTCTACCGGGATGGAGCCACCGTCCTTTCAAATTTCCCCCACATCGATCACTTGCGGGTACTCAACGAGCTAACCCGTCTTTAGTCACCATCTGTAGTATGTATATATGTACAGTATATACCCGTGATCACCTCCCGAGTGATCACGGCCCAATAGTATAGCAAGGCAGACTGACAAGAATGTAGGGCCAATGATGATAAATTAGCATCCTATACTAAGCATTTAGGATTGCAGGTAAGGTATCAACAGATGTAGCAACAATGTCAGGCTATGCATCAGAATAGAATCAACGGAAAGCAGTAACATGCTACACTACTCTAATGCAAGCATGATAGAGGAGAATAGGCGATATCTAGTGATCAAGGGGGGGCTTGCCTGGTTGCTCTGGCAAGAAGGAGGGGTCGTCAACTCCGTAGTCGAACTGGGGTCGCCAGCAGTCTCGGGATCTACCGGAAAGAAGTAACGGAGGGGGAACACAATAAATAACGGAGCAATCAAAGCATCACAAAGCGTAACAAGACAATACGCGGTGTTCGGTGTGCCTAAAGCGGTAGTAGGTGATACCGGCGAAAGGGGGAAACATCCGGGAAAGTATCCTCGGTGTTTCGCGTTTTTGGATAGATGAACCGGAGGGGGAAAGTTGCATGTTTGCTATGCTAGGGATGTGTGGCGGACGAACGGGCTGCGTATCCGGATTCGTCTCGTCGTCCTGAGCAACTTTCATGTTGAAAATAATTTAATCCGAGTTACAGATTAAAAGAAGTGATTTTCTAAAAAAAATATTAATTTCTGGAATTTAATTAATCATTTAATTTAATTCGAAACTGGATTTATGACATCAGCATGATGTCATGCCGACGCCGGCGAGTCAACAGGGTTAATCGTCAACTCGACCAAAGGGTCCCACCGTCGCTGACACATTTTAATTAAACATTTTAATTAACCTAATTAGTATTAATTAGGGTGGGCCCCACCGTCATCGATTACTTAATTAACTAATTAATGTATCAAAGTTAATTAGGTAACTAATGTGTAATTAGTTTAATTAGTTATTTAATTTAATTAATCAAAATCAATTAAGTTAATTATTTAATTAATTTTATTTTTATCCTTAATTATGTTACAGGCGGCCCCACATGTCATAGGGCCATAGGGGCCTAACAGTCTTGGCGTGCGGGCTCACGGGCACGCCACGAGCGCCACCGGGGAGCCCAAGCGATGGCCTCGAGCTGCGGCGATGGTGCGGCCGCCGCACAAGGAGGCGGACAGGGCGGCGAGAAGCGGACGGCGCGCACGTGGTCTCGGCGAGGTGCGCGCGGCACCGTGAGCGGGAAGGCGGGAGCGAGGCACGGGCTGCAGCGGAGCGGACGGCGGCGTGGGCACAAACGCAGTGGCACGAAGCGGCGACGGGCGCGATGGGGCGCGCGGATAACGCGCGGGTGCACGCGTGCTCACGGCGAGCACGAGCACCGGGCGGCGCGTGCACGACTACGGGATGGTGCGAGGAGCAAGAGGAAGAGAGGCCGGGGGCCTCACCACGAATTCGTAGGGTCAAGGCAGCGGGGCTCGGGGAGGTTGACAGGGACGACGCGTGTAGACGGGGAAGTCCGGCAGCGTCCGGGACGGCTTCGGGCGACGGAGTCGGGGTCGAGGCGGCGATGGCGGGGTGGCGCCGGGGGCGTCAGGGGCACGGCCCAGATCCGGTCGGGGAGGTGGAGGAGACGAGGAAGAAGCTGTTACGGGGGGATAAGGGTAAGATAGGGTGGGCCGGCCACTGGCTTGGTTGGCCTAGATGGCCAGATGGGCCATTTGGCCCAGGTAGAGGGGGTGGCTTTTCCCCATTTCTTTATTTTTTTTATTTGTCTCGTTTTCTGTTTTTGTTCTTTTACTATTTTATTTTATTTAGTTTTATAAATCACAACAGTTGTGCCTAAATTTGTATCACTAATTATACCTCTACCACAAAATTTAAACCTCCAATATAAATAGTTTAACATTTTATTAATTATAAAAGGCGTTCAATTAATTCTTTTGCTACTATTTTATTTATTTTAAGACACTCAAACACTTTTAAAGATGTTGGTTTCTCCACCTTTATTACTTATGCATTATTTGTCACAACGAGAACAATTCGGTTTTAATATTTGAAAACTTTTATTGTTTGCCTTTGTTTTAAATTTGAAAGTTGAACTGGGTTTCGAACTGACTCGAGATTATCAACAGTAATCGAGGTGACGTGGCATCATTACCAGAGGGTTACTGTAGCTTAATTACCCGGGCATCACAGATGGAGTCTGACTCTGGTGAAGGCTTGATAGACGGCTTAAGGAGGCGCTGAAGGGCGACGCCGGAAGGTATTTCTTGGCGGGTGGAGCCGACTCGTGCCAAGGCGTCTGCTTGATCATTGTCATTTCTTGGCACGTGAAGGAACTCCCACCCCTCGAAGTATCCGCTGAGTTGCTGCACCAGGAAGCGGTAGCTCACCATGTTTGCGTCTTTGGCATTCCAGTCGCCGGATGATTGCTGGACCACCAAGTCGGAGTCGCCATAGCACAGGATCCGGCGAATGCCGAGTTCTTTGGCAAGCCGGAGCCCATGAATGAGCGCCTCGTATTCGGCGACATTGTTGGAGGCGGCGACGTGGATCTGCAGCACATACTTGAGCTTGTCGCCTTTAGGGGAGGTGAGGACGACGCCGGCTCCCAGGACGGTGCGCATCTTGGAGCCGTCAAAATGCATCCGCCAATGGGTGGAGTCAGGCGCTGGCGGTAGGTACTGGGTCTCGGCCCAGTCGACGAGGAAGTCGGCCAGCGCTTGCGTCTTGATGGTGGTGCGGGGCTGGTAGTAGATGGTGTAAGGAGCCAGATCTATGGCCGATTTGGCTACTCGCCCGGAGGCGTCTCGGCTTCCAATGATCTCGGCCAGCGGGGCCGTGCAAACCACGGTGATTGGATGCTCTTGAAAGTAAGACTTCAGCTTCTTGGTGGCGAAATGCATATCGTAGCACATCTTCTGGTAGTGAGGGTAGTTCTGCTTGGAGGTCGACAGTACTTCGCTCAGGTAATGTACCGGTCTCTGGACAGGGAGCGCCTTGCCTTCCTCTTTGCGCTCGACTACAATGACTGTGTTGACGACTCGGCTGGTGGCGGCAATGTACAAGAGCATGGGCTCTTTGGGAGTCAAAGCCGCCAGCACAGGGGAGTAGTCAACATCTTCTTCAGCTGGAGAAATGCTTCATCCGCCTTGTGGTTCCACTCGAAAAAGGTGGTCTTCTTCATCAATTGATACAAAGGCAGAGCTTTCTCGCCCAGCCGACTGATAAATCGGCTGATGGACGCCAAGCAGCCGGTGAACTTCTGCACATCTAACAGTCGGCTGGGTACCTCCATCCTCTCGATGGCCTTGATCTTCATGGGGTTGCACTGGATGCCGCGTTCGGAGACCAGGAAGCTGAGGAGCTGGCCGGCTGGTACTCCAAAAACGCACTTCTCTGGGTTTAGCTTGATCTGGAATCGGCGCAGGTTCTCAAAGGTCTCCTTGAGGTCTTCTAGCAGCGTGCCATGCCTCTCCGTCTTCACCACCACATCATCCACGTAGATGTGGGCGTTCCTGCCGAGCTCCTTGAGGAGGCATTTCTGCATGCAACGCTGAAAGGTGGCGCCAGCATTCCTCAAGACGAACGTCATCGCTGCAGCGTATAGGCTCGAATGGTGTGATGAAGGCGGTCTTCAGTCTGTCTGCCGGGTTCAGCTTGATCTGGTGATATCCTGAATATGCATCTAAGAAACTCAGCAGCTCGCATCCGGCTGTGGAGTCTATCACCTGATCGATTCTTGGCAGGGCAAACGGATCCTTTGGGCAGGCTTTGTTGAGGCTTGTGTAGTCAATGCACATCCGCCATTGCTTGTTTTTCTTCAGTACCAAAACCGGGTTTGCCAGCCACTCTGGAAAAAACACTTCCATGATGAAGCCGGCCGCAAGAAGTCGGGCTATCTCCTCTCCAACAACTCTTCTCTTCTCTTCTGACAGGCGGCGCAAGGGCTGCCTGACGGGTTTCACATCTGGCCTGACATGTAGCTTGTGCTCGGCGAATTCCGTCGGTACACCTGGCATGTCTTTGGGGGACCATGCAAAGATGTCTCGATTCTCACGGAGGAAATCAACAAGCTCACCTTCCTATTTGCTGTCAAGGTTTGCACCTATGACAGCGTACCTCTCTGGGTGCTCCGGGTCCAAGGGTATCTTCTTGGTCTCTTTGGCCGGCTTAAACGAGCCCTCGGCTTCCAACTCCTTGGGGTCGGGTGACATCTTTGGCTGCTTTCCGGCCATCACCACAACCCGGTCAAGGAGCCGCTTCTCAGCCGCGATCACCAGGGACTCGGCCAGCCGGCTGCTCTCGGCCACGCAGGCGGACGACTTCCTGTAGTCGCCGGCTACGGTCAGAATTCCCTTGGAACTCGGCATCTTCATCTTGAGGTAGGCGTAGTGAGGGACCGCCATGAACTTGGCCAAGGCAGGTCGGCCAAGCAGTGCATGGTATCGACTTTCCAGATCCACTACTTCAAACCAGACTGGCTCTCGGCAGAAATAATCTTTGTCTCCGAAGAGGACGTCTATCAGGATCTTGCCGATTGGTGAGCAGGAAAGGCCGGGTACAATTCCATGGAACACAGTTCGGCTGCTTTGCAGCTATCTTCGCTTGATTCCCAGCTTCTCCATGGTATCTTTGTACAGGATGTTGATGCTACTGCCTCCGTCTATCAGTACTCTTGAAAAGCGGGCGACCTGCCTATCAGTGGCCAAGGTGACGCCTAGGACCAGGGCATAGGAGGCCGGATTCGGCATCACCTCTAGGTGATCCTCTCTGTTCCAACTGATAGGCCTCTCGGACCAATGCATGAACTCTGGAGTGTCTGTTTCCACCGCATTTACTTCTTGTTGCTGCTGCCGCCTGCTGCGTCGATCATCGACCATGCTGGTAAACACCACGTAGGCTCCATGCTTTTCTGGGTACTCGTCTTGCACTGCACCGACTGGCCGAGCGGCCGGCTGCTGGGGCGGCGGTGGAGGCGGCGGCCCAGCAGGCGGCAGAGGAAGGAGGCCGTCTCCCTTGGCGATTCTGGCGAGCCAGTGGCACTTTCGGGTGGTATGATTTGACGGCTTCGCACCACTGTGAAACTTGCAGGGACCATCTAGAGTCTGCTCATAGGAAAAGGCCGGCAACCAATTGGATTTGCCGCCTTTCTGCCGCTTGGCCAGAGGCTGCCCCTCCGGCTGTTGATCTTCGACTGTCGCAACCTGCCGATTGTTGGAAGTCGGTGGTTGGGCCTTGTGCTTGTTTTCGCTCTGTTGTTGGCGCTGACTGGTGTCTCCAGCTGGAGTTCTGGGAGCCTGAGGAGCCACCTTGCCAGCCACATTAACTTGAATCTCCGTCTTCATGGATGAGTCGGCCGTGGCGTACTTGTCCGCTATCACCAGCAGTTCGTCGAGGGTCTCTGGCTCGTCGCAGAGGAGCCTGTGCTTGAGGAGGGGGCCTTCTCGGCACCCGGCAACGAAGTACTCGATAGCCTACACCTCGTGCACGCCCTCGCAAGAGTTCTGAAGCTCGCCCCAGCGCGTGAGGTAGTCGTGTGTTGACTCATCAGGGCCTTGCACGCACAAGGAAAGCTGGCGTGGCTTGGGAGGTCGCTTGTACGTGCTCGTGAAGTTGCGGATGAAGGCTTCGGTGAAGTCGACCCAGCTGTTAATGCTGCGCGGCCTCAGACTATTCGACCACATCCGGGCCGTGCCCTGTAGCATGAGGGGAACGTACTTCACGGCAACCCGCTTGTTGCCGTTCGCTATGCTGACGGCTGTGGAGTAGTCTATCAGCCAGTCTTCCGGCTTCACGGAGCCGGTGTACTTGGGTGTGTCACAGGGGAGCGTGAACCCTTTGGGGAAGGGCTCATCTCGGATGCGGGGCCCAAAGCAAGGCGGACCCATCTTGTCTTCTTCTTCTAGCGCCAGGGATCGGTGGAGTCGGTCGATCCGATGGCGGGCGTCGTTCTCTCCAACTCCTTCTTGACGGCCGAGGCGGCCTCCGAGAGTCGGATGCTCAACAGGCGGCGGGGAAACTCGCCGTTCTCTTCTGGGTGGAGGAGGCAGGTAGTCGTCCCGCCGCTCCACTGCTCTCGGCCGGCCGTCTTGGTCACGCTCAATGGTGAGGCGAGTCCGACTGTGACTGGCGGCCGGCTCCTTTTCCTTCCTTCCGCGGACTCCGCCAGTCGGCGTTTGAGAAGTCGCGCCTTGATCTCGGCAGGGAGGCAAGTTGTCATTCGGTTGCTGCAACGCATCCGCGCGGCCACCGGCCGCGTTCTGCGCAGCAACCGCGTCGAGGAGCTGCTGGACTCGCTCCGTCATCAAACGGCGCTCTTCGCCCTCGAAGTTCTTCAGCTCGTCAGTCACCGCTTGGACAGCACGGATGTTCTCCGCAGGGGTGGCGTATACGGGGCGCTTAGCCCCGAACAAGTCGGCGATGGTCGCGCCGCGCTGTCGGACCGTGCCTAGACGGCTCGGCCCAGTTGGAGCTGGCGAGCCGCCCACAGCGCGATCCATCTTGCGCTGGTATGCTTTTGACAGGCGCCTCATGCTCGCCAGCCTCTTGCCGCCTTCGATCATCTGAAGGCGGCGTGTCTCTAGCGTCTCGGCATCTGCGTCCTCTGGAATGGGCGCCGTTAAGTCTTGCAGGGCCGCTGCAAGCGGGTCCTGAGCTTCTTCGCTGAAGCGCTCGTCGTGGCTGATGACGAGCACTTCTGTGACGGCGCTTCCGCCACTCTCCTCGTGAGGAAGTGGCTCGTCGTAGACCACCACGTTGGTGGGGAAAGTGTCAAGCGACACGGCGTCGGAGTCGACCAGCATCGGGTCGGTGGAGCCTACGGACTCCAAGTCCGTGGCGGGCTCACCAGTGACATGGAGTTGGTCGAGGAGGCCCGCGAGAATACTCTCGGGGCCACCCGTGCCTGCGTCGGATGCAGGCTCGTCGGAGAGGCGCACCTCGCCGACAAGTTCGGCGAGGCTGCTTGCCACGCAGGCGGCCTCGGCGCCGCGCAGCGCGTCGATGCACACTCCATCTGGCGAGCCTGGCTGGCTGCGCTCGCCAGGGAGGAAGAGGGTTCCCGTCCAGAACAGATCTCCGGACGACGGTGCACCTCGCCCCACGGTGGGCGCCAAATATCGGGGGTTGGGTGCGACATATGCCAAAGGATGGCTTATCATGGTGTGGGCGAGTAGAACATCGCTGGTGCCTGGAAACGGCATGAGGCGTAGGCATGCACGCCGGCGAATCTTACCCAGCTTCGGGGCTCTCCGAGGAGATAACACCCCTACTCCTACTCTGCGGGGTCTCCGCATGATCACTAAAGCAAAGTGACTACAATGGCGCTCCTGGAGCTGTATCGGGAGGCAGGAGAGGGCAAGGCTAGCTCTCTCCTCCCTATGCTATCTGGTCTATCCCTATCAAGGTCCGAACCCTTTGCATGGGTGCCCCGGGGGGTTTATATAGGCCTACCCCCCAGGGGTACAATGGTAATCCGGCTGGGTGCGGGTCCCAACCGTCTGTCTCTTAGACCGCCGTCCTTTCCGCCGGCTTCTGGGGCCCGCCGACTGGTGGGTCCCGCGGACAGGCTTGATACTGTAGCAGCACTCCTGATGATGCAGGCTTGGTCATTGGGTCGTGGCAACAGTGCCGCCGTCTATCGGGTGATCACTGTCGCCATTCCCCATCCTATCTGGTTAATGGCTCATGGGCCCTGGGGAGGAGTCGGCCGAGTCCAGGGAGGCCGACTCCCACAGGTCTGCCTCCGGGACGTTCAGGCCGCCTTCGGTCCACCCACTCACAGCGGCCCTGCTGGTCTTGGGCCGTCTGAGCCGGCGTCGTGGGCACAAAGGTCGCTATGCGCCGTGGCTGAGGTCAGGGCAGGCATGGCAATAGTGCCGCGCCGCACCGGAGATCTTCCAGCGATATGGCTCACTGTAGCCATGCCGGCCCCTCGTACGCAGGGGGAACAGCCACGCCGTGACCGTACCCGCATCGTGATTCGAGATGAGGGAGGAGTCATGGGCCGACTTCAGCCTCTCTGGAGGTCGCCAGCTTGGAGTCGGCTTATCTCGGAGTCGCCGTCTGGGACTCGGCTTGTCTTGGAGTCAGCTCCTGGGACTCGGCCTGAGGGGCGCGGCCTGCCCCGATGTCTTGAAAGGTCCTGGGACTTGGGTTAGCCTACCCGTGGCCCATTACTCCGACACCAGAGCAACCAGGCAAGCCCCCCCTTGATCACCAGATATCGCCTATTCTCCTCTATACTGCTTGCATTAGAGTAGTGTAGCATGTTAATGCTTTCCGTTAATCCTATTCTGATGCATAGCCTGACATTGTTGCTACATCTGTTGATACCTTACCTACAATCCTAATACTTAGTATAGGATGCCAGTTTATCATCTGTGGCCCTACATTCTTGTCGGTCTGCGTTGCTATACTATCGGGCCGTGATCACTTGGGAGGTGATCACGGGTATATAATATACATATATACATATTACGGATGGTGACTAAAGTCGGGTTGGCTCGAAGAGTACCCTCGAGTGATTCACGGATTAGGGGCTCAAAGGACCTTTGTCCCAATGGCCCTCTGTGTGGATCTTTGTGGCGGAGCGACAGGGCAGGTTGAGACCACCTAGGCGAGAGGTGGGCCAGGCCCTGGTCGGCGTCCGCGGTTACTTCATAATAACACGCTTAACAAGATCTTGGTATTCGATCTGAGTCTGGCCACTGGCCTATACGCACTAACCAACTACGTGGGAAAGATATGGGCACTCGACGTTGTGGTATTAGCCGAAGCCTTCGTGACGTCAGCGACGGAGCGGCACGCGCCGGGTTGGACTGCGTAACGCAACTTCCTTTGTAATGGAGGTTGCTAGGTCTGCTCACTGGCCGCCCTCGCAACGTGCAGGTGTGCAATGGGTGATGGGCCCAGACCCCTGCGCGCATAGGATTTAGACCGGTGTGCTGACCTCTCTGTTGTGCCTAGGTGGGGCTGCGACGTGTTGATCTTCCGAGGCCGGGCATGACCCAGGAAAGTGTGTCCGGCCAAATGGGATCGAGCGTGTTGGGTTATGTGGTGCACCCCTGCAGGGAAGTTAATCTATTCGAATAGCCGTGTCCCTTGGTAAAAGGACGACCCGGAGTTGTACCTTGACCTTATGACAACTAGAACCGGATACTTAATAAAACACACCCAGACAAGTTCCACAGACAAGCCGGTGATCACTTTTCCACAGGGTGACGAGGGGAGGATCGCCGGGTAGGATTATGCTATGCGATGCTACTTGGAGGACTTCAATCTACTCTCTTCTACATGCTGCAAGATGGAGGCTGCCAGAAGCGTAGTCTTCGATAGGATTAGGTATCCCCCTCTTATTCTGGCATTCTGCAGTTGAGTCCACCGATATGGCCCTTTACACATATACCCATGCATATGTAGTGTAGATCCTTGCTTGCGAGTACTTTGGATGAGTACTCACGGTTGCTTCGCTCCCTCTTTTCCCCCGTTTTCCTCTTCTTCTCGGATGCCGCAACCAGACGTTGGAGCCCAGGAGCCAGACGCCACCGTCGATGATGACTCCTACTACTCTGGCGGTGCCTACTACTACATGCAGGCCGCTGACGACGACCAGGAGTATTTAGGAGTATCCCAGGCAGGAGGCATGCGCCTCTTTCGATCTGTATCCCAGTTTGTGCTAGCCATCTTATGGCAACTTGTTTAACTTATGTCTGTTCTCAGATATTTTTGCTTCCGCTGGATCGTCTATGATCGAGCACTTGTATTCGAGCCCTTGAGGCCCCTAGCTTGTAATATGATGCTTGTATGACTTATTTATGTTTTTAGAGTTGTGTTGTGATATCTTCCCGTGAGTCCCTGATCTTGATCGTACACATTTGCGTGCATGATTAGTGTACGATTGAATCGGGGGTGTCACATAGTACACACAATCTTAGACTAGAGTTGAACTAGCTCTATAACCTAGTTGATAGTGCAACTATCCCTAGGTGGTTTTGGTAATTCATAACAACATATAGCTCATTGAGCTAATGCTATTCCAAGACTATTATTTCAGGAAAGCTCAATGAATGGCATGGCATGGATGATGAAAGTGGATCCCTCAAAGTACTAATGACAAAGGATTGGCTCAAGCTCAAAAGCTCAAGACTCTTCATTTTATATTTTAGTGATCCAAGATCACATTGATTCTATAGGAAAAGCCAATACTATCAAGGAGGGATGAGGTGTTGCTTAATGAGCCTCTTGCTTCACGTGCTTGGTGATATGCTCCAAAACCCTCAGCTACTTTCTCACATCCACAAATGACCTAAACCTAAAGCCAAAATCGGTCACACCGATTCTTTCTATCCGGCGCCATCGAGTTCAAATGTCATAGCCACTGCCACAAACCCTAGGCAAATCGGTCTTACCAATAGGGATCTCGGTCTCACCGAGATGGGATTGTAATCTCTCTGTTTCCCTTTGTAACGTTTCGGTCTAACCGAAGTGAGCGATCGGTCCCACCGAGATTGCAATGTAAACTCTCTGTTTCCCTTTTGTAACATTTCGGTCTCACTGAAAAGACCAAATCGGTCCCACCGAGTTTACCTGACCAACTCTCTCGAAAGCTTATTACCATAATCGGTCTCACCGAGTTTGTGTAATCGGTCTTACCGAGATTACGTTATGCCCTAACCCTAACCGCATCGGTCCTACCGAGTTGCATGTCAGTCCCACCAAAAATCCTAACGGTCACTAGGTTTACTAAATCGGTCCGAACGAGTCTGTTGAATCGGTCCCACCGAGTTTGGTAAATTGTGTGTAACGGTTAGATTTTGTGTGGAGGCTATATATAACCATCCACCTTCTCTTCATTCGTGGAGAGAGCCGTCAGAACAAACCTACACTTCCAACTTACCATTTGGGAGAGAGAACCACCTACTCATGTGTTGAGACCAAGATATTCCATTCCTACCATATGAATCTTGATCTCTAGCCTTCCTTAAGTTGCTTTCCACTCAAATCTTCTTTCCACCATATCCAAAACCTATGAGAGAGAGTTGAGTGTTGGGGAGACTATCATTTGAAGCACAAGAGAAAGGAGTTCATCATCAAGGCACCATTTGTTACTTCTTGGAGAGTGGTGTCTCCTAGATTGGCTAGGTGTCACTTGGGAGCCTCCGACAAGATTGTGGAGTTGAACCAAGGAGTTTGTAAGGGCAAGGAGATCGCCTACTTTGTGAAGATCTACCGCTAGTGAGGCAAGTCCTTCGTGGGCGATGGGCATGGTGGGATAGACAAGGTTGCTTCTTCATGGACCCTTTGTGGGTGGAGCCCTCCGTGGACTCGCGCAACCGTTACCCTTCGTGGGTTCAAGTCTCCATCAACGTGGATGTACGATAGCACCACCTATCGGAACCATGCCAAAGACATCCGTGTCTCCAATAGCGTTTGAATCCTCCAAACCCTTCCCTTTACTTTCTTGCAAGTTGCATGCTTTAATTTCCGCTGCCTATATACTCTTTGCATGCTTGCTTGAATTGTATGATGATTGCTTGACTTGTCCTAAGATAGCTAAAATCCGCCAAACTCTAAAATTGGGAAAAGGTTAAGTTTTTAATTGGTCAAGTAGTCTAATCACCCCCCTCTAGACATACTTCAACCTCCTCTTCATTCGTGGAGAGAGCCATCAGAACAAACCTACACTCCCAACTTACCATTTCTGAGAGAGAACCACCTACTCATGTGTTGAGACCAAGATATTCCATTCCTACCATATGAATCTTGATCTCTAGCCTTCCCCAAGTTGCTTTCCACTCAAATCTTCTTTCCACCAGATCCAAAACCTATGAGAGAGAGTTGAGTGTTGGGGAGACTATCATTTGAAGCACAAGAGCAAGGAGTTCATCATCAACGCACCATTTGTTACTTCTTGGAGAGTGATGTCTCCTAGATTGGCTTGGTGTCACTTGAGAGCCTCCGACAAGATTGTGGAGTTGAACCAAGGAGTTTGCAAGGGCAAGGAGATCGCCTACTTCGTGAAGATCTACCGCTAGTGCGGCAAGTCCTTCGTGGGCGACGGCCATGGTGGGATAGACAAGGTTGCTTCTTCATGGACCCTTTGTGGGTGGAGCCCTCCGTGGACTCGCGCAACCGTCACCCTTCGTGGGTTGAAATCTCCATCAACTTGGATGTACGATAGCACCACCTATCGGAACCACGCCAAAAACATCCGTGTCTCCAATGGCGTTTGAATCCTCCAAACCCTTCCCTTTACTTTCTTGCAAGTTGCACTCTTTAATTTCCGCTGCCTATATTCCCTTTGCATGCTTTCTTGAATTGTATGATGATTGCTTGACTTGCCCTAAGATAGCTAAAATCTGCCAAACTCTAAAATTGGGAAAAGGTTATGTTTTTAATTGGTCAGGTAGTCTAATAACACCCCCTCTAGAGATACTTCAAGGTCCTACACTAGTACAAATAATTTTTAAACTAGAGTTGAACTAGCTCTATAACCTAGTACAAATAATTTTACACTAGAGTTGAACTTGCTCTATATATTAGTACAAATAATTTCACACTAGTGTTGAACTATCTCTATAACCTAAGACAAATATTTTTACACTAGAGTTGAACTAGCTTTATAACCTAGTACATATAATTTTACACTAAAGTTGAACTAGCTCCATAACCTAGTACACATAATTATACATTAGTGTTGAAGTAGGGCTGTAGGCTAGTACAAATCATTTTAAACTATACTTGAACTAACTCTATAACCTAGTACAAATAATTTTACACTAAAATTGTACTAGCTCTATAACCTACTACAAATCATTTCACACTAGAGTTGAACTTGCTCTATAAACTAGTACAAATGATTTTCCACTAGAGTTAAACTAGCTCTATAACCTAATACAAATAATTTTACACTAGAAATGAACTAGCTCTATAAACTAGTAGAAATTTTTTTACATTAGAACTGAACTAGCTCTATAACCTAGTACAAATACTTTTACACTAGAGTTGAACTAGCTCTATTTCCTAGTACGAATAATTTTACACTTGGAATGAACTAGCTCTATAACCAGGTACACATAATTTTACACTAGCGTTGAGCTAGGGATATAACCTAGTACAAATAATTTTACACTAGAATTGAACTAGCTATATAACCTAGTACAAATCATTTTACACTAGAGTTGAACTAGCTGTATGACTTAGTACACACAATTTTAGACTAGAGTTGAACTAGCTCTATAACCTAGTACAAATAATTTTAAACTAGAGTTGAACTATCTCTATAACCTAGTAAAAATAATTTTACACTAGAGTTCAACTAGCTCTATAACCTAGTACAAATAATTTTCCACTAGAGTTGAACTAGCTCTATAACGTAGTACAAATCATTTTACACTATAGTTGAACTAGCTCTATAACCTAGTACAAATAATTTTACACTAGAATTGAACTAGCTTTATAACCTACTACAAATAATTTTACCCTAGAGTTGAACTAGCTCAATAAGCTAGTACAAATAATTTTACACTAGGAATGAACTAGCTCTGTAACCTAGTACACATACTATTACACTAGCATTGTACTAGGGCTATAACCTAGTACAAATCATTTTACACTAGAGTTGAACTAGCTCTATAACCTAGTACAAATAATTTTACACTAGATTTGAACTAGCTCTATAACCTAGTACAAATCATTTTACACTATAGTTGAACTAGCTCTATAACCTAGTACAAATAATTTAACATTAGAATTGAACTAGCTCTATTATCTAGTACAAATAATTTTACAATAGAGTTTAACAAGCTCTATAACCTAGTACAAATAATTTTAAACTAGAGTTCAACTAGCTCTATAACCTAGTACAAATAATTTTACACTAAGTCGAACTTGCTCTATGTATTAGTACAAGTAATTTCACAGTAGTGTTGACCTAGCTTTATAACCTAGTACATATAATTTTACACTAAAGTTGAACTAGCTCCATAACCTAGTACACATAATTTTACATTAGCGTTGAACTAGGGCTGTAAGCTAGTACAAATCATTTTACACTATACTTGAACTAACTCTATAACCTAGTACAAATAATTTTACACTAAAATTGTACTAGCACTATAACCTAGTAAAAATCATTTTACACTATAGTTGAACTAACTCTATAACATAGTATAAATAATTTTACACTAAAATTGTACTAGCTCTATAACCTAGTACAAATCATTTTACACTAGAGTTGAACTAGCTCTATAACCTAGTACAAATCATTTTACGCTAGAGTTGAACTAGCTGTATAACCTAATACACATAATTTTAATGTAGAAATGAACTAGGTCTATAACCTAGTACAAATACTTCTACACTAGAGTTGAACTAGCTCTATTTCCTAGTACCAACAGTTTTACACTTGAAATGAACTAGCTCTATAACCTGGTACACATAATTTTACACTAGCGTTGAGCTAGGGATATAACCTAGTACAAATCATTTTTCACTAAAGTTGAACTAGCTGTATTATCTAGTACAAATAATTTTACACTAGAATTGAACTAGCTCTATAACCTAGTACAAATCATTTTACACTAGAGTTTAACTAGCTCTATGACCTAGTACACACAATTTTAGACTAGAGTTCAACTAGCTCTATAACCTACTACAGATAATTTTAAACTAGAGTTGAACTATCTCTATAACCTAGTACAAATAATTTTACATTAGAGTTGAACTAGCTCTATAACCTAGTACAAATAATTTTACACTCGAGTTGAACTAGCTCTATAACCTAGTACAAATCATTTTACACTATAGTTGAAATAGCTCTATAACCTAGTACAAATAATTTTACACTAGAATTTAACTAGCGTTATAACCTACTACAAATAATTTTACACTAGAGTTGAACTATCTCAATATGCTAGTACAAATAATTTTACACTAGGAATGAACTAGCTCCGTAACCTAGTACACATACTTTTACACTAGCATTGTACTGGGGCTATAACCTAGTACAAATCATTTTACACTAGAGTTGAACTAGCTCTATGACCTAGCACACACAATTTTAGACTATAGTTGAACTAGCTCTATAAGATAGTACAAATAATTTTAAACTAGAGTTGAACTAGCTCTATAACCTACTACAAATAATTTTACACTAGAATTGAACTAGCTCTATAACCTAGTGCAAATCATTTTACAGTAGAGTAGATCTAGCTCTATAAACTATTACAAATAATTTTAGACTAGAGTTGAACTTGCTCTATAACCTAGTACAAACAGTTTTACAATAGAGTTGAACTAGCTCTATAACCTAGTACAAATAATTTTACACTAGAAAGGAATTATCTCTATAACCTAGTACACATAATTTTACGCTAGCATCGTACTAGGGCTATAACCTAGTACAAATCATTTTACATTATAATTGAACTATCTTTATGACCTAGTACACACAATTTTAGACTAGAGTGGAACTAGCTCTATAACCTGGTACAAATCATTTTAAAGTAGAGTTGAACTAGCTCTATAACCTAGTACAAATAATTTCACACTAGAGTTGAACGAGCTCTATAACCTAGTACAGATAATTTTACACTGGATTTGAACCAGCTCTATAACCTAGTACTAATAATTTTACACTAAAATGGAACTAGCTCTATAACCTAGTACAAATCATTTTACACTAGAGTAGAACTAGGTCTATAACCTAGTACACATAATTTTACATTAGAATTGAACTAGCTCTATTACCTTGTACAAATAATTTTACACTTGAGTTGAACTAGCTCCATAACCTAGTACAAATAATTTTACACTAGAACTTAACTAGCACTATTATCTAGTACAAATAATTTTACACTAGAACTGAACTAGCTCTATAACCTAGTACAAATCATTTTACACTAGAGTTGAACTAGCTCTATGACCTAGTACACACAATTTTAGACTAGAGTTGAACTAGCTCTATAACCTAGTACAAATAATTTTAAACTAGAGTTGAACTAGCTCTATAACCTAGTACAAATAATTTTACACTAGAGTTGAGCTTGCTCTATATATTAGTACAAGTATTTTCTCACTAGTGTTGAACTAGCTCTATAACCTAAGACAAATATTTTTACACTAGAGTTCAACTAGCTTTATAACCTACTACATATAATTTTACAGTAAAGTTGACCTAGCTCCATAACCTAGTACACATAATTTTACATTAATATTGAACTAGGGTTGTAAGCTAGTACAAATCATTTTACACTATACTTGAACTAACTCTATAATCTAGTACAAATAATTTTACACTAAAATTGTACTAGCTCTATAACCTAGTATAAATCATTTTACACTATAGTTGAACTAACTCTATAACCTAGTACAAATAATTTTACACGAAAATTGTACAAGCTCTATAACCTAGTACAAATCATTTTACACTAGAGTTGACTGTGACGCCCCCGATTCAATCGTACACTAATCATGCACGCAAACGTGTACGATCAAGATCAGGGACTCACGGGAAGATATCACAACACAACTCTAAAAACATAAATAAGTAATACAAGCATCATAATACAAGCCAGGGCCTCGAGGGCTCAAATACAAGTGCTCGATCATAGACGAAGTCGTGAAGCAACAATATCTCGAAAGTGCACATAAGTAAACAAGCATGCCTTAAGAAGGCTAGTACAAACTGGGATACAGATCGAAAGAGGCGCAGGCCTCCTTCCTGGGATCCTCCTAAACTACTCCTGGTCGTCGTCAGCGGCCTGCACGTAGTAGTAGGCACCTCCGATGTAGTAGGATTCGTCGTCGACGGTAGCGTCTGGCTCCTGGGCTCCAGCATTTGGTTGCGACAACCAGGTAGAAGGGAAAGGGGGAAAAGAGGGAGAAAAACAACTGTGAGTACTCATCCAAAGTATTCGCAAGCAAGGAGCTATACTACATATGCATGGGTATATGTGTAAAGGGCCATATCGGTGGACTGAACTGCAGAATGCCAGAATAAGAGGGGGATAGCTAATCCTATCGAAGACTACGCTTCTGGCAGCCTCCGTCTTGCAGCAGGTAGAAGAGAGTAGAGTGAAGTCCTCCAAGTAGCATCGCATAGCATAATCCTACCCGGCGATCCTCCCCTCGTCGTCCTGTGGAAAAGCGATCACCGGGTTGTCTGTGGAACTTGTATGGGTGTATTTTATTAAGTATCCAGTTCTAGTTGTCATAAGGTCAAGGTACAACTCCGGGTCGTCCTTTTATCAAGGGACACAGCTATTCGAATAGATAAACTTCCCTGCAGGGGTGCACCACATAACCCAACACGCTCGATCCCATTTGGCCGGACACACTTTCCTGGGTCATGCCCGGCCTCGGAAGATCAACACGTCGCAGCCCCACCTAGGCACAACAGAGAGGTCAGCACGCCGGTCTAAATCCTATGCGTGCAGGGGTCTGGGCCCATCGCCCATTGCACACCTGCATGTTGCGAGGGCGCCCGGAAGCAGACTTAGCAACCTCCATTACAAAGGAAGTCACGTTACACGGTCCAATCCGGCGCGCGCCGCTCCGTCTCTGACGTCAAGAAGGCTTCGGTGATACCACGACGTCGAGTGCCCATATCTTTCCCGGTAGTTGGTTAGTGCGTATAGGCCAGTGGCCAGACTCAAATCAAATACCAAGATATTGTTAAGCGTGTTATTATGAAGTAACCACGAACGCCGACCAAGGCCAGGCCCACCTCTCGCCTAGGTGGTCTCAACATGCCCTGTCGCTCCGCCATAAAGATCCACACAGAGGGCCGTCGGGACAAAGGTCCTTTCAGCCCCCAATCCGTGAATCAGTCGCGGGTACTCCTCGAGCCGACCCGACTTTAGTCACCATCTGTAGTATGTATATATGTATAGTATATACCCATGATCACCTCCCGAGTGATCACGGCCCAATAGTATCACTACTAGGGAAAAGGCTATACACAGAATCTTAGCAGCAGCGCGGTTCAAAAAACAGCGCTAGTGTTATTTAGCAGTAGCGAGCTATTAGAAACAGCGCTACAGACACAAACTTAGCAGTAGCGCCTGTTGAAGAAAAAGCGCTACTACAAATATTCCCATTGGTAGAATGTTAGGTTACGATAGCAATGGCGATCTTAGCGTAAACGCTCTTCGCTACATCAGCTTAGCGCCGCTTTCAGGAAGAGCGCTACTACTAACAAAAATAAAATAAGATGATAAGCAAATAGAAATTTAAGTGAAAATGAAAGAAATAGGAAAAGGAGAAAGGGAAAAATAAAATGTAAAGCAAAATAAACGAAAAAGTGAAAAATCGGAGGAAGGCATAGCAGCAGCGTTTGTTTGTAAGAGGCGCTATAGCTAACGTGGCTGCAGCAGCGTGCCCTAGACCCCGCTATAGAAACGGAATAGGAAATTAGCTATAGCAGCAGCGCGTTTTGAGGAAAGCGCTATAGCTAACTTAGCTATAGCGCGTTTTGCGAAACGCGCTACCGCTAAGTTTGACTTAGCCAAAAAACCGTTTCCCCCCGGCCACCACTTCCCCCAAATCCCTCAAACCCACCCCGCGCGCGCGCCGCCGTCTCCCCGATTCGTCGCCCCACACTTCGCCGCCGCCGACGACGCGCACCAGAGCCGTGCGCCGTCGACGACACCGGAGCCGCCCCCAACGCCATCGAGCAGCGCCTCGCTAACGCCACCAGCCGCCGTCGACGCCACCTTCATCGCCGTCACGAGACGCCCTGCCTCCCTCGCCGTCACGGAGACGCCCCGCCTCCTCGCCACCACACCGCCTTACGCCGCCACCACCGAGCCATCATCTATAAGCCCCACCCTCCTCTCTCTCTCATGCATAGGTTAGGCAGTTTTTAATTAGGTTAATTATCTAGGTTTTAGGGCAAAAATTTAGTTAGGGCATTGACAGAGAAGTAGTTAGGTTAACTAGTTTAATTAGGTTAATTATCTAGGTTAGTGCAAAAACTTAGTTAGGGCTTTGACAGAGAACTAGTCAGGTTAACTAGTTTAGTTAGGTTAATTATCCATGTTAATTAGTGCAAAAATTTATTTTAGGCTTTGACAGAGAACTAGCTGCGTTAACTAGTTTAATTAGGGTTAATTATCTAGGTAAACTAGATTAACTAACTAGGTTAAATAGGTAGGTTAATTAGGTTTGTTGGATTAAGAAGCTAGGTTAAGTAGATTGGCAAAGGTTTTTGATTTTTCAAAAGACCACTATTTTTCAAGGAAAAGAATTTAGGCAAATTTTATTTTTCATTGAAGTGGTCATGTCATATCTTTTCATTGAAGTTGTTCGATTGTGCCCAAGTGGTGGCTTTGTTGTTTCTGTGAATGATGCTAAGTGGTTTATGTTTTGCGGAATGTTGATTCATTTCTGTTCGGCAAATTTCAGGTTCTCGATTTGTCCACTTTTTAGCAAAGGTCATGCCAAATTTCCGTGAATTTCGGCATGACTTGTGCTACAAACTAGGACATATCGAGTGCCCGGATTTCCGCACCAAGAAGGAGTCAACATTCCTGCAAAACAATAGTCCTTTTTATGTCATTATTCATTTTATTAGGTCTAGAATTAATTGACTAGATTTAATCATAGGAAACATGGCTAGCAACGATGAAGGACAGGGTTACGTGATTATGACGACGCTCTACGGGCGGCGCATTTAATTGTTTAGCTTTACCGACGATCAACAGATGTTGTTGCTGGGCCCGCATCGGGATCGAGACCGACACGCAGACCGGTGCTAAGACCGACACGCAGACCGGTCTTGAGACCGACACCGGCGCTGAGATTCAGACCGCATAGAGACCGGCGCCGAGACCGGTGCTGCCTCGGGAGCGGATCCGTGTAGCACCGAAGCGAAGAGGCAACGGGTTCCTAACAAACTCAGACTACTAGACTGGTGGTCACGGAAGTGGACAACGGCAATTTTGAGCCAAAGGCGCCGAGGAAGATGCCAGCGTGCTACGGCAATCAAATAGGCTGCATCATACGGACAACCGCCACCATCAACGATGAGAATCTAAAGAAGATAGAAAATATGAGGAGCTCCTCCTAAAGAAGTTACACCAAATATTCTTGTTCCCGGCCGAATGAGAAGGATTATGAAGATCCGCACAATGACCCGCAATGAAGAAGATAAACAAACACGCCATGACCAAGTTTAGCAACGCGCTGGCTGCTGGAAAAATCGAGTGAAAGCAAAGATCAACGACGGAACCCTACTCCGAGATTGTAAAGGAAAGTCCGACAATCACGGAAGAGCAGTTTCAAATATTCAAGGAGGCTTGCGAGGCCGGGCTACCAAAGAAAAGGCTAAGTACATGAAGGGGCTTCAAAGAGGAACATTGGGACCCACCACCTCGGAAGCCGTGGTTACGGCGGAAAGAGGTCCAAATGGGCCAAGGAGGACGCGAAGCCGCGAGTCCGGGCATCCTGACCCTTTGGCGGATTTCACCGCCCCGCAGGAGCGTGACGCCCCGAGGGCCCGCCACCGCTGGGACCCATCAAGAAGATTTATGAGACAACACCGGTCATTACGGAGTTCATGAGACTACCGTAATTTTAGTTTCGATCAATTCGATCGCACACGTTAGTCATATTTGTAAACGATCCTTGTGCCTTTTGCGAGAGAGCAACGCCGGATTGCGGCCAAAGCGACTCGCCGTCGAGGCATTGACGAGGCCTGTGGGACACTCCATTCAACCGGCGTTGAACATATTGAAACGACAACCGGTGGATACTCGACCGTCAGATGGACGCGCGCACGTGTCGGAGACGGCACCTCGTGGAAGAAGTACTACCGTGAGACCACGGAGGAGAGAAAGGAAAGACGGAGGTTAATCAAGAAAGCATCGACAAGAAGGTTGAGATCGCGGTTGAGAAAAATCATCTCGAGCGATCGCATAGCAGCGATAGCTGCCGCAAAACAAAGCGATTGCAGATTTATCTACTTCCTTGGTGACGGGCGTTCACACTTGGACAAGGGAAAATCCAAAAAATGCAGAGGACTTTCCCTTGCTGAATTCTTGGCAGCACATGCTCCCGCTTTGCTCCCGCACCGCTCCCTCAAGACTGCTCCCCGCACCACTACTGCCGCACCGGACGTGCTCGGTGGTGCCTCCTCTTTAGCTGAGCTCGACGCCTCACGGTATCTTCCACACCGCCCCTTCAATATAAATGTATAATCTCCGTTTTCGTTGCCTTTAGGATGTCTCACGTCGCAGACTTTTATTTGCAGGTCGACGAAACCCGTGCACCATATTGTACACCATCGGCGAATGTAAGGTGGACGTGGGGAAGGGGACGATAATGGAGCCGAAGGAACCATTGTTCCACAGCCGCCGATCCCCGAACGCCTTCAAGGTTTCCGTGGCGATGTCAAACCGGCCACGAGAATTTGCCTCCTCTAATACTAGTGGGGATGATGACGAGACCGCGCGGCTTGGTGATTGTTGCAATGGGTGGGTCCTGTTGTGGCCAAAGGGTCTGCTTCGTGCAGGCGGCGGCCGAGCACACCCACGAGCACGCAGCCTCAAAGAAGGTATGAACATCAACACCCCACCTACCCAATTAGCGCCGGGTGTCGGGTTGGGTGATAGCGGACGGGTAAGCAGGTGGCTCCATTAGAGGCTGATGACGCCGCCATGGATGAGGATGAGGATGACGATGGCGCTGAACAAGATGTCTATATCGGGCGCCTCCTCGGTTTGAGCATCATGAGTCGGTGCTCAATTACCGCCTCAATGTGTTATTGACGACCATCCGTGGTAAAGAAGCCTAGGAAGAGAGCGAGGAAAGGCAAAAAGCTGATTCTATGATCCAGCCACCTCGAGCCTCGGCCGGGACCGTAGATATCCCCGATGCGGATAAATGGCATATCCCCGTAAACCAATCCTACCAAACAGCGCCACGGGCCAGATTCGGCGATCCGAGGAGACTTCATGACGATGTGCTGCGGGTAGAGAAAGGCCTCATCGCCGAAGATCCAGGATACCCACTCTACGTGGTTAATGTTCCGCAGCAAATGTCGACGTCAAGGGCTTCCCCATGATAAGTTCTTCCTCCGATTCGATTACATATTCGACATGTTTCACGTGAAGAAGCTGGATTTTACTTTTGTCCGCCTTTATGCCTTGCACATGAGCTACATCATTGGGGTTGAGAAAATAGCTCATATCTGTGTCGCTGACCCGTACTACATGCACGAGGCCTTCTTGGGAGTCTGTGCACAGATCGTGAATACGCGAGGGATTACATCGCCGCCATGCTCGCCAATAAGGACAAGGAGGCGATTCTCGTGCCTTATCATCCGTGTAAGTCATCCGCGCTGCTATCCTTCCTTCGATTTCAATAATTCATTTGCACGGTGGAGGCTAATTAATTTGAGGTGTACTTATTTTATGCTAGCATGGCGCGCCGTCCTCATCATCCTCTACCCCGATTCTCCCACGCTCTTTACTTGGACTCGTCAAGAACATTCACAAAAGGATTACACCCACATCAAAGATGTTCTCGACGGTGCTATGGTTTACTACCAAGCAAGGTGTGAGATGTTAGGGACAAGAAGAAAAGGGCGGCAGCACGCTTTCAGCCATAAGATCGACTTCGCTGCATCCAAAGAACCGAACGATTCTCTTAATGATGGATTCTATGTCCTACACCACATGCTGGAGTACCGACGGGATCACCGTAACCTTCACATGGCACCTAGATCTAGCGATGCCCATATTCTCGCAATGGGCAAAGGACATAGGAGATATCGAGGATCATCGACTTGAGCTGAGTTCTATAACATCCAGCGCGAACTTGCCCAAATCATCATGAATGAGGTCGTCGGAAAAACAGGATGTTCCATGCGTAAGGACAAATGTCGCGGAAGACGTCCAACATGGATAGCCTCTCGGCGTCTCGACATGAAGCCTTTCACAAAGCTCGATGACTATCTCCCGACTTGGATGGATGGCACGACATGCTGGAGTGATTGTCGATATATGACAATGTGTCCGCTTAGTCCATAGTTTCTTTTATGACAAAACTTTGAGTTATGCACGGTGAAACTTTATTTGTGATGTAATTAAACCGTCCTCCTCGACTAGCTTAAAATCACTCTAGTTAGGTCATTTGGGTGCGATGAACTTTGTTATTTATGCTTATGATATGTTGTTTCTATTTTTGCCAAGTCTGTCTCTTTGTGTTGCTCAACTATATATGTTGCATATCATCGACTCATGTGACGATGCAGGTGCATAGATCATAAATGGCGAAGAAGTGCTACGCCAGGAGTATATATACGACAAGTGGCCGGAGTGAAAGGCCAAGGTGTACCGGTTTTCAGTTTCCGAGCGACACGCAGTACTTAGTTTAGGTTCACGCTAATGCGAGAGATGGATACGAACTCATGTACTCAAAGTGATAGCTATTCTCATGTATATCATTGTTTAGATGGATGACGATGTATTTGCAAGTAATCGAGACTTGTATCGCTATTTTCGAGATTGATGACGAGATCGAGACCACTTTGTGTTGGATGATGATTATGATGATGACATGATTTGATGACACTAATTGTATGTATATGCTATGATTACATTTGTATGTGGATGATATGCTAAAGATTATTGTATAAAGCCTATTCAAATGCAAAACAAATAAAAACCAAATCTGCAAGGAAAATAATAATGAAACTAGTAGTAGCGATGGGGGGATTTAGCAGTAGCGCCGGCTTACCAGTAGCGCTTACACCAAAACGGCGCTGCAGCTAATACCAGTAGCGCCCTTTTCTAAACCGCGCTGCAGCAATTGTGTGTAGCAATGGCGTGTGTCAACACGCCGCTCATCGCTACACGTTAGTCAGAAGCGCCTTATTAGTAGCGCCGGTACACGCGCTACTGAGGGTGCCCAAACCAGCGCTGTTGCTAGGCTTTTCCCTAGTAGTGTATAGCAAGGCAGACTGACAAGAATGTAGGGCCAATGATGATAAACTAGCATCCTATACTAAGCATTTAGGATTGCAGGTAAGGTATCAACAGATGTAGCAACAATGTCAGGCTATGCATCAGAATAGGACTAACGAAAAGCAGTAACATGCTACACTACTCTAATGCAAGCAGTAGAGAAGAATAGGCGATATCTGGTGATCAAGGGGGGGGGGCTTGCTTGGTTGCTCTGGTAAGAAGGACAAGTCGTCAACACCGTAGTCGAACTGGGGGTCGCCGACAGTCTCGGGGTCTACCGGAAAGAAGTAACGGAGAGGGAACACAATGAATAACAAAGCAATCAAAGCATCACAAAGCGTAACATGGCAATACACGGTGCTAGGTGTGCTCTAACACGGTAAGAGGTGATACCGGCGAAGGGGGAAAACACCCGGGAAAGTATCCCCGGTGTTTTGCGTTTTCGGACAGATGAACCGGAGGGGGAAAGTTGTGTGTTCGCTATGCTAGCGATGTGTGGAGGACGAACGGGCTGCTTATCCGAATTCGTCTCGTTCTTCTGAGCAACTTTCATGTACAAAGTTTTTACATCCGAGCTACGGATTATTTTATATGATTTTCTAAAGTTTTAATCATTTTCTGAATTTATTTAGCTATTTAATTCTAACATTATCCAGAATAGTGTGTGCTGACGTCATCATGACATCAGCATGACGTCAGCAGTCAACAGGGCGTTGACTGGGTCAATCTGACATGTAGGTCCTGCATGTCATACTCTGTTTATTCTAATTAGGATTTAACTAATCTAATTACCGTCTGATTAACTAACAACAGTTAATTAGGTTAACTAAAGAGGATTAATTTAGTTAATTAACTAATAAATTAATTTAATTTATTATTATTATTATTTTAATCCTTTTTTAAGAAAATCTTCTGGGGCGGGTCCCTCATGTCATTGGCCCATGGCCTTCACGAGCACAGGGGAAGCGGGCGCTGGGTGCTCCGGTTACGGGCGATGCTAGGCGTCGGGCACCAGCCCAGCAGGGCACTCGCCCAGGCCATCCGCGGCGATGTGGGGTGCCGGCGGGTGTGGCTGCAGCTGCCGGAGCAGTTGCAGCAAGGGAGTGGCATGAAGGGGAGAGGCCCGGTGGGGGAGAACGGGATGCGTCAGAACAGAGGTGTAGGACCTTGAAGTATGTCTAGAGGGGGGGGTGATTAGACTACTTGACTAATAAAAACTTAACCTTTTCCCAATTTTAGAGTTTGGCAGATTTTAGCTATTTTAGGACAAGTCAAGCAATCATCACACTAATCAAGCAAGCATGCAAAGAGTATATAGGAAGCGGAAAGTAAAGCATGCAACTTGCAAGAAACTAAAGGGAATGGTTTGGAGGATTCAAACGCAATTGGAGACACGGATGTTTTTGGCGTGGTTCCGATAGGTGGTGCTATCGTACATCCACGTTGATGGAGACTTCAACCCACGAAGGGTAACGGCTGCGCGAGTCCACGGAGGGCTCCACCCACGAAGGGTCCACGAAGAAGCAACCTTGTCTATCCCACTATGGCCATCGCCCACGAAGGACTTGCCTCACTAGCGGTAGATCTTCATGAAGTAGGTGATCTCCTTGCCCTTACAAACTCCTTGGTTCAACTCCACAATCTTGTCGGAGGCTCCCAAGTGACACATAGCCAATCTAGGAGACACCACTCTCCAAGAAGTAACAAATGGTGCGTTGATGATGAACTCCTTGCTCTCGTGCTTCAAATGATAGTCTCCCCAACACTCAACTCTCTCTCATAGGTATTGTATCTGGTGGAAAGAAGATTTGAGTGGAAAGCAACTCGGGAAGGCTAGAGATCAAGATTCATATGGTAGGAATGGAATATCTTAGCCTCAACACATGAGTAGGTGGTTCTCTCTCAGAAATGGTAAGTTGGAAGTGTAGGTTTGTTCTGATGGCTCTCTTCACGAATGAAGAGGAGGTGGAGGGGTATAGCCTCCACACAAAATCTAACCATTACACACAATTTACTAAACTCTGTGGGACCGAATCGTTAAACTCGGTCGGAGCGATTTAGTAAACCTAGTGACCGTTAGTGATATTCGGTGGGACCGACATACATCTCGGTGAGACCGATTCGATTAGGGTTAGGGCATAACGTAATCTCGGTAAGACCGATTACACAAACTCGGTGAGACAGATTTGGTAATAAGCTTTCCAGAGAGTTGGTCAGGTAAACTCGGTGGGACCGATTTGCTCTTTTCGGTGAGACCGAAATGTTACAAAAAGGAAACAGAGAGTTTACATTGCAATCTCGGTGGGACTGACGCTCACTTCGTTAGACCAAACATTATGAAGGAAATAGAGATTATAACCCCATCTCGGTGAGACCGAGATCCCTATCGGTAAGACCGATTTGCTTAGGGTTTGTGGCAGTGGCTATGACTTTTGGAATTGGTGGCGCCGGATAGGAAGAATCAGTGTGACCGATTTTGGCTTTGGGTTTAGGTCATTTGTGGATGTGGGAAAGTAGTTGAGGGTTTTGGAGCATATCACTAAGCACATGAAGCAAGAGGCTCATTAAGCAACACCTCATCCCTCCTTTATAGTATTGGCTTTTCCTATAGACTCAATGTGATCTTGGATCACTAAAATATAAAATGAAGAGTCTTGAGCTTTTGAGCTTGAGCCAATCCTTTGTCATTAGTATTTTGAGGGATCCACTTTCATCATCCATGCCATGCCATCCATTGAGCTTTCCTGAAATAATAGTCTTGGAATAGCATTAGCTCAATGAGCTATATGTTGTTATGAATTACCAAAACCACCTAGGGATTATTGCACTTTCAATCTCCCCCTTTTTGGTAATTGATGACAACATATAGATCAAAGCTTCGACAAATGATAATAAGATTGAATAACATCGTTGCTTTGAGAAGTATGTGATAAGCAAGAGCTCCCCCTAAATTTGTGCATAGTTTAAGATTTGCTTTGGACTGCAAATGCACAATGAATTAGGCTCATGGGTTACACTTCCATGTCACATACATCTTGGTGGAGCAGTCAAAATAATAACCATTGAATACATGCACTCATCACCAAGCAAAGTGAATGATCACATAAGATAGATAGGATAATATCAAGCATGCATAAGTGTAGCTTATGACCAAACACACGACCATCAATGTCTCACAAGCATAGTGTCGGTGTCAAAACCGGCGGATCTCGGGTAGGGGGTCCCGAACTATGCGTCTAGGCGGATGGTAACAGGAGACAAGGGACACGATGTTTTTACCCAGGTTCGGGCCCTCTCGATGGAGGTAAAACCCTACTCCTGCTTGATTGATATTGATGATATGGGTAGTACAAGAGTGGATCTACCACGAGATCAAGGAGGCTAAACCCTAGAAGCTAGCCTATGGTATGATTGTTGTAATGGTTGTGTGTCCTGTGGACTAAAACCATCCGGTTTATATAGACACCATAGAGGGCTAGGGTTACACAGAGTCGATTACAATGGTAGGAGATCTACATATCCATATTGCCAAGCTTGCCTTCCACGCCAAGGAAAGTCCCATCCGGACACGGGACAAAGTCTTCAATCTTTTATCTTCATAGTCTTGGAGTCCGGCTGACGATGATAGTCCGGCTGTCCGGACACCCCCTAATCCAGGAATCCCTCAGTAGCCTCTGAACCAGGCTTCAATGACGATGAGTGCGGCGCGCATATTGTTCGGCATTGCAAGGCGTGTTCCTCCTCCGAATAATTCATAGAAGATTGTGAACACCAGGATAGTGTCCGGCTCTCCAAAATAAATTCCACATTCCACCATAGAGAGAATAATATGTACACAAGCTCAATCTGCTGGCGTATTCTGTGACATGATGTCACGCCACTACCAAGCCTTCACTTGAATCGTTTTTTATTATACCACCTCGGTAGCGTTTAGCGGCGGTTTCTTGGCACGCCTTGTCGGGCAGAGATCGTGTTCCCCTTATTCCGGGATTCCCATCAATACAGACGTGGGTAACCCAACCGCGCCATTGATGGTGGCGCTTGGGAGAAAAGCCAGTTTTACCAGGCCGGTGGGGACGCATAGTCTTCATCCGCCTATATATAAGGGGATAAGTATCCACCTTTTTACCTACGACTTCTTCCTCCTTCGCTTATCCATCTCCGCGCACTCGAGCTCCAGCGCCCAAGCCCGCACATCTCGTCTCGACCTTCTCCAGTCATGTCTGGAGCGGGAGGCAAGTGGTTGGTCTCCTCCGTTAAGGAGGAGCACATCGAAAAGCTGCGCGGCGCCGGATACCTCTCCAGCGAAATCGCGCACCGGCTGCCCGACGAGGGGCAGCTCATCCCCACTCCCATGCCCCATGAGAGGGTCGTATTCCTTCCCCACTTCCTCCGCGGACTGGGCTTCCCATTGCATCCCTTCGTCCGGGGGCTCATGTACTACTACGGCCTGGACTTCCACGATCTGGCGCCAAACTTCATCCTCAACATCTCGGCGTTTATCGTCGTGTGCGAGGCCTTCCTCTGCATCCGGCCCCACTTCGGCGTGTGGCTCAAGACCTTCAATGTCAAGCCAAAGGTTGTGAAGGGCGTCCAAGCGGAGTGCGGAGGCGCCATGGTGGGCAAAATGCCCAACGTCACCTGGGTCGAGGGGGCCTTCGTGGAGTCCGTCAAGGGGTGGCAATTGGGGTGGTTCTACATCACCGAGCCGCGTGACCCTAAATGGGCAGCGGCCCCCGAGTTCAGATCTGGTATCCCTATGTAGCTCACCTCCTGGAAAGAGAAGGGCTTGCTTTGGGGTAGTTCGAGGAGCCGACAGACTCCATCTGCCTCGCACCTTGGTGAACAAGAAGCTTAGGCTTGTCAATGTGATCCAGGTCATGCTCGTCCGCTGGATTCTCCCCTGCCAACAACGGGCCTTCAATTTGTGGGAGTTCGATTCGGCACAACACCGGACCCTCAGCGGGCTCTTCGACACAACGTACGAAGCTGCCTGGAGGGTGCTGTTCAAGGGCGGAGAAGCCCCCGCGTCCACGACCGAAGATCGCGGATTCAGCACCAAGCGCCCTTCCGGCGAGGTAAGCTTTGTTATCCTCTATGGGACACTTATTTTCTTCCATAGTTTAATTCTGTGTGGGATCTAAGACTCCCAATGCCTTTGACACAACTGGCAGAGGATGTCCAGACAGGTAGACTGTCCGGCTCCCCTTCCCGAAGACCCAGCGTATGCCCGTTTAACGGGGCTGCTGGTCCCGACACTTTATGTGGTGCCGGAGAAGAAGGCCAAGAAGAAGGCCACGGGAACTCGAAGAAGTTCCCGGCGCCAGGTGATATCGGACTCGTTGTCTGATGACTCCGAGGCAGACTCCTCCCCCAAAGACGAGGAGGAGAAGAAGGACTCTCTCCCAGAGGGGGGAGAGAGGAAAAGGAAGGCTTCCCCAGCGGAGGAGGCCGAAGGGTCCAAGAGGGGAAGGACTCTTCCCCCGGACAGCTCCGCCAACGCCAACGTTGGCGACGAAGAGTGGCCCTCAAGGGCCAGGCCTCCGGCAAGATCGTAAGTATCCGGATTCCTGAATGATTTATAATTTATCTTTTGTGTCACATAGTGTCCTTCTAAGTCCGCACACTTCCTGTAGTCCGGCGGATGATGATCTTCCCGCTTCATCGAGCGGGTCCTTGGCTCCGTCGGACGTGGATTCCATTCCGACCGCCTCCACCCCTTGTGATGCTGACGACGCCGAGGTGGGATCCTAGGAGGGGACCCATCAGGAGGAGGCTCCGGAGGTGCCGCAAGGCAGCCTCCCGGACTTTGCGCCGGACTCCATGCCGGAACCCGCAGTGGTTCCGGAGTCCGGCAGGCGGCCCCTTCGTAAGAAGGGCAAGACCGTGATGCCGGCAGCCTCCGTCCAACCGGAGGCGCCGGACAACTTGTTGGAGGCGCTTAACGGCGCTTCCATCGAGGAAGAACACTGCACTATCATGAGTGCGGTGATTCAGAAGGTTCAACTCGCCAAGAGCAGGCTGACCGAAGCCTGCAGTAGCCTTCTAACAGGCTTTGAGGTAAGAAATTTAAAATATGTAATGTAATACCGCATAGACAGTAGCCCCTGATGCTTGGTTCGGTGTCCGGAAAGAAAAACCGTATTGAGGATCTAAAAAAGATATACGCAGGAGTGCTAAAAATTATGTCAATATGGGTTTGCAGGTTGCGCTGCTGACCTCTGCCGCACTGACTGCGGAGGTCGGTGCTTTGAAGCAGGACATCGAGTGGTCCGAGCAAGAGCTCGGCCTTGCCAAGAAGCAGCTCGAGGACAAAGAAGGTGAGTAACACCACTTTTAAGTTTGTACATTACAGAAAAGGATTTTGGTTGTGATAGAAATAACAAGGATAATGTGGGTACTGTAGGGGCCACGAGCGAGGTGGCAACCCTGAAGGAGGCCGTGTCCGCGGCCGAATGCAATGCGGCCGCGGAACGGGCGGAGTGAGAGAAGTAGGAGGTGCGGGTAGCAGAGGTGCGGCAAGAGCTCCAGGCTCTCATGGAAAAGCATGAGAGTGTGGAGCGCGACTCGAAGACTCGAGAGTCCGAGCTTGCCTCGGCTCTTGAAAGTGCCAAAGCCGCTAAGGCCGAGGCCCATAAGGCCCTCCAGGAGATTGAGGAGGTGAAGAAAATAGCGGCGGGTAAGGCATTTTTCATGCAAAGCAAGGATGTTAATGTAAATTACCTGTTACTTACTCGGATTCGGAGCTCTCCAGGGGCGTTTGCAGATCTGCCTCGCAGCGTGTCCGATGCCGCCGCATTCTACCGGGCCGAGGAGGGGAGCTCAACGGAGAAGGTCTTCTGGTCTCAGTACGCTGAGGCCGGACACCCGGTGCCCCCTAGCGACCAGCTGAAGCAGCTGGTCGAGCTCCACAAGGCAGCCGAGCAGGCCATGAAGGGCCTCATAGTCCGCCGTGGGCTCGGAGAGGCCATGCACGAACTACTTCGCCTCGTCGGCGGCTGGTGGATGCGTGCCCCTGGGTGGAAGTCATCAAGCGCTCCACCTGCATTGAAGGTGCCCGTCGGGCCCTTGCCCGCGCAAAGGTGCACTGGGGCAGGCTGGATGCTGAGAGGCTTATCACAGACACGCCGCCGGCGGTCAAGGAGTATCGCACGCCTGAAATGTACTATAAGAGTGTCCTGAAGGGTGCCCGCAAGCTTGCGGATGAGTGCCCCAAAGATGTAATTATTGAGTAAACTCGCAATGTGTTATCCTATGCGCTGAAAACTTTGTTCATATGCGCTAAGCAACGCTTATTGATTTAAAATATTACCTTCTGTGCGGGCCCCCATGCCACGATTGCTGGGGTGTTCGGGATAAACTTGAGCACTCTTGTTCCCATTTTTGGGTCCATCGAGGGAGGCGCTCAACACAACGAACAAGGCAACCAGACTTATAATGCTTGAACACTCTCACTTAGCCATAGAATTCTATAATTTTAAATTTCGGTGAAGCCCCTAGTATTCGGAAGACCGAGTTCGGGGCGCTATCCACGCCTAGGCCGGACACAGCCGGTTCCTTGCTCGAAGTGGCATAAGTCTTTAGGGACTCGAAAAGACCTCTCGAACAGCGACCAGTCTCTCGCCTTATCATGACATCAGTTTAGCTTTCTCCACTGAGGCGCTCGCCCAGCTCAACCGGGGTGCAATCGCAGTGGTTCTCCCAGTGCTACCTTAGCCGACAGAACGGAACGTAAGGTACCAGAACATGGGAGCCCGGCAAACCCAACTATTGACCCAAGACATGATTCGGAGCCGATGCATATAATGCTATAAGTTCGGGGTGCCGCACTTGTGAAAGTGTTTGGACTTATCACACCATAATGCGGGGAACACAAGCCCCTGGTGTATTCTACCGTACCAAAATGTACGGGTGCAAGATGTCATTAATGAACATATATGTAAAAAAAGGGAATGCAATTATAGGCAAAAAGTGATGCATTGTTTATTCAAGGAATTCTGCTATGAGTGCAGGATGATACAAATAGTGCGGTAAGCAAGGGGTTGGAATAGTTAAACAAGTCCCCATCCAGGGATGGGGCTGCGGACTGGTGTATTTAACAAATTTAATGCTCATAATGGAGACCACCTGAGTGTTCGTTGTAGCCTTTGTCTCTCCCTGGTTGTTGCATCGTGAGTTCGGTAGATCTACTGCCAGACAGGGCCTCTAGTGAACGGAGTCCTGTAAAAAAAAGGAAGAAAAAAGAGTGACACACTTGGGAGCCCCTGGTGTGGTTAAGCCGCACTCTGGGCCTGTCGTGGTCGTGCCCCTCCCCCATGCCCATGGTATCTCTAGAGCGTAGTAATGTGCGCGAAGAGCTGTTCTTGCAATCATGCGAGGGCTGGGGTTGGGGCCGCATTGCTACGCGTGCTCGGAACGTGCCAGGTGGTCTTGATTGATGTTACTCCGGGCGCGTTTGGCCATGTCCGGTCGTTTAACGGCCGGACTCGAAAATTGCCTTAAAAGGCTGCTCAGATTTCGCCGAGAGCCGCTGTGTGTTCCTCTGTTCGGAGGGAGCATTCAGTATTTCCGTTGTCCGTGATGACTCCACGAGGGCCTGGCATCTTGAGCTTGAGGTATGCATACTGTGGCACCGCGTTGAACTTTGTAAAAGCAGTTCGTCCGAGCAGAGCGTGATAGCCGCTGCGGAACGGGACTATGTCGAAGATTATCTCCTCGCTTCGGAAGTTATCCGGGGATCCGAAGACCACTTCGGCAGGTGAGCTGTACAATTGGCCTCAACACCTAGTATGACGCCTTTGAAGGTCGTCTTTGTAGGTTTAATCCTTGAGGGGTCTATGCCCATCTTGCGCACTGTATCCTGATAAAGCAGGTTCAGGCTGCTGCCGCCCTCGATCAGGACTCTAGTGAGGTGAAATCCATCGACGATTGGGTCTAAGACCAATGCGGCGAACCCACCATGACGGATACTGGTAGGGTGGTCCCTTCGATCGAAAGTGGTTGGGCAAGAGGACCATGGATTGAACTTCGGGGCGACTGGCTCCATCACGTATACATCCCTAAGTGCACGCTTCCGCTCCCGCTTGGGTATATGGGTTGCGTATATCAAGTTTACCGTCCAAACTTGTGGGGGAAGCCCTTCTGTCCTTTGCTGTTCGGTGGCCGGGTCTCTTCCTCGTCGCCGCTGTGCAGCCTCTTGTCATTGTTTTCGGCGATTAACTTGCCTGCCTGCTTGAATATCCAACAATCTCTGTTAGTGCGATTAGCTGGCTTTTCGGGGGTGCCATGTATCTGGCAAGAGCGGTCGAGTATTCGGTCTAAATTGGACGGACCCGGAGTAGTTCTTTTGAATGGCTTCTTCTGCTGACCGGGTTTAGAGCCTCTGAATCCGGCGTTGACTTCCGTATCCTCATTGGTATCACCGTTAACGCGGCGTTTGTTTTTGTTTCGACGTGACCTGCCATTGTGGTCCTTAGTATCGGGACTACCAGCGTTTTTGCTGAGGTTGTTGCTGCAAGCTAGCCAGCTATCTTCTCCCGCGTAGAAGTGGGTCATGAGTGATGTGAGGGCTGCCATGGATTTCGGCTTTTCCTGTCCTAGGTGCCGGGCCATCCACTCATCGCGGATGTTATGTTTGAAGGCTGCGAGGGCCTCTGCATCCGGACAGTCGACGATTTGATTTTTCTTTGTTAAGAACCGTGTCCAGAACTGTCTGGCCGATTCGTCTGGCTGCTGAATTATGTGGCTTAGGTCATCGGCGTCTGGTGGTCGCACGTATGTGCCCTGGAAGTTGTCGAGGTATGCGGCTTCCAGGTCCTCCCAACACCCAATTGACTCTGCGGGCAAGCTGTTAAGCCAATGCCGAGCTGGTCCTTTAAGCTTGAGTGGGAGATACTTGATGGCGTGGAAATCGTCACCGCGGGCCATGTGGATATGAAGGAGATAATCTTCGATCCAAACTGCGGGGTCTATTGTGCCATCGTAGGATTCAATGTTCACGGGTTTAAACCCTTCAGGGATTTGATGATCCATTACTTCGTCAGTGAAGCATAGTGGTTGTGCGGCGCCTCTATATTGAGCAATATCACGACGTAGCTCAAGAGAGCGTTGTCTGCTGTGTTCGGCCCGGTCGGAGTTGCTGTATCCGGCGCGACGGTAGTCGTCGTGGGTCATGGGGCACCCACGTGATCCATAGATAGATCTGGATTGTCTTGCCTTGTCCTCTAATATATCCCGCAAGTCCGGCGCATTCCCTCGTGGCTTAGTACTTTTCGAGCAGTGCCGGGGTACGGTCCTGATGGAGGGCCTGGATGCCTCTCTGTTGCGACCACGGGGTGGTCGGTCTGCCGTATTGTGCACTGGTGATGAAGGTTTGTATGCTTCTTCCTCTAGTCGGGGGAGCAACTTGCGTTTTGGGTAGCTCTTGGAGGGGCGTTCGAGTTCATACTCTTGACGCGAGGACCTCACCCATCCGTCGGCGGCAGGTCTTGATCAGCTTGAAGTCTGTTGCTGCTTTTTCTTGAGCTATTTGCCGTGGTGATAAGCCTGCGTTTAAAACGCTCTTGTTCGACGGGATCCTCCGCACGCAATTAATTGCGTCGTTGAGGCTTTCCTCGTCTCCGGAGGGAGGCATGTAGTTTTCATCCTCCTCGTCTGCCGCTCTCTCTCGAGGGCTGGCTTCCCCGTCCTCCTGTGCTGAATCTTGCTGGAGGGGGTTGTCTTCGGCACTCTCTGGGGTGTTATTATCTCCGGTGCCGGAATCTCCATTCTTACTATGGCGGGATTTAGAGCGGCGCCGCTGACGTCGGCGCTTGGTCTGTTTCTTAGAAGAATCTGCCTCCACTGCTTCTTCGCCGTCCCCATCCTTTGGGGTGTCCACCATGTATATGTCGTATGATGAGGTGGTCTTCAAGTGCCCTGTAGGTGCTGGTTCTTGATCGTCTCCGGCATCGTCGTCCATACCGTCGATGTCTTCGGAGTCGTAGTCTAGCATGTCGGTTAGATCGTCGACAGTGGCTACAAAGTGGGTGGTGGATGGGCTTTGAATTTCTTCGTCGTCCGCATCCCAACCATCCTGACCGCAGTCCGACCAGGGTCCTCCTAATAATGAGAGATGCTTTAGCGAATTTAGGATGTCGCCAACGGGTGAGTGCTGAAAGATGTCCGCGGCGGTGAACTCCATGATCGGCGCCCAATCGGATTCGATTGGCAGGGGCGCAGGAGGTTCGTAGTCCGGCAAGGAGTCTGGCGCCTCGGAGCCACGAGCTTTATAAGGGACAAGGTCAGCATTCGGCTCCATCACCGTAGAAGTTGCAGCTCCCGAGGCGGTGTCCAGCCACCTGTCCTCGATCTGCACGGTCTGCTCCGAACTATGGGTCAGAGCAGACCCGTGTGGGGCCTCCAGGGCACTGTCCGGCGGCAGAGCTAAATCATGCCCATCATGACAGCGCGGCACGCTCGGTTGTGGCTCGAATCCATCGAAGATCAAGTCTCCGCGGATGTCGGCCGTGAAGTTTAGGCTTCCAAACCTGACCTGATGGCCAGTGGTGTAGCTTTCGATCTGCTCCAGATGGCCAAGTGAATTGGCCCGCAGTGCGAAGCCACCGAATACGAAGATCTGTCCGGGGAGAAAAGTCTCACCCTGGACGGCGTTGTTGTTGATTGAAGAAGCCATCAAGCCTATCAGTGACGACACAGAGGAACTCTCAATGAAAGCACCAATGTCGGTGTCAAAACAGGTGGATCTCGGGTAGGGGGTACCGAACTGTGCGTCTAGGCGGATGGTAACAGGAGACAAGGGACATGATGTTTTTACCCAGGTTCGGGCCCTCTCGATGGAGGTAAAACCCTACTCCTGCTTGATTGATATTGATGATATGGGTAGTACAAGAGTGGATCTACCACAGATCAAGGAGGCTAAACCCTAGAAGCTAGCCTATGGTATGATTGTTGTAATGGTTGTGTGTCCTATGGACTAAAACCCTCCGGTTTATATAGACAACAGAGAGGGCTAGGGTTACACAGAGTCGGTGACAATGGTAGGAGATCTACATATCTGTATTGCCAAGCTTGCCTTCCACGCCAAGGAAAGTCCCATCCGGACACGGGACGAAGTCTTCAATCTTGTATCTTCATAGTCTTGGAGTCCGGCTGACGATGATAGTCCGGCTATCCGGACACCCCCTAATCCAGGACTCCCTCACATAGTATCTCAACCAAAAGCAAACCAAGTTTAAAACCACCAAATAAAGCAATAGAGAACAAAAGCAACACTCTCTCTCCGAAGCCTATGATCTATACATTTTTCTCCCCCTTTGGCAACAAGTTACCACAAAGTTCATAGAAAATGCATAGTGCTAGATCGACTCTCAGGCTTGATCTTCTGGTGGTGGTGTCCTGATGACTCCAAGGACGAAGGCTTCAGTTGAAGTAGAGGGTGTTGGAGTGGATGCTGGAGCTGATTGCACCGGGCCCGAAGGGCGGGGGCTGGTGCTGAAGTTGTTGCTCTAGTGTCTGTCACTGGCACTGCAACTGACCTCTGGGCTTTGGGCACTCTGGAAAACACATTTGTGGTAGTCTTGCCCTGCTTCTCCTGCATGTCCTCCTGCAGCTGCTTCTGTGACGACCAATCTCGCCACTTTGACATCAAGGTCATGGAATTTGAGTTCCATGATTCTCTCAAGGCTCTCCTGATTCTGAGTGAGGGTGGCCAGTCCCTTCTCAATCCTCAGTGTTGATGCTATCAAGTAACCAAGTTGCTCCTGTTTGGTTTTCAAGAAGTATTCAGATGCCTCCTCTTGAGTTGGCAACTTGGCAGCCTTCTCCTTCTTTGCCTTCTCCTTCTTCTCCTGAGCTTGAACTGATTGTGGATCATTTTCATTCATGACAACCTCATTGTCCTCAAAGTCTGGATAGAGTGGAAAGTGTTCCTTATCCAATTGATATTTCCCTGTGCCCATCTTTGAGTTGATCAATTCCTGAATCTGAGGTGCATATCCACAACTCCTCTTCTGATCTGCTGCAGTCCTCTTAATTGTTTCAATCATCAGGCTCATGACTTTGAACTTCTGTGGCACATCAAACACATGCAACATGTTGATGGCATGCCCTCTGATCATGTTATGGTCACCAGACTTGGGCAACAGTGTGTGCCTCAGAATCCAATTAATGGTTGGCAACCCTGACAGCAGAAAGTGAACTGATCCAAACTTGTGAGTCTCTACTGCCTTGTCTGGAATCTCCTTGTACATGTGAGCCTTGGAGTTGTGATCCATCTTCTTCTTTGCATAGATATCCAGGTCATCCTCATTTTCCTTGGGGGCATTTATCAGACTTGCCCATTCCTCAACAGTGGATTGGTACCTTGTACCTTCAGACATCCAAACAATTCTTCCATCTGGGTAAAAATGTGATGTGGAGTAGAACTGCATGATAAGCTCATCATTCCAGTGGGTGAACTTCTGTCCAACAAAATCAGCAACTCCACAAGCAACAAAGCTTTCTTGCACTTTAGGATAGTGCTCTTCATTGTCCTTGATGTAGGTCCAGTCGACCCACCTCATGTCACAAACTATAGGCTTCTTGTCCAGCAGAATTGTTTCATAAAAGTCTTGCTGTTCCTTTGTATGGAACCTGTAGTCAATAGCAGTTCTTCTCCTTGATGCATATGGATCTTCCATCCTCCACAATCTCAGTCCTGAATCCTTCCTGATTCTCATGTCCTCAGCCACAGGATGGGCATCATTGTGGTCTGGTATCTTGGGCTTGAGCTTTCTTAGGACCTGTCCTTCTTCATCCTCTTCTTCAGCAACATTTGGCACTGGGGCCTTGTTCTTCTCAGCGGCTGGAATAATCCTAGTATTACTCTCTGGAACTTGCTTGGCCTTGGAGGTAGCTTTGGGTGCTTCCTTGGGCTTAGATGTTGCAGCCCCTGATCTGATTGCATCACCCATAAGCTTAGGTGCCTTAGGTGCTGGTGCATCAACCTCTTCCTCTTCTTCAGAATCTTTTCTCATAGAGGGTTTTCCAAGGACCTTGGCAGTTGTGGTTCTTGCTCTCTTCTTTTTCTTGTCCTGAGCACCATCATCCTCTAATTCAATTGTGAACTTCATAGTTTCACCAGTGGGGACTTTCTGAGGTTTGGAAGAAGTGACTTTCTTCTCAGGTGCCTCTTTGGGTTGAGTTTGAGCTGGCACTTGAGTGGACTTTCTTGCTTTAGGCATAGGTGTCCTCTTGGCAGGAACTTTCTTCTTCAGACCTGGCTTAGTGCTATGTGTAGAGCTATATTCCTTCTTGAGCACTACTTTCTTGGAAGTAGCCTCATCTTCCTCAGCTTTGTAATCTTCATCTTCTGAGTCTGATGTTCTTTTCCTCCTTTGCCTAGTAGCAGCCTTAGGCAAATTGCTAGGAGTACTTCTACTCCCTTCATCTGTAGTTGAGGGACTAGTGCCCTCACTCAAGTCCATCTGCTCTTTTGACCTGTTACTCGTGTCACTCCGTCCGACATGCCGATCACTTGATTCTGCTGACCTGTGAAGAGTTATAGATGAGATAGAATAGACGAGCATCACAAAATGCAGAGATTTTTGCAAAAGAATGATTCGAAAATTCAGTTTTAGTTTTCCACAGAAAGCATTTCGGATCAACCGATTTTCAAACTCGGTGATACTGAAGCAGTTTTGGAACCTAAACTGATGATCCAGGTTGGACCGAGTCACAGTTCGGTGGCACCGAGACTGCTATGGTTTCACAGAATCCTCAAATCGGTCGCACCGATTAGTAATTCTCGGTCAGACCGAGAGTCACTAGTGCAATGGCATAAGCCAAATCGGTGAGACTAAGTTTTTCAACTCGGTGGGTCCGAGATGGTTTCTGCGGAAACCTAACCCTAAAAATTTGAATCTCATCTAATCTATGGACTACTTTGGCTGGATAGAAGTGTTTCAATCGTGGCAAGATTCATTAAGAATACAATGTGCTAGGAATCAGATGTGGATAGCACAAAGATTGAGTCCATACCCTAACTTGGCGGTGGACTCGCTACGGCGGCAACGGCGGGGACGAAATCCGTTGAAGGCGGCGGAGACCAGCGACAGGAGGCTGCTGACGATGAGGATACGATCCGGAGACCTCTGATGGCAGAGCGAGCTATTGCCGGGCGAAGGGTTTTGGAGAAATTTCCAAAATTTTGCCCGTGGCTATATATAGCGCAACCTCAGCCGGTGTGACCGAGTGGAACAACTCGGTGGCACCGAGATGCATAACGTGTGCAAGATTCTGACCGTCGGTGAGACCGAAAAGTTCAAATCGGTTGCACTGAGATTGAAAACTCAAATCAACTTAGTGATCTCGGTAGGAACGAAATGGAGGAATCGGTCAGACCGAGAGTCACAAAGAGGTTTTGGAAGTTTAAGTCTATGACGAATCGGGGACTCCGAGTGCTCCTCACACAGAGTGGTTCGAATCTGACTTGATCAAATTTTGTGATGTAGCATGAATAGAGTTTGAGCTGAGGAAAGCATAGATAGCTAAAGAAGGTTCTTAGGCATTCTTGTCCATCCACTTGGCAAAAAGAAAAGAGACCAAACAATCAAACAACAAGTGGATGTCCTTGAATGAGTAAAATATGCACCAACATGCTCACACAATAAGATGGCAAATGAAATATGTGGCAAAGCATGCACAACCAATTCTAGCATCTATCAAACAATTGTCGATGACTAGGTCATCTATATATGAGTATATTGACTTAGGAGTCAAATGAGAACATTTGATCATAGGTCATACTCATCGTTTAAGCTCAAGTGGGGTTACCACTTTTACATAATGCATTGATGTGTTCACACCATTAGAGTTGCTTTGACTCAATTCTTAGAGTTAAGCCCCCCCTAGATGTGAGATCCCCCCTTAGAGGGGTAAACTAACCTTGGGTTTTGTCGATGATGACTTCATGTAGGTGTTGAAGATGTATATGCTCAATGTTGATGTAGATCATTTGGAGCAATCCTTTGGAGTGAGTTGCACTTTCAACTTACCTACATGGGTTAGTCCCACAAGGAACAAACAAGAATATCCATAGACATAGAGTGATGCACACACAAGATGATGTCCATGAAATCATTAGGTTACCTTGTCCCTTGCCTTACCAACATGAGGGTTTGTGACTCCTTGAACTAGTGCAAGATGTGGAAGTTGATTGCACTTGTTCTTGCCAAAATAATATAAGTGAAGAATGTTGGCGGAGTCACCCTCAAGAACTCTCTAGTTCTTCTTCTTCGGGATCCACATCATCTTGATGGGAATCCTTGGAGTTGTAGTTGTACTTGATGAAGTAGAACTTGACGTAGTCTTAGGGACCCACTTGAACGAGGCTTTAGGTGCTTCTTCAAATGAATCAATTTCTTCTTGAAGCTTGTCTTTGCCTTTGTTCTTGTGGTCTTGTGGTGGAAGATCATCTTGAGCTTGTGTTCCCTTGAAGAAAGTAGGATCATACTTCTCTTGTTGAGGAACAAACTTCGTCTTGGGGTATTGATCTTCTTCCCACTCAACCCCATTGGCATTGAACTTTCGTTCAAAACCAACACCTCGATTCTTCCGGTGCCTTCCTTGCTTGCGTACAATTTCCTCGAATTGCTTACTCCTGGCAAGGCTCTTGTAAACACCTTTCTCTATAATTCCCTTCAATAAGCTATTTTCTTGCTCAAGTGTAACTTGGCTAAGAGAATCATTAGTGGAATCAAGAGAACTACTAGAAGCAACAATATTGGATTTGACATTATTATTGTTACTACTAGAGGAAGTATCTTTCTTGTACTTGTTAATAGACTTGACTTGAGGCATGTAAGTAGATAAGAGTAAACGCTTGGCAATATAAGAAGAACTTTGCTTGCGGAGATCATCATTGATTGCTTTTAAGAACTCATGCTCTTGCTCAAGATTGAGCTTTTCAAAGCGTAACTTCTCATGAGCCCTTAAAAGTTCTCGATGATCTTCATAGATAGTTTCATGAACCAACTTAAGAGTGTTTAGTCCTTTAGTTAGAGGCTCAATCTTCTCCTTGTCATTGTAATTCGTTTTATCTTGATTTGCATGATTAATTGACGTTTCATCATAGTACTCATCACTAGAGTTGTCAACAAGTAAATCATCATCCACAAGCAAGTCATCTTCATCACTATTGAAATCAACATACTCGGGATGTGTTGCCTTTGTACCTTTGGCCATGAAGCATCTTCCAACACCTTCATTTGGTGAATCAAATATGTCGTAGGAGTTGGTTGACACAAGTGCTAGACCGGCAACACCTTCATCTTGAGTATATTCGGAGTCGGGGTGATAGCTTCTCTCAGAGTGATTGTTGGAGTCGGAGCTGGATACCCATTCACCAACATGAGCTTGATGTCTTCGTTTTGTGTAGCTCCTTGATGACTTGTCCTTCCTTTCCGAATCCTTGCTTATCCGTGAGGTTCTTCGTTCATAACGATCATCTCTACTCCTCTCTCTTGGTGGTGATTCTTCTCTTTTGCTCCTTCTTCTTGGAGAATCTTCTCTTCTTTTGTAGGGTGTCGTACACTCATTTGAGTAGTGTCCGGGTCTCCCACAATTGTAGCAATTGCGCTCTCGACTAGAAGATCTCTTGTCATTGTAAGACCTTGACTTGGAGCTTCTTTCTTTGCTTCTACTCTTGTAGAATTTGTTGAAGTTCTTCACCATTAAGCTCAATTCTTCATTGAAGGTTTGTTTCTCACTTGATGATGTGGGGGCTTCACTTGAGGCTTCGTATGCACCACTTGACTTGTTGTGAAGTTCCTCCTTATCCTTGAGTGACATCTCATGAGCAACAATTCTTCCAATGTCTTCCGTTGGCTTCAGATCTTTGTAGTTTGGCATCATTTGAATCAATGTGCACATGGTATCATACTTACCATCCAATGCTCTTAGGATTTTCTTGATGATGAATTTGTCGGTCATCTCTTCACTCCCTAAGCCGGCAATCTCATTTGTGATAAGAGCAAGCCTAGAGTACATTTCAGCGACACCTTCACCATCCTTCATTTTGAACTTGTCAAGCTGACTTTGGAGCACATCCAACTTGGATTCCTTGACGGACCCGGTACCTTCATGCATATCAATCAAAGTATCCCAAATTTCCTTTGCATTCTCTAGACGGCTGATTTTGTTGAATTCTTCGGGGCATAATACGTTGAAGATGATATCGCAAGCTTGAGCGTTGTATTGGAGCATCTTCAATTCTTCCGCATTAGCTTCACAGTTTGGTTCTCTCCCATCAAAGAATTCACCTTGCAAGCCAATACAAATAATTGCCCAAACGTCGGGGTTATGTCCAAGAATATGCATTTTCATCTTATGCTTCCAACTAGCAAAATTAGTACCATCAAAGTAAGGACCTCTACGGTGATAATTTCCCTTTCTATACGCCATACTCTCCTAGGTTGTGAAACCAAGGCTATGACCACCAAAAGCTATGGAAATCAAAGCAAATGGAGACCAAAGCTCTGATACCACTTGTAGGACCTTGAAGTATGTCTACAGACAGGGGGTGATTAGACTACTTGACCAATAAAAACTTAACCTTTTCCCAATTTTAGAGTTTGGCAGTTTTTAGCTATTTTAGGACAAGTCAAGCAATCATCACACTAATCAAGCAAGCATGCAAAGAGTATATAGGCAGCGGAAAGTAAAGCATGCAACTTGCAAGAAAGTAAAGGGAAGGGTTTGGAGGATTCAAACGCAATTGGAGACACGGATGTTTATGGCATGGTTCCGATAGGTGGTGCTATCGTACATGCACGTTGATGGAGACTTCAACCCACGAAGGGTAACGGCTGCGCAAGTCCACGGAGGGCTCCACCCACGAAGGGTCCACGAAGAAGCAACCTTGTCTATCCCACCATGGCCATCGCCCACGAAGGACTTGCCTCACTAGCAGTAGATCTTCACGAAGTAGGCGATCTCCTTGCCCTTACAAACTCCTTGGTTCAAGTCCACAATCTTGTCGGAGGCTCCCAAGTGACACCTAGCCAATCTAGGAGACACCACTCTCCAAGAAGTAACAAATGGTGCGTTGATGATGAACTCCTTGCTCTTGTGCTTCAAATGATAGTCTCCCCAACACTCAACTCTCTCTCATAGGTTTTGGATCTGGTGGAAAGAAGATTTGAGTGGAAAGCAACTTGGTAAGGCTAGAGATCAATATTCATATGGTAGGAATGGAATATCTTGGCCTCAACACATGAGTAGGTGGTTCTCTCTCAGAAATGGTAAGTTGGAAGTGTAGGTTTGTTCTGATGGCTCTCTCCACGAATGAAGAGGAGGTGGAGGGGTATATATAGCCTCCACACAAAATCTAACCCTTACACACAATTTACTAAACTCGGTGGGACCGAATCGTTAAACTCGGTCGGACCGATTTAGTAAACCTAGTGACCGTTAGTGATATTCGGTGGGACCGACATACATCTCGGTGAGACCAATTCGATTAGGGTTAGGGCATAACGTAATCTTGGTAAGACCGATTACACAAACTCGGTGAGACCAATTTGGTAATAAGCTTTCTAGAGAGTTGGTCTGGTATAGTCGGTGGGACCGATTTGCTCTTTTCGGTGAGACCGAAATGTTACAAAAAGGAAACAGAGAGTTTACATTGCAATCTCGATGGGACCGATCGCTCACTTCGGTTAGACCGAAACGTTACGAAGGGAAATAGAGAGATTACAACCCCATCTCGGTGAGACCGAGATCCCTATCGATAAGACCGATTTGCTTAGGGTTTGTGGCAGTGGCTATGACTTTTGGAATCGGTGGCGCCGGATAGGAAGAATCGATGTGACCAATTTTGGCTTTGGGTTTAGGTCATTTGTGGATGTGGGAAAGTAGTTGAGGGTTTTGGAGCATATCACTAAGCACATGAAGCAAGAGGCTCATTAAGAAACACTTCATCCCTCCTTGATAGTATTGGATTTTCCTATAGACTCAATGTGATCTTGGATCACTAAAATATAAAATGAAGAGTCTTGAGCTTTTGAGCTTGAGCCAATCCTTTGTCCTTAGTATTTTGAGGGATCCAATTTCATCATCCATGCCATGCCATCCATTGAGCTTTCCTGAAATAATAGTCTTGGAATAGCATTAGCTCAATGAGCTATATGTTGTTATGAATTACCAAAACCACCAAGGGATAGTTACACTTTCAAGAGGCGAGCGAGGTCAGGGCGGGGTCGGCTGGCGGAGGTGGGCTCGAGCAGTTGGTAGCAGTGGCAAAAGGAGGGCGACGGCGGCAGCTAAAGCAGCAGCGGGGGAGGTGTGCGCCGACGGGCATAGGAGCGAGGCGAGGAGGGCCGCGGGTACATGTAGAGGGTGCGGTCGACAGGTTGCCGCGGGTGCCGTTTCGAGCGGCGCGACAAGCTGCGGGCGATTGCCGCGTGGTTGAGCGCGAGCGCGGTGACCGTAGGGAGGGAAGATGGGGTCGGACGGGGAGGTCCTCACCGGCCCTGTAGTTGTGCAAGGGTATGCTCGATGGAGGGACCGGAGATGCGTTTCCGGCGACGGTGCGGCAGATGGCGACGTCGCGGGCCCTTTCCGGTCCAGGAACGGGGAGGGGAATGAGGACGACGGCGAACGACGGGGAAGCAGACCGGTGGGGAAGTCCGGCGAGGCGGCGCGTGCTCCTGGCGGCGGCGGGCGACGGCGTCGATGGCCTCCTCCTCTTGATCCCGATCCAATCGGGAGAGAGGGGGCAGAGATATTTTGCGGGGGGGGGGGGAGTGAATAAGGGGAGTGGGGGGGTGGCCGGCTGGGCCTGGTGGGTTGGCCCAGTGGAGCTGATGGCCTGCTGGGCCGAAGCCCGGGGGTTCCTCCTTTTGTTTTTTTGTTTTTGTAATTTCTTTCTTTTATTTATTTGTCTTTTCTGTTATATTTAATTTAAAGCACTTAGGCACTTTGTAAAATTATGTTTTCTTCACTATAACTACCTAAGTGATATTAGGCACTACCCGAACATTTTTGTTATTACTTTTGAAAACTTTTATTATTTACCAAACCTTGAATTTGAGTTTTGGACCGGTTTTGATCTAACGATAGATTAGCAACAGTAACGGAGGTAACATGGCACCATTAGCGTCGGATTACTGTAGCTTAATTGCCCGGGCGTCACAATTCTCCTCCACTACAAGAAATCTCGTCCCGAGATTTAAGCGGTGGAGTAAGGGGGGAGGTGCTGGTAGCGAAAAACCTAACGAGTTTTCTCGGTCTTGGCTGCCCTTTCGAAGAGGTTGATCCCTTTCTTTGATGTCTTCATTTCTCTGCTTCAAGTCACCATGATCAAGTCGTCATCCTTTCTTCGGGATCTCCATCGTCCTACGAAAGAATAAAGGTGGTGGGTATTCCGGGGGAGCAAACCTCTGCAAGGTTGACTATCGGGTCTATAACATCGGGGAAGGTGGCGGGAGTAACTCTCGAATTGAAACTTAAGAAATTATCGGGATCAAAGTAAGAAGGCGCAAAATAGAAGTTTCAAGCGCATACGCAATTGTTCAATGCGTAGTTAGAAGGTGAAAGGGTCCCAGGGCAACGTGAATAAGTATTGCGTCTGATACCAGAATAGATCACTAGCAATGTGGCTCGCGAATTGCATACGAAGCCAAGCGTGAGGATTAACTTTGGAAACAGGGTGTACCGGAGAGTCAGGTTTTGATCGTGGGACCTGTGTGTTATGGGCCCACCATGTGGGTTAAAAGTTGGAAGGGTGGTGACATCTTGCACGATCATGTAAGCAAGGCATGTCAGAGGATAGTCTGTCGGTTATGTCGGCAACAACATCAGTACCAAGGGCGAGGGATGAAGAGAACCATTTTCCTGCTCGTTAAACAAGGCGGACCAATAGGTGGAGTTCTCATCCATCGGCGGTTACCGGAAAGTCATCAACAGTAGAAACGGGGTCTTGCTGACAGAACGGTACACCGAGGGGTTTTCATAAGTAGGAGAATATTACTACTTAGATCATATAGATCACAAGAAAGGTTAAACAGCCCCATGGAAGGGAAAATGTGATCATCAGATTAAACAACAACGGAAAGGAAAATGTGTTAAAACACATATTTCAGTGGTATTTCCTTCCCAAGGACAAACAGAGTATGATATCCGTGACAGGATATAATGTAGAAAACCCTCTAGGTAGGGGGAGAGAAATTGTCATGACATTACCCATGCAATAGTGTTTGGATAATTGAGCAAGAAACATTTAGCATTGGGCTTCAAATGTTCTTGAAAATTGGAGTACCATAGACATGCTTCGAGATAGCATTGACATGGTCAACAAGTGAAGGTCAGACTTCGGATACACGTAGAATCCATCAGGAACAACTTGTAGAATAAGTTTTACAATTTCCTCATGGAAGAATGGATAGCCTTGCTAAAAAGGGAGTTATAATAATGGGTCCTCCGGTCAGGTGTGCTAGGCATGACATCATCTTATCGGGTCATATAAAGACCAACGTTATAATTCTTGGAAATATGTTCCAACCATCATATCAAGGTACAACACAAAACATGAACAAGTTTGTGTTGGAGGGAAAGAAATAATGTTGTCGATAATAACACAACTCATCAAGGGGTAAGGATGGTACTTGTCATCATGAATTTGATTGATATTCTGGAAGGAGTCAAAATGTGATGCTTACGACAAATTTTGTCGAGAGGCTCCACGAAGAAGCAATCGAACAGCGACTGCATCAAGCAAAAGGAGTGTTGTAGCGAAAGATTTTTGGAACCAAGGATACGTCTCCAGCTCGGGATCGAGCTTGCTGCTCGAGGTGAAACGATAAGACAAGGGAGATCGACGTAAGCTTAGCTCATCGCCGAAAGTGGTGCTCCGGAAATAAGGACCAGGTAGCATAGTTAAAAGCGGCATGACAAGGATATAGCCAAACAGGCTAGGAATGACATGATTGAGTTCAAACTCGTAAGTAATGAAGGTTACCAAGAGTTGCTTAATCGCGATGCGGACTCGGGTCAGTTATTGGTGTCTTTGAGTGTTAAATAACTCAGAGCCCATGAAAAATTGGAATCAATCAGAATGTAGCACTTGATGAAGAACTCATATGAAGTTATGCAGTTCCGTGATAATCTTGAGATACCAGGGGGGTAATACTCGAGGACAAATCAAAGTAGAGGTTGGACTGGGGTATTACTCTACAGAAGACAAGTGCTTAAACTTGCACGAGAAATGGTATTTAAATGAGAACATGGTCGGAAACCTTGATCATAAATGATCGAACCACGGATACAGGATGAACTTATAACAAGGGGGTAACTATTTTTACAAGCAGCTTCCATGATAAGTTATACATCGTGTCCATGGGCATGAACGCAAGGTTCAAGGTCGACTCCCACTTGTTCAATGTATAACCTCCCATTCACTTCTCACTTCGATAAAGGCATTAGTGTTGAAAGTTTTACCTGGTGTAATACGAGATGAGTATGACTCGTGAAAACTTTCGAGTTCACACATATTAAGGAAGGCATAGGTTCAACCCGTCAGGGTATCATGGAAACATATACCACAAGCTTCAATAGTAAATAACACAAGCTCGATAGTAGAGCATGGTTGACAAAAACAGAGGATACAATTTACCAAAGGCATTATGTATTAGGGAAATAACTTCTCGAGGTATTTGTATACGAAGGACACTGTCGGATGACATTTCAACAAAGGATCGGACGGTCCTTAGTGAAACTGACGTGAGTATCCACACACAACCAGAGGAAGAAACAAAGCGAAGGCATTGGATTATAGAAGCAACTGACTAAATCAAAGCTCACATGTAAAGGAATTATGATTACCAAAAATCAAAGGATCAGAAGCAAACGTCCTGATTAAGGATGGATAAGTTGAGTAAGCTTAGGGGTAAAATCGACAACAATTTGATTGGTCGAGATCAAGCTCATGTTTAAAGTGACGTCTGAGTCGGAAAGATAATTTAAAAGGATCAACTGATGATTGCGTCATTCGCACTCATGTTGAATCAATAGGATTGAAATGACGGTGCCTAAGGATACAAACGAATATTGCCAGACATATGGAAAGCATCCACAATGCAAGCAGACAAGTATTGCAGAGCAATAAGCTACTAAGGATTTTTTGGAGGATCGAATAGTATTTCGAAGACCGTTGTGGAACACATGAACAATGGTGAAAGAACGGATACTCGGTAGTGTGAGGAATTATCCATAGGGGGTATTGATGTGGCAAAGATCTGCAATGCAATGGCTCAAAAGATTCTTAAAAGTCAAAGAACAATTCGATGCATCTTGTAATAACAAGAGCAGCTAAGGATGAATGTAACAATGGCAAGGGTAATAAGTTATCCATAAGGATTTATCGATGGTAGGGAATTGAAAAAGAAGTGGGCACAAAGTCTCGAGAGAACTTCAACGAGTATCTTCGGAATCTTCTGGTGTAGCAAACGATCATCGTGAGTGAGGAGCTCTCCAGGAGAAAGTATTTTTGAGAACCTAAAGTTAGTTTTGTTTTTAGCAAAATCATTTAACCCGAATAGAAGAGAGATAAGAGTCCTAGAGTATAGGTCGAGGAATAAAATATCCTAATACCACCCAATGGTGACGTGGGCCCGTAAGGCACACAGCCATGTTAGTAAAAGTTTTTGCAATGTCTAGACTCGACTTCTGCCAACGAGTGTGGAAGGGGGATTCCTACAGGCAGTCGGCTCTGATACCAACTTGTGACGCCCCCGATTCAATCGTACACTAATCATGCACGCAAACATGTACGATCAAGATCAGGGACTCACGGGAACATATCACAACACAACTCTAAAAACATAAATAAGTCATACAAGCATCATAATACAAGCCAGGGGCCTCGAGGGCTCGAATACAAGTGCTCGATCATAGACGAGTCAGCGGAAGCAACAATACCTGAGTACAGACATAAGTAAACAAGCATGCCTTAAGAAGGCTAGCACAAACTGGGATACAGATGGATAGAGGCGCAGGCCTCCTGCCTGGGATCCTCCTAAACTACTCCTGGTCATCGTCGGTGACACCGCACGTAGTAGTAGGCACCTCCGGTGTAGTAGGATTAAATCATCGACGGTAGCATCTGCTCTGGCTCCGACATCTGGTTGCGACAACCAGGTAGAAGGGAAATGGGGAAAAGAGGGAGAAAAGCAACCGTGAGTACTCATCCAAAGTACTCGCAAGCAAGGAGCTACACTACATATGCATGGGTATATGTGTAAAGGGCCATATCGTTGGACTGAACTGCAGAATGCCAGAATAAGAGGGGGATAGCTAATCCTATCGAAGACTACGCTTCTGGCAGCCTCCGTCTTGCAGCAAGTAGAAGAGAGTAGACTGAAGTCCTCCAAGTAGCATCGCATAGCATAATCCTACCCGGCGATCCTCCCCTTGTCTCCCTATGGAAAAGCGATCACCGGGTTGTCTGTGGAACTTGTCTGGGTGTATTTTATTAAGTATCCAGTTCTAGTTGTCATAAGGTCAAGGTACAACTCCGGGTCGTCCTTTTACCGAAGGACACAGCTATTCTAATAGATAAACTTCCCTGCAGGGGTGCACCACATAACCCAACACGCTCGATCCCATTTGGCCGGACACACTTTCCTAGGTCATGCCCGGCCTCGGAAGATCAACACGTCGCAGCCCCACCTAGGCACAACAGAGAAGTCAGCACGCCGGTCTAAATCCTATGCGCGCGCAGGGTGCAGGCCCATCGCCCATTGCACACCGCATGTTGCGAGGGCGGCCGAAGCGACCCTAGCAACCTCCATTACAAAGGAAGTCATGTTACGCGGTCCAATCCGGCGCGCGCCGCTCCGTCGCTGACGTCAAGAAGGCTTCGGCTGATACCACGACGTCGAGTGCCCATATCTTTCCCGCGTAGTTGGTTAGTGCGTATAGGCCAATGGCCAGACTCAGATCAAATACCAAGATCTCGTTAAGCGTGTTATTATGAAGTAACCACGAACGCCGACCAAGGCCAGGCCCACCTCTCACCTAGGTGGTCTCAACCTGCCCTATCGCTCCGCCACAAAGATCCACACAGAGGGCCGTCGGGACAAAGGTCCTTTCAGCCCCCAATCCGTGAATCACTTGCGGGTACTCCTCGAGCCGACCCGACTTTAGTCACCATCTGTAGTATGTATATATGTATAGTATATACCCATGATCACCTCCCGAGTGATCACGGCCCAATAGTATAGCAAGGAAGACTGACAAGAATGTAGGGCCAATGATGATAAACTAGCATCCTATACTAAGCATTTAGGATTGCAGGTATGGTATCAACAGATGTAGCAACAATGTCAGGCTATGCATCTGAATAGGATTAACGGAAAGCAGTAACATGCTACACTACTCTAATGCAAGCAGTAGAGAAGAATAGGCGATATCTGGTGATCGGGGGGGCTTGCTGGTTGCTCGCAAGAAGGACGAGTCGTCAACACCGTAGTCGAACTCGGGGTCGCCGACAGGTCTCGGGTCACTGGGAAAGAAGTAACGGAGAGGGAACACAATGAATAACAAAGCAATCAAAGCATCACAAAGCGTAACATGGCAATACACGGTGCTAGGTGTGCCCTAACACGGTAAGAGGTGATACCAGCAAAGGGGGAAAACATCCGGGAAAGTATCCCCGGTGTTTTGCGTTTTGGGACAGATGAACCGGAAGGGTAAATTTGTGTGTTCGCTATGCTAGAGATGTGTGGCGGACGAACGGGCTGCGTATCCGAATTCGTCTCGTCGTTCTGAGAAACTTTCATGTACAAAGTTTTTTCATCCGAGCTACAGATTATTTTATATGATTTTCTAAAGTTTTAATCATTTTCTGAATTTATTTAGCTATTTAATTCTAACATTATCCAGAATAGTGTATGCTGACGTCATCATGACATCAGCATGACGTCAACAGTCAACAGGGTGTTGAGTGGGTCAATCTGATGTGTAGGTCCTGCATGTCATACTCTGTTTATTCTAATTAGGATTTAACTAATCTAATTACCGTCTGATTAACTAACAACAGTTAATTAGGTTAACTAAACAGGATTAATTAAGTTAATTAATTTAGTTAATTAACTAATTAATTAATTGAATTTATTATTATTATTATTATTAATCCTTTTTTTATAAAATCTTCTGGGGCGGGGCCCTCGTGTCATTGGCCCATGGCCTTAACGGGCACAGGGGAAGCGGGCGCTGGTGTCTTGTGTTTCTGAGCGTCTTCGGGCGTCGGCGCACCACCAAAGAGGCACTCGACCAGGCCATCCGCTGCGAAGTGGGGTGCCGGCGGGTGTGGCTGCGGCTGCCGGAGCAGTAGCAGCAAGGAAGCGGCGTGAAGGGGAGAGGCCCGGCGGGGGAGAACGGGATGCGACAGAGCAGAGGTGAGCGAGGTCAGGGCGGGGTCGGCTGGCGGAGGCAGGCTCGAGCAATTAGTAGCAGGGGCAAAAGGAGTGCGACGGCGGCTGCTAAAGCAGCAGCGAGGGAGGTGCACGCCGATGGGCGCAGGAGCGAGGCGAGGAGGGCCGCGGGTGCACGCAGAGGGTGCGGTCGACAGGGGGCCGCGGGCGCCGTTTCGAGCGGCACGACAAGCTGCGGGCGGTTGCCGCGTGGTTGAGCGTGAGCGTGGTGACCGTAGGGAGGGTAGATGGGGTCGGACGGGGAGGTCCTCACCGGCCATGTAGTTGTGCAACGGTATGCTCGATGGAGGGACCGGAGATGCGTTTCCGGCGACGGTGCGGCGGATGGCGACGGCGGCGGCCCTTTCCGGTCTAGGAACGGGGAGGGGGATGAGGACGACGGCGAGCGACGGGGAAGCAGACCGGTGGGGAAGTCCGGCGAGGCGGCGCGTGCTCCTGGGGGCGGCGGGGCGACGGCGTCGGTGGCCTCCTCCTCTCGATACCGATCCAATCGGGAGAGAGGGGGCAGAGATATTTTGCAGGGGGGAGTGGATGAGGGGAGTGGGGGGGTGGCCGGCTGGGCCTGGTGGGTTGGCCCAGTGGGGCTGATGGCTTGCTGGGCCGGTGCCCGGGGGTTCCTCATTTTGTTTTTTTGTTTTTGTAATTTCTTTCTTTTATTTTTTTTCTTTTCTGCTATATTTAATTTAAAGCACTTAGGCACTTTTTAAAATTATGTTTTCTTCACTATAACTACCTAAGTAATATTAGGCACTACCCGAAAATTTTTGTTATAACTTTTGAAAACTTCTATTATTTACCAAACTTTGGATTTGAGTTTTGGACCGGTTTTGATCTAACGACAGATTAGCAACAGTAACGGAGGTAACGTGTCACCATTAGCGTGGGATTACTGTAGCTTAAATGTCCGGGCGTCACATTGACCTAGCTCTATAACCTAGTACAAATCATTTTACACTAGAGTTGAACTAGCTTTATAACCTAATACAAATAATTTTACACTAGAAATGAACTAGCTCTTTAAACTAGTACAAATAATTTTACATTAGAATTGAACTAGCTCTATAACCTAGTACAAATACTTTTACACTAGGGTTGAACTAGCTATATTTCCTAGTGCAAATAATTTTATACTTGAAATGAACTAGCTCTATAACCTGGTACACATAATTTTACACTAGCGTTGAACTAGGGCTATAATATAGTACAAATCATTTTCCACTATAGTTGAACTACCTCAATTATCTAGTACAAATAATTTTACACTAGAATTGAACTAGCTCTATAACCTAGTACAAATCATTTTACACTAGAGTCGAACTACCTCTATGACCTAGTAGACACAATTTTAGACTAGAGTTGAACTAGCTCTATAACCTAGTACAAATAATTTTAAACTAGAGTTGAACTATCTCTATAACCTAGTACAAATAATTTTACACTAGAGTTGAACTAGCTCTATAACGTAGTACAAATAATTTTACACTAGAGTTGAACTAGCTCTATGACCTAGTACACACAATTTTAGACTAGAGTTGAACTAGCTCTATAACCTAGTACAAATAATTTGAAACTAGAGTTGAACTAGCTCTATAACCTAGTACAAATAATTTTACACTAGAGTTGAGCTTGCTCTATATATTAGTAAAAGTAATTTCTCACTAGTATTGAAATAGCTCTATAACCTAATACAAATATTTTTACACTAGAGTTGAACTAACTTTATAACCTAATACATATAATTTTACAGTAAAGTTGAACTAGCTCCATAACCTTGTAAACATAATTTTACATTAGCATTGAACTAGGGCTGTAAGCTAGTACAAATCATTATACACTATACTTGAACTAACTCTATAACCTAGTACAAATAATTTTACACTAAAATTGTACTAGCTCTATAACGTAGTACAAATCATATTACACTATAGTTGAACTAACACTATAACCTAGTACAAATAATTTTACACGAAAATTGTACTAGCTCTATAACATAGTACAAATCATTTTACACTAGAGTTGAACTAGCTCTATAACCTAGTACAAATAATTTTAAACTAGAGTTGAACTAGCTCTATAACCTAATACAAATAATTTTACACTAAGTTGAACTTGCTCTATATATTAGTACAAGTAATTTCACACTAGTATTGAACTAGCTCTATAACCTAAGACAAATATTTTTACACTAGAGTTGACCTAGCTTTATAACCTAGTACACATAATTTTACATTAGCGTTGAACTAGGGCTGTAAGCTAGTACAAATCATTTTACACTATACTTGAACTAACTCTATAACCTAGTACAAATAATTTTACACTAAAATTGTACTAGCCCTATAACCTAGTAAAAATCATTTTACACTATAGTTGAACTAACTCTATAACCTAGTACAAATAATTTTACACTAAAATTATACTAGCTCTATAACCTAGTACAAATCATTTTACACTAGAGTTGAACTAGCTCTATAACCTAGTACAAATCATTTTACACTAGAGTTGAACTAGCTGTATAACCTAATGCAAATAATTTTACACTAGAAATGAACTAGGTATATAACATAGTACAAATACTTTTACAATAGAGTTGAACTAGCTCTATTTCCTAGTACCAATAATTTTACACTTCAAATGAACTAGCTCTATGACCTGGTACACATAATTTTACACTAGCGTTACGCTAGGGATATAACCTAGTACAAATCATTTTCCACTAAAATTGAACTAGCTCTATAACTTAGCACAAATCATTTTACACTAGAGTTGAACTAGCTCTATGACCTAGTACATATAATTTTAGACTGGAGTTGAACTAGATCTATAACCTAGTACAGATAATTTTAAACTAGATTTGAACTATCTCTATAACCTAGTACAAATAATTTTACACTAGAGTTGAACTTGCTCTATAACCTAGTGCAAATAATTTTACACTAGAGTTGAACTAGCTCTATAACCTAGTACAAATCATTTTACACTATAGTTGAACTAGCCCTATAACCAAGTACAAATAATTTTACACTAGAATTGAACTAGCTTTATAACCTACTACAAATACTTTTACACTAGAGTTGAACTAGCTCTATAAGTTAGTACAAATCATTTTACACTAGGAATGAACTAGCTGTGTAACCTAGTACACATACTTTTACACTAGCATTGTACTAGGGCTATAACCTAGTACAAATCGTTTTACACTAGAGTTGAACTAGCTCTATGACCTAGTACACACAATTTTAGACTATAGTTGAACTAGCTCTATAAGATAGTACAAATAATTTTAAACTAGAGTTGAACTAGCTCTATAACCTACTACAAATAATTTTACACTAGAATTGAACTAGCTCTATAACCTAGTGCAAATCATTTCACAGTAGAGTAGAACTAGCTCTATAAACTATTACAAATAATTTTAGAATAGAGTTGAACTTGCTCCATAACCTAGTAGAAACAGTTTTACAATAGAGTTGAACTAGCTCTATGACCTAGTACACACAATTTTAGACTATAGTTGAACTAGCTCTATAAGATAGTACAAATAATTTTAAACTAGAGTTGAACTAGCTCTATAACCTACTACAAATAATTTTACACTAGAATTGAACTAGCTCTATAACCTAGTGCAAATCATTTCACAGTAGAGTAGAACTAGCTCTATAAACTATTACAAATAATTTTGGAATAGAGTTGAACTTGCTCTATAACCTAGTACAAACAGTTTTACAATAGAGTTGAACTAGCTCTATAACGTAGTACAAATAATTTTACACTAGAAATGAATAAGCTCTATATAACCTAGTACACATAATTTTACACTAGAATTGTACTAGGGCTATAACCTAGTACAAATCGTTTTACATTAGAATTGAACTAACTCTATGACCTAGTACACACAATTTTATACTAGAATTGAACTAGCTCTATAACCTGGTACAAATAATTTTAAAGTAGAGTTGAACTAGCTCTATAACCTAGTACAAATAATTTTACACTGGAGTTGAACCAGCTCTATAACCTAGTACAAAAAATTTTACAATAAAATGGAACTAGCTGTCTAACCTAGTACAAATCATTTTACACTAGAGTAGAACTAGGTCTATAACCTAGTACAAATAATTTTACATTAGAATTGAACTAGCTCTATTACCTAGTACAAATAATTTTACATTAGAATTGAACTAGCTCCATAACGTAGTACAAATAATTTTACACTAGAACTGAACTAGCTCTATTATCTAGTACAAATAATTTTACACTAGAACTGAACTAGCTCTATAACCTAGTACAAATCATTTTACACTAGAGTTGAACTAGCTCTATGACCTAGTACACAGAATTTTAGACTAGAGTTGAACTAGCTCTATAACCTAATACAAATAATTTTAAACTAGAGTTGAACTAGCTCTACAACCTAGTCCAAATAATTTTACACTAGAGTTGAGCTTGCTCTATATATTAGTACAAGTATTTTCTCACTAGTGTTGAACTAGCTCTGTAACCTAAGGCAAATATTTTTACACTAGAGTTCAACTAGCTTTATAACCAAGTACATACAATTTTACAGTAAAGTTGACCTAGCTCCATAACCTAGTACACATAATTTAACATAAATGTTGAACTAGGGTTGTAAGCTAGTACAAAACATTTTACACTATACTTGAACTAACTCTATAATCTAGTACAAATATTTTTACACTAAAATTTTACTAGCTCTATAAACTAGTATAAATCATTTTACACTATAGTTGAACTAACTCTATAACCAAGTACAAATAATTTTACACGAAAATTGTACTAGCTCCGTAACCTAGTACCAATCATTTTACACTAGAGTTGACCTAGCTCTATAACCTAGTACAAATCATTTTACACTAGAACTGAACTAGCTTTATAACCTAATACAAATAATTTTACACTAGAAATGAACTAGCTTTTTAAAATAGTACAAATAATTTTACATTAGAATTGAACTAGCTCTATAACCTAGTACAAATACTTTTACAGTAGAGTTGAACTAGCTCTATTTCCTAGTACAAATAGTTTTACACTTGAAATGAACTAGCCCTATAACCTGGTACACATAATTTTACACTAGCGTTGAACTAGAGCTATAACATAGTACAAATCATTTTCCACTATAGTTGAACTAGCTCTATTATCTAGTACAAATAATTTTACACTAGAATTGAACTAGCTCTATAACCTAGTACAAATCATTTTACACTAGAGTTGAACTAGCTCTATGACCTAGTAGACACAATTTTAGACTAGAGTTGAAATAGATCTATAACCTAGTACAAATAATTTTAAACTAGAGTTGAACTATCTCTATAACCTAGTACAAATAATTTCACACTAGAGTTGAACTAGCTCTATAACCTAGTACAAATAATTTTAAACTAGAGCTGAACTCGCTCTATAACCTAGTACAAATAATTTTACACTAGAGTTGAGCTTGCTCTCTATATTAGTACAAGTAATTTCTCACTAGTGTTGAACTAGCTCTATAACCTAAGACAAATATTTTTACACTAGAGTTGAACTAGCTTTATAACCTAGTACAAAAATTTTAAAGTAAAGTTGAACTAGCTCCATAACCTTGTACACATAATTTTACATTATTGTTGAACTAGGGCTGTAAGCTAGTACAAATCATTATACACTATATACCTGAACTAAATCTATAACCTAGTACGAATAATTTTACACTAAAATTGTACTAGCTTTATAACCTAGTACAAATCATATTACACTATAGTTGAACTAAAACTATAACCTAGTACAAATAATTTTACAACTCGATCTAGCCTCCAGTGGACTCTGCTCGGACCTTCCGTATGCCAGATCGCCTTGAGGCCACGGAGTGATGCGCTGCCCAGAGAGCGCGCAGAATTCGAGGAGCGCGCTGCACGCCGATCTGTGCAGTACGCTTCGTAGTCGCCGCCGAATTTGAGTTCGTCAGCGTCTCGAGCGCCGTGAGTCCATGACGGCGCAACGGTTCTGCAGCAAAATTGTGCCTTGAGTGATGCCTGAATTGAGCTCCGAAGGCGCAGCTGGGATTGCGCCGTGGTCTGAGCTCAAGACGCATTCATTGATGACTGGACATGCGATGCGCAGGTGCGTCAGCCATGACCGTCACCCCGCATGTGCGCGTGACCTCCGGCACCTCACGCGTGTGCCTAGGGCCGGCGCGTCGGCTTGACTCCCTGGCCCACCTCGGCGTGCGGCATCGCCCGCCATGCCTCACTCTTTGCGCTGCACGTCTCCGTGTAGCCGCTTGCATCGTCGCCACTGCCTTTACACTTGAAATGAACTAGATCTATAACCTGGTACACATAATTTTACACTAGCGTTGAACTAGGCCTATAACATAGTACAAATCGTTGTCCACTATAGTTGAACTAGCTCTATTATCTAGTACAAATAATTTTACACTAGAATTAAACTAGCTCTATAACCAAATACAAATATTTTTACACTAGAAATGAACTAGCTCTATAAACTAGTACAAACAATTTTACATTAGAACTGAACTAGCTCTATAACCTAGTACCAGTAATTTTACACTAGAGTTGAACTAGCTCTATTTCCTAGTACAAATAATTTTACACTTGAAATGAACTAGCTCTATAACCTGGTACACATAACTTTACACTAGCGTTGAACTAGGGCTATAACATAGTACAAATCATTTTCCACTATAGTTGAACTAGCTCTATTATCTAGTACAAATAATTTTTCACTAGAATTGAACTAGCTCTATAACCTAGTACAAATCATTTTACACTAGAGTTGAACTAGATCTATGACCTAGTAGACACAATTTTGGACTAGAGTTGAACTAGCTCTATAACCTAGTACAAATAATTTTAAACTAGAGTTGAACTATCTCTATAACCTAGTACAAATAATTTTGCACTAGAGTTGAACTAGCTCTATAACCTAGTACAAATAATTTTACACTAGAGTTGAACTAGCTCTATGACCTAGTACACATAATTTTAGACTAGAGTTGAACTAGCTCTACAACCTAGTACAAATAATTTTAAACTAGAGTTGAACTAGCTCAATAACCTAGTACAAATAATTTTACACTAGAGTTGAGCTTGCTCTATAGATTAGTACAAGTAATTTCTCACTAGTGTTGAACTATCTCTATAACCTAAGACAAATATTTTTACACTAGAGTTGAACTAGCTTTATAAGCTAGTACATATAATTTTACAGTAAAGTTGAACTGGCTCCATAAACTAGTACACATAATTTTACATTAGCGTTGAACTAGGGCTGTAAGCTAGTACAGATCATTTTACACTATACTCGAACTAACTCTATAACCTAGTACAAATAATTTTACACTAAAATTGTACTAGCTCTATAACCTAGTACAAATCATTTTACACTATAGTTGAACTAACTCTATAACCTAGTACAAATAATTTTACACGAAAATTGTACTAGCTCTATAACCTAGTACAAATCATTTTACACTAGAGTTGAACTAGCTCTATAACCTAGTACAAATCATTTTACACTATAGTTGAACTAACTCTATAACCTAGTACAAATAATTTTACACGAAAATTGTACTAGCTCTATAACCTAGTACAAATCATTTTACACTAGAGTTTAACTAGCTCTATAACCTAGTACAAATCATTTTATACTAGAGTTGAAATAGCTCCATAACCTAATACAAATAATTTTACACTAGAAATGAACTAGCTCTATAAACTAGTACAAATACTTCTACACTAGAGTTGAACTAGCTCTATTTCCTAGTACAAATAGTTTTACACTTGAAATGAATTAGATCTATAACCTGGTACACATAATTTTACACTAGCGTTGAACTAGGGCTATAACATAGTACAAATCATTTTCCACTATAGTTAAACTAGCTCTATTATCTAGTACAAATAATTTTGCACTAGAATTAAACTAGCTCTATGACCTAATACAAATAATTTTACACTAGAAATGAACTAGCTCTATAAACTAGTACAAACAATTTTACATTAGAATTGAACTAGCTCTATAACCTAGTACAAATAGTTTTACACTAGAGTTGAACTAGCTCTATTTCCTAGTACAAATAATTTTACACTTGAAATGAACTAGCTCTATAACCTGGTACACACAATTTTACACTAGCGTTGAACTAGGGCTATAACATAGTACAAACTATTTCCACTATAGTTGAACTAGCTCTATTATCTAGTACAAATTATTTTTCACTAGAATTGAACTAGCTCTATAACCTAGTACAAATCATTTTACACTATAGTTGAACTAGATCTATGACCTAGTAGACACAATTTTGCACTAGAGTTGAACTAGCTCTATAACCTAGTACAAATAATTTTAAACTAGAGTTCAACTATCTCTATAAACTAGTACAAATAATTTTACACTAGAGTTGAACTAGCTCTATAACCTAGTACCAATAATTTTACACTAGAGTTGAACTAGCTCTATGACCTAGTACACACAATTTTAGACTAGAGTTGAACTAGCTTTATAACCTAGTACATATAATTTTACAGTAAAGTTGAACTGGCTCCATAACCTAGTACACATAATTTTACATTAGCGTTGAACTAGGGCTGTAAGCTAGTACAGATCATTCTACACTATACTCGAACTAACTCTATAACCTAGTACAAATAATTTTACACTAAAATTATACTAGTTCTATAACCTAGTATAAATCATTTTACACTATAGTTGAACTAACTCTGTAACCTAGTACAAATAATTTTACGCGAAAATTGTACAAGCTCTATAACCTAGTACAAATCATTTTACACTAGAGTTGAACTAGCTCTATAACCTAGTACAAATCATTTTACACTAGAGTTGAACTAGCTCTATAACCTAATACAATTAATTTTACACTAAAATGAACTAGCTCTATAAACTAGTACAAATACTTTTACAATAGAGTTGAATTAGCTCTATAACCTAGTACAAATCATTTTACACTAGAGTTGAACTAGCTCTATGACCTAGTAGACACAATTTTAGACTAGAGTTGAACCAGCTCTATAACCTAGTATAAATAATTTTAAACTAGAGTTGAAGTATCGCTATAACCTAGTACAAATAATTTTACACTAGAGTTTAACTATCTCTATAACCTAGTACAAATAATTTTACACTAGAGTTGAACTAGCTTTATAACCTAGTACAAATCATTTTATACTATAGTTGAACTAGTTCTATAACCTAGCACAAATAATTTTACACTAGAATTGAACTTGCTTTATAACCTAGTACAAATAATTTTACACTAGAGTTGAACTAGCTCTATAATCTATTACAAATAATTTTGCACTAGGAATGAACTAGCTCTATAACCTAGTACACATACTTTTACACTAGCATTGTACTAGGGATATAACCTAGTATAAATCATTTTACATTAGAGTTGAACTAGCTCTATAACCTGGTACAAATAATTTTACACTAAAATCGTACTAGCTCTATAACCTAGTACAAATCATTTTACACTAGAGTTGAACTAACTCTATAACCCATTAAGTAATTTTACACTAGAGTTGAACTAACTCTATAACCCAGTACAAATCATTTTACACTAGAGTTGAACTAGCTCTATAACCTAGTACAAATAATTTTACACTAGAATCGAACTAGCTCTATAAACTAGTACAAATACTTTTACACTTGAGTTGAACTAGCCCTATAACCAAGTACAAATAATTTTACACTTGAAATGAACTAGCTCTATAACCTGGTACACATAATTTTACACTAGCATTGAACTAGGGCTATAACCTAGTACAAATCATTTTACACTATAGTTGAACTAGCTATATAACCTAGTATAAATAATTTTACACTAGAGTTGAACTAGCTCTATAACCTAGTACAAATAATTTTACACAGCATTGAACTAGGTCTATAACCTAGTACAAATCATTTTCCACTATAGTTGAACTAGCTCTATTATCTAGTACAAATAATTTTACACTAGAATTGAACTAGCTCCATAACCTAGTACAAATCATTTTACACTAGAGTTGAACTAGCTCTATGACCTAGTACACATAATTTTAGACTAGAGTTGAACTAGCTCTATAACCTAGTACAAATAATTTTAAACTAGAGTTGAACTAGCTCAATAACCTAGTACAAATAATTTTACACTAGAGTTGAGCTTGCTCTATAGATTAGTACAAGTAATTTCTCACTAGTGTTGAACTATCTCTATAACCTAAGACAAATATTTTTACACTAGAGTTGAACTAGCTTTATAAGCTAGTACATATAAATTTACAGTAAAGTTGAACTGGCTCCATAACCTAGTACACATAATTTTACATTAGCGTTGAACTAGGGCTGTAAGCTAGTACAGATCATTTTACACTATACTCGAACTAACTCTATAACCTAGTACAAATAATTTTACACTAAAATTGTACTAGCTCTATAACCTAGTACAAATCATTTTACACTATAGTTGAACTAACTCTATAACCTAGTACAAATAATTTTACACGAAAATTGTACTAGCTCTATAACCTAGTACAAATCATTTTACACTAGAGTTGAACTAGCTCTATAACCTAGTACAAATCATTTTACACTATAGTTGAACTAACTCTATAACCTAGTACAAATAATTTTACACGAAAATTGTACTAGCTCTATAACCTAGTACAAATCATTTTACACTAGAGTTTAACTAGCTCTATAACCTAGTACAAATCATTTTATACTAGAGTTGAAATAGCTCCATAACCTAATACAAATAATTTTACACTAGAAATGAACTAGCTCTATAAACTAGTACAAATACTTCTACACTAGAGTTAAACTAGCTCTATTTCCTAGTACAAATAGTTTTACACTTGAAATGAACTAGATCTATAACCTGGTACACATAATTTTACACTAGCATTGAACTAGGGCTATAACATAGTACAAATCATTTTCCACTATAGTTAAACTAGCTCTATTATCTAGTACAAATAATTTTGCACTAGAATTAAACTAGCTCTATGACCTAATACAAATAATTTTACACTAGAAATGAACTAGCTCTATAAGCTAGTACAAACAATTTTACATTAGAATTGAACTAGCTCTATAACCTAGTACAAATAGTTTTAGACTAGAGTTGAACTAGCTCTATTTCCTAGTACAAATAATTTTACACTTGAAATGAACTAGCTCTATAACCTGGTACACACAATTTTACACTAGCGTTGAACTAGGGCTATAACATAGTACAAACTATTTCCACTATAGTTGAACTAGCTCTATTATCTAGTACAAATTATTTTTCACTAGAATTGAACTAGCTCTATAACCTAGTACAAATCATTTTACACTATAGTTGAACTAGATCTATGACCTAGTAGACACAATTTTGCACTAGAGTTGAACTAGCTCTATAACCTAGTACAAATAGATTTAAACTAGAGTTCAACTATCTCTATAAACTAGTACAAATAATTTTACACTAGAGTTGAACTAGCTCTATAACCTAGTACCAATAATTTTACACTAGAGTTGAACTAGCTCTATGACCTAGTACACACAATTTTAGACTAGAGTTGAACTAGCTTTATAACCTAGTACATATAATTTTATAGTAAAGTTGAACTGGCTCCATAACCTAGTACACATAATTTTACATTAGCGTTGAACTAGGGCTGTAAGCTAGTACAGATCATTCTACACTATACTCGAACTAACTCTATAACCTAGTACAAATAATTTTACACTAAAATTATACTAGCTCTATAACCTAGTATAAATCATTTTACACTATAGTTGAACTAACTCTATAACCTAGTACAAATAATTTTACGCGAAAATTGTACAAGCTCTATAACCTAGTACAAATCATTTTACACTAGAGTTGAACTAGCTCTATAACCTAGTACAAATCATTTTACACTAGAGTTGAACTAGCTCTATAACCTAATACAATTAATTTTACACTAAAATGAACTAGCTCTATAAACTAGTACAAATACTTTTACAATAGAGTTGAATTAGCTCTATAACCTAGTACAAATCATTTTACACTAGAGTTGAACTAGCTCTATGACCTAGTAGACACAATTTTAGACTAGAGTTGAACCAGCTCTATAACCTAGTATAAATAATTTTAAACTAGAGTTGAAGTATCGCTATAACCTAGTACAAATAATTCTACACTAGAGTTTAACTTTCTATAACCTAGTACAAATAATTTTACACTAGAGTTGAACTAGCTTTATAACCTAGTACAAATCATTTTATACTATAGTTGAACTAGTTCTATAACTGTCGGGGGGAAATGCTGCCCGCCGCGGACACCTATGGGGCCGGGGCCCCTTTGTGAGTGCGGTACGAGGGCGGAGGGAGCACAGAGAGCAGATCGAGGCGAGCACGCGGGCGGATTTTACCCAGCTTCGGAGCTCTCCGGAGAGATAAAACTCCTACTGCTGCTTGTGTTTGTATTTAATCTTGCTCAAGAGAATGAGCGTATGGTGGCGTTGTTGCGTTGAATGAGTCGAACTGGCCGAACCCCCTCTACGTTGTGCATGGGCCTCCTTTATAGCGCAAGGGTCACCGACAGTGTCAACGAGGAGAAAGGGGTAAAAGGTAAAAGAGGTGGTAGTTGGAACAAGCGGGAATAGTGAAGCTACAAAGGCATGAACAAAGTGGTTTCTACCTACTTTTGACAGAGGGGACAAGGGCATTTAATGCCCGTCCGCCGTCGACCCCAAAAGCTCCCGCCCTTGCGTCTCCGCTCGCCACGGCGACGGAACCACCACCGCTGAAATGCCACCGTGTCCCCAGGCTGCACAGCCACCCGCCACGCTGCCCTCGAAAGGCCCTGTATGCACGCGTGGGCCGATGAGCTGGAGCGCAGCACACAACAGCAGCTCTCCCGCAAGCGCCTTTGCCGGGTCTTGATCTTGCCGGGCCCGGGAGCTTGCCGGGCTCTGTAACTTGTCGCTTCCCGGGCCCTCGCCGTGACGCGTATAGCGCCGAGGCGTGTCTTGTCTGTTGTAGTCTTCTAGTCTTCCCGGCGAGCTCCTCTCGCCGGGGTCGTGCGTGGGTGATGTGATCTTGAGCCTGAATGGCCTTCCCGGCAAGCTCCGCTTGCCGGGGTCTTGATCTTCTGTCTTGTACGCTTTGTTCTTGAATGGCTTAACGCGGAGTAGGAGGGTCTCCGGCTAGCACGTGGTAGACCCTGCCACGGGAAGCTGCAACTGCCCGTGCACAAGTTGGGGTACTAAGGTACCCCTATCTTAGTACACCGACAGGAGCCCCCGGGCCTGGGCCACACACGGTGCCGAGCGCTGTTGGGCCAGGCCCAAAACAGTGCACGGGCACACGCGGCCCACGGCGCGTCGAATCCTCTTCCGCATCCGCCACATCCCTCCACAACGGCACGCGTCGATTGCGGCGTCGTGGGATGGGACGTGCCCACGTTCTTTCAATGGAAAGAGCGGAACGCCGCCCCTTCCCCATAAAAGCAGAGGAAGCAGGACGGTTCCCTCCTTCGCTTTCATTGCATCTCCTTTCTTCTCCGAGAGATCCCTTTGCGCCCGCCTCTACATCTCCTCCGCCGCCTCTTGCGCATCTCGCGGCGCCGCCGATTCTTCGCCCTCCTTCCCTCGCCGCCCGCCATGGCCCCAAGACCGGAAGGGAAGGGAAGGCGGAGAAGACCAAGAAGGAGAAATCTGAGCAAGCGGCGAAGCTGGCCTTGCTGCGGAAGCAGAACGTCGTCTTCACGCCGCGGCTCGGCGTGCGGGAACTCTGGAACAAGTACTACCTGTTCTGGGCCAAGAAGACCAGCGCGCATCCTCGGACCAGAGCTCATCCGGCCGCCACCAAGGACAACTACCCCGGCGGGTACTACTTCTTCGCAGCTTTCTTTCATTGCGGCCTTTGCCCCCCTTTCTCCGATTTCTTCTGCGACATTATGAACACATACGGCTTCCACCTTCTTGACTTCACCCCCAACTCCATCCTCACAATGGCGGTTTTCGCACATATGTGCGAAAACTTCATAGGGATACAGCCAAATGTGGCGCTGTTTAGGCACTTCTTCACTCCTAGGGCAGAGGCCGGCACCCCCCTCTCCGGAGGAATTTCTTGGGTTTTCCGCCTGAATCTGAAGGAGTCGTACTTGCCGGGGGAGCTCCGCGGCAAGTGGGAAGAGTGGCGTGCGGATTGGTGCTGGATCGTTGAGGACGAGCCACAGCCCTTCACCGCGCCGCGCACAACGCCCATCGTGCGCGGCAGAGACTGGAGCGAGCTGGATTCGGATGATGTTAAGCTCAACATCGCCCTCATCCGGATTCTTCGTCTCCAGTCCGCCGGGCTGTCCGCTGCGTAAGCACGCGCAGATTTCCTCCGCCGCGCATTGCCCCTCTCCAGACAGAAAAGGCCGGCTGGGAGTACGGGCGCGCTGGGATATAATGAGGCTGCGCCGGGCTGAACTTCAACTTCACGACGCTGAGCTGAGGGGATGGTCCGGAACTCTTCAAATATGACCCGCCCATCCAGAGTGGTTCAGACCTCCCGGGAGTGGTGCCCTCTCGCAACAAAGACAGCCCGGATAGCCTCTCGCCATGATGCCCGCGTGTGATTCGCACGGCGTGGAACGCTCGTGGATTTCGCCCGATCCATCAGATATCCTCAGCTTCTTCGACAACCTAGAGGAGGTGGCGAAGAACAAGAATGACGTCAAGGAGCATACGCGGGACACCACCGATCAGGAGCTTGCATACATAGCCTCTCGGGCTGAAGAGGCTGCTGCAGCCGCAGCGGCAGGAAAGTTCGGCTGCACGCCCGAGGAGGCGGAGGCCGCGGAAGCGTCCGGCCGAACGGAGGAGGCGGAGATCTGCAGACTACTGCGGCTTCCTCCCGACGCGCTTGCCGGGGTCACCTCGTTGAGGCACTCCGGGATCCCCGGAATCGCGACCGAAGCCGCGGCAAGAAGCGGCGCTGCCGGAGGGAGCAGAGGCACCAGAAGGAAAGGGGCCGCAGCGGAGGACACTGGGCCCAGTGAGCCAGTCGGGGAGGAGGAGGATGAGGAGGAGGAGGAGGGCGCCGAGGCCGCCGAGGACGCTGGGCTGCCGAGGACGCCAAGGGTCCACGGATCTCTACGCCGACGACCTCTCCTCGCCATCGGAGACCTCCCGCCCGGGCAAGCCCTAAGCGTTTCCATCAAGCGCCTGCAAGGCGGCGACGGAGGCGGGGGCGCAGGCCCCCCGGCAACAACCAGCTCGCCGGGCAGCGCAAGCTTCCCGGGAAAGCCAAGCTGCGCCGAGGGCGAGCGGAGCACCAGCCACGGCGGAAACGGCCCGCGCGCAGGCCACGGCAGAGGCGCCTCGCAGGTCGGCGCCAAGCATACAGGGGTCTTCTCGGAGCGGAGCGGTGGCTCCGCCCACTTCTCGGGCCCCGGCTGGCACAGGGGTTAGGTCTTCGCAGCCCCCAGCCCCGAGGACCACCAAGCGCCCGAGGGAGCCTTCACCTCCGTTCTCGCGCCGACGCGCCTCCAAAGGAGTACGACTTCTCCGCCTTGAGCGAAGACGACGAGGAGGAACAGGAGTAAGTATCTGGATCTCTATCTTCTCAAGTCTCGCTTGATCATTGTTGATGCTAATCTTGTTGCTTGCATCAATTTCAGGACCTTGACCCAGCCAAGGCGAAGAAGGCCAAGGTGCCCGCGTCGAGACCTCGGACGACTTCGCCGCCAAGGCAAGCGGGACGTGCCGAGTCGAACTTGCGGACCCGAAGGCTGTTCCGGAGTAGCCCCAGCGCAGCCCCCAACGTAAGTCCGGGTTCCGCACTCTCGCTTGCGGGCGTGTTTGAAGGTTTTGGTCCTGTACTAACGCCTTTGATGTTTTTGTCTTATCTCGTGCGTAAGCGGAGCCACAGCAGCAGAGCGTCCGGAGGTCGCCCGAGGAGCCGCAGGCCCCGCCGCCCCGCCAAGGTCGAATTCGGCAAGGGGAGTACTCACGAGGGCGGGTACTCCGCCGAGGACGAGTAGCCCGGCGAGGGTGGCTACTCCGCCGAGGGAGCCCGCCACTGACGACGTCCGCCAAGGTAGGTTCTGCAACTTGTTTTCTTGGTGTCGTCCCTTTTTGGATATTTGCTTGAATTTCTCTGCTTTTTCTTCTTCCTCTAGATCCCCCTCCTCCCGAGCAGATGGAGACAGAAGTCACCGTCATTGAGGAGGAGGGCGTGCAGGGCGACGACGACGACGCCCCTATCGCCGAGGATACGGCGGGAGCCGCCGGGCCACGTACGCCAGAGGCCGCTCCTGCTGCGGATGCAACGGCCGGGGAGGGGGACGGTGACCGCACCGCCGGCCCGGAGGCGGCTTTAGCATCAAGTGCTGCGCCGGTCGCCGATCCCTCCGCCGGAGAGGGGCTGCCCGGCTACTACTTGGAGGCCCCCAACGGCGTCTTCATCCAGGTGCCGTGGGGCTCTTCGTCGCGAGCTCCCGTGGAGGGCGAGGCCTTTGACGGAGAGGTCCTCGCCTCCGCGGGCTTGAAGGTCGCCGAGTGACCAAGGGAGCGACGGTCCAGATGAGGAGAAGCTGCTTCACCAGCTCCTGGCCCTTTACCGGGCCAGGCAGGCGAAGCTCGCTTCCCGGGAGGCCCTCGCCGCCAAGGCCGCCGAGGAGATGGAGAAGCGTGCGGCGGAGCTCAGCGCCGCCAACCAGGCTGCCCTCCGCGAGGTGGCGGAGAGGCGTGAGCAACTCTCCGGGGAGTATCAAGAGTGGCTGCTGGAGAAGGCCGAGGCCGAAGAGCAGCAGCGGCTCGTCGGGGTGGAGCTGTCCCGGCGAGAAGGAGAACTCACCCAGCGGAAGGTCAACCTCGATTCCTTCGAAGAGGACCTTGCCGCTCGGGAGCAAGCCCTTGGCGGGGAACTGAAGGAGGTGAAATCCGCCGCGGCTGCCGCGGAGACCGCCAAGGAAGAGCTTGCCGCCAAAGTCGCAAAGCTGGAGGAGTTGCTGAAGGCGAACGTGGAGAAGATCGCCGCGCTCATCACGGAGCGCGAGAAGGACGCCCAAGCCAACTCAGAACTCCAGGTGCGTCTTTCCAAAAAAGGCGACGAGTTGAAAGCCGCCAATGACTCCATCAAAGATCTTGAGCTGACGGTCTCCACACTGCGGGATTCACTTGACGCCGCCCGGGATCGGGAGACCAAGTTGAAGGAGGAGCTCCGCGAGGAGCGCAGCTTGGTGGATAGCGCCAACAGGGCAGCCGAGCAGTTCCGCCGTACTGTCGAGTTATGGACCGAGGACTTGGTGTCCCCCGCGTCCGACATCGACCAGGAGTTGCTGGCGCTGAAACTGGAGCACCTCATCTACTCCCCGGATCCCAATCTCGCTCACAGCGCCAAGCTCAGCCTCTTCTTCAGGGGGATCGCGCCGGCCCTTGCAGATCTGCGGAAGAAGATCCCCGCGCAACTCGCCGAGGAGACTCGCCGGCTGTGCGCGGGAACCATGGAGCGCGTGCTGACGAAGATCGTATACCGCAACCCAGGCATAAACCTCACCAACGTTCTTCGCAGCTTGCCGGCCGACGCGAACATGGAGGCTTTGAAGGAGCAGGTCGCCCATATTATTGCCAAAGTGAACAAGATCCCCAGGATGGAGGGCGACCGCATAGACTAGGCCTCCTGTATTTGTATCTTTTTTTTGTTGCTGCAGAGGATGTTATGAACTCATTAGTCATCGCGACGAGTTATTCCCTCGTCGGATATTATCTTTATTTTGATCAGTAGATGCAGTGTTATCTCCCTTGTTCGGATCCTCAACTTTGCATGCTTCAATCCTACGCTTCTAGGAAACTTGCCGGCAATGGGCCCTTGCCATGAAGCGCCGAGTGCTAAACTCAAGCAGCTTGTTGGACAAGGTCTCACCGCAAGCAACCTTGCCGCTAGTCGCAACGCACTTGGCTTGCTGAGCGGACTCGAAACGAAACAAGGACGCGACACTTGTCGCAGCTCGCTTAAATCGCTGAGTGTGCTCAAAACAAGGTAGGGTGCGGCTACCACGGGTAGGTTCCTCCGAGCATAAGTTTTCCATGCAAAGTGTGATCGCTCAAGGAGGCAACTTAAAATTTTGAACTGCCCAAATTCAACTTAGCTTTAGTGATCCGCAAGCCTCTCTTTCTTGAACGGCACTTGGTTCATCCTCCACTTCCTTCCCCGCAAACTTGTGCGCGAGGAACGCCCTTCGCTTAAAAAGTAAGGAAAGAAAAGAGGAAACAAGCATATGGCCTTTCGGCGTGCTATTGCTTACCGGATGTGTGTATCGCACAAAAGATGCCAAATAACACATGCAAATTGCAGAGAAAAGCACGCAAAAGGCAAATAGCGCAAAACACAGAAGCTTTATTAGTGCACGGGGTCTGCGCCCGCCTTTGTACAAGGGGTTACATGCAACAGCGGCAAAGCTCAGATAAAAGGTGGTTGCGAACGGATCACGGCAACCGCGCTTTACGGGTGAAACTTGCGAAGATGCTCTATGTTCCGTGAGTTGCTCACCGGTAGGCCGTCTTCGGTCTTGAGGCGACAGCGCCGGCCTCGTGACTTGTCTCACCCGATAAGGGCCTTCCCACTTCAAGGCCAACTTGTTGGAATTCTTGGCGGACTGAACACGCCAAAGAACAAGGTCGCCTTCCTCGAGACTCTGGCTTTGACCTTGCGGCTATGGTAGCGGCGCAAGGCTTGCTGGTATCGAGCAGCTCGTCATGAAAGAGCACGAGACGCCCTTCCTCGAGGAGCAACGCGTCATCTTGCCGCAGCTTGCTCTTGCTCGAGCTCATCATAAGCGAGCACTCGAGGAGATCCGTGATACGAAGTTCCGTGGGGAGAACTGCTTCGCTCCATAGACTAGAGCAAAAGGTGTCTGTCCGGTGGCTCGATTTGGTGTCGTTCTGATTGACCAAAGAGCCGCCGGCAGCTCCTCTATCCAATTTCTTCCGCACTTGCGCAGCCTGTCGAAAGTTCTTGTCTTGAGTCCGCGCAGCACTTCAGCATTGGCCCTCTCCGCTTGACCGCTGCTCCTCGGTGAGCAACAGAAGCCAAATGACCTTGGCGCCAAGGTCTCGGACGATTGCATGAAGGTGCGATTAGTGAATTGTGTACCGTTGTCGGTGATAATCCCGTTAGGGATTCCAAACGCACACAATCGACCAAGAACTTGACCGCTGATTGTGCTGTCACCTTTCTCACTGGCTCCACTTCGCCACTTTGTGAACTTGTCGATTGCCACGCATAAGTACTCAAAGCCCCGACAAGACGGGAAGGGGCCGAGGATATCGAGCCCCTGCATCGAGAAGGGCCAGGATAAAGGGATTGTTTGGAGAGCTTGAGCTGGCTGATGAATCTGCTTTGCATGGAATCGCACGCTTCACACTCGGTTACTAGTGCGCTTGCATCTTGAGGGCTTCTTGCCAAAGAACCCTTGCCGAAAGCTTTCCGCAAGCGCCCTTGCGCCAATTTGGTGGCCACATATGCCTCCGTATCTCTCGCCAACAGCTTCGCCCATCTTCCCGGAGATGCACTTCAACCTGACACCATTGAGTCTTCTTCTGTACAGCTCGTTATCCACGAACTGGTACATACTTGACTGCCTGGTTATCTTTTCCATTTCCTCTGGGTCGTCGGGAAGCTCTCCAGTTTGCAGAAAACGGACGATCTGCTGCGCCCATGCCGGAGCCTGGGGCTCGACGGCAAGGACTAAAGGCATGAAAGCCGCTGCGGGAAACTCAGCTTCTACGGCGAGAACCTCTGGCCCTGCCGGAGCTGAAGGTCCCCCGGCAAGCTCGCCGGGGCGAGGCTTGTCGGGAACACTTGCTTCAACTGTACATATCCGAGGATCTGCAGGAGCAAACTGTTCCTCAGCGTTCTGGTCGTTGATCTTGGGGACCTTGGCGGCGGCCTCAGGGAGACCCGCCGGCAAGTAGTCGCCGGAGACCAACTTCCTTTTCTTGGACTGCCCAACTGATGGTATCACGGATGGTTGAGTCAGCTTGAGCAAGAAGGTCCCCGGTTCCACAGGTAACTTCATCGCAGCACACTTTGAAAGGCCATCTGCAATTTCATTCTGAGCTCTTGGAACATGCTCCATCTGCAAACCTTCAAAGTGCTCCTCTAGCTTCCTCACTTCATCGACATAAGCTTCCATTAAGGGGCTCTGATAGCTCTTGTTAACTTGCCGGACCACCAACTGAGAATCTCCCCGCACAATCAGCTTCTTGATCCCAAGTTCGCCGCAATCCACGAGGCCGGCGAGCAAACCTTCATATTCAGCGGTGTTGTTGGTCGCTTGCTCCTTGGGAAGTGCATCTGATAACATACTTGAGGTGCTCTCCGGTGGGCGCGATGAGTACCACGCCGCACCGGGCGCCTTTGCAGCGAGAAGGCACCATCAAAGTACATTACCCATTCACTTGTCGCTTCTTGTACGGGTGTACTTGTTTCTTGGACTTCTTCATCGGGCGTTGGGGTCCATTCGCTATGAATTCTGCCAAAGCTCGGCTCAGATGGTTGAAGTGCTTTCAAACTTGAGTCCAAAGCTCGACAGCTCCAAAGGCCCACTCAACGATCCTGCCTGTTGCTTCGGATTGTGCAATATCCTCTTCAAATGAAAAGCGAGTGACCATCGTTATCTCGTGTGCTCGAAGTAATGGCGCAGCTTCTCGAGGCCATGAGGAGGCCAAAGCAGCTTTTGCACACCGTAGTATCTTGATCTCGCCCTCGGAGGAGGAACTTACAAAATACACTGGGCGCTGTACCATTTTCTTCCGCACCTCATTCTGTTCCTGCGCAGAGTTGTCCTTGTCGGGGCCATAGCTTGCCGGAGCAGCCCCCTGCTCGTCGCTGGATTCGCTTGCCGGGGGTGTGGTCTCCTCGTCGGACTCCCTCTCAGCTACTAACGCAGCACTAACCACCTGGTTGGTTGCCGCTAGGTACAGCAGCAACTTCTCCTGTGGTCTGGGTGCGACAAGTATTGGAGTGGAGGATAGGTACCGTTTCAAATCTTGCAGCGCTGCCTCCGCTTCCGGAGTCCACTTCATGGGACCCGCCTTCTTCAAGATTTTGAAGAAAGGTAGGGCGCGTTCTGCAGACTTCGAAATGAACCTACTGAGGGCGGCCACACATCCTGCAAGCCTTCTGACATCCTTGACTCGCTTCGGGGCTTCAATCTGCTCAATGGCTTTAATCTTGTCGGGGTTGGCTTCAATCCCTCTCTGTGACACAAAGAACCCGAGAAGCTTGCCGGAGGGGACTCCAAAGACGCACTTCTCGGGGTTCAACTTAAGCTGGATCTTGCGCAGGTTCTGAAATGTCTCTTCCAAATCCTGAATCAGCGTATCCTTGCTCTTGCTTTTCACCACGATATCATCCATGTAGGCTTCTACATTTCTGTGGATCTGTGGCTCAAAAGCAGTATACACTACCCTTGCAAATGTTGATCCTGCATTCTTCAGTCCAAATGGCATGCGTATGAAGCAATATGTGCCACATGGAGTGATGAATGCAGTCTTCTCTTCATCCTCTTTGGCCATGAAAATCTGGTGATAGCCTGAGTATGCATCAAGAAAGCAGAGTAGCTCACATCCGGCAGTGGAGTCAACGATCTGGTCAATGCGCGGCAAGGGAAATGGATCCTTGGGACATGCTTTATTCACATCGGTGAAGTCTATACACAGTCTCCACTTCCCATTGGCCTTACGCACGACAACTGGGTTTGCTAACCACGTCGGATGGATTACACCCCTAACTAGGCCTGCTGCTTCTAGTTTCTTGATTTCTTCGCTGATGAATTCTTGGCGCTCCATGGCTTGCTTCCTCACTTTTTGCTTGATGGGCCGCGCATGAGGGCAAACGGCAAGCTTGTGCTCAATCACCTTCCTGGGAACACCGGGGATGTCAGACGGTTGCCATGCAAACACATCGACATTCGCCCGCAGGAAGGCAACGAGCGCGCTTTCCTATTTGCTGTCAAGCGTGGCACTGATGGTGAAGGTACCACCAGTCACCGCCCTCCTTGGCGGCACCTTCTTGGTTGCCGGTGGAGCGGCCATTCCCTTTTTACTCTTGCCGGTGGAGCTCGAGGGTGCGTCCTCGACGGCAGCGCAGCACTCCGAAGAGGTGCGGTTGCCGGAGTGGGCCCCAGAGCACTTGCCGGACTTGGTCTTCGCCTTCTTTCCCCCGGGAGCTTCAGCGGCAAGCGCATTCTTGTCGGCCGCGGCTGCCGCATCCCGGTAGATCTTGTCGGTGCAGATAAGCGCATCCTTCTTGTCGCCGTGGATAGTGATGACGCTTATCGCCCCGCATCTTGAGTACGCTAAAGCATAGTGGGAAGCTGCCATGAACTTGGCGAGGGCAGGACGGCCGAGTATTCCATTGTATGGCAAAGGAATATCGGCGACGTCGAAAGTGATGCGCTCAGTCCTGAAATTGAGCTCCCCGCCAAAGGTCACCGGCAGAGTGATCTTTCCCTTGGGCTTGCTCCGTCCCGGGTTGATTCCTTGGAAAGAACCGGTCTCTTCGAGCTCGCCATCTGGAATTTGGAGCTTCTTGATCACAGCAGAGGAGATCAAGTTCAGCCCGGCCCCGCCGTCAACCAACATTTTGGTGACCTTGAGGTTGCGGATGGTGGGTGAGACCAGCATCGGCAAGCACCCGACCGCGGTGGTGCGGTCGGGGTGATCCTCAAGGTCAAAAATGATGGGCGTGCTGGACCATTTGAGGAGCCTGCGCGACTCCATGGGCGGCTCTGCTGCGTTCACCTCACGCACCCACTGCTTTAGCTGGCGGTGGGAGGTGTGCAGAGAGGCGCCGCCGTCGACGCACAGGACCTCCGTGGCCTTCGAACTCCCGCCACCGTCATCCTCATCCTCCATGTCTTCATTGTCGTCTTCTTCATCTTTGTCGCGCCCCGGGAGGTCGATCACCTTGCCGCTGCTTAGCCTTGTCGCGACGTCCTCCCCGCCATTGAACGGCCGCTTGCTTGGTTCTCCTCCGCCACCTTGGGCCTTCTCCTTGTCGCGCCTCGTACTCAGCTTTTTGCTGCTCGACGAGGTACTCGACGCGCTTGCAGTTGGTGAGATCGTGGCCCTTGGTGCGGTGGATTTTGCAGTATTGCTTGTCGGAGCCGCCCTGCTTGTCGGCTGCCGCTACAGGGGCAGGTTCCTTGCCGGAGAAGCACCCCTGTGTTTGCTTGGCGGGAGCCTCCTTGCCGGGCTTCTCGGCGGCAAACACCTCTTTCTTGTTCTTCCTTCGGTTGTTCCGCCGCCGGCTCTTGTTTGTCGGGGCATTGTCGTCGCTATCGCTTTCTCCTGCGCCAAAGATCCTCCCCGGGAGTCTCCTCCTCCTCCGCTGCAGGCACACTTGTCGGCAGAGCATAGAGCTCGCCGACGTCCCGAATCTTGGTCATCGCCATTTCTTCACGCATGCGGCGGTTACGCGACGCTCGTGGAACGCGCCGATAACCGCGCGGTGGACATCGGGATGTTGTGCCGCACACGGCTGAAGCGTTGATATACTTACGCAGGATTCCCCTTCCTTCGGGCCAAAATGTGGAGATCGCTCTCGGCCGTGGGGTTTGTGGCTGCCAAGGAAGGCGCCAACAAACTGATGGCAAAGGTCGCCCAAGAGGAAATGGAGTTTTCCGCAAGTGCATAAGCCAAGAACGAACGCTCGCTTAAGCACGAGCGGAAGTAGTTCGCCGAATCTTGTCGCCGCGCCCGCAGCTCGCACCGCGATGGTGTAGACACCGAGGAACTCCGAGGGTGCGCCTTGCCGCCGTATTTCTCCGCACGCCGGGCTTGAAGTTCTTCATGCTGGGCCACTGGACGCGTCGCAGCTCGTGGGTGAACGCAGGGCAGCCTGCCGCGTACGGCAAGTCGCCTGGTTCACCGGGCATGTACGCGTCGACAGCGTTTCCAGCTCTCTAGTCTGATTGTCGCCGAGCTTCTCGGCGGCGCTCGATCGTGGTCCGAGTGTCTTCTTGTCGCCGGTCGCTGGGACTGGCGTTGATCCCGACGAGCCCGCGGATCCGACGACGCTGTGGAGCCGCTGTCGGCGTTGTTCTCGCGGGACGGCGTTTTTGCTTTGCGGCGGGAGTGCATCGACGTTGCACCCCGGCGCCTTTGTCGCCGTTGCCTTCGTCTTCTCAGCTTGCGCGCCGCGAGGTCGCCGGCTGCTGTGAAGGGTCGTTGTTGGCGGCGCACCCAGCTTTGATGGTAGCCTCCAGTCTTCGGCTTTGTCCGCGCCTGGAGGGAAGTCGAGGAGCAGTTGCGCCCTTACGAGCGCTTCTGCCGGAGTGGAGGGGAGCGGGAGCGAGCGGTGCGAGGAGCGGGGTAGGCTCGGGCTCCTAACAGTGTTAGAAGGAGCAGGGTCCTCCCCCGGCGCCTTCGCTTTGCCCGTGTCCGGACGCTGGCCTGGAGCGTCCCGCGAGCCTCCGGCGTGTCCTTGTCCCAGCAGGCGGATACCACCTCCCGTGGTATGGCGCTGCTGGGTCGTCGTGCGCTGAGATGGACGCGGGTCCACGGAGACCGAAGCGCGGTCACCCGTCCCGTCCTTGGATCTGGTGGCGCCGCGAGTGTCTTCGGCGGCGACCACCCTTCCGTCGGCGTTTCCTCCGCCCACCGCTGCTCCGGTGGCGGCGGAAGAGACGCAGACGGAGCTGCAGCCCCGGCCTTCTTCTTCGGGCCATGGCGAGTAGTTGACGGTTGTGATGAAATTGAGAGGTTGATGGCGAAGCGCCCGCCAGACGCCGGATCAGGTCCGCACACCTCGACGCCCTTACCGGGCGCGCCAGAGATGTCGGGGAATGCTGCCCGCAAGGACACCTATGGGGCCGGGCCCTTTGTGAGTGCGGACGAGGCGGAGGGAGCACAGAGAGCAGATCGAGGCGAGCACGCGGGCGGATTTTACCCAGCCGGAGCTCTCCGGAGAGATAAAACTCCTATCGCTGCTTGTGTTTGTATTTAATCTTGCTCAAGAGAATGAGCGAATGGTGGCGTTATTTGCGTTGAATGAGTCGAATCGGCGAACCCCCCTACGCTGTGCATGGGCCTCCTTTATAGCGCAAGGGTCACCGACAGTGTCAACGAGGAGAAAGGGGTAAAAGGTAAAAGAGGTGGTAATTGGAACAGTCAAGGGAACAAAGAAGCTACAAGGCATGAACAAAGGGTTTCTACCTACTTTTGACAGAGGGGACAAGGGCATTTAATGCCCGTCGCCGTCGACCCAAAAGCTCCCGCCTTTGCGTCTCCGTCTCGCCACGGCGACGGAACCACCACCGCAAAATGCCACCGTGTCCCCAGTGCTGCACACCACCCGCCACGCGCCCCGGAAAGGCCCTGTATGCGACGCTGGGCCGATGAGCTGGAGCGCAGCACACAACAGAGCTCTCCCGGCAAGCGCCTTGCCGGGTCTTGATCTTGCGGCCCGGAGCTTGCCGGCTCAGAATTTGTCGCTTCCGGCCCTCGCCAGGACGCGTAGAAGCGCCGAGGCGTGTCTTGTCTGTTGTAGTCTTCAGTCTTCCCGGCGAGCTCCTCTCGCCGGGTCGTGTGGGTGATGTGATCTTGAGCTTGAATGGCCTTCGGCAAGCTCCGCTTGCCGGGTCTTGATCTTCTGTCTTGTACGCTTTGTTCTTGAATGGCTTAACGCGAGTAGGAGGGTCTCCGCTAGCACGTGGTAGACCCCGCCACGGAAGTCAACAATCCTCTGCACAAGTTGGGGTACTAAGGTACCCCTATCTTAGTACACCGACAATAACCTAGCACAAATAATTTTACACTAGAATTGAACTTGCTTTATAACCTAGTACAAATAATTTTACACTAGAGTTGAACTAGCTCTATAATCTATTACAAATAATTTTGCACTAGGAATGAACTAGCTCTATAACCTAGTACACATACTTTTACACTAGCATTGTACTAGGGATATAACCTAGTATAAATCATTTTACATTAGAGTTGAACTAGCTCTATAACCTGGTACAAATAATTTTACACTAAAATCGTACTAGCTCTATAACCTAGTACAAATCATTTTACACTAGAGTTGAACTAACTCTATAACCCATTAAGTAATTTTACACTAGAGTTGAACTAACTCTATAACCCAGTACAAATCATTTTACACTAGAGTTGAACTAGCTCTATAACCTAGTACAAATAATTTTACACTAGAATTGAACTAGCTCTATAAACTAGTACAAATACTTTTACAATTGAGTTGAACTAGCCCTATAACCAAGTACAAATAATTTTAGACTTGAAATGAACTAGCTCTATAACCTGGTACACATAATTTTACACTAGCATTGAACTAGGGCTATAACCTAGTAAAAATCATTTTACACTATAGTTGAACTAGCTATATAACCTAGTATAAATAATTTTACACTAGAGTTGAACTAGCTCTATAACCTAGTACAAATAATTTTACACAGCATTGAACTAGGTCTATAACCTAGTACAAATCATTTTCCACTATAGTTGAACTAGCTCTATAACCTAGTACAAATAATTTGAAACTAGAGTTGAACTAGCTCTATAACCTAGTACAAATAATTTCACACTAGAGTTCAACTAGCTCTATAACCTAGTACAAATAATTTTACACTAGAGTTGAACTAGCTTTATAACCTAGTACAAATCATTTTACACTTAAATGAACTATTCTATAACCTAGTACAAATAATTTTACATTATAATAGAACTAGCTCTATTACCTAGTACCAATAATTTTACACTAGAGTTGAACTAGCTCTATACGTAGTACAAATAATTTTACACTAGAAATGAACTAGATCTATTATCTAGTACAAATAATTTTAAACTAGAACCGAACTAGCTCTATAACCTAGTACAAATCATTTTACACTAGAGTTGAACTAGCACTATGACCTAGTACACACAATTTTAGACTAGAGTTGAACTAGCTCTATAACCTAGTACAAATAATTTTAAACTAGAGTTGAACTAGCTCTATAACCTAGTACAAATAATTTTACACTAGAATTGAACTAGCTCTATAAACTAGTACAAATACTTTTACACTTGAGTTGAACTAGCCCTATAACCAAGCACAAATAATTTTACACTTGAAATGAACTAGCTCTATAACCTGGTACACATAATTTTACACTAGCATTGAACTAGGGCTATAACCTAGTACAAATCATTTTACACTATAGTTGAACTAGCTATATAACCTAGTATAAATAATTTTACACTAGAGTTGAACTAGCTCTATAACCTAGTACAAATAATTTTACACAGCATTGAACTAGGTCTATAACCTAGTACAAATCATTTTCCACTATAGTTGAACTAGCTCTATTATCTAGTACAAATAATTTTACACTAGAATTGAACTAGCTCCATAACCTAGTACAAATCATTTTACACTAGAGTTGAACTAGCTCTATGACCTAGTACACACAATTTTAGACTAGAGTTGAACTACCTCTATAACCTAGTACAAATAATTTTAAACTAGAGTTGAACTAGGTCTATAACCTAGTACAAATAATGTACACTAGATTTGAACTAGCTCTATAACCTATTACAAATATTTTTACACTAGAATTGACCTAGCTCTATAACCTAGTACAAATCATTTTACACCATAGTTGAACTAGCTCTATAACCTAGTATAAATAATTTTACACTAGAATTGAACTAGCTCTATAACCTAGTACAAATATTTTACACTAGAGTTGATCTAGCTCTCTAACATAGTACAAATAATTTTACACTAGAAATGAATTAGCTCTATAACCTAGTACACATAATTTTACACTAGCATTGTACTAGGGCTATAACCAAGTACAAATAATTTTACACTAGAGTTGAACTATCTCTATGACGTAGTACACACAATTTGAGACTAGAGTTGAATTAGCTCTATAACCTAGTACAAATAATTTGAAACTAGAGTTGAACTAGCTCTATAACCTAGTACAAATAATTTCACACTAGAGTTCAACTAGCTCTATAACCTAGTACAAATAATTTTACACTAGAGTTGAACTAGCTTTATAACCTAGTACAAATCATTTTACACTTAAATGAACTATTCTATAACCTAGTACAAATAATTTTACATTATAATAGAACTAGCTCTATTACCTAGTACCAATAATTTTACACTAGAGTTGAACTAGCTCTATACGTAGTACAAATAATTTTACACTAGAAATGAACTAGATCTATTATCTAGTACAAATAATTTTAAACTAGAACCGAACTAGCTCTATAACCTAGTACAAATCATTTTACACTAGAGTTGAACTAGCTCTATGACCTAGTACACACAATTTTAGACTAGAGTTGAACTAGCTCTATAACCTAGTACAAATAATTTTAAACTAGAGTTGAACTAGCTCTATAACCTAGTACAAATAATTTTACACTAGAATTGAACTAGCTCTATAAACTAGTACAAATACTTTTACACTTGAGTTGAACTAGCCCTATAACCAAGCACAAATAATTTTACACTTGAAATGAACTAGCTCTATAACCTGGTACACATAATTTTACACTAGCATTGAACTAGGGCTATAACCTAGTACAAATCATTTTACACTAGAGTTGAACTAGCTATATAACCTAGTACAAATAATTTTACACTAGAGTTGAACTAGCTCTATAACCTAGTACAAATAATTTTACACTGGCATTGAACTAGGTCTATAACCTAGTACAAATCATTTTCCACAATAGTTGAACTAGCTCTATTATCTAGTACAAATAATTTTACACTAGAATTGAACTAGCTCCATAACCTAGTACAAATCATTTTACACTAGAGTTGAACTAGCTCTATGACCTAGTACACACAATTTTAGACTAGAGTTGAACTACCTCTATAACCTAGTACAAATAATTTTAAACTAGAGTTGAACTAGGTCTATAACCTAGTACAAATAATGTACACTAGATTTGAACTAGCTCTATAACCTATTACAAATATTTTTACACTAGAGTTGACCTAGCTCTATAACCTAGTACAAATCATTTTACACCATAGTTGAACTAGCTCTATAACCTAGTATAAATAATTTTACACTAGAATTGAACTAGCTCTATAACCTAGTACAAATATTTTACACTAGAGTTGATCTAGCTCTCTAACATAGTACAAATAATTTTACACTAGAAATGAATTAGCTCTATAACCTAGTACACATAATTTTACACTAGCATTGTACTAGGGCTATAACCAAGTACAAATAATTTTACACTAGAGTTGAACTATCTCTATGACGTAGTACACACAATTTGAGACTAGAGTTGAATTAGCTCTATAACCTAGTACAAATAATTTGAAACTAGAGTTGAACTAGCTCTATAACCTAGTACACATAATTTCACACTAGAGTTGAACTAGCTCTATAACCTAGTACAAATAATTTTACACTGGAGTTGAACTAGCTCTATAACCTAGTACAAATCATTTTACACTTAAATGAACTATTCTATAACCTAGTACAAATAATTTTACATTAGAATAGTACTAGCTCTATTACCTAGTACCAATAATTTTACACTAGAGTTGAACTAGCTCTATATGTAGTACAAATAATTTTACACTAGAAATGAACTAGATCTATTATCTAGTACAAATAATTTCAAACTAGAACCGAACTAGCTCTATAACCTAGTACAAATCATTTTACACTAGAGTTGAACTAGCTCTATGACCTAGTACACACAATTTTAGACTAGAGTTGAACTAGCTCTATAACCTAGTAGAAATAATTTTAAATTAGAGTTGAACTAGCTCTATAACCTAGTATAAATAATTTTACACTAGAGTTGAACTAGCTCTATAAACTAGTACAAACCATTTTACACTATAGTTGAACTAGCTCTATAACCTACAACAAATGATTTTACTCCAGAATTGAACTAGCTTTATAACCTACTACAAATAATTTTACACTAGAGTTGAACTAGCTCTATAAGCTAGTACAAATAATTTTACACTAGAAATGAACTAGCTCTATAACCTAGTACACATAATTTTACACCAGCATTGTACTAGGGCTATAACCTATAACAAATCATTTTACACTAGAGTTGAACTAGCTCTATGACCTAGTACACACAATTTTAGACTATAGTTGTACTAGCTCTATAAGATAGTACAAATAATTTTAAACTAGAGTTTAACTAGCTTTATAACCTATTACAAATAATTTTACACTAGAGCTGAACTAGCTCTATAACCTAGTACAAATAATTTTACATTAGAGTTGAACTAGGTCTATAACAGAGTACAAATCATTTTTACACTATTGTTGAACTAGCTCTATGTAACGCCCATATAATTAAGCTACAGTAATCCCATGTTAATGGTGCCATGTCATCATTTTCACTATAGCTAAATCAGCCTTTGATTCAATCCGGTTCAAATTCAAATTTAAGTAGAAGTCAAAATTAAAGTCTTCAAAATGTCAAACTAAAATGTTCACAATATTCTATAAATTCCCTTGATCATTGTCATGTTGAAACCAACCCCTTTTGGATTCCCAAAGTGACACTGTAATTTATTTAGTGGTCTAGCAAAATTTAAAATTGGCCTTTTCAATTTCCAAAAATAGTTAAGCACTCCCAAATGCTTGGAAACTTTTTGTAGCAACCCAGAATATTGCACGGTATTTTTGTGCCAAGTTTTGTTTTAAACAAAACTCTTTTAGCAGCTCAATTATAATGCAAAGTAGAGAATAAATAAATAAAAAAGAAAGTACAAAATAAAAGGCTTAATCTACTAGGCACTATGGCCCATCTAACAAACTGGATGGCCCATCCCACAACACCCCTATCTCCCTCCTTCCTACTGCTCCTCCGACCGTGCCCGCGCTCGCTCGTCCGCACCAAGCCAGCTTGCCGTCCACGCCGCTACAAGAGCCCGTGGTTGGATAAGGGCCTCGCCCTCGACACCCCTGGCAACTCTATCTACTTCCCCTCGCCCTCTCCGCCTCTCCCTCTCCCCACTAGAACCCCTTCCCCTACACGCTGCTGCTTCTCCTCTCTGCCATGGCCTCGCCACCGTGAAGCCCGCGGCCACCGTCGCCCGTTCGCCGCTCCGACAAGTCCGGGAGCTCCGTCGTGGTCTGGCCCTTCTTCCTCGACACTGGACTGGGACCGGGAGCGCCACCGCCATCGCATTCTTTCTCTTCCATATCTACGGTCACCACGCGACCTCACCGTCGATCTCCACCACCGACGCCTCCCGGCCTCGCCAAGCTCGTCCACGGCCTCCCCAGGATGTGCCTCCACCCGTTCCCCCTTTCTTCGCCTCTCCCCGACTCCGTTTGTCACTGTTCCGCGCCGCCCAAACTCCGGCAGCTGCGGTCCGCGTCCACGCATCGCGCCATGGCGCCAGTGCGCGCCACCCCTAGTCGCGTCCTGCCGCGACCGACCGCGTTCCGGCCATCCCCTGGCCACGTCCTGGTCGCCCCGGCCGTGGCCGCTGTCGCTAGCCGGCGCTGACCGCGTGCCCGGCGCTACTCGTTGTCCCGATCTGTGCGTCTTAGGCTAATGGTAACAGGAGGTAAGGGACACAATGTTTACCCAGGTTCGGGCCCCCCTCGATGGAGGTAAAACCCTACTTCCTGCTTGATTGATATTGATGATATGAGTAGTACAAGAGTTGATCTACCACGAGATCATAGAGGCCAAAACCTAGAAGCTAGCCTACGATGATTATGATTTTGTCCCTAAGGACTAAAGCCCTCCGGTTTATATAGACACCGGAGAGGGCTAGGGTTTACATGGAGTCGGTTACAAGGAAGGAAACATAATATCCGAATCGCCAAGCTTGTCTTCCACGCAAAGTAGAGTCCCATCCGGACACGGGACGGAGTCTTGAGTATTGTATCTTCACGCTCCAATAGTCTGGACAAAGTATATAGTCCTGCTGTCCAGATACCCCCTAATGCAGGACTCCCTCAGTAGCCCCTGAACCAGGCTTCAATGACGATGAGTCCGTCGCGCAGTTTGTCTTCGGCATTGCAAGGCGGGTTCCTTCTCCGAATACTCCAAAATAATTATCGAACACTTGGATCGTGTCCTGATCTGCAAGATGATCTTCATACACCACCGTAGAGAGAATGATATTTCACAAATATAATCTGCTGACAACTTCAGACAAAGTGACATGACACTACGGTCGGGTCATTATTCGAACCGTTTCCCCACAACCAGCCATGGCGCATATTGCGAGGCGGTTTCCTTGGCACGTCTTGTCATAGCAGAGATCATGTCCCCTTATTACGGGATTTCCATAAATACGGGAATGGGTAACCAAACCGCGCAATCAATTGTGGCATTTGGGAAATAAGCGATTCTCAACGGGAAAGTGGGGAGGCCAACATTCTCGTCACCTCTATAAAAGGATAAGGATTCCCCATTTTCACCCACGCCTTCTTCCTCCTCTGCTTATCCATTCCCACACCCTCGAGCTCCTGGGCCCTGGTTCACGCCTTCTCTGCACAGCAAAACATGTCCGGAGCTGGAGGCAAGTGGGTGGCCTCCACCGCGAAGGAGGAGCATGTTGCGACGCTCCGGGCGGCCGGATACTTGGCCGCAAACATCACGCACCGGCTAATGGGCGAAGGGCAGGTCACTCCCACTCCGGAACCCCATGAGAGGGTCGTATTTCTCGCACACTTCGTCCATGGACTGGGATTTCCACTTCATCCCTTTGTCCGCCGGCTCATGCTCTACTATGGGCTAGATTTCCATGACCTAGCCCCAAATTTCATCCTCAACATCTCGGCGTTTATCGTTGTGTGCGAGGCCTTCCTCCGCATCAGGCCTCACTTCGGCCTGTGGTTATGAATCTTCTGCGTGAAGTCGAAGATCGTGAACAGCTAGCAAGCGGAGTGCAGAGGCGCCATGGTGAGCAAGATGCCCAACGTCACCTGGCTCGATGGCTCCTTCACGGAGACCATGAAAGGGTGTCAATCAGGGAGGTTCTACATCACCGAGACACGCGACGCCAACTGGGCAGCGGCCCCGAATTCCGATCCGGAATCCTCATGCGGCTCACCTCCTGGGAAAAGAAGGGCCTGGCCTGGGGCGAACCTGCAGAGCTAACCGGACTTCTGAACTGCATCAAGAATATGAAGGACAAGAAAATCAAGCTTGTCAACATGGTCCAGATCATGCTCGTCCGCCGGATTCTTCCGTGCCAAAGACGGGCTTTTAATCTGTGGGAGTTCATCCCGGCCGAACACCAGACGCTTCAAAAGCTCTACGACATGACGCACAAGGGCGCCTGGAAGGCACTGTTCAAGGCCTCCGAAGTACCTCCGCACATGCGGATCACGGACTTCACGCCGCGCGGCTCCCCTATCCAATGAGTTTTTCGGACTACCACCGGGTGAGGTTTTTCCCAATGTACTCATGGGGGAATCTTAAGTAATTGTGTGTATTTGATTAGGAGTATGTGGAGACGGCGGAGCGGATTGACTATCTGGATCCTCTGCCAGAAGGTCCAGCCGATGCTCTCCTGACAGAGCTCCTAGTCCCGGCGCCCTACAAGGCGCTGGAGAAGAAGGCCAAAAAGAAGGCCCCGTGTACCAGGAAGGGTCTCCAACGTAAGGTTGTTCTGGACGCCTCGTCCGAAGGCGACGAGGCACACTCTTCCCCCAAAGGGGAGGAATAAGAGGAAGGGGCCGCCCCATATGGAGAGGATGGGGGGCCTGAGAATGTGGGCTAGGGGACCGAGAAGGGTCCCCAGCGCAAGGCCGTCATACCCTCGTCGTCTGAAGACGACGAGGCAGATTCCTCCCGTGGAGGCAGGGGGAAACAAAAAGAAACTCTGCCACCCCGCACTGGGGAGGAGAAGGGGAGGAAAGCCGCCCCAGAGGGGGAGGCTAGGATGCCCAAGAAGGGAAAGGCGTCCCTTCCGAATTACTCCACCACTGCCGCCTATAGCGAGGAGGAGTGGCTGCCTAGGGGGAAGCCCCTAGTAAGATCGTAAGTATCCGCACTCTATTGTACTTCAGTGCGACTTTGCTTCATAGTAGTCCGGCCAGGGTCCATCCCGAGGTATCATCTTTGGAAGGGTCCTTGAGTGATTCAGCGATGAACTCGCTCCCGATGGCCACTACTCCTCGGCCTGCGGATGACACGGAGGTGTTGTCCCAAAGGCTCCAAGAGCAGGGGGGTGACTCTGGAGACGCCCCAAGGCGGCATTCCAGACGCCGGGCACACGGGGTATAAGATCCCCGTGGATCGTGCCGACAAGAGCCGCAGCAAGTTGGGCTCTCAGCCGGGTACTGTGCCGGAACCTCAAATAGTTCTGGCTTCGAGCAAGCGGCCCCTCGCCAGGGAGGGCAAGCCGTCCGTGCCGATAACTTCCATTACGCCAGAGGCGTCGGATAGTCTGCTAGAGGCGCTTCGCGGCGCTTCCATGGATGAGGAGCACCGTACTCTTATGAGTGGTGATTCAGAAGGTTCTGTCTGCCAAGAGTGGACTAACTGAAGCCTGCACCAGCCTCCTGACAGGCTTTGAGGTAAGTAATAAAAATGTGTGAAATTATCACCCGATAGGTAGTAGCCCCTGATACTCCGTTTGGTGTTCGGAAAGAAGAGCCAGACGGAGGGTCAATTAAAATCCGCAAGAGTCTAATAGTAGGTGTGCCTGTGAATAAGCAGGCAGTGCTGCTTGCCGCTGCTGTATGCAGGACCGAGGTCGCTGGACTCAAACGGGACCTGGAGCAGGCACAGGGAGAGCTCGGCCTGATGAAGAGGCAGCTCGAAGAGAACAAAGGTTTGTGATTCCCCGTTCGCATAGCATAAAAGATAGACAAAATTGGTTATTCTAACGACAAAGCGTCGTGACATTGTAATAGGGGCCACCACCGAAGTGGCGTCTCTGAAGAAAGCATTGTCCGAGGCCGAAGACAAGGTGGCCCTGGAGCGCAAGGAGCACGAAAAGCAAGATCCTAGAGTTGGCGAGGTACAGCAAGAGCTCCAAGATCTCTGGAAGAAGTTTGAGTCCTCCGAGCATGATCTTAAGATGAAAGAGACTGAGCTTGCGAAGGCCCTTGTGAGTGTGAAAGACGCCAAGGCCGAAGCCGAAAAGGCATAGCAGGAAATCCAGGCGGCCAAGAAGATAGCAGCGAGTAAGACATTCTTTATGCAAAGCAAGCATGTGGAGGAGACATTTCTTTTACTTACCCGGATTCGGAGCTCTCCAGGGGCATTCATAGATTTGCCATGCAGCGTATCTGATGCTGTGGAGTTATACCGTGCCGAGGAGGGGGGATCAATGGAGAAGCTGTTCTGGTCCCAGTATGCTGGAGCCGAACACCCAGTGCCTCTGAGTGACCAACTGAAGCAGTTGGTTGAACTCCACAGGACGGCCGAAGTGGCTATGAAAGATTTCATAGTCCGGATGTGGCCTAGTGAGCCCTTGCCTGCCAACTACTTTGGCCTGATAAAGCGGATGGTAAACGCCTGTCCGCGGCTTGAGGTGATCAAGCGATCCGTTTGCATTGAGGGTACCCGCCGGGCATTTGCCCGTGCGAAGGTGCATTGAGGCAAGCTGGATGCGGAGAAGCTGGTGAAAGACGGGCCACCGGAGGGCAAGGCGCATCACTGTCCCGAAAAGTATTATGATGGTGTTATGAAAGGCGCTCGTCTCGTGGCCGATGAATGTACCAAGGACACGATCCTTGAGTAAATGTACTTCTGTCGTTGTTGTAATATAAAGATGAAGCTACTTGCGCTATATAGCGCTTTTTGATTTAAAATAGTACTGTCTGTGCGGCTGTTTATAGAATTCTGAAAGTAGGCCAGTCGTCGGCTTCCGCCCCCATGTAACTAGTACCTTGGTGTTCCTGGAAAATACGGACACTCTTTATCCAAATTTTTGGTCCCTTAAGAAGCTGTCTGGCATAGCGAGCAAGGCAATCGGACTATGCGGCTTTGTAACTTTCACTTACCCATAGAAGTCTACAATTTTAAATTTCGGCGAAGCCCCTAGAATTCGGAAAGCCAAATTGGCGCGCTATATACGCCTAAATCGGACGAAGCCGATTCCTCGCCTAAAGCGGAAAAAATCTTTAAGGATTTTAGGACCTCTCGAACAGCGACCAGCTCTCGCTGCATCATGCCAGTCAGTTTTCGGCTTTCTCTACTGAGGTGCTCTTCCAGAAGAACCGGGACACAATCGCAGTTGTTCTCCCTGCGCTACCTTAGCCGATATAACGGAACGTAAGGTACCAAAACAAGGGAGCCGGCAAACCCTACTATTGACCCAAGACGTGATTCGGAGCTAATGCATATAGTGCTATAAGTTCGGGGTGCCGCACTGTTGAAAGTGTTCGGACTTGTCTTGCCGTATTATGGGGCGCCATAAGAAACCCCTGGCAAACTGAACGTACCAAGGTGTAAGGATGCAATATTAACTAAACAATTATAGGAAAAATGTGCAGACAGGAATAATAAGCTGACGCTATATATTGTCTCTCATTTATGAATAATACGTTTAAGCGTATGTTTACAATGAGTGCGTTTAAGCAGAAGTAAATAGGACTATTTAACATGTCCTATCCAGGGGCGGGCTGCATGTAGGTATATAAAACAGCTATAACGATCGAGAACAGATTCCACCTGGGTATTTCCTTTGTGCGCAAAGCCTGTTGCCTCCTTGGTTTTCTCTCCTGTGTAAGTCCGACAATCCGGCTCTTCTGAAGAGGCTGCCCTAAAGCAGTGTCTTGAAAGATAAAGGGGGGGGTTATTAAAGTATGTTGCGGTTATACTGCACTGTTGACTGAGTCACTGTTGCGCCTCCGCCTATGCCCATGGTATTTTGAGTGCGTAATTGTGTACGCGCGGCACAAATGCTGCATTGATGGGGCTTGAGCGGAGGCCGGACTTCTAGTTGCGCTCTTGGCGTGCCTAGTGATCCTGTTGCGGGTGCTCCGGACTCTCTTGACGGTGTTCGAGATTTGTCAGAGAAGGCCGCATTGTACTTCCGCCGCGAGGGCTGCAGTATGTTCTTCTGTGCAGAGAGAGCGGTCCATGTTTCCGTTGACTGTTATGACCCCGCGAGGTCCTGGCATCTTGAGCTTGAGGTATGCATAGTGTGGTACTGCATTGAATCTAGCGAATGCGGTTCGTCCAAGCAGTGCGTGGTAACTACTACCGAAAGGGACGATATCGAAGATTAACTCTTCGCTTCGGAAGTTATCCGGAGATCCGAAGACCACTTCCAATGTTATAGAGCCCGTGCAACGGGCCTCTACTCCTGGAATTACACCTTTGAAGGTGGTTTTGGTGGGCTTGATCCTTGAAGGGTCGATGCCCATTTTACGCATTGTGTGCTGGTAAAGCAGGTTCAGGCTGCTGCCGCCATCCATGAGGACTCGCGTGAGGCGGAATCCGTCGATGATTGGGTCTAGGACCAATGTGGCTGAACCGCCGTGACGGATGCTGGTAGGGTGATCCCTACGATCGAAGGTGATCGGACAGGCTGACCATGGGTTGAATTTTGGGGTGACTGGCTCCATCGCATAGACGTCCCGTAGTGCTCGCTTCTGTTCCCGCTTGGGAATATGGGTAGCGTAGATCATGTTGACCGTTTTCACCTGGGGAGGAAATTTCTTCTTTCCTCCTGTGTTCGGACGCCGGGGCTCCCCGTCATTGTTGCTGTGCAGCCCCTTGTCCAGGTTTTCAGTGATTATTTTGCCGGCCTGTTTGAACACCCAGCAGTCTCTATTAGTGTGGTTTGCTGGCTTGTCCGGGGTGCCATGAATTTGGCACGAGCGTTCACGTATGCGGTCCAGACTGGACGGTCCCTGATTGTTTCTTTTGAACGGCTTTTTCCGCTGACCAGATTTGGATCCGCTGAATCCGGCGTTGCTGTCGTGTCTTCAGTGTTGTCGCCATTGTTCCGTCGCTTATGTCTGTTGCATCGTGGCTTGCCATTATTGTCGCGGACATCCGAGGTGCCGGAATGTGGCGTGGTTCTGCTGCGAGCCAACCAGCTGTCCTCGCCCACGCAAAAGTGAGTCATCAGTGCCGTGAGGGCCGCCATGGACTTGGGTTTTTCCTGGCCGAGGTGTCAGGCGAGCCACTCGTCATGAATATTATGCTTAAAGGCCACCAGGGCTTCGGCGTCCGGACAGTCGACTATTTGGTTCTTTTTAGTTAGGAACCGAGTCCAGAATTTCCTGGCTGACTCCCCAGGCTATTGAGTAATGTGGCTCAATTCATCGGCGTCCGGTGATCGCATGTATGTTCCCTAGAAGTTGTCGAGGAACGCGTCTTCCAGGTTTTCCCAACTGCCAATGGAATTTGCCGGTAGGCTGTTTAGCCAGTGCCGGGCAGGTCCTTTGAGCTTAAGGGGAAGATATTTGATGGCATGTAGATCATCTCCGCGGGCCATGTGGATGTGGATCCATATTGCGGGGTCTGTTGTGCCATCGTATGATTCGATGTTTACGGGTTTGAACCCTTCTGAGAATTCATGATCCATCACTTCGTCAGTGAAGTAGAGGGGGTGTGCGGTACCTCTATGCCGCGCTATGTGGCTACGCAGTTCGAATGAGTCTGGGTGGCTGTATTCGGCCTGGCCGGACTTGTTCTAGTGTATCCGGCGTGATGATCATCGTCACGTGTTGGGGGGCGCCCCGCGATCCGTAGATCGATCTTGGCTGTCCTACCTTGTTTTCCAGTATATCTTGTAGCTCCTGCCTATTGCCCCGGGCCGTTGTGTATTGGCGTGGGGGTGCGGGCTAGTATTCAGGCTGAAATGTCGTTTTATCCCGGCCACGAGGTGTCCGGTCAGCCATGTGGCGCTCGAGTCCATATTCCTCAGCTGCTAGGACTTCAGTCCATCTGTCTGTGATCAGGTCTTGGTCAGCATGGAGCTACTGCTACTTCTTTTTCAGGCTTCTTGCAGTGGCCATAAGCCGGCGCTTGAAGCGCTCTTGCTCCACGGGGTCCTCAGGCACGACGAACTCGTCATCGCCGAGGCTAATCTCGTCCTTGGAGGGGGCATGTACTTGTCCTCCTCCGGATATCTATCGATTGCCTGTTCGTCCTGGCTGACTTGCCCATCTTCCTGCTCGGCCTTCTCGAAGGCAGGCTGATCAGGGTTGTATTCGTCATTGGCACCATCCGGATTGTTTTTGTCTCCTGTGCCGGTATTGCTGTGGCGGGGCTTGGAGCGGCATCGAGGACGCCCATGCTTTGCTTTCTTCGCTGAGGGGTTATCCTCCGTTGCCTCATCGCCATTGGTTTCCTTCGGAGTGTCCACCATATATATATATATATATATATATATATATATATATATATATATATATATATATATATATATATATATATATATATATATATATATATATATATATATATATATATATATATATGTCCACCGCCCCGTGAGTGGTGGTTCCTGTTCTTCTCCTGCATCATCGTCCATACCGTCGATGTCCTCTGAGTCGAAGTCAAGCACGTCGGTTAAATCATCGACCGTGGCAATGAAGTGGGTGGTGGGTGGGCAACGAATTCCTTTGTCGCCTGCTTCCCAATCGAGCCGGACATAGTTCGGCCAAGAGTCTCCTGACAAAGAGAGAGACTTTAACAAGTTCAGCACGTTGCCCATGGGTGAATGCTGAAAGATATCCGCAGCGGTGAACTCCATTACTGGATCCCAACCAGGTTCGGCGGGCTCAGGAGCGCGCTGACTGGAACCTACAGCCGGATACGAGCCCGGGGGTCCGGTGTCACAGGCTTCTTTGGAGATGAGGCCTGTGTTTGGCTCTACCGCCGATGAGTGTGCGGCCTGCGGGGCGGCGGCCATCCACCCATCCTTGGGCAATGCAATCTGCTCCGGATTTAGGTCTGGGGCTACTACAGGGGTGATATCCCGAGCATTGTCCGACAGCAGGTCTAAGCCGTGCTCATCGTGATTGTCCGGTGCTCCTGGCGCAGGCCCGAACCCGTTGAAGATCAAGTCTCTGCGGCTGTCGGCCGTGTAGTTCAGGTTTCCGAACCTGACTTGGTGGCCGGGGGCGTAGCTGTCGATCTGCTCCAGTTGGCCAAGCGAATTGGCCCGCAGTGCGTAGCCACCGAACACGAAGATCTGTCCGGGGAGAAAAGTCTCACCCTGGACCGTGTTGTTGATGATTGAAGGAGCCATCAAGCCTTGCAGCGACGACACAAAGGAACTCTCAAGGAAAGCACCAATGTCGGCGTCAAAACCGGCGGATCTCGGGTAGGGTGTCCTGATCTTTGCGTCTTAGGCCAATGGTAATAGGAGGCAACAGACACAATGTTTACCCAGGTTTGGGCCCTCTCGATGGAGGTAAAACCCTACTTCCTGCTTGATTGATATTGATGATATGAGTAGTACAAGAGTTGATCTATCACGATATCGTAGAGGCTAAACCCTAAAAGCTAGCCTATGATGATTATGATTCTGTCCCTAAGGACTAAAACCCTCCGGTTTATATAGACATCGGAGAGGGCTAGGGTTTACATGGAGTCGGTTACAAGGAAGGAAACATAATATCCGAATTGCCAAGCTTGTCTTCCACGCAAAGGAGAGTCCCATCCGGACATGGGACGGAGTCTTGAGTCTTGTATCGTCACGCTCCAATAGTCCGGACAAAGTATAGAGTCTGACTGTCCGGATACCCCTAATCCAGGACTCCCTCAGCCCCCGCACCGTCCGTGACCCTAGCGGCTGCTCGCCACTCCAGCCGCGCCCCTGCTCACCCACGCGGCCGTTAGCGCTAGAGCTCGCTGGCCGCCTTTGCCGTCGTGCGCTCGCAGCTCTGCTCCTGCACCGCTCGCTGCTCCTAGCGAGTTGGCCGCGCGCCGTCAGCGTCCTGTGTGCGCCCACGTTGTACTGCTGTTGTTGCCGCTGTTTCTTGCCTACTGGTGCTCCTGCTAGCTGCTGCTATGCACTTGCCGCTGCTACCCGTCATTGCTTCCGCTGCCGTAGCTGCTGCTTAGACTGATGCGCTGCTGTTTTTGCTTGTTGTTGCCGCCGATTAGCCACAGCTACTGCTGCTTGCGGTTGGCTATGGCCAGGGCCATGGCCTGCTGTACCTGCGTGTGTGTACATGTGTGTGGCCGGCCCTGAGCCAATTAGCTTAGTAGCTAATTACTAGTTGTTAGGTTAATTAGTTACTGCCCTATGACACGTGGGTCCCATGTTGTTTAAACTAAATAATCAAAATCATTTCAACTAAGTCCATGACAAGTAGGCCCCCCTTCACTGTTCACTTTGACTAGTCAATGCGGATTGGGTTGTCGACTAAGTCAACTGGGCCCTGGCCCCACATGTCAGCTTCTCTGTACTTCTGGCTGGGTACACTTTTGGGTACCCATAGCCTTTTTCCTTTTAAATTCGATTTAGTAATAAATCCAGGGATTTCAGAAAAACATTAATCTTTGAAAATTCATAGTAATTAAACCGTAACTCGGATGAAAATGTTTTCTACATGAAAGTTGCTCAGAAAAATCCAACGAATCTAGATACGTGGTCCGTTTACCTGTCAGCTTCCTTTAACTATCTAAACATGGAACATTCCCCCTCCGGTCATCTGTCTGACACAGGTCCAGAACTGGGAAAACATTCCCGGTTGTTTTCCCCCGTCACCTATATCATGTAGCCATACGTTAGGTCACACCCGACATGTCATATTGCCATGTTATGCTTTGTGATGCTATGTTTTCTTAATATTTATTGTTTCTTCCCCCTCTCCTTCTCGGATAGACCCGAGGCTATGTCTGAGGCCCATGTTATGCTTTGTGATGCTATGTTCATCTTAATATTTATTGTTTCTTCCTCTCATGCTTGCATTAGATTTTGATAGACCCCTCCTACCGCATAGCCGAGGCCCTCGATCGACTTATGTCACCGATTTAATCTTTCTTCCTTTACAAAGCAGAGCTTCCGTGCAAGCCCCCCCTTTGATCATCCCGATATCGCCCATTCCATTCTCTCATGCTTGCATTAGATTTTGCTATTGTTATTGTTTGCTCCTATTCGATGCATAGCCTTTTGTAACCCGCTATTGTTACCTTACCTGCTTATCCTAAACTGCTTAGTATAGGTTGGTTAGTGATCCATCGGTGACCCCCACCTTGTCCTTGTTGCCCCTGCTTCATCTTTGAAGACCCGATCAACGGGATCGAAGACCAGGACCCGGCACCGCACATCACTTTCCCCTTTGTTGCTCGACACTGCTTGGTTACTATCGAGTGCCGAGGGTGAGACCTCTACAACACTTCTGATGTTAACTCTGTACTGTAGCTATACTGTCGTGGTCATCGAGGGTGATTCCGCCTTAACCACTACCGATATGACTCTATCGTGCAACCCCTCAAGTGTGAACCTCGGGGGTGATTCCTCTTACGTTCACCTTGATGATTACATCGAGTGGATTTCACCGAGGGTGATTCCTCGGGGTTTTCCCCTTGATGTTTAGATACACAGTTACTATGATTACTATGACTTTACATCGAACCATGTTACTAAAGACGGGTCGACCCTGAGGGGTACCGGCGTGAGCCTAATTGTGAGTGATGTGGACTCGGGTTGACCTGGAAGGTGCCCCCGAGATAATTACGAGGCGTGGCTAGGCATTCTTAGCCCTTGTCGGAAGTCCTCGAGATGGGGTAACGGGATCGCATCTTTCGTGAGTCTCTGCTTGCTACCGCGCGTTCCTAATCCACTACAATTTGGATATTTGATCTGAGGGGCCTCTGGCCTGATAGCACTAACCATCACATGGACATAGTATGGGCGTTATGCGTCGTATGCATCAGCCGAAGCTTAATAGAGGTCAGCGACTGAGCGGCGCGCGTCGGGTTGGACTGGTAAGCACCTGCCTTTTTAAAGGAGGTAGCTAGGTCTGCTGACCGGTAGCGTACACAACGTGCAGGAGTTCCTGGGGCGATGGCCCATGACCCCTGGGGCCATAAGTTTAGTTCGGCGTGCTGGCCTCTCTATTTAGCCTAGGTCGGGTTGCAGCGTATTGTTTGGCCGAGGCCGGGCATGACCCAGGAAAGTGTGTCCGGTCGGAGTTAATCGAGCGTGGTGGGTAAGTTGGTGCACCCCTGCAGGGAAGAAAACATCTATCGATAGCCTGTCCTACGGTAACGGACACTTGGAGTTGTATCCCGATCGATACAACTAGAACTGGATACTTGTGATGAGAATTGGATTGTGATGACAATTGGATAGTATGGCTCTGGGATTGCTTTCTCGCAGGGAGTCGAGAAAGGATCTCTGGCCGAGGTTGATAACACTACTACTACTTTACTTTATGCTACTCTACTCCCTCCTGTTTACTGCAAGATGGTGGTTTCCAGAAGATGCTAGTCTTCGATAGGACTAGGCCTTCTCTCTATTCTAGCATTTCTTCAGCCCAGTCCACATATACAACCTTCCTTTGATAATGTTGCATATGTAGTGTAGATCCTTGCTTGCGAGTACTTTGGATGAGTACTCACGGTTGCTTTGCTCCCTCTTTTCCCCCATTTCCATTCTTCTCGGACGACACAACTAGATGACAGAGTCCAGGAGCCAGATGACACCTTTGACGACTGCTACTACCTCGAGGGTGCCTACTACCACGTGACGGGCGCCGACGACCAGGAGTAGTTAGGAGGCTCCCAGGCAGGAGGCCTTGCCTTTTCGATCGATGTTGCTTTTGTGCTAGCCTTCTTAAGGCATACTTGTTTAACTCATGTCTATACTCAGATATTGTTGCTTTCGCTGACTCGTTTGTATTCGAGCTGATGAATTCGAGCCCTCGAGGCCCCTAGCTTGTAATATAAAGCTTGTATTATTTTAATTTTTGTCTAGAGTTGTGTGTGATATCTTCCCGTGAGTCCTTGATCTTGATCATACACATTTGCGTGCATGATTAGTGTACAATTGAATCGAGGGCGTCACTCTACAACCTAGTACAAATAATTTTCCACTAGTGTTGAACTAGCTCTATAACCTAGTACAAATAATTTTACACTAGAGTTGAACTAGCTCTATAACCTAGTACAAATCATTTTACCATATAGTTGAACTAGCTCTATAACCTAGTAAAAATAATTTTACACTAGAATTGAACTAGCTTTATAACCTAGTACAAATAATTTTACACTAGAGTTGAACTAGCCACTACAAAAAAAGACACATCTGTGACATTTTGGGCCGAACGAAATTTTTTTCTGTCATACATATGACACTTCTATGACGATAATTGTGACAAAACCCGGTATCATCATAGATGTGGTGGGCTTCTACTTCTATGACAAAAAATCATGACAGAAAATGGGCTTTTCGTCCTGGGCGGGCCGGAGGTGCAGCTACATGACATTCTTTGGGCCGTCCATGACGGAAAAAACCGTGGTAGAAGCGAGGGGGAGGAAAATTTTAGGGAGTTCCCGGTTACGGTAGGAGGTTGGGGCCGGCGATCGCTGCTTTCTCGTACGTACGATATGCGTGTGTGCAAGGCGTTGGCTCTAACTGAACCCGAGCGAGGCGTTGGGCTCTAACTGAACCCGAGCGATTGCACTACAGGCTACACATTACTGAACCCGAGCGATCGATCGAAGGCTGTTAATTGAACCCGATCAAGCGATTCCTTCGCTACTACTGCTAACTGAAGCCGATCGATTGGATGAACAGTGAGCGCTACGGGGGGGGGGAGGGATGAACATTGAGCGGTGGTGTTGCCTCTGGATGAACATGACCCCGTGGTGTGGAGGGCTGGATGAACAGTCGATGGTGGAGGGGTGGCCGTGGAGGGGTGGTTGAACAGGACCCCGTGGAGTGGAGGGCTGGATGAACAGTAGACGATGGAGGGGTGCCCATGGAGGGGTGGTTGAACAGTAGCCGGTGGAGTAGCGCGCGGTGGACGCTGGATGAACTGGAGCCCGTGGAGGCTGGAGGAGGTCGACGATAGCCCATGAAGGCTGGAGGAGGTCGATGGGGGAGATGAAAAGTATGCCGTGGAGTCCCGTTTTGCGGTACGCCACACCCCTCCCGATGAACAGGACCTCCGTTTCGATCGTAGCGCTGCAACACAAGTCCGTTTCATCCGTTTTGCGGTACGCCACACCCCTCTCGATCAATAGGACCCCCGTTTCGACCATAGGCGGTCCATTTCGTCCGTTTTGCAGTACGCCACACCCCTCCGGATCAACATGACCCCCCGTTTCGACCGTAGGAGGTCCGTTTCCTCCAGTTTTGCGGTACTCCACACCCCTCCCGATCAACAGGACCCCCGTTCCAAATGTAGGAGGTCCGTTTCCTTCATTGAGCGGTACGCCAGGCCTCGTTTCCATCGCCTGTTCCATTCAAGTCAGTTGGCTCCCACGCGTTCCGTTGCCTCCCGATGAACACGACGCATTCCGTTGCCTCCCGATGAACACGACGCATTCCGTTGCCTCCCCATGAACACGACGCATTCTGTTGCCTCCCGATGAACACGACGCACTCCGTTGCCTCCCGATGAACACGACGCATTCCGTTGCCTCCCCATGAACACGACGATGACGCTGTTTCTCCGTTCTGACCCAGCCATGTACACGAGCCCTTTCTCCGTTCTGACCCAGCCATGTACACAAGCCCTGGCCATACGTATGCGCGAGTAGGCGTTCAAGACCCTGCCCGTATGTACGTACGTGGTATTTTCTTTCTTGCAGCCTCGCCACTGTACATACGTGTACATGCTACGTGCGCGCCTCTACTACGACACGTGCGCGCCTCTACAACGACCAGTATGTACGTACAAGTTCGCGACCAGAATGACAACGCTACGTACGCTTCGACCAGGTGGGTCCCGACTGTCAGGCACTTCCTTACCTACTAAGATGTAGCTGGTGGGTCCCAGCAGTCATGGGGTAAATTGTTTTTTTGCACGGATGCACTTCCTTGCGTGGAAAGATGTAGCTGGTGGGTAGGGATGGCAATTTTATCCATGGATCTAGATAACCGTGGATACCCGACCCGGTTGGGCAAGGGTATGGAGCGCATTTCTGCACATGGGTCCGTGGATATGGATACCCACGAACAGCCGGGTTGGGCATGGCTATAGTTTTGCTCCATGGATATCCAATGGATACCCATATGACATGTGGGACCATATGCTAGTGATAGTAGAAAGAGTGAATCAATTGGAAATGGCAGGCAATATGCAACTGGTGACATAAGCTATATGCTGCAGAATCAACCTCTGGTATGTCACACGTAAGGACTCATCGTATTACCTGTTGCTTACTTATGCATGTAGCTTATGTTGTCATTTGTGAGTGAATGATGATGAGCTAATTTGATCTTTGGGAAGGCTTCATGCTGACTTTTCTATGCCCATGGAGCTCCATGGGTATGTGGGTATCCACCGGGTTTGGGCATGGGCACAAGTTGTGCCCATGGATAATTTAGTGGATGGGCAGAGAGTAGGAAGATGGGTCATGGGTTGGATTTGGACCAGCTCCACCCGCCCCAAACCCAACCCATTGCTATTCCTACTAGTGGGTCCCAGCAGTCAGGGGGAAACATTTTTTTTTCATGAAATACGGTGGCCCATCCGGTGGGTCCCCGCTGTCAGGTGGAGGAATAATTCTTTTGCGCGTAATAAGCAGGCACTTCCTTCTGCGGCCGTGGACCCAACTGTCAGTCTCTCCACATACAGTCCACGTCCGATGGAAGCCATTCCTTGACCACGTTGACCACGCCGCGCCGAGAGCACCAGGGCGGTGGACGACGGCGAGGCCCCTAGGAAGGTGACGACGCGGAGCCGGGGAAGACGCGGCAGTGGATGTCCACGCGTAGAGGAGTACGAGGGTTCACTGGTTCGCTGCGTTGTGAGGCTGCCGTCGCCGTAGAATAACAGGGGTGTGGGTGAGTAGAGGGATGGCCTGGCCAGCGGTGGGAGTAGTAGGGGGCGGTGAGGCCTCCGCCGCATCGCAGCCGGCCACGCGAGGCAGGAGCACGAGGCACGACCGGCGCTGGTTTGGGCGGCTGGAGCTAGAAGACCAGAGGTTGAAGAAGCACTACGGCCGTTGGATGGACATCGTACAGTCACTGGAGCTAGAATCGCGCATATTGACTAAGTTGGCAAAGCCCTCCGTCCCCATCAACATAGTAGGCCCTCAAGTCAGCCTGCCACTATACTGGGTCCCAGCTAACACGGGGAGTATTCATTTTTTTGTGCGTAATAAGGAGGCACTTCCTTGCGTGCGAAGATATAGCTGGTGGGTCCGAGCTGTCAGCGGCGGTAACATTTTTTTGCAAAATACAGAGGCCCTTTCAGTGGGTCCCTAATGTCAGGTGGAGGAATCATTATTTTGCGTGTAATAAGGAGGCATTTCCTTGCGTGCGGCCGTTGACCCAGCTGTCGGCCTCTCCACATATAGTCCACTTCAGCTGCATGTCGGTCGTTGACCATGTTGGCCAGGCCGCGCCAAGAGCACCAGGGCGGTGGACGACGGCGAGGCCTAGGAAGGGAACGACACGGAGGTAGGGAAGACTCGGCAGTTGTTTCCCACGCGGAGGGGAGTATGACTGTATGAGGGTTTACTGGTTCGTCTGCCGTCGCCGGAGAATAACAGCGGGTGTGGGTGAGTAGAGGATGGCTAGGCCAGCGATGGTAGTACGGTGGGGCGGTGAGGCCCGCGCGGCTGCACACCCGACCGCGGGGAGGAGGGAGCAGCCAGTCCCGCCGGTGCTTGTTTGAGCGGCTGGAGCAGGAAGAGCAGAGATTGAAGAAGCACGACGGCCTTTGGATGGACATCCAACAGTCACTGCTTGTGCGTAAACCTTTTTTTAGGAAATCCTCAAATCTGTGGAAAACATCATACATCCCATCTGCCATTATTTCTAATAATTTACAACCCATTTGCTAATTCTTAAGGTTTTTTTGGAGCCCATATTCTTTTTGTTAGCATTACAGCCCATATTGTGGCCACTGTTAAAAAATTATACGAAATTTTGCATATTTCGGTGCGGTCCGAACTGTTTTTAATCCCGAAATTTTGACTCACATTCAAACTGATTTAAAAAATAAATGTATATCAATATAAAATCCAACAAATTCTCCACGCATAAAAATTAATGTAATTTAAAATCTCGAAGGAAAAAAAGATATTTGAAACTTATTGCCGGTTTGATGTGTTTTGAAAATGTACAACCCATTTCTCATTACTGATAGGCCATTTTCTTGGCCAGCCGAATGAAGCTCTCCTCGTCTTGAACGATTTGCAGCCCAACAGGCCTGACAAAGCGACTTACTTGGCAAATCACAAAAAAATTGGGCTGTGGCCGTGGACACAGCTGTCAGCCTCTCCACGTACAGTACTCTTCCGATGGAAGTCGGTCGTTGTCCACATTGACCACGCCGCGCCGAGAGCACCAAGGCGGTGGACAACGGCGAGGCCTAGGAAGGGGACGACGCGGGCCTGGAAAGATGCGGCAGTGGATGCCCACGCGGAGAGGAGTATGAGGGTTCACTGGTTCGGCTGCGGCGTGAGGCTGCCGTCGCCGCAGAATAACAGGGGGTGTGGGTGAGTAGAGAGATACCCGGTGAGGCCTCCGCGGCATCACAGCCGGCCACGAGAGGCAGGAGCATGCGGCAAGACCGGCGCTGCTTTGGGCGGCTAGAGCAAGAAGACCAGAGGTTGAAGAAGCACTATGGCCGTTGGATGGACATCGTACGGTCACTGGAGCTAGAATTGTTCATATTGACTAAGTTGACAAATCCTCCGCCCTCCAACTTAGTAGGCCCATTAAGTCAGCCACCCACTATGGTGGGTCCCAGCTAGCAGGGGGTATTCATTTTTTGGTGCGTAATAAGGAGGCACTTCCTTGCATGCGAAGATATAGCTGGTGGGTCCGACCTGTCAGCGGGGGAACATTTTTTTGCAAAATATAGAAGCCCTTCCCACGTACAGTGCATGTATAGTGCGTAATAAGGAGGAACTTTCCTTGCGTGCAACCATGGACCTTTTGGGTCCCAGCCGTCAGGCTCTCCACGTACAGTCCTCTTCCGAGTTCCGATGACTCTCGTATGTTGACCACGCCGCGCCGAGTGCACCGAGGCGGTGGACGACGACAAGGCCCCAGACTGGAACAACCCGGAGATGGGGAAGACGCGGCAGTGGAGTCGCAGACAGAGAGGAGTGGGAAACTTGACTAGTTCGGGTGCGGGGTGGGCCTACACTCGGCAGAGAATAATAGGAGGTGCGGAGTGGAGGGATGGCCTGGCCGTCGGCGGGGTAGCGTTTCGCTGAGGAGCGCAAAACAACTCCGCTAGACGCCGAAGGCTGGAGCAGGCGGTTCCGGCAGCGCTGGGGGAAGAAGACGAGAGATTGAAGAAGAATGTCGGCCGTTGGATGTAAATCCAACGCCTTCTTAGGCTTCGACCTACTGGCCCACATGTCAGCTAGTCCATTTGTTTTTTTAGTCCATTTGGTGGGCTGGGTGAAACAATGGTATAGCATCTATGCAGCCCGTTTAAATCCCATTTGCATTTTTCTCGAAATCCGCGGACTTGCTGGGCTGGGTGAGAATATCATGTTGGGCTAGACGGAGAAATGCTATAAAAACATAAACACATGATTGCACGTCAGTAAAATCTTTGCAAGCTTATGTACGCAATCACTAGGAGTTAACTTGGCAAGTTATATATAAACAATTATTATTATTATTTTGTAAGAACTTTCAACTTACGAAATAAAATATCATTTTAATTTGATGAGTTAATAGTATGTGGGGTATTATTATTTTTTAGGCTAGACGCGGGACAGTTGAGTTGGTTCTAGGGGAAAGTACTGGGAGAAAACTCAGTTTACATCGAAAAAGAAAGTGGGAGAAAATTCAGGGACCTACTGGGTCCACCTGAGGAGAGGAATATGTTGGGAGGAAGGAGATTCAAAGCACGGCAGCCGAATGAACTAGTTTTTTTACGGACAAGTGAACTAGTTTACATACATAAGCAAATAGCCACTAAAAAAGCAATCAGGTTAATGGATTCTTAAAAAAATATTTCGGAGAAAACAGATAATTACGACACATAGACTAATGCATGAAACACTCAGATGTTAAAGGTGCTTATAAACAGATAAAGTACAACATCTAGACCTTCCTGGCACGCTTGATCATGATGCTGCGGTTGTCCGTGTACTCGTCGGTTATGGGAAGCAGACACGCCCTCATGTCCAAGATCTGCCTGTACATGTCGTAGCATGCGTATGCGTCCTTGGCCACGTAGGCTAGATTCGGAGGTACCTCCCACGTGTTTAGGTCATCTTCTTTCATGTTGGGGTATTAGGGGTTGATGATGGTCTCAGCGAGGTCAACCACGGAGTCCTTCTCCTGCCCGTTGCTGATGATCTTGTATTGCTTCTGGATGTTGACAAGCTTGTTGCACCAGATGGCCGAATCGTCGCATTCTTCCTTCTCTCCATCGTAGTGAAGGTGCAGTCGGCGCTGCCGATGAAATGGGCGAATGCTCTAGAACCTGGTGCAGCCATTGGACTGAGGCAAGGCAGAGCTTCACCGAGTCCGTATCGTTGGTGTACATCACATTCAACTTGGTGCAGCCATAGGACTGTCGGTGTACTAGAGTAGGGGTACCCTAGTATCCCGAACTTGTGCACGGGCGGTCGCAGCACCCCGCGGCAAGGCTTGCCGGGTGACCGCCAAGGTCCTCCGTGGTTCCTTTGGAGCCATTCAAGAACAAAGTGTTTAAGCCAAGGAGACAAGACCCCGACAAGAGGAGCTTGCCGGGAAGGCCAACCAAGGCATTTCAAGGAACTTGCCGCGACGCGCCACACGTCCCGGCAAAGCCCGGTGAGCGACAAGCTTCCGGGTGCGACAAGACAACGACCGCGGCAAGGCACTTGCCGCAGCAAGCTACCACTCACCCACGCTCCAGCACATCCACCAACGTGTCGCCTCGACCGCTCGGTAGCGTGGCGAGAGGCTGTGCAGCCAGCGGTGCGAGGTGGCAAGCGACGCTGACAAGATTGCCATCGTGGCGAGCGGTGGCGCCCCTGACGGTCCTTTTCTTGCACTGTTTGGGCGACACAGACGGGCATTTAATGCTTTTGTCCCCTGCCGTCAGGGTTAGGTATGATACACTGTACAAGTAGTTGTACCAACCACATATTTTCCATTCTTGCCCTTGTGTACGTTGCCACCTGTTGGTGACCCCTTGAGCATATAAAAGGAGGCCCATGCGCAACGTAGGAGGGGGGTTCGAAACCAGAAAACACTCATGCTCGGTCTCGTTAGCGGCTGGTGTGTACTGTAGCACTTTGCGCTCCCGAGCAAGAACACAATACAATCAGACAAGCAGCAGTAGGAGTATTATCTCTCCGGAGAGCTCTGAAGCTGGGTGAATCGCTCGTGTGCTTCGCCTCGATCCGCTCTTCATGCGATCTCCGCCCCCCGCCGAACCGAAAGGGGCCCTGCCCCATAGTTGTTCGTTCCCACAACATCTTTGGCGCGCCAGGTAGGGGGCGTCGAGGCTGTGTGAACCTGATCCGGCGTTCACACGGGCTAGATCTCCATCTTCTTCATCGACATGCCACCGAAGAAGAAGGCTTCGGAGGTGGCTGCTCCGTCCGCGTCGAACCCACCACCACCGACAGGTGGTGGGGTAGACGCCGGCGGAGGAACGGGCATCGACGAGGGAGCTCACGGTGCCACCAGGTCCAAGGACAAGGCTGCACAGACCTCGGCGTCCATACATGCACCGCGCCCATCTCAGGAGGCGCGAGACCGACAGCGTCATGGTACTCGCGGTACCATACGTTCGTTGGGCCAAGGCCAAGCTTGTGGATCTCGGGACGCTCAAGACCAGCATGCACGCCAACATGCTGGCACGAGCGCGTCCCGGTCGCCTGGACGAGATGCTGCTCCTTATAACATAGTTAGAAGTTCGAGCATATCCCGCTCCTCGCACCGTTCGCCACCACCACGCAAAACTCCAGCAGAAGCTCTGGCACGAGCTCAACTGCTCCTGGATTACCCTCCAACGGCAGACAAGATCGATGATTGGAGGGCCACCATTTAGAGTCTCATCGGCTTCGCCAACGGCGACACTCCACGGCAGCCGGGTACATCGCAGCCGCGGCAAGATTGCCAGGTACAAGCCGGTGGCGACAAGACCGGTGGGGGTGCAACCACCGTGCACTCTCCACCCCGAAGGCCAAGCTCGCCGACTCGCCGGGTCAACTCCGACAGCGACTCCACCGCATCATCGGATCCGCGAGCTCATCGCGATCAGCGCCAAGTTCTTCACGAATTACAGCAAGAAGATGCTCGTACTCGCATCGAGCGCCGAAGAGAAGCGCGACGTCAATCAGACCAGCGCGCTGGGCCCACCGTCGATATGCATGCGCCAGGGGAACCAGGCGACTTGCCGTACGCAGTAGGTTGCCCTGCGTTCACTCGTGAGCTGCGACAAGTCCAGTGGCCCAGTACGAAGAATTTCAAGCCAGATGTACCAGAGAAGTACGACGGCAAGTTGCATCCGTCGGAGTTCCTCAGCATCTACACCATCGCGGTGCAAGCTGCCGGGGGCGCGACGACAAGATCCTTGCCAACTACTTCCCGCTGGTGCTCAAGCCCAATGTCAGGTCCTGGCTCATGCACTTGCCGGACAACTCCATATCCTCCTGGGCAGATCTATGCCATCAGTTTGTCGGCGCCTTTACGGGCGGCCACAAGCCTCATGGACAAGAGAGTGATCTTCATCTCCTCGCCCAGAAGGAAGGAGAGCCCCTGCGCAAGTACATTCAGAGATTCAGCCAAGTACAGCGCAACATCCCAGATGTCCACCCTGTCGCGGTCATCAGCGTGTTCCATCAGAACGTGCGAAACCGCATGATGCGGGAGGGGATGACGATGTGCAAGATCAGAGACATCAGTGAGGTATATGCCCTGGCTGACAAGTGTGCGCGTGCTGAGGAAGGGAGGAAACTCCCCGGAGAGAATACGGGAGCAGGAGGATCTGACAGCGAGGATGCCGCCCGGCAAGGAAAAACCGGCCGCGGAACAATAGAAAGAAGAAAGGCAAAGATGTTCTAGTCGTTGAGCAGTCCGGCAACGGAGGTGGCGCCAAGGAAGCCGAGGCTATGGCGGCCGCCGACAAGCAGGACGGCACCGGAAAGCAGTACTGCAAGATCCACCGCACCAAGGGCCATGATCTCCAGAGCTGCAAGAAGGTTGAGCAGCTTGTCGAGCAGCAAAAGGCTGAGTACGAGCGGCGCGACAAGGAGAAGGCCCAAGAAGGTACTGGAGGATCCAGCAAGAAACATCCCGGCCGGGGAGGACGCCGCGGCAGGGCCAAGCAGCGGCAAGGAGACAGACCTCCCCGCGGCCGCGACAAGGATGAAGATGAAGACGAAGATGAAGATATGGATGATGATGAGGCCGATGAGCAGGAGTTCCAGAAAGCAACAGAGGTCTTGTGCGTTGACGGTGGTGCTTCTCTGCATACTTCACACCGCCAGCTCAAGCAGTGGGTGCGGGAAGTCAATGCAACAGAACCACCCGTCGAGTCACGCAAGCCTCTGAAATGGTCCAGCACGCCTATCATCTTTGATATTGAGGACCACCCTGATCGCATAACTGCGGTCGGGTGCTTGCCGATGTTGGTTTCACCAACTATCCGCAACCTCAAGGTCACTAAGATGCTAGTTGACGGCGGGGCCGACTTGAACTTGATCTCCTCCGCGGTACTTCAGAAACTCCAGGTCCCTGACAGCAAGCTCGAAGAGACCGACACATTCCAAGGAATCAACCCGGGAAGGAGCAAGCCAAAGGGGAAGATCACGTTGCCGGTGACATTTGGCAGCCAGTTGAACTTCAGGACTGAGAGGGTCGCTTTTGACGTTGCTGACTTTCCATTGCCCTACAATGGGATACGCGGCCTTCCAGCACTTGCCAAATTCATGGCAGCCTCTCACTATGCGTACAACATGCTGAAGATGCCAGGCCCGATAAGTGTCATCTCTGTCCCTGGCGACAAGAAGGATGCTCTTATCTGCGCCGACAAGATTTACCGGCATGCAGCAGCCGCAGCAGATCGCGAAGACACTTGCCAAAGCTCCGGGGAAGAAGAAGACCAAGTCCGCAAGAGTTCGATGCCCACTCCGCAAGCGCACCTCTTCGAGTGCTGCGCTACCGCCGAGGACGCACCATCGAGCTCCACCGCAAGTGTAAGAAGACGATGACAGCTTCACCAAAACCAAGAAGGTGTCCGCCAAGGAGGACGGCAGATCGGTGGTACCTTCACCATCGCCCACGCCGACCCTAAATAGGAAAGCACGCTCGTTGCTTTCCTGCGGGCAAACGTCGACGTGTTTGCATGGCAACCGTCTGACATCCCCGGTGTTCCTAGGAAAGTAATCGAGCACCATCTTGCCGTTTGTCCTCACGCGCGGCCCATCAAGCAGAAAGTCAGGAAACAAGCAGTGGAGCGCCAAGAATTCATTGCAGAAGAAATCAAGAAGTTGGAAGCAGCAGGCCTTGTCAGAGGAGTGCTCCATCCTACGTGGCTGGCCAATCTCAGTCGTCGCGCCAGAGGCAAACGGGAAATGGAGGCTTTGTATCGACTTTACCGATGTTAATAAAGCCTTTCCCAAAGATCCATTTCCCTTGCCGCGCATTGACCAGATTGTTGACTCCATGGCTGGATGTGACATGCTTTCATTTCTTGATGCATACTCAGGATACCATCAGATCTTCATGGCAGAAGAGGTTGAGGAGAAGACCGCATTCATCACTCCATGTGGCACATATTGTTTCGTACGGATGCCTTTCGGTTTGAAGAATGCTGGTTCAACATTTGCAAGAGTAGTCCATGACGCTTTTGAGCCACAAATACACAGGAATGTGGAAGCCTACATGGATGACATAGTGGTCAAGAGCAAGGACAAAGCAACTCTGATTCAAGATTTAGACGAAACCTTTGCAAATCTGCGCAAGATCAACCTCAAGCTTAACCCCGAGAAGTGTGTGTTCGGAGTCCCCTCCGGAAAGCTTCTTGGGTTCTTCGTGTCTCAGCGGGGAATTGAAGCCAATCCCGACAAGATGAAGGCCATTGAGCAGATTGAAGCACCAAAGCGCTTCAAGGATGTACGAAGACTTGCCGGTTGCGTAGCTGCTCTCAGCAGGTTTATCTCTAAGTCTGCTGAGCGCGCCCTGCCAATTTTTCAAAATATTGAAAAAGGCAGGTCCAATGAAATGGACTCCGGAAGCGGAGGTTGCGCTGCAGGACTCAAAGATATACATGTCCTCCACTCCAACACTTGTCGCACCTAAGCCACAAGAGAAGTTGCTGCTGTATATAGCGGCAACCAATCAAGTGGTTAGTGCTGCGTTGGTAGCGGAGAGGGAGGCAGATGATGAGCCAGCAACGACGACAGATGCATCCAGCGACAAGCAGGGGGCTTCTCCGACAAGCTCTGGTCCCGACAAGGGTGGATCTGCGTAGGCGCATGAGGAGATACAGAAGAGAATGGTGCAGCGCCCAGTTTACTTTGTCAGTTCCCTTCTGCAGGGGGCTAGGTCGAGGTACTCTGGTGTGCAGAAATTGCTTTTCGGCCTTCTCATGGCCTCGAGAAAGCTGCGCCATTACTTCCAAGAACATGAGATCACAGTTGTCACTCGTTTTCCGCTGAAGAGGATACTGCAGAATCCGGAAGCAACAGGCAGGATTGTCGAGTGGGCACTGGAACTGTCAAGCTTTGGCCTCAAGTTTGAGAGCACTTCAACTATCCAGAGCCGAGCATTGGCAGAATTCATAGCAGAGTGGACGCCAACACCAGATGAAGAAATTCCAGAAATGAGCATCCCCGTCAAGGAAGCATGCAAAGAGTGGCTCATGTACTTTGATGGTGCCTTTTCGCTGCAAGGCCTCGGTGCGGGCGTGCTGCTTGTCGCACCCACCGGAGAGCACCTCAAGTAAGTAGTCCAAATGCACTTTCCCAAGGAGTAAGCAACAAACAATACCGCAGAGTATGAAGGTTTGCTTGCCGGTCTCAGGATCGCGGCAGACCTTGGGATCAAGAAGCTCATTGTCAGGGGTGACTCACAGCTTGTCGTCCGCCAAGTGAACAAGAATTATCAGAGTCCATTGATGGAAGCTTACGTTGATGAAGTGAGAAAGTTAGAAGAGCACTTTGACGGCCTACAAATGGAACATGTTCCGAGAGCTCAAAACGACATTGCTGATGGCCTGTCAAAGTGCGCTGCACTAAAATTACCTGTGGAACCAGGGATCTTTGTGCTCAAACTGACTCAACCATCCGTAACACCATCAACTGAACAGAGCAAGAAGAGGAAGTTGATTTCTGGTGACTATTTTCCGGCAGAGCTTCCCGAAGCCGCCGCCAAGAAGGTCCCCAAGATCAACACCAAGAGTGCTGAGGAGCAGTCTGCTCCGGCAAGCCCTAGGGTTTGTTCCGTTGAAGCAGACGCTCCCGACAAGTTTTGCTCCGGCAAGCTTGCCGAGGAATGTCAAGCTCCGGCTGAGCCGCAGGTTCTCGCTGTAGAAGCGGATGTTCCCGCAGTGCCTTTAGTCCTTGTTGTCGAGCCACAAGCTCCGGCATGGGCACAGCAGATTGTCCATTTCCTTCAGACAGGAGAACTTCCCGAAGAGCAAGAAGAAGCGGAAAGAGTAGCCCGGCAGTCAAGTATGTACCAGTTTATCGATGACACAGTGTACAAAAGAAGACTCAACAGTGTGAAATTGAAGTGTATTCCACGGGAAGACGGACAAAAGCTGTTGGCGGAGATACATGGAGGCATATGTGGTCACCACATTGGCGCAAGAGCACTTGCCGGCAAAGCCTTCCGGCAAGGTTTGTTTTGGCCGACAGCCCTCCAGGATGCAACTGCACAAGTAACCAAGTGTGAAGCGTGCCAGTTCCATTCCAAGCAGATACACCAGCCAGCTCAAGCTCTCGATACGATCGCCTTTATCCTGGCCATTTTCAGTCTGGGGGCTCGACATCCTCGGCCCCTTTCCCCGAGCTGTCGGGGCCTTTGAGTACTTGTACGTTGCAATCGACAAGTTCACAAAGTGGCCGGAAGTGGAAGCAGTGAGGAAGGTGACAACACAGTCAGCAGTCAAGTTCTTTAGGTCGATTGTTTGCCGTTTCGGGATCCCTAACAGGATCATCACCGACAACGGCACGCAATTCATGAGTCGCACCTTCATGCAGTACGTCCAAGATCTTGGCGCCAAGGTCTGCTTCGCTTCTTTTGCTCACCCGAGAAGCAACGGTCAAGCGGAGAGGGTAAATGCTGAAGTGCTGCGTGGGCTCAAGACCAGGAATTTTGACAGGCTGCACAAGTGCGGAAAGAACTGGATTGAGGAGCTGCCGGTGGTTCTTTGGTCGATCAGGACGACGCCAAATCGAGCCACTGGCCAGACACCTTTCGCTCTCGTCTATGGAGCAGAGGCAGTTCTCCCCACGGAACTCGTATGTGGGTCGCCTCGAGTGCTCGCTTATGATGAGCTTGAGCAAGAGCAGCTGCGACAAGATGACGCACTGCTCCTTGAGGAAGACCGTCTTCGGGCTGCGGTACGAGCTGCTCGATACCAGCAAGCTTTGTGCCGCTACCATAGCCGCAAAGTTAGTGCCAGAAGTCTCGAGGAAGGCGACCTTGTTCTTCGGCGCGTTCACTCCGCCAAGAATTCCAACAAGTTGACGCCGAAGTGGGAAGGCCCTTACCGGGTGAAACGAGTCACTAGGCCTGGCATTGTCCGCCTTGAGACCGAAGATGGCTTTCCGGTGAGCAACTCCTGGAACATTGAGCATCTTCGTAAGTTTTACCCGTAAGGCGCGGTTGCCGGAACCTGTTCTGGCAACCAACTTTTGTACAAGTCTTGCCGCTGTTGCATGTAATCCTTTGTACAAAGCCGGGCGCAGACCCCGTGCATAAATAAACCTCATGTGCTCCGCACATCTTGTCAATTTCATGCTTTCTATTTGTTGCATGCATTATCTGACACTTTGTGCAGCACCTACTCCCGGTAAGCAATAACGAGCCGTAAGGCTCCATATCTTTATTTTCTCTTCCTTCTTTTTCTCAAAGAAAGGGAAGGTTCCCTCGCCCACAAGTTTGCCAGGGGGAAAGGAGAAGATAATGGTGTGGACCAGGCGTCGTTCAAGAAAGTCTCGCCTTACCGGGAAGCAAACGACAGAAAAGCTAAGTTGCCAAAGTTTGAGCAATCAGTTTAAAAAAATTTAAGTTATCTTCCTTGAACGACCGTGCTTTGTATGGAAAACCTGTGCGCGGAGGAACCAACTCGTAGCTAGTTGCGCCCTTACTTTGTTTCGAGTCCGTTCAACAACTTAAGTGAGCTGCGACTAGTTGCGACAATGTTTCTTGTCGGTGACGGCACCGCCAGCAGGCTGCTGATGTTCCGCACTCAGCGCTCGCGGCAAAGGTGCCTACACCGGCAAGTTCCCTAAAAGCGTAGGGCAAAAACGTACAAAGGAAGGAATCACGTAAAGGAAATAACATAGCAATCGATACCCAAAATAAAGTTATATTACAAGATAGCTTGTTGCAGCTCTAATAGATTGTTCCCGTAACATGACTAGCAGCGACAAGAAAAGGAGGAAACGGGCGGCCTAATCTACGCGATCGCCCTCAACCCTCTTGATCTCGCTCACCTTGTCCACAATGGGTGCGACAAGGGCCTTGAGCGCTTCCAGATCTGCATCCAGCGGTAGCTTCTTGAGGACATTGGTGATGTTGAGGCCCGGGTTGCGGAAGGCCACCTTCACCAACACCTTTTGAAGAACTCCCACGTAGATTGCGCGCGACTCTTCGGCCAGCTGCTTTGGGATCCTCTCTTGGAGTCGCTGGAGGGCCGTCGCCATGCCTTTGAAGAACAGAGTGAGCTTGGCGCTGGGTTGGAGGTTCTCGTCAGATGAGTACCCGAAATCCTCCATCCCAGTGCGCCCACTCACTGTCGATGATCAAGGGCGATGTTCACGAGACCCTCATCTGTAGTTCCACAGCCTCCCTAAAAGTGTCTCTGGTTTCATGCCCTCGTCAAGCCAGCGCCGCTTGCCTTGATCTCCTCCTTGAGGCCACCTCCTGCTCCTTGGCGCTGTCCCAAATATCTGGGTCAAGGTAGCCAGCTTCAGCTCAAAATCTGTGTTGGAGTCCTTGGCGGCGCTAAGCTCCTTGCTGTAGGATCGGAAGTATGTCTAGAGGGGGGGTGATTAGACTACTTGACAACTTAAAAGTTTAGCCTTTGATTAGGACAAGTTTTTAGCAAGTTCACAATGATGAGCAAGTCAAGTATCACCCTACACATGCAATTCTAGAGTAGTGGCAGCGGAAAGTAAATTGCACATGTAGTAAATAAGAGGTGGAGAAGAGCAAACGCAATTTGGAGGCACGGAGATTTTTCTCGTGGTTCCGATAGGTGGTGCTATCGCCAATCCACGCTGATGGAGACTTCAACCCACGGAGGGTAACGGCTGCGAGAGTCCACGGAGGGCTCCACCCACTAAGGGTCCACGAAGAAGCAACCTTGTCTATGCCATCATGGCCTACGCCCACGGAGGACTAGCCTTACTCGGGTAGATCTTCACGAAGTAGGCGATCTCCTTGCCCTTACAAACTTCTTGGTTCAACTCCACATCTTGACGGAGGCTCCCAAGCGACACCTAACCAATCTAGGAGGCACCACCTCCAAAAGGTAATAGATGGTGTTGGTGATGATGAACTCCTTGCTCTTGTGCTTCAAATGATAATCTCCCCAACACTCAACTCTCCTCACTGATTTGGCTGTGGTGGAGGAAGGGATTGAGTGGAAAGCAACTTGGGAAGGCTAGAAATCAAGTTTCATATGGTGAGAGTGGAGCAACTTGATCTCAACACAAGGGTAGGTAGTTTTCTTCTCGAAATGTAAGGTAGGAGTGGTAGTTCTTTCGATGGCTCTCTCCACGAATGAAGAGGAGGTGGAGGGTATTTATAGCCTCCACACAAAATCCAACTGCTACACACATTTGACCAATCTCGGTCGGACCGAAGTTGACAACTCGGTGAGACCGAAAGTTCAAATCTTAGAACGTTGGGATTTTCGTGGGACCGAAAATACAATCTCGGTTAGTCCGATTCTTCCAAAGTCTAGGGTTTGCCAATCTCGGTGGGACCGACTTTCTCATCTCGGTGACACCGATTTGAGTACGTAGGGTTACGTAAGGTTGGCAACACCAATTTCGTAAGACCGAGTTTGGAATCGGAAAATCCAAATTACTAGGGTTTGGCTATATGGTGAGGTGGTTCATCTTGGTGTGACTGAGTTTATGGAATCGGTGGGACCGAGATTACTTATGAGTTTATGTTGGAATGAAAGATTGCCGATAGTTTGAGAGATAAATCACTAAGCACTTTGAGCAACCAGATCATCATCATAACCTCATCCCTTTAATAGTATTGGCTTTCCTATGGACTCAATGTGATCTTGGATCACTAAACCAAAAATGGAGTCTTGAGCTTTTGCCAATGTTTTCCTTAGCATTTTGAGGGGTCCACATCATCAGTCATTGCCATACCCATATCACTGAACTTTCTGAAACATTCTCAAGGAATAATTAGTTCAATGATATATATGTTGTTATTAATTACCAAAACCAACCGGGGATTAGTTGCACTTTCAATCTCCCCCTTTTTGGTAATTGATGACAACATATAGATCAAAGCTTCGACAAATGATATAATCAATGAATAGCATCGTCGCTTTGAGAAGTATGTGATAAGCAAGAGCTCCCCTAAATTTGTGCATTATTTAAGATTTATGCTTGAATGCAAATGCACAATCGATTAGGATCATGGGTCACTCTTCCATGTCACATACATCTTGGTGGAGCGCACAAAATGATAAGAATGAATAGCATGCACCCAATCACCAAGACATGAGTAAATGATCATACAAGATATGGATAGAATATGATAAGCATTAAGCACACATTAAGCATAGTATGATCAAGCACTCATCAAAGATAGAGCAAACGTAGTATCAAACACACGAAATGTCTCGAAAACTCAAAAGTATCTCAAGGAAAACCGCAAACGAAAGAGCAAAACGCAGCACTCTCTCTCTCGAAGTCCTATGATCTATACAATTTCTCCCCTTTGGCAACAAGTTACCAAAAGTTCGAAGGTATAGAGCTAATCGCCACTAGGGACTCTGCGGGCGGCTCTGCTCAAGTCGATGGAGTGGAGATAGCTGCATCTGCAAAAGCTTCGCTGAAGTCTGTGGAGCCGGAGGAGTAGACACTGGAGCTGGTCTTTGGACCGATGGAGCTGTAGGAGGTGCTGATGTAGTAGCCCAGGGTCTGCCATCGAATAGCAAATGATCTGGGCTTTGTGGGCACTGCAGCAGGCTGCTCATAGTCATCCTGGACTAGATCATCTTCCATCTCCTTCATGAGCTCTGCCTTCTCCTTCTTCGCTTCCTCAATGTCTGCCTCAAGCTTGTTGACGGTGACCTGCACTTCATCACCTTGACATCCAGAGCATGGAACTTATCTTCAACTATCCTCTCAAGACTCTCCCGAGATCGCACTATGCTGGCCAGCGTAGTTCAATTCTCCGAGTGGCTTCAAGAAGTTGTTCTCCAACGCCTTGGCTTTTTTGCCGCCGCTTGCTTCTTTCTCAGCTTTGGCTTGTTTGGCAGCTTCAGACTTTGCATGTCCTTCAACAGATGTGGGAGCATCCTCACCATCACAACTTCATTATCTTCATGTTCAAAGCTGCAAGGGCAAGTGGGGTCTATCCAACAGTAGGTGTCCGTGCAAACTTGGCATTGATGAGCATCCGAATGTGCGGAGCAAACCCACATGACCTCTTACGTCTGTCTGTCGTCCTCTTGATAGTCTCAACTATCGTGTCCATCACCTTAAAAGGTGTCTTCGATCCGAATGTGCAGCATGTTGATAGAATAGCCTCTTATCATGCGGTGGTCTCGACTTGGGCATCAAAGTATGCCTCGTAATGGTGTTAGTGGTTGGGAGACCCGCTCAAGATGATAAACTGATCCAAGCTTCCATATCTCAACATCCTTGTCTGGTACCTCATTGTACATGTTCTTCATCGACTCATGATTTTTCTTTGGAATTCCATAGACATCTACATCATCATCTCTTGATATCGTGCATTCAGCAATGCTCTCCATTCTTCAACAGCTTGAATGGAATCTCGCCTTCATCATCCACACAATTCGCCATCCGGATAGAAATGTGTTTGGGCATAGAACCGCATGATCATTTCATCATTCCAAGCAATCGACCGACCAACAAACTCAAGAACTCCACATGCGGTGAAGCTCTCATGCACATGTGGGAAGTAGTCTCTGTGTTTTCACTATCGATGTATTCCCGCCTACATATCCGTGTCAAGAATAATTGGCTTCTTGTCCATGAGCACTGCCTCATAGAAATCTTGTTGCTCTCGTGTGGAACCTTGAGTCAACAAATGTTCTTCTCCGTGGCATATGGATCAACTTGCCTCCATGGCCCGAGACCTTTGTCCTTCCTTTCCTTCATATTTTCAGCTCGAGGATGAGCATCATTATGAACTCGCAATTTCGTCTCGAAGCTTCAAAGAAACATGTGCCTCTTCATCGATTCAGCAGTGGCACATTGTCCTTCTTCTTCTCTCAAGCAGGAATATTTCTCACAGCTTTCTTTGGCTTGGCAGCAGGTTTGGCTTGGGCTGCCTTTTGCTGGAGCTGATGGCTTAGATTTAGTGGGTGCTCCTGCCTCGATGGCATCTCCCATCAACTTTTGCTTCGAGGAGGCTGAGGTGCTTCCTCATCGTAATCATCATCACTTCATCATGAACTAGCCTTTTCCTCTTGGAAGTTTTCTTGATCTTGCCGGAGGTTTCTTCTTCCATGCTCACTTCTTTGCAATGTGGATTTCTTCACCTTGCTGGTGCCTCTCTTTGATTGTTGCCCTTGATAGCCTTTGGCAACCACTTGCCTTTTAGGTTTGGAAGTAATCTCCTCATCTCGCAACAAAGTCGAGTCTTCCTCATCGAATTCTTCTTCTTCCTGCCCCGTGGCAGCAGGAGGCAATCCACTTGGGGTGCTCTCTCCATCATCTGAAAAACTGCTTGCTTCAGACTTGTCACCGCCTCGAATCTCAACCGGTGATTCAGACTGTTCGCTGTCACTTGCATCGCATATGACCGACAACCCGTGAATGGAATAGGTATAGGCGTAATAGAAGAGTTATCACAAACCGCAGAGGATTTTGCAAAATAAATGAGTTCAAACTTCAGTTTTAGGTTTTCACAGAATGCATTTCGGTCTCAACCGAGTCTAAAATTCGTGAATCCAAGTGTCTAAACAGCACCATTCACACCACTTTCTGTTGGACCGAAATGGGTTTCGGCCTAGCCGAGAGCACTAGGGTTTCACTAAATCCTCACTTCGTCTTACCGATTTGCACAACTCGGTTTAACCGAAAAGTGCAAAGGCAATGGCTAGAGGCCAAATCGGTCAGTCCGAGAATGTAGAATCGGTCACACCGAGATGTGTTCGGCGGAAACCTAACCCTAAAATTTTCACTCGAATTTTGTTCTAAGATCTAATCTGCTGGATAGGAAGATTTCAAACATGGCAAGAAACTAGGCAAAACCTATCGTGCATTGAATCAGAGGTTGAAGCACGAGAGGGATGAAACTCACCCAAGTTGGTGAAGTTTCACTACGGCGGCAACGGCGCGATGAGATTGACCGTTGACGGCGATGGAGACCCGCGGCGAGGGCGCACAGGCGACGGCGGAGACGATCCGAAGACCACGGCGACGGCAGCGAAGGGTTTGGGGGCGATGCGTTTTGAAGGAATAATCAACGCGCGTTGCCCTCGGGTATATATACCCTTCGGCTGTCGGTGGGACCGAGTTGGAAAACTCGGTGGCACCGAGATGGTTAACTGCAAGCAGTTACACACATCGGTCACGCCGAGATTTGCAACTCGGTTTCACCGAGGTGAAAACCTAGATCAATCCAAGTGATTTCGGTCTGTCCGATTTGAGTATATTGGTTTGACCGAAAGAACATAGAAGGTTTTGGAATTTAGGCTTTTGACGGATCGGTGGCTCCGAGTGCTCCTCACTCGGTCTGTCCGAAAAAGTCTTGTTCAAAGTTTGTGATATAAGCATGAATAGAGTTTGAGACAAGAAAGCATGGATAGCTAGGGGAGGAACTTAGGCATTCTTGTCCATCCATTTGGTCAAAAAGAAAATCCAAAAAGACCAAAGCAACAAATGGATGTCCTCGAATGGATTAAATCATGCATCCAACATGCTCACACAATAAGATAGCAAATGAAATATGTGTCAAACATGCACAAACAAAACTCTAGCAACTAGCACACAATTTGGCGATGACTAAGTCATCTATATATGAGTATATTGACTTAGGAGTCAAATGAGAACATTTGATCATAGGTCATACTCATCGTTTAAGTACAAGTGGGGTTACCACTTTTCCATAAAGCATTAATGTGTTCACATCATTAGAAGATGCTTTAGCTCAATTCTTTAGAGCAAAGCTCCCCCTTGATGTGAGGACCCCTTTTAAAGGGTCAAACTAACCTTGGGTTGTCGTTGAAGACTTCATGTAGATGTTGAAGATGTGGATGCTCAATGTTGATGAAGATCATCAAGAGTTGGGAGCAATACTTTGGATTCGGGCACTTTCAATACCTACATGGGTTAGTCCCACAAGGAACAAACAAGGATATCCATGGACATAGATTGAAGTACACAATGGATGATGTCCATGAAAGCAATGATTACCTTGTCCCTTGACTTACCAACATGAGGGTTTGTGACTCCATGAACTAGTGCAAGATGTGGAAGTTGATTGCACAAGTTCTTTGCCAAAATGAATATGAGTGAAGTATGTTGGCGGAGTCACCCTCAAGAACTCTCTAGTTATTCTTCTTCGGGATCCACATCATCTTGATGGGAATCCTTGGGGTAGTAGTTGAGCTTGTCGAAGTAGAACTTGAAGTTGCCTTGGGAACCCACTTGACCATGGCCTTGGGTGCTTCAATGAATGCATCAATCTCCTCTTGAAGCTTGTCCTTGCCTTTTAGCTTGTGGTCTTGTGGTGGAAGGTCATCTTGAGCTTGTTCCTCATTGGAAGAAGTAGGATCATACTTCTTCTTTTGAGAAACAAACTTTGGAGTGGGATATTGACCTTCTTCCCATTCAACACCTTCGGCGTTGAACTTCCGCTCAAAACCAATTCCTTGATTCTTCCGGTGTCTTCCTTGCTTGCGAACAATTTCTCAAAGCTCTTGCTTCCGGCAAGACTCTTGTAGACACCTTTCTATAATCCCTTTCAATAAACTATTTTCTTGCTCAAGTGAAACTTGGCTTGAAACATTGTTAGTGGAATCAAGAGAACTACTTGAAGTAACATCATTTGATTTAGCATGATTATTGTTACTACTAGATGAAGAATTTTTCTTATGCTTGTCATGCTTAGTTTTAATAGGTGGCAAGAAATTAGACAAGAGAAGTCATTTGGCAAGATATGAAGAACTCTTCTTTCGAAGATCGTCATTGATAGCTTTTAGAAACTCATGTTCTTGCTCTAGATTGAGCTTCTCGAGCGTAGCTTCTCATGAGATCTTAGGAGCTCTCTATGATCTTCTTGAGTTGTTTCATGAGCTAACTTAAGAGTGTTTAGTTCTTTAGTTAGACGCTCAATCTCCTTCATAGCATTGTCATTCGACTCTTCTCGACTATAAAGACTATTAGCATGTTCATCATTACTAAGCTCACTAGATTTATCATGTAAAACTCATCTTCACCAAGCAAGTCATCCTCATCACTATCAAAGTCAATGAATTCAGGGTGTGATACCTTGGGGCCTTTTGCCATGAAGCATCTTCCAATTCCCTCATTTGGTGAATCAAATATGTCATAGGAGTTGGAGTTGGAGGACACGAGAGCAAGACCGCAACACCTTCATCTTGACTATATTCGAGTTGGAGTGATAGCTTCTTTCGAGTGATTGTCTGAGTCGGAGCCGAAACCCATTCACCAACATGAGCTTGATGTTTTCTTCTTGTGTAGCTCCTTGATGACTTGTCTTTCCTTTCCTAATCCTTGCTTCTCCGAGAGGATCTTCGCTCATAACGATCATCTCTACTCCTTCTCTTTTTTCGGCGACTCTTCTCTTGAGCTTCTTCTTCTTGGAGATTCTTCTCTTCTCTTGTGGGGAGTCGAACACTCATTTGAGTAGTGTCCGGTCTTCCACAATTGTAGCAGCTTCGATCACGACTAGAAGATCTCTTATCATCATATGATCTAGACTTTGAGCTTCTTTCCTTGCTTCTACTCTTGTAGAATTTGTTGAAGTTCTTCACCATTAGGCTTATCTCTTCATTGGAAACTAGCTTGTCACTTGAGGATGTGGGAGCTTCAACTGTAGCTTTGTAAGCACCACTTGACTTGTTGTGAAGCTCTTCCTTGTCTTTAAGTGTCATCTCATGAGCAACAATCCTTCCAATGACTTCGGTAGGCTTGAGATCTTTGTAGTTTGGCATCATTTGGATCAAAGTGCACACGGTGTCATACTTTCCATCCAAAGCTCTGAGGATCTTCTTGATGATGAATCGGTCGGTCATTTCTTCGCTTCCTAAGCCTGCCATCTCATTGGTGATGAGAGCAAGCCTAGAGTACATTTCAGCGACTCCTTCACCTTCCTTCATCTTGAACTTGTCAAGTCGACCTTGAAGAACATCTAGCTTTGATTCCTTCACGGACTCGGTACCTTCGTGCATTTCACCAAAGTATCCCAAATCTCTTTTGCATTCTCAAGACGGCTGATCTTGTTGAACTCCTCGGGACACAAAGCATTGAAGAGAATGTCACAAGCTTGAGCATTGTTCAGAACATCCGCAACTCATCCGCTAGAGCTTCGCGATCCGAACTTTTCCTTCCTCAAGAACTCACCTTGCAAGCCAACACAAATAATGCCCCATGCGGCAGGGTTATGTCCAAGAATATGCATTTTCATTTTATGCTTCCAACTAGCAAAGTTTGAACCATCAAAGTAAGGACCTCTACGAAAATTACCCTCACTAGACGCCATACTCTCCTAGGTTGTGAAACCAAGCTTATGGAGTCCAATGCAATGGAAACCAATCCAATGGAGACCAAAGCTCTGATACCACTTGTAGGATCGGAAGTATGTCTAGAGGGGGGGTGATTAGACTACTTGACAACTTAAAAGTTTAGCCTTTGATTAGGACAAGTTTTTAGCAAGTTCACAATGATGAGCAAGTCAAGTATCACCCTACACATGCAATTCTAGAGTAGTGGCAGCGGAAAGTAAATTGCACATGTAGTAAATAAGAGGTGGAGAAGAGCAAACGCAATTTGGAGACACGGAGATTTTTCTCGTGGTTCCGATAGGTGGTGCTATCGCCAATCCACGCTGATGGAGACTTCAACCCACGGAGGGTAACGGCCATAGAGTCCACGGAGGGCTCCACCCACGAAGGGTCCACGAAGAAGCAACCTTGTCTATGCCATCATGGCCTACGCCCACGGAGGACTAGCCTTACTGGGTAGATCTTCACGAGTAGGCGATCTCCTTGCCCTTACAAACTTCTTGGTTCAACTCCACATCTTGACGGAGGCTCCCAAGCGACACCTAACTAATCTAGGAGGCACCACCTCCAAAAGGTAATAGATGGTGTTGGTGATGATGAACTCCTTGCTCTTGTGCTTCAAATGATATCTCCCCAACACTCAACTCTCCTCACTGATTTGGCTGTGGTGGAGGAAGGATTGAGTGGAAAGCAACTTGGGAAGGCTAGAAATCAAGTTTCATATGGTGAGAGGAGCAACTTGATCTCAACACAAGGGTAGGTAGTTTTCTTCTCGAAATGTAAGGTAGGAGTGGTAGTTCTTTCTCGATGGCTCTATCCACGAATGAAGAGGAGGTGGAGGGTATTTATAGCCTCCACACAAAATCCAACTGCTACACACATTTGACCAATCTCGGTCGACTGGTTGACAACTCGGTGAGACCGAAAGTTCAAATCTTAGAACGTTGGGATTTTCGTGGGACCGAAAATACAATCTCTGTTAGTCCGATTCTTCCAAAGTCTAGGGTTTGCCAATCTTGGTGGGACCGACTTTCTCATCTCGGTGACACCGATTTGAGTACGTATGTTATGTATGTTGGCAACACCAATTTCGTAAGACCGAGTTTGGAATCGGAAAATCCAAATTACTAGGGTTTGGCTATATGGTCGAGGTGGTTCATCTCGCAGTGACTGAGTTTATGGAATCGGTGGGACCGAGATTACTTATGAGTTTATGTTGGAATGAAAGATTGTCGATAGTTTGAGAGATAAATCACTAAGCACTTTGAGCAACCAGATCATCATCATAACCTCATCCCCTTTTAATAGTATTGGCTTTCCTATGGACTCAATGTGATCTTGGATCACTAAACCAAAAAATGGAGTCTTGAGCTTTTGCCAATGTTTTCCTTAGCATTTTGAGGGGTCCACATCATCAGTCATTGCCATACCCATATCACTGAACTTTCTGAAACATTCTCAAGGAATAATTAGTTCAATGATATATATGTTGTTATTAATTACCAAAACCACCCGGGGATTAGTTGCACTTTCACTTGCCCTTCTCGATGTGACGACCCTGCAGCTCGCCATGAGTGTAGGCGTCCTTCTCGCGCTCACGCTTGAGCGCGGCAAGCTCTTCGCCGCTCGTCTTGAGATTGGCCTCCAGCTGCGCCACCTTCGTCTCCAGCTCCTTCTTGGCGGCCTCGGTAGCTGCGGCCGCGTCCTTTGCTTCCTTGAGAGCCCCGCCAAATGTTCGCTCGCGTGCGGCGAGCTCCTCCTCGTGGCTGATTGACCTTCCGCTGCATCAACTCGCCTTCCCGCGCAAATAGATCCTCGGCGGCAAGCCGCTGTTGCTCTTCAGCTTCGGCCTTCTCGAGGAGGAAGGCTTTCTGCTCCTCAGTGAGTTGCGCCCTTTCTTCCCGACAAAGGACTGAGAGGGCTTCCTGGTTGCGACCCGAGCTCCTCCGCTTCGATGTCCACTCCCGCCATGCGATAAGCGCTTCCCGGTTTCCACCTTGGCTTGTCGGGCGCGGTAGAGCGACACCAGCTTCAGCAGCTGCTCCTCCTTAGACTCGCCACGCTGCTGCCATCAAGCCAACTAGCTGCCAGCCAAATGGAGGCGCAGCACCTCCCCATCAAAGTTTCTCCTTCGACCGGGCGCCTGAGCTTGAAGCGCAGGGAGCTTGATGAAGACACCATCGCTGGCCTTCAAATAGGCGCCGGGTTGGGGCTTTCGAGCTCAAGGCCAAGGCCAGCGGGCGGAGGCATTGGCGGTCGGCGAAGCACCTTGCGCCTCGCGCCTCGTGGTCGCCAAGGCGATCGCCGACCTCGCCAGCCTCTGCGCCAAAGAGCTTTTATGCCTCTTCACCAAGCGGGATCATCAGCGCCGGCTTGTTCTTCGGTGGCGGCGGGGTCGTCGGTGTCGCCGCGCGCGTTCTCCTCGCCGCCGACCTCGGTCTCCATCGGCTCTATGGCAGATGGATCTGACGACCGGAGAAGGGATAAAAGTCAAGCAAATATCCAAAAAGAAAATCAGAAGAAGAAGAACCCAAGGGAAGTTTTCAAGCAAGAAGGGTTACTCAGATTGGATCTGCAATCATGGACTCCACCACCGGGGTCGCTGGTGCTGTCCTTGTCGGAGAACCGCCCCTTGCCGGAGAACTATCCTTGGCGGAGACTTCTCCTTGCCGAGAACGCCCCTTGCCGGGAATCTCCTTTGCGGTGTAGTCGAAGCAGATAGCATCTCGGGGGCGGCCTCCGGGTGCTCCTGGTGAGGTTGCTCTGCTCCTACACAAACCAACAATCAGATGTCAGCAAAAGAAAGAACACCCATGTGCACCTAACAGCGAGAAGTAAACCATATACTTACGCTGGGGGCTGCGCTGGGGGCTGCTTTGGGGAATGATTGCCGGGTCCGGCAAGGTGGTCTCGGGCGCACCCCCTGTTGTCGCGGTGGGCTCGTCGTCGATGACAATCACCGGAGCCTTGGCTCTCTTCGCCGCTCTCTGGGCCAGGGTCCTGAAAAGGAATAAGTTCAGAGTAAAGCAGATCAAATACAAGAAAAAAGCAGCAAGAATTGAAGAACGGCAAGTGCAACAAAGAATCTTACTCTTCTTCCTCGTCGGAGGTGAGTGCGGAGAGGTCGAAGTCCGGCCCACCTTTGGCGTGACGAGGCGGAGGAGTAGGTTCCCTTGGCCGCTTGGCAGGGGCAGCGGCGGTGGTCCGGGACGACCCCGCTCTAGTTGCCGCAGCGGCGTGAGGCGCTCCCGCGGCAACAGTGGTTGTCGCGGTGGAGCGTGTCGCGCGGCACGACGGCTGCTGACTCGTCTGCCGCCCTGCTACATCCCCAGCCTTGCGGAGACGCCTTCTTGGTGGAGCTGGGGGCTGCACTGGGGGCTCCGCTTGCTGCAAGCTGCCCGGAGATGGCGGGCCGCTCGCACCCTCGGCGGGTTCACTCGACTCGGCGTCAGTTCCCGCAAGCTCTTCCTCGCCATCGCCACTCGCCGCAAGGCTTGCCGCTCTGCTGCTCGCCTCCTCTACGGTGAACCCAAACTCGCCCGCGGCAGTGGCTGCCGCCGCCTCTTCCACCCTGGTGGCTATGCGCTGCATCTCCGCATCAGTGGTGTCGCGGGTGAGGCTCTTCTGTTCGTCGGAGCGGACCGCCACCTCCACCAAGCCGTTAACGAACGCCTGCACGACGTCGTGTGCAGGCTCCTGCCAAGTGGGGACAATTCCATGCGAGTTGCACAAAGGCATCATTGCACGGATGCGGTCGAGCGAGGAATTGTTGCACAGCGGAACGAGACCCGCCGGCAACCTGAACCATTCGGGATGTTGAGGGTCGTGCTTGAACAGCTCCTTGAGCATCGCGTCCAGCTCCAGGACAGTAAAGTTGAAGTTGAGGCCCTGGCGCAGCCTCATGATATCCGTCGGGCCCCCGAACTCCCAAAGCGGTCTCTCCTCTCCGCTGGGGCGGCGCGCGCGGCGAAGAAAATCCGCGCCACGGCGCCTCTGAAGGAGCCCGACAAGCTCGAGGCGCAAGATCCGGTGACGGCAATCTTCACTGTCGCCCTCCGGGCCAAGTTGCTCCAATCGCTGCCGCGCACTATCGGGCTTGGCGTTGGGTGGTGAATGGCTGCGGTTCTCCTCGACAATCCAAAGACCAATCTGCTCTCCACTCTCCCATTTGCCGCGGAGCTCCCCTCCATATAAGCTTCCTTCTTGCCGGCTCGAGATCCAAAGCGATCCCGCCGGATAGAGGCTCTCCTCTCTCAACTCGGGGCATAAAGAAGTGGCGGAAAAGAGCTACGTTTGGGTGGACTCCAACAAAGTTTTCGCAGAGATGTGCGAAAACTGCCATGGTCAGAACGACATTGGGGGTGAAGTCAAGGAGGTGGAACCCGTAGGTGTTCATGATATCGCAGAAGAACTCAGAGAAAGGCGGCCAGAGCCCACAGTAGAAGAATAGTGCGAAGAACAGATATCCATTTGGAGCCCGTTCCGAAGCGGCGGCGGAGAGTACCTTCGTGCACGGATGCGCTCGCGTCTCCGTCGACCAGAAGAGGTAGTACCACTCCCTCAGCTCCTTCACGGCGAGTTTGGTGGGGGGGGAAAGTTGCCCGCTCCTTTCGCAGCGCCTTGAGCCGCAGCGCCTCGGCCGACTTCACAGCCTTCCCGGCTTTCGGAGCCATGGCGGAGGTAGTGGGGGAGATCGAAGGCGTTGGTGGCACCGGCGGCGATGGGGGGCGGAGCACCGCTCTCTTCGGCTTTGGAAGAAGGGGGAGCTATGGAGATTTCTGAGATTGGAACAAAGAATCGGCGAGATGGGGGAACTGCCCCTGTTTCCCCTGCTTATAAAGAGGCAGGAGGCGAATGTTACGCTTTTTCCGAATAAAGAAACCACCCACGATCTCTCCCACGACACCGCATTCGACGCGTGCCATTAAGGGTGGGCGCGGTGGATATGGAGTGAGATACGGTGTAACCCAGGCCGCAAGGCGTCTGCAGCCTGCTTTTGGGCCCGCCCAACAGCCGCAAGGCACCATGTGTGGCCCAGTTCGGGGCTCTGCCGGTGTACTAGAGTAGGGGTACCCTAGTATCCCGAACTTGTGCACGGGCAGTCGCAGCACCCCGCGGCAAGGCTTGCCGGGCGACCGCCAAGGTCCTCCGTGGTTCCTTTGGAGCCATTCAAGAACAAAGTGTTTAAGCCAAGGAGACAAGACCCCGACAAGAGGAGCTTGCCGGGAAGGCCAACCAAGGCATTTCAGGAACTTGCCGCGACGCCGCCACGCGTCCCGCAAAGCCCGTGAGCGACAAGCTTCGGCGCGACAAGACAACGATCATGCAAGGCACTTGTCGCGCAAGCTACCACTCAGACCCACACTCCAAAGACATCCACCAACGTGTCACCCCGACCATTCCAGCGCTGCAGGGCGAGAGGTCAGTGCAGCCAGCGGTGCGAGGTGGCAAGCAACGCTGACAAGATTGCCATCGTGGCGAGCGGTGGCGCCCCTGACGGTCCTTTTCTTGCACTGTTTGGGCGACACAGACGGGAATTTAATGCTTTTGTCCCCTGCCATCAGGGTTAGGTATGATACACTATACAAGTAGTTGTACCAACCACATCTTTTCCATTCTTGCCCTTGTGTACGTTGCCACCTGTCGGTGACCCCTTGAGCATATAAAAGGAGGCCCATGTGCAATGTAGGAGGGGGGTTCGAAACCAGAAAAACACTCACGCTCGGTCTCGTTAGCGGCTGGTGTGCACTGTAGCATTTTGCGCTCCCGAGCAAGAACACAATACAATCAGACAAGCAGCAGTAGGAGTATTATCTCTCCGGAGAGCTCCGGCCGGGTAAATCGCCAGGTGTTTCGCCGATCCGCTTCAGGCGATCTCCGCCTCATTAAACCAAAAGGGCCCTGCCCCATAGGTGTTCGCTCCACGACAAGGACTGAACGGCGAACTAACTCCTTGTCAAGTCCATATCCAGCAGTGCTCACCCTGGATCACCATTGAGTCTCTTCGAGTGAACGAGTGTGTAGGCGGCAGTAGCAGCGCTTTTTCAGCTCTTGGGGAACTGGATTTAACAAAGAAGCTGAGTGTGTACAGCAACAACAATTACTACCCTCCTCGCTCGCTGCATGCCCGTAGAAGATGCACCCTCGGCGATTCAAACGCCCCATTAAGAAACCTACTCCGCCACACGCCGGTTCACGAGCCGGTCTCAGATGGTACTGTAATAACAGGAGTTAGTGGTCACTTTACTTAAATTTAATTAGCTTTAATGGAAATTTATACTTAAAACAAGCAATGCATTGGCTCGTTCTATCAGTGCCATGGGATCAACATGCACAACAATTAGAATTATTATTCTTAGGACGCACACGATCAGCACATTTGTCGCACTTTCACAAAGAGAATACTACCAAGTTTGAACTATTTGTTATGGTTGTTGTCCTCTGCATCATCGTGTCGTGTTTCCCAGCTTGCAAGGTTCAGTACCAACAAATAAGATCCAAATAATAAGTACAACAACGATGCCTACACATCTCATTGATTCCCAGCTTGCAAGATTCAGAACCAACACATAAGATTCAAATAATAAGTACAACAAAGATGCCTACACATCTCATTGATTCCCAGCTTGCAAGATTCAGAACCAACCTAAAGTGAATATCGGGATTAAATCCATCTTGTCTAGCCATGTCATACAATCGAAGAACTTGGCGAATGCTCTTGACCGTCACAACATCTGTAGTTGAGTATTTCTGTTTGCACAGCATGTTTGCACAGCACAAACAAGGAGACAAGAGAGCATTATTTCACTTTAATAGCGGCCTCCTTGAACTCAACCTCCAGCTCGACTAGGATGAGGTCTGCCTGGAGTTCCATGATTCAATTCATGCGCCTTTTTCTGCAGTTCACTTGAAATGAAGGAAAGATTGCATCATTCAGCTAGCAAGAATTGAAGTACTTGCTCTTGTGAGCTGGCAGGTTCTTCTTTAGTAGTTGCACTAAAATTGAGGAACATTAAGGTTGGCTATCCGGCTCATGTAAGGTGCAACTATAATTTTCTTATCCTTTTGTGTAGTTCCACTAAAATAAAGTGCCATTGTGGTGACAAAGGATTTGGCTCCATCTTGCAAAGCTAATAAAATGTTGCATGAGATTACCAAAGAGAACTTTACGGAGATTTTGGAAACTCCAATCACCATTTTGTGCAGTTCCACCAAAATTGAGAGATGTTGCCCATGTGACATTTTAGTTGAACTGCACAAGACACTCATTCCAAAAAAAGTGTTTTGTGCAGTTCACCAAAAGGTCACAATAGCAACAAGGTGAAATGGATATCCCTATCTGCACAAAATGATAGAAAGTAAATAGTTGTTGGTCAATAAGAATATATGAAACATATACAAAATGAAAAGAAGCATCTTAATCATGTTCATGGCAATCACGCAAGGACAGTAGGAATTTTAAAACTTCAGCAGTGCTTCATGTTACCAGAAGCATTACAATCAACAATGATATTCCTCAAATATGGGACCACTTTAATGGTGGCGTTGCTTGTTTACCCGACACAGTAAATGAACAGCAGCTAAAGAGTTGGTTTAAGGCCATGGCACCGTGGGGACACCAGGACACTCAGCAGCGTAAAGGAGAAACTTACTTATCATACTAGGGAAAACAGCAGGAGTGCCATTTGTAACACAGTTTAATTGCATCTTATCACTGAAGGCATTAGATTAACAATAACACTGGTTAGACATGTCGGTAACAGTGTGATCGCTTCATTTTACCTGCGCCCTTACATTGACAACAGCAAAAGGTTGGTATAAGGACATGCGATAGTGGACGCATCAACACAATGTACCTACAAGGAGGCATAAAGTGGTGATGCCGAGCTTGTTCACGCTATGTGAGGGCAGCAAACCTAATCATGGAGACCTTATACTATGCAAGGGCAGCAAATCTAATCCTGGAGACCTTTACTATGTGAGGGCAGCAAATCCAATCCTGGAGACCTTTTACTATGTGAGGGCAGCAAATCTAATCCTGGAGACCTTTTACTATGTGAGGGCGGCAAATCTAATCCTGAGAACTTTTACTATGTGAGGGTAGCAAATCTAATCCTGAGACCTTTTACTATGTGAGGGCAGCAAATCTAATCCTGGAGACCTTTTACTATGTGATGGCAGCAAATCTAATCCTGGACATACTCTATTGACTTGTCCACCAGCCGCCACTTTCAATCCTTTTTTCAACCAATAATAGATATGTTCCTTATCCAGTTTGTACTGCGTTTTCCCATTATTTCCCTTTTCAACCAAGAGATCGGTTGGCTATCCGGTCTCTACTACTTTCACCATATTATTTCCTCTTTGAATCAAGTCCTAGATTCATCCTACAACTTTCCCCCCTTTCTTCGTTGTTTGAACAAAGCCCTAGCTTCAAATGCATGAAGTATCTTTACCTCTAATAATACTAAAAATTTAGGTGGCTTTGGAAGAGCTGATGAGAGTAGAAAAACATGCACATGCAGAGACGTGGGGAGCTGGGGCAGTAGAGCAAGGCCGCTTTCGAAGAACTTATAGCTGAGGGTCGCTGGGATGTTGGCGGCGGCAGGTCGGATCTGCGGACAATACGGCAGGGAGGAAGAAGGGTCGAAGGACCTCCCGAGCCGGCGCTCTGTAGGAGAGAACGGCACAGGCAGAGGATCGGGCCCCTCTGACAGCTGTGGGTTTCCTCCCTCGGCGGCGATGACCGCGTGAACGATGCACCTTTTATTCCTCTATACACACCGGCCAAAGGGATGCGGCCGGATCTGTTTCCAGCGGTGAGTAGAGAGAAAATGTCGCTACCACTGTCTTGTTTATATCTGGAGAGGATGAGAGAATGAAGAGAGCAACCCTAGTAAAGCAAGCGCCAGCCCCTCGTGATCCATATATAGTGGAGTGATTATCTTTTTTTCTCTCCACAACAAGCATTTCAATTTGTGTACGTGGCATTAAAGAAAAGAAACTCTCTATTTAAGGTGACTACTCTACGACTCCTACTTACTATCGGTGAATAAACATACAAGAAGTAATCAGATTTATATAGAACTAACAAGCTCGAACTATTTTCACAGTAGTTAAAAGTTGAGGGCTGTCGGTTGTAGCTAAGGTAGGGTACCTCAAGACTTCAACTTGTGCACGGGCAGCCCCAGCCCCCGCAACCAGATCCATCAAATGCTTGCCGGAGATCATCTCCGCCCCACACCAAGCCGCTCAAGAACAAAGTATATAAGATAGAAACTCAAGACCCCTGCAAGAGGAGCTTGCCGGAAGGCCATTCCTGTGCTCAAGGCTACGCATTCTACAGATCCCCATGAGAGGAGCTGCCGGGAGGACCGAAGATCACATCGCAGGTCACGCCGGCGCCAAGCTTCCAAGGACCCGGGGCGGAAGTCACAGAGTCCGACAAGCCCCCGGCCCGACAAGATTAAGGCCCCTGCAAGGAGCTTGCCGGGGAGAGCTGTGCTACGCGTCTGCGACTCCAGCTCATTTGCCCACGCCGCCTCCAAATTTCTCCAGAGACGCGTGGCGGGTGGTCAGACTGCATGAAGAATGCGGTGGCACTCCACGGTGGTGGCTTCACGCCGTGGCGAAAGAAGACGAATGGCGGAGCTTTTGGGCGACGGCGACGGCATTTAATGCCCTTGTCCCCTCTCACAAAGTAGGTAGAAAGCATCAGCTGCACTGCTCCCTGACCGCTTCAACTACCACCTCTTTACATTTTTACCCTCTACCCTATGTTGACACCGCCGCGACCCTTGCCCTATAAAAGGAGGCCCATGCACAACGAGAGGGGTTCACTCGCTTGCAACTCTCACGCCGAAGTCACCATCAGCTCTTCAAGCTCCCCGGCACAATACAACACAAAGCAGCAGAGAGGGTTTACGCGACAACGCGTCCGGCCGGGTAAAATCTCGCACAAGACGCTCGACCGCTTCTCCGCGCCTCCGCCTGCATCAACACACGAGGCCCCGCCCCATAGGTGCCGCGCCACCCATCCGCCATGACATCTCGGGCGCGCCGTAGGGGGCGCCGAGGTTGTGCGAACTGATCCGCGTCAGCGCCAAAGACTCTTCATCAACCTCTCCACCGCCGCCAGTTTCATCGACAATCGCATCATGGCCTCAAGACGAGAGCTGAGGGTCGCAGACTATCTCCGTTTTCCCGCCCGCCGCGGAGCCGACGGCAAGCGGAGGAGACGCCGGAAGAAGGTGGACACCGCGAGGGTGCTCGCGTGCCACCAGATCCAAGGACAGGCGGAGGACCACGCCGCCTCCGTGACCCACGCCCATCCTCACAAGACCACAACCCAGCGCGCCGTGCCACGAAGATGGTGCCCGCATGCCGGGCTAGAACATGCCGGGTTCATGGATGCTCCGGATCGCTGTCCCGAGCATGAGCAAAGCGAAGTGCCGACAAGACCTCGCCTCCTGCCGCTATTAGGAGTCCGAGCACGCCTGCTCGCGCCGCCGCTTCCCGCCTCGCGCCCGCAAGCGTGTCTCCTCGAGCGCTACGCAGCGCCGAGGACGCGCCATCGAGCTCTAAGTCCGCAAGGGCGGCTTCGGTGCTTACTCCGACGAAGCGCAGCCTCGAACGCCTAAGCCCGGCGAAGACAGCTCTAGCGTTCGCTCCGCAAATGCACCTCCCTGAGTGCTGCGCCGCCGCCGAACGCACCATTGGGCACCTCAAATGGTGCGAAGAAACAAGAAAAAGAAAAGCTAAGTCGCCGCGCTGCGCAGAGCACTCCTTAATATCATGCTTTTATTCGCTATATCCTCTCGTGATTTGTCGCTTTGTGCCCAAACCCGCACGCCGAGGAGCCTGCTTGTGGATAGCCGCACCCTTACTTCGCTCAACACACTCAACGAGTAAAAGAGCGAAGCGGCGACCAGCCGCACCTCGCTTCGCTCGAAGTCCGCCAGAAGTTAAGCGCTGCCGCGAACCAGACACGCAAGGTTGCTTGCCGGAAGCGACGCCACCACCGGGCTGCTGATGTCCTCAGACTCAGCAAGCGCCAAGCGCCGCAAGTTCCTCGGCGCAAGCGCTTAAAGCGCACAAAGGATGCTGGGTAGAGGTGTAACGCTGCAAGCCTTGCCGTGAGATGCCCTTGGTATGGGAGGCTTGGGCGCAAGAGGAGCCAAGTCGTGGCCCGCCACGTACTTGTTTTGTTTCCGAGTCCGCCAACAAACACAAGTGTGCTGCAGCACTTTATCTTGCTTCCGAGCCACGCCAGCAAGTTAAGCGTCAGAATCGGCCCGACAAGGTTGCTTGCCGGAGGCGACGCCACCAGCTGGCTGTCCCATGTCACTAAGCGTGTCCCCCGCAAGCTCCCCAAGAGCGAGAGTACAAACATACGAAGGACAAAGCCCGACATCGCCTTGCTTAGCCAAGATTTATATACACATGCATGTGCATTGAGCAATCGTGATATCTACCTCAGCTATTTTCATGGCTAAAATTGCAGCAACAAGGAGAACCAAAAGACCACACCAGCGCTTAAGATCCGGCAAGCCCGGTCGCCGGGCTGCGATTGCTAAGGCTCTCCTCGGCAAGCCAGCTCACTGGGCTGCGAACGCCAAGATTCGCCTCCGCAAGCTAGAGTTGCTGGGGGCTGCTATTTCAGATAAGTTTTTCATCCTCGCCATGCATCCTCTCATGGACAGGGAGATGCGGATCTGCGCTTTTGAACGATCGTGTCTTGTAAAACTCAGACGTGGAGGAACCGAGTCGTGGCCTGGGCTATGCTTGGTTTGTTTCCGAGTCCGCCAACAAACCCAGTGTGCCGCTGCACTCTACCTTGCTTCCGAGCCTGCTCAAGAAGATAGACGTCAGAATCGCCCGACAAGGTTGCTTGCCGAGTGACACCACCAAATGGCTGTCCCGAGGTCGCTAAGCGTGTTCGCCCCGGCAAGCTCCCCGATAGCGTAAGCACATACAAGGCACGCAGTCAAGTAAAAGACCCAGTCCGGCAAGCTTTCCCCTCTTTTCATTAAAAACATCCAATTTAGTACAAGTCCATGGAGGATGAAAACATGATAGAGAGGATTACAAGTTCTAATGCAGCTAATGCCCGAGGGCTTACAATCTGAAAAGATAAGGTGCCCGTGATCCTCTCCTGCTTCTCCTGCTCAGAGTTCAGGAGGTAGGTCAGGAGCCCCTGCAAGATAGGCTTGCCGGAGAGAAGACCCCGCAAGAAGAGCTTGTCGGGAAGGGCGAAGGAGCGACAAGGGGCGTGGCGGGGCGCCACTGCGCCCCCAGAGCTGCGAAGGTGACGGGCATGGGGAACGATGCCCGGAGAGCAGCGGTAAGCCCTCAAGCCCGCGAGGAGCCACGGCGCCAAGACCCCAAGAGGACACTCTGGCCCGCCAGAGCTTGGCGAGTCGGAGGCGAGGGAGGCGAGCTTGAAGACGGGTAGTGGGACGCCAAGACGCTATCGGCTACTCGCCCTGTTGCGACAGAACGGCCTTGCCGCCACTCCCCTCTTCCTCTTCCGCAGCCTCCCACGCCCGCCGCAAGAAGACGGCCCCGGAGCAGGAGCCCGCAACCCAGAAGAAGGGGTTGCCGGTGGCGCCATGAGGCAGCGTGTCCGACGCCTAGTCGGGCCCGCCATCCCCTCGCCGTCGCTGCCGCCCTCCTCCTCGCCACTCGCCGAGGAGGGGCCTTCGCTATCCGAGGAGCTGTCCACACAGCAGCGCACCGGGTTCCATAGTCGCCAAGACCTTGACGGCGAGGAGATCACCATCCAATAACTTGAAATGGAGGGTGAACCCCGCCAAGCTATGGATCCGGCGAATGTCTTCCACCCTTGGTCGAAGAACATCACGCCGGGCTGGGGACACGACACTCACCCGAAAGTGCCGCTGATCCCGCAGCCCCTCGCGCGTAGCTCCATCACGTTGGTGGGTCCGGTCCCATCGCGTCCAAGAACGGGACCGGCAGCCGGAGGCGGCGGCGAGGCGCCCGGCGGCTTGATGAAGAACTCCCAGGGTCATCTCCGTGTGGACCGCGCCAGGTCGAGACGCCGGGAGACAGGGAGGCACGCCGCCACGGCCGCCTCTCCCCGACCGCCTCGCCACGCCGACCTCGTCCGCCACGCCTCTTCCTCTCCCCTCTCGTGGACGGCCCCACCGCCACGGGAGCGGGTTGGGGAGCGGTGCGCTGCCCGAGGCAACTCAAGCCGCCACCGCCGAGGAACCGGATTCCTCCTTCCATGACGGCAAGAAGAACAGAAGATGAAGACGAAGGGAGAAGTGGGTGAGTGTGGCCAGGCACCCCTTCCGCCCCTATTTAAAGGGGCGGGTGGGGACTCAACCGCCTGGCCGACCAATCAGAAGCGAGGAGGCTGGAGGAGCGGGCCGACTCGCCTCTCCGCCTGGCGGACGGCTCGGTCTCCCACCTTCGCGCCCACGACCCCCTGCATGAGGGCTGCGGGCGAAAAGCGGAGCCAGAGCGACAGTGAAGCGACTCCGCTCGCGCCACGATCACGGGTGGATGCCTTAAAGGCTGCATGCGCCGCCCACTCTCCCACGACACCACAATCAACGCGGCTGCAATGGGAGGGGAGACGACAGATGCAGAAGGGATTCGACGCCAGGGCTTCACCACTGCAGCTGCCTTGGGCCTGGCCCAACAGCGCCGGCACTGTATGGCCCAGGCCCGGCCTCTGCCGGTGTACTAAGGTAGGGGTACCTCAAGACTTAACTTGTGCACGGCAGCCCCACCTCCCCGCAACCAGATCCATCAAATGCTTGCCGGAGATCATCTCCGCCCACACCAAGCCGCTCAAGAACAAAGTATATAAGATAGAAACTCAAGACCCCGGCAAGAGGAGCTTGCCGAAGGCCATTCCAGCTCAAGGCTACGCTATCTTACAGATCCCCATGAGAGGAGCCTCGCCGAGGACCAAAGATCACATCGCAGGTCACGCCTCGGCGCCAAGCGCCCTGCAAGGACCCGGGGCGGCAAGTCACAGAGTCTTACAAGCCCCCGGCCCGATTAAGATTAAGGCCCCTGCAAGGAGCTTGCCGGGAGAGCTGTGCTACGTGTCTTCAAGACTCCAGCTCATTTGCCCACGCTGCGCCTCCAAATTTCTCCAGAGACGCGGGGGTGGTCAGACGCATGAAGAATGCGGTGGCACTCCACGGTGGTGGCTTCACCGGGCGAAAGAAGACGAATGGCGGAGCTTTTGGGCGACGGCGACGGGCATTTAATGCCCTTGTCCCTCTCACAAAAGTAGGTAGAAAGCATCAGAGCTGCACTGCTCCCGCGACTGCTTCAACTACCACCTCTTTACATTTTTACCCCTCTACCCTATGTTGACACTGCTTGCGACCCCTTGCCCTATAAAAGGAGGCCCATGCACAACGAGGGGGTTCGACCTGCTTGCAACTCTCACGCTGAAGTCACCATCAGTAGCTCTTCAAGCTCCCAAGCACAATACAACACAAAGCAGCAGAGGGTTTTACGCGACAATCGCGCCCGGCTGGGTAAAATCTCGCCAAGATCGCCTCGATCTGCTTCTCCGCTGCCTCCGCCTGCATCAACACACGAGGCCCTGCCCCATAGGTGCCGCGCCACCCATCCGGCCGCGACAAGGGCGGGCTTTTCCCGGGCAGTACGCGCGGCAGTTTTCGGGTAGGCGGTTTGACAGAGAGGCGAGGAGGGTGAGCGAGTGGGGATATGCGATTTGATGGCGCGTTACTGCTGGAAAGACTTGTGATATGACCACTCACTATAGTCATGAATTACTGGTGCTCCGTCCGGGGTGATGCCCCCCTTCCGTTCCACGCTCTAATCTGGTGCATGACACGTCGACCTGGATGCTGGCTCTCCCACATGTCGGAGTAGTAAGAAGGAGCAAAGAATAATGCGGTATATACTAGTACTATACTAATCCCTCTGTTACTAAATACTCCCTCCGTCCGAAAATACTTGTCGCAGAAATGCATAAAAAATGGATGTATCTAGAACTAAAATATGTCTAGATACATCCATTCCTCCGACCAGTATTTCTAAACGGAGGGAGTATAATTCTTTGGAGAGATTTCACTATGGACCACATATGGAGAAAAATGAGTGAATCTACACATAAAATGCATCTATATACATCCGTATGTGGTCCACAGTGAAATATCAACGAAGACTTATATTTAGGAATGGAGGAGTACTACTCGTGTCGAGGCGCAAGTAACCACGGCAGCCCAAAGGAACCAGCAAAGCGAACCACTAGAGCTCAAAGGAACCAGTAGTAGAAAACAATGTGGTGATATGGCCATAAAAAACAATGTGCTACGGTCCACACTGTAGCATGTACAGTAACACTCTTTGTTTGGATCCCTGAGTTAAAGCTAGTTTGGGTTGAAATAGCCTCAAATTATCGAAAAAAGAGGGGTTAGTTTGAGCTAGTTTGCTCTAACCCAAAAAACTAGCCCGGTGGAGAGGTTCTAATTGGGATAGTTATCCTCGGGCCCACTAAAAGAGAACTAAAAATATCTCACCTGCCCGCACCAGATTGCTCCCCCCCCTCTCGCACGACTCCTCTCTATTCCCCATAGGGCCGCCTTCTGCCCAAGCCGCCTCTCTCTCCTCCACCGCTTTCCTTCCGCCTCCGCCTCTACTCCGCCGCCTCTCGCCCGACCTTCAAGGTCGCCTGATCCCCTTCACCACTTTTTCTCCTCTGCTGCAGGCGCGACGGCGGAGCATGTACTAGGGAGGTCGCGAGAGGGGTGAGTTTGTTCGTTCCTTCTCTGTCTCATGGCCATATCATTGATCTTGCTTGCTCTAGCGCTAATTCTGATTTGGAAAAGTAATCCTGATCAAACTTGCTATAGATTTGTGATGCATGCATGGAATTGTTTGATGCTTCTTGAGGAGGTAATAAATCTTTCTAGAGGCCCAATGTCACATCCCTGGTTCTGTTGTGCATTAGGTTAGACCCTCATGTGTGCATCATGTTTTAATTCAAATGAAATTTGAATTGAGGGATTTTCAAAGCCTCAGAAACCTTCTAAAAATGATCAACATTAAAAATCTTCTCAAAGAAGTCCAAGAAAATGTTCCTCTCAGTCCCTGAAAATATTGCAAGGAGGTAAAACTCAAAACAATATTTTTGGTATCTCAGAGTTAATTATTTTGGGCCTTTGAAATAAATACAATAACTATTTGCATTGGATATATAAATTATATATAATTAATATATGTCCAATAATTCCGAACATTTTATGTGGGTTGGTATATTTTAGTTCTAGCCACATAATTATTTTCAGGATTTTATAAAATGGTTTAGCTTTATTACTAAACCAAAACAAATAGCGTAAATAGGAAAAAGAAAATAAAATGAGAAAGGCCACTGTGCCACCTACCTAGACCTACTGCAGCCCATCCGACTGCCCACCTCACATGTGACCCGTCATTGCAGCCCACCAAGCCACCATCTTCCTCCTCGCCTCAAGCAGTGCGGTTGGGGACGACGCTGCCGACGCTGCCACCTCCTCGCTGGCCCGCGCGCGCCGCCTTCGCTTCGATCCGCCTCGAGACGCCTGCAGCCCTCGCCTCCCTCACTGCTTCTTTCCTCGCCTCCTAGCTCCTTCCCGAAGCGCCACCGAACGCCACTCGCCGCCGCCGCCGCTGTCGCGCCAACCACCTCGCCTCCGACATGCCCATGAGCTCCGCCCGCCGTCTCGCGCCTCGAAGACTCACGTGACGCCGGACGCCCGACACGGCTTCCCGACCTCTTCTTCAAGCTTCGCCACCGAGATCGCCGGCGACCGGTGCCCTCCTCGACGCCTCCCGAGCTCATCGACGGCCCTGCTCAAACCTCTGTGAGCTCCTCGCCACTAACCCTCTCTTCCCGTGTTATTTGCACCATGTAGCCACCGATTCCACCGGAGCTGTGGAGCTCGGTTCCGCCGCCAAGTCGCCGCCAGGGCTACAGCCACCGACGCTGATCCGAGCACACCACCGTGCTTCAAAGACGCTCATGAGGTCCGAGCCACCCGCAGCGCCTCCCTTCGAGCTCAGAGCGCCACCCCAAGAATGCCCGAGTTGCCGCCGATAAACCTCGTCACCGCCACTTTTCCGCCACCCTAGCCACCCCTGCTCGCACTGCTGGATGCGCGGATCACCAGCAGCTCGAGATACCTCCGCCTTGCATTTGGTCGCCGGAGGAGCAATCCCGAGCACCTCCGCCGCCTTCGCATCGCCGGGACGAGCCGGGTCAACTCCGTGAGTATGACCCGTGGTTGACCACATTTTGACCCCTCCGTTCATCGACATCCGGGCCCGTGCCACTAACTAAACTAGGTTAGTGTTAGTTAACGCTAACTAATTAGATTAGTTAGGTTAGTCACCGATGACGGGACCCACTGCCAGTTTGACCTCGACCGCCTCGCTGATCGCCGACGTCATTAGACGCAATGTCGACGCAATAAATATTTTCTCGATTTAATCTTATTCTCAAAAATCCAGAAAATTGCCTAAACTTCAAAAATTCATAGAAAATCAACCGTAGCTCCAAATCAAACAAATTATATATGAAAAATTATCAGAAAAATTCAAGGAATCCATCTGTACCATTTTCATGCATGTTAGAACAACTTATGGCTGCTGTTTAGGACAAATCATATAAATGGCATTTGAATTTCACATATGGAATTTGGATTTGAACTTAGGTTCAAACCAACTTCATTTAACTTTGTTGCTAGTTGCATTAGCTCAAACCACAGCATATTGCCATGTCATGATCATGCATCATATTGTGCATTTGCATTGATTGTGTTTCTTTCTCGCTTGCGGTAATTGCCCCTCTCGATAGACGCTGTTCCGACGATGAGTTCGATGACACCGATTTAAGAGATATATTATCTTCGTAGTGCCAGCAAGCAAAACCCCTTTGTTCATTCCGATATAATCCCACTCTCGCCCTGCTTCTTTTACCGCATTAGGACAACAACGAATCATTTGTTACTTGCTGCGGTAGCTGAACCCTTTATCCTTTGCATGACCTGTCATTCCACAAGAATAGATGAAACCCACTAGCATGAGTAGGAGTTGTTTGAGCCCTCACAGCCTACTCATACATGCTTGTTTGTCATGCCTGCTCTTCGCTTAGAGTTGAGTCGGTCCGATTCATCGAGGATGAATCGAGGTGTGAACATGTCCAATTGTGTGTGAGCTAAGTGTGTGAACACGATTTGGTAAAGGTATCAGTGAGAGGCCATGTAGGAGTACATGGTGGGTTGTCTCATTGAAGCCGTCCTTAGGAACTGAGTTCTGTGTTTGTGATCCATGATTCAGCTACTACCACGCATTGGGCCCGAAACCAATGGACCCTCTCGGCTTCTTAATCACCCTTGTCCTCCGGCCCAGAGTTGCAAGTAGTTTCGTGTTTGTAGTATGCTTGGAGGCCGTGCAGCGCTGACCGTAGGGGTGGGCTGTGATGCGGTAGGCACGTGGCGGTAGACCGGCGCCTGCTTGGTGTCACGGAACCTGTACACATCGCTTGGGGCTGTGAGCTAAACTTCGCCGAACTCCTCATAGATGGAACCCAAATAGGCGATAAACCCGACTAGGGACTTGAGTGTTTAGGTAGGTCGTGGCCGACACCCACGCTGGGCTTCCGCTGAAGGTTGCCGAGTACATGTCGTAAACGGCGGTAAGTGGTGAGAGCGTGTGAAGAAGTACACCCCTCGCAGGTTAACATTATCTATTCAATAGCCGTGTCCGCGTAAAGGACTTCGGGTTGCTCATGCATAGTTCATAGACAAGTGAAAGTGGATACTCTAAAATACGCAAGATAGCGTGAGTGCTATGGATGGCGCCCTCGTAGGGAGACGGAGCGGATCCATAGTGGTGTATTGATATGGTGAATATGTGGACTCGTAGCGCCACCTCAAAAGAGTTACATTGCAATGTAGTTCAGGATAGCCACCAAGTCAAAGCTGGCTTGCTGCAGCTTAAACTCCACCATCCCCTTTGTTGATAATGATGCATATGTAGTTAGTTCTGATGTAAGTCTTGCTGGGTACATTTGTACTCACGTTTGCCTATTTTATGTTTTTGCAGAGAGACTTCAGTCTCGCTAGTAGTTCCACGTGATTTCGACGCTTAGCTTGATACCTCAGCTACGATCTTGTGCCCTCGGCAGATCTCGTAGATAGTCGCTTCTAGGCCTTTTTCATTTGTAGATGTCGTACTCGGACATGTTAAGCTTCCGCTTGTGCTTGATTTGTATGTTTCAATGTTGGGTCGTGAGACCCATGTTTGTAATATCTCGCCTCCTCGAGCCTAATGAGTAAATACTTGAGTCGAGAGTCATGTTGTGATGCCATGTTGTATTTGCACATATCGAGCATATTGTGTGTATGTTATTGAAATGCTTGGTATGTGTGGGATCCGACTATCTAGTTGTTTATCTTTAGTAGCCTCTCTTACCGAAATGTCTCCTAGTGTTCCACCGAGCCATGGTAGCTTGCTACCGCTCCGAACACTTAGGCTGGCCGCATGTGTCCTTCTTCGCTCTCGTATACATCCCTTCGGGAAATGTCACGCGTTGAGTACCGGAGTCCTGTTAGCCGCTACAGCCCGGATACCGAGTCCTGCTAGCCCTGCTACAGCCCTAACTTACTCACCGATGACCGACACGCTCGATGCTGGGTCATGGATGCTGTCCTCGTAAGTCTGTGCCACTTTGGGTTTACGACTAGCCATGTCAGCCCGGGCTCTTTATCATATGGATGCTAGCAACACTATCATATACGTGTGCCAAAAGGCGCAAACGGTCCCGGGCTAACGTAAGGCGACACCCGTTGGGATACCGTGCGTGAGGCCGCAAAGTGATATGATGTGTTACAGGCTAGATCGATGTGACATTGAGTCGGGGTCCTGACACCCAAAGATTCAGGTCACCTTTCTTGGTATTTCAATTTTAGGCTTGCATTATTTGTAGAAGCCCAAAGATTCAGTTCACCTTTCTAGGTATTTCAATTTCAGGCTTGCATTATTTCTAGAGGCCCAAAGATTCTGTTCACCTTTCTAGGTATTTCAGTTTCAGGCTTGCATTATTTCTAGAGGCCCAAAGATTCAGTTCAGCTTTCTAGGTATTTCAGTTTCAGGCTTGCATTATTTCTAGAGGCCCAAAGATTCAGTTCACCTTTTCTAGGTATTTCAGTTTCAGGCTTGCATTATTTCTAGAGGCCCAAAGATTCAGTTCACCTTTCTAGGTATTTTAGTTTCCGGCTTGCATTATTTCTAGAGGCCCAAAGATTCAGTTCACCTTTTTAGGTATTTTAGTTTTAGGCTTGCATTATTTCTAGAGGCCCAAAGATTCAGTTCACCTTTCTAGGTATTTTAGTTATAGGCTTGCATTATTTCTAGAGTCCCAAAGATTAAGTTCCCAGTCGGCGGAAGCAGCCCTGCTACCCATGCTGGTGTCGACCTCAACTCGCAAGGGCCAGCGTCGGAGGGGTTCCCGAAGCTTAGGCTCTACAGAGCCTTCCTCTAGAGTGACGATGGCGAGCTCCTCCTTCGGTGTGTGAGGGGCTCCGGGCTCCCTCCCTATCGTGAATGACTTCCGTGATGAGTTAGCTCATTCTTTGTTTCATGAAGTGTTTTTTTATTTTGTGAAGCTTGATTGACGACTTGTATGTTTAAGTGGGATATCTCATTTGTATGGACAAAGTAAAAATTATCATGTTTTGCATTCTTGATTTGTGTAGATGGTTCTCTTATGTCAATTGTGAGCGGAGGAGGCCACAGAAGAGTCGACCACACCAAGAGGGTGCTTGGATCCAAGGGACTTATTTTAGTCTGAATAAAAATAGGGTCCAAAGTAGTCAAATAATTGAGATAGAGCATTTATTGTCAATCTAACCCTGCCATCCATACACCTCTTTGGTTTAGAGTTAGTTCAGGGTTAGAATCTAACTCTAACCTATAACTGAGTTAGAGTTCTCCTCGTCTCGGTTCATCGCCATCATACTTTCTGCATTCCTGTGTTTTTAGTATCCTGCAAATCAAAGAGACCCTTTTTTGCGGGAAAAATCAAAGAGGCCCTTAGACTGGTTTAGGTCCGGTCATTTTTTATAAAGGTGTTATGTCCAAAATTTAATGAACGTGCTCCGGTTTCCATGAAAATAATCCGGTTTCATTTAGTAATTCATTCATTCATTTATTCTTCTGTGGGGGTTTGCATGTAATTCGTGAGGTCTGAAATGTAAAGTACCCCGGCATATGCTCCGAGTCGTGCATGCACTACAACCCAGATGCTCTATGTCCCACATGTCGGCGAATGGGAGCACGTGGAAATAGCCTAGGAGTACATATGGGAGGATAAATGCGTGAAAAAATATGTACTATGAAGCATAGCCGCGATTCGAAAAGGATACCTAAAGTGATGATAGCTATAGGTCGCACGCACCCAACTAGTGGTACTAGACATATGACTAATTTTTCCCTCAAAAAAAAAGAGACACGAGTGCTTTGCACTCCTATTCTATAAACACGAGTCCCATCTGACAACAGCGTCCGTGCTACAGCTAGCTCTCCTCCCTCGTTTCTCTCTTCTAATTCTAAACTCGGCCGACGCCCAGTGGGCGGGGTGGGTGAGGGAGTCCTAGACTAGGGGGTGTCCGGACAGCCGAACTATCAATATCCGCCGGACTCCAAGACTACAAAGATACAAGATTGAAGACTCCGGCTCGTGTCCGGAAGGTACTTTCCTTGGCGTGGAAGGAAAGCTTGGCAATACGGATATGTAGATCTCCTACCATTGTAACCGACTGCGTAACCCTAGCTTCTCCGGTGTCTATATAAACCGTAGGGCTTTAGTCCGTGGGGCTAACATACATCTCAACAATCATACCATAGGCTAGCTTCTAGGGTTTAGCCTCCTTGATCTCGTGGTAGATCTACTCTTGTACTACCCATATCATCAATATTAATCAAGCAGACGAGGGTTTTACCTCCATCGAGAGGGCCCGAACCAGGTAAAAACATTGTGTCCCTCGCCTCTTGTTACCATCCGCCTAGACACACGCCGGGACCCCTACCCAAGATCCGCCGGTTTTGACACCGACATTGGTGCTTTCATTGAGAGTTCCTCTATGTCGCCACCGATAGGCTTGATGGCATCTTCAACCAACAACGCTGTCCTGGTGAGACTTTTCTCCCTGACAGATCTTCAGATTCGGCGGCTTTGCATCAGGGCCAATTCTCTTGGCCATCCGAGCAGATCGAAGCTACGCCCGCCGTCAGTCAGATTTGAAGCCTAAACTTCACAGCCGATGTCCGCGGAGACTTGATCTTCGACGGACTCGAGCCACAGCCGAAGCGCCAGCATCAGAACGATGGGCATGATCTAGCTCGCCAATCAACAATGCCTTGGTGGCCGCACACGGATCAGCTTCGGCCATTAGCCCAGAGCCGATCGCCCATATCGAGGGCCGGTGGATAGACGCCGCCCTGGGGGCTTCAACAGCCACGGCGATGGAGCCGAATACTGATCTTGTCCCCTGCGAAACCCGTGATTCCGAGGCGCCGGACTCCTCACCGAACTCTGAACCTCCCGCACCCCTACCAATCAATCCGGATTGGGCGCCGGTTATGGAATTCACCGCCGCGGACATTTTCCAACACTCGCCTTTTGGCGATATCCTGAATTCACCGAAGCATCTCTCGCTATCAGAAGAATCCTGGCGGGACTATGGCCGGAAGGTTGCGTTCGACGACGAAGAAATTCAGAGCCCACCCACCACCCACTTTGTAGCCACCGCCGAGGATCTAACCGACATGCTAGACTACGACTCGGCGACATCGACGCTTATGGACGCATTTATGCCGAGATTTAACAGAACCAGCGCCCACAGTGGCAATCGGATGACCACCTCGCCATACGACATATACATGGTGGACACCCCAAAAGATGGGGATGGCGAAGAAGCAATGAGGCGCACTTTAAAGAAGCAGCCCAAACGCCAGGCTGGTGCGCCGCCTAAATCCCATAACAGAAGAATGGAGATTCCGCACAGAGACAATAATACTCCGAAAGCCGAAGACAATCCCCTCAACAAGACTCAACAGCAGGAGGATGCGTATAAGCCCCCACGAGAGGGCGGCGATTTAAGGGGTTGAGGATGATAACTATATGCCTCCCTCCGAACACGGCAAGCCTCAACGATCACAAATTCATCGCACTCGAGGATCCTGTCGAACAAGAGCGCTTCAAGCGCAGGCTTATCGCCACAAAGAAACAGCCTAAAGAAAAGCAGCAGCAGCTTCAAGTTGATCAAGATCTGCTGCCGATCGATGGACCGAGGTCCTCGCGTCAAGAGCATAAACTCAACGCCTCCAAAAGCTACCTAAGACGCAAGCTGCTCCCCGATTAGAGGAGGAAGCATACATACCTTCATCACCAGCGCACGACATGGCTGACCGACCACCCCGTGGTCGTGACAGAGAGGCATCTAGGCCCCCGATTAGAGGAGGAAGCATCACTCCAAAAGTATAAAGCCAAGAGGAAACGCGCCGGACTTGCGAGAAATATTGAAGGACAAGGCAAGGCAATCCAGATCCATCTACGGATCACGTGGGCCCGTCACGACCCACGCATTTAATACCGTCGCGCGGATACAATAACCCGGCCGGGCGAACACAGCAGATAGCGCTCTCTCGAGCTGCGTCGTGATATTGCTCAATACAGGGGCACCGCACACCCGTTATGCTTCACTGACGAAGTAATGGATCATCAGATCCCGTAAGGGTTTAAACCCAGAACATCGAATCTTATGATGGCACAACACTTCCACGGTGTGGATCAAGACTATCTTCTCCACATCCATATGGCCCATGCTGCGACGATCTACACGCCATCAAGTACCTCCCACTCAAGCTTAAAGGACCAGCTCGGCATTGGCTTAACAGCTTACCCGCAGAGTCAATTGGATGTTGGGAAGACCTGGAGGCCGCATTCCTTGATAACTTCCAAGGCACATATGTGCGACCACTAGACGCCGATGACTTAAGCCACATTATTCAACAGCCAGACGAATCGGCCAGACAATTCTGGACACGGTTCTTGACAAAGAAAAACCAAATCGTCGACTGTCCGGACGCAGAGGTCCTCGCAGCCTTCAAACATAACATCCGGGACGAATGGCTAGCCCGGCACCTGGGGCAGGAAAAGCCGAAATCCATGGCAGCCCTCACATCGTTAATGACCCGCTTTTGTGCGGGAGAGGACAGCTGGCTAGCTCGCAGCAACAATCTCCGTAAAAATTCTGGCAGTCCGGATACTAAGGACAACAACGGCAGGTCACGTAGAATCAAAAACAAGCGCCACATTAACGGCGACGATAAGGAGGATACGGCAGTCAATACCGGATTCCGAGGCTCCAAACCCGGTCAGCGGAAGAAGCCATTTAAAAGAACCACTCCGGGTCCGTCCAATCTGGTCCTAATACTCGACCGCTTATGCCAGATACATGGCACCTCTGAAAAGCCAGCTAATCACACCAATAGAGACTGTTGGGTGTTCAAGCAGGCCGGCAAGTTAATTGCCGAAAACAATGACAAGGGGCTAAATAGCGACGACGAGGAAGAGACCCGGCCGCCAAACAATAGAGGACAGAAGGGTTTCCCCCCACAAGTGCGGACGATGAATATGATATACGCGACCCATATACCCAAGAGGGAGAGGAAGCGCGCACTACGGGACGTCTATGCGATGGAGCCAGTCGCCCCAAAGTTCAACCCATGGTCCTCTTGCCCGATCACTTTCGATCGAAGAGACCATCCGACTAGCATACGCCATGGCGGATTCGCCGCATTGGTTTTAGACGCAATCGTCGATGGGTTCCACCTGACGAGAGTCCTGATGGACGGCGGTAGCAGCCTGAACCTGCTTTATCAGGATACAGTATGCAAAATGGGCATAGACCCATCAAGGATTAAACCTACAAAGACAACCTTTAAAGGTGTCATCCCAGGAGTGGAAGCCAACTATGACAGGCTCACCACACCGAAGTGGTCTTCAGATCACCGGATAATTCCCGAAGCAAAGAGTTAATCTTCGACATAGTCCCGTTTCGCAGCGGCTATCATGCTCTGCTCAGACGAACCACATTTGCAAAATTCAACGCGGTCCCGCATTATGCATACCTAAAGCTCAAGATGCCAGGCCCTCGTGGAGTCATCACGGTCAATGGAAATACGGAACGCTCCCTCCGAACGGAGGAACATACACTGCTCTCGCGCGTAAGTCTGAGCAGCCTTCTCGGGCAATTCTCAAGTCCGGCGCTTAAAAGCCGGATACACAAAAGCGCCCGGAGCAACACCAACCAAGACCACCGGCGCGATCAGAGCATCGCCAGAGTAATGCGGCCCCAACCTCGCCAGCAAGCATGATTGCAAGAATAACACTCCACAGTACATCATTACGCTTTGGAGATACCATGGGCGCGAGGAAAGGGCACGATCACAAGGGACCAAGAGTGCGGCTCGACCACACCAGGGGCTCACACTAGCGCCCCTTTGTTTTTATTTTTATATTTTCTTCTTTTATGTATACAGGACTCATTAACGGAAGCCCTGCCTCGATGGCGAACTTGCCGAACTCACGATGCAACAATCGAGGGGACTAAAGAAGGCCGCGATTTAACACTCGTGTGGTCTCAATTACGAGCATTAAATTCAATTACATACACCAAGTCTGCAGCTCATCCCTGGAGGGGGACATGTTTATTTAGTCCAAATCCCTTGCTTACCGCACTATTTGTATCAGTCCGCTCTACTAGCAAACTTTCTTTCATAAAAAATGCAGCACCTTTTTATTGCAATTGCGTTATCTTTTATATGTTCATTATATGACATCTTGCACCCGTACATTTTGGTACGGCCGAATACGCCAGGGGCTTCTGTTCCCCAAATTATGGTGTGATTAAGTCCGAACACTTTCACAAGTGTGGCACCCCGAACTTATAGCATTATATGAATCGGCTCCGAATCATGTCTTGGGTCAATAGTTGGGTTTGCCCGGCTCCCATGTTTTGGTGCCTTACGTTCCGTTCCGTCGTCTAAGGTAGCACTGGGGGAACCACTGCGATTGCGCCCCGGTTGAGCCGGGTTAACGCCTCAGTGGAGAAAGCTAAAACTGACTAGCATGACATGGCGAGAGACTGGTCGCTGTTCGAGAGGTTTTTTCTGGTCCTTAAAGACTCACGCCGCTTCGAGCGAAGTTCCGGATAATGTCCGATGAAGGCGTGGATAGCGCCCCAGATTCGATCTTCCGAATACCAGGGGCTTCGCTGAAATTTAAAATTATAGAATTCTATGGCTAAGTGAGAGTGTTCAAGCATTATAAGTCCGGTTGCCTTGTTCGTTGTGTTGAGCGCCTCCCTCGATGGACCCAACAATGGGAACAAGAGTGCTCATGTTTATCCCGAACACCCCAGCACTCGTGGCTTGGGGGTTGAAGCCAACGACTTGCCATCTCTCAGATTTTATAAGCGGCCGCATGAAGGTAATATTTTAAATTAAACAAGCGTTGCTCATGGCGCATATGAGCGAAGTTTTCAGCGCCGCAGATAAATACAATGCGAGTTCACTCAAAGATTACATTTCGAGCACTCATCCGCAATATCGCAGGCTCCCTTAAGGACAACTTTATAATACCGCTCCGGCGTGCGATGCTCCTTGCCCGGCGGCGGTGGGTCCGTGAGAAGCTTCTCCGCATCCAGTTTGCCCCATTGAACCTTTATGCGGGCAAGGGCCCGACGAGCGCCTTCAATACAGGCGGAGCGCTTGACTACATCGAGCCTGGGGCATGCATTCACCAACCGCCGCACTAGGCCAAAGTAGCTTCCAGGCATGGCCTCTCCAGGCCACAGCCGGACTATGAGGCCCTTCATGGCCTCCTCAGCTACCTTGTGGAGTTCGACTAGCTGCTTCAGCTGGTCGCTTGGGGGCACTGAATGGCGGCCTCAGTCTCTTGAGACCAAAGACCTTCTTCGTCGAGCTCCCTCCTCGCCACGATAGAATCTGGCGACATCGGGCCGACTCTGCGGCAGATCTGCAAACGCCCCTGGAGAGCTCCGAATTCGGGTAAGTATCCGGTAATTCACATTAACATGCCTGCTTTGCATGAAAAACACCTTACCCGCAGCTATCTTCTTTATGTCCTCAACCTCCTGAAGGGCCTTCTGGGCCTCGGCCTTGGCGGACTTGGCACTTTCGAGAGCTGAGGCGAGCTCAGACTCTCGAGTCTTGGAGTCACGCTCCAAACTCTCATGCTTTTCCATGAAAGCTCGGAGCTCTTGCCGAACTTCCGCCACCCGTGCCTCTTGCTTCTCTCGCTCAGCCCGTTCCGCGGCCGCACTGCGTTCGGCCGCGGACACAGCATCCTTCAGGGATGCCACCTCATTAGTGGCCCCTGCAATACACATATTATCCTTGTTAATTTTATTTGCAACCAAAACCCTTTTCTGTAAGGTACTTATTTAAAGTGGTGTTATTCACCTTCTTTTTCCTCGAGCTGCCTCTTGGCATGGACGAGCTCTTGCTCGGACCGCTCGAGATCCTTCTTCATCACCTCGACCTCCGCCGTTAATGCGGCGAGAGGTCGACGGCGCAACTCGCAAACCAATATTGACATATTTTAGGCAACCTGCATATATCTTGTTAGATCCTCGGTCCGGCTTTTCTTTCCAACACGAACTAAGCATCGAGGGCTCTTGTCTATGCGGTATTACATTACATAATTTTAACTTCTTACCTCAAAGCTTTGTTAGAAGGTTGCTGCGAAGTTCGGTCGACCCGCTTTTAGCGAGCTGAACCTTTTTAATCACCGCACTCATTATTGTGCGGTGTTCTTCCTCGATGGAAGCGCCTTTAAGCGCCTCCAACAGGTTATCCGGCGCCTCCGGTTGGACAGAGTCCGCCGGCGTCACGGTCCTGCCCTTCTTTCGAAGGGGCCACTTGCCGGACTCTGGAACCACTGCAGGTTCCGATGTAGAGTCCGGCGCAAAGTCCGGGAGGTCGCCTGACGGCGCCTCTGGAGCCTCCTCCTGATGGGTCCCCTCTTGGGATCCCACCTCGGCGTCCTCGTCGGCGCGTGGGGTAGAGGCGGTCGGGACGGAATTTACGTCCGACGAGGCCAAGGACCCGCTCATCGAGTCGGGGAGATCATCCCTGGCCGGACTACGGACAGAATGCGGCGTTAGAGGGATGCTACGTGACATGAAAAGTATGGCATATAAATGATCCGGATACTTAAGATCCTGCGGACGCTTTGGCCCTTGAGGCCACTCATCCTCGCCAACGCCGATGTTGGCGAACTGTCCGAGGATAGTTCTCCCCTCTTGGACCCTTGGCCTCCCGATTGGGGAAGCCTTCCTCTTCTTCTCTCCCTCCTCCGGGAGAGAATACTCCTCCTCCTCGTCTTCAGGGGAGGAGTCCTCGTCGTCGTCAGACGCCTGATTGCGGGAACTCTTTCGAGTCCCCACGGCCACCTTCTTGGCCTTCTTCTCCGGCACCACGTGCGGTGCCGGAACCAGCAGCCCTGCTAAGCGGGCGTCCACTGGTTCTTCTGGCATGGGAGCCGGGCTGATAAGCAGCTTGGCCTTCTCCATCCATTCCTGTCAAAGGAAGAGGCAGATTAAAACCTCACTAGAGTCAATCTAATTATCACAAGTGTTCCGTAATGAGGTTGAATCACTTACCGCGTCAGTTGGACACTGCGCGCTGAATCCGCGATCTTTCGTCTCGGATGCGGGGGCTTCGGCGCCCTTGAACAGCACCCTCCAGGCGCCTTCGTATGTTGTGTCGAAGAGCCGCTTAGCGCTGGTGCTGTTCGGATTGAACTCCACAAATTGAATGCCCGTTCTTGGCATGGGAGAATCCGCCGGAGGAGCATGACTTGGACCACGTCGACAAGCCGGAGCCTGTTGCTCACCATCTTCTTGATGCATGCTCGGAGTCCCGTCACCTCCACCGGATCGCCCCACTGCAAGCCCTTCTCTTTCCAGGAGGTGAGCTGCGTGGGGATACCAGATCTAAACTCCGGGGCCGCCGCCCATGTGGGCTTATGCAGCTCGGTGATGTAGAACCACCCCGATTGCCACCCCTTGACGGAGTCCACGAAAGTCCCTTCTAGCCAAGGGACATTGGGCAATTTTCCCAACATGGCGCCTCCGCATTCCGCTTGCGTGCCCTTTACAACCTTCGGCTCGATGTTGAAGGTCTTGAGCCACAGGCCAAAGTGGGGCTGGATGCAGAGGAAGGCCTCGCACACGACGATAAACGTCGAGATATTGAGGATGAAGTTCGGCGCCAGATTGGGAAATCCAGCCGTAGTAAAACATGAGCCCCGGACAAATGGATGGAGCGGAAAGCCCGATCCAGCGGAGGAAGTGGGGAGGAAGGCGACCCTCTCATGAGGCTCGGGGTAGGGATGAGCTGCCCCTCGTCGGGCGGCCGATCTGTGATGTCGCTGGATAGGTATCCGCGTCACAGCAGCTTGGTGATGTCCTCCTCCTTAGCGGTGGAGGCCAACCATTTACCTCCCGCTCTGGACATATTCGGGAAGGTCGAGGCGAGATCGCGAGGCTTGGCGTTGGAGCTTGAGTCTTGTGAGGATGGATAAGCAAAGGAGGAAGAAGGCGTGGGTGAGAAGGTAAATCCTTATCCCGTATATATAGGCGGACTAAACTATCGTCCCCACCAGCCCGGTAAAACTCGCTTATCTCCCAAGCGCCACCATCAATGGCGCGGTTGGGTTACCCACGTCCGTATTGATGAGAATCCGGAATAAAGGGAACACGATCTCTGCTCGACAAGGCGTGCCAGAAACCGCTTAGCTAAACGTCTTTGAGGTGTAATAAGTAAAAACGATTCAAACAAGGGCTTGGTAGCGGTGTGATGTCACGCCGCATAATCGTCGGCAGATTGAGTCGGTGTATATGTTTTATTCTCTCTACGGTGGAATGTGGAAATTATTTTTGCGAGCGGACACTATCCCGGTGTTCATGATCTTCTCTGGATTATTCGAGGGAGGAACCCGCCTTGCAATGCCGAACATTATGCATGCGGACTTATCGTCATTGAAGATTGGTTCGAGGGCTCTTGAGGAGTCTGGACTAAGGGTGTCCGGACAGCGGGACTATCAATATCCGCGGACTCCAAGACTACGAAGATACAAGATTGAAGACTCCGGCTCGTGTCCGGAAGGTACTTTCCTTGGCGTGGAAGGCAAGCTTGGCAATCGGATATGTAGATCTCCTACCATTGTAACCGACTACTGTGTAACCCTAGCCTCTCCGGTGTCTATATAAACCGGAGGGCTTTAGTCCGTAGGGCGAACATACATCTCAACAATCATACCATGGGCTAGCTTCTAGGGTTTAGCCTCCTTGATCTCGTGGTAGATCTACTCTTGTACTACCCATATCATCAATATTAATCAAGCGGATTTAGGGTTTTACCTCCATCGAGAGGGCCCGAACACAGGTAAAAACATTGTGTCCTCGTCTCTTGTTACCATCCGCCTAGACGCACAGTTCGGGACCCCCTACCCGAGATCCGCCGGTTTTGACACCGACAGTGGGTTGGCTCAACTACGGCCCCACCTCATAGTGAAAACGTTACGTCTGGAATAAAAATGCCATATACTCCCTCCGTTCATAAATATAAGCCTTTTTAGATACTAGTTCAAATGGAATACAGCATACAGATGTATGTAGACATAGTTTAGAGTGTAGATTCACTCATTTTGCTCCGTATGTAGTTGTCACTTGCTGGAATCTTTAGAAAGACTTATATTTGGGAACGGAGGGAGTTCTATACTAATAAAACATTAAGGCCACGAGGCGATGCAGTGCTGGTTACAGGAGGCAAGAAGAAGAGATGCATCCATCGACGACGTCTACCTCCTCGACTTAGGGCGCCGGCCCACCGAACGGCGCCTAAGTAGCAGCGGCTTTCGTGTCCAGGTCGACGTGCTTCTGAACAATGGCGTCCAAAGATTCCAGCCGCTGGAAGAAGGCCAACGTATTTCTGTCCTTGCTTGCCTTGTAGTGGCCTATGTAGACGATTTCCTCGTAGACGTAAATGTGCAGGTCGACAGTTTCTTGCATGGCGTGGCGCTGCGCGGCGAGCGCGGCCTCGAGGTGCACATTCTTCGTCGCGACCTCCGGCACCTGCAGGGCCACCAGGGCTTGAAAGAGTTCGTCACCAAGTAGGCCGATGAGGGTGGCAGGCAATGAGAAGCCTGGGCGCTGGCTGGAGCGATGCGGCAAGGTCGTTCGGCTTGACGGCGGTGAACTTGCGGATGGAGTTGACCATCATGTCGTCCATGCGAGAGGCGAAGCCGGCGTTGGCGAGGGCTACGATGCTTGCGGTCGCCAGCACCATCTGGAAACGCTGCACTGTGCGGGGCCGTAGGCCGGCGCCTTGGATGATTTGGCATAGCCGACTGCCGCTCACGTCCATTGCCTCAATAGTTGCTTGTGGCTTCTGGTCACTTGGTCTTGGATTGGAGTGAGCAGTGTTGCGCAGAGACTTGAGAGTAGATGTATTAGAGTGGTGGTGCGCCTTTATTATATGAGAATCCAAACTCTGTTGCATTCACATCGTGTTGTCTGTATTCTGCTTCTCCAATTAATTCCCTCTGCATGTAATTGAGGATGCATCATTGACCGTTCAACATCTCGGGAACCCTCTCCCTCCTCGGCATTCAAGCACCTATGGACCCGTCGACGACGAGGTACCTATGGTGACATCGTAAATTTCAAGATGATAGTGCCGTGCATGTGTGCATTCATTGGGGTGAGTGTATGCGCGTGTATATGAGCGCTTGCGTCTGTACTGTGTCAAAAAAAACGTAAATGTGTGTCAAAAGAGACTAGTCAGTATACTCAATATTGTGCACCTCGGAGAGGAAAACGATAAGTACGTATTTATTTGCGGTGCAGATTCACTCATTTTGCTCCATATGTACTCTGTCTCGGTGTTGTCTAGTCACATGTTGAAATCTCTAGAAGGGCAAATACTCCTTTCTGGTTTACAGGGCTATACTAGCAAGTAGTTGTACGTACTAGTACAATAGTGGGATCACATAGCAATTTTGTCTCATGCAAGAGCGTGGCTATATGCGTGCTCCAATGCTCGCAACTGCAACGTTCGGTTTGCGCTTGGCTCTTCGCCTCTTCGAGAAGACGAACAATCATGTTACTACTACTGCTTCTACAGTGTCGAATCCACTGCTGCATGTCCGTCCACCGCGAGCGGGACGGATAGCTTGTTGTAGAAGTACTACTAAGCAAAAGCCTATCCTCGTTTGCGAGCAACCGCGCGCATGGGCGAGGGATAAGGCGTGTAGTAAAATCAAGCTTCTCCTTGATGTACGAGTTGACGCGACACATCAGAGCACTGGCCCCACATGCTTGCCTCTAAACTTGGCTGAAAGACCCGCAGTGTACAATATATTTGCTGCAACCTCTAACATTTACCCACCACAAATTAAAATATATGTGGCCGTATGAATCGTTCTGATGCAGAGGCCGGGGAGTCCCACCCTTTAAAAAAACAAATTAAAATATATATTCCTGTCTTGACTAGATGAGCGTGCAAACTACAATCACCAGGGTGACAGGTAGGGCCAGAAGTCTGTTTTAATTTTTTTTAAAAACTTCGAGACGACCACATAGCATGGAGCCGACCCCAGCGATTTTAATCTTACAGGCACGATACACGCTATCCTAGACTACTCTACACATGAAACTACCACACGAGCGTCCAGGCTACGCTTGGCTCTTCGCCTCTTCGGGAAGTCGAACAATGATGGAGTACTACTGCACTAGAGGAGTACTACAGTATGCTTCTGGACATCTGACACCAATTGAACTGCTGCATGTCCACCGCATGCGGGAGGGAGAGCGTGTAGCAAAAGTTTCTCCTAGTCTTGCCAGCCACCACACTCATGGGCGAGGGAGGGACGCTCCTGCCTTTGCATGTATGACAGGTGGGCCCGACATGTGTGTGGCCAACCTGTCATACAGCCAAAGGCAGGTGGAGTTAAGTCCGCAAGGGAGAGGATAATCAAACTTCTCGTTGATGTACGAGTTGACGCGACACATCAAAGCACTGCACTCGATATATTTCAATAATTTGCGTTTAACGATGCATTAATTACAACAAAGTCGTGACTCATCTTTTGATACTTGCATGTGTTTATTTAATGCACCTTGAAGTAGTACTCCCTCCGTTCCTAAATATAAGTCTTTGTAGGGATTCCATTACGAATTACATACGGATGTATATAGATGCATTTTAAGTGTGGATTTATTCATTTTGCTCTGTATGTAGTCCACCTAGTGAAATCTCTATAAAGACTTACATTTAGGAATGGAGGGAGTATAAAATATGTGATGGTAAAGCTTTGTAATACCCCGTCCCAAGTCGAGAGATGGTTTTGCGCGAGGAGGGCGAGATCATGCAGACCGAAAAGGAACAGGACCCGACGATGGAGCTCTCTAAGGTCTCGATGGACCTCACCATGCTCCACTGCCCCTTGTGCCTCCGCCCCTTGACGCCTCTAGTGTATGAGGTTCGAATACACCTCGTCCGTTCGGCTGATTGAGCAAGGTAAAGGTTTCTTGATTGATGTGTTGTTCGATTGATTTCTGCAGTGCAAGGGAGGGCACCTGGCCTGCGCAGACTGCCGTGTTGAGCGCCCCGGGAACTAGCGGCAGTGCCAGAAGTGCGAGCATGGCAGTGGCTCCGACGTGCGGAACACAGTGCTGGACTCCGTCCTTTTGTCAGTGAGGGTGGAGTGCCCGCACGAAGGCTATGGGCTCTACGTCACTTACCACAAGCTCGCCAATCACCAGAGCGTGTGTCCGCTCGCGCCCTGCAAATGCCCCGTGCCCGTGCAGCAGCTACGAAGCGCGCCGCGGCGCTACCACCACATCAGCACCGCACATTCCATGCCCGTGCACAGGATCCAGTATGGCAAGGTGCTCCAGCTACAAGTGCCACTATCGGAGCCACGACTCTTGCTATTCGCGGAGGAGGACCGCCACGCGTTTTTCTTGGTCGGCGGCATGCTGGACATCGGCGGGCCTATCGCCGTGTCGGTCGTCTACATCAGAGCGGGGGCGTCCCCACTGCCGCACTACTTGGCCAAGCTGTGGGCGAACGGCCCGCCGGGGGAGCCCAAAGGCACGACCGACACTATCATGGTGGAAATGGAGGTGACAAGCAGTAAGGATCTCGGTGACGTCGATGTGGAAGAGCTGACCTTCTTGATAGTTCCGCCCAAGCTGCTGGCCGGGGCTAAGCTTGTGTCCCTCCACATTTAGATTGACAAGCTCATGTCCTAAATGTTTCGACAGTGCCTTCTATTTATCTTAGTAATATGCTAATATAGGGATTACCTTGGTCTACTTTAGCTTAAGAAATGGTGGGTTTTGGTGGCGATGCAGCAATTTCTTCGACATCAGCTTAGTAATTTCCAACAGTCGAATGGATATTTTGTGTCTGTTGGATATAAAGTTCCTTTGGGTTAGAAGTACTACTTGTCATCAAAATGGATAAAAGGAGATGTATGTAGACGTATTTTAGTTCTAGATACGTCCCTTTTTATCCATTTTGATGACAAGCACTCCCTCCGTTCCACAATACATGCCTTCCATTTGTCAAAATATCGATGTATCTAGACATGTTTTAGTATATAGGTACATCCATGATAGAGCCAATGGGATGGTTGAGAACACTACAATTTGTAGCTACAGATGCGTGTGTGACTCCCAGATGCAGAGGCCGGGGGTCATCATCCTCCTTTTTGAGAAAAAACAGACGCGTGTGTGGGAGGACGAGTGCATGCGTGCACCTCTTCTCTTCCAATATAACGTACTACTAAACTCAGAGTACAAGTTTTTGTGGGTGGAACGATGGTGCATGCGAGAAGTCCCGAGAGATAGGTTTAATGCATCTGAAAAAAGGACTAGCCTAGAGCTCGCCACGCGGCTATTCCTGTCGAACGCCCCATTAACCGTAAGATATGTATACGACGGTGCCAGTTATTGGACGTACACAATAGTACTCCCTCCTTTCCGGTTTATAGGGCTTAATTCAAAAATCTCACCAACCAAGATGGTGAGTGGTGGAATATTTTTGTAGTTTGCAAAAATACCTAATTAATGCTCTTGTTTTTCTCAAAAAATTATGTTTATCAATGCATTAATTGCAATGCATGCATGCATAAAGTACATGCATTGGTTAATTTTCTGTTAATACCAAGGTAGTCAGAATCCCGATTCAACTGTTAGAATCCTACGACTTCACGACCCTACGGAAGCATGTCGATCCAAATCCCACTATCAATCCGGATCAGGTAGAATCCATGTTGAGTCACGATCCAAATCATAGAATCCTGTACAAAATTGTACAATCCCGACTATGCTATTGAAGGAAATATGCCCTAGAGGCAATAATAAAGTTATTATTTATTTCGTCATATCATGATAAATGTTTATTATTCATGCTAGAATTGTATTAACCGGAAACATGATACATGTGTGAATACATAGACAAAACTATAGTCACTAGTATGCCTCTACTTGACTAGCTCATTGATCAAATATGGTTATGTTTCCTAACCATAGACATGTGTTGTCATTTGATTAGTGGGATCACATCATTAGAAGAATGATGTGATTGACATGACCCATTCATTAGCCTAGCACTTGATCGTTTAGTATCTGCTATTGCTTTCTTCATGACTTATACAAAGTTCCTGCAACTATGAGATTGTGCAACTCCGTTCTTCGAAGAACACTTTGTGTGCTACCAAACGTCACAACGAATCGGGTGATTATAAAGGTGCTCTCACGGTGTTTCCAAGGTACATGTTGGGTTGGCATAATTCGAGATTAGGATTTGTCACTCCGATTGTCGGAGAGGTATCTCTGGGCCCTCTCGGTAATACTCATCACCTAAGCCTTGCAAGCATGTAACTAATGAGTTAGTTATGAGATGACGTATTACGGAACGAGTAAAGAGACTTATCGGTAACGAGATTGAACTAGGTATTCGATACCGACGATCAAATCTCGGGCAAGTAACATACCGATGACAAAGGGAACAAAGTATGTTGTTATGCGGTTTGACCGATAAAGATCTTCCTAGAATATGTAGGAACCAATATGGGCATCCAGGTCCTGCTATTGGTTATTGACCAAGAATGGTTCTAGGTCATGTCTACATAGTTCTCGAACCCGTAGGGTCCGCACGCTTAACGTTTCGATGATAGTTTTATTATGAGTTTATAAGTTTTGATGTACCGAAGTTTGTCCGGAGTCCCGGATGTGATCACGGACATGACGAGGAGTCTCGAAATGGTCGAGACATAAAGATTGATATATTGGAAGCCTATGTTTGGACTTGAATGGTTCCGGGTGAAATCGATTTTTCTGAACACCGGGGTTACTGGAACCCTCCCGGGGGTTAATGGGCCTTAGTGGGCCATGAGGGAGAAGAGGAAGGGCCGGCCAGGGCAGGCCGTGCGCCCCCTCCCCCTAGTCCGAATAGGACAAGGAGAGGGGGGCGGCGCCCCCCTTCCCTCTTTCCCTCTCCCCAAGTCCTAATCCAACTAGGAAAAGGGGGGGAGTCCTACTCCGGGTGGGAGTAGGACTCCTCCGGCGCGTCTCCTCCTAGGGCCGGCCGCACCCCTTGCTCCTTTATATACGGGGGCAGGGGGCACCCCAAAGACACACAAGTTGATCTACGGATCGTTCCTTAGCCATGTGTGGTGCCCCCTTCCACCATATTCCACCTCGGTCATATCGTCGCGGAGTTTAGGCGAAGCCCTGCGCCGGTAGAACATCATCATTGTCACCACGCCGTCGTGCTGACGGAACTCATCTCTGAAGCTCGGCTGGATCGGAGGCCGGAGATCGTCATCGAGCTAAACGTGTGCTGAACTCGGAGGCTCCGTACGTTCGGTGCTTGGATCGGTCGGATCGTAAAGACATACGACTACATCAACCGCGTTGTGATAACGCTTCCCCTTACGGTCTACGAGGGTACATGGACGAACACTCTCCCCTCTCGTTGCTATGCCATCACCATGATCTTCTGTGTGCGTAGGAATTTTTTTGAAATTACTACGTTCCCCTACAGTGGCATCCGAGCCTAGGTTTTATGCGTTGATGTTATATGCACGCGTAGAACACAAGTGAGTTGTGGGCGATACAAGTCATACTGCTTACCAGCATGTCATACTTTGGTTCGGCGGTATTGTGAGATGAAGCGCCCGGACCGACATTACGCCAGACGCTTACGCGAGACTGGTTTCACCATTACGAAGCGCTTTCGTGCTTAAAGGTGATCTGGCGGGTGTCTCTCTCTCTCACTTTAGCTGAATCGAGTGTGGCTCGCCCGGTCCTTGTGAAGGTTAAAACAACACCAACTTGACGAACTATCATTGTGGTTTTTGATGCGTAGGTAAGAACGGTTCTTGCTAAGCCCGTAGCAGCCACGTAAAATTTGCAACAACAAAGTAGAGGACGTCTAACTTGTTTTTGCGGGGCATGTTGTGATGTGATATGGTCAAGGCGTGATGCTATATTTTATTGTATGAGATGATCATGTTTTGTAACGAAGTTATCGGCAATGGCGAGAGCCATATGGTTGTCGCTTTATTGTATGAAATGCAAGCATACTGTAATTGCTTTACTTTATCACTAAGCGGTAGCAATAGTCGTAGAAGCAATAGATGGCGTAAATGACAACGATGCTACGATGGAGATCAAGGTGTCGCGCCGGTGACGATGGTGATCACGACGGTGCTTCGGAGATGGAGATCACAAGCACAAGATGATGATGGCCATATCATATCACTTATATTAATTGCATGTGATGTTTATCCTTTATGCATCTTATCTTGCTTTGATTGACGGTAGCATTTTAAGATGATCTCTCACTAAAATTATCTAGTGTTCTCCCTGAGTATGCACCGTTGCCAAAGTTCGTCATGCCGAGACACCACGTGATGATCGGGTGTGATAAGCTCTACGTCCATCTACAACGGGTGCAAGCCAGTTTTGCACACGCAGAATACTCAGGTTAAACTTGACGAGCCTAGCATATGCAGATATGGCCTCGGAACACGGAGACCGAAAGGTCGAGCGTGAATCATATAGTAGATATGATCAGCATAATGATGTTCACCATTGAAAACTACTCCATCTCACGTGATGATCGGTTATGGTTAAGTTGATTTGGATCACGTGATCGCTTAGATGACTAGAGAGATGTCTGCCTAAGTGGGAGTTCTTAAGTAATATGATTAATTGAACTTAAATTTATCATGAACTTAGTACCGATAGTATCTTGCTTGTCTATGTTTGTTTGTAGATAGATGGCTCGTCTTTGTTGTTCCGTTGAATTTTAATGCGTTCCTTGAGAAAGCAAAGTTGAAAGATGATGGTAGCAATTACACGGATTGGGTCCGTAATCGAGGATTATCCTCATTGCTGCACGAGAAGAGTTACGCCTGGAAGCACCGCTATGTGCCAGGTCTGCTGCTGATGCAACCGACGACGTTAAGAACGTCGAGCGAGCAAAGCTGATGACTACTCTATAGTTCGATGTGCCATGCTTTACGGCTGAGAACCGGGTCTTCAACGACGTTTTGAACGTCATGGAGCATATGCGATGTTCCAGGAGTTGAAGTTAATATTTCAAGCAAATGCCCGGATTGAGAGATATGAAGTCTCCAATAAGTTTTATAGCTGCAAGATGGAGGAGAATAGTTACATCGGTGAACATATACTCGTAATGTGCGGGTATAATAATCACTTGATTCAACTGGGAGTTAATCTTCACGATGATAGTGTCATTGACATAATTCTCCAATCACTACCACCAAGCTACAAGAGCTTCATGATGAACTATAATATGCAAGGGATGAACAAGACTATTCCCGAGCTCTTCGCGATCTTTGAAAGCATGGAGGTAGAAATCAAGAAGGAGCATCAAGTGTTGAGGGTCAACAAGACCACTAGTTTCAAGAAAAGGGCAAAGGGAAGAAGAAGGAACTTCAAGAAGAACAGCAAGCAAGTTGTCTTTGCTCAAGAGAAGAAACCCAAGTCTGGACCTAAGCACAAAACGAGTGCTTCTCTGCAAGCGATGGTCACTTTGGCGGAACTGCCCCAAGTATTTGGCGGATAAGAAGGATGGCAAAGTGAACAAAGGTATATGTGATATACATGTTATTGATGTGTACCTAACTAGAGCTCGTAGTAGCACCTCGGTATTTGATAATCGGTTACATTGCTAATATTTGCAACTCGAAACAGGGACTACAGAATAAGCGAGCACTGGCCAAGGATGAGGTGACGATGCGCGTGGGAAACGGTTCCAAAGTCGATGTGGTCGTGGTCGGCACGCTACCTCTACATCTACCTTCGGGATTAGTTTTAGACCTGAATAATTGTTATTTGGTGCCAGCGTTGAGCATGAACATTATATCTGGATCTTGTTTGATGTGAGACGGTTATTCATTTAAATCAGAGAATAATGGTTGTTCTATTTATATGAGTAATATCTTTTATGGTCATGCACCCTTGAAGAGTGGTCTATTTTTATTGAATCTCGATAGTAGTGATACACATATTCATAACGTTGAAGTCAAAAGATGTAGAGTTGATAATGATAGTGCAACTTATTTGTGGCACTGCCGTTTAGGTCATATCGGTGTAAAACGCATGAAGAAACTCCATACTGATGGACTTCTGGAATCACTTGATTATGAATCACTTGGTACTTGCGAGCCGTGCCTCATGGGCAAGATGACTAAAACACCGTTCTCCGGAACTATGGAGAGAGCAACAGATTTGTTGGAAATCATACATACAGATGTATGTGGTCCGATGAATGTTGAGGCTCGTGGCGGATATCGTTATTTTCTCACCTTCACAGATGATTTGAGCAGATATGGGTATATCTACTTAATGAAGCACAAGTCTGAAACATTTGAAAAGTTCAAAGAATTTCAGAGTGAAGTAGAAAATCATTGTAACAAGAAAATAAAGTTTCTACGATCCGATCGTGGAGGAGAATATTTGAGTTACGAAGTTTGGTTTACATTTGAAACAATGCGAATAGTTTCGCAACTCACGCCACAGAACACCACAACGAAATGGTGTGTCCGAGCGTCAGAATCGTACTTTACTTGATATGGTGCGATCTATGATGTCTCTTACCGATTTACCGCTATCGTTTTGGGGTTATGCTTTAGAGACGGCCGCATTCACGTTAAATAGGGCACCATCAAAATCCGTTGAGATGACGCCTTATGAACTGTGGTTTGGCAAGAAACCAAAGTTGACGTTTCTTAAAGTTTGGGGCTGCGATGCGTATGTGAAGAAACTTCAACCAGATAAGCTCGAACCCAAATCGGAGAAATATGTCTTCATAGGATACCCAAAAGAGACTGTTGGGTACACCTTCTATCACAGATCCGAAGGCAAGACATTCGTTGCTAAGAATGGATCCTTTCTAGAGAAGGAGTTTCTCTCGAAAGAAGTGAGTGGGAGGAAAGTAGAACTTGATGAGATAATCAGATCTACTCCCTTATTGGAAGGTAGTTCATCACGAGAACCGATTCCCGTGACAACTACACCAATTAGTGAGGAAGCTAATGATATTGATCATGAAACTTCAGATCAAGTTTCGCTGAACATCGTGGTCTACGAGTAAGATCCGCACCGAGTGGTACGGTAATCCTATTCGAAGTCATGTTACATGACCATGATGAACCTACGAACTATGAGGAAGCGATGATGAGCCCAGATTCATAAAATGGCTAGAGGCCATGAAATCTAAGATGGGATCCATGTATGAAAACAAAGTATGGACTTTGGTTGACTTGCCCGATGATCGGCAAGCCATTGAGAATAAATGGATCTTTAAGAAGAAGACTGACGCTGATGGTAATGTTACTGTCTATAAAGCTCGACTTGTTGCGAAAGGTTTTCGACAAGTTCAAGGGGTTGACTACGATGAGACTTTCTCACCCGTAGCGATGCTTAAGTCTGTCTATTGCTGCATTTCATGATTATGAAATTTGGCAAATGGATGTCAAGACCGCATTCTTGAATGGATTTCTAGAAGAAGAGTTGTATATGATGCAGCCGGAAGGTTTTGTTGATCCAAAAGGTGCTGACAAAGTGTGCAAGCTCCAGCGTTCCATTTATGGACTGGTGCAAGCATCTCGGAGTTGGAATAAACGTTTTGATAGTGTGATCAAAGCATATGGTTTTATATGAGACTTTTGGAGAAGCTCAGATTTACAAGAAAGTGAGTGGGAGCTCTGTAGCATTTCTAGTTTTATATGTTGATGACATATTATTAATTGGAAATGATATAGAATTTCTGGATAGCATAAAGGGATACTTGAATAAAAAATTTTCAATGAAAGACCTCGGTGAAGATGCTTATATATTGGGCATCAAAATCTATAGAGATAGATCAAGACGCTTAATAGGACTTTCACAAAGCACATACCTTGAATTTTTTGAAAAAGTTCAAAATGGATCGAGCAAAGAAAGGATTCTTGCACGTGCTACAAGGTGTGAAGTTGAGTCAAACTCAATGCCCGACCACAGCAGAAGATAGAGGAAAATGAAAATGTTCCTATGCTTCAGCCATAGGCTCTATCATGTATGCAATGTCTTGTGTACCGGACACGGCGTATGCTTAGCAATAAGCTTGGCAGAAGGTACCAAAGTAATCCAGAGTGGATCATCGGACAGCGGTCAAGAACATCCCAAATACCGAAAAGGACTAAGGATATGTTTCTCAGATATGGAGGTGACAAAGAGCTAGTCGTAAATGGTTACGTCGATGCAAGCTTTGACACTGATCCGGACGATTCTAAATCGCAAACCGGATACGTGTTTATAAACGGTGGAGCTGTAAGTTGGTGCAGTTCTAAACAAAGCGTCGTGGCGGGATCTACATGTGAAGCGGAGTACATAGCTGCTTCTGAAGCAGCAAATGAAGGAGTTCATTTCCAATCTAGGTGTCATACCTAGTGTATCAGGACCAATGAAGATCTTCTGTGACAATACTGGTGCAATTGCTTTGGCAAAGGAATCCAGATTTCACAAGAGGACCAAGCACATCAAGAGATGCTTCAATTCCATTCGGGACCAAGTCCAAGTGGGAGACATAGAGATTTGCAAGATACATACGGATCTGAATGTTGTAGACCCGTTGACTAAGCCTCTCTCACGAGCAAAACATGATCAGCACCAAGACTCCATGGGTGTTAGAATCATTACTATGTAATCTAGATTATTGACTCTAGTGCAAGTGGGAGACTGAAGCAAATATGCCCTAGAGGCAATAATAAAGTTATTATTTATTTCCTCATATCATGATAAATGTTTATTATTCATGCTAGAATTGTATTAACCGGAAACATGATACATGTGTGAATACATAGACAAAACTATAGTCACTAGTATGCCTTTACTTGACTAGCTCATTGATCAAAGATGGTTATGTTTCCTAACCATAGACATGTGTTGTCATTTGATTTGTGGGATCACATCATTAGAAGAATGATGTGATTGACATGACCCATTCTGTTAGCCTAGCACTTGATCGTTTAGTATACTGCTACTGCTTTCTTCATGACTTATACAAAGTTCCTGCAACTATGAGATTGTGCAACTCCGTTTACGGAAGAACACTTTGTGTGCTACCAAACGTCACAACGAATCGGGTGATTATAAAGGTGCTCTCTGGTGTTTCCGAAGGTACATGTTGGGTTGGCATAATTCGAGATTAGGATTTGTCACTCCGATTGTCGGAGAGGTATCTCTGGGCCCTCTCGGTAATACTCATCACCTAAGCCTTGCAAGCATGTAACTAATGAGTTAGTTATGAGATGACGTATTACGGAACGAGTAAAGAGACTTATCGGTAACGAGATTGAACTAGGTATTGGATACCGACGATCAAATCTCGGGCAAGTAACATACCGATGACAAAGGGAACAAAGTATGTTGTTATGCAGTTTGACCGATAAAGATCTTCGTAGAATATGTAGGAACCAATATGGGCATCCAGGTCCCGCTATTGGTTATTGACGAAGAATGGTTCTAGGTCATGTCTACATAGCTCTCGAACCCGTAGGGTCCGCACGCTTAACGTTTGGATGACAGTTTATTATGAGTTTATAAGTTTTGATGTACTGAAGTTTGTTCGTAGTCCCGGATGTGATCACGGACATGACGAGGAGTCTCGAAATGGTCGAGACATAAAGATTGATATATTGGAAGCCTATGTTTGGACTTCGGAATGGTTCCAGGTGAAATCGAGATTTTACCGAACACCGGGGTTACGGAACCCTCGGGGTTAATGGGCCTTAGTGGGCCATGAGGGAGAAGAGGAAGGGCCGGCAGGGCAGGCAGCGCTTCCTCCCCTCCCTTGTCCGAATAGGACAAGGAGAGGGGAGCGGCGCCCTTCCCTCTTTCCTCCCCAAGTCCTAATCCAACTAGGAAGGGGGAGTCCTACTCCGGTGGGAGTAGGACTCCTCCGCGCCCTCCTCCTAGGGCCGGCCGCACCCCCTTGCTCCTTTATATACGGGGGTAGGGGGCACCCCAAAGACACACAAGTTGATCTACAGATCGTTCCTTAGCCGTGTGCGGTGCCCCCTTCCACCATATTCCACCTCGGTCATATCGTCGCGGAGTTTAGGCGAAGCCCTGCGCCGGTAGAACATCATCATTGTCACCACGCCGTCGTGCTAACGGGCGGAGCTCGGCTGGATCGGAGGCCAGAGATCGTCATCGAGCTGAACGTGTGCTGAACTCGGAGGCTCCGTATGTTCGGTGCTTGGATCGGTCGGATCGTAAAGACGTACGACTACATCAACCGCGTTGTTATAATGCTTCCGCTTACGGTCTATGAGGGTATGTGGACGAACACTCTCCCCTCTCGTTGCTATGCCATCACCATGATCTTCTGTGTGCGTAGGAAATTTTTTGAAATTACTACGTTCCCCTATAGCTATGGACTACATCCGATTCTACTAACTTATCTAAGCCGTTAATTTAGTTGTAGAAAAATAGTATGCCATCATCCAAACCCCTTTTCATATACCTCATGGAACTTTATCCCCCTCCCAAGTCCAAACGCTCAGCCGTATACACCTTTGATCTAGCTCTCAGAAACCCTAGAACAAAATTGAGGATCAGGCTTGTCGACATATGGAACTGGTGTGAAAAGGAGGATGCTTAAAGATTGATCAGAGAAGGAGAGCAAGACCCTTCAAGGTTTAGCACTGTAGGTCAGATAGACAAGTGATCGACTATTCACACACTCTAAAAAGAACATAAGTAAATTTCAGGCAATGAAGGTTTAAATGTTCTATATATTTCCCTCTCATATATGTTCCATACATGCGAGCTAGATGGTAGGTTAGGCATAAAAAGAAGTGGAATACAGCTGGCATTGATGTTTACGTTCTTTGCTCCATATTTAGTGTCAAAACTCTATAAAACCCATACAAATTTCTTGTGTGCATACAAAATATCTTATTTGATTAAATCTAGTAGAATCCTCGATTCCACGACTCGATCTTACAACTCGATTCTGTCTGAGGAAAACCAATCTGACTCCGAATACCGACTCTGACTACCTTGCTTAATACTTGCATGAAATGATTTAATGCACCTTGGAATCTGAACATGTGTTGGGGAACAACCAAATTGAACCTTATAAAATGGAAAAACTAAAATTTTGAGATAAGCCCTATAAAACCGGAAAGGAGGGAGCAGAAAAAGAAGTACTCCATTCGGGAATAGTGTCGCACTTCGAAACTAGAACAGTCAATAAATTTTGAGCTTGCGTCTCGTCACATTCCAAATTACTCCATGCTATATTGAATTGCAAACCTGTTCACACCAATCACAACCTAAACGGTTTCCCACTTAGGAGCGTATTAGTACCATGCTATATTGAATTCCAAACCTGTTCACACCGATCACAACCTAAATGGTTTCCCACTTAGGAGCGTATTGGTACTCGGTTATAAATACTAGTATGCCATGATGACAACACATTCCTCCTCAACTCCTCATCCACAAAAACAAACAAGTCATTTAGCATCCTTCCCTTGCGTCTGCCATGGCCAGCGTGAGTTCTGGGTCGAGAGATTGCCACCAGGGAGAGGCGAGCATGGAAGTGGAAGCACGAGAGATGTCCTGCCTCGCTGTGAGAGCAGTCGACATGTCCCGCCGCGTGGAAGTAGTAGCACAGAGGTCCCGCCGCGCCGCTGAAGTAGCACGGAGGTCCTGCCGCACCGTCGATGCAGCAGACTGGTCCGGCGGCGCCGCAGAAGCAGCAGAGATGTCCCGCCGCACCCCGAATGCAGCAGAGATGTCCCGCCACACCGCGGCATCCTGGGAAAATTTCTCGCGGGCAGGCGACGACTGTTACAGGCACATGCATGCGATCGTCCATAGCCAGATGGATAAGATCTCCGGCTGGGCGAGGTTGCAGGACGACATGAAAGCCTCATTTGAACAGGCTACCAGCGTCATCCAACAACTAAGGGAGGGCAATGAGAGGCTCCAGGCCGAGCGCGACCTGCTGAGGGAGAAGATCATCCGAAGTGCAGACCAGCAGGAGGAGACCAGTGCCTTGTTGAAGAGGACCGGCGTCATCGTCAAGAAACTTATGGACAAGAATGACATGCTCCGCAACGAGCGCCAAAGGCTGGTGGAGGAATCCGTGGATGTTCTCAAGCAGCATCTTGAGGACACGAAAGAGCTCAGCGCCGCTCGCCGCAGAGACTAGTTCCCGCGGCCTACAGCAACGCATCAAGAAAGCAGAGATCAGTGAGCCAGATCCTTGTCTTCCTTCTTCTTTTGCCGTTGTGTATTTCGGGCGTAGCCGCATGTGGATTTTTAATTATCTTTCTAATTATGTAAGACAATTAATCGTCCTTATCTTTTTGTGGAAGATCAATGTTGCGTGGCTGGAATGAAGAAAACTCTTGTTGTGGCAACCCTGGCATTGCTGTTCTTCTAGTTGCTGCTGGGTTTCCTTCAGCTTCCTGGTTTCTTTTGATGTAATAATCGGTTTAGGATGTGGATTGTGTCGTCGGTTGTGAAATGTTGGGTTCTAGCGCGGATGTTTGGCCTTTGTAGGCCTCTTGGGATGTTGCGATTTCAATCTGGTAGCTTTTAGTCCTTCGTGTTAGGCTGGAGTTGTGCTAGACTTCTTGTGAATTGTGGTGGTTTTTAGTAATGAAAATCGGAAGGGGCAAGCCCTTCCTTGATCAGAAAAATTAACCGTCCTTATATATTCATCAGTCTTGCTATAAGTGGCAGTAGATCCTATATAGGTCCGTAGGATCTTACATCAAGATCCGTGCTTTCAGATTTTCCTTTTTCTCTCTCAAATCTCAGTCAAGTGAGACATAGCCACGCCATTAAACAGAGGCTCGGGCGCCATTAACGGAGACCTTGTTAGAGAGGTGGATGGCAGATGGAGGTCAATGGGCTCTCGTCCCAATAAGCACGCGCAGGGGTCTGATCGCACGCCTCTCGTACTCAAATAGCTACCCTGCACGACGCCTCCTAGCTAATAAAAAATGGGGACGCGTGTCGGCACGTAAATGGTACTAGTAAGTAGAACACACACGGTTTCAATAATACTTGTGTTTCCGATTGTAACGTGACAGCACTTGTTCCAAAATGACTTTGTTGATTGTTAACGTGTGTGCCTTTGCAAATTGGACTGCAAATTTACCACAGCATGTTGGTGCCATGTAATGGCACCAAGCCAAGTTTCATTATTTTCATGCTTGTTTTGGACTTACAGGAATTAAAAAACTAAGTTTATCAATGTTTCCAACCCAGCCACGACGCCCAGAATTTTGAATTTCATTCCCATTTCTTACATGGAACCTAGAAATTTACCCGAGGACACACATGTGATTTTTCAACCAACTTTGGTGCACTGGAACACGTGCTTGTATTTCAAATTTGAATTATGCACACAAAGGTGACACGTTCCCTCCGAGAACCAGGAGCCTTCTTGAGAGAAGCTCCAATTTGCAAGAAGCTTATACCAAAATTTGTTCCTATTTGGCCAATTTTTTTACCACGGCATGGTACTACCATGACATGACACCATGCCAAGTTTCATGATTTTAAAACCAAGTTTCTCAATGTTCTCGACCGAGCCACGATGCCCAGATGTTTGAATCTTATTCTCATTTTTTGCATGGGACCTAGTAGAAATTCACCGGAGGACAGTAATGTGATTTTTCAACCAACTTTGGTGCATGGGAGCATGTGCTTGTAGTTCAAATTTGAATTATGCACATTAAGTGACCAATAAATAAGGCCAAACGAAGCCGGAATAATTACAAAATTTAACAGGGCACTCATGTAGTTCTATGTTGCCTTTGTAAATAAAATCAAGGGGGACAACGTATATCGTTTCGCACTCAAAGGTGGCACGTTCTCTCTCAGAACCACGAGCCTTCTTGAGAGAAGCTTCGGTTTGCAAGAAGCTTATACCAAAATCTGTTCCTATTCGGCCAATTTTTTTACCACAACATGGTAGTACCATGACATGACATCCATGCCAAGTTTCATGATTTTCAGACGTGTTTTGGATTTACAAGGATTTTAAAACCAAGTTTCTCAATGTTCTCGGCCGAGCCACGATGCCCAGATGTTTTAATTTTATTCTCATTTCTTGCATGGGACCTAAAAATTCACCCAAGGACATAAATGTGATTTTCAACCAACTTTTGTGCACGAGAGCATGTGCTTGTAGTTCAAATTTGACTTATGCACATTAAATGACCAGAAACTCAATTAATGTATAAAAAAGACAAACGAACCCGGAATAATTCCAAAATTTAACAGGGCACTAATGTATAGTTCTATGTTGCCTTTGTTAAGAAACTCAAGGGGGGCAGCGTATATTGTTTCACACTGAAAGGTGGCACGTTCCCTCTTAGAACCACGAGCTTCAAAATCGGCCCAATTTTTTACCACAACAAGTTAGTGCCATGACATGACACCATGCCAAGTTTCATGATTTCCATCCGAATTTTGGATTTACATGAATTTAAAATCTAAGTTTCTCGATGTTCTTGGCAGAGTCATGACGCCCATATGTTTTAATTTCATTCTCATTTCTTCCATGGGACCTAGAAATTCAACCAAGGACACACATATGATTTTTCAGCCCACTTTGGTGCACTGGAGCATGTGCATGCAATTCATATTTAGATTATGCACATTAAAAGTCCAGAAACTCAATTAATGTATAAAAAGGCCAAATGAACTCGAAATAATTCCAAAATTTAACTGGGCACTCATATAGTTCTATGTTGCCTCTGTAAATAAAATCAAGGGGGAGGCAGCGTATATCGTTTCGCACAAAAAGGTGACACGTTCCCTCTCAGAACCACGAGGCTTGTTGAGAGAATCTCCGGTTTTGCTAGAGGCTTATACCAAAACTTGTCCCAATTCAGCCAAAAATTATACGTATGAAAACAGGGTTTAGATTATCCCGAACATCTTGCTACCTAGACCAATAATGTACTATGATTTGAATTCAACATAAAATGGATACAAATATTTGAATTGGAGAACGTATGGTACATGTAGTTCATAGTGAAATATGATTACTGCTATATGCATGTCTTTTTGTTATCAAGATAATATTTAAAGTATTGTATAACTTGACAACAATCATATTCAAATAAGGAAAATTGATTCGAATTTAGTCCATATGGTAGACGACAATATATATGTTCACATGGTGGAGTAAAATGTTCTTATATGATGGAAGATTAAAATGTACGACTACATCAATTATAAACCGCAAGGTCACCTAATGATATATTCGACTTCAACATAACGTGGATTCAAAAATTGAAATTCAAGATCATGGCATCTGTAATCATATAAAAAGGGACATTACTCTTTCTTTGGTGGGAATTGATTTGTTGTTTGTTGTTGTTGAGGGAAATGCGAATCGATTTGGTATTGTGCAGGGTAATCTTGTTCTCCTGATTTTTTTTACATTTTTATTGTAGTTTTTTCAATGGCATCTATAGCAATATAGTAAAAGGGGACTTGACTCTCTTGTGTCTTGTATGAATTGTTTTTTTACACGTTAAGTTTGCTCTTACGAACAAGGAATCCGCACCTTGTTATCCCGAAATTTTCAAGCTCGAGTATCTTTTGTCTCACCTGCTTTGAAACTCCCGCTTCTTCAACCCGCGTCGCGCCTTGTTATCCCGAAATTTGGATGCGCGCAAGAACTGCCTCCTCATCCGAAATCGCTCTTGCAGCCCAGACACGCAAAATCCCCCTTCTATCCTCAGCCGGAAATGAAGCTCCACATCGCGGTGTCAAAACCAGTGGGGGTACGCTGGTAACTTACCCTACATTTCGGACAAGCGCGTCCCTAAGCTTGGCTCCCCCTCCCCCTTCGCCCCCATTCGTACACCGAGGCCGCCAAAACCCGCGAAACCCCACGCTCCTCTGTCGGCCTCCCGACCGCCGCCCAGCCGGAGACTCTTCCCCGACTATGTCGTCCACCACAATAGCTCGCCGTCCCTCATCTATCGCACCGGATGAGGATCCGTTGTCGATCTCGTCGTCCCACCGGATCAGCCGCCCCGTCCTCCACCTCCAAGGAGCTACCCCGACATTCGCCTCGTCTATCGCGCCACCTCAATCCCCACAGCGCCGTCTTGACCTGCCCAACCGGAACCGCATCACACTTACCAATTCCTTCGATGAAGCCGAGGCCAACTCGGCGCCACCAAGGAGGTTCTGCACTCACCGCTGCATTTTATCTTTTATTCGATCTCATGGGGCTGCTGGTGCTCGATACCAAGCAGACATGGCGTCTCCATCGATGGCGCCGTCGCCGGCCACATCATCCACAGCGTCTCTCCCCCATGTCGTTGCTTCCTTGGCGGCGACTTCCACAACGGCACTAGGTGCAGCTGCTCCGGCTCTCACTCATGCTGCGGCTCTATTCTTGCTGTCGGTCGCGCTGCTGCACTGCTCCTGCTTTCATTTGTGCTGCTGCTCTGCTCTTGCTCTCGCTTGCGCTGCTGCTGCTGCACGACCTCCGACGGCTACAGGAGTTGCTGCTTTAGCACTCGCTCGCCGTGCTACTGCATGACTTGCTTACTGTTAGTGTGTTCCCTGCTCGAGCGTCTGCTGATTTAGATCACCGCTTCTCTGCTACTAGTGCTCGAACGCCCTAAACATCTATTGCAATGCTCTGTTACTAGTTCAATCAATTTCGATAGTAAAATTCAGTTTCGCTGTGAAGTTCATTTTCTTCAATTAAGTTTAGAGTGAACAGTACTTACATCATCTGTCAGAGCAGCCGTGGCGCGGCTGATGCGTTTTACATCTAGCACTTTTTGGTGATGTATTTTACATCATCTATTGCAGATGATATTAGGGTCCAACTTTAGATTAACGTTGTCTGTCTTGTCAAGCTTCAGTCTCGTCGCCGTACACCTTAGCGGAGCTGCTCCAACGACGGAACCGTCCATCACAGCGGAACAGTACCCTCGGCGCCGTTTCCAGAGGCCTCGGATCTTCTTCCCCACCTCCGACAGTCACACCAGCATCATCACCATCCTCCACGTCCAACCCAATGATGCTGAGGTCCACAAGGCTATGCCAAAGAGGTTGTACACTCATCGCATCACTTCGTTTCTCCATTCTTCTATTCTTCCAATTCATGTGAGCCAAACACCCAGGTTGACTGAAATCCTATGTTTCCAAATGCTCTGTTTTGCACGTGCATTCCTATCCTATTCCTGTGTTTTTCCTGTCCCTTCGTTTATGGAATCCTCCAAATCTAAGGAGCCCTTACAGATTTACTTCATTTTCAGATTGGCGTCAATGAAAACTCTGTGTGTTATGTCCTGCTCCTTCCGTGCCATCATCCACCCCACCTGAGGTGCACCATCGACAGAAGCGTTCACTGTAGCAGAGATCCCCCCTGCAGACTTTCTTTGGCCGCCTCAGATCATCTTCCCCGTTGCTGGCAGCCACGCCAACTGGATTACCATCATCGACTGAGCAGATGAACCTGAGGACTACACAGTTCCGGAAGACAGGTTGCAGTCTTTCGTGTTTGCTTACGTTATACATCAGTTATTATTACTTGCTACTTTATCGTTCAATCTTGAGTTTTGAATTGCCCATGGGTCTCATATCGAGCCTGCAACAAATAGTATCTGTCTACTATCTGGTTCATCTAAGGTCTTCAATGTGGTTCATGTTGGGTGGGCAACAAACAATAGATGATCCATTGTCTATCTTTTTAAACTGAAGCTATAATCTACCTGCTATCATTAGTTTTGGATCCATCCACTCGTTTGCTACCATCAATCTTGATTTTTGCATGCACCCCTTAGGCCTTACAAAATCTAACTATTTTTTATTATGCATGTCAGATATTGTACACAATCGTACTGAACATGTAGAGGAAAAGAGAAGACTGTTGCGTGCGAATATAATGTCATGCAGACGATGCTCCATGGTGGGCGAAGTGCCCCCCCTCTCCTGCATTTCCAGATTGTATTCCAGAGGAAGATAACTGTTCATATGGAGATTCAGAAGGAGCCGATCACGCCTGTTTATCACCTAAGGTGTTTGCTCTAACCTGGCATGCTGATGTTGGTCATATCATGCATATGGCGCCTTGCATTTCTTACATTATACATCTTATATGTCATCAGCTTAGTTTAGATTTGCTTTGTGTGAATGCCACCTGTTTGGTTTCTACATCATACTCCCACCATTCCTAAATATTTATCTTTTTAGAGACTTCAACAAGTGACTACATACGGAACAAAATGAGTGAATCTACACTCTAAAATATGTCTATATACATCCGTATGTGATAGTCCATTTGAAATCTCTAAAAAGACAAATATTTAGGAACGGAGGGAGTATATGGGAATTATGCAATGCCATCTTCTTTAGCCAGGCATCATATACGTGAACCATGCAATGCCATCCTATTTAGCCAGTCATCATATATGTGAATTTTATCGTGCCATATTTTTTTCCATAATGTATTCCATTTGTCAACTATGTTTATACATTCATCTACTCTTCCTGTGCATCAGTCATTTGAGTCGGTCATGGGAAAATCTGGAGTGAAAACAAGGTCTTCTAAGCAGTCAGTGCTACCTGTCAATGTAGATTTCTTGCTGGTTATAGATAGCTCCTCAGAGGAGGATTCAGAGAGAGATGACCAGTCGTATTCCCCCCCCCCCCGAGGTGCATGCTCTAACTTGGCTGGGTTATATTGCTCATATCATGCATATGGTGTCTTGCATTGCCATGCCATCTGCTTAGATTAGACATACTTTGTGTGAATGCCTCCTGTTTGCTTTCTATATCAGATATGTGAATTATGCAATGCCATGTTTTTCAGCCAGTTATCATATATGTGAATTATGCACCGCCATGGAGCCAGGCATCATATATGTGAATTATCTCATGCCATCTTTTTTTTTCATTACGTATTCCATTTGTAGACAATCTATGTATATTGAACTACTCTTCATGTGTATCAGCCATTTGAGCCGGTTATGGAAAAATCTGGAGTGAAAACAAGGTCTTCAAAGCAGGCAATGGTACCTATTAGAGCATATATCTCGATGGTTAAAGGGAGCTCCTCAGAGGAGGATTTAGAGACAGATGACCAGTCCTATATCCCACCTGAGGTGTATGCTCGAAGTTGCAATGTTTATATTTCTCATATGATGCATATGGTGTCTTGCATTGCTTAGTTCAGACATCATATGCACAATATTGAATTCTATCTGCTTAGCTTAGAGATCATACATGCGAGTGCCAGCTGCTTAGTATATGAATCAATTATGTCAATTATATCATGCCATCCTGTATACTTAGACAACATGTATGTGAATTATTTCATCCCAACCTATTTAGAAAGACATCATATAGTTTTGTCATGTCATCCTGTTTAGGTACTCATCATATGTTGAATTATGCCATCATATCTTGTTAAGTTATCCATCATATATCTGAAACTGTGTCATGCTATCCTGTTTAATTAGGCATCATATATGTGAAATTGTGTCATGTTGTCCTGTTTGGTTAGACAACATATATGTGAATTACCACATCTGTCGATCATACAATGTCTGTATGTTCAATTTCTTTTCTTGTTTATCAGCCATTTGAATTGGAGGGGGTGATGGTAGTATCTAAGGGAGCAAAAACCCGTTCTTCACAAAAGACAGTGCTACCCGTCGATGCAGATAGAACCATGGTTGTACTGGCCCACAAACAAGGCCCACCACACATAATCGAGACTCTTCCAGATTGCACACTTACACCGTTGGGCAGAGAACCAGCTCCAACCCATCAAACCGCAACCCCAGCGGATAGTAACCCACTTATAGTTGACAAAGCACCATGTCCACCACAGAGTACCCCCACACGAGCTGTTTGTAAAGCTACTGCAGTGCCCAAAGCACGAAGACCACCACAGCTAACCCAAACTCCACGTTTAAAGCAGAAGAGCAACTATTCTCAGGTCAGATTCCGTAGCTATGGTCCATACTCCTTTGTTGTTGCATCACTGTATTTACTCATACCAACTACTTTCGAATTTGAAGGATCCAATTGAAACTCCAATGGTGCAATAGGTATGTTTTAAACCTATTTATTTAACTGGATTGTTGTTCTAACTTCTTGCTCTATGTTGATTTCAGTTTAAGTTGTATAAACAGTTATGTTCTCATGTGATGCACATTACAAGTGCTGCCAATGTTGTGTAGTTTCTCACACTTATATTATGTCTATGCTGCTGTGTCTTAAAAATATATGAGTTGAACTGTGTCTCTATCTTGATTAGGGAACAGAAACTAGAATGATATGTACACAGATATATGTTTGTTTCGTGCTGTTATCCTGTCCACCTTACTACTGAACCGGTTTACCAAAATGAGTTTGGTATACTAGAAGCTAAACCTGTGATGTGTCTGCTTGTTTCCCTTGTAGTATGCAAACAGAATATTGGAGAAGAGCAGCCCACTATGCAATGGTAGAGAAAGTAAAGCAGATAAGGTTCAAGATAGTGAGACAACCCTGTTGGTCTCCAAGAAAGGTGATAAAAACGATCTTGTACACAGTGAGAAAACCCCACAGTCCTGCGTGGATGTAGTGTTCGAGTTACTGGCCAGTACCGCTGGCACAAGCTCTTCGAACTTGCTTCCTAAATCACTTCGGCTTCTTTAGTCTCAGCTACAAGCTGAAAGGCATTAGTCAGCTGTGCTGCGGCAAGAAGCCAAAGGACTGAGGAAGTCCCTGCAGAATTCAGATGCGTACTTTCTTGTGCAACAACAAGCGCTGGAGGATTTAAGCGCCAAACAAGAGAAAGTTAATAAGCTTGCTAAGCATCTTGCCAGCATTATGGGTACCCAGGATATTGTTTCTTGAACTCTTCTGAAGTGGTTTCAGTTCTCGACTTGTTTTGTTGCGGTGTTTATATGTTGCTGTGTTCCCTATATTTGCACTGGTGGCGAACTTTGATGCCCAGTGGATGTAATATGTGTAATAGCCATGATAGCCTAGCATAAGTTGCTTGCTTATTTATTTCCTTGTTGTCTTGTTTATTTGTTTGCTTGTAGTCAGTGCAGTTCTTTTTCCGCGGTTTGCTAGTGGCTGCAATAACCTATTTTTTAAAACTTGGCCACAATAACCATGGGCTAATATTTACTGTAGTGACACTAGGCCTCCTACGGGCCGTAGAAACAGTGGGCCTTCTACGGGCCGTAGAAACAGTAGGCATTCTACGGGCCATAGAAACATTGGGCCTTCTACGGGCCGTTGAAACAATGGGCCTTCTACGGGCCATATCATCAATGAGCCTTATACGGGCCGTATGATCGATTGGCCAAACATGGGCCAATAATAGACCGCATTATGGCCGTAAACGGGTTAGAGTTGGAATCGTCCGTTCATGGACCGACCATAACGGGTCATCGTTAATAGGCCGTATTTGATGACGCTATGAAAACGGCCCAACGTATTAACGGACCACAAACGGGCCGACTGTAACCACGGGCTGAATTTGGCCCACAAGCAGAAAATGACAGTAACGGGCCGTAAGTAAAATAATGCTGGAAATGAGCCCAAGAATAAATGGGCTCTGAGAAGGCCGAAAGATAACATCGGTGGAAACGCCCAATCAATAACGGGCCCTTAATGGGTATAAAGTGATACACTGTTCATTACGGGCCAGTTTCACCACGGGCCGTTAATGGGTGTAAAGTGATACACTATTCATTGCAGGCCAGTTTCACCATGGGCCGTTAATAGGCCAAGAGTTATATAGGGCCTCATATGGGCCGAAAGACATCATGGGCCATACATGGGCCAGAAATGAAAACGGGCTGGAATCATATTGGATGTCCCAGATAACGCTACTGGGCCTAATTCGGATAGGGCGTAACGGGCCTTGGGTTAGCTGGCTGTAAATGGGCTATATGCGAACATGCCGTTAATAGGCTTTCCATGGGTCGGCCCGCCACCTTTTAACCAAGTCAAACGGGCCGACCTTTTCACAGGAATGGACCTCTATTGGGCCGTGCCATGTGTCGACGTATCATAGGCGCCTTCTGTCCAATGAGTGGATGACATCTGTCCCTACGATGAGCCGACACGTGTTTCCTCCAGCCAATGATGATTTTACACGTGGAAAATCCCCATTGGTCGGGGCTGTTAACGGGTTATCGGATCCAAAACCCGACCAGATAGCTTAACAGCGTTCCGTTATGGTGGATGCCACGTGTCGGTCACCCTTGACGAAAGCACTTCTGTGACGCGCGACTTATCGTCATGGAAGTGCACACTTCCGTGATGATAACTTTGTAATGTCATGGAACACTTCTACGACAGCATAGTTATGACTATCTTGATTCTGTCATAGAATCGCCATGGATGTACATGCATGACAAAAAACGCGACCTTCTATGACAAACACGTATCACCATGGAACTGTATTTTTTTATAGTGAGATCTATAAGCTAGTACAAATAATTTTACACTAGGAATGAACTAGCTCTATAACCTAGTACACATAATTTTACACTAGCATTGTACTAGGGCTATAACCTAGTACAAATCATTTTACACTAGAGTTGAACTAGCTCTATGACCTAGCACACACAATTTTAGAGTAGAGTTGAACTAGCTCTATAACCTAGTACAAATAAATTTAAACTAGAGTTGAACTAGCTCTATAAGCTAGTACAAATAATTTTACACAAGGAATTAACTAGCTCTATAACCTAGTACAAATAATTTTACACTAGAATTGAACTAGCTCTATAACCTAGTACAAATCCTTTTACACTAGAGTTGAACTAGCTCTATGACCTAGTACACACAATCTTAGACTAGAGTTGAACTAGCTCCATAATCTAGTACAAATAATTTTACACTAAAGTTGAACTAGCTCTATAACCTAGTACAAATAATTTTACACTAGAATTGAACTAGCTCTATAACCTAGTACAAATAATTTTACACTAGAGTTGAACTAGCTCTATAACCTAGTACAAATAATGTTACACTAGAATTGAACTAGCTTTATAACCTAGTACAAATAATTTTACACTAGAGTTGAACTAGCTCTATAAGCTAGTACAAATAATTTTACACTAGGAATGAACTAGCTCTATAACCTAGTACACATAGTTTTACACTAGCATTGTACTAGGGCTACAACCTAGTACAAATCATTTTACACTAGAGTTGAACTAGCTCTATGACCTAGTACACACAATTTTAGACTATAGTTGAACTAGCTCTATAAGATAGTAAAAATAATTTTAAACTAGAGATGAACTAGCTCTATAACCTAGTACAAATAATTTTACACTATAGTTGAACTAGCTCTATAACCTAGTACAAATCATTTTACACTAGAGTTGAACTGGCTCTATAACCTATTACAAATAATTTTACACTAGAGTTGAACTAGCTCTATAACCTTGTACAAATAATTTTACACTTGAAATGAAAACTAGCTCTATAACCTAGTACACATAATTTTACACAACCATTGTACTCGGCCTATAACCTAGTACAAATCATTTTACACTATAGTTGAAATAGCTCTATAACCTACTACAGATAATTTTACACTAGAATTGAACTAGCTCTATAACCTAGTGCAAATCCTTTTACACTAGAGTTGAACTAGCTCTATGACCTAGTACACACAATCTTAGACTAGAGTTGAACTAGCTCCATAATCTAGTACAAATAATTTTACACTAAAGTTGAACTAGCTCTATAACCTAGTACAAATAATTTTACACTAGAATTGAACTAGCTCTATAACCTAGTACAAATAATTTTACACTAGAGTTGAACTAGCTCTATAACCTAGTACAAATAATGTTACACTAGAATTGAACTAGCTTTATAACCTAGTACAAATAATTTTACACTAGAGTTGAACTAGCTCTATAAGCTAGTACAAATAATTTTACACTAGGAATGAACTAGCTCTATAACCTAGTACACATAGTTTTACACTAGCATTGTACTAGGGCTACAACCTAGTACAAATCATTTTACACTAGAGTTGAACTAGCTCTATGACCTAGTACACACAATTTTAGACTATAGTTGAACTAGCTCTATAAGATAGTAAAAATAATTTTAAACTAGAGATGAACTAGCTCTATAACCTAGTACAAATAATTTTACACTATAGTTGAACTAGCTCTATAACCTAGTACAAATCATTTTACACTAGAGTTGAACTGGCTCTATAACCTATTACAAATAATTTTACACTAGAGTTGAACTAGCTCTATAACCTTGTACAAATAATTTTACACTTGAAATGAACTAGCTCTATAACCTAGTACACATAATTTTACACAACCATTGTACTCGGCCTATAACCTAGTACAAATCATTTTACACTATAGTTGAAATAGCTCTATAACCTACTACAGATAATTTTACACTAGAATTGAACTAGCTCTATAACCTAGTGCAAATCATTTTACAATAGAGTAGAACTAGCTCTATAAACTATTACAAATAATTTTAGACTAGAGTTGAACTTGCTCTATAACCTAGTACAAACAGTTTTAGACTAGAGTTGAACTAGCACTATAACCTAGTTCAAATAATTTTATAATAGAGTTTAACTTGCTCTATATATTAGTACAAGTAATTTCACAGTAGTGTTGGACTAGTTATATAACCTAAGACAAATATTTTTACACAAGAGTTGAATTAGCTTTATAACCTAGTACATATATTTTTACACTAAAGTTGAACTAGCTCCATAACCTAGTACACATAATTTTACATTAGCGTTGAACTAGGGCTATAAGCTAGTACAAATCATTTTACACTATACTTGAACTAACTCTATAACCTAGTACAAATTATTTTACACTAAAATTGTACAAGCGCTATAACCTAGTACAAATCATTTTACACTAGAGTTGAACTAGTTCTATAACCTAGTACAAATAATTTTACACTAGAAATGAACTACCTCTATGAACTAGTACAAATAATTTTACACTAGAATTGAACTGGCTCTATAACCTAGTACAAATACTTTTACACTAGAGTTGAACTAGCCCTATAACCAAGTACAAATAATTTTACACTAGAAATGAACTAGCTCTATAATATGGTACACATAATTTTACACTAGCATTGAACTAGGGCTATAACCTAGTTCAAATCATTTTACACTATAGTTGAACTAGCTCTATAACCTAGTACAAATAATTTTAAACTAGAATTGTACTAGCTCTATAACCTGCTACAAATAATTTTACAGTAGCATTGAACTAGGTCTATAACCAAGTACAAATTATTTTCCACTATAGTTGAACTAGCTCTATTATCTAGTACACATAACTTTACACTGGAATTGAACTAGCTCTATAAGCTAATACAAATCATTTTACACTAGAGTTGAACTAGCTCAATGACCTTGTACACAAGGTTTTCGACTAGAGTTGAACTAGCTGGATAACCTACTACAAATAATTTTAAACTAGAGCTTAACTAGCTCTATAACCTAGTACAAATAATTTTACACTAGAGTTGAACTAGCACTATAACCTTGTACAAATAATTTTACAACACTAGAGTTAAACTAGCTCTATAACCTAGTACAAATCATTTTACACCATAGTTGAACTAGCTCTATAACCTAGTATAAATAATTTTACAGTAGAATTGAACTAGCTCTATAACCTAGTACAAATAATTTTACACTGGAGTTGAACTAGCTCTATAACCTAGTACAAATAATTTACAATGGAAATGAATTAGCTTTATAACCTAGTACACATAATTTTACACTAGCATTGTACAAGGGCTATAACCTAGTACAAATCATTTTACACTAGAGTTGAGCTAGCTCTATGACCTAGTACACACAATTTTAGACTAGAGTTGAACTAGCTCTATAACCTGGTACAAATAATTTTAAACTAGAGTTGAACTAGCTCTATAACCTAATACAAATAATTTCACACTAGACTTGAACTAGCTCTATAACCTAGTACAAATAATTTTACACTAGAGTTGAACTAGCTCTATAACCTAGTAAAAATCATTTTACACTATAGTTGAACTAGCTCTATAACCTAGTACATATAATTTTACATTAGAACTGAACTAGCTCTATAACCTAGTAAAAATCATTTTACACTAGAGTTGAACTAGCTTTATAACCTAGTACAAATAATTTTACACTAGAAATGAACTAGCTCTATTATCTTGTACAAATATTTTTACATGTGACGCCCGGATAATTAAGCTACAGTAATCTCCTGCTAATGATGCCAGGTCATCATTCTTACTGTTACTAATCCTCATTTGATCCAAGCATAATTCAAATTCAATTCAAATTAAAGTTAAAAATCCAAGTTTGTCAGTCACGACAGCAAAAATGTTCAAAGTGTGGAAATTATTCCATGACCAATTATGGTGCTGAACCAACATTTTATAAAGTGGTTTAATGCCCTTTAATAATCAAAAAGGGTGGCTAAAATAATAGATTAAATGCTTTTAAAATTATAAAAATGCTAAACCATTTTATTTTAACCTCAAACTAATTGTGGAAGTAGCCTAATTATAAATACTGATTTAGGTGCTAACATCATCTTTTATATAATTTTTTTATTAGAAACTGAAAAAATAAAGCTTATAAGGAAGCAGAAAGTTTAAAAGAAAAAGAAAAGCAGGAGAACAAAAAAATATGGAAAAAGGGCCCCTGCCTCCCCCCGGGCCTAACTCCCACCTGGGCCGGCCCAGCAAGGCCACCCAACCCACCGGGTCGCCTTCCCCCTTCACTGCTCCTCCGACCGCACATCGACAGTGCCGCGCCCCGCCGCACCACATCGTCGTCGAGGGCGATGAGGATAAGGCCTCCACCGAGGCCGCCCCTGAGATATTTCTCCCGCACTCGCCCGCTCACTTCCCTCGCCAACTCCGCCTCTTCCTCTCCCCCTCGTTCCCCATCGACGCCCGAGCGCCTTCACCGCCGTCCTCCGTCATTGTCGCGGCCACCGGCGGCCCCGCGCCCGTTGACCCTGTCGGTGAGCTTAGCCAGGGTCGACTCCTTCGGCTGGTGGCCTTAGCTGGAGCTCGGGGGCGCTGCAGCATCGGATCACCTTCGTCCCCATCTCCGGCTGCCGTCGATCTTCTTCGTCTCCGGCGCCGCCCCTGCAGCTCCTAAACCGCCACCGAGCCTCCTTGTGTGCTCCATGGTGAGCTCTCCTTCCTCTCCGCTCTCTTCTCCTCGCCCCAACGTGCTCATAGTTGCCGCCTCGTACGTGCCCGAGCCCATCACCGCGGGAGCTCATCGCCGACGAGCTTCCGGCGACCAAATGGTCCTGCTCTAGTGCCTGTTTAGCTCGCCCACGCACGTAGAGCCCGCCCAGCCTCTTCATTTGCTCCGTAGCACGCTGCTCCGCCATCTCCGTCATCCACCCGTACGAGTCGCCGCCTCCGTTGCTCGCCGGCGTGGTTCTGGTCATCCCCGAGACCAACCCGTAACTCCATGCGACGCGCGACGTTGTTAGCTTCCGAACGGGAGTAGCCACACCCGTTTTGGGCCACCATGGCGAAATCCCGAGGCTCGTCGGCGCCCTCCGCCTTGTTTTGGCTCGCCGGAGCCAACTCCGGCGCCGGCATCCGATGTGGCCGACCTGGGGCCACCCCCAGGGTCACTGCCAACGGGCCCCACGGGCCCCAGTTGACTGGGTTGACTCAGTCAACTACAGACTGGGCAACCCAGTGGCACTGACATGCGGGTCCCACCGCGTAATTAAACTAATTAAAATGATTTTGTAAATGAACTTAATTAGTTAGTTTAATGGGTCACTGACATGTGGGGCCCATTTGTTAATTAACTCTGTTTAATTAAAATAAACCTCTGTCGGCCCCTCTTTCTATGACAAGTGGGACCCACTGGTCAGTTTGACAAGTCAGCGGGTCAGTTGACTGCTTACCTCACCCTGACATCATGCTGATGTCATAATGAATTTATAATAATAATAATTCCAGAAAATGTTTTAATCTTTGAAAATTCATATAAAATAAACTGTAGCTCGGATGAAAAAGTTTTCTACATGAAAGTTGCTTAGAATGATGAGACGAATCCGAATACATGGTCTGTTTGCCTTCCACACGTCATAACATAGCAAACGTCGAACCTTTCCCCTCTGGTACATCTGTCTGACAGACGTCCGGAACCGGGAAAACTTTCCTGGACGTTTCCCTCTTCGCCAGTATCGCCTAGCGCTGCGTTAGAACACGTCTAGCCCTGTCAGTTGTCCTGTTATGCACTTGCCTGCTATGTATTTATTGTTTCTTCCCCCCTCTTCTCTCCGCTAGACCCCGAGACCGATGCTGATGTCCCTGTGATCGACTACGTCGATGGCGACCCTCCTTCTTGTTTGAGCAACCAGGCAAGCCCCCCCTTTGATCATCTCGATATCGCCCATTCTATACTCTAATGCTTGCATTAGATTTTGCTCCTGTTATTGTTTGCTACTATTCTGATGCATAGCCTGCTTTTGTACCTGCTATTGTTACCGACCTACTTATCCTAAACTGCTTAGTATAGGTTGGTTAGTGATCCATCAGTGACCCCCACCTTGTCCTTGTTGCCCCTGCTTCATCATCGATGCCTCGATCTACGTGATCGACGACCAGAGCCCGACACCTCACATCACATTACACCCCTTTTGTTGCTCGACTCTGTAGAGCTACTATCGAGTGCCGAGGGTGATCCCTCATAACGCACTCCTGATGATAATTCTGTAGTGTAGCTATTCGGTCGTGGTCATCGAGGTTGATTTCCTCTTTCACCATTCCTGATACGACTATGTCGTTCAACACCTCAAGTGTGAACCTCGAGGGTGGTCCCTCTTACGTTCACCTTGATGATTACATTGAGTGGAATCCTCCGCGGGTGATTCCTTGGGTTTTCCCCTTGATGTTTGGACACAGGGTTACTGTCGGTGTCAAAACCGGCGGATCTCGGGTAGGGGGTCCCGAACTGTGCGTCTAGGCGGATGGTAACAGGAGACGAGGGACACGATGTTTTACCAAGGTTCAGGCCCTCTTGATGGAGGTAAAACACTACGTCCTGCTTCATTAATATTGATGATATGGGTAGTACAAGAGTGGATCTACCACGAGATCAAGGAGGCTAAACCCGAAAGCTAGCCTATGGTATGATTGCTGTAATGTATGTTGTGTCCTACGGACTAAAGCCCTCCGGTTTATATAGACATGACATCACACCGCGACCAAGCCTTTGTTTGAATTGTTTTTTACTATACCACCTCAGCACGTTTAACGAAGCGGTTTCCTTGGCACGTCTTGTCGAAGCAGAGATCGTGTTCCCCTTATTCCGGGATTCTCATCAATACGGACGTGGGTAACCCAACCGCGCCATTGATGGTGGCGCTTGGGAGATAAGCGAGTTTTACCAGGCCGGTGGGGGACGCATAGTTTTCGTCCGCCTATATATAAGGGATAAGGATTTACCTTCTCACCTAGGCCTTCTTCCTCCTTTGCTTATCCATCTCCTGCGCACTCAAGCTCCAACGCTCAAGCTCGCGCATCTCGCCTCGACCTTCTCCGAATATGTCCGGAGCGGGAGGCAAATGGTTGGCCTCCTCCGTTAAGGAGGAGCACATCACCAAGCTGCGCAGCGCCGGACACCTCTCCGGTGATATTGCGTATCGGCTGCCTGACGAGGGGCCGCTCATCCCTACCCCTGGGCCCCATGAGAGGGTCGTCTTCCTTCCCCACTTCCTCCGCGGACTGGGCTTTCCACTCCACCCATTCGTCCGGGGGCTCATGTTTTACTACGGCCTGGATTTCCACGACCTGGCGCCGAACTTCATCCTCAACATCTCGGCGTTTATCGTCATGTGCGAGGCCTTCCTCTCGCATCCGCCCCACTTCGCCTGTGGCTCAAGAGCTTCAACGCTGTCGAAGGTTGTGAAGGGCACGCATAGCGAGTCGGAGGCGCCATGTTGGGTAAGTTGCCCAACGTCCTTTGGCTCGAAGGGGCCTTCGTGGACTCCGTCAAGGGGTGGCAATCGGGGTGGTTCTATATCACCGAGCCGCACAAGCCCACATGGGCGGCGGCCCCCGAGTTTAGATCTGGCGTCCCCACGTAGCTCACCTCCTGGAAAGAGAAGGGCTTGCCCTGGGGCAATCCGAAGGAGCTGACGGGACTCCGAGCCTGCATCCAGAAGCTGGTGAGCAGTAAGCTCAGGCTCGTTGACGTGGTCCAAGTCATGCTCATCCGCCGGATCCTCCCATGCCAAGAACGGGCATTCAATCTGTGGGAGTTCAATCCGGAACAGCACCAGCGCTAAGCGGGCTCTTCGACACGACATCTGAAGCGCTGGAGGGTGCTGTTTAAGGGCGCCGAAGCCCCCGCATCCGCGACAGAAGATCGCGGATTTTGCTTGCAGCATCCGGCTGACGAGGTAAGTGATTCAACCCCTTTACGAGACACTTGTGGTAATCAAATTGATTCTAGAAGGGTTTCATTCTTTCTTTTCCTTTGACAGGAATGGATGGAGAAGGCCAAGCAACTCATCAGCCAGGCTCCCATGCCAGAAGACCCAGTGAACGCCCGTTTAGCAGGGCTGCTGGTTCCGACACCGCACGTGGTGCCGGAGAAGAAGGCCAAGAAGGTGGCCGCGGGGACTCGAAAGAGTTCCGTGTCAAAGGCCCGACGACGAGGCGTACTCCTCCGCCGAAGACGAGGAGGAGGAAGAGGACTCTCTCCCGGAGGAGGGAGAGAAGAAGAGGAAGGCTTCCCCGACAGGGGAGGCCGAAGGGTCCAAGAAGGGGAGAACTACTCCCCCGGACAGTTTCGCCAACACCACCGTTGACGAGGAGGAATGGCCTTCAAGGGCCAGGCGTCCGGCAAGATCATAAGTATCCGGATCCTTGATATGCAATTTCTTTTGTGTTGTGTTGTTTCCTTCTAATGCCGCATTCTGTCCGTAGTCCGGCCGATGATGATATCCCCGCTTCATCAAGCGGGTCATTGGCCCCGTCGGATGTGGATTCACTTCCGACTGCCACTATCCCCCGCGCCGACGAGGACGCCGAGGTGGGATCCAAGAGAGGGACCCATCAGGAGGAGGCTTCGGAGGCGCCGTCAGGCAGCCTCCCGGACTTTGCGCCGGACTCTATATCGAAACCCGCAGTGGTTCCAGAGTCCGGCAAGCGGCCCCTTCGAAAGAAGGGCAAGACCATGACACCGGTGGCCTCCGTCCAACCGGAGGCGCCGGATAACTTGTTGGAGCCGCTTAAAGGCGCTTCCATCGAGGAAGAACACCGCACTATCATGAGTGCGGTGATTCAGAAGGTTCAGCTCGCCAAGAGCGGGCTAACCGAAGCCTGCAGCAGCATTCTAACAGGCTTTGAGGTAAGAAGTTAAAATTATATAATGCAATACCGCATAGACAGAGAGCCTGATGCTCGGCCGGTGTTCGGAAAGAAAAGACGGACCGAGGATCTAACAAGATATACGCAGGTTGCTTAAAATATGACAATATGGGTTTGCAGGCTGCGCTGCTGACCTCTGCCAAGACCGATCGCAGAGGTCGATGTGCTAAAGCAGGATCTCGGCGGTCGGCGAGAACTCGCCATGCTGAAGAAGCAGCTCGAGGACAAAGAAGGTGAGTAACCCCACTTTGAATAGTTACCTTACAGAAAAGGATTTTGGTTGCAATAAAATTAACAAGGATAATATGGGTATTGCAGGGGCCACGAACGAGGTGGCAGCCCTGAAGGAGGCTGTGTCCGCAGCCGAACGCAGTGCGGCCGTGGAGCAGGCAGAGCGAGAAAAGCAGGAGGCACGGGTGGCGGAAGTACGGCAAGAGCTCCAGGCTCTCACGGAGAAGCATGAGAGTTTGGAGCGTGACCCCAAGACTCGAGAGTCCGAGCTTGCCTCGGCTCTCGAAAGTGCCAAGTCCGCCAAGGCCGAGGCCCATAAGGCCCTTCAGGAGGTTGAAGATGTAAAGAAGATAGCGGCGGGTAAGGCATTTTTCATGCAAAGCAGGCATGTTAATGTAAACTACCCGACACTTACCGCATTCGAGCTCTCTCGAGGCGTTTGCGGATCTGCCGCGTAGTCGTCCGATGCCGCCACATTCTATCGTGGCGAGGAGGGGAGCTCGACGGAGAAGGTCTTCGGTCTCAAGACGCTGAGGCCGGCCATCCGTGCCCCAAGCGACCAGTGAAGCAGCAGGTCGAACTCCACAAGGTAGCTGAGGAGGCCATGAAGGGCCTTATAGTCCGGTGTGGCTGAACAGGCCATGCACAGGAGCTACTCGGCCTCGTCTGCGGCTGGTGGATGTGTGCCCCTGGGTGGAGGTCATCAAGCGCTCCGGCTGTATTGAAGGTGCTCGCCGGGCCCTCGCCCGCACAAAGTGCATAGGGGCAGGTTGGATGCGGAGAAGCTTCTCACGGACCCACCGCCACTGGTCAAGGAGTATCGCACGCCCGAAATGTATTATAAAATTGTCCTGAAGGGAGCCCGCGATATTGCGGATGAGTGCCCCAGAAATGTAATCTTTGAGTAAACTCGTTATGTGTTATCCTGTGCGCTGAAACTTTGTTCATGTGCGCATTAAGCAACGCTTGTTTAATTTAAAATATTACCTTCTGTGCAGCCGTTTATAAAATCTGAGAGATGGCAAGTCGTTGGCTTCAGCCCACGTGCCCACAGTCTTTGGGGTGTTCGGGATAAACTTGAGCACTCTTGTTCCCATTTTGGGTCCATCTAGGGGCGCTCAACACAACGAACAAGGCAACCGGACTTATAATGCTTGAACACTCTCACTTAGCCATAGAATTCTATAATTTTAAATTTCGGTGAAGCCCCGGTATTCGGAAGGCCAAATCAGGGCGCTATCCACGCTTTAAATCGGACATTGTCCGAACTTCGCCAAGCGGCGTGAGTCTTTATGGACCGAAAAACCCCTCGAACAGCGACCAGTCTCTCGCCTTATCATGCCGGTCAGTTTTAGCTTTCTCCACTGAGGCGCTTGCCCGGCTCAACCAGGGCGCAATCGCAGTGGTTCTCCCAGTGTCACCTTAGCCGACAGAACGGAACGTAAGGCACCAAAACGTGGGAGCCGGGCAAACCCAACTATTGACCCAAGACATGATTCGGAGCCGATTCATATAATGCTATAAGTTCGGGGTGCCGCACTTATGAAAGTGTTCGGACTTATCACACCATAGTCTGGGGACACAAGCCCCTGGTGTATTAGGCCGTACCAAAATATACGGATGCAAGATGTCATGTAATGGACATATATATATATAAAGAGTAATGCAATTGTAGTCAAAAAGGTGCTGCATTATTTATTAAAGAATGTCTAATATGAGTGCGAACTGATACAAATAGTGCGGTAAGCAAGGGGTTTGGACTAATTAAACATGTCCCCCTCCAGGGGTGAGCTACGGACTTGGTGTATATAATCGAATTTAATGCTCGTAATTGAGACCACCTGAGTGTTTGTCGCAGCCTTCTTTCTTCCCTGGCTGTTGCATCATGAGTTCGGCAGGTTCACCGCCGGACAGGGCCTCTGGTTAACGAAGTCCTGCGTACACAAAGGAGGAAAATAATAAAAAAAGGAGGGGCACACTTGCGAGCCCCTGGTGTGGTCGATCCGCACTCTGGGTCCGTTGTGATCGTGCTCCTTCCCCTGCGCCCATGGTATCTCCAAAGCGTAATGATGTACGCGGAGGGTTGTTCTTGTAATCATGCGCGGGCGGGGGTTGGGGCCGCATTGCTACGCGTGCTCTGATCGTGCCAAGTGGTCTTGATTGCTTCGGGCGCGTTTTGCTGTATCCGGCCGTTTAACGGCCAGACTCGAGAATTGCCTTAAAAGGCTGCTCTGTACTTCTGCTGCGAGAGCCGTTGTATGTTCCTCCGTTCGGAGGGAGCGTTCCGTATTCCCGTTGACTGTGATGACTCCATGATGGCCTGGCATCTTGAGCTTGCGGTATGCATAATGCGGCACCGCGTTGAATTTTGCAAACGCGGTTCGTCCGAGCAGAGCGTGATAGCCGCTGCGAAACGGGACTATGTCGAAGATTAACTCCTCGCTCCGGAAATTGTCTAGGGATCCGAAGACCACTTCCAGTGTGACTGAGCCTGTACAGTTGGCTTCCACACCTGGTATGACACCTTTAAAGGTTGTCTTTGTTGGTTTAATCCTTGAGGGGTCTATGCCCATTTTGCGCACTATGTCTTGATAAAGCAGGTTAAGGCTACTACCGCCGTCCATCAGGACTCTCGTGAGGTGAAATCCATCGACGATTGGGTCTAAAACCAATGCGGCGAATCCGCCATGGCGTATGCTGGTCGGATGGTCTCTTCGATCGAAAGTGATCGGACAAGAGGACCCTGGATTGAACTTGAGGCGGTAGCTCCATCGCATAGACGTCCCTTAGTGCGCGCTTCCTCTCCCTCTTGGGTATATGGGTTGCGTAAATCATGTTCACCGTCCGCACTTGTGGGGGGAAACCTTTCTGTCCTCTATTGTTCGGCGGTCGGGTCTCTTCGTCGTCGTCGCTGTTTAGCCCCTTGTCATTGTTTTCGGCAATTAACTTACCTGCCTACTTGAACACCCAACAATCTCTGTTAGTGTGATTAGCTGGCTTTTCAGGGGTGCCATGTATGTGGCATAAGCGGTCGAGTATTCTGTCCAAATTGGACGGGCCCGGAGTGGTTCTTTTGAATGGCTTCTTCCGTTGACCGGGTTTAGAGCCTCGGAATCCGGCGTTGACTGCCGTATCCTCTTTATCGTCGCCGTTAATGCGGCGTTTGTTTTTGTTTCGACGTGACCTGCCATTGCTGTCCTTAGTATCCGGATGTCGGTGTACTAAAGTAGGGGTACCTTAGTACCCCGAACTTGTGCACGGGTAGTCGCAGCATCCCGCGGCAAGGCTTGCCGGACGTCCGCCAAGACCCTTCGCCATTCATATTACTGCCATTCAACAACAAAGTGTTGACCGAGAAGACAAGGACCCGGCAAGAGAAGCTTGCCGGGAAGGACAAGACCCCGGCAAGAGGAGCTTGCCGGGAAGGCCAACCAAGGCACTTCAGAAAACTTGCCGCGATGCACCGCGCGTCCCGGCAAGACCCGACGAGCGGCAAGCTTGCGGGTGCGACAAGATAACGACCGCGGCAAGGCGCTTGCCGCGGCGAAGCCACCACTCTGCGCCCAGGCTCTAGCACATCCAATGACGTGTCGCCGCAGGATCACTCCTGGTGCACGTGGCAGGTACCTGTGCAGCCATGCGGTGCGAGGTGGCAAGTGAAGATGACAAGGAGGCCATCCTAGCGATCGATGCGCCCCTAACGGTCGTTTCCTACACTGTTGGAGCGACCGGACGGGCATTAAATGCCTTTGTCCCCTGCCGTCAGAGTTAGGTAGGGGCACTGTTGATAGTGGTTGTACCAACCCGCGTTTTTACTCTTTTACCCCTCTCTCTGCGTTTCCACCTGTCGGTGACCCCTTTAGACTATAAAAAGGAGGCCCGTGCGCACATAGAGGGGGTTCGGTTCGGTTCGACTCATTCGAGACCACAGCATACCCACGCTCTCAAGCAAGAACAGAATACAAACACAAAGCAGCAGTAGGAGTTTTATCTCTCCGGAGAGCTCCAAAGCTGGGTAAAATCCCCCGCGCACTCGACCTCGATCTGCTCTTCGTGCGCCCTCCGCTCCCTGCCGGACCGAGAAGGGGCCCCCTGCCCCATAGGTGCTCGTTTCCCACCACGACATCTTTGGCGCGCCAGGTAGGGGGCGTCGAGGTTGTGCGAACCTGATCCGGTCTCCGTGCGCGCTACATCAACATCTTCATCGACATGCCACCGAAGAATAAGGCTTCGGAGGTGGCCGCTCCGTCTGCGACTATCCTACCGCCACCGGAGCAAACAGGCGGTGGGGTAGACGCCGGCGGAGGACCGGGCACCAACGGTGGGACTCGCGTCGTCACCAGGTCCAAGGACAAGACCCCGCAAGCTTCAACGTCTGTACGTCCACCGCTCCCATCCCAGGGGGTGCAGGATCGACAACGCCACGGTGCTCCTAACACCGTGCTCGCATTGGAACAAGGCCAAGCCGGCGGAGCGCGGGACGCAAAAGGCCAACATGCACGCCAAAGACGCGGCACGAAGCGCAAGATCTTGCCGCTGGGCGAGATGTTGCTCCTTCTAACACTGTTAGAAGTTTGAGCATATCCCGCAACTCGCACCGCTCGCCACCGCCGCCCAAGACATCAGAGGAAGCGCTGGCCCGAGCCCAGCTACTTCTAGATTACCCTCCAACGCCAGACAAGATCGACGACTAGAGGATGACTCTTCACAGCCTCGTTGGCTTCGCCAACGGCGACAAGCCCAGGCAACCGAGCACATCGAAGCCCCGGCAAGACGCCCAGGCGCAAGCCGACGCTGACAAGACCGCTGGGGGTGCCACTACTGTGCACTCCCCGCCCCGAAGGCCAAGATCGCCAACTCGCCGGGCCAACCTCGACACCGACTCCACTGCATCGTCGGCCCCGCGAGCTCGCCGCGATCAACGCCAAGTTCTCCAAGAACGAAGACACGAAGACGCTCGTACTCGCATCGAGCGCAGAAGAGAAGCGCGGCGTCAATCTGGCCAGCGCGCTGGGCCCACTGTCGATATGCATGTGCCAGGGGAACCAGGCGACTTGCCATACATGGTAGGATGCCCTGCGTTCACCCGTGAGCTGCGGCACGTCCAGTGGCCCAAGACCAGAACTTCAAGCGACGTGCCGAGAATGCGATGGCGGATACATCCGTCGAGTTCCTCGGCGTCTACACCATCGCGTGTAGGCTGTCGGGCGCGACGAGAAGATCCTCGCCAACTAATTCCGGCGGTGCTCAAGCCCAACGTCGAGATCTTGGCTCATGCACTTGCGGACAACTCCATCTCTTCGTATGGCGGACTGTGCCATCGGTTTGTCGGCGCCTTCACGGTGACACAAACCCCATGGTCGAGAGCGATCTTCATTGCTTGCCCGAAGGAAGGAGAACCCTAGCGCAAGTACATACAGAGATTCAGCCAAGTGCGCGCAACATCCCAGAGCGTACACCTGCCGCGGTTATCAGTAGCGTTCCATCGAACGTCGTAACCGCAGGATGAGGAGGAGATGGCGATGTGCAAGATCGAAGATGTCGGCGAGCTCTATGCTCGGCCGACAAGTGTGCCGGGCTGAAGAAGGAGAAACTCCCGAGAGAGAATGTAGGAGCAGAAGTATCGGCGACAAGGGACGCCCCCCGGCAAGAAGAACCGGGGCGGAACAATGAAAGAGAAAGGCTAAGGATGTGCTAGTTGTTGAGCAGTTCGGCAACGGAGGCGGCGCCGACAAGGCCAAAGCTGGTGACTCCGGCGAGGCTGTGGTGGCCGCCGACAAGCAGGACGGCTCCGGCAAGCAGTACTGCAAGATCCACCGCACCAAGGGCCATGACCTCCAAGCCTGCCAGAAAGTTGAGCAGATGGCGGAGCTACTGAAAAGCTGAATATGGCGCCATGACAAGGAGAAGGCCCAGAAGGTGGCGGGGATCCGCAAGCGTCCCCCGCCAGGAGGGCGCCATGGCAGGCCAAATAGCGGCAAGGAGATAGACCTCCCCTGGCCGCGACAAGGACGAAGACGAAGATGAGGATGATGAGATGGACGAGGATGAGACCGACGAGAAAGAGTTTCAGAAGGCGATGGAGGTTTTGTGCATTGATGGCGGTGCTTCTCTGCACACCTCGCACCGCCAACTCAAGCAGTGGGTGCGGGAGGTAAATGCAGCAGAACCATCAGTCGAATCGCGCAAGCCCCTGAAGTGGTCCAGCACGCCCATCATCTTCGATGTTGAAGATCACCCTGATCACATCACTGCGGTCGGGTGCTTGCCGATGTTGGTTTCGCCAACAATCCGCAACCTCAAGGTCACGAAGATGTTGGTTGGCGGCGGGGCTGGCCTGAATCTCATCTCCTCCGCAGTACTCAAGAAGATCCAGATCCCAAATAGGGAGCTCGAAGAGACTGGTACCTTTCAAGGAATCAACCCGGGAAGGAGCAAGCCGAAGGGAAAGATCACACTGCCAGTAACTATTGGCAGCGAGCTGAATTTCAGGACAGAGAGTCACATTTGATGTTGCTGATTTCCCATTACCCTACAATGGGATACTCGGCCGTCCAGCGCTTTCCAAATTCATGGCAGCCTCTCACTACGCCTACAATGTGCTCAAGATGCCTGGTCCGATAAGTGTCATTTCTGTCCAAGGCGACAAGAAGGATGCACTTATCCGTACCGCCAAGATCTACCGGGAAGCAGCAGCCGCAGCAGAACGCAAACCACATACCGCTGAAGCTCCCGGGGGGAAGAAGAAGAAGACCAAGTCCGGCAAGAGTAGCTCTGATGCCCACTCCAGCAAGCGCACCTCTTCGGAGTGCTGCGCTACCGTCGAGGACGCACCATCGAGCTCCACCAGCAAGTGCAAGAAGGCAAAGATAGCTGCACCAGAGACCAAGAAAGTGGCCGCCAAGGAGGACGGCACTGGTGGTACCTTCACCATCAGTGCCACGCTTGACCCTAAATAGGAAAGCGCGCTCGTTGCTTTCCTGCGGGCGAATGTCGATGTGTTTGCATGGCGACCATCTGACATCCCCGGTGTTCCCAGGAAAGCAATTGAGCAGAGAGTCAGGAAGCAAGCGGTGGAACGCCAAGAGTTCATTGCAGAACACATCAAAAAGTTGGAAGCAGCAGGCCTCATCCAAGGAGTACTCCATCCAACGTGGTTAGCCAATCCAGTAGTCGTGCGCAAGGCGAACGGGAAGTGGAGGCTTTGTATTGACTTCACGGATGTTAATAAAGCTTGTCCCAAAGATCCATTTCCCTTGCCGCGCATTGACCAAATTGTCGACTCCACGGCAGGATGTGATCTGCTTTCATTTCTTGATGCATACTCAGGATACCATCAGATCTTCATGGCAGAAGAGGATGAAGAGAAAACCGCGTTCATTACTCCATGTGGCACGTACTGCTTTGTACGGATGCCTTTCGGACTAAAGAATGCTGGTTCAACGCTTGAAAGAGTAGTCAGTCATGCTTTTGAGCCACAGCTGCACAGGAATGTAGAAGCTTACATGGATGATATAGTGGTCAAGAGCAAGGACAGAGAAACTTTGATCCAAGATTTGGATGAGACTTTTGCAAATCTACGCAAGGTCAACCTCAAGTTGAACCCCGAGAAGTGCGTGTTTGGAGTTCCTTCCGGCAAGCTTCTCGGGTTCTTTGTGTCCCAGAGGGGGACTGAGGCCAACCCCGATAAGATCAAGGCCATCGAGCTGATTGAAGCCCCGAAGTGCGTCAAGGATGTGTGAAGGCTTACCGGCTGCGTTGCTGCTCTCAGTAGGTTCATCTCTAAGTCTGCTGAGTGCGCCCTGCCATTTTTCAAATTTTTGAAAAAGGCAGGTCCAATGAAATGGACTCCGGAAGCGGAGGCTGCGCTACAGGACTTGAAGAGATACATGTCCTCTACTCCGATACTTGTCGCACCTAAACTACAAGAGAAGTTGCTGCTGTATCTAGCGGCAACCAATCAAGTGGTTAGTGCTGCGTTAGTAGCAGAGAGGGAGGCAGATGATGTGCCAGGCGTCATGCAAGCGAGTCCAAATGACAAGCGAGGGGCTTCCTCGACAAGCTCTGGTCCCGCAAGGATGGATCTGTATAGTTGCCGGAAGAGAAACAGAAGAAGATGGTGCAGCGCCCAGTTTACTTTGTCAGTTCCCTTCTGCAGGCGGCTAGATCAAGGTACTCTGGTGTGCAAAAGTTGCTTTTCGGCCTTCTCATGGCCTCGAGGAAGCTGCGCCATTACTTTCAAGCACATGAGATCACAGTTGTCACTCGCTTTCTGTTGAAGAGGATATTGCAAAATCCGGAAGCAATAGGCAGGATTGTCGAGTGGGCACTTGAATTGTCAAGCTTTGGCCTCAAGTTTGAAAGTACATCAACTATTCAGAGCCGAGCATTGGCAGAATTCATAGCAGAATGGACACCAACGCCTGATGAAGAAACTCCGGAGAGGAGCATCCCCGTCAAGGAAGCAAGCAAAGAATGGATCATGTACTTTGATGGTGCCTTCTCGCTGCAAGGCGCTGGTGCGGGCGTACTACTCGTCGCACCCACCCGAGAGCACCTCAAGTACGTGGTTCATATGCACTTTCCCAAGGAGCAAGCAACAAACAATACTGCAGAGTATGAAGGCTTGCTTGCCGGACTCAGGATCGCGGCAGAACTTGGGATCAAGAAGCTGATTGTCAGGGGTGACTCACAGCTTGTCGTCTGCCAAGTTAGCAAAGATTGTCAGAGTCTGTTGATGGAAGCCTACATTGATGAAGTGAGGAAGCTGGAAGAGCATTTTGACGGCCTGCAGATGGAGCATGTTCCAAGAGCTCAGAACGACATTGCAGATGGCCTATCAAAATGCGCCGCACTCAAGTTACCTGTGGAACCAGGAATTTTTGTGCTCAAGCTGACTCAACCATCTGTCACACCATCAACTGGCAGAACAAGAAGAGGAAGTTGGTTACTGGCGACTACTTTCCGGCAGAGCTCCCCCGAAGCCGCCGTCAAGAAGGTCTCTAAGATCAACGTCGGAGGCGCTGAGGAGCAAGATGCTCCGGCAAGCCCTAGGGTTTGTTCCGTTGAAGCAGAAGCTCCCGACAAGTTTTGTTCCGGCAAGCCTGTCGGGGAACGTCAAGTTCTGGCAGAGACACAGCCTCTCGCCGTAGAAACGGATATTCCAGCAGCAATCTCCAAGATCAGCACCAAGAGCGCTGAAGAGCAAGATGCTCCGGCAAGCCCTAGGGTTTGTTCAGTTGAAGCAGAAGCTCCCGACAAGTTTTGCTCCGGCAAGCTTGTCGGGGAACGTCAAGCTTCGGCAGAGCCGCAGGTTCTTGCCATGGAAGTGGATGTTCCCGCAGCAGCAGATTTGCCTTTAGTCCTTGTCGTCGAGCCCCGAGCTCCGGCATGGGCACTGCAGATTGTCCGCTTCCTTCAAACAGGAGCCCCCGGTAAGCAATAACGAGCCATAAGGCTCCATGTCTATAATTTGTCTTCTTTCTTTTTCTTAAAGAGAAGATCCCTCTGCCCACAAGTTCACCGGGGGGGAGGAGAAGATAATGACGTGGATATGGCGTCGTTCAAGGAAGTACAGCCTTGCCGGGACACAGACGACAGAAAAGCTAAGTTGCCAAAGTTTGAGCACAGTCAGATTCAAATTTTTAAAGTTATATTCCTTGAACGACCATGCCTTGTATGAAAAACCTGTACACGGAGGAATCGACTCGTGGCTAAGTTGTGCCCTTAATTTGTTTCGAGTCCGCTCAACAATAAAAGTGTGCTGCAACTAGCCCCGACAAGGTTTCTTGCCGGAGGCAACACCGCCGATGAGGCGGCGATGTTCCGCTTTCAGCGCTACGCGGCAAGTGTGTTTGCACCGCAAGTTCCTAAAAGCGCAGGTAAAACATACAAGGGATGGAACAAAGTAAAGGATATAACATAACAAGCATTGCCCAGAATAAAGTTATATTACAAAGGTAACTTATTGCGGCACTGACTAAATTGTTCTCATAAGCCCGAAGAGGCGCGCGCGGCACTGGCTCCGCAAGCCAAGATTCTTGAGCGGCGAAAGTACCAAGATTCATCCACACAAGCCAGAGTTGCCGGGGGCTGCGATATCAGATAAGTCTTTCGTCCCTCATCATGCATCCCATTTTCATTAAAAAACATCCCACTCAGGTACAGTCCATAGAGGATGAAAAACATGAAAGGGAGGATTACAAGTTTTAGATGCGGCTAAGGCCCGAAGGCTTACAAATTAAAAAGATAAGATGCCCGTAATCCCTTTCCTGTCCCTCTCTTCAGGAGGTAGGTCAAGGAGGCGAAAAGGGTAAAAGGGGCGCCTAGGCGAGCTACAGGTGCCAGAAGACACCAAGAGAATGTCCCGGGGGCTGTCCGAAGGCTGGACGGTGTTGGCGGCGCCGGAAGCGGGGCTCGAAGACGGGGCGGCAGGACGTCAGCACGCTGTCGAGGGCACTACGCCCTCGTACTCCGACTTGACGGCCTTGTCGCCAGCACTCTTCCCCTTCCGCAGCCTCCCTACGCCAGCCGCCCAAGAAGACGACCCCGAGGAGTTCAAGGAGCCGGCGACACGGATGATGGGGTCGCCGGTGACGCGCGAAGCGGCGCCCGACACCTAGTTGGGCCCGCCATCCCGCCGCCCGCTACCCTCATCGTCGCTGTCGCTCTCCTCCTCGTCACTCTCGCTCGAGGGGGAGCCTTCGCTATCGTAGGAGCTGTCCACGCAGCACTTCGCCCGAGTGCCGGAGTCCCCGAAGACCTTGACGGAGAGAAGATCGCCCTCCATTAACTTAAAATGGAGGGTAAAACCCGCCGTCAAGCTGTGGATACGGGCGAACGTCTTCCACCCATGATCAAGATACATCACATTAGGGGCTGGGAATACAACGAGGACTCGCGTGCCGCTGATTCCACAGCCCCTCATGTGCAATCTCAGTGTCTCGGGCGGGTCCAACTCCATCGCGCTCGCGAACGGAGCTGGGAGCCGGAGGCGGCGGCGAGGCGCCCGGCGCAGCCTGACAAAGAACTCGCAAGGGTCGTCCCCTGTATAGACCGCCGTGGGGTGAGGAACCGCCAGCGGAGGCGGAGCTGGCGCGTTGCCCCGTCCGCCTCTTCCCCGAGCGCTTCGACCTCGTCCACGACCTCGCCCCCTCCCTCTTCCCCTTGTGGCTGGCTCTGCCACCATGGGCGCGGGATAGGGAGAGGTGTGCTGTCTGGTGGCGACCCTCGCTGCCACCGATGAAGAGCTAGGGTTCCCTTTCTCCATGGCGAATGAGAGGAAGGGGAGCAGAAGCTGAAGAAAGGAGGAGATGAGAGAGTGCGGGCTTCTGCGCTCCCCTCTCGCTCTTCTAAAAGGAGCGAGGTGGGGGCTCGGCCGCCCCGCTCAGCGAATCAGGGCACGAGAAGAGCAGAGAATCGGGGCCGACCCGCTGCCTCTGCTCGCAATGGCCCAGTTTCCCACTTCCACCGTCCGTGACCCCAAGTGCATGGGAGCCGCGTGGCGGGGATGCAGAACCGAGGCGAACGTTACGCATTTCCTGGATTTAAGTATTGCCCACGATCTCTCCCACGACGCCGCGATTGACGCGTGCTGCATTCTGGAGGACGCGTGAATCTGAGTGGATTTGGTTTGGACCCAGGCCGCATGTGCCCGTGCCTGTTTTGGGCTGGCCCAACAGCGCTTCGGCACCGTATGGCCCGAGCCCGGGGCTCTGTCGGTGTACTAAAGTAGGGGTACCTTAGTACCCGAACTTGTCTGCGGGCGATCAGCTGGCGTCCGTGGCAAGGCTTGCCGGACGTCCGCCAAGACCCTTCGCCATTCATATTACGCCATTCAAGAACAAAGTGTTGACCGAGAAGACAAGGCCCGGCAAGAGAAGCTTGCCGAAGGATAAGACCCGCAAGAGGAGCTTGCCGGAAGGCCAACCAAGGCACTTGGAAAACTTGCGGACGCGCCGCGGCCCCGGCAACGCGACGATCGGCAAGCTTGCGGGTGCGAAAAGATAACGACCGCGGCAAGGCGCTTGCCGCGGCGAAGCCACCACTCTGCGCCCAGGCTCCAGCACATCCAACGACGTGTCGCCGCAGGATTGCTCCTGGTGCACGTGGCGGGTAGCTGTGCAGCCATGCGGTGCGAGGTGGCAAGTGAAGATGACAAGGAGGCCATCGTGGCGATCGGTGGTGCCCCTAACGGTCGTTTCCTACACTGTTGGAGCGACCGGACGGGCATCAAATGCCTTTGTCCCCTGCCGTCAGAGTTAGGTAGGGGCACTGTTGATAGTGGTTGTACCAACCCGCGTTTTTACTCTTTTACCCCTCTCTCTGCATTGCCACCTGTCGGTGACCCCTTTAGACTATAAAAAGGAGGCCCGTGCACACGTAGAGGGGGTTCGGTTCGGTTCGACTCATTCGAGACCACAGCATACCCACGCTCTCAGGCAAGAACGTAATACAAACACAAAGCAGCAGTAGAAGTTTTATCTCTCCGGAGAGCTCCGAAGCTGGGTAAAATCCCCCGCGTGCTCGACCTTGATCTGCTCTTCGTGCGCCCTCCGCTCCCTGCCGGACCGAGAAGGGGCCCCCTGCCCCATAGGTGCTCGTTTCCCACCACGACACCGGACTGCCAGAATTTTTACGGAGATTGTTGCTGCGAGCTAGCCAGCTATCCTCTCCCGCGCAAAAGCGGGTCATTAATGATGTGAGGGATGCCATGGATTTCGGCTTTTCCTGCCCAGTGCGGGCTAGCCATTCGTCCCGGATGTTATGTTTGAAGGCTGCAAGGGCCTCTGCATCCGAACGGTCGGCGATTTGGTTTTCTTTGTCAAGAACCATGTCGAATTGTCCGGCGATTAAATGCAGCTGCTGAATAATGTGGCTTAGGTCATCGGCGTCTGGTGGTCACCGCGTCGTGCCACGGAAGTTATCGAGGAATGCGGCTTCCAGGTCTTCCCAACACCCAATTGACTCTGCGGGCAAGCTGTTGAGCCAATGCCGAGCTGGTCCTTTAAGCTTGAGTGGGAGATACTTGATGGCCTGGAGATCGTCGCTGCGGGCCATATGGATGTGGAGAAGATAATCTTCGATCCAAACCGCGCGGTCTGTTGTGCCATCGTAGGATTCGATGTTTACGGGTTTAAACCCTTTAGGGATTTGATGATTCATTACTTCGTCAGTGAAGCATAGCGGGTGTGCGGCGCCTCTGTATTGAGCAATATCACGACGCAGCTCGAGAGAGCGTTGCCTGCTGTTTTCGGCCCGGCCGGAGTTATTGTATCCGGCGCGACGGTATTCGTCATGGGTCATGGGGCGCCCACGTGATCCGTAGATGGATCTGGATTGCCTTGCTTTGTCCTCCAATACATCTCGCAAGTCCGGCGTGTTCCCTCTTGGCTTCGTACTTTTGGAGCGATGCCGGGGTACGGTCTTGGCTGGGGGCCTCGATGCCTCTCTGTCACGACCACGGGGTGGTCGGTCAGCCGTATCATGCGCTGGTGATGGAGGTATGTATGCTTCCTCCTCTAATCGGGGGAGCAGCTTGCGTCTTGGGTAGCTTTTGGAGGGGCGTTCGAGTTTATACTCTTCGGCCGCGAGGACCTCAGTCCATCGATCAGCCAGCAAGTCCTGATCAGCTTGAAGCTGTTGCTGCTTTTTCTTTAGGTTGTTTGCTTTTGCGATAAGCCTGCACTTGAAACACTCTTGTTCGACGGGATCCTCAGGTACGACGAATTCGTCATCATTGAGGCTTGCTTCGTCTTAGGAGGGAGGCATAGAGCTATGATCCTCAACCTCTTCGTCTGCCGCCCTCTCGTGAGGGCTTGCTTCTGCATCCTCCTGTGCTGAGTCTTGCTAGAGGGGATTGTCTTCCGCACTCTCTGGGGTATTATTATCTCTGTGCGGAATCTCCATTCTTCTTTGTGGCGGGATTTAGAGCGGCGCCACGACGCCTTGGCGTTTGGGCTGCTTCTTTAAAGAGTCGCCTTGCTTGCTTCTTCGCCGTCCCGTCTTTTGGGGTGTCCACCATGTATATGTCGTATGACGAGGTGGTCTTCGGTGCCTGTGGCGCTGGTTCTGTTCGCTCCGGCATCGTCGTCCATAGCGTCAATGTCATCGGAGTCGTAGTCTAGCATGTCGATTAGATCGTCGACAGTGGCTACAAAGTGGGTGGTGGGTGGGCTCTGAATTTCTTCGTCGTCCGTACCCCAACCATCCTGGCCATAGTCCGACCAGGACTCTCCCGATAACGAGAGATGCTTAAGCGAATGTAGGATGTCGCCAAAGGGCGAGTGTTGGAAGATGTCCGCGACGGTGGATTCCATAACCGGCACCCAATCCGAATCGATTGGTAGGGGCGCGGGGGGTTCGGAGTCCGGCAAGGAGTCCGGAACCTCGGAATCATGAGTTTCACGGGGGACAAGATTAGCGTTCGGCTACATCGCCGTGGAGGTTAAAGCCCCCGAGGTGGTGTCCATCCACCGATCCTCGATCTGGGCGATCAGCTCCGGACTAAAGGCCGAAGCGGATTCATGTGCGGCCACCAAGACACAGTTCGGCGGCAGAGCTAGATCATGCCCATCGTCACAGTGCGGCGCGCTTGGCTGTGGCTCGATTCCGTCGAAGATCAAGTCTCCGCGGAAATCGGCCGTGAAGTTTATACTTCCAAATCTGACCTGACGGCCAGGGGCGTAGCTTTCGATCTGCTCCAGATGGCCAAGCGAATTAGCCCGCAGTGCGAAGCCGCCGAACACGAAGATTTGTCCGGGGAGAAAAGTCTCGTCCTGGACAGCGTTGTTGGTTGAAGATGCCATCGGGCCTATCGGTGACGACACAGAGGAACTCTCAATGAAAGCACCAATGTCGGTGTCAAAACCGGTGGACCTCGGGTAGGGGGTCCCGAACTGTGCGTCTAGGAAGATGGTACCAGGAGACGAGGGACACGATGTTTTACCCAGGTTCGGGCCCTCTCGATGGAGGTAAAACCCTACGTCCTGCTTCATTAATATTGATGATATGGGTAGTACAAGAGTGGATCTACCACGAGATCAAGGAGGCTAAACCCTGAAGCTAGCCTATGGTATGATTGTTGTAATGTATGTTGTGTCCTACGGACTAAAGCCCTCCGGTTTATATAGACCTTTGGAGGAGGCTAGGGTTACAGTCGGTTACAATGGTAGGAGATCTACATATCCGTATTGCCAAGCTTGCCTTCCACGCCAAGGAAAGTCCCATCCGGACACGGGACGGAGTCTTCAATCTTGTATCTTCGTAGTCTTGGAGTCCGGCGGACGATGATAGTCCGGCTGTCCGGACACCCCCTAGTCCAGGACCCCTCAGTTACCTTGACTTTACTTGAGACCTTGGTGGAAGTCGGGCAGGCCCGGAGAGCACCCGCAAGATAATGACGTGGCACGGCCGGGCATTCTAGGCCCTTGTCATAAGTCCACGAGACGGGGCGACAGGGTCACTTTCGATCGTGAGTCTCTGCTCGTCTCCGCAAGCTAATAATACACTATGGTTTGGGTATTTGTTCAGAGTTGGCCTCTCGCCTTTACGCACTAACCACCACGCGAGAATAGTTATGGGCCTCGACGTCGTGGTATTAGCCGAAGCTTTGTCAGATGTCCAGTTCAGCAGTGCAGCACGGTCGGATCATGCTGGCCATCCGAGGCGGTGCTGGTATCCACCCAGCTCGCAACGACCCGGAGTGCTGCAGGCGATGGGCCCAAGACCCCGGAGTTCTTAGGATGTAGACCGGCGAGGACCTCTCTGCTGAGCCTAGGTCGGGCTGCGATGTGTTGATCTTCCGAGGGCGGGCATTGACCCCAGAAAGGTGTGTCCGCCGAGTGATCGGCGTGTTGGGTAACGTGGTGCACCCTGCGGAAGTTATATATTCAGTACCGTCTCCACAGTAATGGACGTTCGGACTTATATCCCGATCTTATACAACTACAAATGGATACTTGAGATATGTGGCTCAGGAATGTTTTCTCAGGAGTCGAGGAAGGATCTCTGGGCATTATTGTTACAACATGCTTGTTAAATATAAACTGCTATTCTTTACTCTTCTACATGCTGCAAGATGCGAGGAGCTGCATGAAGATGCTAGTCTTCGATAGGCTAGGCTTTCCCCTCTATTACGGCATTACGCAGCTTCAGTCCACGATACAAACCTTCCATTTGATACGAGTGCATACTCGTGTATAGATCTGATGCTTGCATGTACTTTGGATGAGTACTCACGGTTGCTTTGCTACCCCTTTTCCCCCTTCCTTCTTCTTTCCGGTTGATGCAACCAGATGGTGGATCCCTGGAGGCAGATGCAACCGCCGATGGATGTTGCTACGTGAAGACCGCCGGCGGCCAGGAGTAGTTAGGAGGTCCCAGGCAGGAGGCCTTGCCTCTTCGATCGTTGTTACTTTTGTGCTAGCCTTCTTAAGGCATCCATGTTAAACTTATGTCTGTACTCAGATATTGTTGCTTCCCCTGACTCTTGTGTATCGAGCTATGTATTCGAGCCCTCGAGGCCCCTGGCTTGTAATATAAATCTTGTATTATTTTGATTTGTGTCTAGAGTTGTGTTGTGATATCTTCCTGTGAGTCCCTGATCTTGATCATACACATTTGCGTGTATGATTAGTGTATGATTGAATCGGGGCCGTCACAAGTTGGTATCACATCCGACTGCCTGTAGGATCCCCCCTCTCCAACTCCTTGGCCGAAGTTGAGTCTAGTCTTTTCAAAATTGTTTTACTAACATGGCTGTGTGGCTTACGGGCCCACGCCGCCAATTGGGTGGTGTCGGTGTCAAAACCAGCGGATCTCGGGTAGGGGGTCCCGAACTGTGCGTCTAGGCGGATGGTAATGGGAGACAAGGGACACGATGTTTTTACCCAGGTTCGGGCCCTCTCGATGGAGGTAAAACCCTACTCCTGCTTGATTGATATTGATGATATGGGTAGTACAAGAGTGGATCTACCACGAGATCAAGGAGGCTAAACCCTAGAAGCTAGCCTATGGTATGATTGTTGTAATGGTTGTTTGTCCTACGGACTAAAACCCTCCGGTTTATATAGACACCGGAGAGGGCTAAGGTTACACAGAGTCGGTTACAATGGTAGGAGATCTACATATCCATATTGCCAAGCTTGCCTTCCAAGCCAAGGAAAGTCCCATCTGGACACGGGACGAAGTCTTCAATCTTGTATCTTCATAGTCTTGGAGTCCGGCCGATGATGATAGTCTGGCTATCCGGACACCCCTAGTCGAGACTCCTCGGTAGCCCTGAACCGAGCTTCAATGACGACGAGTCCGGCGCACATATTGTCTTCGGCATTGCAAGGCGGGTTCATCCTCCGAATAATTCATAAAAGATTGTGAACACTAGGATAGTGTCCAGCTCTACAAAATAAATTACACATACCACCTTAGAGAGAATAATATGTACACAAGTTCAATCTGCTGACGTATTTTGTGGTGTGACGTCACGCCACTACCAAGCCTTTACTTGAATCGTTTTTATTATACCACCTCAACGCGTTTAGCGAAGCGGTTTCCTTGGCACGTCTTGTCGAAGCAGAGATCGTGTTCCCCTTATTCCGGGATTCCCATCAATACGGACGTGGGTAACCCAACCGCGCCCGTTGCCATGCCTCCTCTATCGAAGGTGAGTCCTAAACGGTCACGGCGACGGCTCTTGGGTATCTCCCTCTTTATAATGGGACCAAGACTCGTTCTTTTCTTCAATCCTCAATCGAATCTGCCCCTAGCCCCAAGTTCCAACACCCAGAGCCCCAGATTCGAGCGCCTCGAACCTCCAACAATGTCCGGCTCTGACCTACAGGGCCGGTGGGTGCCCTCCTCCGTCACGGAAGAGGACGTGCTGAAGCTGAGAGAAGCCATGTACCTGACATACGAGATTTCGCATAGGTTGCCTGTCAAAGGGCAAGTCATTCCTACTCCCGAGCCTGGTGAGAGCGTCGTGTTTGTGTCCCACCTCCGTCGGGGTTTAGGCTTCCCAATGGATCCTTTTGCGAGAGGGCTCATGTTTTACTACGGGCTGGAATTCCACGACTTGGCTTCGGAGTCCATCCTCCACATCTCATCATTCATTGTCGTCTGCGAAGCCTTCCTCCGCACTACCCCTCACTTTGGTTTGTGGCTCAAAACCTTCAACATGGAGCCGAAGATGATCGAGGGGCATCAAGCAGAGTGCGGCGGGGCGGTTGTAAGCAAGAGGGCCAATGCTCCATGGACCGAGGGCTCTTTCCAGGAGGAGCTCGGCTTGTGGCAACAGGAGTGGTTATATATCACCGCTCCCAGGGGCAGCAGGCAGAAGCCGCCGCCCATCTTTCGCTCGGGCCCTCCACAACTGCTGATGTCATGGGTCAACCAAGGGCTCAACCGGGGGCCATCAAAGGACGTACCCTTATTGTAGGGCCGGATTCGAGACCTCCAAGAGAGGAGATCAATCTCGTCGCGATGATGCGAGTTATGCTGATTCGACATCTTCGCCTGCAAGCGTCGCCCCCCTCCGCTGTGGGAATTCAATCGGAGGGGCCATGAGCTCTCAACACTTCATGGGTGCGGCCTTGTGGAAATGTACAAATTGTTCTTGAGAACACAAGAAGTGTGTCGGAATTGACCGAGGATGCCGCCCTAAGCTGCAATCGCCGGATGCTCAAGTAAGTAGCCACAATGTCCAACACACCGTTTGTTTGCATATTCTTGGTTTTGCCTTTTAACCAACCGTCCTTTGAGCAGGAGTGGGTAGCGCAAGCCAAACTGATATGGTGTCCGGCCCCCCTCCCAGAGACCACGCCGGATCCGGTGTTTGTCAAGATGTTGGAGGTTGCGCCTCTAGAGGAGGACGAAGGGGAAAACAGGGAAACTACCGCCTCTACTAAGGAGGCTTTGGAGAAGGGGGGATCGAGAATACCTCCCTTCATGGGGAGAAGAGGACCGCTTCCGAAGACCCGGAGGCTAAGGCCTCAAAGCGGGGAAGAAATCTTCACCCGAGAGGGTCCTCGCCGGGAAGGCCCGACCGCACTATCTCCCCAAGGAATCAGCCCTCCGGCAAGCCATAAGTAGGAAAAGGGAGTTTTGTGATAAGGGACATCCCTATTTTTGCTTCGAGGATAACGAAGTTTTACCTTGTAGTTCGGATCTTCGTCCTTCTCAGATAAGCTCGTCTTCGGGGGACCTTCGTCCGGAGATGATGGAGAGCGAGACGCCTCCATCTGCCACACCGTCAGGTGGGGCGGACAACCCTGAGGTGTCTTCACGGAGGGTATCCCCGAGTCCAGCAGGGCCGGAGTGTTCGGCACCAACTGGTGTATGGCCGGGGGAGCTGAAGGATCTGCTTGAGAGGGCATCTATCTCAGAAGGTCACCGTACGTTGATGAGTATGGTGATTGAAAGAATTTCATCCGCCCGGTAAGATTGCATGATGCTTGTCGAAGTTTGCTGGCAGGGTTTTAGATGCGTAAAATGACATACCCTTTGACAATTTTGCACATAAAGCGGCATACTGTATAGATAATAGCCGGGGACTCGGTATCTTTGTCGGCGACGGCGTGCTTGAGATCATAACCTCAGTATTAATTCGCCTTTCCTACACAGGTGGTGGATAGTCCGGTGGCCAGCCGGACTGATGGAGTTGCTGAACTAAAGCGGCAACTCGACATTGCGGATGCGGACATCGCGCTGGTCAATAAGGGACTTGACGAGTCGCAAGGTAGGTTGTCTCTCTGTGGTCACCTAGTAAGGGAGCTAAAGCCCACTCCTGATAACATGTGTGCTTAATGCAGATGGTGCTGCTGCTGTGGAGGACCTTCGGGCAGAGCTTGCTCGAGCCAAGGAGCAGGCCAGAAGGAGTGATGCGGCTGCCTCGAAGGCGGCCGAAGAGCTAGAAGCCAAAAGGGCTGCTCACTGCCGAAGGAGCGAGGAGATGGCCGAAATGGCCGTGAAGCTGAAAGATGTTACCGACCGCTATGAGGTTCATAAAAGGAATGCCGGCGGAGCAAGAAGACTGAAGAAGGCCACCACCAAAGCCAAGGATGCCCGTTACGCAATGAGGACTATAAAGGAGGAGCTGCGTCGGTAGGAACATTATTCTTTGGCAAGCCCTTTACGCTGCGCATGAAGTTCCGCAGATCCGGTATGCTCGGGTTGGCCAGCTGTGGGGTCGAAGGATCCTTATATGGATTGGCGGCGAGTCGGCGGATCTTTGTTGTGCACTTCAAGTCGGAAGGATCACGAGGCGGAAGAGCTTTTTTGGTCTCAATTCCACAGTCCGGAGCGTTCACTTCCGTTGACCGATCGGTTGGCTGAGTGGGCTGAGCTGAATAGATTGTCCGGACTTGCCGTGACGGATGTAGTGGCTCATATCTGGCTGGATAGGCCCAAGCCGAAGAGTTATTTTGGCTTATTGCAGCAATTCTTTGGGGCGGTGCCGCATATCAAGGCGATGAAGCGGTCGGCCTGCATAGGGGGTGCACAGATGGCTCTCTCCCGTGTGAAGACATACTAGACGGAGATGGATGCCACCGATGTTGCAACCCGGGGTTGGATGAGAGCGGTTACCCGCCGAGCACTATTTTGGGGAGATTCTGCGGGGTGCTCGTGTGATAAATCGCAGTGCTCAAAAATGTCTTGTTCAAATGATCTTTATGATATGTAAAAGCGATATTGATAATATAAGTGCTTTTATACTTGTGCATTCAAGTATTGAAATATCTCTTGTGCGGCCGTTAATGTACACTTGTGTATAACTTTGAAAGATGGCAGTCTTTGGCTTTACCCCACACATTGTCTTGGGGGTGTTTACAAATAAGCGCATTTTCCAACTTGATCCAACGTCTTGCTCTGTGAAGGAGGTGGTAGCGTAACAAGCGAGGCAACGGACTATGATGCTTTATCACTTTCCCTAGGAGTTCGAAGGTGGGGCTACGATATAGCCCCTAGGGGCACCGCGCTCTCGAATTCGGGGCGCGTATGTGCTGACGGAAAGCGGTCCTTCGTCAGCGGAGAATTCTAAACATTCCGATAGTCGATCGAGTGGTTGACCGATCTCTCATTGTATCATGACAGATCGAGTTTCGGCTTTCTCAAGCGAGGTGCTCGCCCGGCGAACCAGGGCACAATCGCGATAGTTCTCCACGGTGCGCATTAGCCGATGATCACGGGCGTAAAGCAGCAAAACACGAGGCAGGGCAAACCCAACATTTGACCAAAGACATGATTGAGCTGATGCATATAAGGCCTAACTCGAGACGCCGATCACTCCCTAAGGTATTCGGTCTTTATGATAACGGGCAGAACAATGCCCTAAGTGTCAGGACCCCGACTCAATGTCACATCGATCTAGCCTGTAACACCTCATATCACTTTGCGGCCTCACGCACGGTATCCCCACGGGTGTCGCCTTACCTTTGCCCGGGACCGTTTGCGCCTTTTGGCACACGTATATGAGAGTGTCGCTAGCATCCATATGAAAAGGAGCCCGGGCTGACATGGCTAGTCGTAAACCCAAAGTGGCATAGACTTACAGGGACAGGCATCCATGACCCAACATCGAACGTGTCGGTCATCGACAAGTAAGTTCGGGCTGTAGCACTTGGGCTAGCGAGGACTCGATAAGCCGGGCATGGCGGGCTAACGGACTCCGGTACTCAATGCGTAACATTTCCCGAAGGACAGAGACGAGAGCGAAGAAGGACACATGCGGCCAGCCTAAGTGTTACGGAGCAGTAGCAAGCTACCATGGCTCAGTGGAGACACTAGGAGACATTTCCCGGTAAGAGAGGCTACTAAAGATAACCAACTAGATAGTCAGATCCCACACATACCAAGAATTTCAATCATACACACAATATGCCTGATATGTGCAAATACAACAAGGCATCACAACATGACTCTACGACACAAGTACTTTATTTAAAGGCTTAGAGAGCCATACATAGCATACACACAAGTACGGGTCACACGACCCACATTCAAGTCAAACAAGCATACAAGCCAACAGCGGAAGTGCTTTGTCTGAGTACAGACAACTAGTAAAATAAAAGAGGCTTGGGTAAGCCTAGCTATACTACATCGTCCTTCACTTGCTCGGGATCACCACAGGGCCTTAGTCTACTCATCGATGTCAGCGTCTCGAAGAACCCGTCGGAAGGGTTTGTGGCATCTTCTGAAAAATGTAAATTAAAGCAACATGAGTACAAAGGTACTCAGCAAGACTTACATTAGATCCTACATACATGCATATTATCAAGAAGGGCTGGTGGGGTTATTGCAGCAAGCCAGCTTTGACTCGTGGCTAAGCTATCCTATGAGACTCCAACTTGAAATAGTTTTGCGCACTCGAGTCCACTACTCACCACTTCAATACACTACCGAGGATCCACCTCCGTCTTTCTACGGAAGAGCCATCCTCGGCACTCACGCTTATCTTGAGGCTTTTAGTAGTTTCCATTTACTTGTCTATGAGCTGTATAGGCAACCAAGTAGTCCTTTACATGGGCGAATATTCGAATATATGATGTTAACCTGCGGGGTGTACTTCTTCATACGCTCTCACCACTTACGTCGTTTACGGCGGTACTCGGCAACCTTCAGCGGAAGCCCAGCGTGGGTGTCGGCCACGACCTACCTGACACCGAAGTCTCTAGTCGGGTTTATCGCCTATTTGGGTTCCATCCATGAGAGATCCGGCGAAGTTTCGCTCACGGCCCCAAGCGATGTGAACAGGGTTCCCGAGATACCAAGCGGGCATCCGGTACACCCGACCCGCGTACCTACCACATCATAGCCCACCCCTACGGTCGGTGCTGTCCACGGCCTCCGATGAGGCTACAAACACGAAACTACTTGCAACTCACAGACGGAAGACTAGGGAGAATAAGAAGCGAGAGGTCCATTGGTTTGGGCCCAATGCATGGTAGTAGCTGAATCTTAAATCACACATCTGAGATCTCGGTGCTTAGGGCGGCCTCAATGAAACAACCCACCATGTACTCCTACATGGCCTCTCATCGATACCTTTACCAAATCGTGTTCAACAGCTTACTCTCAAACTGACACGATTATTTCACTCTAGCCCATCACAGATGAACCAGACCTGACACGACTCTAAGCATAGCAGGCATAGCAAGGTAGGAACAACACAATCATATGGCTCAATCAAATCCTACACATGCTAGTGGGTTTCATCTAGTTACTGTGTCAATGACAGGTCATGCAGAGGAAATGGGTTCAACTACCGCAACACACATCAGTTTGAATCGCGTTGTCTTAATGCAGTAAAAGAGAGCAGAAGCGAGAACATGGGATTTTATCGATATGATCAAATGGTTGGTTGCTTGCACGATGGGTCGATTACTTTGGTATTGCTCTTCGTTGGGGTTATCACGGTACTCCTCGGGGCGAGAACACTGCGAGAGCACCGATACAAAACATTACCAAGCGGTATGCGACAATATGATGCATGCATGAGACATGGTAAAATGAGTGTATTGGGCTAATGCAACTAAGAACAGATGGGTTTGAACAAATTTGAACCAAAGATTCAAAGTTCAAACTCATAAGTTGCCATTTAAAGTGCTTTATCTTGTTCTGTGATAAACAGCAGGTTAGCTTGTTTAAACATGCATGAAACCAGTACAGATGGAAAGATTGGATTTTTCTGATCATTTTTCATATATAATTTGTTTCATTTGGAGTTCTGATTTAATTTCTATGATTTTTGAAGTTTGTAGCATTTTACGGAATTTCTGTATAAAAGTAATTCGATAATTAAATTACTAGCGTCGATATTATGTCGAGGATGACGTCGGTGGTCAGCAGGCTGGTCGAGTCAAACTGACGATGGGTCCCGCATGTCGATAGATGATTAAACTAACTGAATTAAGTTTAAACTAAACTGGGTTAATTAGCGAGAGGGCCCCACATGTCATAGACCGAAGTCGACTGGGCCCACCATGGTCAAAGTTAGAGTCAAACACGCGGCGTCTAGCCGCCAATGAGCCCGACGCGGCGGAAAGTGCATTTTGGCATTCCGGCGACCAAATGGGCGGAAGGCATCTACGTGTTCTTGAGATCGAGCGCGGCTATTGGTGGTAGTGGTTGAGCTCGGGGTGGGCGGAGTTGGCGCCGGCGGCGACTTTGGCGGCGCCGGAGTTGATTGAAGCGAACTCGAGCTAGAAGTGCTGATGAGGTTGAAGTGCGCGGTTGGACTCAACGCAGCGTGGTGAGTGCGTTGGACACCGAGAGGTGGCCGGAGGATGGCCGGGAGCTCCGCGGTGGCGCGTGCGGTGAGCTTCGTGTGCTCGCTGTGGTGCATGAGAGCGAGAATGAAAAGGAGGATAAGTTAGCCTAGCTCACTGCGGTCTTGATGGAACGGACGGCGTGGTCAGGGACGAGCTGGTGCGGCGGCGACGGCGAAGGGGATCTTCGACGATGGCGGTTCGGTCAAGGTCGGTGCTGCGGCTTTGGGGCACGCGAGCGCTTGGGGCTCGGCTAGCTCGAAGGAGTAGAGGACGGCGGAGCTTCGGACCGCGGTGGCCTTGGCGTGGACATGACGGAGAAACACGACTCTGGCGGCGGTCGGCGGCAGTGGCGTCGACCATGGCGTGGGGCGCGGAGAGAAGGCTGGGCGAATGGAGGTGTCGGGGGTTGGTAGCGACGTTGAGCTCGTCCGAGCCAGGTGGGCGGCGAATGGGGAAGCGAGGCGACGAGCAGCTGCGTGGCGCGTTCTTGATGCTGCCGTTGAGCACCTTGGCTGCTGCTGGCGAGCCAAGCAGCTGGCTGGAAGCGATGGCGGGCTGGGCGGCCGGTGGGCTGGCTGGTGGGCTGCGGTAAGTCTTCTTCCTTCTTTTATTTTCTGTTTTTTATATTATTCCGTAACTTTGTTGAATTTCTAAAAATACCTAAGCAACTTCAAAATTCACCAAACACCTGGTCCTTAGTTGGAATATTTCCAACATGGAACATTTAGTTTGGAATATTTGAGCATTTGAAATATTTTATAAATTTTAAATGCCCAAATTCAAATACTTATGATTTAATTCAAAGACCTTAAGATGACCTAGGAAATTGTGCATCACTTTTGGCGGAGGTTACGAACCAAGACAAAATGATGGACATTTTAGAAGGGCATTTGATTCATTGAAAATGTTTTAGTAAACCCTAGTTGGTTTCGGAGGGGCTGGGTGTTACTGTCATCCCCATTTGAGGTTTCTGTTAAATGAAATAGACATGATGCAACACTCTAATGCATGAAATAGCTAGGGTGTGACAACTCACCCCCACTCAAAAGAATCTCGTCCCGAGATTTAGGTTCCTCCGGAAAGAAGGCGGGATATTCGAGTCGAAGGCGATCCTCCGTTCGAAGTAGCTTCCTTCTCGAATGGTGCGACCATTGAACCTTGAAAACTTGATATTATGCCGTTGAGTGATGCGCTCGGCTTGATCGAGATCTGAGCGGGGTATTCTCGATATGTGAGATTATCTTGAAAATCAAGCATTTCGTGGTCCACTCCACGGATAGGATCCGAAAAGCAGCGCTGAGTTGAAAGCGTGGAAGACATCGTGGACTTTGGAGAGATCACGGTAGTTCAATTGGTAGGCAACTTCTCCTCATTTGGCAAGAATCGAAAGGGTCCAATGTAGCGGGGAGCCAATTTGCCTTTGATACAAGCGATGGGTTCCCTTGGAGGAGTAACCAAGGTAAGCCTTCTCGTCAACCTCGTAAGTCATAGCCTTATGTTTTCGGTCATATTGACTCTTTTGGCGAGATTGGGCTGTTTTCAACTTCTCACGAGCGATCGAACTTGCTCTTCGCTTCGGGATCATATCCGGGCCAAAGAATTATCTTTCCCGGTTTCGACCAGTTAAGAGGCGTTCGACACCTTCGTCCATAGAGAACTTTAAAAGGTGCTTTGCCCAAGCTAGATTGATAGCTGTTGTTATAAGCAAATTCGGCAAATGGAAATCATTTCTCCCAATCCATTCCGAATGAGATAACAGAAGCTCGAAGCATGTCTTCTAGGATTTGGTTGACACATTCTACTTGACCACTTGATTGAGGGTGAAAGGCAGTGCTAAAGGAAAGATGGGTTCCCATAGCGTTTTGGAAACTTTCCCAAAATCGAGAGGTAAAGACTCCTCGATCGAGTTAATTTCGATGGAACACCATGGAGAGACACTATTAGGAGATGTACAAGTATGCTAGCTGACTAGCTGTTATACTCTCATGAGCAGGCAAGAAATGAGCTACTTTGGAGGCGATCGATAGCAGCGAAGATAGCATTATTCCCTCTCTTGGTCTGGGAAAACCGGTGATGAAATCCATACCAATTTTATCCCATTTCCGTTCAGGAATAGCTAAGGGTTGAAGGGTGCCAGCAGGCCGTTGATGCTCTGCTTTTACACGACGACAGATGTCGCAATTAGCAATTTACTGAGCAATTTCTCTCTTCATCCTAGTCCACCAGAACCTCTGGCGTAGGTCCTGATACATCTTAGTGCTACCGGGATGAATGGTGAGAGGAGATTCATGAGCTTCCTTAAGGATCAATCGCCGCAGGTTTCGCACTTTGGGAACCACTAGGCGGTTCCCGAAGTATATGACTCCTTGATCATCAACGGAGAAACAATCCGCAACTCCTTTCTTGATGTTTCTTTTGATGCGGGAAATTCCCGGATCTATCTTCTGGGCTTTGATGATCTGATCCGTAAGGGTAGGTTTCGCCTCCAAGGTGGAAAGAAATCCTTGAGGAACAATATGAAGGTTAAGCTTCCGAAATTCCTCGTGGAGAAGTGGTTGACTTTGTTGCAACATCAGATTGTTGCAATAAGATTTACGACTTAGCGCATCAGCCATAACATTGGCTTTTCCTGGGGTATAAGTTATTCCTAAGTCAAAATCTGTGATCAACTTGACCCAACGTCTTTGCCTGAGATTCAAATTTGGTTGGGTGAATATGTACTTCAAACTTTGGTGATCGGTGTAGATTTCGCAACGATTACCGAGGAGGTAATGTCGCCAGGTTTTGAGTGCATAGATTACAGCTGCAAGCTCTAGATCATGAGTAGGGTAGTTTTCCTCATGTGGGTGTAATTGCCGTGAAGCATAAGCAATTACGTGTCGATCTTGCATGAGAATACAGCCTAGTCCTTGTCGCGAGGCGTCGCAATAGATAACAAAGTCCTTGGAGAAATCTGGTGGTACGATGCGGGAGGCGAAGTTAAACGTCTTTTCGGTTCACGGAAGCTGTGCTCACATTGTGGAGTCCTCGAACTTTTTATCTTTCTTGAGGAGTTCGGTTAGAGGTTTAGCAACTTTGGAGAAGTTCTCGACAAAGCAGCGACAATAGCTTCGCTAAGCCAAGAAACTCGAACTTGCTTGACCGATTCGGTGGAGTCAATTAGGGCGGCTTGAACTTCGCTTCGGGGTTGACAACAATACCCTTACCGAAATTACATGTCCTAGATAGGTCATACGGCAGCCAAAATTCGCATTTAGAAAACTTGGCATAAAGCGATGCTCTCGAAGTTTCATCAACACTAGCCTTAGATGCTCGGCATGTTCTTCCTCGTTCTTGGAATAGATGAGTATGTCATCGAGGTAAACCCTGACAATTTATCCAAATACTCCATGAAAATTGAGTTCATTAACCGGGAGAAAGTGGCTGGGCGTTCGTTAAACCGAAGGACATGACGGTGTACTCGTATTGGCGTAACGAGTAACAAAGGCCGTTTTAGGGAATGTCCCGTTCGGATTTTGATTTGATGGTAGCCTAACCTCAAATCCATCTTAGAAAGGCGAGGATCCCGAGCTGATCATACGGATCGTTGATCTGAGGGAGCGGATACTTGTTCTTAATTGTGACCAAGTTGATGGGTCGATAATCAACAACCATCCGGTCTGTACCATCCTTCTTCTTGACGAAGAGGACGGGGCAAGCCCATGGAGATGAACTAGGACGGATGAAACCCTTTTTCAAGGATTCATCGAGTTGTTTCTTTAGTTCGGCTAGTTCTAGGGGTGCCATCTTATAGGGTCTTCTAGAAATTGGGACAGTTCCTGGAATGAGATCTATCACGAACTCAACATCTCTGTCAGGAGGGACACCTGGCAATTCTTCTGGAAAGACATCCGGAAAGCCACGGACTACCGGAACGTCTTCGAGGTCTGGCAATGGACTGGTATTAAGAGAATATAGCTGTCGCTTGGATATTCGGTTCAAGGCATTGACTATCTTTCCCGAAGGGTGCGTGAGTTGAACAGTTCTAGAGAAGAAATCAATCTTGGCATGATGGGCTGACATCCAGTCCATACCCAAGATGATATTAATATCCGAATATTTGAGAGCTATTAATGATGCAAGGAAAACAAGTCAATCGACCTGAATTTTATTCCATGGCTTACTCTAGAGGTTTGCCATCTAGAACCGGAGTAGAAATTTCCATGGTGGAAGGCATGTCACGAGAATGCGGTGTTATGCAAGCGAGCATAGTTTTGGATATGAATGAATGAGATGCTCCAGTATCAAAAAAAGATGTCTTGGGTGGCAATTAACAAGGCGTCTGAAGAACGGCGTTGGGATCCTCTTGGGCCTCTTCATTTGAGACACAATTAACATGGCCACGTGCGGTGGTGGCGGCAGCATAGAACACCTTCCTGCTGGCTTGCCACGGCCAACAGCTTTACCAGTCTAGTTGGGGTTGGTCTGAGGACAATCGAGCATGTAGTGGCCTGATTCCCCACACTTGAAGCATGTCACGGGGCTGGTGCGTGGAGGAGCATTGTTGGTTGGCCCACCATAGGGCTTAGCTGGTGCATCTTCTTGAAGCTGGACGGGCGCTGATAGGATGGCCTCGGTGTGAATCTGGGTGGCGAGGAAGTGTTGGCACCCATACCGGCGCTTGTGGTCCAGCACGGATGCGAACCCATTTCACGACCATGCTTGCGTGTTGCTTGAAATCGGTCGACCCGTCTCGGCACTGATGGCTTTGTTCTAAGTTTACGAAAGAGGTGCACTCATGCGATCGGACATCTCGGCGATGTTGGGGCTAAGTCCCTGCGGAACCTTGCACATTTCTTGGCGTCGATGGAGACCTCTTGATTGCATAGCGTCGAGGTTACCAAACTCCCTGCTGTAAGCGTCCACAGAGAGACGACCTTGGGTGAAATTGCAGAACTCCTCACGTTTACGATGCATGAGACCCTCCGGAATGTGATGTTCACGGAAAGCCTCGCTGAATTCTGCCCAAGTAGTGACATGGCCAACTGGGCGCATAGCCGCCATATAGTTCTCCCACCAGAGACTGGTGGGGCCTTCAAGATGATATGCAGCAAAGGTGACCTTATCAGCCTCAGCTACAAGTGCAGAATGCAGCTTGTGAGTAATCTTCTTGAAGCAGGTCATCGGCGTCGAGAGGCTCGGCGGAGTGGTGGAAGGTAGGTGGGTGTAGCTTGATGAAGTCAGCGGCGACACCAAGTTATTTCTCGATGATGTGCTGTGTTACATTCGATGCGCTCCAACAAGCGGTTGGTCTCCGTTTGTTTCTCTCGGCCTCCGGCATAACCCGGCGGAGAAGGAGGGTGAGGCAGGTTAAACTTCTCCAACTCTGCTGCCTTGGCCTGCTCTGGCGGGCGCAGGGTTGTTCGCAGTGTTAACCATCCTAGGAAAACAAGACAAGGGTTTAGTCCAGGATGATAAGATTCTGACATAGAAATGTAGAATGTAATGGATAACTCGGATTGCAAGATGATCATCCGTATGACATGGTAGATACAGAAACTGCTTCTTTATTCCAACGTCATACACACCATACAAGGTTTAGTACAAGACCAAACGAAGTACTAATACGGTGAAAGGAAGATTACATCTCATCGGAGGCATACCAAGCTCCTATACATTATTTTTCTTACACCTCCGGAATTGATACACACTAAGTCATATTCCACAAGTCACGCAGGACGGTGGAGGTACAACTATTACAATACTAGTGGAACTACTACTAACTCAGACGTCTCCGTAGTAGTTCTCATAGAAGTCTCCTCCATAACCTAGAAGTTCAACGTGAGCGTCCGGAAACAGACGGTCCTGAGGAGCCTGTAGACCATAAGGGCAAGGGTGAGGTCTTGGACCAACAAATGGTGGCCTGCGGGGACCACGAGGTGGGGTGATTCCCCCCACATCACGCCAATCCATCATGTCTGGCAGAGCAGATCTAACAGGGTATAGGTCTCTCATATCCATATATCCAGCTTGCACAGCTGGTGCAAACCGAGTCAAAGTGGCCCAGTGATCGGCACGGGCGTTGAAAAGCTCCATTCTCAAGGCCCGACTCTCTCGGTCCTTGTCCTCGAGCAACTTGGTAGTGGTGCGGGTTAGTGAGTCCTCCTGACTGGAATCAGCATAGATAGCCCGGAGATACCCATGCGCTCCAGGAAGTGAACCCGGCATATACTAGAAGTCGGTGTTGCGAAGCAGGCCAGTCCTGACTCCTATGATGGTCATCATAGAATAAGCAGCATCTTGCACTGCCATATCAATAGTTACACCAAGCCCATAGGAACAGTGAAGGGCCTCGGTGGAACCAGGATAAGAGGGAAATATCTGACGGTGCGAGAGATACGGCTTTGATTAAAGTCTCGGAACTGCTCTTCGATCGACGGTATTCGGGATACCAGCGGTAACCGTCTCGATCATACCGGACTAACATAGCCGTATGACTGGTCACTCAATGCTTCGTCGGAGCGAACCACTTGGTTTTGATCGCGAGTGGCCATCTGGAAGCATAACCACAATGCAAAGACATTAGAATTTCTAGTAGAATTTGGACAGCATAACGGCTGTAAATGCTCAAAAAGGATTTGAGACATTTTACAAAGAATTGCATAGACACTCAACAATATCATATCAAGGTTCTGGGTCCAACTTAGTAACATAACAGGATAGTAGAACTGAACTAGGCTTGTAATCATCAAACCTATAAGGTACTCTTGATTAGTAACACGTGAACACGATAGAGAAGAGATCCTAATCCTTAACCCCGGTGGAAGAATGGGTGACTCGGATCGAGAATGCCATGAGGTAAAGGAGTAAAAAGAGCCTTCTGAACCATCCCACAATCAATTCCCCTACATATAACTAAAGCATTTCTAGACTCAACATCGACCGGTTTGGCTTGGAGAACCTCTGAGGATCCGGCTCCGGCTCGATGCCAGCGCTGTCGGGACCCGACTCAATGTCACATCGATCTAGCCTATAACACCTCATATCACTTTGCGGCCTCACGCACGGTATCCCCACAGTGTCGCCTTACCTTTGCAGGGACCGTTTAGCCTTTTGGCACACGTATATGAGAGTGTCGCTAGCATCCATATGAAAAGGAGCCGGGCTGACATGGCTGATCGTAAACCCAAAGTGGCCGCAGACTTACGAGGATAGGCATCCATGACCCAGCATCGAGCGTGTCGGTCATCAGACAAGTAAGTTCGGGCTGTAGCTTTGGGCTAGCGAGGACTCCGATAAACCGGGCTGTGGCGGGCTAACAGGACTCCGGTACTCAATGCGTGACATTTCCCCTAAGGGACAGACACAGGAACGAAGAAGGACACATGTGAAAGTGCAACTAATCCCCGGGTGGTTTTGGTAATTAATAACAACATATATATCATTGAACTAATGGTTACTTGAGAATCATTTCAGAAAGTTCAGTGATATGGGTATGGCAAGGACTGGAGAGGTGGACCCCTCAAGATGCTAAGGCAAGCATTGGCAAAAGCTCAAGACTCCATTTTTGGTTTAGTGATCCAAGATCACATTGAGTCCATAGGAAAGCCAATACTATTAAAAGGGGATGAGGTTATGATAATGATCTGGTTGCTCAAAGTGCTTAGTGATACATCTCCTAAACTATCAGCAACTCTCACTGCCATATATACTCATAAGTAATCTCGGTCCCACGATTTTCCAAACTCAGTCACACCGAGATGAACCACCTCAGCCATAAAGCCAAACCCTAGAAATTTGGATTTTCCGATTCGAACTCGGTCTCACGAAACTTGAGTTGCCAAGCTTACGTAACCTTCATCATCAAATCGGTGTCACCGAGATGATGAACTTCAGTCCCACCGAGATTGGCAAGCTCTTGTCTTTGCACGAATCGGATTAACAGAGATTGTATTTTCGGTCCCAGAAAATCCCAACGTTCACATGATTTGAACTTTCGGTCTCACCGAGTTGTCAACCGGTCCCACCGAGATTGGTCAAATGTGTGTAGCGGTTGGATTTTGTGTGGAGGCTATAAATACCCTCCACCCCTCTTCATTCATGGAGAGAGCCATCGAAAGAACTACCACTCCTACCTTACATTTCGAGAAGAGAACTACCTACCCTTGTGTTGAGATCAAGTTGCTCCACTCCCACCATATGAAGCTTGATCTCTAGCCTTCCCAAGTTGCTTTCCACTCAATCCTTTCTTCCACCACAGCCAAATCAGTGAGGAGAGTTGAGTGTTGGGGAGATTATCATTTGAAGCACAAGAGCAAGGAGTTCATCATCATCAACACCATCTATTACCTTTTGGAGGTGGTGCCTCCTAGATTAGTTAGGTGTCGCTTGGGAGCCTCCGTCGAGATGTGGAGTTGAACCAAGAAGTTTGTAAGGGCAAGGAGATCGCCTACTTCGTGAAGATCTACCCCGTAAGGCTAGCCCTCCGTGGGCGTGAGCCATGATGGCATAGACAAGGTTGCTTCTTCGTGGACCCTTAGTGGGTGGAGCCCTCCGTGGACTCTCGCAGCCTTTACCCTCCGTGGGTTGAAGTCTCCATCAGCGTGGAAATGCGATAGCACCACCTATCGGAACCACGAGAAAAATCACCGCGTCTCCAAAATTGCGTTTGCTCTTCTCCACCTCTCTTTACTACATGTGCAATTTACTTTCCGCTGCCTATACTCTAGAATTGCATGTGTAGGGTGATGCTTGACTTGATCATAACCGTGAATCTGCCAAAAACTTGTCTTTGTCAAAAGGCATAATTTTATATTGTCAAGTAGTCTAATCACCCCCTCTAGACATACTTTCGATCCTACAAGTGGTATCGAGCTTTGGTCTCCATTGTATTGGTTTCCATTGCATTGGACTCCATAAGCTTGGTTTCACAACCTAGGAGAGTATGGCGTCTAGTGAGGGTAATTTTAAGTAGAGGTCCTTACTTTGATGGTACAAATTTTACTAGTTGGAAGCATAAAATGAAAATGCATATTCTTGGCCATAACCCAGCCGCATGGGGCATTATTTGTGTTGGTATGCAAGGTGAATTCTTGAGGAAGGAAAAGTTCCGGATCATGAAGCTACTAGCGGAAGAATTGCGGATGTTGCAAAACAATGCTCAAGCTTGTGACATTCTCTTCAATGCCTTGTGTCGAGGAGTTCAACAAAATCAGCCGTCTTGAGAATGCAAAAGAGATTTGGGATACTTTGGTGAAATGCGAAGGTACCGACTCCGTGAAGGAATCGAAGCTAGATGTTCTTCAAGGTCAACTTGACAAGTTCAAGATGAAGGAAGGTGAAGGAGTCGCTGAAATGTACTCTAGGCTTGCTCTCATCACAAATGAGATTGCCGGCTTAGGAAGCGAAGAAATGACCGACCGATTCATCATCAAGAAGATTCTCAGAGCTTTGGATGGAAAGTATGACACCGTGTGCACTTTGATCCAAATGATGCCAAACTACAAGAATCTCAAGCCAACCAAGTCATTGGAAGAATTGTTGCTCATGAAATGACACTTAAGGATAAGGAAGAGCTTCACAACAAGTCAAGTGGTGCTTACAAAGCTACAAGTGATGCTCCCACAACCTCAAGTGACAAGTTAGTTTCCAATGAAGAGATAAGCCTAATGGTGAAGAACTTCAACAAATTCTACAAGAGTAGAAGCAAAGAGAAGCTCAAAGTCTAGATCATATGATGAAAAGAGATCTTCTAGTCGTGATCGAAACTGCTACAATTGTGGAAGACCGGACATTACTCAAATGAGTGTTTGGCTCCCCACAAGAGAAGAAGAATCTCCAAGAAGAAGAAGCTCAAGAGATGAGTCACCTCGGAAGAGAGAAGGAGTAGAGATGATCGTTATGAGCGAAGACCCTCTCGGAGAAGCAAGGATTCGAGAGGAAAGACAAGTCATCAAGGAGCTACACAAGAAGGAAACATCAAGCTCATGTAGGTGAATGGGTCTCGGCTCCGACTCAGACAATCAATCCGAAAGAAGCTATCACTCCAACTCCGACTACATCAAGATGAAGGTGTTGCGGTCTTGCTCTCGTGTCCTCCAACTCCAACTCCTATGACTTATTTGATTCACCAAATGAGGGAATTGGAAGATGCTTCATGGCTAAAGGCCCCAAGGTATCACACCCTGAATTCATTGACTTTGATAGTGATGAGGATGACTTGCTAGGTGAAGATGAGTTCATACATGATAAATCTAGTGAGCCTAGTAATGATGAACATGCTAGTAGTCTTTATAGTCGAGAAGAGTCGAATGACAATGCTATGAAGGAGATTGAGCGTCTAACTAAAGAACTAAACACTCTTAAGTTAGCTCATGAAACAACTCAAGAAGATCATAGAGAGCTCCTAAGATCTCATGAGAAGCTACGCTTCGAGAAGCTCACTCTAGAGCAAGACCATGAGTTCCTAAAAGCAATCAATGAAGATCTTCGAAAGAAGAGTTCTTCATATCTTGCCAAACGACTTCTCTTGTCTAATTTCTTGCCACCTATTAAAACTAAGCATGACAAGCATAAGAAAATTCTTTCTCTAGTAGTAACAATAACCATGCTAAATCAAATATTGTTGCTTCTAGTAGTTCTCTTGATTCCACTAACAATGTTTCAAGCCAAGTTACACTTGAGCAAGAAAATAGTTTATTGAAAGGGATTATAGAAAGGTGTCTACAAGAGCCTTGCGGAAGCAAGAACTTTGAGAAATTGTTACTTAAGCAAGGAAGGCACCGGAAGAATCAAGGAATTGGTTTTGAGCGAAAGTTCAACGCCGAGGGTGTTGAATGGGAAGAAGGCTAATATCCTACTCCACAGTTTGTTTCTCAAAAGGAGAAGTATGATCCTACCTCTTCCAATGTGGAACAAGCACAAGATGACCTTCCACCACAAGACCACAAGCTAAAAGGCAAGGACAAGCTTCAAGAGGAGATTGATGCATTTGTTGAAGCACCTCAAGCCATGGTCAAGTGGGTTCCCAAGGAAACATCAAGTTCTACTTCGTCAAGCTCAACTACAACCCCAAGGATTCCCATCAAGATGATGTGGATCCCGAAGAAGAAGAACTAGAGAGTTCTTGAGGGTGACTCCGCCAACATACTTCACTCACATTCATTTTGGCAAAACTTGTGCAACCAACTTCCACATTGTGCACTAGTTCATTGAGTCACAAACCCTCTTGTTGGTAAGTCAAGGGACAAGGTAATCATTGCTTTCATGGACATCATCTATTTTGAACTTCAATCTATGTCCATGGATATCCTTGTTTGTTCCTTGTGGGACTAACCCATGTAGGTATTGAAAGTGCCCGAATCCAAAGGATTGCTCCCAACTCTTGATGATCTTCATCAACATTGAGCATCCACATCTTCAACATCTACATGAAGTCTTCTCGACAACCCAAGGTTAGTTTGACCCTTTAAAGGGGTTCTCACATCTAGGGGGAGCTTTGCTCTAAAGAATTGAGTTAAAGCATCTTCAAATGATGTGAACACATTAATGCTTTATGTAAAAGTGGTAACCCCACTTGTGCTTAAACGATGAGTATGACATATGATCAAATGTTCTCATTTGACTCCTAAGTCAATATACTCATATAAAGATGACCTAGTCATCGACAAATTGTGTGATAGTAGCTAGAGTTTTTGATGGTGCATGTTTGACACATATTTCATTTGCTATCTTATTGTGTGAGCATGTTGGATGCATGATTTTATCCATTCGAGGACATCCATTTGTTGTTTTGGTCGTTTTGATTTTTCTTACCAAATGGATGGACAAGAATGCCTAAATACCTCCCTAGCTATCTATGCTTTCTTGTCTCAAATTCTATTCATGCTTACATCACAAACTTTGAACAAGTCATTTTCGGACCCTCAGTGAGGAGCACTCGAGCCACCGATCCGTTAAAGGCTAACTTCCAAAACCTTCTAAGTGATTTGGTCGGACCAACCCACTCAAACTCGGTCGAACCGAAAGCATTTAGACTGATCTAGGTTTTCACCTCGGTGAAACCGAGTTGTGATTTTCAGCGTGACGAAGTGCATAACGCCTGCGAGTTATCCATCTTAGTGCCACCGAGTTTTACAACTCGGTCCCACCGGCAACAAGGGTATATATACTCAGAGGGTCGCGCGTTGATTTCTCCTTCAAACGCTAGCCCCACCCTTCTTTGCCGTCGCCTGGTCTCGGATCGTCTCCGTAAATGCGTCCGTGCGCCCTCGCCGCGCGGTCTCCGTCGCCGTCAGCGGACATCTTCTCCGCCCGTTGCCGCCGTGAAAACTCCACCAAGTTAGGGTGAGTTTCGATCCCACTCGTGCTCCCATCTCCGATTCAATGCACGTTTGGTTTGCCTAGTATCTTGCCACGTTTGAAATCTTCCTGAACACTAGATTAGTTCGTTTGGACTAGATTCGAGTAAAAGTTTTAGGGTTAAGTTTCCGCCGAACACATCTCGGTGAGACCGATTTTACATTTTCAGTATGACCGATTTGGCCTATGGCCATTGCACTGCACCTTTCGGTCCAACCGAGTTGTGCAAATCGGTGTGACCGAAATGAGGATTCTGCGAAACCCTAGTGTTTTCGGCAGGACCGAGACCCACTTCGGTCCAACCGAAAGTGGTGTGAAGGCTTCTGTTTGAACACTTCGGATTCACCGAATTTTAAACTCGGTCTGACCGAAATGTCTTCTGTGAAAACCTAATACTAGAATTTGAACTCATTTGTTTGCAAAAACTTCTGCAGTTTGTGATAACTCTTCTACTCTGCCTACACCTTATCTATTCATAGGTTGTCAGCCATGTCAGATGCCAGTGACAGCCAGAACAGGTCAGAGTCACCTATTGTAGATATTCCAGAGGCAAGCACTAGTCCTGAGTCCAGCAGCTCATCAGATGATGGTGAGAGGAGTACACCAAGTGGTTTGCCTCCTGCAGCCACCAGAGCCAGAAAGAAGAAGAACTCAGATGATGAAGATTCTGATTTCGTTGTTGAGGAAGAGGTCACCTCAAAGCCCAAGAGGAAAGTTGTTGCCAAAGAGCCACAAGGGCAGCAAACTAAGAAGGGCACCAGAAAAGTCAAGCAGTCAACTGTTGCCAAGAAGCTGAATTTGGAAGAGGCAACAGCAAGCAAGGTGAAGAAAACTTCCAAGAGGAAGAGATTAGTGCATGATGATGCAGCAGCAGAAGATGAGGATGGGGAAGCACCCGAGACTCCTCAGAAGCCTAAGCTCATGGGTGATGCCATCAGGGCTGGAGCCACTTCAAAGCCCAAGCAATCTGCTCTAGTCAAGGCAGCTCCAGCAAAGCCTGCTGCCAAGCCCAAGAAGACAATCAGGAACATTCCAGCATCTGAGAAGAACAAAGATGATGTGCCACCAGCTGTGTCAGATGATGAAGCACCGATCTTCTTTGAAACTTGACGAAACTGCCACTTCACAATGATGCTCATCCTCAAGCTGAGAACATGAAGGAAAGGAAAGATAGAGGTCTCGGGCTATGGAGACAAGCTGATCCATATGCCGTGAGGAGAAGAACTTTGTTGATCCCAGATTTCATACCGAGAGCAGCAGGACTTCTATGAGACTGTCTTCGATGGACAAGAAGGCCATAGTGGCGGACACAAGATATGTTGATTGGAACTACATTGTGATGAAAAGCACAGAGACTTCTTTCCACATGTGCATGAAAGCTTCACTTGCATGTGGTGTTGCAGACTTTGTGGGTCAAGTGACAAATTGGAATGATGAGATGATTATGCAATTCTATGCCACACCTCACTTCTACCGGATGGAAGGATTGTATGGATGGTGAAGGCCAAAGATTCTCTTCAACTGTTGAAGAATGGGTAGAACTTCTGAATGCTCGATGCAAAGAGAGGATGACATTGATGTCTATGGTATTCCCAAGAAGAATCATGAATCCATGAAGAACATGTACAAAGAGGTTCGGCTAAGGATTTGGGAATCTGAAGCTCGGCTCGGTGTACTATCTCGAGGCAGGTCTACCTACCACCAACACTATTACGAGGCATACCTTGATGCCCAAGTGCAGAGATCATCGCATGATCGGAGGATACTCTATCAACATGCTGCATATACTTGATGAGAGAGCACCTTTCAAGGTGATGGACTTGATAGTTGAGACCATCAAGAGGACTGCAGTGACGAGAAAAGTCATGTGGATTTGCCCGCATATTCAGATGCTTATCAATGCCAAGTTTGGCACGAGCACATACTTGTTGGATAGAGCACACTTACCACTTTGCAGCCTGAGTATGAGGATAATGTTGTTGTGATGGATGAGGAGGATCAACATCGGTTGAAGGTCAAGCAAAGATTGAAGCTGCCAAGAAAGCCAAAGTGACAAGGAAGCAGCAGCAGCAGCTAAACCAAAGAGTGTTGGAGAGCAGCTCCTTGAAGCTACCCAGAGGATTGAATAACGCTGGCCAGCATTATGCAGTCTCGGAGAGCCTAGAGAGGATTGTTGAAGACAAGATCCATGCTCTGGATGTGAAGTCGATCAAGTGCAAGTAACTGTCAACAAGCTTGAGGCGGACATTGAGGAAGCAAAGAGGAGAAGGAAGAACTTATCGTGAGATGCAGGATGACTTAGTCGGGATGCTTATCAGCAGATGCTCCGGTTCCTCACAGGGACCCGATCATTGCTATTCGATGGATGACACCAGGACTACAGGTTCAGCACCTCCCATAGCTCCATCGGTTGCTCCAGCTCTAGCTCCAAAGACCACTCCTCCAAAGATAGACATCATCTGAAGTCTTCGCAGATCTGCCATATCAACTCCAACATCAACCTGCACGGGAGCCGCCAGTGAGTCCCTAGTGGCGCTTAGCTCTATGCCTTTTCGAACTTTTTGGTAACTTGTTGCCAAAGGGGGAGAAATTGTATAGATCATAGGACTTCGAGAGAGAGAGTGCTTTTGTCTTTGCGCTTTTGCTCTTTCATTCTTTTGCGGTTTCTTTGAGATACTTTTGATTTTCGAGACATTCCGTGTGTTTGATACTACATTTGATCCTATCTTAATGAGTGCTTGGTCGTACTATGCTTTAATGTGTGCTTAATGCTTATCATATGCTATTCATATCTTGTATGACCATTTACTCATGTCTTGGTGATTGGGTGCATGTTGTTCATTCTTATCATTTTGTGCGCTCCACCAAGATGTATGTGACATGGAAGAGTGACCCATGATCCTAATCGATTGTGCATTTGCATTCAAGCATAAATCTTAAATAATGCACAAATTTAGGGGAGCTCTTGCTTATCACATACTTCTCAAAGCGACGATATTATTCATTGATTATATCCTTTGTCGAAGCTTTGATCTATATGTTGTCATCAATTACCAAAGGGGAGATTGAAAGTGCAACTAATCCCGGGTGGTTTTGGTAATTAATAACAACATATATATCATTGAACTAATAGTTACTTGAGAATCATTTCAGAAAGTTCGATGATATGGGTATGGCAAGGACTCTGGAGAGGTGGACCCTCAAGATGCTAAGGCAAGCATTGGCAAAAGCTCAAGACTCCATTTTGGTTTAGTGATCCAAGATCACATTGAGTCCATAGGAAAGCCAATACTATTAAAGGGGATGAGGTTATGATAATGATCTGGTTGCTCAAAGTGCTTAGTGATACATCTCCTAAACTATCGGCAACTCTCACTTTGCCATATACACTCATAAGTAATCTTGGTCCCACCGATTTTCCAAACTTAGTCACACCGAGATGAACCACCTCAGCCATAAAGCCAAACCCTAGAAATTTGGATTTTCCGATTCGAACTCGGTCTCACGAAACTTGAGTTGCCAAGCTTCAGAACATACATCATCAAATCGGTGTCACCGAGATGATGAAGTCGGTCCCACCGAGATTGGCAAGCTTTTGTCTTTACGAATCGGACTAACCGAGATTGTATTTTCGGTCCCACGAAAATCCCAACGTTCACATGATTTGAACATTCGGTCTCACCGAGTTGTCAACTTCGGTCCCACCGAGATTGGTCAAATGTGTGTAGCAGTTGGATTTTGTGTGGAGGCTATAAATACCCTCCACCCCTCTTCATTAGTGGAGAGAGCCATCGAAAAGAACTACCTACCTTACATTTAGAAGAGAACTACCTACCCTTGTGTTGAGATCAAGTTGCTCCACTCCCACCATATGAAGCTTGATCTCTAGCCTTCCCAAGTTGCTTTCCACTCAATCCTTTCTTCCACCACAGCCAAATCAGTGAGGAGAGTTGAGTGTTGGGGAGATTATCATTTGAAGCACAAGAGCAAGGAGTTCATCATCATCAACACCATCTATTACCTTTTGGAGGGTGGTGCCTCCTAGATTGGTTAGGTGTCGCTTGGGAGCCTCCGTCGAGATGTGGAGTTGAACCAAGAAGTTTGTAAGGGCAAGGAGATCGCCTACTTCGTGAAGATCTACCCCGAGTAAGGCTAGCCCTCCGTGGGCGTGAGCCATGATGGCATAGACAAGGTTGCTTCTTCGTGGACCCTTAGTGGGTGGAGCCCTCCGTGGACTCTCGCAGCGTTACCCTCCGTGGGTTGAAGTCTCCATCAGCGTGGAAATGCGATAGCACCACCTATCGGAACCACGAGAAAAATCACCGCGTCTCCAAAATTGCGTTTGCTCTTCTCCACCTCTCTTTACTACATGTGCAATTTACTTTCCGCTGCCTATACTCTAGAATTGCATGTGTAGGGTGATGCTTGACTTGATCATAACCGTGAATCTGCCAAAAACTTGTCTTTGTCAAAAGGCATAATTTTTATATTGTCAAGTAGTCTAATCACCCCCCCTCCAGACATACTTTCGATCCTACAACATGCCGGCCAGCCTAAGTGTTCCGGAGCAGTAGCAAGCTACCATGACTCAGTGGAGACACTAGGAGACATTTCCCGGTAAGAGAGGCTACTAAAGATAAACAACTAGATAGTCAGATCCCACACATACCAAGCATTTCAATCATACACACAATATGCCCGATATGTGCAAATACAACAAGGCATCACAACATGACTCTACGACACAAGTACTTTATTTAAAGGCTTAGAGAGCCATACATAGCATACACACAAGTACGGGTCACACGACCCACATTCAAGTCAAACAAGCATACAAGCCAACAGCGGAAGTGCTTTGTCTGAGTACAGACAACTAGTAAAATAAAAGAGGCTTGGGTAAGCCTAGCTATACTACATGGTCCTTCACTTGCTCAGGATCACCACCTGGGCCTTAGTCTACTCATCGATGTCAACATCTACGAAGAACCCGTCGGAAGGGTTTGTGGCATCTTCTGAAAAATGTAAATTAAAGCAACATGAGTACAAAGGTACTTAGCAAGATTTACATCAGATCCTACATACATGCATATTATCAAGAAGGGCTGGTGGGGTTATTGCAGCAAGCCAGCTTTGACTCGTGGCTAAGCTATCCTACGAGACTCCAACTTGAAATAGTTTTGCGCACTCGAGTCCACTACTCACCACTTCAATACACTACTGATCGAGGATCCACCTCCGTCTTTCTACGGAAGAGCCATCCTCGACACTCATGCTTATCGTGAGGCTTTTAGTAGTTTCCATTTACTTGTCTATGAACTGTGTAGGCAACCAAGTAGTCCTTTACCGCGGACGTGGCTATTCGAATAGATGATGTTAACCCTGCAGGGGTGTACTTCTTCATACACGCTCTCACCACTTACCACCGTTTACATGACATGTACTCGGCAACCTTCAAGCGGAAGCCCAACGTGGGTGTCGGCCACGACCTACCTAGACACCTAAGTCTCTAGTCCAGGTTTATCGCCTATTTGGGTTCCATCCATGAGGAGATCCGGCCGAAGTTTCGCTCACGGCCCCAAACGATGTGAACAGGGTTCCCGAGATACCAAACGGGCATCCGGTACACCCGGCCACGTACCTACCGCATCACAGCCCACCCCTACGGTCAGCGCTGTCCACGGCCTCCAGTAGGCTACAAACACCACAAACTACTTGCAACTCCTCGACAGAAGACTAGGGTGAATAAGAAGCCGAGAGGGTCCATTGGTTTCAGGCCCAATGCATGGTAGTAGCTGAATCTTAAATCACACATACAGATCTCGATTGCTTAGGGCGGCCTCAATGAAACAACCCACCATGTACTCCTACATGGCCTCTCATCGATACCTTTACCAAATCGTGTTCAACACCTTACTCTCAAGCCGACACAATCATTTCACTCTAGCCCATCACGGATGAACCAGACTTGACACGACTCTAAGCATAGCAGGCATAGCAAGGTAGGAACAACACAATCATATGGCTCAATCAACTCCTACACATGCTAGTGGGTTTCATCTGAATTCTTGTGGCAATGACAGTCATGCAGAGGAAATGGGTTCAACTACCGCAGCACACAGCAGTTTGAATCGCGTTGTCTTAATGCACGGTAAAAGAAGCGAAGCGAGAACATGGGATTTTATCGATATGATCAAATGGTTGGTTGCTTGCCTGACGGGTCGGTGCACTGGTATTGCTCTTCGTTGGGGTTATCACGGTACTCCTCGGGGGCAGAACCTGCCGCAGAGAGCACCGATACACAAACATTACCAAACGGTATGCAACAATATGATGCATGCATGAGACATGGCAAAATGAGTGTATTGGGCTAATGAAACTAAGAACAGATGGGTTTGAACTAATTTGAACCAAAGATTCAATGTTCAAACTCATAAGTTGCCATTTAAAGTGCTTTATCTTGTTTTGTGATAAACAGCAGGTTAGCTTGTTTAAACATGCATGAAACCAGTACAGATGGAAAGATTGGATTTTTCTGATCATTTTTCATATATAATTTGTTTCATTTGGAGTTACATATTAATTTCTATGATTTTTTGAAGTTTGTAGCATTTTCTGGAATTTCCTGTATAAAAGTAATTCCAGTAATTAAATTACTGCGTCAGTATTACATCAGGATGACGTCAGTGGTCAACGGGCTGGTCCAGGTCAAACTGACCAGTGGGTCCCGCATGTCAGTAGATGATTAAACTAATTGAATTAAGTTTAAACTGAACTGGGTTAATTAGCAGAGGGGCCCCACATGTCATAGACCCAGGGGGTCAACCTGGGCCCACCCATGGTCAAAGTTAGAGTCAAACACGCGTCTAGCATCAGCCGAGCCCCGGCCGGCGAAAGTGCATTTTGGCATTCCGGCGACCAAATGGACGGCAGAAGGCATCTACGTGTTGCTGAGATCGAGCCGCGGCTATTGGTGGTAGTGGTTGAGCTCGGGGTGGCCGGTGTTGGCGCCGGTGACGACTTTGGTGGCCGCCGGAGTTCGGTTGGAGACGAACTCGAGCTAGGGGGCGCAGTGAGGTTCGGGGAGTGCGCGGTTGGACTCAACGCAGCGTGGTGAGTGCGTTGGACACCGAGAGGTGGCGGAGGATGGCCGGGCACGCGTCGGCGACGAAGCTCCGCGGTGGGCGCGTCTTGATGAGCTACGTGTGCTCGCTGTGGTGCACGAGAGCGAGAATGAAAAGGAGGGGAAGTTAGCCCAGCTCACTGTGGTCTTGATGGAACGGACGGCGCGGTCGGGGACGAGCTGGTGCGGCGGCGACGGCGAAGGGGATCTCCGGCGATGGCGGTTCGGTCGAGGTTGGTGCGGCAGCTTCGGGGCACGCGAGCGCTCGGGGCTCGGCTAGCTCGAAGGAGTAGAGGACAGTGGAGCTTCCGGACACGGTGGCGCGGCGTGGAAATGACGGAGAGCACGACTACGGCGGCGGTGCAGCGACGGTGGCGTCGGCCATGGCGTGGGAGCGCGAGGGAGAGTAGCTAGGGCGAATGGAGGTGTCCAGGGGGTTCGGGGCGCGACGTGGAGCTCGTCCAGGCAAGCTGGGCGGCGAATGGGGGAAGCAGGGCGACGAGCAGCTGCGTGGCGCGCTGCGGTGCTGCCGTCGAGCACCTTGGCTGCCTGCCTGGCGAGCCAAGCAGCTCGCTGGAGCGGTGGCCGGGCTGGGCCGGCCAGGTGGGCTGGCTGGTGGGCTGCCAGGTAAGTCTTCTTCCTTCTTTTATTTTCTGTTTTCTATATGCTTCTGTAACTTTGTTGAATTTCTAAAAATACCTAGGCAACTTCAAAATTCACCAAACTGCACCTGGTCCTTAGTTGGAATATTTCCAACATGGAACATTTTAGTTTGGGAATATTTGAGCATTTGAAATATTTTATAAATTTTAAATGCCCAAATTCAAATACTTATGATTTAATTCAAAGACCTTAAGATGACCTAGGAAATTGTGCATCACTTTTGGCAGAGGTTCTGAACCAAGACAAAAATGATGGACATTTTAGAAGGGCATTTCAGATTCATTGAAAATGTTTTTAGTAAACCCTAGTTGGTTTCAGAGGGGGCTGGGGGTTCTGTCATCCCCATTTCAGGTTTCTGTTAAATGAAATAGACATGATGCAACACTCTAATGCATGAACTAGCTAGGGTGTGACACTAAGCCCCTAGTGTCCAGGTACAGGCGAAAATTTCTGACGCGGCCGATGCCAAAACGCCAGCCTCCTCGTCGGTTATGGTGAAAAACCGGGGATGTGAATCAACAAGAGCGATAAGAAAAGTTTACGCGAGGTCTTAATCTGAAAAGAATCCTTGTCACGGGTCCTGCTGCATGTCTCGCTGTGTCTCTCGTTGTGCCGTATCACTGGGCGGGTGTACACGCTGTTCATCTGTAAAGAGAGGAACTTAGCTTGAAAAGAAGTCGTGCAAAAATGTATTGAAAACAAAGTATGAATGAATGAATAAAGTTGAGCTTTTATTGGCTCTTTATTGTTCATCGCTTTAGCCCCTTGTGAAGGGGTATGCGGCTAGGGAGCCCCTAGTTTATTTATGCCGGACTCGCCTAACCGTGTCCGGGGTCTTGAACGACCTTTTAATGAGATGATGCCGCGTGGACCGGGAATTTTAAGTGTAAGAGACGCGTAGTGCGGTATTGCGTTAAAGCGGGCGAAAGCTTCATGTCCCAATAGTGCTTGATGGCTACTTTTGAATGTGGCGACATGGAAGATTAGCATTTCGCGACGGAAGTTGTCGGGTGATCTGAACACAACTTCTAGTAGTAAGGAGCCCGTGCACTTGGCGTAAGGGCCTGGCGTCACTCCTTTGAAGGAAGTGCGGCTATGGCGAATTTTAGTAGGGTCTAACCCCAACATGCGGTTTGTGTCCGGATATAGCAGGTTTAAATCACTGCCGCCATCCATTAGGACTTGTGTAAATTGTAGTCCATCGATTATAGGATCCAATATCAGAGCAGTCCATCCTACGTTTCAAATGCTTCTGGAATAATCCGGTGGTCAAGTAATTGGTTTTGACATCCAATCTCGGGATTCATTTGGGGTGGACCGTGCGACCGTGCTTTAGCGGGTGGCGCACTATTGTTCCGTGTTGTCACATGGGTGAGTTTACTGTTTTGACTTCTTGCGGAAAGTCTTTTGTCTTCGGTGCTCTCTTTGGTGGGGTCGTCATCGTCCTCGCTTGGCGTATCGAGCCCCTTATGTTCGGCATTGAGTCGGCGGACTGCTTGAAGACCCAACAATTTCGGTGGGTGTGGTTTGCGAGCTTCCGGGTCTTGTGGATTTGATGATCCGATCCAAAATTTTGTTGAGGTTGGATGGCTCATCACTGTTGTCCTTAAGAGGCAGTGTTTTGTTGTTCGGCTGCGAGCTTTTGAATCCGGCGTTGACCGCCGTGTTCTTTAGGCCATTTTCTTTATTTGGCTGATCCTTTCTCGCCGTGATTTTCCATTCCATCTCTGATCTCGGATGTACTCGGTCGCTGGTGCTGCATCTTGCCAGCCGGCTATTTTCCCTATAAAGCGGGTCATGAGGCTCGTTAGCGCAGCCATTGTTCTTGGCTTTTCCTGGCCGAGGTGTATGGTGAGCCATTCGTCTCAGACGTTATGTTTAAAAGCAGCTAAGGCTTCGGCGTCCGGACAGTCGACTATTTAGTTCTTTTTGCTGAGGAACCTGTTCCAAAATTTGCGCGCTGACTCTCTGGGTTGTTGAATTATGTGACTTAGATCGTCTGCGTCCGGAGGGCGGACATAAGTCCCCTGAAAATTTTCTCTAAACGCGTCCTCGAGCTCTTCCCAACTTCCAATGGTATTTTCTAGGAGGCTTTTGAGCCAATGCCGAGCTGGCCCTTTGATCTTGAGGGGTAGATATTTTATGGCGTGGAGATCGTCTCCTCTAGCCATGTGTATGTGTAGGATGTAATCCTCAATCCAGACTCCGGGGTCTGTTGGTCCGTCATATGCCTCTATGTTTACGGGCTTGAATCCCGCTGGGAATTCATGATCCAGCACCTCATCGGTGAAACATAGTGGGTGTCACGCCTGTATTTAGGTGTGCCGTTATCTTCGAACACTCTGCGTGTTGTGTTGCTTCCTGGGGCCCTCTTCTTTGGCCCATAAATGGACCTGACCGGGCCATCCTTTTTGCTAGGATCTTCACGTGTGTCATGTGCCGGCTTGTGTGCGGCTCCGCTTGCCGCTCTTGGCCTGTCATCTGATCGTTTATCCGGCCAGGCAGCCTCTTTGTTTTTTGGTTGTGGGGGCTCTACGGCCTCCTCGTCGAATTCGGGCAGCACCTTGCGCTTCGGGTAGCTCTTTGCTTGGTGGCTATTGTCGTATTTGCCCGCGGTCTTGAGTACTTTGCTCCACCTCATTCTGAGTATGTCTTCCTCTGTTTTGAGCTTCCGTTTCTGCTTCTTCAAGCTTCTTGCAGTGGCGAAAAGCCTTTTGTGAAGGTTCTTGTGCTCCAGTGGTGTGTCCGGCGTGAGATCGTCTGGACTGTTGTTTCCGCCGAGGACTGGTTGGTTGTCCGACTCATCCTGTTCGGATGGTTGCTTGGTTGCATGTTCATCGTCCACTGGTCTGCCCTGCTCTACGGCTGGGTCATTATGGGTGCTGTTGTTATCGAGGCGGGACTTGGGGCGGCGCTTGCGTCATCGTTTTCGTTGTTTATCGGGGGAATTATCCTTCGCCGCGTCCCGTTGTTCCTCGTTATCGCTCCCTTTTGGGGTGTGTAGGATCGTTGAAGGCAAGAGTGTCTAGAGGGGGGGGGTGATTAGACTACTCGACAAGATAAAAATTATGCCTTTTGATTTGAACAAGTTTTTAGCAAGTTCACAATGAAGATCAAGGCAAGCATCATGCATTCAAGTCGAGCAACAAGCTACACATGCAATTCTAGAGTATGAGCAGCGGAAAATAAATTGCACATATAGAAAAGGAGAGGTGGAGAAGAGCAAACGCAATTTGTAGACACGGAGATTTTTCTCGTGGTTCCGATAGGTGGTGCTATCGTCAATCCACGTTGATGGAGACTTCAACCCACGGAGGGTAGCAGCTGCGAGAGTCCACGGAGGCTCCACCCACGAAGGGTCCACGAAGAAGCAACCTTGTCTATGCCATCATGGCCTCGTCCACGGAGGACTAGCCTTACTCGGGGTAGATCTTCACGAAGTAAGCGATCTCCTTGCCCTTACAAACTTCTTGGTTCAACTCCACATCTTCTGGAGGCTCCCAAGCAACACCTAACCAATCTAGGAGGCACCACCCTCCAAAAGGTAATAGATGGTGTTGGTGATGATGAACTCCTTGCTCTTGTGCTTCAAATGATAATCTCCCCAACACTCAACTCTCCTCACTGATTTGGCTGTGGTGGAGGAAGGATTGAGTGGAAAGCAACTTGGGAAGGCTAGAAATCAAGTTTCATATGGTGGGAGTGGAGCAACTTGATCTCAACACAAGGGTAGGTAGTTTTCTTCTCGAAAATGTAAGGTAGGAGTGGTAGTTCTTTCGATGGCTCTCTCCACGAATGAAGAGGAGGTGGAGGGTATTTATAGCCTCCACAAAATCCAACGTTACACACATTTGACCAATCTCGGTCGGACCGAAGTTGACAACTCGGTGAGACCGAAAGTTCAAATCTTGTGAGCGTTGGGATTTTCGTGGGACCGAAAATACAATCTCGGTTAGTCCGATTCTTCCAAAGTCTAGGGTTTGCCATTCTCGGTGGGACCGACTTTCTCATCTCGGTGACACCGATTTGAGTCTGAAGGTTCTGAAGCTTGGCAACACCAATTTCGAATGACCGAGTTTGGAATCGGAAAATCCGAAATTCTTAGGGTTTGGCTATATGGCTGAGGTGGTTCATCTCGGTGTGGTGAGTTTATGGAATCGGTGGGACCGAGATTACTTATGGGTTTATGTTGGAATGAAAGATTGCGATAGTTTGAGAGATAAATCACTAAGCACTTTGAGCAACGGATCATCATCATAACCTCATCCCTTTTAATAGTATTGGCTTTCCTATGGACTCAATGTGATCTTGGATCACTAAACCAAAAATGGAGTCTTGAGCTTTTGCCAATCCTTTCCTTAGTATCCTAGGGGTTTGTCGCGGCCGATGGGTGGCACGGCACCTATGGGGCCGGGGCCCCTTCGTGTGTTCGGTACGGGGCGGAGGCTGCGCGGAGAGCAGATCGAGGCGATACAGCGGGATTTTACCCGGCCGGGCGCGATGGTCGCGTAAAACCCTACTGCTGCATTGTGTTGTATTGTGCTTCGAGAGCCTCGCAAGTGTTGCCGATGATTGGAACCCTCTCGCGAGAATAGCGAATGGTTCGAACCTCCTCGCGAGAATAGCGAATGGTTGGAACCCCCTCTACGTTGTGCATGGGCCTCCTTTTATAGGGCAAGGGGTCACCGACAGTGTCAGCGTGGTAGAGGGTAAAAAGCGTAAAAGGGGTGGTAGTTGGAGCAGTCTGCGGGAACAGTCGCGGCTCGATGCTTTCTACCTACTTTTGACGAGAGGGGACAAGAGCATTAAATGCCGTCGCCGTGCCTCAAAAGCTCCGCCATTCGTCTTCTTTAGCCACGGCGGAAGCCACCACCGTGGAGTGCCACCGCATTCTTCATGCAGCACAGCCACCCGCCACGCGTCTCACGGAGAAAGGCTGGAGGCGACGCGTGAGCAAATGAGCTGGAGTCGCAGGCACGTAGCATAGCTCCCCGGCAAGCACCTTGCAGGGCCTTGATCTTGCGGACCGGGGGCTTGTCGGGCTCTGTGACTTGCCGCCCCGGGTCTCGCCCAGGCAGCAGGCGCGCCGGCGTGTCTTCGTGATGTGATCTTGGTCCTCCCGCAGGCTCCTCTCGCCGGGGATCTGCAGGAGTAATGTATCCTTGAGCACAGGAATGGCCTTCCGGCAAGCTCCTCTTGCCGGGGTCTTGAGTTTCTATCTTATATACTTTGTTCTTGAACGGCTTGGTGTGGAGCGGAGATGGTCTCCGGCAAGCATTTGATGGATCTGGTTGCGGGGAGCTGGGGCCGCCCGTGCACAAGTTGAGTCTTGAGGTACCCCTACCTCGATCACCGGCAGGAGCCCGGGCCTGGGCCATGCAGTGCCGAGGCTGTTGGGCCAGGCCCAAGGCAAGGCAGGCGCGCGAAAGCCTCGGCGCGTCGAATCCACTCCGCCTCTGCCGCCTTCCCGTGCGGCAGCAGCCGCGTCGATGGGCGCCGTGGGATGGGGCGTGCCACGCCCCTTAATGAGGGGAGCGGAGCGCCCCCCCCACTTCCCCATAAAAAGCAGAGCGTGGCGCGAGTTCCTCCATTGCTTTCATTGCTTCTTCTTCCTCCGCCAGAAAACCCTCCTCGCGCTCCACCTCCGCGCCTCCTCCGCTGTTTCTTTCGTCCGCGGCGTCGCCGGACCCTCATCCCCCTTCCCTCGCCGCTGCCGTTATGGCCCGGAAGACCAGGAAGGGGAAGGAGAAGGCGGAAGGCACCAAGAAGGAGAAATCCGAGCAGGCGGAAGAGCTTCGCTCCAGATCACGGAGGAGAACATCGTCTTCCCTTGGCGGCTCGGCGTGGACGAACTCAGGGCAAGTACTTCTTGTTCTGGTCCAAGAGGACCTCAAGCGCATCCTCGGACCAGCGCCCACCCGGCCGACCTCAAGGACAACTATCCCGGCGGGTACCATTTCTTCATGACTTTCTTTCCTGCGGTCTTTGTCCTCCTTTCTCTGAATTCTTACGTACCATTATGCACACATATGGCTTCCACCTTCTCGATTTCACCCCAACGCCGTCCTCACAATGGCGGTTTCGCTTTATATGTGTGAGAACTTCGTGAGGATCCACCCAAATGTAGCTCTGTTCAGGCATTTCTTTACCCGAGGCGGGGCCGGCTCCCCCCTCTCCGGAGGGATTTCTTGGGTTTTCGTCCGAACTGAAGAGGTCGTGCTTGCCGGGAGCTCCGCATCAAGTGGGATGAATGGCGCGGACTGGTGCTGGATCGTCGAGGACGAGCCGCAGCCCTTCACCGCGCGCGCACCGCGCCCATTAGCGAGGCGAGATTGGGCGAGCTGGACTCGGCGGCGTCAAGCTCGGCGCTGCCCTCATCCGGATCCCGCCTCCGGCACGCTGGGCTGTCCATCGCAGCGGTAGGCGCAGACTTTCTCCGTCGCCGCCGCCCCCCAAGACGAGAAAAAGGCCGGCTGGGAGTATGGCGGCGCGGGGATATAATGAGGCTGCGCCGGGCTGAACTTCAATTTCACGGCCGGGCTGAGGGGATGGTCGGGAGCTCTTCATCGACCGGCCCATCCAGTGGTTCGAGCTTCCCGGCAAGTGGTGCCCTCTGCAATAGCGTGGCCGGGATCGTATCCTCGCCATGATGCCCGCGTGTGATTCCCACGGCGTGGGCGTTCATGGATTCCGCCTCGCGGTGACATCATCAACTTCTTGACACCCTCGAGGAGGTGGCGAAAAACAAGAGATGAGATCCGCGGTGACACGGGACACCACGGACCAGAGATCGCGTACATAGCCTCTCGGGCTGAAGAAGCGCTGCAGCCGCAGCGCGGGAGAATCGATTACGCCCGAGGAGGAGGAGGCTGCGGAGAAGTCCTATCAGCGGGCGGCGGAGATCTGCCGGTTGCTGAAACTTCCTCGGCGCGCTTGCCGGGTCCCTTCTCGAGGCACTCCGGGATCCACGGAATTGTGGCGAAATCGCGGCAAGCGGTGGCGCTGCGGAGGAGCAGAGGCGCGGAGGGAGCAGGCGCCAAGGTAAAGGGTCGCGGCACAGGTGCGGGTCCGCGAGCCAGCCGGCGGAGGAGGAGGAAACGTCGCGATCGCCCGATGATGCGGCGGGTCCACGGACCTTTATGATGGCGACGTCTCCTCGTCGTCGAAACCTCCGCCTCGGGCGAGCCCCAGCGTTCTCCGCTGAAGCGCCTCCAAAGCTGCGGCGGAAGTAATCACATAAGCCCCGCAATGCCCTTTCGCCGGGCAGCGCAAGCTTCCCGGGGAGCCGAGCCGCAGGGGCGACCAGCGCACCAGATGTGGCGGAGGCGACTTCGCATGGGCAGGCCACACAAAGCGCCCCATAAGTCGGCGCCCGGCGGTCGAGGCCTCCTCGGGCGGGGCGGCGGCTCCGCCCACTTCTCGGTCTCGGCCGCCCACGGGCGGGTCTCGCAGCCCCGAGGCCCGAGGCATAGCGCCGAGAGGCCTCCGTCTCTGCTCCTCACACCGGCGCGTCCCAGGTGCGGTGCGACCTCTCCGCCTTGGCGAAGGCGACGAGGAGGAACAGGAGTGAGTCCCCAAGACCTTCATCTTCGTGAATTTCGCCTCGGCCATTGCTGATGCTAATCTTGCTTTTGTGTTGACTTGGGACCTTGGTGGCCAGGCGGCGAAGAGCCAAGGTGCCCGTGGTCGAGGTTGCAGACGACTTCGCCCGTCGAGGGCGGAGGCGCTCCGGACTCGAGTTTGCGGACCAGCGCCGTCCCGAGGAGCAGCCCAGTGCAGCCCCAGCGTAAGTCTGGGTTCCGCTGCTCGCTCGCGCGGGTACATCTCGATAGCTTCATCTTGTCCCAATATCTTGGCGTGTTTGCCTTGACTTGCGCAGGATGGAGCCGCAGCAACAGGAGCATCCGGAGGTCGCCCCGAGGCGGCAGTCCCTCCATCCCGCCAAGGCGGATCCCGGCAAGGGAGAGCGTCTCGTCAAGGCGGGTACTCCGCCAAGGGCGAGTAGCCCGACGAGGGCGGCTACTCCGGCAAGGATGGTTCCCGGCAAGAGAGCTGCCGCGAAGACGCCCACCAGGGGTAAGTTCTGCGACTCCGCCTTTTCGGTGTTGTCTTTCTTTGGATATTTGCTTGAACCGCTTTTGCTTTTCCTTTCTTCTTCTAGACCCTCCCCTCCCGGGCGGACGAGAGGCGGAGGTCGTCGTCGGGGAGGAGGAGGGCGTGCATGGTGGCGGCGATGGTGCTCCTGCTGTCGAGGACGCCGGCGGGCGCCCGAACCTGGCGCTGGAACTGCCTCGGCTTCGGCGCAGCGGCCGGAGAGGGGCACGGCAAGCGCACCACCAGCCCGGAGGCGGCAGGGCGTCAGCGGCTGTGCGTCGCCGATCCTTCCGTCGGCGCGAACAGCCCGGCTGCTACTTGAAGCCCCAGCGGTGTCTTTATCCAGATGCCGTGGGCTTCCTCGTCATGGCGCCAGGAGGGCGAGGCCTTCGACGGGGAGATCCTCGCCTCGCGGGTTTGAAGGTCGTGGAGGGCCGGCGGAGGCGGTGGGCCCGATGAGGAGAAGCTGCTTCAGCAGATCCTGCCCTTCCCCGGCCCGGCAGCGGCTTGCTTCCGGGAAGCCCTTGCCGCCAAGGCCGCCGAGGAGATGGAGAAACGCGCGGCGGAGCTCCGTGCTGCCAATCAAGCTGCTCTCCGCGAGGTGTCGGAGGCGCGAGCAGCTTCGCCGGGCGATATGAGGGTGGCTGTTGGAGAAGCCGAGGCCGAGGAGCAGCAGCGGCTCGCCGGGTGGAGCTGTCCGGCGAAGGGGAGCTCAACCAGCTGAAGGTTGCCCTCGGCGCCCACGAGGAAGACCTCGCCGCTCGGGAGCAAGCCCTTGGCGGGGAGTTGAAGGAGGCGAAAGACGCCGCGGCGACATGGAAGCCGCCAAAGGATCTCGCCGCCAAGGTCGCGCAATCGGAGGAGCTGTTGAAGGTGGACTCGGAGAAGATCGCCGCGCTCGTCACGGGCGCGAGGAATTCACTCGCACCAACTCGAGCTCGGTAGCGTCTTGCTGAGAAGGCGACGAGTTGAAGGCCGCCGAGATTCTGTCGAGGATCTTGGCGGAAAATTTCTGCTTGACGGACTCGCTGAGCGCTGCCGGGCCAGAAACCAAAGCTGAAGGAAGAGCTCCGTGAGGAGCGATCCTTAGTGGCGGCGGCATATGAGCGGCCGAGATTTCCGCCGCATCGTCGAGATATGGACCGAGGTTGGTGTCTTCGCAACCGCCATTGACCAGAGTTGTTGGCGCTGAAGTTGGAGCACCTCATCTACTCCCGGATCAAACCTCGCTCACGGTGCCAAGCTCAGCCTCTTCTTGAAGTCGCACCAGCTCTCGCAAATCTGCGGACGAAGAAGATCCTCGCAGCTTCGCCGAGGCGGCGCTTTGTTGTCTTGGCGGGAACCATGGGCGTGTCTTGGCGAAGATCGTATACCGCAACCCCAAAGATAAACCTCTCCAACGTCCTTCGCAGCTTGCCGGCCGACGCAGACATGGAGGCCTTGAAGGAGCAAGTCGCCCACATCATCGCCAAAGTGAACAAGATCCCCAGGATGGAGGGCGGCCGCGTAAACTAGGCCCCTCTTTCTTCTTCTTTTTTTTTTGTTTATCTTCGTTTCCTTTTGCTGCTGCGCAAGTTGCTACGAACTTATTAGTTACCGCGACAAGTTATCCTTTGCAGGATATTTACCTTTATTTCGACCAATGATCGCAGAACCAATTCCCTTGTTTTGATTCTCAACTCTGTACGTTTCAACCTTACGCTTCTAGGAAATACTTGCCGGCAAGGGGCAAGGCCTTACCGGCAAGCAACCTTGCATGACGATCAACACACTTAACTTGCGAGTTGACTCGAGCATAAGATAAGGACACGGCTGTCCGTCGGCGGAGTTCCTCCGAGCACAGGTTTTCCATACAAGGTGTGGTTGTTCAAGGAAGGCAATCTCAAAATTTAAAATTTTGAGCTGCGCAAATCCGGCAACTTAGCTTTCGAGGCTGCGCGTTCTCGGCAGGTTCCCCTTTCTTGAACAGCACTTGGGTGCTTGGTTCATCCTTCATTTCCTCCCCCTCCGGCAAACTTGTGCGGGAGGAACATTTCTTTGCTTAAGAAATAAGGAGAAAAAAAGAAGAGAGACGCGTGGCTTTTTGACGCCATTGCTTGTCGGACACGCGTGCCACACGAAAAGAATGCCAAATAACTCATGCAAATAGCAAAGAAGAGCATGGAAAAGAGGCAAATAACGCAAGACACGGAAACTTTATTGCTGCAGGGGTCTGCGCCCGGCTTTGTACAAAGGGTTACATGCAACGGCGGCAAAGCTTTTGTACAAAAGGAGGTTGCGGGCGGATCACGGCGACCGCGCTTTATGGGTAGAACTTGCGAAGATGCTCTATGTTCCAGAATTACTCATCGGCAAGCCTTCTTCGGTCTCGAGGCAGACGGCGCCGGGTCTCGTGACTTGTCTCACCCGATAAGGGCCTTCCCACTTGGCGTCAACTTGTTGGAATTCTTGGTGGACTGAACATGCCGAAGAACAAGGTCGCCTTCCTCGAGGCTCCTGGCTTTGACCTTGCGGCTGTGGTAGCGGCGCAAGGCTTCTTTGGTATCGAGCAGCTCGTCTGCAGCACAGAGGCGTCCCTCCTCGAGGAGCAATCGTCATCTTGTCGCGATTGCTCTTGCTCAAGCTCATCATAGCGAGCACTCGAGGAGATCCGTATCTGATTCCGTGGGGAGAACTGCTCGCTCCATAGACTAGAGCAAAGGGTGTCTGCCCGGTGGCTCGGTTTGGTGTCGTTCGATTGACGAGAGAGCCGCGGCAGCTCCTCTATCAATTTCTTCCGCGCTTGCGCAGCTTGTCGAAAGTTCTTGTCTTGAGTCCGCGCAGCACTTCCGCGTGGCCCTTTACGCTTGACCGTTGCTCCTTGGGTGAGCAATGAAGCGAACAGACCTTGGCGCCAAGGTCTTGGACATATTGCATGAAGGTGCGGCTGGTGAATTGTGTACCGTTATCGGTGATAATCCGGTTGGGGATCGAAGCGGCATACAATTGACTGAAGAACTTGATTGCTTGTTGTCTTGTCACCTTTCTCACAGCTCCACTTCGGCCACTTTGTGAACTTGTCGATTGCTACGTACAAGTACTCAAAGCCCCGAACGGCAGGGGAAGGGGCCGAGGATGTCGAGCCCCTGACCGAGAAGGGCGGGACAAAGGGATTGTTTGGAGAGCTTGAGCTGGCTGATGAATTTGCTTTGCATGGGCCGACACGCTTCACACTTGGTTACTAGTGCGGTTGCATCTTGGAGAGCTTCTTGCCAAAGAACCCTTGCGGAAAGCCTTTCCGGCAAGCGCCCTGCGCCAATGTGGTGGCGCAGATGCCTCCGTGAATCTCTGCCAACAGCTGTTGTCCATCTTCCCTAGAGATGCACTTCAATCGACACCATTGAGCCTTCTTCAGATAGCTCGTTGTCCACTTAACTGGTACATACTTGACTGCTGGTTATCCTTTCTATCTCCTCGGGATCGTCGGGAAGTTCTCCGTTTGCGAGAAGCAGACGTCTGCTGCGCCCATGCGGGCCCGGGGCTCGGCGACAAGGACTAAAGGCATGAGGGCGCTGCGGGAACCTTCGCTTCTCGGCAAGAATCTACGGCTCCGCCGAGGCTGAAGGTTCCCGGCAAGCTTGTCGGGCAAGTCTTGTCGGGAACACTTGCTTCGATCGCCTGGATCGATGATCGGCGGAGCAGATTGTTCCTCGGCGTCACGGAGGTTAATCACAGGGACTTTGGCGGCGGCCTCGGGGAGTCCGCCGGCAAGTAGTCGCCGGACACCAACTTTCTCTTCTTGGACTGCCCAATTGGCGGTGCCACGGAAGGTTGAGTCAGCCTGAGCAAGAAGGTCCCTGGTTCCACAGGTAACTTCATTGAAGCACACTTTGAAAGGCCGTCTGCGATTTCATTACGAGCTCTCGGAATGTGTTCCATCTGCAGACCTTCAAAGTGCTCCTCAAGCTTCCTTACTTCATCTACATAGGCTTCCATCAAAGGGCTCTGATAATTCTTGTTAACTTGCCGGACCACCAATTGGGAATCCCCATACGATCAGCTTCTTGATCCCAAGCTCGGCCGCAATCCACGAGGCCGCAAGCAAGCCTTCATATTCAGCGGTGTTGTTTGTCGCTTGCTCTCTTGGAAAGTGCATCTGGATAACATACTTGAGGTGCTCTCGGTTGGCGCGATGAGTCGGCCTTGACACCGCGTATGCGAAAGGCACCATCGAAGTACATTACCCATTCACTCGTCGCTCCTTGTGCGGGTGTACTTGTTTCTTGGACTTCTTCATCAGTGTCGGGTCCACTCTGCTATAAATTCTGCGAGCCAGGCTCTGTATGGTTGAAATACTTTCAAACTTGAGTCGAAGCTCGACAATTCCAAAGCCCACTCAACGATCCTGCTGTTGCCTCTGGGTTGTGCAATATCCTCTTGATGAGGCGAGTGACCACTGTTATCTCGTGTGCTTGGAAGTAGTGGCGCAGCTTTCTTGAGGCCATGAGAAGGCCAAAAGCAACTTTGTACACCGAATACCTTGATCGGCTCCACGGAGAAGGAGCTTACAAAATACACGGACGCTGTACCATCTTTTTCCGCACCTCGCCTTGCTCCTGCCTGGGCTGTCCTTGCAGGGCCAGGGCTTCTTGGAGCAGCCCCGCTTGTCGCCGGCTGGCTTGCCGGTGGTGCGGCCTCCTCGTCGGACTCCTCTCCGCTACTAGCGCAGCACTCACCACTTGGTTGGTTGCCGCTAGGTATAGCAGCAATTTCTCCCGTGGCTTAGGTGCGACAAGTATTGGAGTGGAGGACGGTAATGTTTCAAGTCTTGCAGCGCCGTCTCCGCTTCGAGTCCACTTCATGGGTCCCGCCTTCTTCAAGATTTTGAAGAAGGGCGAAGCCTTCAGCAGAACTTTGAAATGAATCTCTTGAGGGCAGCCACACAACCTGCGAGCCTTGACATCCTTGATCCGCCTTGGGGCTTGGATCTGCTCAATGGCTTTAATCTTGTCGGGGTTGGCTTGATCCCCTCGAGACACAAAGAACCCGAGAAGCTTGCGGAGGGACCCCAAAGACGCACTTCTCGGGGTTCAATTTTAAGCTGTATCTCTGCGAGGTTACGGAATGTCTCTTCTAAATCTTGAATCGGTGTATCCTTGCTCTTGCTCTTCACCACGATGTCATCCATGTAGCTTCTACATTTACGTGGATCGTGGCTCAAAAGCGATATACACTACCCTCATAGCGTTGACCTGCATTCTTCAGCCCAAATGGCATGCGTGTGAAGCAATAGGTGCCACATGGAGTGATGAGCGCAGTTTTCTCTTCATCTTCTTTGGCCATGAAGATCTGGTGATAGCTCGAGTGCGCATCAAGAAAGCGAGTAGCTCACATCCGGCGGTGGAGTCAACAATCTGGTCGATCTTGGCGGCAAGGGAATGGATCCTTGGGACATGCTTTATTCACATCGGTGAAGTCTATACATAGTCTCCATTTCCCATTGGCCTTGCGCACGACAACCGGGTTTGCTAACCACGTCGGATGGATCACGCCCCTGACTAGGCCAGCTGCCTCTAGTTTCTTGATTTCTTCATTGATGAACTCTTGGCGTTCACGGCTTGTTTCCTCACTTTTTGCTTGACGGGCGCGCATGGGGCAAGCGGCAAGCTTGTGCTCGATACCTTCACAGGAACACGGGGATGTCGGATGGTTGCCATGCAAACACATCGACATTCGCCCGCGAGAAAGCAACGGCGCTTTCCTATTCTGTCAAGCGTGGCGCGATGGTGAAGGTACCACCGATGCCGTCCTCCTAGCGGACACCTTCTTGGTTGCGGTGGAGCAGCCATTCCTTTTTATCCTTGCGGTGGAGCTCGATGGGGCGTCCTCGCTGGCAGCGCGACACTCGAAGGGTGCGATTGCGGAGTGGGCCCCGGCGCTACCGCCTGGTCTTTGTCTTTTTCCTTTGGGAACTTCAGCGCAAGTGCATCCTTGTCGGCGCCGCGGCGCATCCCGGTAAATCTGGTCGGTGCGGATAAGCGCGTCTTTCTTGTCGCTGCGGACGGTGATGGCGCTTATCGGACCCGGCATCTTGAGCACGTTAGGCGTAATGGGAAGCCGCCATGAACTTGGCGGGCGGGGCGCGAGTATCCGTTATATGGCAGCGGAATATCGGCGACATCGAAAACGCGCTCGGTCTGAAGTTGACCTCCCGCCAAAGGTCACCGGCAAGGTGATTTTCCCCTTGGGCTTGCTCCTCCCGGGTTGATTCCTTGGAAAGGGCGGTCTCTTGAGCTCGTCGTGCAGGATTTGGAGTTTCTTGATCACAGCGGAGAAATCAAGTTCAGCCCGGCCCGCCATCGACCAACATCTTGGTGACCTTGAGGTTGCGGATGGTGGGCGAGACCAGCATCGGCGAGCACCCGACCGCGGTGGTGCGGTCGGGTGATCCTCAAGATCGAAAATGATGGGCGTCTTGGACCATTTGAGGAGTCTGCGTGACTCCATGGGCGGCTCTGCCGCGTTCACCTCACGTGCCCACCGCTTTGGTTGGCGGTGAGAGGTGTGTGCGGCGCCACCGTCAACGCACAGGACTTCCGTGGCCTTCGAAATTCCTGCTCACTTTGTCGTCCTCATCCTCCACGTCCTCTTCGCCGTCTTTCTTCTTCAACTAAATTTAACCTCTGACAATAGGGTGGGTTGGAATTTCGGTTCAACAACCTCCTAGATGAATAAAATCTATGTCACGTTGGTGGCATAATTGTCATAAACAATAAATGAACCAATAGTTATGAAAAGATAATATATACCACATCCGAATCATAGGCAGGATGAGGGCCGTGGGCGGATACCAAAATCATCGCACTATATAAGATGCAATAATAAAAGTAAGAAAATTATACAAGTATATATCTATCTAAACATACAAATAAGAATATTTTCCTTTGGAAGAAGATAAGAACAAGAGGCTCACCACGGTGGTGCAGCGATGAGATCGGTCTGGTGATTGGACGTTGAAGAGCAGGGGCCAGCGTGTGGGACCGCTAAACCTAGACAAATATGGAGGAAAATGGAGCTTGGCGGTCGAGCTTGGAGGAGAAACCCTAAGTAGTGTGGCTCGGGCATTCCATGAACACCTTGTGTGCATAGGAGGTGAGCTAGAGCACCAAGCCCTCTCCCTCGGCCGGGAAAAAGCAAGCGGTGTGCTCTGCTGCTCTTGCCTTGAAGGGGTATATATAGGCACCACCATTGGTCCCGGTTGGTCGTATGAACCGGGACTAAAGTTTGCCAGTCCCAGTTCAAGCCACCAGCAGGACCAATTGTGGTGGGCGAGAGTCGGCACATTGGTCAGTTCGACCCTGCTTGGAACAAAAGGTCGAACGAACCGGGACCAATGGCCACGTAGCCAGCCGGCCCCAGGCTCACGAACGGGTCAAATGCACCCATGGTCTGGTTACGGGTTGAACCGGGACTAATGGGCTGGACCGGCTGGACCATTATTGCCTTTTCTACTAGTGCATATTGCACTTGTATCACCATCTCTTTGCGAACTAGTGCACCTATACAATTTACCATTGTATTGGGTGTGTTGGGGACACAAGAGACTCTTTATTTGGTTGCGAGGTTGTTTGAGAGACCATCTTCATCCTATGCCTCCTACGGATTGATAAACCTTAGGTCATTCACTTGAGAAATTTGCGCTGTCCTACAAACCTGTACTTGCGAGGCTCAACAAGCGTCTACAAGAAGAAGGTTGTGTAGTAGACATCAATACTCAATGTCACCTCAAGTATCCGTGGGCATGATTATACGATATGCATCACACAATCCCAGATTCATCTATTCAACCAACACAAAAGTACTTCAAAGTGCCCCAAAGTTTCTTCCGGAAGTCAAGACAAAAGCGTGTGCCAACCCCTATGAATAGGTTCATGGGCGGAACCATAGTTGATCACCAAAACATACATCAAGTGTGATATCCCATTGTCACCACAGATAAGCCGCGACAAGACATACATCAAGTGTTCTCAAATCCTTAAAGACTCAATCCGGCAAGATAACTTCAGGAAAACTCAATTCATCACAAGAGAGTAGAGGCGAGAAACATCATAAGATCCAACTATAATAGCAAAGCTCACGATACATCAAGATCGTGCCATAGAAGAACATGAGAGAGAGAGAGATCAAACACATAGCTCTTGGTACATACCCTCAGCCCCGGTGAACTACTCCTCCTCATCATGGATAGTCGGGATGATGAAGATGGCCACGGTGAGGATCCCCCTCCGGCGGGAGTGCGGAGCAGGCTCGAGAGGTTTGGTGGCTCTGAGGAGGCTTGCGGCGGCGGAACTCTGGATCTATATTCTGTGTCGATGTTTTTAAGTGCGTGGACTTATATAGGCGAAAGTCGGTCGGGGGAGCCTTGAGGGCCCGGGAGAGAGGCACACCGAGGGGTGGGCGCCTCCTATCTCTGGCTTCGAGCCTTCCCGACTTGAACTCCAAGTCTCCCGGATCATATACTTTCCAAAATCACTGCGCGAAGGTTTCATTCCGTTTGACTCCGTTTGATATTCCTTTACTCCAAAATACTAAAATAGGCACTAAAATAGCAATATGGGTTGGCCCCGGTTAATAGGTTATTCCCAAAAGTAATATAAAGTGTATAATAAAGCACTGTAATCATTCAAAAGATAATAAAATAGCGGGGAATGCTTCATAAATTATAGATCGTTGGAGACATATCACTCACACACAACAAGAAATGCCAATATGTTGAGGATGGAATTGGGGGCAGATCATGGAAGTCCAACCGTAGTAGAACATGAGTCCCGCAGACGAGCGGGTGGAAGGAGCATCCCAGCCAGCGGACAAAGTGTGTAAGAACACCACCCTCTCCTAGGGCTCGAGGTGGGGCGATCTATCCCGGCGGAAGTGGTGATTTCGAGGCCAACTACCCGACCTCCGGGCTTCTTGATGTCCTTCTCCTTGATGGAGAGATCATCCAATTGCCTCTTGCTGGATCCGGACATGATTGGCGTGCTTTATTGGTCGGAGGCGAGATTAGTAGCTGGAGCTCAGAATGGATGGGAAGAGGAAGGAGAAAGGCGTGGGTGAAAAGGGGTGAAACCTTAAAAGGCCATGCGGATAACAGTTGGGTTACATATGCCGTATTGATGAGAATCCCGTGATAAGGGACATGATCTCTGCTTTTACAAGATGTGCCAATAAAATAGCACCTTGAAATCGGGCAACAAGCTAAAGAGCGGTTCAAATAATGGCAGGCGGTGGCGTGATGTCACGCTACAAAAAGTTGTCGATGGATTGGACTCGTGAAATATTATACTCTTTCGGTTTTGTGTGGAACTTGTTTTGCGAGCGGACACAATTCTTGTGTTGAAATCTACTTTGATGTATTGGAGGAACCGCCTTGCAATCGAAGACAATCGCCGCGGACTCATCGTGATTGAAGCTTGGTTGGGGCCTCTTGAGGTTAAATCTGGATTAAGGGGTCCTCGGACAGCGGACTATAAACATGGGCTGGACTGTTGGGCTATGAAGGTACAAGATAGAAGACTTCTTCCGTGTGTGGGATGGGATTCTCCTTTGCGTGGAAGGCAAGCAGCGATTCGATATAGATTCCTTTCTCTGTAACCAACTTTGTGTAACCACAGCCCCTCGGTGTCTATATATAAGCTGGAGGTTCGATCGATAGAACAATAATGATAATCATCGCTAGACTTCTAGGGTTTAGCCATTACGATCTCGTGGTAGATCAACTCTTGTAATACTTATATTCATCAAGATCAATCAAGTAGGAAGTAGGTATTACCTCCATAGAGAGGGCCCGTACACAGGTAAACATTGTGTCCCCGCCTCCTGTTACCATTAGCCTTAGGCGCGATTCGGGACCCCTACCGAGATCCGCGGTTTTTACAAGCGGTAGCGGCGTGATAAGCAAGCTACCATGTGGTGTAGTGGCAGCAAGGTGATGCGCTCGTGCTTCCTACACCGTCGCGCCAACCGCCACGCCGGCTGGAAGCCGCGGCGCATAGGTGTCAGGCCGAGTTCCACCCATGCGGCATGCACCCGTGGCGCGATGGGCATCTGCCTTCACCGCGGAGTTGTGCCTCATCGTCGCCGGTAAGTTCAAGCCAGACCTACCTCCACAATATGATGGCATCCCGACCCTGCAGAGTTCCTCGGCTCTAGTCGCTGAGCATCGAGGAGGCAACAGAGATGAGAAGGTCATGGCGAACTAGTTCCCCATGGCTCTCAAGATGGCGCACTCCTGGATCCTTCAGGCTCGGAGAATCGATCTCCTCACAGGATGACCTGCACGTTTCATTGCCAACAGGGACCATAATCGCACCCTGCGTTGGGCGACATGCAGCGTGATCACGGCAGGTAGGCGAAACCTTACACAAGTACATACAATGCTTCACGAATGTCGCCTCAAGATTTGAAGAGTCGGCCGAGGCCATCATCTCAACGTTCCTTTGTCCGTGACATCAAGATGAAAAGGCGCTTCGCCATCCGCGAGGACCTATGCTCGTTCCGTGCTTCTGCTGAGCGGATAAGCCGCGGTGTGACCACGATGAGCCTCCGAAACCGCCCATTCATCTTCACAACATACACATACACCTGACCACTAGGAACTCAGGCGTCGCGATGGATCCCTCGGCGCCACCTGAAAAGGGCTGATCCAACAACCTTGTGGTACACATCTGGGTGGTTCTAGGACCCGACCTCTCCTTCATCTTTAAAGTTACGCTCCTTGGGGAGTAAGCGAGGCCTTCCCAAGGCTTGAGGCGTCGTCCTCAAGTGGTCATGGTGCGCCATCACCTCAAGGACCACCACAAGAGCTCGGCCGCCCAGTGGCTCCCCATCTCTGCCGCCCACCATCACAATGTCCTCATCACCAAGACCCTCATCGATGGTGGCGCGGGCTCAATGTTCTCTCTGAGAAATTGAGGCTCAAGTGCCCTATGATCAGCTTCTACCTGCAAACCCTTCTCGGGAGTGGTGTGGCTCCACCATGCCCGTGGGTCGGATCGCCTCTTGTCACCTTAGGCACCGCAACAACTACCACAGAGCTCATCCGACTCGACATCGCCAACATCGGTCTACCGTACAGCGCCATCCTCGGGTACCCTATCCCGCCAAGTTCATGGCTGCAACCCACCATCGCTACAATGTCCACAAGATTACGGGTGTTGCGGTGTCATCCACCATGCTTCTGCGATGATAAAGATGCAGTGCTCCCTTGGCGCCTACAGCTGCGATGGTTGAAAACCCTGTGATGAGGGCATCGTCACATCTCCAGGCCATCCCCAGAAGAAGAAGAAGCATCTCCCCAAGAGTTGTACGAGGTTGGAGGGGCTGCGGCGGTGCCCTACCGCCCTGTTGGGGCCTCCTCTTCGACTATATAGGAAGGCGGCCCGGTGCCTCCCTCGGGACAGGCTGGGGCTTTTGTTTGGAGAGCCTCGACCTAACCGATAAAATGAGGGAGGTGCTCGGGCACTACATGCATGATGCTTGGCACGTGAGCATGGGCGCCTCACTGGCGCTTGTGAGTGTGCTATGGTGTCTCACGAGGCTAGGCACCCGAGGCGGTCATGTCGGAGGAGGTTCCAAACCCTCTTGAGCCCGATGGGCCTCACGAGCTCCCGGGCCTCGAGGTTGTCCAACTTGTGGGGAGAGGCTTCAGGGATGTTTCTTCAGCTACTCGGCGGCGTCAACACTAGTGCGGTGACTTTTGGTTCGTTCGGTTGTGGCGCATTATCCTCAAGCTGTGGGGCTCGCCCTGCAGTTCTATCAATTGCAAGCGTGTCGAACTGGCCCTTGATGAATTCCTAAGTATTCCAATCTGCATGTCGGTGCTTCCCCCCATGAATGTCTCTGCGCCCTCACAGACCTGCCGCGACCGCCTCATGATTAAGGACTGTCATGGCGTCTCGCTAATGTCCGTCCTTGCAGCATTGTTAAGCGAAAGTGACCGAGCTCTATCCTGTGGGCTAGCTCCCGTCGCGTCACATCCTAGAGTCCTTGGTCCTTTCTCGCATGATCTAATCAAGAGTGGATGAGTAAGGGTGTGCGGCCAGTTCATACAACCATATGCAGTAACCGTCATCGCGAGCCCACTGGAATGTTTTTCGTCGATCGTCGTTGCATGGGAAGGCTGAGCGCTTACGTGCTCAGTCCGTCCTGCGACATCGATAAAACTAATGGTTGAACTCTATCTGGTGGGTCGGTCCGTTCCGCCACCTCCGGTGTCGTGCTCCGAGTTCATTCGTGGCCCCCCCCGCACCCACGAGGTTCCTAATGGGCGTCTAGCACCCAAAATTGGCGCAACCTGGCTTGGCGGGCCTCCTGAGTCCCTTTTCGCTCTCACAGTGCCCAGATACACCTCCTCGGTTTAGCGTGCTAGCCACTTGTATGAACAGGGCTGCGCCTGAGTCTCCCAGGAATTCCCACACACACCCAAGTGGAAGCCCCATGCTCCGTGCGGGAGGATGACCGGTCACCTGAAGGCTATGCCCATGCCCAGTGGAAGCCCCATGCTCCGTGCTAGTGGATAAACAACGGGCCCCAAGCGTGCACCAACCTCGGGATAGCCTATCGGCTCTTTACGGTCCTATTGTAGCTTTCCCATAGGAGACAAGTGCGAGGGGTGGGGCATGGGGGCTGTGCTCAGCCCAGACCATCGCCACCTCACAGTCCACAGCTGGTCTTCTCGCATCCCTCCCGAGCAAAGCTGGCGACAAAAGCTATGGAGGACTCCAAATCAACAGGCGGTGCTCCACGTATATCAAGGGGACCCTTGAGCATTGCGACTCACGGGACTCACTAGTCATGTAGCCCTCGCCCCTTGGTCTTTTCTGGTGATCCGGATGCCCCAGCGGCCAGTTGAGATATGCTGCACTGGTCCTCCACGCAAAACACAAAGGCAAACAAGAAAAATCAAACGCGAAAAGAAAATCATGGAGTTCTAGAAGTTATTACAAGCAGCGTGTTCCACAAATTCAAGCGGAAGTTTCGCCTCCACGAGGCATGGTAAATGCGAGATAAAAACTAGGAGGAAGCGCCACCGCCTCGGCCTTCACCACCTTTGTCCGATCGCGAGGAGCCGTTGTCAATGTCGTGGCGCCATCGCCATCGCCGCCCGGCCTCCACTGTTGGAGCCTGGGTGCGGGGATGAAGTGGAACTTCTTCGATGCCGTCCACCCCGATCCTTCATGGCCCCCATGGCAGCGGGGAACTCAAAACAACAGCGGGTGGATCACCTCGTCGATGTTGAAGCCCGGATCACGGATGTAGAGTGGATGAAGGCGTGCGTCGCGCTGCGGTGAACCAAGCGACACTCCTCCTCTAAGATGGAGTCCACTTCGTGGCGGTGCCCTTAAGCGCCTCGTCAAGCTTGGAGAGAGCCCTTAAAACTGTCATCGAGGTTGCCGTGGCTCTTGTATCCTCCCAGATGGAGCCACGGCGCCTTGCAAGACTGAGCTCGAGAGAGGAAGGTTCGTGTTCCGTGGTTGCCTTCTTCTCGGCGGGAAGAATCTTCTCCACTGCCTCCAGGTGGGCTGTCGCCCGAAGGCGTGCTAGGCGTGGGACATCACGGGCTTCAGCCATCTCCTCCTTCAGCTTGGTCGGTGGCTCTCTGCGGCTGGTCGGCGCCACCTAGGACAACAGGTCGCGGTGGCAAGCTTTGCCTCGTGGGCCTTGAGGTCCTCTTCTTGCTGTTGGAGCCATCGGACATGCATGGCTTGCTCCTCTGGAGGGTCCTCGGCGCTTGTGCCTCGTTGCGGCGCTCCTCGGCGGGCGCTGCACTAGCCGATGTCCGTCGAGCCTCCACAGCCTCGGCCTCCTTCCTACCACATAGTGGCGGCTTTGGCCCAGCCCAGGCTGCCTTGGCGGGCGTGTCGGCACAGAGCCACCACGAGACAAGCCCGCACTCCCTTGCGAGGCACCTATCGTCTTGGAGGTCGGCTTGGATTGACTAAGCGCTATGTGGCTTCGTCGAGCAGGGCGATGAAGGGCGAAGTCCGCTAGCCGAGGCACAGGGAGGCGGCACTAGTGCATCAGCCCAGCGTCACGCCAAGAAGCGGCAGCATGGGCGGCTTAGGGCACGGTGGCTCTGAGCTCCCTTCAAGCAAGGAGGGTGGATTGCTCCAGCCTGCTTGGAAGCGAGCTCCTCCGGTGCATCACCATGTCCTCGGCGCTCTCCGATCCGAGGGCAGGCATCGCCTCCTCTACGGTGAGGCGCTGCATCGAGGTGTCTCCACGAACACCGGCGCCTATGGCGGGCTTTGCAGGGCAGCACCGATGAAGCTCGAGGCGGGTGGAGCACTTGGGCGCTCGGGAGTGGTGCCACTAGAGCACACAGGGATTGCAGGCGGCCCGATCGCTCGCGCCCGCCAGCCGCGACCGAGGCTAAGGGTGCCACGAGGAATCCTTGACTCTGCGCTCTCCTTTGTCTTCTTTGTCATGGCCTTGACTGTGTCAGGAGAGGAATACTATGGGCACGATGTGACACTGTGCATAACTCAAGAGCAAGGTAGGTTACTTACTTGTCGGGGTCGACCCACATCCTCTCTTTCTCCTTGGTGGGGCTGGCACCCCGCCTTTCCTTGGCCGCTTTGGTGCGTGCTTGGGGCGGTGGGGTGCTTTTCGGCGAGCCCTAGCAGTGCTGCCACAGGCGGATGGAGTGCATACAGTCGTGGTGTCAGGGGCGTCGCCCTGCGGTGGGCGCCCATGCTCCTTCTGCGGATCGGACGGGGATGGGACCGGCGTCTCGACCGACCCACTAGGATGTGGGGCGCCCTCGGAGGGGTGTCACTCGCTCTTCTTTGGGATCGCCGGACCAACCCTCGCGACGTCAAGTGGACCACGACCTTGTGAGGACTCGGTGGGGGGAGTCCACGGTCGGGGAGCTTCGTCGGTGTCGTCATCATCCGCGAGGTTGAGGAGCTTCCTCTGCTGACGGAGACACTTCCACCAGGTCATCGTCCTCGGTCTCCTCAGAGTCCTCTTCGTCGATGTTGTCACGGAGGACCTTTGGCATGGGAGAGTTGCGGCGCTCGGCGACATGAGCCTCGGCTCATTGAAGGAAGGCATGGAGGTGACCAACTCCTTCTTGTCGGTCGGCGTGATCGTCTCCAACGTATCTATAATTTTTATTGTTCCATGTTATTATATTACCCGTTTTGGATGTTTATGGGCTTTACATTACACATTTATATCATTTTTGGGACTAACCTACTAGCAGGAGGCCCAGCCCGTATTCTTGTTTTTTTGCCTATTTGGTGTTTGAAGAAAAGGAATATCAAGCAGTCCAAGCGGAATGAAACCTTGGAGTGTGATTTTTGGAGCAGCGTGATCTAGAGGACTTGGATGCAAGTCAAGAAGCGGTCGGCGCCCGAGGTGGAGGCCCCTATTGGGTGCACCCCTATGTTGTTGGCCCCTGAGTCCACCGACCTACTTATTCCTCATATATATACCCGCATACCTCGAGAACATCAAAGGAGATGATGAAAAACTATTTCCAGTAACATTACGTATCCATGAGATCCCATCTTGGAGCCTTCAGCGCTCCACCGAAGGGAATCAATGACGGAGGGCTTCTACATCAACACCATAGCCCTTCCGATGAGTTGTGAGTAGTTTACCACGGACCTTCGGATCCATAGTTATTAGCTAGATGGCTTCTTCTCTCTTTTGGATCTCAATACCATGTTGTCCTCGATCTTCTTGGAGATCTATTCGATGTAACTCTTTTTGCGGTGTGTTTGTAGAGATCCGATGAATCGTGGGTTTATGATCAAGTTTATCTATGAAATATTTGAATCTCCTCTGAATTCTTTTATGTGTGATTAAGTTATCTTTGCGAGTCTCTTGAATTATCAATTTGGTGCTCTAGTGGTGTCCTTTCCCGTGTGATGGGGCGACAAGGCACGTGTTATTGTTGCCATCAAGGATAAAAGATGAGTTTCTATCATATTGCATGAGTTTATCCCTCTACATCATATCATCTTTCTTAATGCGTTACTCTGTTCTTTATGAACTTTCTACTATAAATACATCTTTGGATAGCGGTCGATGTGGAGTAATAGTAGTAGATGAGGTAGGAGTTGGTCTACTTGTCACGGACGTGATGCCTATATACATGATCATGCCTAGATAATTTCATAATTATTAGCTTTTCTATCAATTGCTCGCGATAATTCGTTCACCCACGTAATACTTATGGTATCTTGAGAGAAGCCACTAGTGAAACCTATGGCCCCGGTATATCTTTTATCATATAAGCTTTCAATCTACTTTTATTTGCGTCTTTACTTTTCCAATCTATATTATAAAATACCAAAAAATATTTATCTTATCATACTATCTCTATCAGATCTCACTTTATGAAGTGGCAGTGAAGGATTAGCGACCCCTTTATTGCATTGGTTGCGAGTTCTTTGTTTGTTTGTGTAGGTTTGTGGGACTTTTGAGGCCACCTCTGGATTGATACCTTGGTTCTCAAAAGCGGGGAAATACTTACGCTACAATTGCTGCATCACCCTTTCCTCTTCAAGGAAAACCAGCATAAGCTCAAGGCGTAGCAAGAAGGATTTTAGGCGCCGTTGCGGGGAGGTCTTCGCTCAAGTCAAGACATACCAAGTACATCACAAACTCATCTCCCTCGCATTTAGATTATTTGCCATTTGCCTCTCGTTTTCCTCTCCCCACTTCACACTTGCCGTTTTATTACGCCCTCTTTCCCAATCTCCTCTCTCTTTCGTTTGCCTTTTTGTTTGCTTGTGTGTTGGATTACTTGTTGCGATGGCGCAAGATAATACCAAATTGTGTGATTTCTCAATACCAATAATAGTGATTTCCTTAGTACTCCGATTGCTCCTCTTAATGATGTTGTGTCTTGTGAAATCAATACTACTTTCTGAATCTTGTTATGAAAGATCAATTCGCGGCCTTCATAGTGAAGATGCGCTACCCATCTAAACAACTTTGTTTATATGTGATATGCAAAATAGAAAAGATAAGGATAATGATATTGTTAAATTGAAGTTATTTCCGTTTTCACTTAGAGATCGTGCTAAAGTTTGGTTTTCGTCTTTGCCTAAGAATAGTATTGATTCATGGAACAAGTGCAAAGATGCTTTTATCTCTAAGCATTTTCCTCCGCTAAGATCATCACTCTTAGGAGCGATATTATGAATTATAAACAACTTGATCATGAGCATGTTGACCAATCTTGGGAAAGAATGAAATTGATGATTACAATTGCCCTAATCAAGGTTTGAATTTATGGATGATCATACAAAATTTTGTGCGGATTGAATTTTGCTTCTAGAAATCTTTAAGATTGACGCGGGAGGCACGTTTATAAATCACCTTAGGAAGCTACAAAACTCGTTGATAATATTATGGCTAATTATTCTGGCACACAGAAGGTCTACTAGTAAAAAGTGCATGCTATAGAAGAAATTAATGTTTTGAGTGGAAAGATGGCTGAACTTATGAAATTGTTTGCCACTAAAGTGCTATTATTGATCCCAATGTTATGCCTTGTCTACTTTGATTGAGAATAATAATGCATCTATGGATGTGAATTTTGTTGGTAGGAATAGTTTGGAAATAATTCTTATAGAGAAACTTTAATCCTAGACCGTTCCTAGTAATTCCTCTAATAATTATGGAAATTTCTACAATAATTCTTATGGTAATTTTAATAAGATGCCCTCTGATTTTGAGAATAGTGTGAAAGAATTTATGATCTCTCAAAAATTTAATGCCTTTCTTGAAGAAAAATTGCTCAAAGTTGATGATTTGGCTAGGAGCGTTGATAGACTTTCACTTGATGTTGATTCTTTGAAACTTAGATCTACTCCTCCTAAGCATGATATCAATGAGTCTCTCAAAGCTATGAGAATTTCCATTGATGAGTGCAAAGAAAAGAACGCTAAGCGTGCTAAGAAAGATTGCTTTGTAAAGGCGTGTTCTTCTAGTTTCCATGAAAATAATGATGAAGATCTTAAAGTTATTGATGTGTCCCTATTAGATTTTTGTTTTGCAATATGAATCTTAATAATGATGGGATTGGAGATGAGTCAACTTTAGTTAAAAGGCGTCCCAATAATTGAGTTTTAGATCTTGATGCTAAATTTGGTAAAAGTGGGATTGGAGGTCATACTTTAAATAGCATTGAACCCCTATCTTGGATTTCAAGGAATTTAGTTATGATAATTCTTCTTTAGAAGGTTGTATTTCCTTATTGCAATCCGTTGTGAATTCTCCTCATGTTTATTGTCAAAATAAAGCTTTTACCAAACATATTTTTGATGCCTTGATGCGATCTTATGATGAAAAACTTAATTTGGAAGTTTCTATACCTAGAAAACTTAATGATGAGTGGGAACCTACTATAAAGATTAGAATTAAAGATCATGAGTGTCATGCTTTGTGTGATTTGGGTGCTAGTGTTTGCGATTCCAAAAACATGTGATATTCTAGGTTTCCATGATCTTGAAAATTCCTCTTTAAATTTGCACCTTGTGGATTCCACCATTAAAAAGCCAATGGGAAGGATCAATGATGTTCTCATTGTTGCAAATAGAAATTTGGTGCCCGTAGATTTTATCGTTCTTGACATAGATTGCAATCTTTCTTGCCCTATTATGCTTGGTAGACCTTTCCTTAGAAACGATTGGTGCGATTATTGATATGAAGGAAGGAATATTAGAGTCCATTTCCATTAAGGAAGGCATGGAGCACTTTCGAGAAAGAAAGTTAAATTACCTTATGAGTCTATCATGCGAGCTACTTATGAATTGAGTGCCAAAAATGGCACTACTTAGATCTATCCTCGCTTTTATGCCTGCCTAGCTAGGCGTTAAGCGATAGCGCTAGTTGGGAGGCAACCCAATTTTATTTGTGTTTTTGTTTTTGCTTCTGTTTAGTAATAAATTTTGCATCTACCTTCTATTTAGATGTGTTTTTATGTTTTGATTAGTGTTTGTGCCAAGTAGAACCTATAGGATAACCTATGGTGTTAGTTAATTTGATTCTGCTGAAAAACAGAAACCTTGCCACAAAAATAATTTTAGTAATTCACAGAAGCGTGTTTTTGAGTTGATTCCTTTGCTATAGATCAATAGACAAATTGCCCACGACTTCCTATTTTGTAGGATTTTTAGTGTTCCATAAGTATTAAGGAGTTCTGATTGCTCTGATTGTTCTATTTTTGTGATTCTGTTTTTTAGGTGTTGTTTGTTTATTTTGATGCATCTATGGCTAGTATTAAGTGGTACGAACGATAGAGAACTTTAAATACAGTAGGTTTAACACCAATATAAATAAAGAATGAGTTAATTACAGTACCTTATGTGGTGGTTTTCTTTCTTTCACTAACAGACTTATGAGATTTCTGTTGAGTTTTGTGTTGTGAAGTTTTCAAGTTTTGGGTAAAGATTTGATGAACTATGGAATAAGGAGTGGCAAGAGCCTAAGCTTGGGATGCCCATGGAACCCCAAGATATTCAAGAATATCCAAAAGCCTAAGCTTGGGATGCCCAGGAAGGCATCCCTCTTTAAATCTTCGTTTATCGGTAACTTTACTTGGAGCTATATTTTTTTATAGCCATGATATGTGTTTTTGCTTGGGCGTCTTGCATGATATTAGTCCTTGATTTTTAGTTTACCACAATCATCCTTGTTGTAAACACCTTTTGGGAGAAGCCCACTTACTGGAATTTATTAGAATACTCGTGCTTCACTTATATCTTTTAGAGCCTTGGTGGCTTAATTTTGTAGAAATTTTAGTCTCTCATGCTTCACTTATATTATTTTGAGAGTCTCTTAGAACAGCATGGTATTTTCTATGCTTATAAAAGTGGTCCTAGAATGGTGGGCATGCAAGTTGGGTATAATAAAAACAATCATAGGAAGTGAATTGGATGCTATGATCAATTTGATACTTGATAATTGTTTTGAGATATGAGTACTTGATATTAGAGTCATGCTAGTTGTGTGATTATGAATTTAAAGAATGCTTGTGTTGAAGTTAGCAAGTCCGTAGCATGCATGCGTATGGTTAAAGTTGTCAACAAATTTGAAACATGAGGTGTTCTTAGATTGTGCATCCTTATGAGTGGCGATCGGGATGGCGATGGTCTTTTCTACCAATCTATCCCCTAGGAGCATGCGCTTAGTGCTTGGTTTTTATGACTTGTAGATTTTTGCAATAAGTATATGAGTTCTTTTGACTAATGTTGAGTCCATGGATTATACACACTCACCCTTCCATCATTGCTAGCCTTTTAGGTTGTGCATTGCCCTTTCTCACCATGAGAGTTGGAGCAAACTTTGAGGTGCATCAAACCCCATGATCGATCGCTCTATCACATTAACCTCCTTATATGTTCCTAAAACAGCCATCATAACTACCTATTATGGCATTTCCATAGCCATTCGAGATATATTGCCATGCAACTTTTCACGTTCCATTTATTATTATGACACACATTATCATTGTCATATTGCCTTGCATGATCATGTAGTTGACATCGTATTTTAGCAAAGCCACCATGCATAAATTTTCATACATGTCACTCTTAATTCATTGCATATCCGTTTGGAGGCATTCATATAGTCACATCTTGTTCTAGTTTTGAGTTGTAATTCATGAGTTGTAAATAAATAGAAGTGTGATGATCATCATTATTGGACATTGTCCCCCAAAAAAGGCCAAAAGAAAAAAAAAGAAAGGCCAAGAAAAAATAAATAAAAAAGAAAGGCCCAAAAAAGAAAAAAGAAAAAGAAAATAAAAATAAAAGGGGCAATGTTACTATCTCTTTTCACACTTGTGCTTCAAAGTAGCACCATGTTCTTTATATAGCGAGTCTCATATGTTGTCACTTTCATTTACTAGTGGAATTTTTCATTATAGAACTTGGCTTGTATATTCCTACGATGGGCTTCCTCAAAATGCCCTAGGTCTTCGTGAGCAAGAAAGTTGGATGCACACCCACTAGTTTCTTTTGTTTAGCTTTCATAAATTTATAGCTCTAGTGCATCCGTTCGTGGCAATCCCTCGCCTCATGTTGACATCGAGTTGATGGGCATCTCCATAGCCGATTGATTATCCTCATCAATGTGAGACTTTCTTCTTTTTGTCTTCTCCACAATCCCCATCATCATATTCTATTCCACCCATAGTGCTATATCCATGGCTCACGCTCATGTATTGCATGAAAGTTGAAAAAGTTTGAGATTATTGAAGTACGAAACAATTGCTTGGCTTTTCATCGGGGGTGTGTAAGGTGGGAGCATTTTTGTGTGATGAAAATGAAGCATAGCCTAACTATATGATTTTGTAGGGATGAACTTTCTTTAGCTATGTTATTTTGAGAAGACATGATTGCTTTGATTAGTATGCTTGAAGTATTACTATTTCTTATGTCAATATGAACTTTTATTTTGGATCATTTGGATCTGAACATTCATGCCACAATAAAGAAAATTACATTGAGAATTATGCTAGGTAGCATTCCACATCAAAAATCTGTTTTATCATTTACCTACTTGAGACGAGCAGGAATTAAGCTTGGGATGCTAGATCGTCTCCAACGTATCTATAGTTTTGATTGTTCCATGCTATTATATTACCCGTTTGGATGTTTATGGGCTTTACTTTACATTTATATCATTTTGGGACTAACCTACTAATGGAGGCCCATCCGCATTGCTATTTTTTTGCCTATTTATGTTTGAAGAAGAGAATATCAGCGAGTCCAAACAGAATGAAACCCGGGCGTGATTTTTGGAGCGAATGTGATCGAGAGGACTTAGTGCAAGTCAAGAAGCGGTCGGCTGACCACGAGGTGGGCGCCCCCTCTTTGAGCCCCTCCTGTGGGCCCTGGCGTCACGGACCTACTTCTTCCTCCTATACCCACGTGCCCAGGAACATCAAAGGCGATGAAAACTATTTCCACCACCGTTACCTTCTATATCCGCGAGATCCCATCTTGGGCGTTAGCGCTCCGCCGGAGGAATCAACCACGGAGGCTTCTACATAGCCTCGAGTGAGTTGTGAGTAGTTTACCACAAACCTTGGTCCATAATTATTAGCTAGATGGCTTATTCATCTTTTGGATCTCAATACCATGTTCTCCTCAATCTTTTGGAGATCTATTCGATGTAACTCTTTATGCGGTTGTTTGTCGAGATCCAGGTTGTGGGTTTATGATCAAGTTTATCTATGAGAAATATTTGAATTTTCCTCTGAATTTTTTATGTGTGATTAAGTTATCTTTGCAAATCTCTTTGAATTATCAGTTTGGTTTGGCCTACTAGATTGATCTTTCTTACAATGGGAGAAATTCTTAGCTTTGGGTTCAATCTTGCGGTGTCCTTTCCGGTGTGATGGGGCAGCAAGGCACGCGTGTTATATTGTTTCCATCAAGGATAAAAGATGGGGTTATATCATATTGCATGATTTTATACCTCTACATCATGTCATATTTCTTAATGCGCTACTCTGTTCTTTGAACTTAATACTCTAGATGCATCTTTGGATAGCGGTCGATGTGTGGAGTAATAGTAGTAGATGCGAGGTACATCCATTGCGGTTCATCTGTGTGCATTATATATAATTAAGTGTGTCAAAATCATTCTGAGAACATCATGAATAGATAATTAAGTGACCAAATTAATGAAGTTCATCATCACATTAAAACCAAAGTACATACATAGTTCTCATCTAACAACATAAAGCTCTGCGAGAGCATCTAAATAATTAAACCATACTGAAAAACTATGTAAAGCATTTCAATGCGAAAACAAATCGATCATAATAGCAACCAATGTAACGATCAACGGCATAATGATACCAAGCCTCGATTATGAATGGCATATTTTCTAATCTTTCTAATCTTCAAGCGCATTGCATCCATCTTGATCTTGTGATCATCGACGACATCCGCAACATGCAACTCCAATATCATCTTCTCCTCCTCAATTTTTAATTTTTCCTTTAACAAATTGCTTTCTTCTTCAACTAAATTTAACCTCTGACAATAGGGTGGGTTGGAATTTCGGTTCAACAACCTCCTAGATGAATAAAATCTATGTCACGTTGGTGGCATAATTGTCATAAACAATAAATGAACCAATAGTTATGAAAAGATAATATATACCACATCCGAATCATAGGCAGGATGAGGGCCGTGGGCGGATACCAAAATCATCGCACTATATAAGATGCAATAATAAAAGTAAGAAAATTATACAAGTATATATCTATCTAAACATACAAATAAGAATATTTTCCTTTGGAAGAAGATAAGAACAAGAGGCTCACCACGGTGGTGCAGCGATGAGATCGGTCTGGTGATTGGACGTTGAAGAGCAGGGGCCAGCGTGTGGGACCGCTAAACCTAGACAAATATGGAGGAAAATGGAGCTTGGCGGTCGAGCTTGGAGGAGAAACCCTAAGTAGTGTGGCTCGGGCATTCCATGAACACCTTGTGTGCATAGGAGGTGAGCTAGAGCACCAAGCCCTCTCCCTCGGCCGGGAAAAAGCAAGCGGTGTGCTCTGCTGCTCTTGCCTTGAAGGGGTATATATAGGCACCACCATTGGTCCCGGTTGGTCGTATGAACCGGGACTAAAGTTTGCCAGTCCCAGTTCAAGCCACCAGCAGGACCAATTGTGGTGGGCGAGAGTCGGCACATTGGTCAGTTCGACCCTGCTTGGAACAAAAGGTCGAACGAACCGGGACCAATGGCCACGTAGCCAGCCGGCCCCAGGCTCACGAACGGGTCAAATGCACCCATGGTCTGGTTACGGGTTGAACCGGGACTAATGGGCTGGACCGGCTGGACCATTATTGCCTTTTCTACTAGTGCATATTGCACTTGTATCACCATCTCTTTGCGAACTAGTGCACCTATACAATTTACCATTGTATTGGGTGTGTTGGGGACACAAGAGACTCTTTATTTGGTTGCGAGGTTGTTTGAGAGACCATCTTCATCCTATGCCTCCTACGGATTGATAAACCTTAGGTCATTCACTTGAGAAATTTGCGCTGTCCTACAAACCTGTACTTGCGAGGCTCAACAAGCGTCTACAAGAAGAAGGTTGTGTAGTAGACATCAATACTCAATGTCACCTCAAGTATCCGTGGGCATGATTATACGATATGCATCACACAATCCCAGATTCATCTATTCAACCAACACAAAAGTACTTCAAAGTGCCCCAAAGTTTCTTCCGGAAGTCAAGACAAAAGCGTGTGCCAACCCCTATGAATAGGTTCATGGGCGGAACCATAGTTGATCACCAAAACATACATCAAGTGTGATATCCCATTGTCACCACAGATAAGCCGCGACAAGACATACATCAAGTGTTCTCAAATCCTTAAAGACTCAATCCGGCAAGATAACTTCAGGAAAACTCAATTCATCACAAGAGAGTAGAGGCGAGAAACATCATAAGATCCAACTATAATAGCAAAGCTCACGATACATCAAGATCGTGCCATAGAAGAACATGAGAGAGAGAGAGATCAAACACATAGCTCTTGGTACATACCCTCAGCCCCGGTGAACTACTCCTCCTCATCATGGATAGTCGGGATGATGAAGATGGCCACGGTGAGGATCCCCCTCCGGCGGGAGTGCGGAGCAGGCTCGAGAGGTTTGGTGGCTCTGAGGAGGCTTGCGGCGGCGGAACTCTGGATCTATATTCTGTGTCGATGTTTTTAAGTGCGTGGACTTATATAGGCGAAAGTCGGTCGGGGGAGCCTTGAGGGCCCGGGAGAGAGGCACACCGAGGGGTGGGCGCCTCCTATCTCTGGCTTCGAGCCTTCCCGACTTGAACTCCAAGTCTCCCGGATCATATACTTTCCAAAATCACTGCGCGAAGGTTTCATTCCGTTTGACTCCGTTTGATATTCCTTTACTCCAAAATACTAAAATAGGCACTAAAATAGCAATATGGGTTGGCCCCGGTTAATAGGTTATTCCCAAAAGTAATATAAAGTGTATAATAAAGCACTGTAATCATTCAAAAGATAATAAAATAGCGGGGAATGCTTCATAAATTATAGATCGTTGGAGACATATCACTCACACACAACAAGAAATGCCAATATGTTGAGGATGGAATTGGGGGCAGATCATGGAAGTCCAACCGTAGTAGAACATGAGTCCCGCAGACGAGCGGGTGGAAGGAGCATCCCAGCCAGCGGACAAAGTGTGTAAGAACACCACCCTCTCCTAGGGCTCGAGGTGGGGCGATCTATCCCGGCGGAAGTGGTGATTTCGAGGCCAACTACCCGACCTCCGGGCTTCTTGATGTCCTTCTCCTTGATGGAGAGATCATCCAATTGCCTCTTGCTGGATCCGGACATGATTGGCGTGCTTTATTGGTCGGAGGCGAGATTAGTAGCTGGAGCTCAGAATGGATGGGAAGAGGAAGGAGAAAGGCGTGGGTGAAAAGGGGTGAAACCTTAAAAGGCCATGCGGATAACAGTTGGGTTACATATGCCGTATTGATGAGAATCCCGTGATAAGGGACATGATCTCTGCTTTTACAAGATGTGCCAATAAAATAGCACCTTGAAATCGGGCAACAAGCTAAAGAGCGGTTCAAATAATGGCAGGCGGTGGCGTGATGTCACGCTACAAAAAGTTGTCGATGGATTGGACTCGTGAAATATTATACTCTTTCGGTTTTGTGTGGAACTTGTTTTGCGAGCGGACACAATTCTTGTGTTGAAATCTACTTTGATGTATTGGAGGAACCGCCTTGCAATCGAAGACAATCGCCGCGGACTCATCGTGATTGAAGCTTGGTTGGGGCCTCTTGAGGTTAAATCTGGATTAAGGGGTCCTCGGACAGCGGACTATAAACATGGGCTGGACTGTTGGGCTATGAAGGTACAAGATAGAAGACTTCTTCCGTGTGTGGGATGGGATTCTCCTTTGCGTGGAAGGCAAGCAGCGATTCGATATAGATTCCTTTCTCTGTAACCAACTTTGTGTAACCACAGCCCCTCGGTGTCTATATATAAGCTGGAGGTTCGATCGATAGAACAATAATGATAATCATCGCTAGACTTCTAGGGTTTAGCCATTACGATCTCGTGGTAGATCAACTCTTGTAATACTTATATTCATCAAGATCAATCAAGTAGGAAGTAGGTATTACCTCCATAGAGAGGGCCCGTACACAGGTAAACATTGTGTCCCCGCCTCCTGTTACCATTAGCCTTAGGCGCGATTCGGGACCCCTACCGAGATCCGCGGTTTTTACAAGCGGTAGCGGCGTGATAAGCAAGCTACCATGTGGTGTAGTGGCAGCAAGGTGATGCGCTCGTGCTTCCTACACCGTCGCGCCAACCGCCACGCCGGCTGGAAGCCGCGGCGCATAGGTGTCAGGCCGAGTTCCACCCATGCGGCATGCACCCGTGGCGCGATGGGCATCTGCCTTCACCGCGGAGTTGTGCCTCATCGTCGCCGGTAAGTTCAAGCCAGACCTACCTCCACAATATGATGGCATCCCGACCCTGCAGAGTTCCTCGGCTCTAGTCGCTGAGCATCGAGGAGGCAACAGAGATGAGAAGGTCATGGCGAACTAGTTCCCCATGGCTCTCAAGATGGCGCACTCCTGGATCCTTCAGGCTCGGAGAATCGATCTCCTCACAGGATGACCTGCACGTTTCATTGCCAACAGGGACCATAATCGCACCCTGCGTTGGGCGACATGCAGCGTGATCACGGCAGGTAGGCGAAACCTTACACAAGTACATACAATGCTTCACGAATGTCGCCTCAAGATTTGAAGAGTCGGCCGAGGCCATCATCTCAACGTTCCTTTGTCCGTGACATCAAGATGAAAAGGCGCTTCGCCATCCGCGAGGACCTATGCTCGTTCCGTGCTTCTGCTGAGCGGATAAGCCGCGGTGTGACCACGATGAGCCTCCGAAACCGCCCATTCATCTTCACAACATACACATACACCTGACCACTAGGAACTCAGGCGTCGCGATGGATCCCTCGGCGCCACCTGAAAAGGGCTGATCCAACAACCTTGTGGTACACATCTGGGTGGTTCTAGGACCCGACCTCTCCTTCATCTTTAAAGTTACGCTCCTTGGGGAGTAAGCGAGGCCTTCCCAAGGCTTGAGGCGTCGTCCTCAAGTGGTCATGGTGCGCCATCACCTCAAGGACCACCACAAGAGCTCGGCCGCCCAGTGGCTCCCCATCTCTGCCGCCCACCATCACAATGTCCTCATCACCAAGACCCTCATCGATGGTGGCGCGGGCTCAATGTTCTCTCTGAGAAATTGAGGCTCAAGTGCCCTATGATCAGCTTCTACCTGCAAACCCTTCTCGGGAGTGGTGTGGCTCCACCATGCCCGTGGGTCGGATCGCCTCTTGTCACCTTAGGCACCGCAACAACTACCACAGAGCTCATCCGACTCGACATCGCCAACATCGGTCTACCGTACAGCGCCATCCTCGGGTACCCTATCCCGCCAAGTTCATGGCTGCAACCCACCATCGCTACAATGTCCACAAGATTACGGGTGTTGCGGTGTCATCCACCATGCTTCTGCGATGATAAAGATGCAGTGCTCCCTTGGCGCCTACAGCTGCGATGGTTGAAAACCCTGTGATGAGGGCATCGTCACATCTCCAGGCCATCCCCAGAAGAAGAAGAAGCATCTCCCCAAGAGTTGTACGAGGTTGGAGGGGCTGCGGCGGTGCCCTACCGCCCTGTTGGGGCCTCCTCTTCGACTATATAGGAAGGCGGCCCGGTGCCTCCCTCGGGACAGGCTGGGGCTTTTGTTTGGAGAGCCTCGACCTAACCGATAAAATGAGGGAGGTGCTCGGGCACTACATGCATGATGCTTGGCACGTGAGCATGGGCGCCTCACTGGCGCTTGTGAGTGTGCTATGGTGTCTCACGAGGCTAGGCACCCGAGGCGGTCATGTCGGAGGAGGTTCCAAACCCTCTTGAGCCCGATGGGCCTCACGAGCTCCCGGGCCTCGAGGTTGTCCAACTTGTGGGGAGAGGCTTCAGGGATGTTTCTTCAGCTACTCGGCGGCGTCAACACTAGTGCGGTGACTTTTGGTTCGTTCGGTTGTGGCGCATTATCCTCAAGCTGTGGGGCTCGCCCTGCAGTTCTATCAATTGCAAGCGTGTCGAACTGGCCCTTGATGAATTCCTAAGTATTCCAATCTGCATGTCGGTGCTTCCCCCCATGAATGTCTCTGCGCCCTCACAGACCTGCCGCGACCGCCTCATGATTAAGGACTGTCATGGCGTCTCGCTAATGTCCGTCCTTGCAGCATTGTTAAGCGAAAGTGACCGAGCTCTATCCTGTGGGCTAGCTCCCGTCGCGTCACATCCTAGAGTCCTTGGTCCTTTCTCGCATGATCTAATCAAGAGTGGATGAGTAAGGGTGTGCGGCCAGTTCATACAACCATATGCAGTAACCGTCATCGCGAGCCCACTGGAATGTTTTTCGTCGATCGTCGTTGCATGGGAAGGCTGAGCGCTTACGTGCTCAGTCCGTCCTGCGACATCGATAAAACTAATGGTTGAACTCTATCTGGTGGGTCGGTCCGTTCCGCCACCTCCGGTGTCGTGCTCCGAGTTCATTCGTGGCCCCCCCCGCACCCACGAGGTTCCTAATGGGCGTCTAGCACCCAAAATTGGCGCAACCTGGCTTGGCGGGCCTCCTGAGTCCCTTTTCGCTCTCACAGTGCCCAGATACACCTCCTCGGTTTAGCGTGCTAGCCACTTGTATGAACAGGGCTGCGCCTGAGTCTCCCAGGAATTCCCACACACACCCAAGTGGAAGCCCCATGCTCCGTGCGGGAGGATGACCGGTCACCTGAAGGCTATGCCCATGCCCAAGTGGAAGCCCCATGCTCCGTGCTAGTGGATAAACAACGGGCCCCAAGCGTGCACCAACCTCGGGATAGCCTATCGGCTCTTTACGGTCCTATTGTAGCTTTCCCATAGGAGACAAGTGCGAGGGGTGGGGCATGGGGGCTGTGCTCAGCCCAGACCATCGCCACCTCACAGTCCACAGCTGGTCTTCTCGCATCCCTCCCGAGCAAAGCTGGCGACAAAAGCTATGGAGGACTCCAAATCAACAGGCGGTGCTCCACGTATATCAAGGGGACCCTTGAGCATTGCGACTCACGGGACTCACTAGTCATGTAGCCCTCGCCCCTTGGTCTTTTCTGGTGATCCGGATGCCCCAGCGGCCAGTTGAGATATGCTGCACTGGTCCTCCACGCAAAACACAAAGGCAAACAAGAAAAATCAAACGCGAAAAGAAAATCATGGAGTTCTAGAAGTTATTACAAGCAGCGTGTTCCACAAATTCAAGCGGAAGTTTCGCCTCCACGAGGCATGGTAAATGCGAGATAAAAACTAGGAGGAAGCGCCACCGCCTCGGCCTTCACCACCTTTGTCCGATCGCGAGGAGCCGTTGTCAATGTCGTGGCGCCATCGCCATCGCCGCCCGGCCTCCACTGTTGGAGCCTGGGTGCGGGGATGAAGTGGAACTTCTTCGATGCCGTCCACCCCGATCCTTCATGGCCCCCATGGCAGCGGGGAACTCAAAACAACAGCGGGTGGATCACCTCGTCGATGTTGAAGCCCGGATCACGGATGTAGAGTGGATGAAGGCGTGCGTCGCGCTGCGGTGAACCAAGCGACACTCCTCCTCTAAGATGGAGTCCACTTCGTGGCGGTGCCCTTAAGCGCCTCGTCAAGCTTGGAGAGAGCCCTTAAAACTGTCATCGAGGTTGCCGTGGCTCTTGTATCCTCCCAGATGGAGCCACGGCGCCTTGCAAGACTGAGCTCGAGAGAGGAAGGTTCGTGTTCCGTGGTTGCCTTCTTCTCGGCGGGAAGAATCTTCTCCACTGCCTCCAGGTGGGCTGTCGCCCGAAGGCGTGCTAGGCGTGGGACATCACGGGCTTCAGCCATCTCCTCCTTCAGCTTGGTCGGTGGCTCTCTGCGGCTGGTCGGCGCCACCTAGGACAACAGGTCGCGGTGGCAAGCTTTGCCTCGTGGGCCTTGAGGTCCTCTTCTTGCTGTTGGAGCCATCGGACATGCATGGCTTGCTCCTCTGGAGGGTCCTCGGCGCTTGTGCCTCGTTGCGGCGCTCCTCGGCGGGCGCTGCACTAGCCGATGTCCGTCGAGCCTCCACAGCCTCGGCCTCCTTCCTACCACATAGTGGCGGCTTTGGCCCAGCCCAGGCTGCCTTGGCGGGCGTGTCGGCACAGAGCCACCACGAGACAAGCCCGCACTCCCTTGCGAGGCACCTATCGTCTTGGAGGTCGGCTTGGATTGACTAAGCGCTATGTGGCTTCGTCGAGCAGGGCGATGAAGGGCGAAGTCCGCTAGCCGAGGCACAGGGAGGCGGCACTAGTGCATCAGCCCAGCGTCACGCCAAGAAGCGGCAGCATGGGCGGCTTAGGGCACGGTGGCTCTGAGCTCCCTTCAAGCAAGGAGGGTGGATTGCTCCAGCCTGCTTGGAAGCGAGCTCCTCCGGTGCATCACCATGTCCTCGGCGCTCTCCGATCCGAGGGCAGGCATCGCCTCCTCTACGGTGAGGCGCTGCATCGAGGTGTCTCCACGAACACCGGCGCCTATGGCGGGCTTTGCAGGGCAGCACCGATGAAGCTCGAGGCGGGTGGAGCACTTGGGCGCTCGGGAGTGGTGCCACTAGAGCACACAGGGATTGCAGGCGGCCCGATCGCTCGCGCCCGCCAGCCGCGACCGAGGCTAAGGGTGCCACGAGGAATCCTTGACTCTGCGCTCTCCTTTGTCTTCTTTGTCATGGCCTTGACTGTGTCAGGAGAGGAATACTATGGGCACGATGTGACACTGTGCATAACTCAAGAGCAAGGTAGGTTACTTACTTGTCGGGGTCGACCCACATCCTCTCTTTCTCCTTGGTGGGGCTGGCACCCCGCCTTTCCTTGGCCGCTTTGGTGCGTGCTTGGGGCGGTGGGGTGCTTTTCGGCGAGCCCTAGCAGTGCTGCCACAGGCGGATGGAGTGCATACAGTCGTGGTGTCAGGGGCGTCGCCCTGCGGTGGGCGCCCATGCTCCTTCTGCGGATCGGACGGGGATGGGACCGGCGTCTCGACCGACCCACTAGGATGTGGGGCGCCCTCGGAGGGGTGTCACTCGCTCTTCTTTGGGATCGCCGGACCAACCCTCGCGACGTCAAGTGGACCACGACCTTGTGAGGACTCGGTGGGGGGAGTCCACGGTCGGGGAGCTTCGTCGGTGTCGTCATCATCCGCGAGGTTGAGGAGCTTCCTCTGCTGACGGAGACACTTCCACCAGGTCATCGTCCTCGGTCTCCTCAGAGTCCTCTTCGTCGATGTTGTCACGGAGGACCTTTGGCATGGGAGAGTTGCGGCGCTCGGCGACATGAGCCTCGGCTCATTGAAGGAAGGCATGGAGGTGACCAACTCCTTCTTGTCGGTCGGCGTGATCGTCTCCAACGTATCTATAATTTTTATTGTTCCATGTTATTATATTACCCGTTTTGGATGTTTATGGGCTTTACATTACACATTTATATCATTTTTGGGACTAACCTACTAGCAGGAGGCCCAGCCCGTATTCTTGTTTTTTTGCCTATTTGGTGTTTGAAGAAAAGGAATATCAAGCAGTCCAAGCGGAATGAAACCTTGGAGTGTGATTTTTGGAGCAGCGTGATCTAGAGGACTTGGATGCAAGTCAAGAAGCGGTCGGCGCCCGAGGTGGAGGCCCCTATTGGGTGCACCCCTATGTTGTTGGCCCCTGAGTCCACCGACCTACTTATTCCTCATATATATACCCGCATACCTCGAGAACATCAAAGGAGATGATGAAAAACTATTTCCAGTAACATTACGTATCCATGAGATCCCATCTTGGAGCCTTCAGCGCTCCACCGAAGGGAATCAATGACGGAGGGCTTCTACATCAACACCATAGCCCTTCCGATGAGTTGTGAGTAGTTTACCACGGACCTTCGGATCCATAGTTATTAGCTAGATGGCTTCTTCTCTCTTTTGGATCTCAATACCATGTTGTCCTCGATCTTCTTGGAGATCTATTCGATGTAACTCTTTTTGCGGTGTGTTTGTAGAGATCCGATGAATCGTGGGTTTATGATCAAGTTTATCTATGAAATATTTGAATCTCCTCTGAATTCTTTTATGTGTGATTAAGTTATCTTTGCGAGTCTCTTGAATTATCAATTTGGTGCTCTAGTGGTGTCCTTTCCCGTGTGATGGGGCGACAAGGCACGTGTTATTGTTGCCATCAAGGATAAAAGATGAGTTTCTATCATATTGCATGAGTTTATCCCTCTACATCATATCATCTTTCTTAATGCGTTACTCTGTTCTTTATGAACTTTCTACTATAAATACATCTTTGGATAGCGGTCGATGTGGAGTAATAGTAGTAGATGAGGTAGGAGTTGGTCTACTTGTCACGGACGTGATGCCTATATACATGATCATGCCTAGATAATTTCATAATTATTAGCTTTTCTATCAATTGCTCGCGATAATTCGTTCACCCACGTAATACTTATGGTATCTTGAGAGAAGCCACTAGTGAAACCTATGGCCCCGGTATATCTTTTATCATATAAGCTTTCAATCTACTTTTATTTGCGTCTTTACTTTTCCAATCTATATTATAAAATACCAAAAAATATTTATCTTATCATACTATCTCTATCAGATCTCACTTTATGAAGTGGCAGTGAAGGATTAGCGACCCCTTTATTGCATTGGTTGCGAGTTCTTTGTTTGTTTGTGTAGGTTTGTGGGACTTTTGAGGCCACCTCTGGATTGATACCTTGGTTCTCAAAAGCGGGGAAATACTTACGCTACAATTGCTGCATCACCCTTTCCTCTTCAAGGAAAACCAGCATAAGCTCAAGGCGTAGCAAGAAGGATTTTAGGCGCCGTTGCGGGGAGGTCTTCGCTCAAGTCAAGACATACCAAGTACATCACAAACTCATCTCCCTCGCATTTAGATTATTTGCCATTTGCCTCTCGTTTTCCTCTCCCCACTTCACACTTGCCGTTTTATTACGCCCTCTTTCCCAATCTCCTCTCTCTTTCGTTTGCCTTTTTGTTTGCTTGTGTGTTGGATTACTTGTTGCGATGGCGCAAGATAATACCAAATTGTGTGATTTCTCAATACCAATAATAGTGATTTCCTTAGTACTCCGATTGCTCCTCTTAATGATGTTGTGTCTTGTGAAATCAATACTACTTTCTGAATCTTGTTATGAAAGATCAATTCGCGGCCTTCATAGTGAAGATGCGCTACCCATCTAAACAACTTTGTTTATATGTGATATGCAAAATAGAAAAGATAAGGATAATGATATTGTTAAATTGAAGTTATTTCCGTTTTCACTTAGAGATCGTGCTAAAGTTTGGTTTTCGTCTTTGCCTAAGAATAGTATTGATTCATGGAACAAGTGCAAAGATGCTTTTATCTCTAAGCATTTTCCTCCGCTAAGATCATCACTCTTAGGAGCGATATTATGAATTATAAACAACTTGATCATGAGCATGTTGACCAATCTTGGGAAAGAATGAAATTGATGATTACAATTGCCCTAATCAAGGTTTGAATTTATGGATGATCATACAAAATTTTGTGCGGATTGAATTTTGCTTCTAGAAATCTTTAAGATTGACGCGGGAGGCACGTTTATAAATCACCTTAGGAAGCTACAAAACTCGTTGATAATATTATGGCTAATTATTCTGGCACACAGAAGGTCTACTAGTAAAAAGTGCATGCTATAGAAGAAATTAATGTTTTGAGTGGAAAGATGGCTGAACTTATGAAATTGTTTGCCACTAAAGTGCTATTATTGATCCCAATGTTATGCCTTGTCTACTTTGATTGAGAATAATAATGCATCTATGGATGTGAATTTTGTTGGTAGGAATAGTTTGGAAATAATTCTTATAGAGAAACTTTAATCCTAGACCGTTCCTAGTAATTCCTCTAATAATTATGGAAATTTCTACAATAATTCTTATGGTAATTTTAATAAGATGCCCTCTGATTTTGAGAATAGTGTGAAAGAATTTATGATCTCTCAAAAATTTAATGCCTTTCTTGAAGAAAAATTGCTCAAAGTTGATGATTTGGCTAGGAGCGTTGATAGACTTTCACTTGATGTTGATTCTTTGAAACTTAGATCTACTCCTCCTAAGCATGATATCAATGAGTCTCTCAAAGCTATGAGAATTTCCATTGATGAGTGCAAAGAAAAGAACGCTAAGCGTGCTAAGAAAGATTGCTTTGTAAAGGCGTGTTCTTCTAGTTTCCATGAAAATAATGATGAAGATCTTAAAGTTATTGATGTGTCCCTATTAGATTTTTGTTTTGCAATATGAATCTTAATAATGATGGGATTGGAGATGAGTCAACTTTAGTTAAAAGGCGTCCCAATAATTGAGTTTTAGATCTTGATGCTAAATTTGGTAAAAGTGGGATTGGAGGTCATACTTTAAATAGCATTGAACCCCTATCTTGGATTTCAAGGAATTTAGTTATGATAATTCTTCTTTAGAAGGTTGTATTTCCTTATTGCAATCCGTTGTGAATTCTCCTCATGTTTATTGTCAAAATAAAGCTTTTACCAAACATATTTTTGATGCCTTGATGCGATCTTATGATGAAAAACTTAATTTGGAAGTTTCTATACCTAGAAAACTTAATGATGAGTGGGAACCTACTATAAAGATTAGAATTAAAGATCATGAGTGTCATGCTTTGTGTGATTTGGGTGCTAGTGTTTGCGATTCCAAAAACATGTGATATTCTAGGTTTCCATGATCTTGAAAATTCCTCTTTAAATTTGCACCTTGTGGATTCCACCATTAAAAAGCCAATGGGAAGGATCAATGATGTTCTCATTGTTGCAAATAGAAATTTGGTGCCCGTAGATTTTATCGTTCTTGACATAGATTGCAATCTTTCTTGCCCTATTATGCTTGGTAGACCTTTCCTTAGAAACGATTGGTGCGATTATTGATATGAAGGAAGGAATATTAGAGTCCATTTCCATTAAGGAAGGCATGGAGCACTTTCGAGAAAGAAAGTTAAATTACCTTATGAGTCTATCATGCGAGCTACTTATGAATTGAGTGCCAAAAATGGCACTACTTAGATCTATCCTCGCTTTTATGCCTGCCTAGCTAGGCGTTAAGCGATAGCGCTAGTTGGGAGGCAACCCAATTTTATTTGTGTTTTTGTTTTTGCTTCTGTTTAGTAATAAATTTTGCATCTACCTTCTATTTAGATGTGTTTTTATGTTTTGATTAGTGTTTGTGCCAAGTAGAACCTATAGGATAACCTATGGTGTTAGTTAATTTGATTCTGCTGAAAAACAGAAACCTTGCCACAAAAATAATTTTAGTAATTCACAGAAGCGTGTTTTTGAGTTGATTCCTTTGCTATAGATCAATAGACAAATTGCCCACGACTTCCTATTTTGTAGGATTTTTAGTGTTCCATAAGTATTAAGGAGTTCTGATTGCTCTGATTGTTCTATTTTTGTGATTCTGTTTTTTAGGTGTTGTTTGTTTATTTTGATGCATCTATGGCTAGTATTAAGTGGTACGAACGATAGAGAACTTTAAATACAGTAGGTTTAACACCAATATAAATAAAGAATGAGTTAATTACAGTACCTTATGTGGTGGTTTTCTTTCTTTCACTAACAGACTTATGAGATTTCTGTTGAGTTTTGTGTTGTGAAGTTTTCAAGTTTTGGGTAAAGATTTGATGAACTATGGAATAAGGAGTGGCAAGAGCCTAAGCTTGGGATGCCCATGGAACCCCAAGATATTCAAGAATATCCAAAAGCCTAAGCTTGGGATGCCCAGGAAGGCATCCCTCTTTAAATCTTCGTTTATCGGTAACTTTACTTGGAGCTATATTTTTTTATAGCCATGATATGTGTTTTTGCTTGGGCGTCTTGCATGATATTAGTCCTTGATTTTTAGTTTACCACAATCATCCTTGTTGTAAACACCTTTTGGGAGAAGCCCACTTACTGGAATTTATTAGAATACTCGTGCTTCACTTATATCTTTTAGAGCCTTGGTGGCTTAATTTTGTAGAAATTTTAGTCTCTCATGCTTCACTTATATTATTTTGAGAGTCTCTTAGAACAGCATGGTATTTTCTATGCTTATAAAAGTGGTCCTAGAATGGTGGGCATGCAAGTTGGGTATAATAAAAACAATCATAGGAAGTGAATTGGATGCTATGATCAATTTGATACTTGATAATTGTTTTGAGATATGAGTACTTGATATTAGAGTCATGCTAGTTGTGTGATTATGAATTTAAAGAATGCTTGTGTTGAAGTTAGCAAGTCCGTAGCATGCATGCGTATGGTTAAAGTTGTCAACAAATTTGAAACATGAGGTGTTCTTAGATTGTGCATCCTTATGAGTGGCGATCGGGATGGCGATGGTCTTTTCTACCAATCTATCCCCTAGGAGCATGCGCTTAGTGCTTGGTTTTTATGACTTGTAGATTTTTGCAATAAGTATATGAGTTCTTTTGACTAATGTTGAGTCCATGGATTATACACACTCACCCTTCCATCATTGCTAGCCTTTTAGGTTGTGCATTGCCCTTTCTCACCATGAGAGTTGGAGCAAACTTTGAGGTGCATCAAACCCCATGATCGATCGCTCTATCACATTAACCTCCTTATATGTTCCTAAAACAGCCATCATAACTACCTATTATGGCATTTCCATAGCCATTCGAGATATATTGCCATGCAACTTTTCACGTTCCATTTATTATTATGACACACATTATCATTGTCATATTGCCTTGCATGATCATGTAGTTGACATCGTATTTTAGCAAAGCCACCATGCATAAATTTTCATACATGTCACTCTTAATTCATTGCATATCCGTTTGGAGGCATTCATATAGTCACATCTTGTTCTAGTTTTGAGTTGTAATTCATGAGTTGTAAATAAATAGAAGTGTGATGATCATCATTATTGGACATTGTCCCCCAAAAAAGGCCAAAAGAAAAAAAAAGAAAGGCCAAGAAAAAATAAATAAAAAAGAAAGGCCCAAAAAAGAAAAAAGAAAAAGAAAATAAAAATAAAAGGGGCAATGTTACTATCTCTTTTCACACTTGTGCTTCAAAGTAGCACCATGTTCTTTATATAGCGAGTCTCATATGTTGTCACTTTCATTTACTAGTGGAATTTTTCATTATAGAACTTGGCTTGTATATTCCTACGATGGGCTTCCTCAAAATGCCCTAGGTCTTCGTGAGCAAGAAAGTTGGATGCACACCCACTAGTTTCTTTTGTTTAGCTTTCATAAATTTATAGCTCTAGTGCATCCGTTCGTGGCAATCCCTCGCCTCATGTTGACATCGAGTTGATGGGCATCTCCATAGCCGATTGATTATCCTCATCAATGTGAGACTTTCTTCTTTTTGTCTTCTCCACAATCCCCATCATCATATTCTATTCCACCCATAGTGCTATATCCATGGCTCACGCTCATGTATTGCATGAAAGTTGAAAAAGTTTGAGATTATTGAAGTACGAAACAATTGCTTGGCTTTTCATCGGGGGTGTGTAAGGTGGGAGCATTTTTGTGTGATGAAAATGAAGCATAGCCTAACTATATGATTTTGTAGGGATGAACTTTCTTTAGCTATGTTATTTTGAGAAGACATGATTGCTTTGATTAGTATGCTTGAAGTTACTATTTCTTATGTCAATATGAACTTTTATTTTGGATCATTTGGATCTGAACATTCATGCCACAATAAAGAAAATTACATTGAGAATTATGCTAGGTAGCATTCCACATCAAAAATCTGTTTTATCATTTACCTACTTGAGACGAGCAGGAATTAAGCTTGGGATGCTAGATCGTCTCCAACGTATCTATAGTTTTGATTGTTCCATGCTATTATATTACCCGTTTGGATGTTTATGGGCTTTACTTTACATTTATATCATTTTGGGACTAACCTACTAATGGAGGCCCATCCGCATTGCTATTTTTTTGCCTATTTATGTTTGAAGAAGAGAATATCAGCGAGTCCAAACAGAATGAAACCCGGGCGTGATTTTTGGAGCGAATGTGATCGAGAGGACTTAGTGCAAGTCAAGAAGCGGTCGGCTGACCACGAGGTGGGCGCCCCCTCTTTGAGCCCCTCCTGTGGGCCCTGGCGTCACGGACCTACTTCTTCCTCCTATACCCACGTGCCCAGGAACATCAAAGGCGATGAAAACTATTTCCACCACCGTTACCTTCTATATCCGCGAGATCCCATCTTGGGCGTTAGCGCTCCGCCGGAGGAATCAACCACGGAGGCTTCTACATAGCCTCGAGTGAGTTGTGAGTAGTTTACCACAAACCTTGGTCCATAATTATTAGCTAGATGGCTTATTCATCTTTTGGATCTCAATACCATGTTCTCCTCAATCTTTTGGAGATCTATTCGATGTAACTCTTTATGCGGTTGTTTGTCGAGATCCAGGTTGTGGGTTTATGATCAAGTTTATCTATGAGAAATATTTGAATTTTCCTCTGAATTTTTTATGTGTGATTAAGTTATCTTTGCAAATCTCTTTGAATTATCAGTTTGGTTTGGCCTACTAGATTGATCTTTCTTACAATGGGAGAAATTCTTAGCTTTGGGTTCAATCTTGCGGTGTCCTTTCCGGTGTGATAGGGGCAGCAACACGTGTTGTATTGTTTCCATCAAGGATAAAAGATGGGGTTATATCATATTGCATGATTTTATACCTCTACATCATGTCATATTTCTTAATCGCTTACTCTGTTCTTTGAACTTAATACTCTAGATGCATCTTTGGATAGCGGTCGATGTGTGGAGTAATAGTAGTAGATGCGAGAGTCGATCTACTTGTCACGGACGTGATGCCTATATACATGATCATGCCTAGATAATCTCATAATTATTCTCTTTTCTATCAATTGCTCGCGATAATTTGTTCACCCGTATCTTGATGCTATCGTGAGAGAAGCCACTAGTGAAACCTATGGCCCCGGCTCTATCTTTTATCATATAAGCTTTCAATCTACTTTTATTTGCATCTTTACTTTTCCAATCTATATTATAAAATACCAAAAATATATTTACATTATAATACTATCTCTATCAGATCTCACTTTACGAAGTGGCCGTGAAGGATAGAAAAACCCTTTATTGCGTTGGTTGTGAGTTCTTTGTTTGTTTGTGTAGGTGCGTGGGACTTTTGAGGCCTCCTCTTGGGTGACACCTTGGTTCTCAAAAGCGAGGAAATACTTACGCTACTATTGCTGCATCACCATTTCCTCTTCAAGGAAAACCAATGCAAGCTCAAGATGTAGCCCATTAGTGATGGGACATAGGCCTCGGGAGGTTACCGGGTCTCTGTTGAGCTGGGCGGCCATGGCCTTGTCGAGATCCTCGCCATCGAGCTCGGGCGTAGCTGATATCATCCTTCCACTGGAGCTACCACATGGGGCGTATATCAGCTTGGAGGGTGCGAGTCTTTGTCGAGAACTCCTTCACAAGCATGCCCCGTCAGCCTTGGACTCCATGTCTGAGGTCATCCTCCTCGGGATGGGCTCCACCTAGGGATCGGAGAGCTTCTCATGGCTCCATCTCTGGAGCCGCTCGGGCACTTCGGTCGCAACTCGATCCGCGTTGATGCCCTTGGTGTCTAGGAAGACCAGCGATGCGAAGCCTTCCACCTTCTTGCCGGCCTTGAGGAGCATATTGCCCTTGTGGACTATAACGAAAGACACGTGGCGAGTGCTGCATTGCATCGTCGTCCGTGGCGAAGAAGTGGCGAAGGAGCGGTATGGAGGCCTCACCCACAAAGGCCTTCTTGTAGAAGGCGAAGATGGACGGAGGAGGATGGAGTTGCGTTGAAGATGAAGGGCCTGGATCTTGTAGTGGTTGAGGGCGGCGACAAAAAACTCCAAGAGGCGGGATGAGCCCGCAAAGATGTCATGGAGGAAGAAGGGATGACCGTTTGTGCCAAGGTCCCTGCTTTCGGTAGAGCCATTTGGGGA